>JAHVAK010000189.1:0-2400000 GCA_019845155.1 Luehdorfia chinensis
TTGATGAAGATTGGTTCAACAGCTGAGCCGTGAAAAGGAACCAAACAAACAGAGGGACAGAAAGAGCTACTTTCGCATTTATAATATTAGTATGGAAGAATGGATTAAAAATCCTGAGTAACTTACTTGAATGACATAATTACGAGCTATAGTAACAATTCCGTCTGCATGAAACATTCTGCTAGAGAAATTTTATGTTTCGAATTTAAGCATCTGGTTGTTATCTATTTTCTTAGTAAAACAATAGTAAATAACAGCGATACTGTAAAGTGAACACATTATTACCTACATGTAGAAATATCGTCTAAATTGTCTGAGTTAATTACAAATACAGTACCGTCTATTTCTGTTTACAGTGCACTAACATAAAACAATAAACAAGCACTTTGCTAATTCAATTAAAGTTGTCCAGCAACCTTTTTATCGCTAGTCTCAGAAGGTATTTTATACTTACTCGTGTAAATATTCCAATTTGCTAATATTGCATTGAAGATATTTTAAAACAACTTTAGCAATTATAAAAATTTATCACGCGGGTGATTCTACCTTAAATGTCTCGACGCTATTGAACGATTGCGTAATATTAATTTTGAAAAATACTAGAATATACACAGACTGGTCTGGTACTGCGTCCACTTACCATCTTCCCATGCTTGCTGATTATAGCAACACCTTCTCACTTTGTACTTGACATATACACCATATGTCAAGTATTAACTAACAAGTATTAACTTCGAACGTGAGAGAAGTGATGATGGATCGCTAGTCTCTTGATCCTTAATAACGAAAGGTCACGACATAGTGACAGCATAAACTTTGTAAGTATACATAATTAAATTTTTAACCTAATATTGATCATATATGTACTATTATTACTATATTTACAATAAAATTATAGTTGTTGGAGATTCGACCATGAAATAAGAAATTTCCATGTGTGTTTACACTTGATGCTGCACAATCTATTAACAGTAGGTAATCCAAAAACGCAAATATGCACTACAGTTTAATCAAACCAATAAAACTAGATAAAAAGTATAGTTTTTTGGAAGCACAATATTATGTACCTGCAAATTAAATAGAATGAATGGGATTCTTTACTCCGATAACACCATTTGTTTGCCCACCATTGTTGAAACACGAGGACCACTGATCTGATGGCATGTTTTCTACATGCTCATTGAAAGCCATCACTGCATCTTCTGCGTTCAAAAATGGTTCGACCGAATAAAAAAAAATGCAAAGGAGAATATTTTGAAAAATAATAAAAATAATACTTATCGTACAACTTGTTTTAATAATATGATACGCAAAACTTTCAGTGTGCCCTACGTATTCTCAATAGTTGGCAAAATTAAACGTAACGTAAATCCATTATAAAAATGCCAGAGAAACGAAGTTACTCGTAATTTGAACATTTTCTTGTGCGGATTTTCTTTGTTTTTACCGCTGTAGAGATATTGCTGATCTTTTTTTTTAATTGTATACAGTTCAAACTTTTTGTTACAATGGGCGCAGGCGAGACATAGAAAAATGTTTATCTTAAGGAAAGTAAGCAAAGTTAAAATTAAATTCTTTTACCTCTATTATGCAAAAGTTAGACTAGATTAGAATAGATTTATTTGACAACACATATTCAGCAATAACAGAGAGAAAACAAATGAACACACAAGAAAAAAATTATGCAAATTAAAAAAAAGTGTAATTCTAAATAAAAATACGATATAACTAAAATAAAAAAGAAATCATATACATAGAGTACCTCTGAGAAACAATAACCAAAATAATAGTTTTGAAACTGTTATTAAAAAAAATCCAAATAGCATTATGGTGTTAATATATACACATACATACACATTAATCTCCTTCAAATAGCGGGATCACCAGATATAATATGTGTCGAAGAATAAACCGTGTGATGCCAAAATGGTCGCCACTTAGCTAAAAAACTGAAGCATTTTCTCCAGCATTGGTTTCAGGGAAATCGGATTTCGTAACAAAAAATGTAACCCGGAAGCAGAGGAGCAGCAGTGTTTTCCTCGCCTCTGGTGTAGCATTAAAGTGTATCAATATGCAGGATTGAAGATTGACAATAAAATAAGTGAATATACGAAATGAACAAATTAATAAAATTTACGAATGCACAGTAAGAGTGTGTTCCCAGTTAATTGACCGTATATTCACATACATATAAAAATAAATATTTACTAAAATAAGCGAAATTCACTAACAGAAGTATTTTGTACTAAGCAGGTCAACTATTTATTTGTGTTAACAAAAAATAAGACTTTTTTTTATATTCAAAGAAAAATACTGATTGCAAGTCACGAGTCGGTAGAGGTAGATTATTCCAGCATTTTGTAGTATTGTAGCGGAAACTACCTCGAAATGCAGCTGTATTTTGTTCGGGAACTATAAGTTTGTGTGCTATTGATCTTAATTCATGGCAAACATCATCACATAGACATTGCAACTTATTATACAAGTATCGAGGTTGACGGGACTTAATAACACCAAAGAGTAATTTAATGTAGCGAAATGAAGCTCCCTTCTTGAATTTATCCTTATCATATTGGCATTATTAATAAAAATGGGAATGTTGAAGCAAAATCGAACGCAGGCATTTTGAATGCGTTGTACTAACTTCGCTTTACGAGATAGTAGTCGTGGGCCATACTCAACATCTGCATATTGAAGCTTAGAGAGAATCAGAGATTCGCATAACCACAGACGCAAGTCAACTCTAAGAAAATTACGAATATGATACAGTACCTTTAATTTTAAGAAACAGTTTCGAGTAATTTCGGTAATGTGTCTTCCAAATCGCAATTCCTCGTCCATTAAAATTCCTAAATTACGAGCTTCGTTAAATTGCTCTGTCCGTTTTCCATTTATAGCAACACCTGGGTGACGACTATTGACTAATTTAATTTGATTAATCGAACCTAATACCATTAACTTACACTTAGTAGGGTTGATCGTTAGTGTATTAGCATATGACCAAGCGGCAATACGATTCAAATCACCGTTTAATTTGGAGCTTCATTATTGTAAAAGGATTTACAATGTTTTTATAACTGAACATCGTCTGCGTATATGATATTTGCAGTATTGAATGTTTTTAATAATGTCTGCAATTTACAACACAAACAAATTTGGTCCCAGAATTGCACCTCTTGCAACTGTTTCTGGTTTCGAAACCATAAGGGAACCATCTGTATGACCAATATGACCGTTTGAGTTCGACCAGTTAAATAACAGTGGAACCATTGTAAAGTCTCATGTTGAAAACCGTAAAATGACAGTTTCGAGAGAAGCAGGGATATTAATTGTATCAAATACTCGTGAGTAATTTAGTAATGCAGGAATTATACCTTCTCCTCCATCTTGCGTGGAAATAATATTATCCACTACATCTAGGAAAGCCATAGTTTTTTTTAAACCTGCCTGAAGGCTGGGTAATATATTATTATTATTTTAATATTATTTTTAATTAAATTGAGTAACGAGACTCGAAAACGTTACTACTACTGGACACAGGCTCCTCTTATGAGGAAAGGATTAACCTGGATAAAAATGTATGTACTTTTTGGTTTTAATAAAATACAGGCCTGCGCATGTAGCATTTAAACGGAATTGAATCGTTTTACTTTGTATTGAAAATCACTTTTTTGGGGCACTCGTAGCTTTAACGTAGCCATAGTCGCAGACATTACTTTTACACTATGCGATAAATTGTCGAGTTTCTTCTCTTCCAAAAACAAATTTATTCATACTTTTATTAGATTATATTGGTAATCAGCCGTGCTCGTGACTTGATTCACGGAAAATTTCATTTTTTTTTGTTTAATTACTTCAATAAGTTTAAAGTATAAAAATTCAGCTATAGCCGAGTGCATCTGCCACTTTACAGCAAAAATAAGAAGTGTACCTAACCGATAGAGCTAAAATGTATTTAAAGCGTCAGCCACGTCCTTTTACGGTGACGATGCTGATGGATAAATTGATGCATTTTTACGAGTATATGAGAAGAACTTGTTTTCTTTGGGTGTCGCGGACAGCCCTCAGTGCAGAGCCTGCATGATGGAGGATGAAACGGCGGCCCATGTCCTGCTGGACTGCCCAGTGGGCTAAGTATCTCGGTTCGCCGAGATCTCTCTCCGAGGTCGTGGGCAACACAAAAGGTTTGCTGCGGTTCCTGGAGGAGATCGGTTGACTCGAATGACTAAAATATTCCTGCCCAAACGCAAAACACGCGCATAGACGTGAAGTTGCAAAAATCAGCCCGAAGCAATCTACAATCAACATGAGAAGAACATTAATGAAATGAATTTTTAAATTTCTTTATTGGTCTGCAATAAAGAAAATACGAAGTTTTGTTCAAATTTACCAGGTTTCAATTTGAACCATACAAAATAGCTTTATCTTTAATTCTTTATCAAGGAGCTTTTCGTGTAGTTTTTTTTAATTATCACAGAACTTATCACTTTGCTGCGAATTTAAATAATTATCATTATAAAAATTTTAAAACGAGAATAAACTACGAAAGTATGATATTTTCTTAGCAAGTTTTCTATTATCTGATAGAATACAAATGAATGGATATCTAACTCTATACCGTTACCTAGACTCATTATTTTTCTAAAGGACGGTTACACTGGCTTAGTTTTGTGTACCGTAAGTTGAACACTCGGTTCACTAGGTTTGTTCTCTTGGGACTAAGTAGCAGTTACAAAAAAGGAATATGATACCCTGTCTGGATTTATAATAGTTCTTATAAATAAAAAAGTGTGTCTTGAAGCACTCGTAAGGAAGGTTCCGTTATCCAGTTATAATATAATAATATCTATCGCAACAATGAGAAGAGATAGTTTTCATACATACATACATACATACATAGGATCACGACTGTATCCCATAAGGGGTAGTCAGAGACTGGGCACTCACTGCAAAAACGGATGACTGCCACAGTCCACGTTTCACCAAAACAATATAATGCACTTGGTGTGATAGGTGGTGAGCCCATCGCCACCATGCACTGTTGGGTGCACAGTGCAGTTTAATTCCTTACTCGCCTTTTACGAGATCCATTGGATGAGATGTATTGGTAGGATTCTTTTAACGAGCCGCCACCACACGGCTATTTTCAACTGTTAATTAACAATTTTTATCATATTTGGTTTGCTAAAAATTTGATGTAATATTTCTAGAATTTTTAATGCACTGCCTTAGTTAACAGGATATAGACCTCTGTAATATTAGATAGATTTACTGTATCTTCATGTTTTGTAGGCGTATTGGGAATCGCAGAACCAAAACTTAGACCCTGCTGCTCGTCGCTGGCCTTAGTATTTTCGTTCTAGCATTTTTGGAGATGGTTATATCCTTCACTGATTGGAACGCATGAGAATTTCTAAGGATATCCCGTACTCCGTTCTTATGGCACCCACGGGTAGAAATAGGTTGGTAGATTCTCTAACGCCCCCACGCTTAATTTTTTTTGTTTGTAATTGTAAGACAAGTAAATAAATATTTTCATAGATTTTTTATTTATTTTTATGCACTTCTTGACACACGCATCACCCTGATTCTCTATTATATATATTTTTTGGAACTCTTATTCTTTGAATAATTTAAAAAATAATATAATGACTCGATATGAAACGGAGGCCGGCAACGCATTCGGAATTCCCCTGGTATTGCGGATGTTCATGGGCGGCGGTAATCACTTACTATCTGATGAGCCGCATGCAAGTTTGCCCCTATAAAGAAAAAAAACGTCGAAATAATGTTTGCATGTTCATTTATAGAGGAAGTACGTAAAATATATTGATAATATTTTATTTTCTGAAAACTGAGACATATCGAAAGAAAAGACATTATTATGCTGTGGCATATTAAGATAGACAGGCATTACGAAACTACGAGGATTTTATGGTATATCACCGGAACCCTAAAAAGGAAAAAAAAGGCAAACTACGATTATTCAAACTAATCCATACTAAAATTATAAATACGGAAGTAACTCTCTCTGTCCTTTTGTCTATTTGTTACCTTTTCACGGCTCAACCGTTTTATCGATCTTGACGAAATTAGGCCTAACGGACGTAAGATACTTTTTATCCCGGTAAATCAAGGAGTGGCCTCGGGATATTTAAATACCAAATTCCACGTGGACGAAGTCGCGGGCAGCAGCTAGTTCTTTATATGCGAAAGTAACTCTGTCTGTCGTTTGTTTATGTTTTCATGCCTAAAACGCAGAACCAATGTTGATGAGTTTTTGTATAAAGCTTGATTGGATGTTGGAGAAGGAAATAGGCTACCTTTTATCGCAAAAATAAAACTTGAAAGGGTATAATTGAGGATGACAGTTTGTATAGGGAACCAATCATTTATTAAATTAAAGATATGATAGTTCATCGTCATCATTATTTCAGACTGTCTTAGTCCACTGTTGAACATAGGCCTCCCCATAGATGGCTACAAAACACGGTCCTGAGTTTCCTGCATCCATTGAATTCCCGCAAAACTGTGCAGGTCGTCGCTCCATCTTGTGGGGAGGCGGCTCAATCGGATTTAAGCGATCTAAGTCTTCCACAACGATGGACGATCACTGACAGACGCACCAACGATTATATACACATACATATAAAGAAAAGTTTTTATTCCACGAATCCTGATTCTTCTCAGTAATTTCCTGTTGGATTTTTCGGTTCCGATCAGCATTTGCTTCGCTATCACAATAAACAAAGCTCAGGGGCAGACGCTGCACACAGCTGGATTACCACGCCATCAGCTCCTATTCCTCACACGGATAGCACTATGTGATATTTTCCTGCATGAGTGGTGAAAAGTGGGTGTACATGTTCCAGGCCATACAACTTTAAATTTTATTAAAAACTTAAACGACTATAAAAACATACATCTTAAAAATATTAAAGTCACAGCACAGCACAGCTAGTGATTTTATATACAAATAGATACTAATATGTAATAACTGATTTTGAATTAATATATTGCACTTCCAAAGTAGAATTTTACACTTATAATTATAAAAAATAATAAGAAACACCTAATAACTACTCTGCTTTTATTTTCAGGCGATCAGGTTCTGAAGCAATTACTGAAATTGACGTCTTAATTTAATGAACAAAATAGCCGAGAGTTATTTATGGCTAGATTTACGTAACATTTAGAAGGTTTCAATTAAATAATATTTCATGATACAGGATGCTAAAAAATATGCCGTATATCCAATCCGGTGTGTGGTAGCGGCTTAAGAGAATCTACCACCCCACCTCATCCCGTGGGTGTCGTAAAAGTCGAAATAGGAAACATGAAAACCAGAAAATGGGCAGCAGCATCTTCATGTAACAGATGAATAAATAAACTGCGGTTGCCAAACCGCCTACCAAGCGTGGCAACTATGGCATAATTCCCCCCAAAACGAGAGCTAATTACTTTTGTGGCAATGTATGGGGGAGGCCTATGTTTAGCAGTGGACTAGTGATAGGCTGAGATGATGATGATGATGAAACCTCAAAGATCACGGTGACACAAGAATTAAGATCAGCTCGTGAATTATTATCTGTAACCTGCACATTTTTAAAACAATATGTCGAACCATAATCCTTTCGTCCGCATTTGTCGGAACATACATGTGCAGAAAGCACTATCATAAATACGTAACGAACTAACTGATAAATAAACAATATGGAGTGTCTGTAGAGATATTATTTCTTCATTCACCTTATGGTGAACGCGACTCCAATTTTCGAGAATTTTAGCGGCTTGAGTTTTTGCTTGTAGCCAATTATAAAACAATCACCAAACTGTGCAACTGTAGCTGACGGCATTCAAATTGAGTTTTCAGTTTCAGTTTTACTAAGTAGCTCAACGATCGATCGTACGATTTCATAGCAATTTTTCTTTTCTCTTTTGCACAAAAAAAACACAGTCCGCTTAAACATTCAGTAGCAACGAAATTATTAAATATAACGTTTATATTTATTATAATAAGCCGTGGCAACTTTGGGACTCTCGGCATCATAAACCGAACCAAGGTTATGTGTGTATCGTCTTATGAAATTTAAGACGAGCGCCCAGTCCCCGAGCGACCGCGGCGCTTCAGTTCTAAATATAAAACGAACATATTATAATATACTTAAAATATAAAAGTAAAGTAAAGTTTCAGCCTATAAATGTCCCACCATTGAGCACAGGCCTCCTCTCATTTCTGAGAGGGTTTTGGAGCTAGGAAGAATCCGCCACGCTGCTCCAATGCGGGTTGGCGGACTTCACATGTCTTCGAAATATTTTTTATTCCTCAGACATGCAGGTTTCCTCACGATGTTTTCCTTCACCGCCGAGCACGTGGTAAAACTTACTTAAAATATACCCTATTTATAATATACCATATAGCTCAGAGAACCGATAACCGTTGGGGAAGAAACGTTCTCGAGTGGCAACCTCGTACCGGCAAACGCAGTGTAGGGCCACCCCCCACTAGATGGAGCGACGACCTACACGGTTTTGCAGGAAGTCGATGGATGCAGCTGGCTCAGGACCGTGTTTTGTGGCAATCTATGGGGGAGGCCTATGTTCAAAAGTGGACTATGATAGGCTGAAATGATGATGATGATGATACCCTATTTTAAATATATTATAATGAGTTCGTTATATTTTTTAGTTGATACCATCAAATGACTTTTACAACATTTTTTAACTGTCACTTTTCAGAGCTTTTATATTACTGGTACAAGTTTCCCTAGTTACATATTTCATTATTCATTCGAAAACTTTAGTATATCTCTAACTTCGATTTGCTGATGTATTATTCACTTTAGTCTCTTGAAGTTTATATTTAATTGGTGTATGTTTTAAATGTTAACATTAAAAACCCTAGCTAGAATTGCTAATATTGGTTTTTAATGTTACGTATAAGATTCATACATTTAATAAAACTAATTACTTCTCCGTAAACTCTATAATTCAATTTGCAATGGAGTTAGTTGCAATAGGTGTCCGGCAGAGTAGAATAGCACCTCCCTACCCCTCTTTTCTACCGAGAGGTCGTAAGAGGCGAGTATTGTACGGACAGCCTTTATTCGTACAGAATAACATCATAGTATGCAATGCTGCCACTAAACTGCTCGTGGGAACGCAATGGGAAGTAAGATTAATTTGATTCAAACCAAAATGCGTCGTGTTTCGCCTTCGTCACGTCTCATTTCCCGCGTGGGTGAAAAGTGGGCTACTTGAGTGGCCTCTGCCTACCCCTTATATGGGATAAAGACTTGACTATATATATGCAGTTAGAGGAAAATAACTCTCTGGGTTATCTAGACGTTTCAGTAATTCGGAATCCTTATAACACCGATTCATACTGTCTATACAAAAAAAGACCCATACGAATAGAATAGATATAGTTACTTAAACGGTGAATCGAACCACAATTCATCACAGCAACCATGAGAAAATCTTTATTTTGGGAAGCACATAGGATCTGTGGCAGGAAACATCTGGCCACCTCGCTTAGGTATGTCAAGCAACGCACAGCAGAAGTCTATTATATCAGTCCTACTATTGTATCAGATTTAATAGACCACAAAACCTACCGAGAAGACGCTATTGCGAGTCTATTTAAATTTAAAATAAAACATCCTAATTTCAATACAGAACGTTAGGGTACTTCCACCGGCTTGGGATACTATAATTAATAAAATGAATATAATTTATATACTATAATTAATAAATTAGAAACAAAGTATACACTGCAAGCACTGTAAGACTTCAAGACACTAAGCTCATACATAACTAGTACATAAAAAGCAGAAGGTACCCCGGATTAACTATGACATTAGGACATCTGTCACCTGAAACCCCCCCGTGACATGGATGCTGTACAGCGTTCCAATCGTCGGGTTATAAATAGTCCAAAATGAAAAGCGATGAAATCGGTAAAATAAGTTTTATTAATCGTATGTTAAATGACCAGTTAACAAAACTACGTAGAACCGTTTTATTTTAATATTTATGTAATATGTGTATATTTATATATATATATATATATATACACATATATAGCGCACATATATGCGTCAGGCTAGGCGTTCGTTTTAAATTCCATAGTACGCCGGGGATCCCCGGCGCTGGCACCACTTAAATTGTTAATTGCAATTTTAAGTGCTGATTTTCCACGTGCTCGGCCGTAAAGAAAAACATAGTGACGAAACCAGCATGTCAAAGAAATAAAAAAAATCGAAGACATATGAAGTCCATCACCTCGTATTGGAGCAGCGTGGAATCAACAGAAATAAGAGGAGGACATTGCTCAGTAGTGGGACATTTATAAGCTGTTACTTTACTGTTTACTATATATATCAGGTGTCGTAAAAGTCGACAGAGGGAAAATTAAAACCGGAAGATGGACATCAGCGTCTTCCTGGAACATCGGAATAAATAAACTGCGGTTGCCAACCCAACTGCAAAACGTGGTAACTATGGCGAAGTTCCCCCGAAATAAGAGCTACAAATATATATAACTTAAATGGAAAAAAGTAGTGACTGTTTGTCTGTATGTAACTAGATCTAATTAAAACATCACATACAGAAGAGATGTATATTTTTCGTAAAGTAAACAAACAAGGCAGCGTTTCAACGGTATACTGTTATTAATTTTCAATCAATTGCTTTATTTACGTTAATGTTAACGTTGCATAAGTGTTTATCCATTAGCGAAATTATGTTTGTGTTGATATTAAGTACCAATAAAGTGAGGTATTCATTTAGTACTTCCCTTATCCTATTAAAATAATTACGTGCAGTCTAAAGTGTACATTGTGTACCAAAATAATGCAATATATACTTGATATATACTTGGCGGCTTAAGAAAATCTACCATCCATCTCTTTCAGTGGATGTCGTAAAAGTCGACAGAGGAAAAATTAAAAGCTGAAGATGGTGAAGGTGGAAGATATCTGGTGGTGATATTAACTTTCTTTCCTTTATTATAATGGATTTCCACAAAGTAACGCCTGATCGTATTAACTATCGTATATATTTTTTTTATTTTATAAACTGACGAAACGAGCAAAACGTTCACCTGATGGTAAGTGCAACGTCCACCCACAACAAATGCTGTGTCACCCAGAATATTTCTGTGTGATACCACACTACGCCCGTCACCCTGAGACATCAGTTCTTAAGTCTCAAATGCCCAGTGATTACGCTAGCTCACAGTGCCCTTCAAACCGAAACACAGTAATGCTTGTACACTACTGCTTCACGACAGAATAACTGGCCCTGAGGTGGTACCTACCTAGACGGATTCCTGCATAGGAATCCTACCACCAGTATTAAAGATCTCACAAATTAGTATAAAACAATATTTCACATTATGGTTCTTATATTTACCCGAATGATACAAAACCAACCAAGGAATCCCGACGATTCGAGCACTTAACAGCATCCATGGTCACGAGAGGACTGAAATATTAGACATTCTAATGCTATTGTTAATCCGGGCCACAGTCAGCTTTTAATTACAAGTTTTCGTCCAATTTACGCAAAACGAGCTTACAGTATCTTAAAGTCTTGCAGTGGTATGATTTGAGGATGTCAAGCCAGTACATAACCATCTACTCTATTGAAATAAAGATTTTTTTAATGTTAATAGCCTCGCGAATTATCTTTGGCAGGAATCGGTGTTGTTGATAAAAACCAAATAGTGGTTAACGAAATCGTATACAATGGTTGGGATGAACTAGAACATCACAGACTGACTTCGGTTGCGAAAGTCAGTCCTATCTCCATGTGGTAATAGATCTGATTAAAGTAGCGTCTGATCTTCGTGCTTATTAATTTATCTAAGTTCTTATCTATGAATGTATCAAACAATGTTCAATTTCAATTTCTTCAAAACAAAAGCAATTTATATTTAAGATTTTAAATCCAAAAAAAAAAAACATATTATGATGTTATTAGTCACGAAAATTACTCTTATAGAAATAAATCAGGGCCGATATCGTCGGAAATTCTTTTAATCTGTATAATGTTACTAATAAATATCTTATCCACTACAATCCTAACACCTTTATTAAGTGTGGTAAGTGATGAGTATTGTTAATCGTTCACATAATCACTTATAATTTGCAGTGCCAATTGCGTTTTTTGTGCATGGAAATTATGTTATTACGTCTCATATTGTCTACTACATGTTTCATTATCATTATCATTTTAGCCCATCACAAGTTCTCTGCTAAACATAGACCTCCCTCGTAGATTCCCACAAAACACGACCCTGAGCCACTTGCATCCATTGACTTACCGCGAAACCGTGCAGGTCGCCACTACGTTTTCTAGTACGAGGTAACCGCTCGCGAACCTTTCTTACCCAACGGTTATCGAATCTTCGAGTTACATGGTCGGCTCATTCACCTCAGCTAGCTGATCCTAAACGATTGTGTTTATTTATACGTAAATATTACATTATTAACATTATAATGAATATACCAGACACAGATTAACCCGAAATAACCAAAAATAGAAAACAATCTATATTAAGACAAATAAATCAAAAGCATGTATCGTACGTACGTATACGTATAATCAATAGATAATTTTGTCAAAAAAGCTGTAATTTCTTTAACAAGTCATTAAAATCTCCCCTTTCAAAATAACTTGCTCCAGCAAGCTAAACAACTTAAGTTTTTAATTTTTAGCCTTTGCATAAATAGTTATAATGGCTGGTCATAAATATGCATTTATTTAAATATACTCCATATAGTGGCGACGTTATCAAGTAAAAAAATGAAACACCATTGATACTACTAATACTAACCACCATTAATATAGGCCATACATAGCGTTTGCTAATCTGCCTGTCAGGCGTTGTTACTCGTACTTTAGAAATTACCCTCCATATGCTTTATCGATAGTACAGCTCATATTAGGTTGTTATGTACTAAATAAAATTATATCTAATGCATACAAAGGTAGCTAGCTATTAAACTTTCAGTTTTGCTTTTGGTTATTTTTTTAATAGTACAGGTGGTACAAAATGATTAAGTCGCAAGACAATGAATGTCGCAAGAAATAATAAAATGACCAGTCATCATTTTATGCATGCGCATCTGCAACATGAAATGTGTTGCTGATTCTTTATCTGTTTTAATACAGACTGCCAGACTGATAGGGAAGTCTTTCTTGTACTTTTTATATTTATTACTAAAGGTAGAAGAAAACGTTGCTGGTGAAAGTTGGTTTTACAGTGCTACAGTGCCGTGGCATAAAGTAGCAGTATACACTATGGCAGCAATTTGTAACTTTATCTTGTAAAAAATTGATGTTTTTAAATCTTATAAGAAACAAGGCTGCCATTTTGAGTATTTTGTTACATTTAATGCTTAGATTATTACAAATAATTGTTACATCATGTTATTGAGTTAAATTTGGGAATAAAATGTTCTTAGAATAGTGACAAACCCCTAGTGATGTTTAAGTTTTAACATGAGCTTTGGCAACACTGAATTGCAATCGGCTTAGGAAATGGTAAACTTGGGTGTGAAGAGGAAGCCTAAACTACAACCATTAGTGTCTAGCAGGATTAAGCGCCAAAATAGCCTATAGTTTAGGGTACGGACTGCGAAACATGACGTCGCAAAATCGAGCTCGTCCTTCGACTATTGTCGTAAACCATCACCTACCAAAACTTTTAAACTTAGTTTGCTAGTATTCTTTAAATAAAATGGCGTTAAGAATGCTGTTGTAGCACGGACCATAATGTAACGACCAGGTGTAAAACAATATTGATTCGCAGTTTATTGGAATGAACTACTCTAGACACGTTTATACATATATACGAGTAAATTTTATACATATATAAATAAACGTCTCGTCGCGTATGTTCCTTGTAGCTTTATATCAAACTTGAGTGCTGTCGTGCTCTCCGATACCTTTCTCCGATATCTACTTTGATCCCCTCATCTTTAAAAAAAACAATTTATAACGTTCCCGCATTCCTCTAGTTCTAACGTAATTTTCTTATTGTTTGAACTTTTTACTTCTTGTCCAGTTTTTGTTAATATCTTACGTAGCCAAAAAGCCTGCAATGTCCCTGTTATAAATGCAACTGGTCATATTGCGAAAAGCTATAGTCGGAAGTAACCGTTGACATAAGAACTATATATAAGGAAATCAACAGCTCTGGTCCTTCGAGTCGGATGTTTCTTCTTACTTATTCAGAAGATAACAAGGAAGATAGGTGCTGGTAAATTACAGAAGTTTTCTTTCTAAGTATCCTTAACTTTGACGTTAACTTCGGACGTATATACTAACTATTGTCCGTCAAAATTTAAATAGAGGGCTCGTTGTTCCTTCATATGTCTTCATATATAGATACTATATCAACCATATTTCCGGCGTTCGCGTTCCGTTTTCTGATACGAATGGCTGCGTTCATAAAATTCCTAATATATATCTGTGATAGTAATGTGAAATCGAATATACTAATCAGTCATCATCATCATCATCATTTCAGACTATCACTAATCCACTGCTGAACAAAGGCCTCCCCCATACATAGCCACAAGTTTATAGCTCTCATTTTGAGGGGATGTTGCCGTAGTTGCCACGCTTGGCAGGCAGTTGGCAACCGCAGTTTATTTATTTAGATCTTCCAGGAAAATTCTGCTGCCCATCTCATGGTTTTCATTTTTACGACACCCGCGGGATGAGATGGGGTGGGAGATTCTCTTAAGGCGACACGGCCAATCACCAATCACCAATAAGTCAAAAGAGTGGAAAGTACTTTCTTTCTTCCTTAAGTTTTTGATATGTGAAGTGTTATGCAAGTATATATAACTATTCATATATGTATTTCAGGTAACTATTTAATATGAGTTTTAACGAAATATGTCAACATGTAATCTTATCCCGTGGGTGTCGGAAAAGTTGACTTAGCGTAATGCTTTAAAAATCAAATGGCTTCAAGAGCAAAACGTTCACCTGGTAGCGGTAACGTCTGTCCATTACAATGCTGTATCACCAAGAATATTTCTGTATGGCACTGCATTGCGCCCGTCCTCCTGATACGTATGTTCTTAAGTCTCATATGCCCAGTGATTACGATAGCTCTCAGTGCCCTTCAAAACGAAACACAGTAATGTTTGCACACTTCTGATTCACAGTAGGATAACTGCCCCTGGGGTGGTGCCTACCCAGACGGATTTCTGCAAAGTAATCCTGTCACCAATAAACTTGTCTTGATTGATGAAATTTTTGTAAAAAATCGGACGCTCTAACAAAGACAGGGAACTGTTAAGAAAAGTAAACAAAAAAAAATCAGTGATTCAATCATTCGCAATGACATTTATGTAAAGAAATAATTTTCTTTTGTTAGCGATGCGAAGCTGCCTTACACAGTAACGATAAATGAAAAATATGGTCCACAAACAAAAGCTTTTAATTAGTGTGGGATGTTGTTCATGGAAGCGCCCACAGAATGTCATGTCAATGTATTCTATTGACAATGGTTTAATGTAGAAATCAAATAAAATATTAAAATTATTCGGCATAAAAAAGGTATTATGTACATAATTTTAATCGGAAAATTTCTTTCTACACTAAGGCGTTTATTTTACACATGTTCCGGCATAGAACTTATAATATCAAAAAACAAAATGACAAATATAGATAGGTGAACATTTGCGATAGATGCCTTTGTAAAGTATTATTATACATTAGTAAAAAATATACTCCCTTTTTTTCTGAGTTTTGCGTTCCTTTTGTTTATTTTTTGTAACCCATGAGACGAAAGCAGGAGATGGATGTTCTGTCACCACTCACCGGCAATTTTTTTAAGTCACTCATCAAGCTATGATAAACATTATTGTAATTCGATATAAACCCGATATGACACCGAAATTCTCATATGAGAAGTGCATCCACAAGAAGTATAGGTTTATGAGAGAACATAAAACGCAGTGTATGAACTTGTCTATGTTTTTGAAAGTCGACGGATAGCAGATGGACTGGTTCAATTGTCATATAAGCTTTCTTAGCAGTTAGGCTAGCATGAGAAACATATAATTTACTTAATTGGTTCCAGATTAGGAACTGAAGCAAACACTATATTAGTGGGACTTCGTTGAACTTAAAACAGTTTTAAAAGGAGTTAAGATGTAGGTGGACGGATGGATCTGTCATCATACAAATTACCATAGATACGAGTATATCTATCCACTATACACATATTTTATTGACAACATCCCTGTTAAACCATTGTTTTTATGTATTAGAGTTAACATATTTTTACAACAACAAAATATTTAAATGAAACTAGTTTTACGAATTTTTTCGCGTTTAATTTTTACTATTTCTAACCCGACGTTTCGAGTGCTTTACAGCACCCATGGTCACGGGGGGACTGAGGTGACAGATGTCCTGATGTCATAGTTAACCTGGGGTACCTTCAGCTTTTAATTATTATTTTTGGTCCGATCTACGCAGAAAGAGCTAACTGTGTCTTGAAGTCTTGCAGTGGTATGCTTGGTTTTTGATTTAATTTTATTTATTATTGGATCCCAAGCTGGTGGTAATACCCAACCATGTTCTGTATTGAAATTAGGATGTTTTTTGATTTCAATAGCCTCGCGAATCATCCTTGGTAGGAATCGGTGTTCTTTTGCAAGGATCTGTGGTTTATCAAATCTGATGTAATGGTTGGGATGATCCAGAACATGGTCACAGACTGCAGACTTCCTAGAACGACGATACTTCACGTCAGCTGACGTGAAGTATCGTCGTAAACCAAGCATACCACTGCAAGACTTCAAGACACAGTTAGCTCTTTCTGCGTTGATCGGACCAAAAATAATAATTAAAGGTACCCCAGGTTAACTATGACATCAGGACATCTGTCACCTCAGTCCCCCCGTGACCATGGATGCTGTAAAGCACTCGAAACGTCGGGTTATACATAGTAAAAATTAAACGCGATAAAATCCGTAAAACTAGTTTCATTTAAATGAGTAGTGTTCGCGTAAATATAAGAAATCATTATAACAACAAAATACATTAAGAAAATATAACTTTGTATATAAGCTTTTGTTTGTGAGAGAAAACTTAACAGATTTTTAAAATTTGAGAAAAAGCAAAACTTTCCTTACAAAAGTGAACAAAAGCAGAAGTTATCAATTCGTTCAGAAGTGATTAATAAAGGAATATGATCCAGTTTAACTGGACGAAGTAATATGGCATTTTGTAAAGTCGCACTTAGAATCGGCCGCCGCTGACGGTCGATGAGGCAGCCGAGCGGGGCGGGCCTCAGTGTACCGTTGACTGTATCCGCGGCGCCCGTCCGCCCGAACTCCGTAGACAGCGCGGAACGTAGAAAAAACTCCGACTCTACAGGTGATAGCCATTTGCTTCGGCATATGAATAATAGCAGTAATTACGATTGCCTTCACAGGGTCCGGTTGTAAGTAATAGATTAAATAAATGGATAAGAAGATTCTATTAGGTAAGTCATAATTATTATTAGAATAATTCATACTTATTTATCTATACTTTCTTTATTTAAAAAGTAAGTTTTATTAATATTATCTTAGAACCATAGATGATCTTTAGTTATTATAGTATAGAATAAGTTAGAGGTATAAAAATGGCACGATATGCAGAATGGCTACACTGTCTTTTGCGCTACGGGTCACTTTTTCGATTCCCGCTCGAAAAATATTTGTAAGACCCATAGAAATTGTTGTTCTGAGAGACTGGCATGTGTGTGCAATTTATGTTGATAAACTCACGATACCGGAGAAATCCTAGAGTCGGCGTTAAAAAAAAGTATATGAGAAAATTTAATTGTAAAAAAATTGTAAGTTATTGCTATTAAGGAAGAAAATCGCGTAACAATGATATGCGCATGATCTGCGCAAGAGGAACTTAGCATAGAAACCTAATTTGATGGTGTCGCTATATATACTATATTTCACTATGTTTTCAAATAGCACGTTATAAACGTATAAGTAAAATTTATTGTATCTACATTTGTTCTTCAAAGCGAACCTATTCCAGAAACAAGTCAATAATCGCAGGTAAGAGCAACGGTGAGATGTGTATGTATTGTAATGTTTTGATATGTAAAAAGTATGTTATACGGTAAGAGGGAAATTTCTTGTGCTCTAGATTTACTTTCGGAAATAAAATCGTAACGGTGGCAAGGCGATTATTACAGATACGAAGAATCTTAAGACGTACATATATTTTATAATATATGCAATGAGAAAATGATGAGTAAAAGTTAACAGTATAATTTTCTATGACCTAGATCTTCTTTTCGAAGCAAAACCGCTTCGGAAACAAGTCGTAGATCACAGATAAGGAAAACTTTAAGGCGTATCTTGTTTGGAGGTTCAGATTATTGATCACATAGGTAATCATTTGCTAGATTAACTATATATTTAGTCATATCATAGACGAGTGAATAAGATTAAACATAACTGATAGATGGTGTTTTCAAAAAATACTATGATTGTTGCCACATTTTAATAAGAATTTAAAAAATTATATGGGTATAATAAAATTACTAAAAAAATTAATTATACTGTTATAGTTTGTAAATGCGATTCAAATCTACGTTCAATTTATTTTAACCTTATAATTTGCGCAGCCTTTGTGTGAAACAAGGATTCAGCCATCGTGCTTAAAGGGGTTTTCCTCGCTTTGCCTGTCAAGGTGACTTAAGTGTTCCTGTTAAATTTACTGAAACCATCTCGTGGTTGTAATATAAAAAAAGGCTTTATTAAAAAATAATATAATATTCGCACATTCCCTCAATTTATGAGGTTTGTAATGAACTTATACGTTATTATATGCCTATTAGATGCCTTGTTATCGAGAACAAAAATCTTTTATTTCTTGGTGTATCTCAACGTAAATTATTATAAATGCCATAAGAATGCATCAATTACAAAAAAATTCTTTAATGAACTGATTCAAAATATTAACGGTAGGAACAATACCTCTATTATTTTAATTTAGAATCACTAACCAGATTTTATACTTTTTTTAAAGGCATCATAGGCTAAGGAGTTGTTTAGTTTAATCCTAACAATATCTATATTTGTAATGGCAATATGGTTATCACATAGTGTTCGAAACTCACTAACGGTATCAATTTGTCTTTGGTTCGATAGGGGAAATGTCTATTCAATGTTCTAACAGATAAAACATTATTAATTTACAAATTGTATATAGTCAAAATGTTTATTAATTATATAATTTAAGTTTTCTTTATACCTATTTGTTTTATCTCAATATTTAGATAATAAATATTATAAAAAAATTCTAATTATCTTGTGTTTTAAATAGTTGTGTTGATAAACATATTTTTGCTACGCTGAAAAATCAATAATGATATAAACAAACTAATTTATCGAAAGTTGTGTTTTTGATATATATTATTTAAGAAATAACATAAAATTGTAAATATTGAATACCAAGATTTAGTGTGACGTCATAAATTTAAAACCATGCGCATACGTGAACTGCTTGCGGGCGGGTGCTTTATATAATGGTATTGATTTATTGCAAATATTTCGGACATCTTGCAACTGCAACCCTGGTCAGTGCACTTTGTAATTTCAAAAACTGTTCAATTGTTCGAATCTTAAGTTATCGAATTGAGTAGTATGACTTTTAATAGATAAAGAGTCAATTCCGCTCCATGAATAATGAGGCATTTTAAGTTTGGCGTGGTAAGTACGTCTAAACATTCTGAATTACTAAGTCAATTAGTATTGTATTAATAAAAACTTGAAAACTTATATAGAGGTCCAGTAACAGCTTTTCAAAATTTTGAATTATTACAACAACAGTTTTGAATGTATTGAGTTTCTAATTATTAGTTTTAAGTTAGATTTGCTTTAATTAATTTCGAAACGCTAAACATTAGAAACTATTTAATTAAATACTGGAGCCTGGCTAAGAGAAACCATTGATATAATTTATATTGTTTCCTTCGCAGCCATCATACTAAAATACTAGTAACTAAGTAGCATTTAAAATAAACAATAGTTATTAAATTAAAGTTATTTAAGACACCAAAAATATCAACATGTATTATAAATCGATAGCTTATCGTTAAGCAGTCTCTTTCCCCAGATGCCCAGGCGTGGATCGTCTCATGATTACTAATTCTGATGCAGGGTTCAGATATATGCTGTAGTTAACATGAAAATCGAATTATAGGAAGACGATCAGTAGGTACCGTGTGGTAGCGGCTTAAGAGAATCTACCACCCCATCGCATCCCGTGGGTGTCGTAAAAGTCGACAGAGGGAAAATTAAAACCATAAGATGGGCAGCAGCATCTTCCTGGACCATATGAATAAATAAATTGCGGTTGCCAATCCGCCTGCCAAGCGTGGCAACTATGGCAAAACCTTTCAAAATGTGAGCTACAAACTTTTGCGGTAATCTACAGGAGAGGCCTGTGTTCAGCTTTGGACAAGTGATGGGCTGAAGTGAATCAAAGTCAAGGAAAGTTAAGGAAATACTAATACAGACCTAAAATACCTAGATCTGATCTAGATCAGACCTAGATGTGAAATCTGGTACCGTGATGCCGAATTCTTTCGAGTTAAATCATTTCAACTATACAGAGACCCACACCTAGCAATTGACTGTGAAGATAATGTCATACCAGACATGTGACGTACGTAATTACGTCACGTATAGCAAATGCACTAGTTTATTCCCTTTTTATAAATATTAAATTAAATAAAAATATATAAATATTAAATAATGTATTTTAATTTTAAAATATGTGATGTTACTATAATATTAATTTTGTTTCACTATAGATAGAGTAAATATCCTAACGGTTCGGAGCGATGCCTGTGAAACTGTCGTAGATATGAATCTACAATTCAGTTACTGACGTGAGTCATGTTCTAACATAAGCATATAAGCTTAGTTGGATTTGTTAACTGATACTGTGTTAGATGATTACCTATGGAATGATCAATTTCGTAACAGGCCATTTGTGTTTAGATATCTTATGTTCTTATTGGATTTTTAAAAAAAATCAAGTAATAGTACGATAACATATTTTTAATCAGAATTACATTAGTTTTTCTGTACATAAATGTGTTGATAATATGATTGCCATAGAAGTCAACTCACACCATTAATAGCCTGTATAGGCCAAATACTACAAAAAAACGATTGTTTCTAAACATTTTGATCTCAAGGGGTGTGCTCCACGGACGACATACAGCAAAGCTTAATAACGACGAATTAAAGATGTAAAGTACAGCTGAGTTACTTACAGGGTTTGATAACAGTTAAACTAAATTGGTTCATCTACGTCAAATCTGCAAAATAAAGCGTATGAGTGGGAACCCCATTAACTGAACGATAGTCAGTGACAACAACATGTCGAAATATGCTTCGTGCTACTAAATTCTCAAAAACCGAATTACTTCGGACTTCTGAAGGAAATCGGATCCTAAATGATAATCGCAATCTTTCGTATCAGTGGCTTGATTCAGCTCTACACTGTCCTATTCGTATCAGTTTGGTGGTACATTGCCGATATTGTTCACTAACTACATCAGAAAATCCAACTGTTTAAACAATTGATGTATAAAGCTTTTTAGTATTTATGTTCTTTTTAATAAGTTTAACATCTGTATTTATTTAACATCATGTTTCATTTAAATACATATTAAAAAATACATAAATACGTTTTTAAATATTTCAACACTTCACTCAACGTAGTCCTAGACAATACATCCAATTGTAACAAATAACAACGAGGATCGAATGGAGCAAGTTATTTGTTATAAGCACTCGCACTGAGGTCTCGCTACAAATGCGAAGTAATTTATTGTCTCCTATTTGTCACCCATCAACAACTCTTTTAATTTATTAATGCATTAATGATTTTGCTTAAATTAAGTTGCAAAGAATTTTGTTAATGGAATCTCCGATGTGATTATTGATTTCCGAATTTTTCAAAAAGGTTCGTAAATGAATCTTTATTTAAAAATTTATTGTAAAAAATTTAATTTTTAAATTAGTTTATTATTACTAATTTTATCATTGTATAATATTATAAGACGTATTACTTGTAAGAATATTAGCTAATATTTATAACGAAATCAAATCAACCGTGATATTCATTTGAATCTATTAAATGTCCAATCGCTTATTACCAGTCTACATTGGTATCGTTACAGTTTAATACGAGTAAATACGCTGATTTTAAACCGTTATTGCGATTGGAAGACAGTTCATAAATCTGTTATTTAAAATACTACTTCAGGAGGTAAGAAATATGGATTTGAATTAGTTTTGAAATTAACTATTTTATGGGATCCGCTGATATAGTGTCTAAGTGATTGGCTTTCAATATACGTGTTCAATTAACGCATGGAATAAGTATTTGTTTGACCTACAAATCGTTTAGTAGTTACAGTGGTAGAGCCACAAATCAATCTTTGCTGTTGCTTGCATGAATGGGCCAACTATCCACCAGTTGCACCACGATTTCACAGAATAGCGGCGTGAAGTATTACTTAATTATATATACGTCAGTATGTTTTCCACATCTCGGCAGTCTTGAAGGTACGGACCTGTTCATCATTTGGCCACCTCTATGGGTGCCTCTATCCTCTATCGTATGCCAAGAAAAATCATAAACAGATCTCCCCAAATAATCGGTGATACAAGATCCAAGCCATTTCACCGCTGTGGGTGCTTTTATATCTTTAAAGATACCCACAGTGATAATACCGAAACAGACCGACTCATCGACCATATCCAAATGGCTAAAAAATCAGATCCCATTCATAGAGATCGATCGATTCAACACCCAACACATTAAATGGCTTAGATCTCGACCTGGTTACTTTGCCCGCACAGACTCCAGATGTAGAGGACCATACACCTTCTCTGCTTGCTGGACTTCCTGACATTGGGTCACCAGTTTTCTTACAGAACAGAGCTTCAAGGTCGTTTGTTAATAGCATGCAAACTTGTGAATGCAAGGCTGCGTGCTACCTCCAACACTGTTTCTTTCTTATGCGGATGGCAGCTCTGGCGATGCCATTTGCACCAGTCACCGTGTGAATATTTCTCTAGGATACACGTCAACGAGTGCCGTAACCCCTAAAAAGAAACCCTCTGTTGTATCCGTTCATTTTGGGAGAACTCCCCTTGTTGTTTTAGCCAGTATCTGAATCCTTGGTGTTGACATGTCGTGTGACGTCCCTGATGTATAGGATTGCAGGAATCCGTCTAGGTAAATAGGGCCGTAGGACCAGTTATTCCACCGTGAGAAATTAGTAGTGTGTAAGCATTCTTGTGTTACGGCCTGAAGGGCACTGAGTGCTAGTTATATGACACTAAAGAACTGATGTCGGGATAACGGGTGCATTGTGTTGCCACACACAAATGTTCTGGGTTACACATTATTTGTCATGGGCAGACGTTGGACTTACCATCAGGTGAACGTTTAGCTCGCCTCGACACTTCCCTCTATAAAAAAAATCGATCAGTTTTACGGTCACTTGAAGGACAAGGTCAAATTGGCTTATAAAAAGCTTAGTGCATTATTAGAGCGGGACGGTATTTCATACCGGCCCATAGCTTGGAGCCTACAAGGCGCTGGTTCAGTCTCATATTAAATACTGTTCTCATCTCTGGGCGGTCTCATCTCTCATCTCTTTCCGACCGCATTCAACATACATAAAGCAGCTCGAATTGACGGCAACAAATATCCTTCCGATCGGATTGATCCGCTGGCCTTACGGCGGACACAGGACTTAAATCTACCACACGGTATGTTCCAAATAATTGTTCGGATTAATTTAAGCCGCTAAAATTGACCATCACACATTGCGGCTCAACACTAAATAATAATAATAATCATGCAGCTGCTGTTTAGTATTATAGCGGTGATAAGTCATCAGGCGAGCCGCATGCTTATTTGTCCCCTCTTCTGTAATATAAGATTCGGGATTGAATGTTTTTGTATGTACAATTTACGCATCTACATGCATCAACGCTACAGAAAAAATCTTAGTTTGACAAATGTATCGAATAGTGTAAAACCTTAACGATACTAAGCCTTTTTCCAAAACTACATACACATATGATGTTTTTTTTTTAAATAGAGGGTTTTATAGACGTAAAATGCACCTGAACCTACGTCAACTATTTGTAAGCAATTTTTTTGTAGGAGACGGGGCAACCGAGCAAGCAGCTCACCTGGTGGTAAGTGATCACCGCCGCCCATGAACATCCGCAATACTAGGGGAACTCCGAATGCGTTGCCGGCCTTTGAAGAAGGAGTAGGCTCTTTTAAAATTAGTACCTATAGCTCCACAAATTTTGGTCCCGTGCGGGAATCAAACCCACGGTCTACAACACCGAAGCCAAGCTTAGCTTAGCTACTGCGCCTACCGAACCGACACATATAAAGCAGTCAGAAATTAAATTATTTTCAAACCTCTGTGATGCCTAACGAAGAGATGAGGGCCTAACGAGAATGTACGAGGCTTTCACTTTGCATTATAACAGACCGCTTATGTTGTCAAGCTCACAAAATATTACTTAGATCTACGGTTCGAAACCATTACGATTTACTCTAGTTTGTTACTTTAACTTACATTTGAAAGCCTAAATTTTGTTTTTTCACTAATTTAACATGTAAAAAAACATGTATTGTAAAAGGTCGTTGCTTTACTACTACATTTTTATAATTCGAAAAGCCATTTCTTCTTAATTTCTCTTAGTATATATTTTTCTGAACTATTTAAGGAAAATTTTCTCTAGGATTAGATATTTTCAAGTTTAGGTATCACTTCTAATATTTTGAGTGTATCTAAAAATGGCTATTTATTATATAATATATAATGTTTTTTTTTTTTTTTATCTTATAAAATACTATCAAAGTTTCACAGCAGATATCTTGGGCAGCATCGCTTTAACAAATAAAAGTTCTTCTACAGTTGTGAATAGGACAATCGTGTATTGAGACAGATAGACGGCACAAATCTGTTGTAGTTTTTATCAGACCGAATGCCAACGGTATTATAAATATTTCTCAATTTATCATTCGGCGTCGAAATAAAGATTCTCAGTTGTCGATATTATTTTTAAAAATAACGTAGTTTTATGTACCACGTCACTCACTAACCTTCGAATACTGATATAAGATTTGACTTTTTTTCCACAACCGAAACATTTCTACAATAGTACTAATTTCAGAGACAACAATATGTTTATATCATCTATCCGGAACTTTCCAAATATAGACATAAATTTTTTAGAAGAAAAGTATTAAAGTAGTGTTTTTGTAGTAATGAAAATTAAGGACAAAACACAATAAATATTTTGATTCGTGGCAGAATGAGACGAAACGAGCAAATCGTTCAGTTCATGACGTCGTAAGTACAACGTCTGTCCATAACAAATGCTGTGTCACTAAAAACATTTCTGCGGGGCTTCAACTAACCTCGTCACACTGAGACATCAATTCTTAAGTATCACGTGCCCAGTAATTACTCTAGCTATTAGTGCTCTTCTGACCTATCTCTAACGTATCTAGATCGATCCCTACATAGGAATCATATTACCAGTGAAATATATTGGTAACTTTTCCCTTAGTACATAGGGAGCTAATAATTACATTTTGTTACAGTTGCCACCAACAATAAATCAAAGCAATGAACGAATAAAAGAAAAAAATATTGTACCGAAACAGCATGTTACGTAAAAGGGAAGTTTTACTTTAAAGTAGCGATTCCAAGAGAATTTTACCAGTGATGGTCTTTTAAGTAAATATATTTTGGGCGATGGTGCCGTTCTGGACGGAATGGTCATATTGCATGATCCTTTTGTATCTATCAAATTTTACAAAACAAGGTAAGTGATTGACATAATCTTCTTCATCGTCATCACTGTAGCCTGTCTCTAGTCCACTGCTGAAAGTAAGCATTCTTTAGACATTGCCACTTAGTACAGTTCTGACTTTCCGCGAAATGTATCAAATAATAATAATGCCAAAAATCTGTAAAGATCGTTAAAAAGTAACAGCCTAGAGTTATCCTAACTGCTAGGCATAAGCCTCCTCTCATTTTGAGAGAATTTCGCAGCCGGGAAGAGACCGCCACGCTCCAGTACAGAGCACGAATCCGCGGTGTTGACCACTTTATTTTGTGTGTATATATAATGTATCTTTCTTCTCGATGTTTTTCTTCTGCGCGCGTGCTAAATTGGTATTTTAAATTGCATTTAATGAAATCAAATGTTCAAGGAATTATTTGAAATTGCTATTAATAATTTTAAACGTACAACCACCGGGGATCGAACCTAGGCCACTAGCGTATGCACCGTGTCCCTGAGCTACCACGACTCTAAAATACTTTATACATTTTAAGATGGCATGCTCAGTAAATTCCAGTGTTAAAACAAAACAATGTTTTATTTAACATATGTTATTTACATAATAATTATTATTGATTGCCTTTTTACTTTACCTCCGTTTCGAAAAAATGCCGCAGTCTTGAGTAGAACCAGACGGGTTTCATACCCTAGAAATAATAATGTTGTACAAATGGTTTCGCAAAGAATTTCGTGGGCTCTTTAATGCTGCAATAAATCTTTTTATACTGCTTCTCTTCTTTCTTATTAAAAACAATCCAACTTTTTAATGGACAGACTTGCAGAATTCATTGCCCGTACGCCAGTTATTGTAACGTAACAGCGAAATATGATGTATTAAGATATGGGCGGGAATTATCGTTAACGATCAAACTAGCCCATTGTATCCTTTAAAGGGAAACAATAAAATTTAAATAAATATAAATAAATAAATAAATAACATAGTGGAAAGTTTTCGTGAATTGCTGTGTACTTAACCAGGAATGTTTCATAAAATTAATTGCTTGTTATGTTTTTAGAATTTATGTCACGATATTTTAGTTTTACTTTAATATTTAACGTTGAATATTTCTGCACCTAAGTGTAGGCTTATAAAGCATTGTTAGCCGGCAGGCATGTCAGCTTTTTACCTTAGCTTATGTCATTGTTCAGAGTCGCTGACATGTCCCGGACACACACTCCCGGATGACGTCATCCCTGTATAACAAACATATCCGCCCGTCCCTCTGGACCTTTAATATCATTTCAGAATGGTTTCTATACATGTGCTTGCTATTATTAAACATGGGCTTATGGACGATAGTTATATATTATTCAGTACCTATTACAGGAATGATCATTTTGCACTGTGTTTATAGCCACGCAACTAAAAGCAAAATCAAAAATGTTAAAAAAGTTGTATAATAGCTCTAAAACGTACTTATACTAAGTACACGCCTATTTTGAAAAGGAAATTGAAATTGGAAAAGGTGATGGTGCTGTGAGGTGCCCGCTGCGGATTAACATGTCCACGAATTAACTTTGTGTTCTTTATTACTCGTACACGCATGTTTCATCACAGTGTGTGCTATCAGAAATAATGTAATAAACTAGAACTAAATAGCAAATCACCGGGCTTTCAATTTTACTTTGAACTGTTAGTTCTATCTGATACAACAACAACGATTAAATGCTTTGTCAAACAAAACGAGAAATATTTGTATATAAAACATTTATATTTAGTTATTCAAAATCGTTAGTTACATTTTTCTTGTCGAATTGTAAGTACAGAACGGAGCACACGTCTTAAAATATTAATTCAAAACTACGTATGCAGCACATTGTATGTTACAGGAAGCGGGCAAGCAACAGATGTCGATATTCGTCTGACAGCACCCAGTTGGGTAGCTCGTGGAGGTTCCGCAACACTGCGCTGCCTTCATCAGGTGCAGTTTTGTGCTATTTTATATAAATACACTACCTTGATTCGTCGTTTCAGCCTATTAATAGTCCACTGCTGAACATAGGCCTCCCCCATAGATTGCTACAAAAGTTTGTAGCTCCCGTTTTGGGGGGATTTTGCCATAGTTGCCACACTTGGCAGACGGGTTGGCAACCGCAGTTTATTTATTTAGATGTTCCAGCAAGATTCTGCTGCCCATCTCCTGGTTTTCATTTTCCCTCTGTCGACTTTTACGACACCCACGGGATGAGATGGGGTGGTAGATTCTCTTAGGCCGCTACCACACGGTTTTATTAATTTCATTTATATTGTTTATGTAGTAAAAAAGATAACTTATTTCAGATATCTTGTTCGTTGAACTCTATGATATTTTATCGTAGTACTTGTTACCGTGGTAGCTAAGGGGCTAGGCGCTCGCTTTAAATTTCATAGTACGCGAGTGACCTGGGTATGATTCCCGGTGCCGGCACCACCAACATTGTTAATTGAAATTTTAAGTGCTGATTTACCACGTGCTCGGCGGTGAACGAAAACATCGCAGGTTTCCCTGCAAGTCTGAGAAATAAAAAATATTTCGAAGACATGTGCAGTTCGCCAACCCGAATTGAAGCAGCATATCGGATTCTTCCCAGCTCCAAAACCCTCTCAGAAATGAAAAGAGGCCTGTGATCAGCAGTTGGACATTTATAGGCTGAAACTTTTACTTGATAAGACGCCTTACAATACATACAAAAGTTTACTTTTACTCCTAATTATTCGAAAATATATTTTTTTCCAAACAAGTCTTTAAAATTACTGTAAATAAATTTGTTTAGAATAGTGCTTGAGCTTTAGCGTAAAGTTCCACGAATAATTAGATAAAGTTAAAAATAACATCCTAGAAAATACTAATATCGGACGCCATTTCCAGCACTGCCTCCGTATTTTACTGTTAATAAAAGATCGCATCTTGCAAGAGTGTAGTGTTTATGTCATTAAAAAAAAGTTTGCATTTAGTGTCTTGGATACAACTAAAAAAAGGTTTGTAAAATGACTTCTTGATGTTGTTTTGTAATAGGTGCCGCCTCAGCTCCTTTATAAAGTGGAATTCCTAAGGTCTGGAGCGAAACTACTACAATATGTGCGTGAGCGAGTACCACCATTTACGAACTACACGTTCCCTGGTGGGAAGCTCAATGTGAGTATGACAATTTTCATCACTTGCATCGATATATTTTATAAGATGTATAAAATCAAATATAATTTTTAAATGAATGCAAAGTGTTTTAAAATTATATTACCGAACCCCAAGATCCGCGAAATTACAGCGAATATCGACATTGTTACAGATGTCTCTTGCGACGGAAAATTCTATTACGATTGAGAATCTAGACCCATCGGCCTCAGGCCTTTATTGGTGCGAGGTCTCTCTAGAGACGCCAATCTTCACAGCTGCTTCTCCTCCTCATCAGTTGACTGTCGTTTGTGAGTATTATAAACTATTGTAGATGTCTTGATATTTCCATGGATATTTATTTCCTCTGCTACTATATTTATCTTTTATTATTTTCTGAATAATGTGTCTTCTCAAATCTAGTTTCAAAAGAGAACATACATTTAAAATAAACTGTTTCATAATTTTTTCAATGTTATTTACCGTCGTAGGTATATTTCGATTGTGATCCTTTGGACACATATTATGGACAGAAAATGATTTAACAAAATTTTTTTATTTTTTTTCTTCTACCTTTACAGCTGCTCTTAAAATAATTATATTATATAGTATTTTTTTTTAAATGTTATCTGCCGTTTGTCGTTAAGCCATTATATTTTTCTGGCGTTTTACTATTCTATGGCATATGATGGTGTGGTAGATTTTCTTACGTTACCTCCACACCGCACGTGCAAATATCGTTTAATTGAATATATATTCTAAACAGATGCTCAGAAGCACCCTCCCATCATTACATTCGGTAAACCAGATGTAGTGGTAGAAGGTTTGCTGCGAGCTAATTGCACCAGCGCCCCAGCCGCGCCAGCACCCAGGTTGACATGGTATATCGACAATGAGAAGGTTTGTAATAAATAGTTATTTTTTTTGTAAGTAATATGTATTATATCTTTTAATCATGATCTCATCTTATCTTGTCGACCGGGTGGTCCTAGGTTCGAATTCCAGCCAAAGCCAACATTTGTGTTAGAACGCAAATTGTTGGTGTTGTGTTCGCGCGTACACTTCTGGCACTATATTATCTCCTGCGCAACTGATAAAAAGTAAAGGTTCAGCCTATAAATGTCGCACTGCTGAGCATAGGCCTCCTCTCATTTCTGAGAGGGTTTTGGAGCTAGGAAGCATCCGCAACGCTGCTCCAATGCGGGTTGGCGGACTGCACATGTCTTCGAATATTTTTTAATTCTCAGACATGCAGGTTTCCTCACGATGATTTCCTTCACCGCCGAGCACGTGGTAAATCAGCACTTAAAATTGCAGTTAACAATTTTAGTGGTGCCGGGACCGAGAATCGAAAGCAGGTCACTCGCGTACTATAAAATTTAAAGCGAGCGCCTAGTCCCTGAGCTACCGGGCAACTGATAAGTTCCGGTAAATTTTCGGTAAAAATATTCGGTAGTTCTGGTCGAAAATCGGGCCAGTTATTCTGCCGTGAAGCAGTGGTGTGAACATTACTGTGTTTCGGTTTGAAGGGCACTCACTGAACTTTAAGGTTCTTTAAGGTAATCACTGGGCATATGAGACTTAAGAACTTATGTCTCAGGTAGATGGGCACAGTGTGGTATGGGCAGACGTTGCACTTACCATCAGATGAACGTTTTGCGCGTTTCATCACTTTATCCCTTAAAAAAAATAGCCGAATTCGTAGCCTGGATTGAATCAGCTGCTAAGCGACAAGATTTTGTCCCACGGTTTGCGGGTTTGTTTCCAGCATGGATCAAGTATTCATAAGTGCTTATGCTTATTTAATTTATATCAATGAAAAATACCTACTATTCAGAAAAAAATCCAATTTGAGGCAACGTTAATATAAAAAGAAAATAATAGTTAATGGATCTTCGATTCTCATGATTCAAAAACAAAAGCGTTTTTCAGCTACGAATAATTTATGCTGGTATTTTGAGAGAGCTTGGTGCTTCGCTCTGCAGTCCGTCCGTATTGTACCGCAGCGTAAACTTAAAAATAAAATAATTATTCTTAAAAAAAATTGCATGAGCATTTAACATACATGTATTTTTATGTATTCTTTAAAAAAGTGTACAATTACTTCATAATATAATCTATATATATAGACTGTATAGAATATATTAGGTAGGTGTGTGTAGCTATAAGTGTGGTTGGTAGTGCAGTCTGAAGAGAAAACGATGGCCCGATCGATGTGATTACATTAAAGCCAGTGGTGTCACAGTAGCATTTTTGTATTTTCTAGGACGTTAGAAATAATTCAATAGTATCGACATATACGTTAAGTAGACCGATCGAAGAAATGTAATTACTTGTTATAACCTTCCTGTAGATTGTACATACTTGATAAGTAACATAGAAATAACCTTTTGTTATAAACGTGAGTAGATATCATAAACCAATTTTTTAATTGCATGCGGCAACGCACAATTGATTGTTTCATCACCAAAATAATTAGTCCACTGCTGGACGTAGGCCTCTCGAAACTCAGGAGTTGTGAATATAGTGCTCATAAGTCAGTTCTTCCGATTAATCGCATATTTTACAATTGTGACGATTTTATATGCCGATTCCAGTTTTGGAAGCTCGCACGGACATAGAGTACCGGGTAAGCGACCTAGGCCGCCCGATCTACTACTGTCTTCTCTTGCTTCTTCCGAGATAGAAGTATCCTACAACACCTTATAGTTTCTTTCCCAACTTCTCATTATACCCTTTCTGTAAGGCTTACGTAATCTACAAGAACGCCTCGTTTGCCCGAGGTACATCGAGGTAAATGCTGCGAAGCACTTTCACTCTCACAAAGCACCACAAATGTACTCTCATTACAGGACAATATATACGAAAGGCACTCTGAAATCGCATATAATTCTGCCCTCATTATTGATATTTTATTGTTTAACTTAAAACCGACCATCGTATGAGTTTGAGGATCAAAAAATGCTGCTCCAGTCCCATCATGATCCCTGGAACCAACGGTGAATATCTAATAAAATCCGCTACAACTTTGTAGTATTCTGGTTAAAAGATTTTCAAATAACGTTTGAGAACTGTAGAGCCTCTTAGGTACTTCTAAGTCGTTGACCTTTAAACAAATATGTGACTTGATGTCACTATTAGTAATCCATGTTGACAATGAAAACATTTCCAGACCCTCAGAGCTATGTACTGCTTGGTTAGCTAATTTCGTGTGTACTAGAGCCAGCAAAAGTTTCTTTTTGTTGCTCCAATATGATGTATACTCGCAGACTGACGCATCAGATATGATATAAGATGTCTTATTTCCATAAATCAATTTAGACTTTAACGAAAACTCTTTAGTTTATAACTCTGATTCCATAACTTATATTGAACTGCTTTTATAAAGCCTCCGATGACTCTCCAAGCGTGATTCTTAACTTTATACAACTTTACAATACGATTCTTAACAGTATTGTCAAATGTGTGAAAAACTTCAATGTTAAGATTGACCTGATTTCGTTTCATACCTCTGGAGAACAAACATACTTTAGTTTTATTTGAAGACGGCTCAAGCATCAATTCTCTTAGCATTATTATCAATTTTTTTAATGATTTTTGTAAAGTTATCTTCATAAACCCTAAATTTTGACCAGATACAGAAAACAAAATCATCGCGTACTGAGATACAAATACATCTTTAATATTTCATCACTGGTTTTTAGTTTTGGATCTTGCCATGGTTACAGTACGGGAACCACTTCGAAGTTTCTCCATTGTCGCAGAACTTCATCTTGAGTACAACAATAAAAAATGTTTATTAGGAAAATTGTATTACTTAATCCCAGTAAAATTACCGTTATTAAGCGAAACGTTATTAAAATCAGCCGCATTGTATACTTACACACCTCTTGCATTACTATTGGTAAGACAATAAGTATGGTGTCCATTAAGATATCATCTATATCAACGTGTTACGCGACCACTTAGAAACATTAGTTAGGTACATCAGGGGGATAATATACACCAACAACATTTTGCAGTTCATAATTTTATTTTTTATAAACAATTGTACATTTTTATTACGTAAATTGACATTTCTATCTGTGATTTAATAGAGCTATGAGTTATAATTGCAATGCCGCCATATGAGTCATCACGATCTTGTCTATAAATGATATTATATTTCAATTCACTGTTTGTTTTTAGCCATGTTTCAGAGATAATTTTTAAATTATTTTCTTGTAATAAAAATTTTTCAAAAATAGTTATTTTTGGTTTTTAACTTTGGGCATTAACATTGTAACTCCTTCAATTTAACAATTTTACTATTGGGATTCATTGACGTATCTTCTAATAAACTCTAAGATATTGTCAATCAGAAATATTGGCTACCACAACAAGAACTAAGCATTCAATGCAAAACATAACCGTATTTTTTTTCCTGTATGTTACTCATAAAGATGATGTTTTTCAGTCGGCTTAAAAGTTCGTTAAATTGTACCTCGCGGTTAATATTTATGTATTCACTGTTGACGTTATCGGCTACTCGCTCCGGACTGCGTTCCGACTGCTTGCGATCCTTTCGCGAATTTGCCTGCCTCATGAGTACTACTGTCCTCTCTTTTATGTTTGTTGCCTACTGCAGGTGACTTCGTGCGGAATGCTATCTGAGCCAACCCACTTGCCTTCCATATTCATTTAATAAAATCAATTAATATGCATTTAAACACCGACAATATTCGGCGTTTAAATCGACGAGGTGACGACGGAATGTCTCAAGGCTTGCTCGTCTGTCTACTTCAGATCTTAATTGCACCCAGATCTACATCTCTTATAATCACATAATATGCGTTTAGGTCCATCGCTCGTGAGACCCTCCACTCTCTTTTTTCAACTCTATACAGCTGATAACTCCACCTGCATAATCTTCGTTAGGAACTTCTAACCTTAGTTTGTATCATCATCTCAGCCTATCTCTAGTCCACTGCTAAACATAGGCCTCCTCCATGGATTGCCACAAAAGTTAGTAGCTCTCATTATCGGGGGATTTCGCCATAGTTTTCACGCTTGGCAGGCGGGTTGGCAACCGCAGTTTATTTATTCAGATGTTGCAGGAAGATGCTGTTGCCCATCTCCTGGTTTTTATTTTCCCTCTGTCGACTTTTACGACATCCACGGGCTGAGATGGGGTGGTAGATATTTTATCCTGGTAATATTCAGTAAGCCCAAACTTTTAAATAATTTAGCGTTTGCAAACTGTTTTTGTAACTTTTCTTTACTTGACCTCAGATTGAAACTGCTTATACTTTTTTGGTTTTTCCTCAATGGTGGTCCAGTTATATTCTTCTTCTTCTCTGTTACGTATTTCTGGTATTTCGTTTGTTTCCTCCATAATATCTTCGCAGTATTCTATGTTCTCAGTCGTTACAGCCTATCAAAAGTCCACTGCTGAACATAGGCCTCCCCATAGACAGCCACAAAAGTTTGTAGCTCTCATATTGGAGGGATTTTGCCATAGTTGCCACGCTTGGCAGGCGGGTTGGCATGTTCTCAGTAATATTAATTAATTATTTCTGCTTCTGTATAATTTCCGAAAACTCATCAATTATTGGTGACATCAACTCGCGTAGCTCTTCATCTTCACTCATATCCTCTTCGACAATAACAGCTGTCGGCCTTTTATGCTCCCCTGAAGCCATAATGACTCACAAAGCGAAATTCTGCATTGTAGACATACGCGTTAAAAAACAGTAAATACGTGTTTGTCGGGTGCGATCGACACGAGTGCCGTGCTGAGGCTTGTCTGTCCTTTTTGAGATAGTTTGTTACCAGTCATAAGTCACAAATTTTTCCACGCATTTCCTTTAATCACTTACACATCATAAGACGCCCACGGGACGAGACGAGGTGGTACATTTTTAATGTTGTCATCAATCAGTATATTTATGATTATTTACTATATCTTCAGATTATTTTTTGTACTATTAACCCAGTTTTAGGAAAAACGTGTTAATATTTATTTTCATACAATTTTCTCGATTTTCTCTTTCGTGAATCAACTCTGTAAATGTTGCTTTTACTGTTGTTGGAATTCCTGTGCAGGAATCCGTATAACACCGACTCCAGGGCTAGTTATTTAGTCGTGAAGCAGTGTGTTTTGGTTTGAAGGGCATTGTGAGCTAGTGTAATCATTAGGCACACGAGATTTGAAGACTGACGTCTCAGTTTCTCGATTCATCACTTTGTCCAAGTTATTCGTTATTACTTAAAAACAAATAGTATGACGAAAATATATTCTTTGACGTTGTTTAGCACAATTGTCAACATAATATTAATATTTGATAGTTAATTATTTTACTAATTCCGAATGTGTTAAGTAAATGTGTATTTCAGGTACCAGAAGAGTCAATCAAATATTTTTCATATCGAGTCTCCAGTTCAACAAGAACTAAAGGCGGTGGGGGTTATAAAAATAGGAAATACCATCATCGATACATAGCCCCAGAATTTAATTATACGGCTAAATATTGGGCTCTTGTAAGTGAAACTTCCACTACAACACCCAATACTACAAAACATAACAAATGCACTCTGAAAGAAGGGCAGAGCGAAGAAATGAAAAAGGTAGGTTTTAGTTTTATAACATTTAGTTAAATAAAAACACTGAACTAAAATCTACAATAATTACGAAATATTACTTGCAAATTATTTGTATCATAACTGACAACAGCGGTGGATAATTACCTCGGCGGATTCCTGAAAAGGAATCATGTCAATGCCGAAAACTATGTTATAGGTCTATGTAAACATATATGGTATGTCTGAGGGTAAATAACTAAAATTAGTAATTAAATGTTCAAAACAGATACGAGAGAAACCGAGGGAACAGCAAGTTGTCCCCATATCTCTTTGGGTGTCTATAGCAGAGTTGCGGACTCCAGCTCACGGCAGACTCCAACTTACTTGCACGGCTACTATCCCGGACGAAGTTGGTCCGGGAGAACGTTACGCCGATGTCAAGAAACAAACTGTTTCAGGTAACTTTTCTATTACTTATTACACTTATATTCCATAACATATTTACTCATGTTCAGCGTCGTGGCTTAAACTAAGATATTTATATTTTAACTCTTAATTATTTTACATCATGTCCACTACTGAACATAGGCCTTCACCATAGCTTGTCGTTGCGGATTTAATCATAGAAAACACTGTACATAGGACTTTTAACAGAATTACTGATTGCTTATTATTTTGTCTGCAGTCGAAATGAATGAACTAAGCCTTAAAAGGCCCCACACGGAAACTAGCCAGGCTAACGCTACGGTGTCTCATCTATTAGCAATGCATCCACTATTTCTCTTCGGCTGTGGAATTCTCCTTCATGAGCTTCATCTACAGTTATATTAAATATTTATACAGTTTTACCTATGCAGGAGCTCGTTAACATTGTGGAAGCATTTTCAGCTATTGCATAACTTACTATAAAATTTATGTCTGTCGCCTCGTGTTTTATTGTGTCTAGTACAAGCTGAGTGATTTTTTTGAGACATTTATCGATGTTTATAATTTTACGATATAAACTTTATTTTACCTTTAGAAATATATTCCTACTGAGCTTTGATGACACTAAAACTTAAACCGTTGTAAATTATCATTTATTCACTCGAGGTACACCGATACAATCGAAATAGAAATCAGAAAAGTAAAAATGTGCAAATTTCTTCTGAGCTTCTTCTCTAAGTCAATTATGAGACTTTATATTTTGTAGACAGGGTGTTCACAGTATAATACTGTTAAAACAATAATTTCAATTAAGGCGTACATAAGTAAATCTCAATTTAAATCCTATTGGATCTGAATAAATCTCCATATTTAGTTTATATCTGTGTAAAATATACTGGTCATTTTTAACAATTTACAAGTTCAGCTTACATATTTCAAGACTACTAAGATAAGTGAAAGTTACTTTGTCAGAAAAAAAGCTCATTAAAACCCTTTCTTGTAATAATGAAAAGCAAATTATTTTTATGTACACTATAAAATATTTTCTTTTATCATTGTAAAATACTACCACTTTAATAAATATTTTCACCTGATTATATTTTACAATTTTTGTCACGCTGTTAAACAGATCGTGCTAAGTAAAAATAAAGTTTATACTCGTGTACTTCCAATTAGTTCACTTTCCCTTGACATGGTATTAGATGACATATCTCGAAGTTATATTCCTAATTATCTTCTCAGTCACATAAAGAATTCTTAGTGTTATGTCGATTAAAAAACGTCTTGAAATGTCAGTTCACTGCTTTAAATGTTGTCTTAATATTTATCTAACAATGGTATAACGTTATTAATGTGTCAACATTAAATGCATTTTTTAAGTAAGGAAATGAATCAATCAAAGATTATGAAACAAAATAACCGTTACTGAAATATAATGCTTGTACAATAATAATTACTTTTCCTTTATGATTTCGTCTGATGTTTATTCACTCTTATAATAATTTTATCTTAAATATAGTTGAAGTATTTTTAAAGCTTTTGTTTATTCTCCATCTCGAAACGGCAAGTTTATGAAAAACGACCAATCGGTACATTTGTCTGTAAAATTACAAAGCTTATCAATTAATATTTTATTAACGAATTTTAACTTGCTTTTTGTGCTGGATTACATGACTTATCAGCTTCCTGTAATTATGGTTAGGTATCAGACAAGTTGTACACAGATCTATTTACGTATAATTTATCGGTTACAATATTACAAAAAATATATGTACGGACGGTATGTTCAATGTCACGTACAAACACTTTCTGATGGAACCAGCAGTAAAAGATAAACACTGCTACAAAATATAGATATGTAGATCAGACGACACTATTAAGAATGTTAGGAAGAGTTTGAGTGTAGAAGAGTGTGTACGACATAGGTTGTTTTGTGGAGTTATGGTTGTGTTGTTAAAATTAATTTATTGTTAGCAAAATATATTACATATTTATAAGAACCAAAGAATATTTAAAAGCTTACGTTACAATATAAATTATAATAACTTTATTTATATGTACTTTGTCGTTCTATATAAGATTATTAGTATATTTAAATCAAACATTTTCAAGTTATTTTATTAAAATGTTTTCACCTGTATAAAATACATTCCTTTCAAATGTTCTTATGTTTCTAAATAAATCAAAAATTATATTTAAAAAATTAAATATTTTTTTGTAATATCTATCTTTTAAGCTAATGTCTAATTGTTTTAGCGCATAAATTAAAATTAAACATTCGATAGTGAGAAAATATTTTGTGAATCATAATATTATCTGTATGTTTTAACAGATATTTTCGATATAATTAGTGTGACGCTGTAAAAGCAAATAGTTATAATGTTAATAGTGATTATCAAAGAAGTATTGGATTTTTAATTATCTGTTAAAAATTCAATGCTTTTATTGATGTTGAAAGTCTTCCTGCAGCTCTTTACACTGACTATTGTAGAGAAATATTTGTTAGGCTAAATGATGTGATAAGTTGAGGAAACGTATATGAAAGCAGAAGATATATTTTAAAAATAGAATGGTTATTACTATTAAAAAATATATGTTACGAAACTGTGTGTGATTAGTTTCGTAAAGTCACATCATACTAGATAAATGTGGAAATTCCTATCGTCAACAATTGCATGTTCTAGTAATTTTGTTTATTTAAAATAAATACTTTAAAAACCATTACCAACTGACGTGCATTTGAACGAGAGTCGTGCGATAACGCCAATCATTACTTTGTAGTTTTGTTTTAAATTACGCGACGAGACGTGGGTGCAATCAAAGCAGTAGCAGTTTTGTCTTTTTAATTAAAATGCCTAAAATAACTGAATTTATTTCCGTAAACTTTCAGCTTAAGCGCCATAAGTCAATTTTGTTATAATTTTCTTGGTGAGCGATTGTTGACTTTTTTGTTAAGTTACAATTCTGGACATTCATAAAGAATTATGTTGAGTAGATCATTAAGAATGATAAAATAAACCGTAAAATAAAAGTGTGTTTTATTTTTCCTAAAAATCCTAATAATGAATCAATAATTTTTGATAATACTGAAGAAATTATTATCGCTGAACATACGCCTGTAGATTGTTTTTTTTTAGCTCTCATTTTATGGGATTTTGCCAGAATTGCCACGCTTGGCAGGCGGGTTGGCAACCGCAGTTTATTTATCTACTCTGTCATCTTTTACGACACGTACGGGATGAGATGGGGTGGTAGATTCTTAAGCCATCACCACACGGCACTGAGCTTTTGCTGCCGAAAAAATATAAACTTAAAAAAAAAACAATTCATTATACGCGATGGAATCAAACCATAAAAATCCTCTTTATACAAGTAAGTAATTAAGATAACAATTAAATTCTGCAACATGTGCTTAATACATTAAGTTTAAGTAGCATTTTTAAATACAACGGCAACTTTATAGTTTAGGTAGTAATTTAGTAATTGTAAAAAAAATAGCAATTTCACTTACATTTCGACATTACAGAGTATGATAATAATGTATTCCCGATACCTTTCTTTTGACAGCAAATTACAACTTTTCCAAGAAACGTCTTCATAAAATAAATTCAAATTAGATATCGAAAGTGTAATTTATTTATACAAACATCTTTAATTTCGGGAATGATAAAATGTATTTTGAATACAACATTTTTATAAAATAACATTTGTTAAATTTTCTTCTATAAAATTTGCTTTATGGGTTTATAAATTAACTTAGCTCATAATAACGATAATATTTAAAAAAAACACAATAAAATCTGTGTATAAAATGTGTATACAATATAAAGCGTACACGATGTTACTATGTCTGACTAAAAAAGTACGAGTATTATAGTAAATAGCTAAAATATCTTTAACATTGATCAGCCTCATCGGCTCTGAACTGTTTCATACAAATTAGTAGTTAGTGTCAGTGTTATATATAGTGCCACAATTGTACTAGCAAACACAAAGGCAGTCTCGTCCCAACTTACCCGCACCTGATGTTCTTGCGATAAGATCGCTAAGATGCAGTGTCAAAGACACGAGATCAATCGCAACACAGCCAGGCCCGAAAACGAAAAACTTGTTTTTTATTAATGTTGGCTCCGACAGGTACTCCGACCACTTGGTCACGCACTCGTCATCACAAGTAAATTAACAGTATAATAATAATATCTAATATGCCAATACCACGTACACCAATTATAAATATCGAATTTTCTGGAATTATTTTCTTTTTCCATATTATGAAATTATAATGTAACTGGAATCATTAGAAAAAACTTCAAAAAACGTAAGTTTTTTTTTCTCGTATTATTATTTTATTACAGGCCTCTGTTTACTGTATTATTAATGTATTCAAACCCTATTAGCTCTGCATAAATTCTTGTTTGCTCTGAATCTGTCTCGAATACAGTTTATATTAATACGAGTATGTTTAAAGCTAAGACGTGGTGCGGTGCAGGATGACACCTATTTTCCACAACGAACTAACATTCGCTTATGGTTCTAGAGCTAAGAATAAATTTAGCCGAACTGTTATTGGATAAAATAAGTCCATGGTACTTTTATTGATATTGGTCGCTAAATCGTCTTTACCAACTTGTTGAGCTAACACTAAATGGTGCTATTGGCGATAAGCCAATTGATATTGACTGTAGTATAGCACATCACATGTTTTTCGTCTTTAGTTCCGGTACTGTCGCCAATCAATAATGTACCAGTTTTCTTTTTATAAGCGGAAGTTCTTTTAAAAAAGACTTCAAAAAATAGAGGAGGGTCTCAATTGGTCGGTATCTTTGTTTTATGTACGTTCAGATAATTCTTTATTACATGGACCTATTTATTAGGAGTGGATTTATTAGTCATTAGTTGGTTCCATATAAATTTAGTCAAGTTATGGAAAAGAAAATGATGAAACTCGTATTCGCATAGGCATGTCTGGAGCGGCAGTGTGGAAGTCGTTTTTTTAATTAATAATTATTTTAGTTTATCTTTTATAGCAATTTGTATCGACTGTTCTACATCGTCCATACTAATATTATAAATGCGAAAGTAACTCTCTCTGTCTCTCTGTCTTTTTTGTTACCTTTTCACGGTTCAACCGTTGAACCGATCTAGAAAAATTTGGCACAGAGCTTGCATCCTGGAGGCGGACGTAGGATACTTTTTATCTCGGAAAATTAAAGAGTTCCCACGGGATTTTTAAAACACCTAAACCCACGTTGAGTAAGTTGCGGGCATCAGTTAGTTTATTATAAAAAATAACAATTATTAATAAATAATTAAATTCCAGTATTTATAACATTCACCTGCAGATTATAAAATAACGTAATATTTTTAATTTCAACAATATTTCATTAATCTATTGCGCTAATGTTTTAGTAATTTTACTTTTCGCTCCGTTTCCTGCTTTCAGTGACACAAAGGACCATCACAAGGCATTTATTTATCTGTCTGAAAATATAATATGTCTTTCCCAAAACAAAACCTTTGAAGTTTACGCGAAATGGGAAACAAAAGAATTCTTAATATCAGATGTGCTCATTTTTCTCGTTAGATACAATTACTTCATCAACTTTTACAATGATTTTGTGTTTTAGAATTACTTGATATTTGAATATTACTAAAGTTTGTTTCGGAGATTGGTAAGTGCTTTCTATGTACTCGTACTATCACTAACTTAATAATCAACATCGTCAATTAAATACATTTTATCATCACCAATATCATCATCATCAGGACATAGGCCTCTCCCAAGTATCTTAGGTTTGCTGTTATCACCACGCTTGGTAGATGGATTGTCGATCGCTGTACCAAACTCCTTCCTTAGAAGAAACTGCCCGAGAGATTAGGTGGTAGATTCTCATACCACACGGCATCCGCACTTACTTTACTCACATGTTGTAATACTTAGCACGTTTGTCAAGACGTTTAACAACCGTTGTTTAATATATTTCGGGGGGATATGTTTTATTAATTTATTATTATTTATTTAAGTACAGCCACATCACACTTAGCTCCAAAACTAAAAATACAGATAACATATAGTTATTGTTCAGCTATGTGCAACAATTAAGGCGTACTTTACATAGTTATTATGCCAGACACTATTGCTTTACTATTTTTTACAATTCTCTGCTCGTGATGACATAATGGGTTATATTACGCTCAATTAAAATGCAATTGTAATTGCATCACTAACCATTATTCTAAAACATCCGTTCTATTTTATTTTCCTAATTAAGTTTTCTGGTGTATTATTATCATCATTATCACCAGTTACGACTCATCACAAGTCCACTTCTGAACATAGGTTTCCCCAAAGACATTTGCGGTGAACTTTATATCATCATTTCAGCCTATCATTAGTCCACTGCTGATCATATGCCGCCTCTATAGGTAGCCACAAAAGTTTGTAGCTCTAATTTTAGAGAAGTTTGTCATTGTTGCCACGCTTGGGAGGCGGGTCGGCAACCGTAGTTTATTTGTTCAGATGTTGCAGGAATATGCTGCTGCACATCTCCTGGCTTTTATTTTCTCTCTGTCGACTTTTACGGCGGCCATAGCATTCATCATCATCATTATTATTTCAGCCTATCATAGTCCACTGTTGAACATAGGCCTCCCACATAGATTGCCACAAACACGGTCCTGAGCCACCTGCGTCCATCGACTTCCTGCAAAACCGTGTAGGTCATTATTTATATACAAATATCGATATCTAGTTTATCATCAGTGGATAATATGGAATATTAGATAAAAACCGTTTGTTATTTAAAAAATATATGTTAACTTATAAGTAACAGTAATTACTTTCGCTTATACTATGTAATTACATAAAATTGATAATTTCATATACTGGTAATAACCTGGATGTCAACCCCATTGTCTGGTTATTTTGGTAAGCTATATTTGTGGCTGCTTGTTTCCCAGAGACGAAGCAAATAGACGTTTGATGCACGTGCTACTTTTTTCAACTATAATTTTCTTTATAATAATAAATAAGAACAAAACAAGTTGACATAAAGTTTACTGAAATGCACGTAAAGAATCCTATATCCTATACCTGAACCACAGTAGTTCTGTTTCAGCCATTAAATTTAGGCATCCATACAAGAATATTTTCACAGCAAACTTGAACGGCACATTAAAAAAGTATTTAAATTTTATAACGACTTCTCAAAAATTTATTAAAATCCCTATTTGCTGTATAGTTAAAATGTTTGTTCCCTTTAGTTCAGTAAGACGAAAAAAAATATTCCCCTTTGATATCAGCGTGAAGTTTAAATAAATTAAACCATTTTTAATTTTTCACAAACAAGTGCAATCCCTTATGTTACGTTTACCCCTCATTTCTAAACAAAGCCCCTGCAATTAGCATTCATCGACTTTCAGACGTTTGAGGATATAACAGAAGGTATTCTTTTTATCGTACGAGACATCAAAGCTCTTTGCTGCGGTCAAAACCTCCTATGAAAAAAAGAAATTCATTTTATGATGATGAAAAGAAACAAGATGAAATTTATACGTGACTGAACATTTTCATTAAAACACTCAGTTACCTACTGTAAATAAATATTGTAGAACAAAAACGATTTACGAGAACATAAAACTGGTGTGATTTTTTTGTAATAATATGAATTATAGTATATATATTGACTATAAAGTATTTGTGATTAAATTTGTTATAAAAAATATATCTTTTTTTTTCCAAATTTTGTACCTTATTAACCCTAATAATACTTCGATTTTAAATATAGAGGAGCTATAAAGTAATGCCGTAAGACTCCTTATTAACAACAATGTCACTCGTAGCAACCTTCTCATATGTAATAAAAAGCATCAATCAACAGAAATCCAAACTAATTTTTAAGGAATAATTTGTGGGTAGTCATAATATTTGATAAAATATCTGACCTGCAAATTTGTCAAGGTATTTGCTGGTCTTTCAGACACATTTTTGACTAATAATACAAATAAAATAAAATGATAAATACTTAAATGTCAGATTTAAAATACTTAGATCGGCAATGGGCAGCAGCGTCTAAGTTGCGAGATGACTGGTACTGCGTTCGCCTATTCAGCTGAATAGGCGAACGCAGAGTAATCATCATACTCGGCAGCTGATGTATGATGATTACGACAAATCCTTCCAATTTAGGAGAACCATTTGTCAGAGAACACTGGACAGACGTCCACTTTTTTATTTTTTTTATTTTATAAAAGTGACGGAATGAGCATAACGTTCACCTGATGTTAAGTGCAACGTTGTGTCACCCAGAACATTTCTGTGTGACATCACACTGCGCCCGTCACCCTAAGACATCAGTTCTTAAGTCTCATTTGCCCAGTGATTACGCCAGCTCTCAGTGCTCTTCAAAACACAGTAATGTTTGCACACTACTGCTTCACGGTAGAATAACTGGCCAGACTGTCAGAAATGTCCATTGCCTTAATTTCAGTCGGTCCGTTCCATTCTACCGTGTTGTGGAGGCTTAAGAGAATCTGCTACCCCATCTTATCTCGCGGGTGTCGTAGAAGTCGGCAAAGGGAAAATATAAACCAGGGGATGGACAGCAGCCTCTTCCTGGAACATCTGAATTAATAAACTGCGGTTGCCAACCCGCCTGAAAATCATGGCAACTATGGCAAAATCCCCAAAAAAGTCACAAGCTTATGTGTTTTGTAGTAATCTATGATGGAGGCCTATGTTCAGCAGTGGACTAGTAATAGGCCGAAATTATCATGATGAATTATGATAGTCCATTATTGGATTTGGATCTCAATATTATATTATCAGTAAGCTCAACTTCCCATAAAGTTAAATCGTCGTAAGTGTTAGGCTCCTAAATTCTTCGGGCAACATCGGCTATTCAAATTCCACAAATTTTATTAATTGTTAGTTTCGATATTTTAAGTAACTTAGCCAACGAAGATGAAAATTTTGGTCTAAGGAGTTTTCATATGGCTTATCTATTATATATCTTACTCGAACTGAAATGGCATGCATGTTAGATTATATTTTTTTATGTTTACATTACTAAATTAATTTAATATAAATGTTGCCTTTTAAAAAACTTAAAGCAGAGTATCGCATTATTTAAAAGCGAAATAAAAATTAATTTTGAATATCTTGTGACATGGGGTAGTGCAGTGGAGCAAAACCTTGTGTGACATAATAAAGCTGTATAAATTACACATTCCACGCTGAAGAATTTAATTTAGGTCTCGCTTAATATTATAGTGTCGACTATTTTATTAACACTGTAGTCCAATAATACGAAGAACTATATATATGTCATCTGATTCAAAAGGAAAGAAATTATTCTAAGAATTAAAGAAATTATTATTATAACTTAATTCCTGTAATTGATGGAGCCAAAGAAGTACCCTACAGTAATAATTGATTTGTACACAGAGTGAACAGTACAGTGAAATTGGTTTGTATTATACATATTTTATACAATGCAGTAGACGGAGATAAGGGTGCCAGCTCAACCTTTTTTTTACTGCAGGATGTAGACCTTCTCCAACGAACCCTGTTCGGTTCTGACTACATAAATGCGATAAAATTAAATAAATATTAGTTTCATTTAGTATTTCGCTTCAGAGGCGAGTTATATCTTCTGAAAATGACTAAAAATTATAAAGATTATAACTTAAGAATATTTGCTAGGACGATGTTAGGAACTTAGGTAACGCATTTTCATGATATGAGTAAGCAGGGAAGCCCGTTAAATTACAGTAATAGCCTGAAATATAAAGTTGACCATCTTAGTGTTACCTTGATTTTATTTATTTTTGTAATCTTTATTTTATAACCAAAATATAAAGTAGACAAAAATTTTAAAACTTAAAAAAACTATATTAACTGTGTCATAAATAAAATTGAAGTACCCGTCTGCCTGTCTCTTTGTCCGGGTTAATCTCTGAAACGGCTGCACCGATTTTGACGGAACTTTCATTGACAGGTAGATAACTTTTCAGACAGTAATCTAAGCTACTTTTTATCTCTAAAATGTTTAGGGTCTCTGCGTGAAAAACTGTAGAAATTATTAGCTATCATGCTACTGCTAACCGAGAAGGGCCGAACTGTGAATGTTGGGATCAGCGAGGCCGCATGCCGTAGAGCATAGGGCTTATTTCACTCGGGTGAAACCGCGAGGCCCAGCTACTACAGCTTAAATACAATGTAATGTGATGCCACTAAAATATTTCTGGAGGAGATAATGATGGCAGCCGTGCATGTTATTAATGGTCTGTTTCGTTTCAAAAGTAGGTTGAAATTTAAACAAAATTTGTCTCGAAGTTTTGAATAATTTATTTAATACACAGATTATTTAGTAATTCTTTAAATTTTTAGCTATTACACAATACACGATCGGCCTTAATAACTGGTAGTTTTCCTAATTTTTTTTACTTAAACTTTTTTATCGACATGTTTTTAACCAAAAATCTATTTTAAGATTTTCTAGCTACGACACACGCTGAATGTGTGTCGTAACTAGAAATAACCGTATCCATAATCAACACACCCGCGACAGTTTAGGGGTGCGTGCGAAATTCGACAAATTAAAGGAAAGTTGCCTATGATGGTTTGGTCACGTCTTGCGAAAACCGACAGACTATGTTGGGTACAAGTATATTAATATGCCAGCAACTGAAAAAACTATATCGGGGTCATCTGTACGGATATAGAAGTCAATGGAGTATCAGAAGAAGACGTTTAAGATTACGCAAAGAATGAGCAGGATACCAAATCCTAGCTCAAGCTGATACACTCGTTATGACGAAGAAGTAAAAGGTCGGTATCATTCGTTTTCATAAGATAAAAAGCTACAAACTAATTAATCTACTTCAAACGTGTTTTAATGGAAATTATTAACATGACACCGGTTTAAAAATTAGAAATTAATACGATTAAATTTTGAATATATTACGTAATGTTTGCCATTTATTGTACTGAGGATGATGATGATGGCAATGGATGGGATGTATTTCAGTGCCACAAGTGTACGCGCAAACAAAGGCACTTACTCCTTCTTACCCACCGGCGCACGATCTAAGGTTGTTGCGTTAAGATCGGAGGTGGGCTATAACGTAGTTAAGAGACAAGGAGAAAATCCCAGAACCGAAAACCAACAATTTATGTTTTTGCGCATAAAACGGTCAAATGGCTTAGCAAACAGAGTACTTGGTAAGTAAAGCTACTACTGGTTCCAATTACAGCTATAGTGGATTTTTGTGCAACTTAGTATTGCGCACTGGTGGTAGGATTCTATGCAGTAATCCGTCTAGGTAGATATCACCCAAGCCACTTATTCTACCGTAAACCAGTAATGAGCAAACATTACTGTGATTCGGTCTGAAAGACATTGAGAAGTAACGTAATCACGGGGCACATGAGTGTTAAGAACTGATCTTTCAGGGCGTAGTGTGGTGCCACACAGAAATGTTCTGATGACACATATGTTATGGGCGGACGTTGCACTTACCATTAGGTGAACGTTTTGCTCGTCTCGTCAATATATCCAATAAGAAAAAATCGTTTTGACCACTTTTGACACTGCATGCTTTCGACTTCCATATCAATCATGTCAGGTATAAACTTTTGGCACTGGGGTTGATATCGATTGATACAGTTTTGTAATTTAAATTTCGAGATCATCATCGTTTAAGACAGCTCCAGTTACCAGCGACTTTTTGTTAATGGAAGGAAATAGATAATCTAATTGTTCAACTGATGGTAAGTCCAACGTCTGCTCATAACAGTTACGACATCACCCATATAATTGAATTGCCAAGTTCAGTGTCGCTTTGCACTCCGCACGCCACAGTGAGACACCTGTTCTTATCGCTCATATGCTTTGCCAGCTTATAGTGCTCTAACCAAAACACAGTAATATTTGCATACTGCCGCTTCACGACAGAACCGCAGAAACAGAAGGTGATGCGATGCTACCTACCTAGACGGATGAAATGAAATGAAAATTATTTACTCTTCAACGTAAGAAATATAAATTGTGTTTGTCAAACGTCACTTTTTTTTACCATCTACCATCGTTTCGTAATGAGGTTCCTCTGACGGAGGCGAAATAGGCGAAAGAAACTCCGTTGGTATCCTCTTTTTTGTTATTTTTTTTTATTTTTGTCGAAAGTACATCAATTTACACGTACATAAATTTACAAGGAACAGTCTCATAGGAAACCAAAAGCACACTCAATGACAAAATGTTATACAAGATTCAATAACAAATGAATAAATGCATCACTAACTCGAGCAGATCAGCTTCCGCCAACAGCATCTGTTCACGAGTATGATGCATTCTGCAGCCATCGCCCTCCTCGACCATTTTAAAGGGAAGTGGTCGACCCGCCACACGACGCGTTGATACATGATTTTTCTGTCAACATGAGATTATTCTGGCACTTTCCCAACTTGTCATCCAAGAGCAATTCCATTGGGTGACAATTTATTCATCTTATAACGACTCTTCACGAGTAAATCATAACATTTTTATTTAAATAATTAATATAAACCCCACTACAATCAAACGCTGAAGCTAATAATTTCTGGGTTGTCATGTCAGCCTATCACTAGTCCACTGCTGAACATAAGCCTCCGCCATAGATTGTCACAAAGGTTTGTAGCTTTGTAATTTTGAGGGAATTTTTGCCATAGTTGCCATGCTTGGAAGGCGGGTTGGCAACTTCAGTTTATTTTTAGTGGTGGTTTACTGGTGGTAGGATTCCTATGCAGGAATCCGTCTAGGTAGGTACCACCCCAGGGCCAGTTATTCTACCGTGAAGCAGTAGTGTGCAAGCATTACTGTGTTTCGGTTTGAAGGGCACTGTGAGCTAGCGTAATCACTGGGCATTTGAGACTTAAGAACTGATGTCTCAGGGTGACGGGCGCAGTGTGGTGTCACAGAGAAATATTCTGGGTGACACAGCATTTGTTGTGGGCGGACGTTGCACTTACCATCAGGTGAACGTTTTTCTCGTTTCGTCACTTTATACAATAAAAAAAAAATTATTCAAATGTTCCAGGAAGATGGTGCTGCCCATCTCTTGTTTTTTATTTTCACTCTTTCGACTTTTACGACACCCACGGGACGGGATGGGGTGGTAGATTCTCTTAAGCCGCTACCAAACGGCTACTAGTATTGCTTGCGGTTGGGATTAAAAAGCAGACAGAACGCAAGATTCCAAGTGGAAAGATGAGGTCTCTGCCTACTCTAATGCCTACTAAAATCTAACTGTGCATTACAATACGGCCAAACCCGAGAACTAATAAATTTCTTTGTATGTACCCGGAAAACTAAGAACCACGGTCGTCTTATAATAATTACAAAAGCAACTAATTGCATCGTATAAAATAAGAGACTATATCGAGTAACACCTTAGTACTAAGTATAACAAAATTATTCGAGTTCTAGAGAGCAGAATTATGGAGAGAGTACAGATTAATGCAAATTATTAGTGTTTTAGCTAAATTAAAGGAAATGAATTCGACAAAAACAAATATATTTTATTCATACTTTTATAACTTTCACGTAAATGTTTTATCTTGTTTTTCTTTTTTATACTTCTTATATAGAGAATTGCTAAGAAAATCGGGAACACTTTCATAAATAATTTATAAAAATTTCCATAATTGTGGCTGATTTCAACATGGTTCGGCTTTCAAGAAAAGCTGAAAGACGATATTAAGTTCATTAAAAATGAATTGTTTGGTATATCATTCCAAATACTTAAATAATTTTTTTCACAGCAAATATGTTTTGCCGTTACAAAGTTCTCAAAACTAATCTAATCCCGTGGGTGTCGTGAAAGTCGACAGAGGGAAAATGAATACCAGAAGATGGGCAGCAGCATCTTCCTGGAACAGCTGAATAATAAAACTGAGGTTGCTAACCCGCCTGCCAAGCGTGGCAACTATGGCAAAATCCCTCCAAAATAACAGCTTCAAACTTTGGTGGCTATCTATTGGGGCGGCTTGTGTTCAGCATTGGACTTGTGGTAGGCTGAAACGATGACGATGGTGACAAAGTTCTTCAAGCATATAAGTTATTCAAAAAAAGTCTTCAGTTAAGAAAGAAAATTTCACATCAAAAAGTAATCGCCATAAGTGTACCACCAGTGTGTGTGCTGGGCACCGTCCGCTTCTCCAGTGCGCGTTAGTGCACATTTTTTAATAAAAGAAAGCGATGAGACGAGCAAATCGTTCACCTGATGGAACATGCAACGTGCCTTTAACAAATGTCATCCAGAACATTTGTATGTGGCACCACACAGCATTCAAAAACCCTGAGTCATTAGACTCAAAATTTAAGAAAGTGACGAAACGAGCAATACGTTCACCTGATGCTAAGTGCAACGTCTACCCATAACAAATGCTGTGTCATCAGAACATTTCTCTGTGACACCACACTGCGCTCGTCACCCAGAGACATCAGTTCTTAAGTCTCATATGCCCAGTGATTACGCTAGCTCTCAGTGCCCTTCGAACCGAAACACAGTAAGTCTCCTATGCCCAGTAATTATACTAGCTTTTAGTGCCTGTGCTGTTTAGTGCGATACGCAGAAGTGTTTGCCACACTATTGCTTAACGGCAGAATAACGTTGTATGTAAGTGGATTCCCGCATAGATATTCTACCACCAGTATCAATCTTCACATGTCCATATATTATATTTTATTTATTTACTGGCGAATAAATAGTTAGTCAGCACTTAAAATTGCTATAAACCTTCATAGTGGTGCCGGCATCTAGGAATTGAGGTCTGGATTTCGCGTTCTATAATATATTTTTTTTGGTTAAAGTGACGAAAGGAACCAAACGTTCATTTTATGGTGAGTGAAACGTCTGCCCATAACAAATGCTGAGTCCCCCAGAACATTTCCGTGTGACAAAAAACTGCGCCCGTCACCTTGATGCATCAGTTCTTAACTCCGATATGTCCAGTGATTACACTAGCTCACGGTGCCCTTCAAACCAATACACAGTAGTGTTAAGCACACTACTGCTTCACGGCAGAATAACTGGCCCTGGGGTGTTACCTACTTAGACGGATTCCTGCATGGGATTCCTGCCACCAGTAAATAATAAATGCGAATGCCCAACTCGGATATTTTTGTATGGGAGTAAGTAACGAGACGAGGAAGTCGTTCACCCGGTGGTTAGTGCTACACCTGATCATAACATTTGCGATGTTCTCAAGAACTTTGTGCTGCACTTCTCTCGACATCCTGAGACGTCAGTTCTTGCGTCTCATATGCCCAGTAATTACACAAGCCTCTGGCATTGCGGTGATACCTACGAAGCGGACCTGTACAGAAATCTTACCGCCACCAGTAAAACACTGTTGTACAGTAATGGATATAATTTTAAAGCATTCGTGGCGATAATGTTCTTTAAAATAATTTACACTAAAATCGTAAATTGCTCTCAAAAATAACAAGCCTGTGCTCAGCTGTGAGACATTTAAAAGCTGTTGCTTTACTTTTTATTTAAAAAATGTCAGTACGCCAGTTTTAGTAATTTATGTTAATACAGATAAAATGTGTGGCTAATTACAACACTTTAAAATTTCTATGGTATGCTGGAAAAGCCGCAGGGTGCTAGTTAAACATACAAATAAAAAAGTAAGATTTTTACACCGACATAAAGTTTAATAACAAACGTTAAAGGACAAAGCATGCTTAACACAGATACACTGTGTAATAATTAATTACTATATTGCGCAATAAAAGCTGGCACGAACAGCGCATTGATAAAAAGCGTCTGTGTAGTGTCCTTAGAAAAGACGACACATTCTTGCTATAATGTTTTATATAATTCGCGTGAAAGAGTGTCTATCGCTACTTGTAGCGAATACAGAATGAATTTATATTAACGCGAGTTACCGCGGTTTATAACACATGTATCGCTACGGCGCCGTGCAGACGGCGCATCGACGTTCCGCGTATCCCGTGTTATTCACGTAGCATCAGCAGTATGCATATCCATTGTTTCATTTCTTCATTATTTTAATTGTATAATTCATTTATCAGTCTTGAATTAGCTTTAACATTGTAACATACTTGTTTAATAAATATTATAGTTTTTAAAAACATAATTTTTCATCGCCCAAACTTAACTGGCGCAGTCGGTAGGATCGCGGCACTTCCGAGAAAGAATAGAACTCTTCTTCTCGAGGTGAACGGTATTAATCGTTAATTCGCCATCTATATAATAGAGAACCTTCGGGCGATATTCGCGGGACTTCCGGAGCTAAGGAATCCTGTTGCTCGTCAAGACCCGGTGGGAGATGCAGAAGACGCTGTGGTAAGTGCTCATTGACTTCCAAGTTTCCTATGCTATATTTCCTGTCGTTATTTATATATACATATTATTGTGTGTGTTTGTGCGTTCGTCCATAGGCTAAAATCGCGTTTGGCTTTCGTACTATTTTTTTTTTCTCTTTTTTATTAACACTTGTGTCTACTTATATAAACTAGTATCGTTATATATTAGTAACACAAAATGGCTTTTAAAGATTGCGATAACTTTAAATTCATTACGGATTTAATGCCGAGATAGGACGGCAATCCAAAGACGTTGAATTACTATATTAGAGAAGTAGATAATATTTTAAATTTAGTCGAAGAGCCAGCTAGGCATCATCCTTTAGTTCTATCTTTAGTTAAAAGTAGGTTAAGCGGCCCAGCAATAGACGCCATTGCATACGAGGAAAATCTAACTTCATGGGCTAGTGTCAAAAATGCGTTAACAAGACGGCTAGGCGAACCCAGAAACGAGATTCAAGTGATGCAGGAGCTTACGCGCATGCGTCGCCTCAAATCTGAGGACGCGGATAGCTTTGGAAAACGATTAAGGGAAATGTTAGATACCTTATATACCGTAGGCAAACATTCAGACAAAAGTTATTATGAGAACATGGTTATAGAACAATACACGAACCAATTAGATTTTAATGTATCGATAGGTGTAAGGATAGCAAAACCAGTAACGCTAGAATTAGCAATAGTAGCTGCTAGGCAGGAGGAAGCTAGACTAGCATATAATAGGAATTACAGTAGCAACTTTCCATCTACGTCACAACCGAAGAATAAAATTGAAGTTCATAAACCTAGTTCACACGGCCACCCGTTTAGGTCATATACTAACCAACCCTTACAACATCTGATAACACCAAACTTCGTACCACAACAAAATAATGTAAACCCAGAACAACGCCAACAGTTGGTGCAATCTATGTTACCATGGAAGAACCGCTCCAACAACACAGGTAATTTTAGAAATTCTGGTAATTTTAGAACTCAGCCGAATATTCCACAACAACAAGTTAATCCTCCTCAGAAAGTATCTGACGTCACTATGAGATCGGTAGGTAAACCTCAAAAACCACAGTTTGTGTCCGAGGAATTATTCTATACCCCCAACGAGGAATACTTTAGCGAAGGAGAGCAACAAAACTTCAACGCCACCGAATATTACGACGACTATCAGAATCAAGATGACACAGCGGTAAGTAACAATCAGAATTTTATCGCGGACAGCGAGCTAGACGACCAAGGATAGTCAAGCTCAACCATCACGACAAAGACCACTTACCCTACATCCAGCTGCCCGAATACAAAGGTAAGTTTCTTATTGATACTGGGGCATCACGGTCAATGATTTCACCAGACGTAATCTTTGGTACATTTCTCGAGTATTGTGTAGAACGCGAACCTTTCGAAGTCAAAACTGCACATGCTAAAACCAGACACGAATACGTAGCACACCTTCCTTTACCACCAGCCTTTAATAGCGATATCACACATAAATTCCTGTTATTCGATTTTGACCCTAAGTATAAAGGACTTATAGGTTTAGATTTATTAAAAACGTTGTCAAGTAATATAGATTTAAAGAATAAAATATTACATACAGCAACAGCGAGTATACTTTCGTTTTTTTCTTATCTATATACTTTGATTATCCCATTAGAAAAATTAAAATAGAACCAAGATGCGAAAAGTTAATTACGGTAAAGACTAATTATATAGATGGACAATATCTTCACGATGATTATTGTTGGTCGAACGGCTTAGAGTCACCAGCCGCAATAGTCTCTGTAAAGAACGGTATTTTTAAAACTAGCGTAGTAAATTACACAGATGATCAGAAAGTTATATCTAATAAGACCCATATTAACTTAGAACCATTTGCAAATACTGTACAAAACAATCACAGATGCAGACTTAACAATCTCAACGTACACACCAACATTGACGCAGATTTACAGGAGAACGTAAAGAAAATTAGGACACAACATATGAACGAAGAGGAAAAGCGGGAAATTAATAAAATATGCTTTCAATATAGAGACCTATTCTATTCAGAAAATATTCCATTAACGTTTACTCACGCTGTTAAGCACGAACTTAGGCTTACCGATGATAAACCTATTTTCGTTAGGAGTTATAGACAAGCCCCTCAGCAGCGTAAAAAAATAGGCAACCAGGTAGACAAACTGTTGAAGCAAGGAATCATAAGGGACAGTATTTCTCCTTGGTCCTGCCCTGTTCATATAGTTCCAAAAAAACCAGATGCTTCCGGTAAGGTCAAATGGCGTTTAGTTATTGACTATAGGAGACTTAATGATCGTATTGTAGAAGATAAATACCCTCTCCCCAATATACATGACATTTTAGACCGGTTAGGCAGAGCACAATACTTTTCCACACTCGATCTTGCAAGCGGGTACCATCAAGTAGAGATGCACCCGAATGACATTGAGAAAACAGCATTCTCGACCGAAAAAGGGCACTATGAGTTTCTTAGAATGCCCTTCGGATTAAAAAATGCCCCAAGCACGTTCCAAAGACTCATGGACCACATATTAAGAGGCATAGATAATGTGTATACTTATCTAGACGACGTCATCATCATCTCTACATCGTTACAAGACCATGTAGATAAACTAAGACAAGTCTTTGAACGGTTTAGGCTACATAACTTAAAGATTCAATTAGACAAATCAGAATTTCTTCAAAAACATGTTAAGTTCTTGGGACATGAATTAACGGACCAAGGACTTAAACCAAATAAAGATAAAATTAAGGCAGTTTTAGATTTCCCCCTCCCACAGTCACAAAAGGACGTTAAAGCCTTCTTAGGTCTAGTAGGCTATTATCGTAAATTTATCAAACATTTTGCCAAACTTACAAAACCAATGACCATCTGCTTAAAAAAGGGTAATAAAGTTGTTCATACCCCGGAGTTTGTAGAATCCTTCGATAAATGTAGGCAGATATTAACGAATGCCCCAATCCTCCAATACCCAGACTTTGATCAGCCTTTTATCCTTACGACTGATGCTTCAGACGTCGCATTAGGCGCTGTTTTATCACAAGGGGCCGTAGGATCCGATAAACCAGTTGCGTACGCATCTAGAACCCTCTCAGATACAGAATCTAGATATTCCACCATCGAAAAGGAGTTACTCGCCATTATATGGGCTATCAAATATTTTCGTCCTTATCTTTATGGCCGTAAATTCACTATTTACACCGACCATCGTCCACTTACCTGGTTAATGTCATTAAAAGATCCAAATTCAAAGTTAACTAGATGGCGTTTAAAATTAGCAGAGTATGATTATAAAGTCGTATACAAGAAGGGTAGACAGAATACCAACGCAGATGCGTTATCAAGGGTCAAAATATTCCATAATAGTATAGAGTCTTCAGCTGTAAACTTAGACGATAATGAAGACGACCAATTAATAGGCAGAATATTTGATAATGCACGTAGGGAAGCTGAGGAACAAGTAAATAACCATAATGTAAGCAATAGTGTCCCAATCTCGCAGACAGACGTGGAGTCCGATAGCATGAGCGTGGTTACGATAGATCGGGAACAACTAATATCTACCAATCACACTCAACCTGATAATGAGAATCGCGGAATACCCATTGTAGCCGAGGCAATAGATAGACAATTGAAACAGTTTCACATAAGATCTACACCTGGAACTACATATAGAGTCGATAATAGGTCCACCAACTCTCGATGCGTTATTAAAGACGTTTTTATTCCGATAAACAACACGGAACAAGAAATTATTCGATTCTTAAAAGAACATACAATAGCCGATCGAGTTTTCCATTTTTACTTCCATAACAAAGAATTATATCATGCATTTGCTAGAGTCTACACTACCGTTTTCAAAGAGAGAGGTCCAAAATTATTAAAATGTGCGTTACGTGTAACATTAGTAGAAAATAAAACCGAACAACAAGAGTTAATAAAGAAGTATCACGAGGGTAAAACTATACACCGTGGTATACAGGAAACTTATAAACAACTACATAAAAACTTTCACTGGCCTAATATGCTACTAACAATACAGACATACATAAACCAATGTGAAACTTGCTTCAAGGCCAAATACGAACGTAACCCCTTAAGACCACCCCTAGCTCTTACCGAGACACCTACAAAACCCATGCAACAACTTTTCATGGATTTATATTCTACAGGAGGAGCAACCTTCCTAACCGTAATAGACAATTTTTCAAAATACGCTCAAGCCATACCGTTATCAGCGTGTAGTAGTGTACACATAGCAGACTCACTATTACAATTCTTCTCAATACTAGGTTTACCTCATAAGATTACCACTGATTCAGATAGTAAGTTCGATAACGATGTAATAAAGGAAATATGCGCCTCCCATGGTATTAACATACACTTTACAACACCGTACAATCCTAACTCCAACTCTCCAATTGAACGATTTCACTCGACAATAGCAGAAATTATTCGTATACAAAGAATGACAAATAAAGATGACCCCATACAAACTCTCATGAGATATTCGGTTATAGCTTATAATAATGCTGTTCATTCAGCAACAGAATATAGTCCACATGAACTACTTTTCGGTCATACAGCTTCACGAAACCCCTTAGAGCTATCTTATACAAAGGAATTTTACCAAGATTATGTCCTTAAACATCGCATGAACGCAGAAGCGGTACAGGAGTGTGTGTCAGCACATACGTCTAAAAATAAGGAACAGGTAATAGCAAAACGCAACCAGGATGCTGAGAGTATAAGTTTTAAGGTAGGTGAAGTAGTATTTAAGCAAGTAGCCAAGACAGCACGCAACGACAAAACCAAGCCTGTATTTAAAGGACCATACAAAATAATTCACTTACACCCGAACAATGTCGCTGAAATTATAGGTAATCACCCTAACTCTAAGTCTATTAGAGTTCATTATAAATTACTACGGAGACCTCATCTTGTTGCAGGGCCGTCATCACAGGAACCTTCCTGCTCTACACAACAGCCAATGTAAATATAAAGCCCGTAGATAACACGAACGGTATCCTCCTATTAAGGCAAGGACAGATTAAAATACAAATCGACTCCTTTAGCATATCCTGTTTAAATAACTTAACAGATTTACACCTTACAGCAACTAAGCTTATGGCATTATATGCTGGTGTTATAACAGCTGAAACACAAGCAGCATCTAACGAATTACATAAGGCATATAGAGACCAAATTAGCCATACCCTAGATATAATAAATAGGAAATTAACATTTATAACTCCTAGAATTAGAACTAAGCGAGGTCTTATTAACGGATTAGGTACGGTAGTTAAAGCCATTACGGGAAATCTGGATAGTCAGGATGCAATGAAATTTGAAAGCGAAATTAATGACCTAAGAAATCACGTTAGTAAAACTAGAACTCTACAAAGGCAATCGCTCATATTAGCAGAGAGTACTATCACAGAATTTAGTAGTCAACTTAATAAAATAAATGAAAATCAAAAGAAATTAGTAAGAGCTTTACAAAATGCATCTAGTGTATCTAACACCGTTATGACTCAGTTAAATTTCTTAGATATGTATGTTCAAATAGATTTTAGTTTGCAATTATTATTAGATAAATTAATGATATTGGAAGATGCTATGTCCTTCTCTCAGTTAGGTGTAATGCACCCTAGTATTATAAGCCCTCAAAATTTAATTGTAGAAATGAGAAACTTACAAAAAATATTTTCAATTAAACCCGTGGCAGATATAAGTGTTAAAAACATACATACGTTAGAACGATCGATTAATGTTAAAGCATATAGCACAGAACACTCACTTACATTTATTCTAGAAATCCCTTCGGTCGATCCCAATATGTATGATCTGATCCACCTGTACTCCATCCCAGATAAAAATAACCTTACAATTATCCCAAAATCCAAATACCTAGTACTTGGAAGCGAAGAGTACACTTACCTAGATGAAAACTGTCGTCGCATCAACGATGAAGTGCAGCTGTGCAAATCCCTTACAACAAGAACAGTAGATACTTCAGATGATTGCATCACCTCGTTGATCCGTCACCAAGAAGCCAAGTGCGCGTATGCCCGAATGGATTTAAATAGAGGTAAAATTCAAAAAATAAATGAAAATACCTGGTTAGTAATTACCACAAAAGAAGAAGTATTAAGAACACAATGCGGAACTAGAACCGAATATAAAAGAATAACAGGAGTTCATCTAGTTACTCTGACAGACAACTGCCGAATTCATCTAATGAATACAACTCTTCAAACCCATTTCAAAACTGTATTTGTCAACGAAGTGATCCCGGTACCTAAAGGACAAGACATACCTCAAGAATCCGTTAGATATGATCTCAAACTACAAGACATATCTCTGGACAGCATACATGAACTGATTAATAAAGCTGAAACCATAAATGAGGAAGATCATCTCAACTGGTCCACTATTATGGCTACTCCAAGTTGGACGACCCTATTCCTGTACGCCATCGGAATTACATTAGCTGTTTGGAAGATATAAAAATGGAAGTCAGGAAGAACGAAAAAAAGGACTGAAAGTAGCGAGGACGCTACTGAAAGTTGCAAATTGCACTTTCATCTTAAGGAGGGAGGAGTTACCGCGGTATAACACATGTATCGCTACGGCGCCGTGCAGACGGCGCATCGACGTTCCGCGTATCCCGTGTTATTCACGTAGCATCAGCAATACTGCTGCATATCCATTGTTTCATTTCTTCATTATTTTAATTGTATAATTCATTTATCAGTCTTGACTTAGCTTTAACATTGTAACATACTTGTTTAATAAATATTATAGTTTTTAAAAACATAATTTTTCATCGCCCAAACTTAACTCGCGATAAGAATTTTTTTTACTGAGTAATAAATTTAACTAACTATTATACGTTGTATTTCTATCTATAAAAAGAGTACACGGATCATTATAATTAATATTATATGTATGTTTCAGTTGACCATGTCAGAATAAAACGCTAAATATGACACTAGAAATTCTCCTGTATCGTGTGTGCACTTTACAGGCATACATTTCACATGCACAGCATAATCAGACCCGAAACCCAACAATTTGTACTTTTCACAAATGTTGGCTACGGTTGGGATTCGAACCTAAGACCCGCGAGAAACTCTGATCACTAGGCCGCGCGGTCGTCATACATTAACTTATGTACAAAATAAACTTTATGAAATATAATACACAGTTTTATTATTCAATTTGTGGTATTATTTGTAATAATTTTAAATAATAATCCTCAAATAATAATAAAAAATACGAGTCTCAGCATTTTTTAAGAATTAAAGTGACGAGACGTGCAAATCATTGTGACGTGCGACTTACCTTAAGGTAAGTGCAACCTCCGCCCGTCACAAATGCTGTGTCAACCAGAACATTTACGTGTGTCAACGTACTGTGTTCGTCGCCCTGAGACATCAGTTGTTAAGTCTCATATGACCAGTAATTACACTAGCTGTCAGTGCGTTCAGACCTAAATATATAATACTCGTAATAATCTTTGTACATCATTGCTTTACGGCACAATAAATGGCCCGGCGGTGGTACCTACCTAGACGGAATCGTGAATAGGAATCATATCCCATATAATGTCAATGTTATATTTTTTCCATTTTTCACAATACTTTTTTTATTTGCATAAATAATAAACAACCGCAGTTTTAAAAGAATTATAATAGAAAAGGCAAAGTAACATCCTACAAATATCTCACTGCTGAGCACAGGGGAGGAGGCCTCATTAATGATGATGATCATTAGGGATGAGATGGGTTGGTAGATTATCTTAAGCCTCTACCACACGGCACTCGGCACCACCCTTTTTTTCACCTGGTTCCGGTAATCAAAAGAAAAAAAAATATTTTAAACGGTAGGCATGAAAATAAAACAACACAAGCTTATGCTGCCTGTTTTATTTTTACGTTGCTGCTTTGAACAAAAGGTTAACTTGTCTCACAAGTCTTAACAAAACGTGCTAAAGGTTAACTTAACAAAGAAGTTCTTCTTTACCATATTTCAAGTTATAATCTGAACCAGCTGTGAAAACAATTATTTTGGTAAAAGATTGAGAATCTAGAAGCTTCAAAACTTTTTTTATTCATTTTAATACGAACATTTTTTAACTGAGACTTACAAATTACAGCCTTTCAAATACCACTAAAAGTTTATAATTTTTTTTGTTGCTTTAATTTTTTCCCATAGTGTCATCATCATCATCGTCATCGTCACTTCAGCCTATCACTAGTCCACTGCTGAACAATAGGCCTTTCCAAAAGATTACCACAAAAGTTTGTAGCTCTCATTTTGGGGATTTCACCATAGTTGCCACGCTTGGCAGGCGGGTTGGCAAACTGAAATTTATTTATTCTGACTGGAACATCAGAAGCATGAGACGCTGCTCCCCATCTTCTGGTTTTAATTTTCCCTCTGTCGACTTTTACGACACTCATGGGATGAGATGGGTGGTAGATTCTCTGGCCGCTACCACACGGCTATAGTGTAGATAGAAGATAGTGTTTTGATAGTGAACCGAAGTGCGGTGGGACACAGCTTCTACTATATTCAACGCCAAGTTCTGGGTAACACCGCAACTTTTATGGGCAGACGTGGTACTTACATACATACGTATATACAATGACGCCTTTTTCCCACATAAGGGGTAGACAAACACCAGATCCGTAGCCCAGTTGGCCCACGCAGGAAACGAGGCATGGCGGGTGATGAACCGTGTCCCCGCCATTGACACGAGCTAAAATTCTTGCTCCCCGTTGCTTTGGGATACTACTATCTCGGAAGGAGCAGGAGGAGACAGCAGTAGCTCGGGGTGTCGAGGTCACTTAATCAGTACTCGACTCGGTATTTGCCGGACAAAGTAACTAGGTCAAAGTATCCCTGGTACTTAACTCAAGTAAACGATTATCTCGTCTTATATTTAATTTTCAATAAAAAAACATGAGTAATTTATTTAGTATTTATTATATAAAAACATCGGTACGAGAAAGAAAAGTTTGCACAGTGACTAGAAAATCTTATGGTACGAGTATAACCTCGTCGCAATTCTTCAGACTGGTCTAATTGGACAAGGACCAACTTCTAATATGCGATGCTTCTGGTACTGTGTCGACAATCCGCCCCTCAAACGTGATTAAAACTAATAAATCTTTGACGAGATATCAAACTATAAACTTGTAAAAAGAAACGTGGAGGAGGTATAAGGATGCAAGTTAATTTGCTAAGATCTGCATGCAAATTGGTCCGTTAATTTGTGAAAATCCATTATAATGAAGGAAAGAAAGTTAATTTGCTAAGATCCGCATGCATCCGCAATTAAATATATTGCGAAAGGTACATCAAAAACTGTGTCACTCAATTGTCGGTCGCTCATATAACTACATTTGCCAGTGATCCAGACTTATTGATATCCACGCTTGATCTAAAATAAAAAAACGAAAGGGTTAAAAGAAGAACAACAAATACCTATTACGAGTATTACATAAAAAAATCTGCACTGTTATAAATAGTATATTCTACATAAAAATATCTCTTCTGGGGGAGGGCAATGTCCAGCAGTTGACTTCTTCATAAGGATGATCTTTCAGTCGATTTAGATCACGGTGAAATGTTCCGACTATCATTATAGTGCTAGAACTTTCGTGTTGCTTACAAGCATGTTAAATTCTAATCGATACAAATAAATAAAATTTAAGTGTCTGTTTTAATAAGAAAATAACAGCTTTTGTTACAGCTAATCTCCGAATCGGCTGGATCGATTTTGATGGGACTTTCACTGACAGATAGCTGATATAGCGGGTAATTAAGGCTACTTTAATTTTAGAAAAATAAATAGGGTTCCGCGCAAATAAATTAAAACTCCAAAATCCGATTCAAATATGGAAGTATATATATCATCAATCGGGGTCGGCTTTTTTACGAGGCTGAAACCGTGGGGCACAGCTAGTGTAATTTAATATTGTACAGAAATGTTAAGAATTAATTAAGATTTGTATTACATTTGGAAACCCATTAGGAAGTTTTATAATAATATCTCGTCTGATTAGGATTTTATTTATTTATTTAATTATATAATTTTAATATTTATTATATATATCTTATAGTATCTGATATATTATTATACATTTATAAATGTATGTCACAACCAGACAAAAAAGCTGTGGGAATTCACAATAAATAACAATAATAATATCATGTATTTAATTGCTTAATATACGGTATTAAATGGTGTTACAAATACAAACGTGTATTCATGATTTGCTGCATGGGAAATGCTTAATTTTCTCTAATTAGAAATAATTAATTTTATATTTCCAAAGAGTTATTTTGCGAAACTGTATTCAGCTATTTGTACAAAACACGAACGTGGGTAGATTACACTTATATTGGTCCTAACATTTTCCCTTTATCGACATGTTTACCTAATCAATTTAACGGATCGCTAACTTCCACGAAGGGTGAGGTAAAGGTCACAAGGCTGACACTCGTATTTATTTCACATAGTCTCTTCCCCCTTTTTCATGAAACTGACCATTTTAACTCGGTTGTTAACACATATAATGTTTTTTACATGAAGAGAAAGTCAAACAAAAACATTATATCATAGGTGAAATGAGGCAATACATCAAACTAAAACGTACTAAAACTAAACGTATGACAAAAAACGGTGTCTCATAATTGTAATTTTGATGTCAAACCATCTTTCTACAAATAACACGTGTAACACAACACCTTAATAGATGGATTAACAATCTGTCCATGTTTGAGGAGGAATGGATGGAAGTGACTCAGGATCATACCTTCTGACCAACTATGAAAGAGATCTATATTCAGGGGTGGACGTGATAGGCTACTGTTGATTATTTGTTTATGGAAGAAAGTAATGAGGCGAGCAAATCATTCACCTGGTGGTAAGTGCAACGCCTGCCCATAAAAAATGGCACCGGACTGCACCCGTCATCTGAAACATCAGTTCTTAAATCTTATATGCCCAGTAATTATAATGGCTATCAGTGCCCTTCAGATCGTAACAGTAATATTTTCACACAACTGTATAACGTTAGAATAACTGACTCTGCGGTGGTATCTACCTAGATGTATTTCACAAGAAATGGTTAAGTTAAATAGTCTTACTTTAGTTATACCGTTTTTGGTATAGAAAACAGGACGAGCTATTACAAAATAAACTGGGCAGATCATGAGTAAAATCTATATTTTAATTCGAACTGGACTCCTCGAAGAATATGTCATGTTGTTTTTAAAAAAAGCGTCACAAGGATTGCCCATGTATCGTTGGTGCGTGACAATATAATGAAAAAATTAATAAACAGCGACAAAATATATTCTCGAAATCTGCAATGTAAAAATATATTGAAACATATTTTCTGTAATGCAATAAAATCAAAATTTTCGATAAATATATCCGCCTGGCTTTGTATAATATAAATAAAACACTACGCGTTTTTTTTAGACACAAAGGTACTTAATGACACGGTAGGGGGACAAATGAGTGCGGCTTAAACCGGAGAGCACCCATGAGAAGTGGCTCGCATGCGATGCGATAGATCTTGCGATCCCACATTTTTCACGCACTGCGTCATGTGCAGATTGCTTATTTATTTGTAATACACAAGAGAAAAGACCTTATATGAAAATTAGATCGTCTGTATTATTAATATCACCGATTTTATAAACGTAATAAATCCAAACAAATGGAACTAGATTTTATCGCGAAAAAAAGTGAAGTTTCAACCTATAAATGCCCCACTTCTGAGCACAGGCCTCCTCTCATTTCTGAGAGGGTTTTGGAGCTAGGAAGAATCCGCCACGCTGCTCCAATGCGGGTTGGCGGACTACACATGTCTTCGAAATATGTTTTTATTTTTTGCAGGTTTCCTCACGATGTTTTCTTTCACCGCCGAGCGCATGGTAAATCAGCACTTAAAATTGCAATTAACAATTTCAGTGGTGCCGGCACCGGAAATCGAAACCAGATCACTCGCGTACTATGAAATTTAAAGCGAGCGCCTAGCCCCTGAGCTACCACGGCTTATCGCGTATAATTTATTATTTATGTCTCGACGTTTCGAGCGCTTTACAGCAGGATGGGGTCAGGAGAGGACTGAGGTGACAGATGTCCTGATGTCATAGTTTATCCGGGGTACCCTTAGCTTTTAATTATTATTTATAGTCGGATCTACGCAGAAATAGCTTACTGGAAATCTTGCAGTGGCATGCTTTATTACACGCTTTATATTAGCTTCACTTGTATGTTTGTATTTTTGTAACCGACTCTAATATATTACCTGTTATAGAGGCCATCGTCTTAAATTAGTTTGTAACAAAATAAATAATAAATTAAAAATACACGCTTTTATAAATAAACCAAACTAAAAAGTAGAAAATAAATAATAGTTTGAAAAACTAAAAAATACGCTTTATATAGAAAACCAAACTAAAAAATAGAAAATAAATATTAATAGTTTGGTTTTATATACAAAGCGTATTTTTTAGTTTTTTCAAACTATTATTTATTTTTTAAATTTAATTTTATTAATAATAGGACTTGTATAACCGGTGGTAATACCCAACCATCCTCCCTATTATAATTACGATATTTGTCCTGTCAAATATCGTAATTATAATAGGGTGTGTGAAACAAAGATTTTCCCACGGTGGCTAACTGTTATGGATGGTGGTAAGATTCACTGTTTGAATACATGTTAGTATGAGTCATTTTTCTGTACACAGTGTAACTCAAGATGTTATTAGGATTCCGAATTACTGAAACATCTAGGAAAGCTAAAGAGTTATTTGCCTCATCCATTGTAAATTGAATTTTTGAGTTTGGGGGGGTAATGTGGTCTATAAATGCAGTTACTTTATCTGATGGTAATGTTTTGACAGTATCATTTCCGTACCGCTTGTAGAATCTTGGATTTACATGAGAAGTACAGAGGGCTTTCTTCTCAAAGTCTTCCATGAATATGTCGGCGATAATAGGAGATACTAGAGAGCCCATCCTCATATCGTCTCCTTGCTTGTAGTACTGCTCCTTCCACAGTATATAGCCAGATGTGACTGGCTCAACATGTAGTGAAAATACTCTCACCGCTCATAGGACACACAAAGGATTCATACCATTTTGTCAGTGAGATTAAAGACCTACATCTACCTGCGTTGTAACTGGATAAGAAATTCTGCCAGTCCACATCTTCACGTGGTCTCATAGCTTCTGACAGATTCTGAATAGCAATCTCGAAAAACGTCTGATTAAAATAAAATAAAATACAAAAAGTATTATCTGAACCTGCCAAGCGTGGCAACTACGGCAAAATCCCTTCAAAGTGAGAGCCACAATTTTTTGTTGCAAACATTTTGGGGCAAAAAGTGATAGGTCAAAACGATGATGAAGATGAGATGGGGCCCATATCAACATCTATACTTATTTCATTATAAATGCAAAAGTAAGTATCTCTGTGCCTCTGTCTGTTTGTTACCTTTTCACGGCTCAACCGTAGAACCGATCTTGAAAAATTCCGCACAGCGATAGCTTGCGTTCTGGGGACGGACACATGATACTTTTTATTATGTAATGGTATTTTTAAAACACCTATATCCTCGTAGACGTAGTCGCGTCATTAATTGGTCAGAGTCTTTTTTCAGTAGATCCACAAAATTTTGTAACAAAATTCCTAAAAGTGTGACGCAAATAACTGTTATAGAATTCAACAAACTTGTCAAGAAGACATTATTAGAAAAGCGTATTATAAAATAGATCATTACATAGAGGACAAAGATGTGCGGAAATAACTCTTACTCTGCACTTGCAATTCCCCTGGCTAACAAATATGTGATATTGTCATATTAAATAATATATTGCAAACATGACATTATGTATTATGACATTGAGATTGACAAAGAAAAGACTCCAGAGTTTTTTTGCGATTCTACTCTGAGGTCTTATTTTTGTAACCGGTGTAGATATTGACATTAATAAGAGCTTTATACAAACCAAAACTAAAATTTTGACTTATGACTTTGAATACGAAACAAGACATCACAACAAAAATATAGAACACCCACTGTTAGCGTACATACTTTAAACTTAAAACTTAAACTTAGGTTTATGTAGCTTACTTCCAATGCACCGAGATATCACAAGGCGACGTCTAAGAAGACATTTCAATTTAATGTGATGTGAAAACATCTGTTTCCGCTGAGATAGCGAGCGAAAGCTGTGCGCTTATTCGGAGTTCCGTTGTATTCTGTTACTGAATAAAGTCTTTTATTTTTCATTTCAAAAGATCTGGAAAAATTATGGTATACACATTTGTGGTTAATATTAAATTTGTGAAACTACTACTAACTACAACTAAACTACCTTGCATCGTTACAAAATAAATAAATAACATGTATTATTTTAATATACCAATTGTTTTTCAAATTTATCGATTATTTTTTAGAAATCCTATTAACGTACTCGTAGATTTGAGTTGCAATATAAGTATTGCAAATGTGCTGTATATTGCACATTTGCAATACTTATATTGCAATTGAAATAAAAATAAAAAAACTGAACAGAAACATTATCGTTACAAAGTTATCTTCTTTGTAAATAAATAATAGTTCCAGATATCCGGCATTATTTTTATATAATTTAATGCCGTCACTATCACACAGAACAATAGGTATAAAATATACAGACTAGTTAACTTTGTAACATCTAAATCTTCATAGAATGATGTATAATCAACTTGCATCATTATACTTCTAACAACCTTTTTGTTGTTGCCGTTCAATAGGGTTGGCGCAGTGGTTAAGCGACCGTCAGAAGTATAATTGCTTTAAATATATTTTAATGACCTAAGTATTAACGCAAGCGCACATCTCTTATCTCTTCACCGACTTGCTTGTCGGTTATCTGATAAAATATGATTAAGGGCAAGTTTACGAGTGTTAGAGATACGAGATAATTCCGGCAACAACCAGAATCGAAAAACCAATTACGTATTATATAATTAATATTGATTCGCTAACAGATCCATGAATCAACAGGCAGTTTTGTCAAATAAGTTGCTTTTATGAAACCTTTTGGATAAAAATTAATTTAAAAAAGAAACTGTTCAAATTAACGTTTAATACGTAGCAGTAAACATTACATTGATAAAGTGATTAAATAAAATTATTACATCATTTTAAGATATTATACATATCTTTGTAAGTTAGCCAATATTTTTAAAAAGTATTTAGTCAAAAAGTTACTTAAATCTGTTGTTATGTTCATCTAAAAGTTTATTTCAAGAAATACAACGGCAGATCAAGTAAAGAATTTATTATATTTATAAGAAGAATCTGTTTATTTTTTTAATAAAACAAATTTTTACGGATTTCATCGCATTTAATTTTGAACTATTTATATAATTAGTTATAAATAGTACAAAATTAAACGTGATAAAAGTTTTATTTAAATGTGTAGTGTTTGCGTAAATATAAGAAATCATAATCTGTATATCGTATATTGGCATTGCTAAGTAATCAAGACTTTCTAGGAGCATTTCTGTTTTGATAAGACTCACATCTTACGTGAACCATTTATGAATGTTAGGTATATAATATTACTGTCTTTAATCCTAGTTTAAAATATGTTTATTAGCTACGGGTACACCACAAATTTAATTATAAATTAAATTTTATTAAAAGGATTTTACTAACGGATCCACCATGTTATCACGTAATTGTTCACCACATTACCTTATCAGTAAAAGAATTACCGACGTGCAATTACGATTAACTTTATACACGCACTATGTACTTGTTTAATTAAAAATAACTTAATGATTTCTTATATTTACGCGAACACTACTCATTTAAATGAAACTAATTTTTTTTTACGGATTTTATCGCGTTTAATGTTTTACTATTTATAACTATCTACAAGACGCAGGAGTATACAAGCTGGATTGTGAATGTGGTCTCTCTTACATAGGCCAAACAAGAAGATCGATAAAAACCCGCGTAAAAGAACACATAGCTGACGTGAAGCATCGTCGTTCTAGGAAGTCTGCAGTCTGTGACCATGTTCTGGATCATCCCAACCATTACATCAGATTTGATAGACCACAAATCCTTGCAAAAGAACACCGATTCCTACCAAGGATGATTCGCGAGGCTATTGAAATTAAAAAACATCCTAATTTCAATAGGGAAGATGGTTGGGTATTACCACCGGCTTGGGATTCTATTATTAATAAAATTAAATCAAAAACCAAGCATACCACTGCAAGGCTTCAAGACACAGTAAGCTCTTTCTGCGTAGATCGGACTAAAAATAATAATTAAAAGCTGAAGGTACTCCGGGTTAACTATGACATCGGGACAACTGTCACCTCAGTCCCCCCGTGACCATGGGAGCTGTAAAGCGCCCGAAACGTCGGGTTATAAATAGTAAAACATTAAACGCGATAAAATCCGTAAAAAAAAATTAGTTTCATTTAAATAAAAATAACTTAAAAAGCACTCATGGAATGAAATACAATGTTATGTGTGATGTTCCACAAAGAGCTTGACAGATAACGCATTCCTTGTTACAATTTAAGTTCCCGCTGTTTCATTACAGGCTTACTTTATGTACATTTTAAGTAATAATAAGTGCAAAATATATTAAATGGTAAGGTGATAATTTTTACATTATGATATGTATATATCCTCTTTATCTCTCGGTCCACTAATTTTGGTGGGCGTTGACCTCTCTGGATCCTTTACTTACGATTACTTACCAACTTCAAGACGATAACTACACCGTTTGGATTACCTAAAGATGTTTCGTCTTACACCTAATCTTGATACGGTACTACTTACAGAGATGTGGGACTTGCATGACGATAAGTAGGGGAAGATATTTCAGAACGCCTTTCTTCTACCATAACTCTAAAAATGCGTCAATCATACTGCGTAGTCTGTCCTCTAAAGCGTCACGTCAAAAAGGCATTTTTTCCCAAGACATCAAAAAGCTCCGCAGTAGACAACTTTGTCATATTACGTCATATATTGGTGGCTGGGGGACGACTAATTTTTTTTTTTTTTTATTGTATAAAGTGATGAAACGAGCAAAACGTTCACCTGATGGTAAGTGCAACATCCGCCCATAACAAATGCTGTGTCACGCAGAGTATTTCTGCGGACCACACTGCGCCCGTCACCCTGAGACATCATTTCTTAAGTCTCATATGCCAGTGATTACGCTAGCTCTCAGTGCCCTTCAAACCGAAACACAGTAATGTTTGCACAGTACTGCTTCACGACAGAATAACTGGCCCTGGGGTGATACCTACCTAGACGGATTCCTGCATAGAAATCCTACCAGCAGTAGTAACTGCTGTAAATCTTCAATTATTATTTGAATAATAACTTAATGACATCGATAGGCTAATTGGCGAAATGAATGAGCACATTAATTATCTTTTTCACATTTAACATTCATTAGCAAGGTGTTATCAGAATTTATAAAGCAGATCGTTACTTACAAAAAATTTAAACATATGGGATTATTACTCTTTCCTAAAATTTATTGCGTCAGAGGTTTATTTGTGAGAATATTGTACATTATTATCAAAACTATAACTTATTTCCATGTCAAGTCAGACAGTATTGACCTGTCCAGGTATCTCAAGCCCGAAAAACACAAAAACTCGAAGTCTACGTGGTAAGGAAATATTGCAGAGTCGGACGACCCTGCCCACTAATTGGAATGGCATAACGTACTCGTAATTTGTCAATTTTTGCTGGAAGTCGATGGATCATTGAGGGTGGAAATATAGAGCAGAGGCTTATGTTCAGCAGTGGACTAGCGATGATAATAATAATTATTGTTTATTTATTTCTTCCCACAATATAGTCATAACTATGAAAATTTTATAAAAGTATTAAACATTCGAATACTGTCAGAGACTGGTGCCTAAAGTAAGCTTTGCGCCTGTATTTCAGGACACCAGGTCTCCGCCCATAGGTAATTCTTATGACATTGAAAATAATTATTAAAATTTATTTCTGAGCATTAGTAATTAAAAGAAACCAGCTAATTCAGTCGCAACTCATTCCCTATTTAAAGCGCACCAACGGAAAACAGTTGGGGCGAAAACCGACGAACGATGTTATTTCAAGCTAATTCATTCAGAGCTTTTACGTTCATTTCAGCAATCTATTGACATATTTAGTAGCGAACATTGAAACAGGACTAGAACAGTATTATTTAACGTTAAGTAATAATTTTAGAGCTTAAGTTGGTTATTTTATTTATTTTGAGTTAATTCATGAGTTAAATCAAAATAAAATTGCAACATGCGGCTGTCACTTGTTAATGCCTCGTTTTGAGGTGAAACACGGGTCATGTTCCCGACTTAAATGGTGTGTATTTGGTAGTGGTAGTGTCATAGTGGTGGAGGTTGACGGTTACCGTTGGCGGTATTTTTTGCTTGTGCACGCTATTGTAGGACGGCGCGCGGTGCTCTTCAAAAACGACGACTACTACAACGAATCCTAGAAAATTATCCTTCTTTCCTTTATTGTTATCAATTAGCCGATAGGTGTCCGCAGAGTAGAATAGTACCTACCTCGGTGAGCGAGGGGCGGTGTAAGACTCGACTAAGGTGTAATTTAGTAATAACAACATAAAAAAAAATATTTACAGTTAGTATAATTTAGTCCTCTTTGAAATCTTCTACCCGCTATAAATATTTCCACACTATAATATTTTACAAATTTGTTAGCTTGACAATATTTACATTTTACTTACTGAAGCAATGAATACATTATTAGATTAGATCTGTATCAAAGTTCAAACAAAATTGGTAATAGCTCGCCAATGTCGATTTAGCAAAATTTCAAAAAGTTGTTATCCTATTGTTGAATATCTTTATTCAATTTACCGCCAAAGATTGTTTGCAAATTATATAAACGGTTGATATTTAAGATGCGTTATTTTCTAAATAACACATGTATTAATACGTATTAACAATTATATTACTACTGGATAGAATTATTTAAAATTTCCCTCGGGTCTATTTAAAGTTAATTAACAGATATGAGACATTCTTATAACGGTTATCAAAACTATATTTATTTAATTTTAGGATAAAATCAATATCTCTATTTAAACTATATCCATTGTTTTGTTGACGGGCGTGACTTAGTGATAAGCGTTCCTGCTTTCTGCGTCGTGGGTGTAGGTACCCTGTGCTAGGAGGCCTGTGCTCAGCAGTGGGACATTTCTAGGCTGAAACTTTTTATATACAGTATAGGATCAGTCAAGAGAAATAAACGAGGTTGACAAACAATACAGTTTTAGAAACCGCAATTAAATTACTAATTAATTACATGAATTGGAAACAATCTATTGTCTGTCGATAGTGCTGGAACATAAAATGTCGATCACATGTTAACGCACACAATCACAAATTAAAATTTGTTACGCGTTTTCGGGCTGCCAGTTCGTCTAAACGACCGTATAAGTACCATCTCTGCACAGGGAGGACGATTCACTGGCCCATGACGCAAAGGAGAAAGCCGATCTTCTGGGCTCTCTTTTTGCGTCCAACTCGACTCTTGACGACAGGGGGAGCTCACCGCCGACCATCGCGCGGTGTGGGTGCTCTATGCCCGACATCAGGTTCTGGCAAAGCTCAGTGCGCAAAGCACTACTCTCCCTAGATATCAACAAGTCGAGTGGGCCTGATGGCATCCCACCTATTGTGCTGAGGATGTGTGCTCCAGAGTTGGCACCGGTTTTAACGCGTCTTTTCCGGTACTCCTACTCTGTAGGCGTCGTCCCGAAGTCATGGAAGACAGCTTTGGTGCACCCGATCCCTAAAAAAGGCGACCGCTCAGATCCGTCCAACTACAGACCGATTGCCATCACCTCCTTGCTCTCCAAAATTATGGAGTCCATTATGAACTGCCAGCTCTTGAGGTACTTAGAGGAGCACCAGCTGATTAGCGACCGCCAGTACGGTTTCCGTCGGGGTCGCTCGGCTGGTGATCTTCTAGTGTACCTCACTCATCGATGGGCGGAGGCAGTCGAGAGTAAGGGGGAGGCCCTGGCAGTTAGCTTGGACATAGCGAAGGCCTTTGATCGGGTCTGGCACAAAGCGCTTCTTTCGAAGCTGCCTTCTTACGGGCTCCCCGAGAAATTTTGTAATTGGGTCACCAGTTTTCTCACAGACCGGAGCATCAAGGTCGTAGTTGACGGTGCATGCTCGGACTCTAAGTCTGTGAATGCTGGTGTCCCACAAGGCTGTGTGCTATCACCAACCCTGTTTCTTCTGCATATCAATGATATGTTGCAAATTAGTAACATTCATTGCTATGCAGATGACACAGCACTGGTGATGCCGTATACACCGGCCGTGCTAATATTTCTCGGGAACACGTTGACGAGTACCGGAACAAACTTGTGTCGGAAGTCGAGTTTTTGTTAGACAAAATCTCGAATTGGGGCCGACTAAATCTAGTCCAGTTCAACCCCAAGAAGACACAGGTTTGCGCGTTTACCGCTAAAAAGAAACCCTTCGTCGTATCACCTAATTTTGAGAGCACTCCCCTCGTTGCCGCAGCCAGTATCGGTATTCTTGGCGTCGACATATCGAGTGTCGTTCAGTTTCGCGGTCACCTGGAAGGGAAGGCCAAATTGGCTTCCAAAAAGCTTGGCGTCCTCAGTAGAGCGCGACAATACTTCATGCCGACCCAACGCTTGCAACTTTATAAGGCGCAGGTTCGGCCGCACATGGAGTACTGTTCTCATCTCTGGGCGGGGGCGCCCCAGTGTCAGCTACTTCCATTTGACCGCATTCAACGGAGAGCGGCTCGAATCGTCGACGACCATGTTCTATCAGATCGGCTTGATCCACTGGCTTTGCGAAGAGATGTTGCATCCCTTTGCATTTTTTATAAGATCTACCATGGGGAGTGTTCCGAAGAATTGTTCGGATTAATTCCAGCCGCTGATTTTCACCATCGCACATTGCGGCATAGCGCGAAATGTCATCGTCACCACCTTGATGGTTGGCATTCCAGCACAGTGCGTTTTTCGCGCAATTTTCTGCCCCGCACAAGCACCATATGGAATCTGCTGCCGCCAGCGGTTTTTCCGGACCGATACGACTTAGGGACCTTCAAGAAAAGAGCCTATTCCTTCCTCAAAGGCCGGCAACGCATCTGCTATTCCTCTGGTATTGTAGATGTTCATGGGCGGCGGTGATCACTTACCATCAGATGAGCCGCTTGCTCGTTTGCCTCCTCTAACATAAAAAAAAAAAAAAAAAAAGTAAGAAGTCTATGGGAAAGACGATTTGCGATTCAGGTGGCTCAGGACTGTTTTGTTTTTGTCTATGGGTAAGGTCTATGTTCAGCGGTGGACTTGGAGAGTAATGATTATGGTAATGATATATTTTTTGTAATAATAGTCTTGAAACATTTTAAATATATAAGTACCCTTATAAGTAATTATGAGACATCCTGAAAAATAAATTCGATGTTTATTTAAGAACGTCTCCACTTCTTAAAAAACTCAAATGAGTTATTCTTATTCTTAAATAAATCCAAAAGGTATATATCAAAATTAATATTTGAATACGTAACAGGTGTCCGGCAGAGTAGAATAGCACCTACCTCTTTCCTACCGAAGCGAGGTGTCGTAAGAGGCGACTTAGTTTTTGTACGGACAGTCTTTATTCGCTCAGAATAACACCATAATATGCCATGCTGTCACTATCTAAGGGTATGGTCTCTGCCTACCCCTTTGGTGGGAAAAGGCAAGACTGTATATATGTATGTGTAATAAGCTAAAATTATACTTTATTTTATGATAATACAAGGCTTTTACTTTATGATAATATTAGGCGTGAGATAAATTAGTATGATAAAAGCATTTTCTTAATCCCTTATCCAACAAGCGACAGCTTCTTTAAATTATCTTTTCAATACTGACGTCAATCATTCCTTTTATGTAAGTTTTATTTAGATTTTTGTAAATTTAAAGATTAAATTTCAAATAAGGTCTAACAAAAGTAATAGATGGAGATTTGAAATGAACAAATTTTTAATAAATGAACCTATAATATATAATATATAGGGTTATTTATATTAATATCCCCTTGTTTTTATTTTTATCTTATGTTTAGTCTACATTAACAATTATTCAATTCATGTTCATCGTCATCATTATCATTTCAGCCTATCACTAGTCCACTGCTGAACATAGGCCTCCCCCATAGATTGCTACAAAAGTTTGTAGCTTTTATTTTGGGAGGATTTTGCCATAGTTGCCACGCTTGGCAGGCGGGTTGGCAACAGCAGTTTATTTATTTAGCTGTTCCAGGAAGATGCTGCTTCCCATCTCCTGGTTTTCATTTTCCCTCTGTCGACTTTTACGACATCCTCGGTATGATATGGGGTGGTAGATTCTCTTAAGCCGCTACGAGTTTGCGTATGATGTAATTTATTCAAGATCGCTACAATTAACTCCCAAAGTTTGATAGATGGTAAAAAATAAGTGTAACTTTAACTGATCCCGTTGACATATTAATAACGTTTGATGCAAAAGGGATCATTATTAAAACAGAATTATAATCTAAACCTACATAGTTAATGTCACTAGACGTGATCAATGTTCAGTTTAGCGTATGAAATCCGTTTTTGCCACGTGTCGTAGCACAGCAGAAAGGTCGCGGGAGGTATTAATATGGTGGGTAAACTTTAGAGCATATTTAAACGTAATTGTTTCGTTTGGTTACAGAAATTTAACAAATGGTCTTAAAATAATTCACATTTGTCTGAAAGGCTTATGGAGCGTAACTCTTAAGGATTTATGTGTACTAGATGGCTATCAGTGGTGGACTGAGCCGTGGTAGCTCAGGGGCTAGGCGCTCGCTTTAAATTTCATAGTACGCGAGTGAACTGGGATCGATTCCCGGTGGTACCGTTACCACTATAATTGTTAATTGCAATTTAAATGTCGATTTACCACGTGCGGCCGTCGGCGGTGACGGAAAACATCGTGAGGAAACCTGCATGTCTGAGGAATATAAAATATTTCGAAGACATGTGCAGTCCGCCAACCCGCATTGGAACAGCGTGGCGGATTCTTCTTATCTCCAAAACCCTCTCAGAAATGAGAGGAACCTGTGCTCAGTAGTGGGACATTTATAGGCTGAAACTTTTTTTTAACTTTTGTCAGTGTTCGGAATCCGTCCATAATTCATTAAATTTTTAGGTTTCAACGTTATTGAGGTTTGAGTAATTATATGTTTGATTTATTCTTTACTATTATGTCTTTCGCATTGGCGCTATGAATGTAAAAGAACAACTAACATAAATATTTGATGTTTTATTTTCTTCCATTTAATGTATTTGTAATTTTAGCTTCCTCGTTTCTTCTCCACTCAAACTTTTATTATTTACGTTAAGAACCGACTTTTCAAACATTTACTCCTACATATGTAAACGGGCTAGAGCTGTTTCTCTCTATAAAGACTAACAAAATAGTAATTTTTGGGCGCGGGGGCTCGTCAGCTAGTAACTATATTTACTAGCGATCCGCTCCGGCTTGGCACGGGTACAGATAGATATAAGAAATAAATTGGTACTTTATTTGGACAAATAGAACAACCACAATTCCCTATACTAACTTACTACACAAATTTTTTGTAGCGACTATTCTCATCGGTGGCTCTGCAGCTGGTCAGATAGGAGTACGTTATTTTACCAAAATAATGTTTTATTTAAGGGAACATAAGCCATGAAATATAGCCAATATTTGATGTCGTGGTAGCAAAATAAAACGACCGCTCTCGACCGCTGCGCAAAGAGAGCCTTGCTCCTCGATGATGCCCAAGTTGCATGAAGCCGGGCGGCGGCGCGGCGTTCGAGAGACACCGCAGCCGCTGTTTTTTTATACAGCGTAGGGCTGTTCGCTCACACCGCGGCATATTTCTAAGTTTTAGTATTTTTTACCTGTCGTAACTTCTAAACGATAGGTCCGATTCGAATAATTTAAAGAGGACTTTACATGTACATAATCAACCTTGACTATGGAACTATTTTGTAGGATAAGGATTAACATCATGATACGAATGTCATCAACTTTCGATTCTACCTGTGTTTTGATAGACTAATTTGAACAAAAAGCGGTTATTGTGACTTAGCTTTAACAGTTAGACATAAAGCATCGCGGACTTTTTTGTGAGTAATGATGAGTACTATGAAAATGTAGTACATTATTTTCTTTGCAATTAATAGTTTTTGCAGTGCACGCCAAAAAATGACTTTTATCAGTAAAATTTTGATACCTTAAGTTACATCATAGCAATTTTCGTAGGAATCACGTTTTTTTTTTAAATCAAATACAACTCATGTTAGTCGGTGACAATGTAGTTATATATAGGTGAAAGAACTTTTAAAATCGGTTCAGTAGTTTTTGAGTTAAATCATTATAACCAAACATACAAAAAATCAAATCTTTCCTCTTTATAATGTTAGTTTAGATATGTAAATTCTAACGATATAAATATAAATACATATCATTTATTTTGAAATTAAATTTAGCTTTTAGATGTATACACATTTACTGGCGTGTATAATAATATACCTGTAGTAATAGCACTAAAAAGATACTGTAGTGGCGAAAGAAAATCAAAAATAAATTTTTTTCTACGTAATTTTTTTTCTTTGTTCAAGAATCGTATATTTGCTAATATTAGTGCATCATTATGTAATAGAGTTGATTCATCGAGAGAAATAGAAATCGGAATAATATTTAAATTCAAATAAAGTTTTGTTAATGTTTTAACCATGACATTCACTCTTATATACAACTCTTATATACAATCCCGCCTTTTCCCATATAAGGGATCGGCAGAGGCCACACACGTAACCGACATTTGCCACCGTAGGAAACGAGTTATACTTCTTATTTGTTACACCGAATTATTGCCTAAATATTATTTGATGATAACTGATGCAATTTGTGATGCACTGTATTTTTAATAGACGGAAAGTTTTCTCTTTTCCGATAAAAAAGCTTTAGAGCTCATAATTTATCATACCGCTTAAAGGAAAACGTAAAAAAGTTTGATGTTGTTGTCTTTTTTAAATCATTGCTCTCAATCAAAAGTTCTCTTAGTTTTTTCAATGAATGTGTATTTTATGCAAATGCTTCTTGTCTGTGGCATGTAAGGCATCGTTCACCAATTTGAAGTTACTCAACGACAAATGACACTTATAAATTTAAAAAAAAATACAATTGGGAAACGATTCGTAGGCTATTAAAAAAGTTGCAGACTGAACTGACGACACTTTTTAAACATTCAGACATGATATTAAAGAACCACTAAATTTTCCATACTACGTTATTTTATAAATACTGTACAGGTTGAATCAAAATAATTTTAGTGTAACGACGTCGTCCTGGCCGATTTTCGACCATAGCGACAACTTCCGATTACTAAGTACTAAGAAGCTATTAACTGCGCAGGAGATTATAGTGCCATAAGTGTACGCGCAAATACAGAGACAACATCAAATATTGTTTACAGGAAAGCTCTAAGCCACTGAATAAATAAAACATTTTTCTTTTATTATAACCTAATCTTACTTGACCAGCTGAATACAAAAAATGTAAGTTTAAGGAATAGTTGCTGTTCTATTTGCCCAAATAAAGTACTTATTTATCTTTCTATATCTATCTACCCGTACGAAGCCGGGGCGGATCGCTAGTCTCTAATAAAGTATACTCATCGTACACCTCCCGTGAGCGACGCTCTGCCAAGCACTCCGCATTCTTGTTGATGGTTGTTGTTTGTGTTGCAAGGCAGTTCGATATTCGTGACAAAAAATAATAAAAAAGTTTTCTTACTAGTTCTTCCCAAGACAAGTAATTTTTTTTTCAAACTATTCTAGTTTAAAAAAATTAAGTTCAATGTATGTATTCAAAACACCTTTAATATGTTACACGAGACGACGAAAAAAGTTACTAACCGACTCTTATTCTACCGACGTTTTGCTAAGAGCATATAAAGCTCCTAATTAAAAAGGACACGTCACAACGTTCAGTATTCCACTAAATTCGGTTGAAAGTAGAAGAAAGAAGCAGAAGTTATGTCCAAGTACTTCCCACAAGAAGATATCTCCTCGAGACGTAAGCCATCCGACCCTGTCCCTTAAACTTTTATAAAACTAATTAATCTTAACTTTAGGCTAGTATACAACAAATCATTCTTAAACAGATACATTAAAATATGCTACAAATTTGAGAATAATACTGAACTTCCCGAAGGGAGAATTTAAAAAGATAGTTAATAAGACTTCGTAGGGAAGGCTTACTTTTCTTAGAATTGACCTATACTAGAATATGGAAATCTAAGTTTAATTTAAACTCTTCCTGAACTAGTAATAGGCTGCCTTTTTGAAAAAAATATTGTATTACAATAAGTTTTATTAAACATACTCGTAATTGTAAAGTTATTATTGATGTATAAAAAAAATGGAACTACACAAGCTAAAAACAACCATGACCCCAAAGTTTCTTGTCGGCGTTTCTCCGAAGGTGTGTAATTCTGCGAACCGGTGTAGAATTTTGTGGATTTAAGACGCTTATAGGATATTTAAAAAGAATAATTAAATTTAAATAAATGTTATCAACTTTGACTTTGACTTTATAAGTAAACAAAGGAAAAACATTTTACTAAGACCACCGTTAGACCGTTAATCAGGGCTTTATGTACGAGTATGTCTTGCAGGAGTCCGTCTAGAGAGGTACCACCCCAGGGCCAGTTATTTTACCGTGAAGCGGTAGTGTGCAAACATTACTGTGAGCTAGCGTAATCACTGGGCATATGAGACTTAAGAACCTATTTCTCAGGGTGATGGGTACAGTGTAGTGTCACACAGAAATTTTCGGCTGACACAGCATTTGTTATGGGCAGACGTTGCACTTACCATCAGGTGAACGTTTTGCACGTTTCATCACTTTATGCATTAAAAAAAACAAAAAAATGTCGTAAAATGAATGAAATAAGATTTTTTTGCAAAGTACATCCGTATTGTCATTTGTTAGCGCAGTTTATCTTTTATTGGATATAGGTACGAGATGAGCTAAACGTTGAACTGATGAAAAGTACAACGTCTGCCCATAACAGATGTTGTGTCACCCAGAATATTTCCCCCACCCCACTGTGCCCGTCACCGTGAGACATCGGTTCTGAAGTCTCATGTGCCCAGCGATTACACTAGCTCTCAGTGCCCTTCAGACTGAAATACAGTAATGTTTACACACTACTGCTTTATGGCAGCCTAAAACCTCACGACGGAGATGTCACCACGGCGGGGGGTATAAAAGTGGATCCTTTCTTCTTCTTCTTCTTCTTTTCAGCCTATCACTAGTCCACTGCTGAACATAGGTCTCCCCCATAGATTACCACTTGGTAGCTCTCATTTTGGTGGGATTTTGTCTTAGTTGCCACGCTTGGCAGGCGGGTTAGCAACCGCAGTTTATTTATTCAGATGTTTCAGAAAGATGCTGTTGCCTATCTCCTAGTTTTTATTTTCCCTCTATCATGTATTTGTGCGAAGTAACGTCTGATTCTATGAACTATCTTCCTCTAAGCTTAATAATAAGGGATCAGACACGGGAAATATAAAGTGTAACGAGTGAGACTAGAACGATAGATTATACGTAATTGATTAAAGTAATAATAAATGAACAAAAATATCATTGTTCGCATATATATTGAAATAATTGCTCAGTATATAAACAATTATTAATTCATCGATAAATATTAATCAAGAATAACAGAAATGTTGCACGAAAACGTTAAACGCGGCACTCAAGTTATTGTTTTTTTTTTTAATAAAACGAAGTCCCACTGTAAAATATTTACTGCATCATTAGTGCGTTTTACAGACATAAATTTCACATGCGTTCTCTGGCTAGGATTCCGATGATCCCAGTACCTACCCGCGACCTAGAAGTCAGGTATTTTGACAACTAGGCCACGCGATCGTCAAATCTAGATTGAAATGTTACTCTTATCGCGACCAAAGAAGCTTCATTTCTAAAATGTTTATAATAAGCAAAAAATATTCTACAAAAAGGTATATATTCTGGTAATACGAGTACCTTAGTAGAAACGACGCCAAATGTTTTTAATCAATTATTAACTCTCTCCAATCTTTTGAGATTATTAATTAATGACTTCTTCCAACTTCCTTCGTTTAACTTCAAAGTAAAATCAGTATTAAAGTATTAAATTAAATGTAAAATCTTTGATAAAACGCGGCTTTAAGGTTCGTATCTTGAACTTAATGCATTTTTTACTTATTTATTTACATTTGATATCACTTTGTATCTCTTTTGGTAATAAATTGACAGAATGTATTAAATATACTCATAAATGTTTCCCACGGTAATATGGTTTTATATATTTATATTAATACTTAAATATTAATGAGTAAAATGTGTATTATGTTGGTGCTCTGGTGCAAATGTAAGGAAATAATTATAAGGTGAAAAGATGTCACTCATCAGGGATATCTGAAAACCCGCTGTGTAAATACATACATACATAGAGTCACATCTCTTAAGCATTGGGGTAGGCAGAGACCACATCATTACACTTCCAACGTCCTGGCACATACCCTTCTTCTACTTTCATGTGCGCTTTCATACACACTTGTCGGTTGCGAGTACTTTAGACGTGGTTTTTCCTTAAAGAAATAAATAAATACGGAAATAATTCCTTATTTTTTTGAGAATATTATCAAAGATTTTCCTTTTAGGATCTCCATCCTATTATGTTTACTAGGAAGTTAAAGTATTGTAAGTTAATGGAGGATGTCGGTTTGACCAGATAATAATAACAGATCTTAAATCAAAAATCAGGTATACTTCAACACTGCAACACTTCAAGACACTGTATGCTCATTTTGCATAGATCGGACCATAAATAATAATAAAAAGCTGACGGTACCCCGGATTAATGGGATTAGGACATCTAACACCTCAGTCCTCCCGTGACCAATAGAGCTGTAAAGCGTTTGAAATGTTGGGTTATAAATAGTTAAAAATAAAACGCGATAAAATTCGAAAAATTCGTTTTATTGAATGTGTAATATTGAACGTAATATAATAAAAAACGTAAATATAAGAAATCGTTATGTGGACCTGGTATTTAAAAAAAATAATGAATTGGAAAACACTCTCTCTAGATAAAATAAAACATCAGTCGCTACTAAAAACGAAGTAGAACAAACTATTAGATTGCACTGAAACTTTCACTGAAAAAGTGTAGAGACGTCTGTCGATCAAAATTTAATATTTTCATTTCCTTTGAATATTGAAAACACCGGATGTATGTAACATCCGTTATTTCCAATAAAATTCCGATAGCATAGAGTAAAACATTTCCAACTTCTCAAATTTGGTATGTACCGCGAAGACTCAAGCGACTGCTGACCAATATTATTTTTATGCCATCACGCCGTACTATATACACTAGGATTCAAATATGGAAAGGATTTAAATAAATAAATTTAATTTAATATTTTCGGAAATATTGGCGTTTATTAAAAATTAAGTAGTGAATTATAAATCATGTATAAATAATAATTACACGTGTTTACAATTGAGCTTATACAGCTGACCGCACACAATTTTGCTGCTCGAATCTCGATACTCGCACGCACACACGCATACAACCGTATATGATACAAAGATACAGAGAGCAGGACAAAGATAGGGAATGGTCGCTGGGGAGGGGGGGGGGGGGGGGGGGGGGTAACGCTTTTTCCTTACGTGACGATTTCTACCTTTGCAGGAATCCGTCTAGGTAGGTACCACCCCAGGCCCAGTTAATCTGCCGTGAAGCAGAAGTGTGCAAACATTTCTGTTCAGGTTTGAAGAGCACTGTGAACTAGCATAATCACTATATGAGACTTAAGAACTGATGTCTCAGGGTAACGGGCGCAGTGTAGTTTCGTACAGAAATGTCATGGCTGACATAGCATTTCTTATGGGATACGTTGCACTTTACATCAGGTGAACGTTTCGCTCGTTTCGTCACTCTAACCAAAAAAAAAGCCGCGCAAAAGAACTTCTTTCCAAAAATTTGGAACCTGAGACCGAAAAATTTAAAATAACTAATAAGAAGCCTCTGGTTTACGTATCGTTCTAATAAAATTTAAAATTCTAATAAAACAACAAGGCAGGATCACGGCAGACCACCATGTATGTTACCATATGCCTATTAAAATTTTATTTTGTTTGATTAAAGACTGCGGATAATGTTGTTTGTTGATTACTAACACAAAGTTATATTATTCATTAATAGGTACCATCACGTATATATTTATATACAAATGTGTATGTATATATTAATAAATACGTGTGATTCTATCGCTCATAGTTTATTTTGTTTACATCGTTACTTATTCTTTATATGTATCATATATTATTAAGTATTTATTTGTACTTAAGTATGTATCTTGAGTATTTTATGAAATTGTATTTATAGTATGTTACGTTAATATTAAGTTATATATTTTTTTAGTGTAAACACTTGCCACACTGTAATACTACTCCTTGGGTTGACTGGCAGAGAATGCCAACAGACATTAAATCCGCCCATTGTATCCCTTTTTTTTGGTGTACAATAAAGCGTAAATAAATAAAAAAATACTTATGTAATACGTTTTGGCTATACAATCACCGAATCGACTTGAAAATCATAACAATTAAACAGAACAATGTTGAAATACGAATTGAACAAAAACCTTCTCATGTACTGCGTTAATTAAATCGGTGGTAATCGTGACACATAAAAGTATTTTATGTTTTAAAATCTTCTATTTAGTATTTTCAGTACAACATGTAATCTCTGCTTTAACGCTGTGTGTGAAAAATGTGGGATCACAAGATCTATCGCATCGTAAGCGATCCACTTCACAGCATCCTTGTGCTTAAAGCTTAAAGTACCACCCATTTGTTCTACTCGCCTAACACTCTAAGCGTCACTAAGCGTATTTGCAAATAAACTAAAAAAATCTAAAGTTATATCATAAACAAATCCAATTCAATATTTTAATTTGAATAGATTAAAAAAATAAACCTGCTATTATTTTTTTATACAGAGCATAGGATAAAATTACTGAATACGCTGAATAATGAAGATGAGATCTTATAAAATTTATGAACCTCGCTCTTAGCACGGCATAATGCAAAAATTAAGTCGATCTATATCTAAAATATGGTCAGCCATTCTCGAATTTGGTCAGGCTTCCTTTATCAAAATTTCTAGTTTAAAATAACGAAGACATCTGAAAACCTTTAGCACCTCAGCGTATATGTACAAAGTTCATCGCCACACCAAATGTATAGAAATTGTTATAAAAAGGTCACATCAACAAATAAGTAGGCTGCAAAAAATATTTTGAGCGACTGGGCTGCAAAAAAAATAATTACCACCGAAACGTAAAGACAATTTATAGGAAAAATTTGATATTACGTTGATATTAGCCAATTTTGGAAATTGGCCAATTAGTGATCAATTATTTTAGATCTAAATCGAATAAATTTTTGCAATATGCCGTGCCAAGAGCGTGGTCTGGTGGTAGGATTTCTACGGAGGTAGCCGTCTAGGTATATATCTCCTCAAGGCAAGTTATTGACACAGCATTTGTTATGGGCAGACGTTACACTTACCATCAGGTGAACGTTTTGCTCGTTCCGTCACTTATATGAAATAAAAAAAAAAAAAAAAAAACACGGGTATCATATTTACTTGGATGTATGGTCTAACGTGAAGCGTCGAAATACGAAGCTGCTACTTGCTACAGAAACAATGTACCATTATTTTTTCACGTATTAAGCTGCTGGTATAAAAGTAAAAAGTATGCAATGTATTTGTATTTGTCGCTGGTCGCGGCGAATTCAGTGTGCATCAGTTTCTTCTTTTTGGTTTGTATTTCATCAATAATATAATTTGTTCGTGAAAATGTAACGCATAATAACTTCAACAAAGATTTTTGTATCGTGTGGTATATGATACAACTTACAGAAACATTGGTACAAACAATTCTACGTAAGACCATAAGAAATTGAAGGTAAACACAAAAGTAACAACCAGAAAAGCAACTAGATTCGTAAGTAAACGTCGTGTGGTGGAGGCATAAGAGAATCTACCACCCCATCTCATCCCGTTGGGTGTCGTAAAAGTCGTCAGAGGCAAAATAAAAACCTGGAGATGAGCAGCTGCATCTTCCTTGAATATCTGAATAAATAAACTACGGTTACCAACCCGCCTGCCAAGCGTGAAAACTTTGGAAAAATCAGCCTAAAATGAGAGCTTCTAACTTTTGTGACAATCTATGGGGGAAGCCTGATGTTCAGCAGTGGACTAGTGATAGGCTGAAATGATGATGTTGAAATATGATATATTTTGTTTGTTTCCCATACTAGTACTTTTTGTATTTTCAATTATGAGTAGCACAATGAGACATTATTACCATTACTACCACGAAACTTTTTAAATTATTAAATTGGCCCGTCATGTTTAATATTTTGTTTTACTTACATATTTGTATTTTTATTTACTTAGTAAATATTTAATGTTAGAAAAACGTTGCTTGTTTTTTGTTTAACCTGGAGCCGTTAGGCGTTTTAATTCAATCACAGTTAAAATGAGAGCGTGGTACCTGAGAGCCGTGGTGGCTCAGGGGCTAGGCGCTCGCTGTAAATTTCATAGTACGCGAGTGACCTGGGTTCGATTCCCGGTGCCGGCGCCACTAAAATTGTTAATTGCAATTTTAAGTGCTGATTTACGTCGTGAGGAAACCTGCATGTCTGAGAAATAAAAAATATTTCGAAGACATGGCAGTCCGCCAACCCGTATTGGAGCGTGGCGGATTCTTCTTAGCTCCAAATCCCTCTTGGAAATGAGATGAGGCTTGTGCTCAGCAGTGGGACATTGAGTGAGTACGTCCATATAACTTGTATATGAGCCCGTTGTGCCAGACCTTGCCGAACGCTTTCGCCACGTCGAAGAAGAGCGCTCCGGTATGAAGCCCGGTTTGTCAAGCATTAGTTTTTTAGTCTACTGCTGTTTCGTAATGAGGTTCCGGATGAGGCAGTAATACTTAAAAATAACTTTTATATAAATCAAGTCTTTGTTTTCTGTAGACATAATTTGCCAATAAAAAGATTGTCTACTGTTCTCAATAAGTAATCGTGGTTGAAAATAATGTAACGAAAAATAAGAAATTTATTACAAATTTATACTTAAAATAAAAAAAAGAAGAAAAGTTAAACTAAACAATTTCAAATTCAGCCTAAATTTAAACTAAGCAAAGCATTGATAATATGCACAGATGTCAGCATATTGTCTAGTGACATCTCTATAATTTTACATATTTATTTCTTAATTTAAAGTATGATTTTTATAAAAAAACATTTAATGATGATAAATTTATATTAATTTAGTACACGTGTGTAATTTTATCAGTATTAAATAACTTTAATACTTATATAATAATCTTTATGATTATAATAATACAGGCATTCCTCTTTAAAAATCGAATAATCCCCAGGTACATTGTCATAAGGTAATTCCGGCATGTGAAACTATAAAGCGAGAAATACCTGACCTTTTTTTAACAAAATTGCTGAAATATGTTAGATAAAAAAGCAAAGACCCGGAGCAAATAGCAAACAATCCTATAACAGATATCAACAGGCTAAATAAAACCAAGAAGTAAAACTTACCATCTCTTCCTTACTACCCTTACTTTACTAATGGTAGGGTTTCTGTGCAGCGTTCATCTAGGTTGGTACCACCACAGTGCCAGTTATTTTAACGCCAAATTAATTTACATACATACATACGCCTACAGTGACGCCTTTTATCATATAAGGGTAGACAGAGGCCACCCACGGAGCCCACTTTTACCGCCCTCACGTCTCGTTTCGCGGGAAACGAGACGTGACGAAACTGCATGTTATGGTGTTATCTGCACGAATGTAGGCTGTCCATACAACACCTTAGTCGCCTCTTACGACACCTTGGTAAGAAAGATGTTGGTGCTATTCTACTCTGCCGGACACCTGTCGGCCTAGAAATTGAAATCTGTTTCGTCAATCTTCTTTCATCCATCCACGTTGCGGTGTGGTAGGAGATGTAGTGACAAAGATAGAGAAAGGGAGGCTTAGAATACAGATCTTAGAGAATACGTATCTTTTTTTCATTTGTTTAAGTTTTTGGCCCCTGACCACAACCGTACACGCTTCTCCCACTAACACACTGGTTGACTGATGAAAATGCCATATGGCATTAAGTCCGGCGTTTGTACAGTTAGTATTATAACTTGTAAATAAATAAATAAATAAAATCATTATTCTTCTTTTTCTTCATCGGGTTTGTAAAAGTCTACTGTTGGGCATGGGCCTCTCTCAAGTGGAAAGGACTTGCCACAATCGCCATGCTTGTCAAGGACATTTGCTCTGACAGTACCAAACACTTCGGACCGGTCTGCACAGTTTGGGTCTAAATATAATATGATCATTCCGCCATAAGTATTCGACATGGGACTTTCCGAGCATTTATTTATTTAAGGTTTACCAAAATAAATTCATAGTACGCTTTTAATTTCATAGTACGCGAGTGACCTGGGTTCGATTCCCGGTGCCGGCACCACTAAAATTGTTAATTGCAATTTTAAGTGCTGACTTACCACGTGCTCGGCGGTGAAGGAAAACATCGTGAGGAAACCTGCATGTCTGAGAAATTAAAAATATTTCGAAGACATGTGAAGTCCGCCAACCCGCATTGGAGCAGCGTGTCGGATTCTTCCTAGCTCCATAACCCTCTCATAAATGAGAGGAAGCCTGTGCTCAGTAGTGTGACATTTATAGGCTGAAACTTTTTTTTACCAAAAGTTATTACAATGATACAACTTACAGAAACATTGGTATTAACAATTCTACCAAGACCATAAGCAATTGTAGGTAAACACCATAGAGTAGATAACAACTAGAAATATTCTTAAGTAAACGTCGTGTGGTGGCGGCATAAGAGGATCTACCACCCCATCTCATTCCGTGGGTGTCGTAAAAGTCGACGGAGGGAAAACCAAAATCAGAATATGGGCACCAGCACCTTCCTCGAGCATCTGAATAAATAAACTGCGGTTGCAACCCCGCCTGCCAAGCGTGTCAACTATGGCGAAATTCCCCCAAAATGAGAGCTACTAACTTTTGTGTCAATCTATGGGGGAAGCCTATGTTCAGCGGTGAACTAGTGATAGGCTGAAATAATGACGATGAACTCATTTTTAGTATGTATAATGAAATTAAAAAAAAAAAAAATCTTAAGTTATTAAACTATGCCGGCGGAAGCACTACAGTTCAGTTCCACAGTTCTTCAAAGAGGAGGTTAAAAAGATGCTAGTCTATTTCTAGGGTATCTAGCCGGTGCTCTGATGCGAAACTTACCAAGTAATTGCGGTTCAATCAATTTGGTTTCTGAGCAATTTTAACAAAAATATCAGGTGTAAAAGGTTCCTACGTTTATTTAATGTATTTTAAAATATATTAATTAGCCTTGCATTCTGCAAGAATTGACATGAAGGATCATATGCTGCAAGGCTATTTAAAATGCTATTTAAAAAGGTATTTCCCTTTGTTGATTTTAACAATATCCATGATGTGAGTCACAGATTCTCTAACGCTCCCACTAGATTTACAACACTAGTATTTCATACAAAAATAAATTGTTTTCGAAGAAAAAAACTTTTGTTTATATAATGATCAAAAATTAAGTAACGGTATCCCATATTTTATATCATAATTTTGCTTTATACCACTGGATATAAATAAGCCTCCAGATTAATTTCAAGTTGTAATGACTCAGCATAGACGTCAACCTAGAAAGTTTATTTTTATTACTTTCAGCTCTAGACGCCGGCTCCAGTTTCTGAAATACTAACTGCCGTCGCAAATGTCGCTGGAATTGATTTGTAATTTAACTGTTGGACTCGCGTTGGTTATTTCTATTACCACGGTATACTCATATGTACGTTCTCATATGTACGTATTTTAATTATTTTGCAAAAACCAATAAAAAGCTATGCTCTATTGCTATCCAGGGATACCTGGCCAGTTTTTTGTCCGGCAAATACAGTAGAGAACCGGGTAAGCGACCCCGGCCTCCCGTGCTACTGCTGACTTCTTTTGCTCCTTAGCGTAGCGATATACTTCTCGTGGGGCAAAGTCCGTTAGACGAATTCACACAATCCGCAACAATCAACTAAGCACGATCACCCTGTTCGGACGCCTTATTCCCTGGGAAAAGAGCGTCAAATTCCTCGAGGTCACTTTAGACGCAGCGATGTCGTTCGCTGCACACATAAAAACGTTCGAAATAAAGCGGCTTTTATCTCAAGCCGACTATATCCATTAACTTGCTCTTCAAGCAAAATGTGCTTAAGACACAAACTTCGCCTCTATAAGACTCGCATAAGACCCGTAATGGACTATGCTTGCGTCGCTTTCGCTCACGCGACGGGCAATCAATTGAAGAAGTTACAGAGCTTTTAAAATCGATTCTTGCGAACTGCCACCGGAGCCGATTGGTATCAACGCAACATTGACCTTCACAGCCACTGTGCCCTTAATCTCTGAACACTTCAGAGCATTATCGCGGCGGTTTTTCGAAAAGGCCGCGGTTCATCCAAACCAGCTGGTGGTGAAAGCAGCAAATTACCGGCCAGGTAGAAACGCGACCGAACGCAAACGTCGCCCGCGAAACGTGCTAGACGAAACGAACGTCTCAGCCCTCCCTGACCACGATACGGTCAGTCACGATCCAGACATAACGATCTAGCTTTAATATAACACGCACCACAACGTGCGACCGCCGTAGAGAGCGGCGCGCAGCAGTCGACAATCACATCGCGTACACACGAAACACCCGTAGTTCCAGGGCGGTTCTTACCGCCCAGAGTTACCGACACACAACGCGACAGTCCGAATGGATGCCCGCAGTCTCCCCTGGGGCGGTCATTAGACGACCTTAAATCATTTGACATATTCGAAATCGCGCAAGCACACAGCGAACGCGTTTATTTAAGTATTTATGTTTGGGTCAAACCATACCTGGCACGCGGGCCCCTGGCCCGTGAGCACAGTATCCGATGAATCTGTAAAAGCCTAAAAGGCTAACAGCAATTACATCACATTATATGTAATTATAGTACATTCCTTACCCCAAGTCCATTTCCTACCTTATCTTTTCTCCACCAAGCCAGTGGTTGCCGTGCCGATGGGTTAGCTAGCCGTGCTCGTGGCAAAAGTAGGCCACGGATGTGGTCTCTGTCTATCCCTTAGATGGTTGTAGTATGTATGTATTATGTATATGTAGTATGTATCCATATAAGTATTTATTAGTGACAAATATATGTAGTTACATAATCATTTTTATATTTATGAATCTGACTTTTGTACTTTTCTTATTAATCCCATTCATATAACTTGTTCCCTATGAAATAATTTCGAAGAATGTCTCAGTGCTTTAAAGCTCTTTCAACGACTTCTGTGCTCGTTATTTTTTATTTAAATTACTAGCCCCTATTATTATATGCCCTTATAAACACTAAGAAAGCCATTTAATCTGAAATCTGATGATGGCAACATTTTCATGTTTAAACTCAAGGTACTACGGTAAAGGACTTTTACAGGAAATTGCACACCGCATATGTGCCATAACCTGAACTTGAGCTCTGTGCTGACACTTTCTTAATATATTTATGTGGATCTTGAGAAAATCATAACGCTGCTTACAAATCTAAAATATGTAGGAAAGAAGTATTGACAATGGAGTTGTTGAAAGTAGAAGGATGACTTAACGATTACCAATCAAAAACACAAAAACAATTTTATGAATACAGGTAATATAAGAAGCATATGGCGAAGGTTAAATAATTCAGAATAAACCTTAAAAATTTGGAATCCACAGATAATAAAACATGGCAGTAAATATCTAAAAAACTGTTAACCTACAATAATATATATCCAGTATAATCACAGCTTTCTCATCATCCGCTAGAGTTGCAAACGCCCGCTGGCAAAAAACATCATACGGCCATTAAATCCGCCCAATTATAACATTTATTAATTTGGTTAAATTTGGGTAAAATTGGTCAGTAAAGAATCAAACATAATCGTATATATAACAACCAAAATCGATTGAAATATCACGGAGTCCTTGCATAGAATGAGCCACTGCTATATTATATGTGTTTTTCCTTATGATTTCAAAGACCTGATGTAATCGCTTAGTAAATATATGGCTTACTCCACGTTTGTAAGGTAAGGTCGTTTCAGCCTATCAGTCCACTGCTGAACATAGACCTCCCCCACAGATTGCCACAAAAGATTATAGCTCTCATTTTGGGGGGATCAATAAATGTGAATAAATTATTATTGTATTTGAGTTCGTTTTATACAAGATATTTAAATCGAACTTATATACATTACTTAAGCACATTCAAACAAAGTATATTATTTTACAGTCCCGAAATAGATAATATATACAATAAAACATGACTGCCGTTTCTTACCGAATATAGGTGAGTCAAAGGTTGAAGGCACTACAGTACGTTTGTCTCGTTTTCCGCGGGTGCGAAAAATAGGATACGTGTGTGATCTCTGCCTACCTCTTATATGTGAAAAAGGCATAAAAATATATAGCATATAAAACATATTCCACGCAAATGATATCTTTGCTGAAAATCAATAGACCCCGTCTCTCTGATCTCTCTGATCATAATCGTCCAAGAGGTGTTCCAAGATTTTAAATTACACTAAAATATGTAAATAAATTATTCTTTTTAGTAGACACTAGTAGTCTAAAATAATATATAGAAAACAAAGGATATTCTATATTACGAGATTGTATATTATTAACTCCAAAATGTTGGTATCACTTATAAGTAATAATAACTCATGAAGATACAGGAAAGTTGCAATAAAGACAAGCGCCGGATGCCTCCAAGAATAAATGGACCGTTGAAATATAAGGAAGGTTCATTAAATAGAATGCGGTCGAGTGTGGAAAATTACTTTTTTAATACATTTTAGAACCATAAAAAATTACTTGAACATTTAAGTATCTGTCTGTATTTGTAAGAGTATATTTGTCATGAGCCTCATGGACATACCACTATTCCTGTACCGATACTATTTTGAAATTAAAATAGAACATTTATAGTATACAAATGGAACAGCACCTTATATTTTTTTGACTAGAAATAAATTAAAGAAATAGGATATATTCTTTTAGTTATAACAATGATGGAGAATTTTAGTGATAACAACAAGCGGGCTGGAACACTAAAACGACGTACTCGTACATACATACGTTCAGATGAAAGTTAAAGAAAGAAGAAGAACATGATGTACGTTTTTTGTACCCTTTTTCAATCCAAGACTCCAATAATATGTTACTAACATAAGTTTTGTTAAGTTTTGAAACACGTTGTGTATGCCTTTATTGCTCCTCTAATTCGCTTTATTACACAGGTATTGACCGCAGGATATAAATATCAAATTCACAGCTGCGATCTGTCGTGTTTTATATTTTCCTTGTTCATTTCATACATTCTTCTTCAAATTTTATAATAGAAATCGATCTGTGTTCATTATTTTTTTAAAAGCTGTCTAAAATAAATAATGTATTACCATATCATGTTGTTTTACTTATAGTTATCGAAGTAAGATTGAACGATTGACAAACAATATTTTGTAACGTGCTATTTTTATTTTAACTTAAAAAAATGTTTTCACGTATGTCTAATGTATGAAACGTACATCGTATTTGTTTAAAGACATACAGAGTGACACGTTTTTGAAGTATTAGTATGTTGAGGTATTATTTAATGATTAATGTATAAATATCAATATTCTCTTAATTTAACTTCAATTACTAATACTACTAAAGTATAATTTATTAATTTTAATATTAATAAGCTCATCGGTAGGGCGTCAAATGTTATAGTACGCGAGTGACATGAGTTCGATTCCGATGCTGGCAACTCCAAAATTATTCAGCAATATTAAGTGCTAAGTTACCACGTGATAAGCGGTGAATGAAACCATGATGAGGAAACCTGCATGTCTACAGAATAAAAATATTTAGAGAACATGTGATTCTGCCGTAAAGCAATAGTGTGCAAGCATTACTGTGTTTCGGCTTTAAGGGCACTGTGAGATTGCGTAATCACTGGGCATATGAGACTTGGGAACTGATGTCTCAGGGTGATGGGCACAGTGAGGTGTCACATAGAAATGTTCTGGGTGACACAGCACTTGTTGTGAGCGGACGTTGCACTTACCATCGGGTGGACGTTTTGCTCGTTTCATCACTTTCTCCAATAAAAAAAAACACGTTGCAGCAACGTTGCGTACACTTACCAGCTAAAAAGCCCTCTCAAAAATGAGAGGAGGCATGTGCTCAGCTTTGGGACATTCGTAGGGTGTTACTTCTATTTTTTTAGTATTTATCATTTTTATTTATAAACTTATATTTTTTTGTGTAAGATGAAGATTATTTTCAAAAAGTGTTATTTCTGTTAATAAATAGATTTTTCTTATTATCTTAAATTAGAAATTTTATATTTATACTCGCAAAATTACCAAGGACATTTACTCATGAATACATAATAAAACGAGGCGAAACATGCGTGGGTGGTTGTATAGATATAAGCCTGACCACGACGATCGCGAAGCGAATAATAATGTTTGTTCTATAAAACATAAAATTACCCATAATCTTATGATTTTACATAGATATATCGATCATGTAGCTAAAGTTTATATACTATAAGCATTTGATTACAGTTAAAACTTCTAATGTATGTTTAGTTAAAGTGACGAGAAAAGCAAAACGTTCACCTAGTGGTAAGTGCAACGTCCGCTCACACGGAATATTGCAAGGAAATCTGCTTTTCTGGACAAACAAAAAAAATGAGAACCCGAGAAATAGGTCAGCCTTTAATGGAGCAGCGAGACAATCTTCGACAAGCTCCATAATGCTCTCAAATATGAGTCTTGTTTCCAGCAGTGGCACAATTACAGGTTACACTTACTTAAATAAATAGAAAACGCATTAAAAAGCTTAAAGGCTGCTTATTGACAAAATCACACTCAAGTTAGTTAAGTGGTATTTTTCAAGTTTTCGGAGCGTATAAAATGTATTACTATAAAAAACTTTTTTTACTGCCCAGAAACAAGTTTTGTTGTAAAGTTACTAAGTTGTAAATTAAGTTTTGTACCCTTTGTTCTAAGTGACAGTGCTATCTTCCGGCCGGGATAGATCACTTAAGAACAAGTATAAGGCAATTATAAGGTACTAGTCACTTCTCTTACATTTTAATAAATTTTGCAAGGCAAATCCTTGTATAATTATACATATATCTTTAATATTTTCATCAGCATCAACGTGTTAAGAGTCCACTTCTGGACATAGGCTTCATCAATTCAGCCTTTCACTAGACCACTTTCTTAATTTGTGGCAATCAATTAATGCCAATCTATATAATAGTGATAGGCTGAAATGATGATGATGAAGTATCTGTTTCCTTTTTCTATTTTAAATACAAAAATATGGACATTGCTTAATAATCTAGAATAGGTAAGTAAAACAGCCTCATGAGTTGTTTTTTTAACCATGTGTTGCTACATACATTACGTATATAATTCACTCTTTATTTTTGTCATTACTAGCTTCCTATTAAATAAAAAGTAAAAACAGACGTTAAAGAAAAAAGCTACGTGAATATGCATCTGTTGTAAAACTTTTTATTAAATTTATAACAGATAGATTCGTTTGTTCCAAGATCATAGTAAAATAAAAAGTCTGAAGATGACTTTAATTTGTCAATTTATTATAAAACGAAAACTTTGTTCTCCCCTTCGCAAGTTTCATCTTACAAAAATAATTAATATGATTTATTATGAAATTAATAATTCTTAAGGCCATTTCGCGGAATATTAGCGGAAGGAGTAAACGGTTCGGATGATAAATCGCGACGTTTATTGACAATTTTGAATTTTATTAAAAAATAGGTGTTGACGTAAAATTCGACTAAAAATTAGAATTCCAAGTAACTGTATTACCGAGTTAGTTTACATAAATCTACCAACTGCTTATAACGTTAGGTTAACATTATATTTCGTATATTACAAAATAATCAGTAAGTAAGACCATTCTGTCTTAAACATTAAGATTTTAAATTGTAACAGGGAGACGGGTGCAGTGTGTTAACACACAAATATACGAGTATTCTGGGGGACACAGCATTAGTTATGATCACACGTTGTACTTACCATCAGGTGAACGATTACCTTGTTCTTCTATAAAAGTGTCGTAGTAATATAGAAAATATTATCAACCATTAGCAACTCACATTGCAACACTATTTTACGTTAAAATATTTAATAATGAATATCTTCGCGATAAAATGTGCTTAGAAATAAAATTATAAGCAATGTTGTTTATTTATTTTTATTATTAACATTCTTTGTTTCTCTTTGTCGAGTAATAAATTCATACAGTTTTTTAGTTAATGATTTGATAAACAATAAAGGCAAACGTACACGCCACAAACACGTGGCCGACATTTAGAGTATTTTGATGCATGTTAAAATCGAAATTTCTTTTCTAGTACTTCAATCATAATCATCATCATTTCAGCCTATCACTCGTCCACTGCTGAACATAGGCCTACCTCAAAGATTGCCACAAAAGTTTATAGCTCTCATTTTGGGGTCGTAGTATACTTCAACCGAATCCATACCCGATATGAAATTACTTAGACACATTATTTAAGAACTGCACTGGATTCATTAATTATAATACTTACTCAAAAAAGGATCATAAAATTGCTCATATTAATGGCATTTTACGAGTTATTTGATGAATTAATTAATTGAAGGAATTCAAATAAAAGCAATTGTTTCTAAATTGGGAGAAGTCGGTGTTGAAAATAATGATGATACCCTGCGGATGCTTCTTGGCTGTCTGATTTCTATTCAATGGATGATGAAGCATCTGGTCACAGTATAATAAATTAGCATTAAATATAAAGGCTCTATCCAACGTCTCCAGCGACGATTTGTAGAGAAGCAATGAGGCACGTCAGGCATTACTATTCGCTGTGAATTTGCCTCATTGCAAATTTCCGCTATGCGCACCGAAACAACGAAACAAATTGTTTGTTCAGAAGCACGCAAACAATTTCAGGATGGTATAAATTAAGCATACGAAATACTTCCTTAGATACTCTTATCCAATATGTAAAAATTTATATTAAATAATGATAATGCTTTATCAAAATTACTAACATTGTGGAGAAATAATGTGGAACATTAATTTTGTAAATTTTGTGTGTCCGTTTAAATATTTTACTGTTTAAGTAATAAAATATTAATCTTTATAGATTTTATTTAAGTTTCCAAAGTAATTAAATTCCTTTGTAAATACCGAAATCTGTGTTTAAATGCAGTGTGGTAGTGGCGCCAGAAGTTCTTTCGCCCGGTCTAGGATGACGTATGTCGACTATGAGAAACGTCTGAAAAATCTCTTGGATGACAAGTGGGTCATTAAACATCTTTAAAAGATCAGACCTATCTACACAGAATAGGGACGGCCAGCGGCGTCTAAAGTGCATGGCGTCTGGTACTGCGATCGCTCATCCAATCCGCTTGCCAAGCGTGTCCATTACGGCCTTATGTCCCTTCTTGGAAGAGTCTCCTATATCCTACAGTGGACAATAGTCCTCTATCAGGTTTATGAAAAAATAAAAATATAGGCCTCTTTCAGGTTTATGAAAAATAATAAATGTAACTCAAAATATAATATTTACTACCTCTACATACATACATACATACAGTCACGCCTTATTCCCTAAATAAGGGGTAGGCAGAAGCCACTCACGTAGCCCACTTTTCGCCCTCGCGGGAAATGAGACATGACGGATGGCAAATCACTTCACCGCCATTTTGGTACTATTAAAAAAACCTTACTCCCCACAACCCACGAGCAGACAGCACTGAATATTATGGTGTTATTCTGTACGAATAAGGCCTGCCCGTACAATACCCTAGTCGCCTCTTACAAGTACGATACTTCGGTAGAAAAGAGGTAGGTGCTATTCTACCATGCCGAACACCTATCGGCTATAATTATTAAAAACACTACTATCTCTAACTACTGTCTCTTAACTACTGCAGTTACAAAATTTTGCGTAATTTAGCTTCGATAAATTCGCTGTCGCTGATACATAAGTCGGTTGAAAGCAGAAACGGATGAATGAACGTTCTACGTCGATTTTAAATAAAAAAGTGGATTGAAATAACATCGTTGGCCTGTATATGTCCAGCATAGGCATTTTTCCCGTCGAAGCGTAATTCGGTTTTAAAATAAATCCACACGAATTTGTTTTTACGCACGTTATTTATAAACAAATTTTAATGAATAGACATAAAAACGTACAGTCACGTCTTTTTCCCATTTAAGGGGTAGGCAGCGGCCTACCCTACTAGTCCACTGCTGAATAGGCTTTCACCGTAGATTTCCACAAGCACGGTCCTGAGCCACCTTCATCCATCGACTTCCCGCAAAACCGTGCAGGTTGTTGTTATATACTGAACAGTTATTTTACAGTTAGCAAAGTTTTTGTTAATTCCAGTTTATTTTTATCAAATTTCTAATATATATACGTTTCACTTCTGTTACGTGTACTGTGTTGCACACATGCTTTATAAATGTAATACGTGCATAATAAAGCGTTCGATTATGCGTTAGCTGAATTAAAAATATATAACAAAAATTATAGAATGGGTTAACAGAAGACTATAATGTTATTAGTCAGCCTTCAACAGTCTTTGTGTCAGGTAATTCTCTTCAAAGGGTAAATTTCTTCCAAGCGTTCAATTAACAGATTTATATCATTAATTATGATTCAATCGATCATATTAAAATCAATGCGTATTACATAATACTATGGTATTTAATTTAAAATTGTTTGTGGACTCTTTTTTTCAAATTTATGTCGAACCACCACGTATATTTCTGTATATGTATGTGTGAATGTATGTTAGTTTATATGTATGTACATATTTATGTATTATTGTTTATTTATCATAATTATATATTGCTATGTATTTATTTATATGAATTTTGAGTATTTTTAAATTTTATTTAATATTTATCAGTAGTCTTTAAAATGTGATTTTTTTTTTTTTTTTTATTTTTACACCTGCCACATTGTTTTCGGTACGCCTTGGGTTGACTGGCAGAGAATGCCAACTGACATTAAGTCCACCCATTGTATCCTTTAAGGGGAAACAATAAAGTATAAATAAATAAATAATATTTCATATTAAAATGATGTGGATAATTGATCAGTTTTCTTTTAAGCTCTGTTTATGGTAACATACACGTTATACACTTATTCATTTATTTAGACTTTTCATTTTGTCAAATCGTTGCATTAGCGTTGTACATCGCAACGGCTATTGCTATCCGACTGCAGAAATTACCGCCAGGTAATGGAAATTGTATACATTTTTAAGAATAGATTTTTTTTCCATTGTTTATGTCTTATGTACGTACTGCGTACCGTCGGCATTGCGTAATTAAGTAATACAATCAACGGTTCACAAAGATAACATCTTAATAACAATTTTTGATCGTTCATAGAAAACATCTGTCCATATTTATTTATTTTTTATTGGAGATAGCGACGAAACGAGCAAAACGTTCACCTGATTGCCACTGCAACATCTGTCCATAACAGATGTTGTATTACCCAGAACAATTATGTGTGACACTACACTGCGACCGTCACCCTGACACATTAGTTCTTAAGTCTCAAATGCCCAGTGATTAGGCTAGCTCACAGTGTCCATCAAACCTAAACACAGTAATGCTTGCACACTACTGCTTCACGGCAGAATAACTGGCCCCGGGGTGGTACCTACCTAGACGGTTTCCTGCATATGAATCCTACCACCAGTAAAATGCAGCCAGCTTCTCCCATCCACAGCAACAATGTCATCGGCAGGCGTCGTCTCCTCAGGCTCACTCTTTCGGCTTCGGCACTCCAGGCACTGAAGACATGGCCACAACGTCTCCGCATCGAAAGACTACACATCATCGCCTCACATCACAAGATCTCCAAGCTGACTATGACTTCCAGTTTCAGCGGGGGAGTGATCTAGCGACATCTGTGTTGCCACAAGAGAAGCTCAAGAAATATTTGATAAGTCCAATATATTAAGGTGTCTGAAATGCGGAATATATATTACTGGTTGGATGAGACATCCTCCCTAGATATTATAACATCCGCCAAAATCTTGTGTAGGCATAATTTACATTGTAATAGACATCTTTTAGACATATCCGTGAAAGCGGTTTCAATTTTACATACATTAATGATTCAGATACGAGGTCGAACCGTGACTAGGTCACGAAAAAATGGAATGTGTTTTTCTCTAGACGAGAAACAAGCTTAAGAGATTGGCAGTCGTTTATTAATATCACTACATAAAGTATTTAGTTTGCATTTTATCACTATAGTCAGCAATTGCATTCATGTCTAATAATAATAAAAAACAATAAGTGTAATTATAATTTTATATACCCTCCTTATGTGAAGAAAAAAAGTTTCTTAATGAGTCCCATTAGCGAATTTTGTGATTTATCGATAATCCACTATTGCAAATGCCTTTCCATAGCACCAATTATATAAATGGATCCATTGTGCAGACAGTGTGCATATGGAGTGCACTATTTGTGACAGTGAGACGTACTCAATCTTTATTAATATTCAAAAGGCCCGTCAAAAGTCCCCATGTATCATTTTAATCAAAACACATATTTCTGTTCAGGTTAATGTGATCGTACGTATGTGTGTATGTATAGGCGGCTTAAGAGAATCTACCACCCCATTTCATCCCCGGGGTGCCGCTTGCCAAGCGTGGCAATTACGGCAAAATCCCCCCATGGTAAGAGCTTCAAACTTTTGTGGCAATCTATGGGGAGGCCTATTTTCAGCATTGGACTAGTGATAGGCTGATGAATTATTAATTGTAAGCACTCTGTATTCGTCTATTTGGTCATGGTAATTCACCGATCGCTTGGAAGTAATCGCTGTTAGCTATAAGTCCGCCGATTGCCGAACCGTATTGTTTTATATATATTTTTGCCATATTTTAATTTCCCATCTCCTACCGTGGGGGTCGTAAAAGTCAACACAGTGAAAACGAAAACCAGGAAATGGGCAGCAGCGTCTTCCAGGAACATCTGAATAAATGTTCCAGGAAGTCGCTGCGGCTGCCAAACCGTCAAGCGTGGCAACTATGGTAAATCCCCCCAAAGTCGGATATTCCCACTATGTTCAGCAGTGGACTATTAAAATAATGAAACGACGATGATGATGATAAAAGTGACCACGGCTAAGAAGCAAATGTTTTACAAGGTGACCAACATCACATAAATTGAAATTAAACTGTATATAAACGAATGTACGCGAAAACAAAGAGGCACTCACTCGTTCTTATATGTAATCCACTAGCTGAAACCCGTAACTACGTCCGCGTGGATTTAGATTTTTTTTTTAAAAGCCGTGGAAACTCTTTCATTTTCTGGATTAAAAAGTACACTATGTCCGTCTCCAGGACGCAAGCTACACTTGTGTTGAATTTCGTCAATATCGGTTCCACGGTTGACCAGTGGAAAGGAAACAAACAGACAGAGGGTCAGAGTGAGTTACTTTCGCATTTATAATATTAATGTAAAATTGTGTAAAAATATCAAATAAAATTATATCTAAATCAAAAAAATATAATATAAAACAGATTTACATCAATTATCGTAACTATGAGTATATTAGGGTAACGAGCATTTTTGGGTCAGAAATGTATTGTGAATATCTATTTCCTTGTCAGTTACGCTAACGATCTAAAAATTCCGTCGAATAAAAGAACGAAGATAATTTTGTATTATTATACCTTAATTCCGAGATTCCCTATTATGTGAGGCGCACGCAATGATTAGCATCAAAATTATCTACATTATAAATATATGTCAATGCAGATGACAATATTTTCATCATTTATTTGTTATAATTCGTCGCGTTTCTTATAATCTGCTTTCAATAGAGACTATGATCACAGATATTTTTTGATGCACTTAAGAACGAAACGTTTATTAAAAACTAAACCAGTTAATTATATGTATTTTTACAGTAATACACACAAATGCAAACTTGCCGTGTGGTGGCGGCTTAAGAGGATCATCTCGTACTGTGGGTGCCGTAATAGTCTTCAGAGCGAAAATGAAAACCACGAGATGTACAGCAGCATCTTCCTGGAATATCTGAAACAGAATAAACTACGGTTGCCAATCCGCCAAGCGTTTCAACTATGGTAAAATCGCCCCAAAATGAGAGCTACAAACTTTTGAGGGAAACATTGTAGTAGGCGTATGTTCAGCAGTGGACTTGTAATAGGCTGAAACGACGAATAATATTATTACACTTAATTTCAACTAAGGCCCTAGCTCCTAGACTAGAGAACATGTAATTCAGGAGCTAGTTTTTTCCACGTTTTGATGACACTATAATGTCTTACTTTGATTATCAGTTATTAAGTTATATTTAACAAGAAGTTATTACAGATCAGATTACAAATGTGTTGTATATGTGTTGTTATTTGTTGTGTAAGTGTTGCTTGTTATCACTAGGATAGGCTGAAATGATGATGATGATGATGTAAACTCAAATTTTATCTTCTTATGTTTGGGCTGTTTTATCCCCTGTCGTTTACACGTAACACCTTACTTGAACGATAAATATGCAAAAGCATAGAGCGACGTAAAAAATAGTTTAAATCCACTTTACTATTTGTGATAATTAAAACCGATAAACCTGAATATATAAAAAGAAAACTCACTTGGCGATATTCACACCATCAATCCTCTATCAAAAGTTGTTCAAATATATTATCTGTGTATGATGGTGATTATTATGTCCTCATATAGTTATATAGTTATGTCTAATATATCTCGCGGGATAATGGGGAAATGTCTGTCTCCAGAATGAAAGGTACCTAAGTGCCAAATTTAGTTAAAGTTGGTTCAGCGCTTGAGCCGTGAAAAGTTAACAAACACACAGAGGGACACAGACAGTTATTTTCGCAGTTATAATATTAGTATGTATACATTTCATAATTTTATAGTATACATATTATATATGTATGTTTCATGTTATATATATATATATATATATATATATATATAACATGAAACAAAATACATAAAAACGTGTGCCTAAACCGTAGAAGTATCACTTCTTGGGCGTACACAAATTGATACAATGTTTTAAGTGGTGGTAGGTTACCTAGGCAGGAATCCCTCTGGGCAGGTACTACCGTAGATCCAGTTATTCTGCCGTTAAGCAGTAGGGTGTAAACATTGCTATTCTTTGGTCTGAATTTAAGAACTCATGTCTCAGAGTGACGGGCGCAGTGTGGTGTCACACAGAAATGTTCTGCGTGACACAGCATTTGTTATGGACAGACGTTGCACTTACCATCAAGTGAACGTTTTGCTCGTTTCGTCCCTTTATCAAATAAAAAAAAATAGTTATACAACATAGTTCTCAGAATCCGGTTTATATCATGAAAGTTAGGGCACAAAGTGGTATTCGTCTAAATGCCATTCAAGAAGTGCTTCGCACAATTAGGCACTAACTGACAATCACCGTTGTGGTTTAACCCCGCAGAACTGTACTGAGTTAGGATCATTACATTGGACACGACATGGGTCTTAGTTATTCTGATTTCAGTGTATGCTGCTATTATTTTGTTTTGTGGACGTGAATAAATGCTATTCTATTAAATTCTAAAATCATTGCTTTATCATTAATAAGCGCCATAATTGATCTCCAGTATATTTAATATCTGTGTGTAGACGTAAAGTTCTGCCATTTAGCCAATATATATACAAACGTTGCTCCTGTAAATAACTAGGTTTATTTACGCGATCAATATTTCATCGGTTTTTAATCCTCTCAGGTAACCGGATACGACTCTAGAGAACCGATGGCAACGCTTTGGACGATTTGGCCCTTTAGAGAAGAATAAATTAACTGGGATGCTATACTATGCGTAAACACATTAATGTTTAATTATCTAAAGTGTATGTACATGTATCGAAAGTACACATCTATGTGTAAGTACACATCTATCGAAATCGGCAAGCGAATCGGAAGCGGCAAAATCAAATTAAATATTTATGTTGCAGTAGAATAAATTGACTATGTGAATTTTTTTGTAAAGACGATTGGTCCCCGAGTTATCGAGTGGAATTTTTCGAAGGAGCTACATTCGCGACTGATAGTAACTAGAAGCTGATAGTTGTCTTACTGAATACTTCTCTGTAACAATTTAGTGCATCTACGGGAATTGACGGTTTGTTATACTAACATTAAATAAAATATATTGTGATTAAAAAATTTAAATAAAAGGACATTACATAGGACTATTCAATTTTTTCGACGCCCACGGTATGAGATAGGATAGCTTTTTCAGTCTTCAGACCGCCGCTACATTTCAATTTTATATACGAGTATTTAACATATTCTCAAGGACAACTAGATTGTATTAATATAACTATATATACAGAAGAGATTTAAAAAATGAATCGTGACTATTTCATTATCTTTTGTACAGACTATTTGGAATTTTTGAGTTTATTGCAAAACCAATATGTTCTTCTGTCCTTCTTTGAACTTTTACCGTCGTATCTTACATCTTCTGTTCTTTACCCGAAGGTAGACAGTCAGAGAATGTCTTGTGGCACTGAGTTCACCGTACATTGTACTTTTTGTCTGCAAATTAAGTTAAAACAAATATATAAAAACCTAGTCAGGTTTTAACGACTATACTAATAGTATGTAGTCGTTAGAACCTGAGTAAAAATTTAATGTAGGTATAATAAGTATTTTATTACCCTATGAACATAACTAGCCGTTAATTATTTTGCAGCAACAACATTCTAGAACACTGTATGTTCTTTACTCCATTTTAAATGATCCATATTCAGCTACTTATCTCAAGGATAAATTTGAGTATCTTTCCATTCTCCCTTGGAACTGATTGCCCGACGACGTCAGAAAAACTACCAGTATCATCAGATAATTACACGAATTATTTATAATCATTAGCAATTATTCGTATATATGTGTGTATATTTATGTTCATATCTGTGTGTACAATTTTTGTACTTTGTAAGTACGTGTAATGTTTATTCATGTAATTAATTTTTATTAGTTCTCAACAAACCATGAGTTTGCTGGTAGAGAATGCCTATAGGCATTATTTTCACCCTTTGTTAGCTTGTTATTTAAAGGTTTAGCAACAAAGATTACATAAATAAAATATAAATAAACATGAAAAAGTGGTGCCAGCTGTTTTTATGCTTTTAGTGAGTCGAGCTAAGAAAGAACTTTGGATCGAAATACACAGTATTATCACTGTGATTATCAATTTACTTAAATTCTAACAAATTATTTACAAAGAACAAATTTTTAGTTTTTCGCCGAACATTTCCATTGCACTCGTATTTTTAATTTAGACCCAAACTGAAACAACATGTCGGAGGCAGGTGTTTTTATTTCAAAAATAACTTATAGAATTGCATGGACTGTAAAGGAAATGTTTTTTTTTGTAGAAAAAACACACATATATACATACATATTACTTTAACATACGCTTATAATATTATTTTTGATTTTTTTTATTGAATAAAGTGACGAAACGTGCAAAACGTTCACCTGATGGTAAGTGCAACGTCTGTACATAACAAATACTGTGTCACCCAGAACTGTGTCACACAATACTGTTCTTACTTCTCATATGCCAAACCGAAACACAGTAATGTTTGCACACTACTGCCTCACGGCCGAATAACCGGCCCTGGCCGGCTATTTTTATTAGTTAATATTTTTATTGTCTGTACACACACACAATACACACGTGTGTGTTGTCAATTTGTGCTATGCCAATAAATGTTACCTGTCTTTCATTCTATGATTGTCCCTATGTCTCTGACACTGCATCCTAGTCTACTGCCGATCTTATCGCACACACATTACATCGGGTGCAAATAAATTGACAAGAAAGCTTACGACAGTATTTGGAAGTTTTCGCAGAGGTCGAAAATCGGCCACGAGGACATCGTAGGCCCCGGTAACCATTTTCCATTCTAGGTAGACTTCGCCCGTGTCAGAAGAGAGCTATATATAAAAATAAAATAACTCCGTAGCTAAAATAAACATTTATTCAAATATTCCACTTTTATTAAATCATAATTCTGGTACCCAATCACAAACAATTTAATTTAATTTTAAGACACATTTAGGGAAAATATAATACAGTATTTCATATTAACTAAATACAAACATTATTTTTAAAAAATAATGACAACCAAGATACTTATCTGTAATAAGTACTCAGCATCAGATAATACCGACAGGGAGCAGAGGAGCGTCTCTTGCAAGTCTCTGAAGCAAAGTCAGTCACTACACACAGCACTCGACAATAAACATGACGTGTAACATCAACTTGTGTGTTTCGATTTATATAGTTTAAATAATTGATTACTTTGATTACATAAATGTTTTATATTAAATTAATTACAATAAAGGAAGTAAACAATTGTATATATACTTAATTTAAATGGCAATATCTCACACCTTTGTTGAAGTGGTGTATGCATACCTATGCTTGACGGCAGATTAACTGATGCAGAATAGGAACACTACCATAAAAAAAGTTTCACTACACTACTGCATTCGATTTCCATACAAAAAAGCTGTTCCATTTATTTTTTATGGAAATGGCATTAACGTGAACACCGAGATTATATTTCCTAGAAATATTTTTTTTTCATACAACATTTTAACAATTATAATATATTTAATATAATGTAATATAATAATTTATCAACATACATCACAATTATAACGAAAATCAATCAGTACATAAATTGAAAGATAACTACTTTATATTACGTATTATTTTCAATATTTTTATTTACGCTACGCTAATAGGATTTTTAACTCACAGGCCCTAAGTATGTGTACACGTCAAAGTTTTTCGAGGTTTCTATTCTTTCTCTCATCATCTCAGATATATTGCCAAAATAACAAAATAAAAAACACGTCTAAAATATCACAGATTAGCTGAAGTGACTAATTAACTTTAATTAATGACTTATGAAAATCTTCCACCGCATCTCGTGACAATTATGGAAAAGTCCCCAGAAAATTAGATCAATATACTTTTGTGGCAATCTATGGGGCAAGCTTATTTTCAGTAGTGGACTAGTGGAAGGCTAAATTGATGATGATGATGATGAATCTTTTTTGCAAAGTCACGTAAATTAAAATTCAGTATGCGAAGAAAGATACGAAACAGTAAAAATTAAAACAATAAACTAAAGAGTTATTAAATCGTTGGGAAATCCTACTTTCAAAGTACGGCGTGTAGTTTTAAACAAAATTTAAAATTAATCTGGTCTTGTGAAAGTTTTGAGGAGAAATTCAAATCACCTTAAGATTTGCGATAAGAATAACGCTTAAACGAGTTTCGCTTCTCCGTGGTGACTGTGATTATTTCATTCTACGTTCATTTGCTCCTGTATTTTCGGGAATTGTTGTATAAAATATTGAAGTAGAATTATGTAATCTTATAAATGACGATATCAAATACATGATTGGTAGTTGTATCACTTATTGAGAACGCTAAATTAAAAAGATATCTCTACAAAAGATAATTTTGAATAATAATAATATTAAAGTGTGCAGCCTCCGCAATTACTTGATGGCAAGATCTGGTGAATCGTTCTACGTAGACGTTATTATTGTGTTAAAGGAGTTACCCCTTTATCCTTAGCCAACGGGCAATGGCAGGACCTAGCAGTATAGAGCGTTTCCGACCGGGAGACCGCGTGGAAGGAGAAATAGCTCCACGGGAGGCTCGACAAAGCTCTATATGCGCCTTCTGTAGACATTGTCGCCTCCCTAAAATGGCATTCGGTGACCTCTTCCAGGAAAGGGTTTGCTCTATGCAATACAGGATCGGGTTAAAAAGATCAACAACTATCCGAGATACATCCTAAAGGACAGCACTGTTGGCGAGTTTGTCGCCGTTCTGGCGAGTCGCTCAGGCATGTTACGAGTATCTCCGATCGTTCGACGCTTTCTAAATCTGAGTATCTGCACATACACAACCAAGTACTCAGGATACTTCATTCGGAACTCGCTTTGAAATACTGTCTATCCTGTGTTGAGGTTCGGAGATGGCCTTACTATAAGTACTTGCCGGAAGCTGTGTTCGAAAATAACCAGGATTTATTAAGACCGGACCATCATCACGGACAAGACTATTCTTTCGAATAAGCCTGATATCGTGTTAATGGACCGGGAACAGTCAATGATATTTTTGGTCGACATTACCATGCTGTATGATAAGAACTTCGTGAAAGCCGAAACAGATAAGATGATAAAATATCTGTTCTTGGCTCACAAGGTGACTGACGTGGGGGGTGAGTGACGTGGTCGTATCTGCAAACCGCATGTCCAGATAATATTCCACATTTATCGTTAACTGTGCTTAAAACCTTATTAAACCGCTCTCCTTAGTGCTTCACCGCTCAATAGACGAAGGAGTCGTTCCTACCATTTGGAAATTTGTGTTTATCACTCTTATACACAAAAGCGGCAACGAAAAAGAAATAAAGAATTATAGGCTTATATCGAAGTTATGTGTTTTTGCAAAAATATGTGAACGACTTTTTAATACACAAGTTTATAATACTCTATCGAATACTTTTATTCCCGAACAACATGGATTTTTCAGAAATCGATCAACTAATCCAACTTACTCATTTGTCAAGCATGGATTCTGGTGGTCAAGTAGATTCGGTTTTCACTAACTACAGTATATGTTTTGATCGCATTAACCACAATATACTATTACAAAAACTTTTATCTGCAGAGATCCACGGTAATCTGTTTAGATGATTCTCCTTTTACATCGAGAATAGATCCTAGGCTGTCGCATTAAAAAGTTATGTATCTAAGTGGCATAGTGTCCACTTAGATACTTAACCTTTTAATGCGACAGATCTTCAAGGGTTCTTACTTGGTGTAATATAATAAATGACATAAACTCTAGCTTTTTACATTAATACTTTCTACATTATGCTGACAATATGAAAATCTTTGAAGACATTAAGACATTCAACGACTGTCTTCTCTTGCAAGAAGACCTTAGTAGATTAGATAATGATTGTTTCCAAATAATTCAGGTCTCAATGTTTCCAAATGCTTCTCCATATCTTTTACTCGTAAATCTAATTTTACAGATTATAACTTCACTCTTAGAGGCACATAACATAAACGAGTAGATGACATTAAAGACTTAGGTGTATTTCACGATACTAAATTATATGGGACACGTTGATCGTATAGCAAAAACAGCCAATTAAATCATGGGATTCGTCATGAGACCCTGTTCTCAATTTAAAAACATTATAATAGCTAAAACTCTTTAATTTTGTTATGTACGTAGCATCCTTGAGTACTGTTCACAAGTTTGGAATCCATAATATGACGTTTACATTAATAGGTTAGAATCAATACAACGAAAATTTATGAGATTCCTTCAGTTTAAATTCGGAATATATGATAGAAGTAGCGAAGAGAGATGTAAAAGACATCATATGCTGCCACTTCAAGAGAGGCGGAAAATTGCAGACATTTCACTTACAGAAAAGATAGCTCCATCCGCAATTGATTCCCCATATCTCCTCTCCATGATACGGTTGCGCGTACCCAGTAAAACAGTTAGGCATCTTGTTCCCCTTTATACCCCTTACAGTGCTGTATAGACATAATTCCTTCATTATAAGATCGGCGAAGTTGATTAATAAGCTGGTTCACTTTCCAGAATTGGACTTATTTACTACAAATCCATTAACGTTTAGCTACACTCATGCTTACTACTGGTTTAAATCGGTTCAATAGCTGCATCTTATTGTTTTTTATTTGTATTTCGATTTTTCTTGGTTTAAATTCTCTACTTCTGTTCATAGCCAACGAGCCTCATAAAATAACTTGCAAAACTATTTAAATGGTGAATTTAAGGTAACCAATAATTCTTTGTTAGTTAGTAATTTAAGCACTGTTTGTTTTCCAAATAAAATTAAAATAAAAATAAATATGAGAAAAGTTTTCTTATTGTCATTGCTAGTTTCTTTTTAGAAAAATAATATTTGATGCTGTTTTAAGATTTCAATGGCTACATTTAAACTATGGTTCGGAGAAAAGTTTTCTTATTGTCATTGCTAGTTTCTTTTTAGAAAAATAATATTTGATGCTGTTTTAAGATTTCAATGGCTACATTTAAACTATGGTTCGGGTCCCAGCCGGAACCATCATTTGTGCAAAAACACAAATTGTTGGTTTTCGGGTCTTGTTGTGTTGTAATTGTTCTTAGCCTGCTTTCGATTTTATCGCATGAGCGTTACATCGGGCACGGGTAGTTTGGGGCGAGTGAGTGCCCGTTTGCGCGTACACTTGTGGCAATGCCATATCTCCTGCGCTGTTGATAATTACCGATAGTATTCGGTAGTTCTCCCCGTTGTCAAAATCTCGAGGACGTTATATACATAGATGCGTACACAAATACATCACGTACGCAAACTCACACGTTTTACTATTGTTTACAAAGTATTTAGTGATAATGTTCTATCTTCTTTTTATAACATACATACAAAAAGGCGTGACTTCACGCCTTTTTCCCATATATGGGGTAGCTAGAGACCACACATGTAGCGCATTTATCGTCCCGAAACCAGACGTAATGGGTGGCGAACTACGTTGCCGTTATTTTGAACCAATAAATGATTTCTGTACAACACCTTGGTTGCCTCTTACGACACCTCGGTAGGAAAGAGGTAGATGCTATTCTACTGTACTGTAGTATTAATGATTTTTTTTTCTTTCGAAAAACCGAATGATATTTTTCTATTAAAACATCAATAAAATAAACGCGGCATTTAGTTTGACATACAGTTCTGCTGTCACATGTTTTCATAACAAGAAAAAAATGTTCAGATTCACATTCGAATTTCTCATTTACTTCATTAGTAAATTGCACTCGTGCGAACCGGCTCACTAGCATGAAATAAAAAAAAACTTAATAGGTTTTAAAGTTCTTTAGTTGGATCTACAAAGTTGCTAATTCGTCTTCTTTGAGTAACTATATCTTATTTAAGTCAGCTGAAAAGTAATTCTCCTTGAAGTAATACTAAAGAAACTTTCGTAAAGTTGCCACTCATCTAATGGATTGAGATCTGGCAGAATTAACTTAATCTTTGCCTATTTGGAAAATAAATGCAGTACAAATAACAAAGTTAACTGATGTATTGTGACTACACTTTGATTTATATAAACCTGTTTTAATTTTATTTACTAAAGTATTGTGTTTTATATATTTTAATTTTCTTAAGTATCTGATTTACGGTAACCTTTTTTATTTATTTTTTCTTTATTTAAACACGTATACGTACTAAAAAGCGGAGCTTCCATAGCTACCAACAGTTTTAGCAAAGATTTCAGTACCTTTTTATAAAATAAAATTGCATTTAGAAATCCTAAATAAGTCCATTTATACTTAATTTGCTACACATAAAAACAATTTACTTTAAAATTAAGAAAATAATAAATTATAAGTACTAAAGTTAATAAAGGAAGTCGAAGTGGCAATTTGCCAGCCATATAGCTCGTAGAATCGATAACCGTTTGGAGAAAAAAGGTTGTCGAGTGGCAATCTTATGCTGGTCTTATTAGACCTGCACGGTTTTGCGGGAAGTGGATGGATGAAAGCCGCTCAGGGCATTGGTCTGTGGCAATCTGTGGAGGAGACCTATGTTCAAGTCTTAAGTCTTCTTTTTAACTAATGTCGTGTATACAATATATTATTTAATTACAATATCACATATTTGGTAGCCAGGAGAATTGCAAATTCAGAGTAAAAGTCATATCCACACATCGTTGTCCTCTTTGTAATGATCTATTTTATAATACGCTTTTTCTAAAAATGTCTTCTTGACAAGTTTGTTGAATTCTATGTCAGTTTTTATGTCACACTTTTAGGAATTTTGTTATAAAATTTTATGGATCTACTAAGAAAAGACTTTCTAGTTTTGGCCAACACAGACCAAACACAGGAACCTCTAGCGTGTCGCCTCCGCCCATGCTACAGGATACAATCACTTTTTTATTAAACAAATTCATGTGTTTCCGTACGCACATTACGGACGGAAATGTCAAAATATAAGTATCATTGAATAGTTCTCGTAGCGCGACTTGCGAGGACCTAAGTTAAAGATTGCCCGCAATGTCCGTTTTTGCAAAATAAATATCGTTTCCAATCCAGCTGCGGCTCCCCACAGTAAATTGCCATAGGACATAATACTGTAGAAGTATGCAAAATAGACTAATTTAACTGTAGCCTCATCAGTCAGCTGCCTGATCTTTCAAAAAGCTTAAGTGGCAGAACTTAATTTCGAAGCCAATTTTTCAACATGTGCTTGTAAGTTGTTTAAGTTCTGATCATTCCGGACAGTTAATATCGTTACCTTACATATTATGTAAAAAAACAAATAATAAAAAAATTGTGTTTGTTCCTGTAAATAAGTATCGTTTGGAGAAGTTTAGAAGTAACGTTAATAAAAAACTACTATTACTTCCTTATAATAATAATACTGACTATTTATATGAAGTATTGTTTAACCTGCTGAGCCAGGAATTTAATCCTATTTTTACTTCTAAAACTATGTCCTTGAACAGTCGCAAGACTTTTAATGAATGGGCGACAGTAGGAATCCACAGAAGTAGGCAAAGATTGTATGTCTAAGTTTGTTTGTTAATAATGTAACGTCTAACGCCATCTACGCAGAGATTAGTTTGATAAGTAGACGAACTAGGTGGCGCCACTATTACTTCTAATCGCGATATGGTTTGATCATTAGAAAAACATAAGTATTGAATGTAATTTTATTAAAAGGAGTTATTCGACAGTGAGTTAGGTTTATTATTTGTTCCTGAACATCGTAGTGTAGTGCTGACATCTGGTGCCGAAACCCGGGAAGAATTGAATCGTGGATTAAGAAGTGGACTATCAGTGATAAAATCAAAGTGCGTGTCGAGTCTTGTGAAATTTCGTTATTCGTGTTAAAAAGGACAGAATATTTGTGATAAACAGTTAAAAACACTTAGAAAAATTTGCATTGATCTTAGACTTGTAAAAGTTTTAGGATTGAGTCGGGACATAGAAAATATTTGCAGTGACTTTAAACTTAACATAGATTCACAACACAGTTACGGATATAGTTCTGGGTTGAATTTTGAGATTAAATATAAATTTAATGACATCAAAATATAAGATGGAGCCAAATTGTTTAAAGCAAGAAGATCAGTTAGAGCATTTGGAAAAGGTTTTCCGAAACTATAAGAAGTCATCAAAGGATAGACTCACGCAATCTTTTATTGAAGCAAGACGAGAACATTTAGAAAAATTATATACAGTCTTCTTTGAACAACATTCTGAAATAGCGTCAAAAGTCACAGCAGAGAATAAAAAAGAACTATCTTATTTTAAAGAGGAAATTTTCGACAGATTTGAAGAAGTCTACTTGGATTATAAGGTCAAATTAAAGGAAGACTTAAAGCGAATTCTACCAACAATGCCAAAACTGACTAGTGTCACCTCTCAATCAGCCATGACATCTCCTTGTGAAGTGAGATTGCCTCGCATCAACTTGCCATCGTTTTCAGGTGGCTATGATGACTGGCAAGTTTTTTACGACATGTTTGTGTCTCTGATTCATGAAAATGGGAATTTGAGTCCGGTGCAGAAATTGCACTACCTAAAGAGCAGTCTGTCGGGTGAACCTGCTAGCCTTTTAAAAAATCTTTCTACTACAGAAACTAATTACACAGAAGCGTGGAAACTTTTGACAAAAAGATACAACAATTTGAGATACAATACTAACGAAATTATGAAAAAACTTTTTGCTCAGAAAAACATAGTCGCAGATTCGGCGGTAGGTTTGAAGCAACTCTTAGATACCACCACTGCGTGCTTAAAATCTCTGAGCAATTTAGGTATTAAGACTGAGAATTGGGATATTATAATCAATTTTATAGTTGTATCTAAACTTGATCAAGAATCTCGTAAGCAGTGGGAGATATATGTTAGTCAGGCAGAGTCCGAAACTTTACCCACTTGGATAGATTTAACAAAGTTTCTAGAGACACGCTTCAGAACCCTGGAGATGATCAATCCAACTAAGCAAGTAGTTAAGCAAAAGGTATTTCATTCCGCCGTTGAAAAAAATGAAGCTGTGAATAACGTACGAAGTAACGCCTGCACTATGTGTTCTAGGTCACACATGTTATTTCAGTGCAAACAGTTTAGTACCCAGTCTCCCAAAGAAAGAAGTGATTTTGTGCAATCAAAGAGACTGTGCTTCAACTGTTTCGCACCTAATCATCCTGTAAGGTTTTGCCGACAATCAACTTGCTGTCGACGTTGTGGTAAAAGGCATCACTCCTTGTTGCATATTAACCGACCCCTTGAAACAAGATCTGATGAGTCGAAAGAGCAAAAAGAGGTCGTTAATGAGAGAGAGACAAAAATCTCTGCTCACTATTCGCAGGAGATACAGAGAGACGTGTTATTGGCTACAGCTGTGGTCAATGTCAAATCAAATAATGGATATAATCAAGTAGTACGCGCGCTGATCGATCAAGGTTCCGAGGCGTCATTTGTAAACGAAGCGACTGCGCAAGCCTTGGGCCTCAAACGTTTCTCAGTAAACGGTCTTATATCTGGAGTAGGCGATGGAAAGATACGAGCACAGAGTATGGTATCATTTAAACTTGAGTCAAGATATAATTCATTTTCAATGCCAGTGAACGCCTTTGTATTGAGTACACTAACATCATTTCTACCGAATAATACAACCATTATCACGGACTGGCCAGAAATTGAGAATTTATCACTGGCAGATCCGAAATTTGGAGTACCGAGCAGGGTTGATATTATTCTGGGCGCTGATATTCTAAGTGAGATCATATTAGAAGGGTTAAAGAAGCATCCATCCGAGTGTGGCCCAATTGCACAAAACACGCAGTTGGGTTGGATATTATCAGGCAGAGCTCAGAAAGGAAAGGAGCTAAATCCTAGAATCATAAATTTCCATCTACAAGTAAAAGAAGACGAACTGTTGACAAAATTCTGGGAGATAGAAAGAGCGCCAGAAAGCATCGAAAGGAAAATGACTAAAGACGAGAGAAAGTGTGAAGAGTTTTTTGAAAAGACTACAACAAGAGATAACGATGGCCGTTATGTAGTGAGATTGCCATTCAAGGAAGAAGATCCACAATGTTTTGAAGGTGAAACAAAAGAGATTGCGCAACGGAGATTCAAATTACTAGAAAAAAAATTAAGAAAGAATCCGGCATTGTATGACGAGTACAAGAAAGTGATAGAAGATTACATTCAACAAGGGCATATGGTTAAGGTTTCTGATCCGAATATTAATAATGTAAAGGCAATATACCTACCTCATCATGCTGTGATAAAAGAGGATAAAGAGACTACGAAGTTGAGATGTGTCTTCGACGCATCTTGCAAAGGATCCAATAACGTCTCACTTAATGATTGTTTTATAGTGGGCCCCAAACTTCAACAGGATCTAAGACATATCTTGATGAGATGGAGACTTTATCCGTACTGTATTGTAACGGACATAGTACAAATGTACAGACAATTTCGTGTACATGATGGCGATACGGACTATCAAAGAGTTTTGTGGAGATTCGATCCAGACAAACCAATAGAATGCTACAAGTTAGCTAGGTTAACTTTCGGTACCTCATGTGCACCATATTTAGCTGTAAAATGCCTACAACAACTGGCGATAGACGAGCAGTCGAAATACCCAATAGCCGCCAAAATAACATTACAGGACTTTTACATGGACGACCTATTGTCGGGTGCGGAAATCAGAGGAGGAGGCAATAGAGATTTACGAGCAATTGAACAAACTGATGAATGCTGGAGGACTTCAGTTACAAAAGTGGTGCACTAATAGTGAAAAATTACTTAATCATATAAAGACAGATAAGCAAGGCTCAAATCAATCATTTATTTTTAAGGAAAATAATGTAGTAAAAGTTTTGGGTATTTCTTGGAATAAGAACTCTGATAATTTTGAATACATGTATCAATTACACGAATCAGATACGCCCATCTCTAAAAGGAAAGTATTATCAGACATAGCGAGATTATACGATCCATTGGGATGGATCGCACCTGTGATAATTACGGCTAAAATTTTTATGCAGAAATTGTGGAAAACAGGATTGGCTTGGGATGATATTCTCACATCAGAACTTTTAATGGAATGGATTGTATTTAGAAAAGATCTGAGTAATGTAAAAGACATTGTAATCCCGAGGTGGCTACAAATTAAACGTGAGGACTACGTTGAGTTGCACGTATTCTCTGATGCCTCACAAGCTGCGTTTGCTGCCACGGTTTACATAAAGAGTATCAATAATCAGGGCTGTGTTAAAGTGCATTTGGTCACAGCTAGGACTAGAGTTGCGCCGGTAGAAAAGGAAATTTCTATTCCTCGACTGGAGCTATGCGCTGCACTTTTAGCAGCTCAGTTGATTTTTGAAGTATCACAAGTTCTTAACATCCCCAAAGAAAATCTATACGCATGGTCTGATTCCACAGTAGTTTTAGCATGGCTTCGTGGAGAGCCAAGTCGATGGACAACATTTGTCAGCAATCGAGTCTCAGAGATTTTGACAATGTTGGATCGAGATCAGTGGAATCACGTCAATACTAAGCAAAATCCTGCAGATTGTGCCTCCAGAGGCATATCAGCAAAAGAGTTAAAAGGGCATGACATATGGTGGCATGGTCCGGAATGGTTGAAGGAGATTGAGAGGGGCGGAACAAATGATCCAACGGACTTCGTAACTAATGAAGAACAAAGATCCGTTAAAGCCTTTAATACTATAGCTCAAATAAAGGAAGAATTCTTTTGGACAAAATTTTCTAATTTACGAAGGCTATTGAGAGTGTTATCTTATTGTAAAAGAGTTTTATTATGGAAGATACCAAAAGAAATAAGAGAAATTCCGGAAAACATAACGCCGAAGGAGATGAATAAGGCTTTAGAAGTATGTGTGAGAGAAACTCAAAGACTACATTTTAGAGATGAGATTAAGCAGCTAAGGTCCAACGGAACAGTACCAAAGTCTAGCAAACTGTATACTCTTTGCCCCAATTTTGACGAAAATGGTGTTCTAAGAGTTCAGGGTCGCACCGAACAATCTCAAGAAAGTTTTGACAAGAAACATCCTATGATATTGCCTGGTGCAAGTCACCTCACAGGGTTAATTATTTTAGACGCTCATTTAAAAACGTTACATGGCGGTCCACTTGCAATGCTCAATTATTTACGATCAAAATTTTGGATCCTCAGAGCCAGAGAACACGTTAAGAAATGCTATAGAGATTGTGCTACATGCATCAGGTACTCGCAGCAAAGGAGATATCCATTTATGGGTCAACTACCGACAGTTAGACTGAAGCCTGAGAGAGCATTCAGATCATCAGGAGTTGATTTTACGGGATACATAAAATTAAAATGCGCACCAGGGCGAGGGTCAAAATCATATAAGGAGTACATTTGTATTTTCATTTGCATGGTGACCCGCGCCATACATTTAGAAGCAGTTTCAAATTTGACCTCTGAAGGATTTTTAGCAGCCTATAGAAGATTTAGTGCCCTCTGGCACTGCAAAGATTTGTATAGCGATAACGGCACCAATTTTATTGGCGCCGATAAGGAATTGAGAACGATGTTGAATAAGGCTATTTCCAATTTTCCTAAGGAAGTCAGCACATTATTGGCCAACGAAGGAACAACATGGCACTATATCCCGCCTCTAGCACCGAATTTCGGAGGATTGTGGGAAGCTGGAGTGCGTTCCACAAAGTCGCATCTTAAAAAGGTTATAGGAGATAGTACTTTGACATATGAGGAGTTGTCCACATTACTTACACAAATTGAGGCATGCCTGAACTCTCGGCCATTATATCCGATAAGTGACAATCCAGATGATCCCTTGCCGCTCACACCTGGTCATTTCCTCGTTGGAGAGCCTTTAATTGTTATTCCTGACGAAGATCACTCTCGGAGCCATATCACCGGCCTGCAGCGATGGAAACTTATCCAGAAAATGTTAAATGATTTTTGGAAGCGGTGGTCTAATGAATATTTGGTGACGCTTAATCAACGTTATAAATGGACAAAGAGTCAGCATGAACCCGAAATCGGCGATGTTGTCATAATCCAAGACCAAAATCTACCACCAGCGAAGTGGCTACTCGGTACAATTGCAGAGAAGCACTCAGGAAAAGACAATATTACACGTGTTGTTACTATAAAAACCAAGAATGGTCTACTCAAACGAGCGTATAATAGATTGTGTTTTCTACCTAAGATAGCTAATCATTGTATATAGTCTTATTTTTTTGTTATCTGTTTGTTCTTTGCTTTATTTATTTTTTTAAACTGTAATTGATATGTTGTCAATTTGTTATATCACGGTGGGCGGCCTTTTTAGCATTATATAGTCTTAGCTTTATTTCTTCTTATTTTAAAGTACTTATAAAAAACAAGTACTTTGGTGGGCGGAATGTCTAAGTTTGTTTGTTAATAATGTAACGTCTAACGCCATCTACGCAGAGATTAGTTTGATAAGTAGACGAACTAGGTGGCGCCACTATTACTTCTAATCGCGATATGGTTTGATCATTAGAAAAACATAAGTATTGAATGTAATTTTATTAAAAGGAGTTATTCGACAGTGAGTTAGGTTTATTATTTGTTCCTGAACATCGTAGTGTAGTGCTGACATCTGGTGCCGAAAGTTAACCTAGCTAACTTGTAGCATTCTATTGATGAATTTTATTATATGAACTTTACAATGAAAGATCATACAATCATAGTAACACATTTAAAGAATATGTTAAAAATTATTCCAAATTATTTAAAAAAGTATGCTCTGAAGCCAAGTCATTACACTTGAGCAATAAAATAAAGAAAGCATCAGATAAAATCAAAATGACTTGGAGTATTATTAATAGTGAAACCGGGAAAGTCAAGGACCGAAACCATGATTACAAAATTAATTTTAACAATAAGCTAGTGACATCTGATCAAGATGTTGCTACAGCCTTTGAAAAGTTTTTTAGTGATATTCCAATTTCCATAACCAAGCCATTAAATTCTTCTCCTACTGCCGCTGAGACATTACTCAAACAAAATGTAACTTCTTATACAAAATATTTTAAATTCGATATGGTAGATGGAAATGACATTCTTAATACTTTTAAAAGTATTGATTGTAAGAGAACCGCGGATCTATGGGGTATGTCCGTGGAAGTTAGTGCGTCTATTATAGATATAACTGCACCTCAATTAGCCATAATTTTTAATTCCGGTATTGCATTTGGTGTGTTTCCTGATTTGATGAAACATAGTAAAATCGTACCTTTATTTAAATCTGGTAGTACATCGGACCCTGCTAACTTTAGACCTATTTCTGAACTACCAACATTAAGTAAAATTTTTGAAAAAATTATACTTAATCAAATGTTAAAACATTTTAATTTAAATAAATTGTTCCACAAAAACCAATTTGGCTTTACAAGGGGTCGTTCTACAACCGATGCAGGTGTTGAACTTATTAAGAATATATTCGAAGCCTGGGAGAGTTCACGGGATGCCTTGGGTGTTTTCTGTGATCTTTCTAAGGCCTTCGATTGCGTTGATCATGAAACACTAATCAGGAAACTACATCACTACGGTGTAAGAAATTCTGCACTTCAACTTCTAATTTCATATTTGAGTAATAGAACGCAGACAGTAGTTATCAATAGCAGGAATACTTCCGGATCAGCAGTATCGATGGGTGTCCCGCAGGGTTCGATTCTCGGCCCATTTCTATTTCTTATTTACATTAATGACTTACCTTACCTAGTAGGGGACAACCATGATATAGTGTTATTTGCTGATGATATATCTTTGATTTTTAAGATAAAACGTCAACTTTTATTATATGACGAGGTGAATAATGCTATTTCATAATTAGTACATTGGTTTAACGTTAATAATTTGCTTTTAAACGGCAATAAAACAAAATGTATTAAATTCACAACACCAAATGTTAAACAATTAGATGTAAATGTGCTTGTGAATGGGGAAGAGTTGAGCCTTGTGGATACTGCTGTCTTTCTTGGAATAACTCTTGACGCAAAACTTCAATGGAGCCCCCATATATCTAAACTAGCAAGTAGACTTAGCTCTGCAGCTTATGCTGTAAAAAAAATTAGGAATTTGACTAACGTTGAAACTGCTAGATTGGTTTATTTTAGTTATTTTCATAGCATAATGTCTTATGGTATTTTGCTATGGGGAAATGCAACTGATGTTGAAGTGATTTTTGTTTTGCAAAAGAGGGCCGTAAGAGCTATTTATAATCTTGGCTCTAAAGTGTCTCTTAGGGATAAATTTAAAGAAATTAATATCTTAACCTTGGCCTCTCAATATATATTTGAAAACGTTTTGTATGTACACAGGAACATAAACCAGTTCACTAAAAAAGTGATGTTCATAATGTGAATACCAGGAACAAGCACAAATTAATTATGCCAGTTACCCGACTTCACAGAGTCAGTAACTCTTTTATGGGGCAATGTACACGTTTTTACAACAAAATCCCAGAAAGTGCTAAAAGTCTTTCAATCAAAAAGTTAAAATTTTATATTAAACAAAGACTTCATAAAAAGGGTTATTATAATATTAAAGAATACATAGATGATGATAACCCCTGGGAATGAGGTGATCGCCGCCAAGCCATTTCTACATCTTTATAATACTGCTGTTATTGTACATTATTTTAAAAATGACTAAAAAAAAAGCCCGCTGGGTTTCTTACTGGTTCTTCCCAGGACAGAGGCATTTTTGCGAACCAGTGTAGTTTAAAAAAAGAAAAAAAATGACTTTCAATAAGTATTATGTAAATAATCTATATTGAATAAAAATTTATTCTATTCTATTCTATTCTATTCTAATCTGTATCCTACTGTAGCTTGAAATCAATAGCGATTCCACGAAATACAGTTGAACTTTCAAAAGAAAGGTTAGAAATTTCAAGTTAATATTAATATTATGCGCTGATTCAGACATTCTAAAGTAAATATAGTTAATAGAATCAGGCGTTACTTTGCGGAAATCCATTATAGATAAGGAGAGAAAGTTAATTTGCTAAGATCCGCATGCAAAATGTAAAATAGAGTGTATTATCTAGTTTTGAAGAGCACCGCCCGCTCTCCCTCAACAGCGTGCATATGAAAACCAATACCGCCTAGAGATACCCTCCACCACTACAACACTACCACTAGGCAATACACACCACTGAAGTCGAGAACACGACACGTGTTCCACCTCAAAACGAGGCATTATCAAGTGATATTGTCTCTACGACAGTCAAACGCCGAGTGACAGTCAATTGGCGGTTGACTGTCGTAGAGTCAATAATTGGTTTTCTTGTGCACGCTGTTGAGGGAGGGCGGGCGGTGCTCTTCAAAACTAGATAATACATACCATTTTACATTTGGATCTAGAAAATTTACTTTCTCTCTTCAGTAAAAACATTTAGTTTTACCCGCATTAAAAAGTAAATGATTAGCCGCAATCCATTTGGAAACCATATCTAGAGTTTTGAGCTGTTTTAGCGTCAAGACATTTTTGTTAACTTTAAACACCAATGAGGTATCATCAGCAAACAGAACTATCTCAGGTATTTTTTGTACCATATATGGAAGATCATTAATGTAAACGAAGATCAGAAGTTGACCAAGGATCGAACCCTGAGGCACACCCATTTTTACTGAACAATCCGATGATATAACACCGTTTATCGATACTTTTTGCTCTCGATTTGTTAGGTGTGATGATAAAAATCTACTGAGGCTTCACGAATGCCGTAGTATTTAAGCTTAAAAATTTAATTATTGTGCTCTTCACAGTCAAATGCCTTTGAGAGATCACAAAACACACCGTGACACGTGAGACCAGTTGAACTTCGGCATCAGTCGTTGACCTTCCCTTTGTAAAGCCAAATTGCATGTCGTTTAAAATTCAATGTTTACTAAAATGAACGTTCTATGTATTTTTTAAAGCATTCAATTTCACATTCATTCAACTTCCGTATTACGTGTAGGATATTTTTTATTCACACAAACTCATTAATTCATTCAAATTGTATTTCATTGTATTCAAAGTTTATTTCGATTGTTTGTACCTACCAGTTTCTATATATCTGAATCCATATTGCTGTATCTGACGTTTATAGATAGATAGAATAGATTTATTTGACTACACATACAAATACAACAATAACAGTAAGAAAACAAAGGAGCACACAGGAAAAACAATAAGCAAATAAAAAAAGGGAAATTCTAACTAAATTAAACCTACGATATAACAAAACCAAATTAAAATAAAAAAAATCAATAAAAAATACATTTTTAACATGACTGTTGACACAGTTCTTTTTGATGAAGTGAAAAACGCGTAAGGTGTTCATACGAATAACCATGGCTGCACTATACATAAAAAAATTTAATTCTTGGTTAAGCTTATACTATTTATTATTAATTCTTTATTTAAATTTTTTTCAATAAACTTTAAAACAGAGGTATAATGAAATTTACTTATATATATATATATCGAAAAGGCGATATAATTCTACTTGGCGAGGCCAAACGCAATACATCCACCTTAATCTTGAGCACCTGAGCCGAATCGTAATGTACTCGAAAAGGCAATATAAGGCGGTTGTTTTATTAAAATACTTAATAATTTTTAAGAACTTTATTTAATGAGCGCGTTTTTACTCTTCTCCTATTTAAGAACGAAGGTAGCTCTAATAAAAGCTAATGAAGGTCGTTCACTCGTCTGACCCGACCTTTTGATGAGACGAAGTGATAAAATTCAAATAAATCTATAATTAAGACAAAACGACGGTGATCTGTTTTATTTACAAAAATAAAGCGCCAGGAAAATCGATAAAATAAGTCGTTTTGAACAGCACGTCTCGAACCTATAGTAAAGTATCTTGGGAAGAAAGTTAAAATATTTCTTTGGTAGATATAATCATGGCATCAATAGTCTGGCTGCAACAGGACAGTTTTAGAAGATTTTTAGAAAAGATTTAAGGTGGCAGAATAAAACAGTTTTTCGTTTAAACAAATAATTAGTAAATTAGTAAGAGGTCATATGGTATGCGCGAATATGTTATTACGTACTTAAATAATAAGTTTATTATGTTAATGTTACAGTTTTAGTGTTGTGTTTTCTTTTACCCTATCCGGTTTCAGTGCCATATTAAAAGTCGAATAGCAGGTTCGATATTGCAATGTCATGTTTCGCAGTCAGTAACCTAAACGATTAGGCTATCATTATCTATTTATATACCTTAACTTGCACTTAAATACTCGTACAATTTCCACTAAGTGGTGAAGAGCTTATAAATGTCTAAGAAATGCTCAGTTAAGTTATTAATTACTTTAAATTATAAATATATAAACAAATAACAAAATCAACGTTACGATATATGTATGTGCCATGTATGTATACATCCTATTTCAAGATTTGCTATTTATAAAACTACTTTATTTTGTGTAAAAATACTACAAGTACAGTAATAGTTTTCCTTAAAATAGATAACTTTGTCGATAAAAAGGGTCGTAAAAGCCTCTAGACGAAACACTAAAAGAGAAAATACGATTATCTTTTCAAATGCTTGAGAAAGTAAAGTCGAGAAACTTCCTTTTCCTTATAATTGCCTGTGGGAGTTTAAAAAGAAATTAAAAGAATACTTTTTATTTTACGGCTTAAGGAACAAAAATCGTTTATAAGACATCTTTTTTCAGCAATATAATGATAGTTCATAAGCAAAGTTTACTCCCACGGGGAAGAAATAAACAGAATAAACCATTAGGAAAGTAATTCTTATCTTTCAACTTCTTTCAAAAATCTATATCTAGCTAATATAATATATAAAGTAATTGAGTTTAAATTTCAGAACAAGTATAAAACACAATAATTCTGCAATAATTACATGCTAAATTAGTGAAAAGTTACAAGTCTTGCCATTAGTACATAAACATTGTATATTAATAATGATATAGTAACGTTCAGAAATTTTACTCTTGTAGTCGTAAATCATATTTTTTGTTCAAATATGAAATTATTAGCAAACTTCAATCGAGTAAGACCGGTTTATCATTGTTGTATTTTATATATAGGATAAACAAAATTATCTTATTTGAATACTTCATAACTATTTATTTTTTTATTGGATAAAGTGACAAAACGAGCAAAATGTTCACCTGATGGTAAGTGCGACGTCTGCCCATAACAAATTCTATGTCACACAGAACATTTTTGTGTGACACCACACTGCGCTACTCAGCCTAAGACATCAGTTCTGTAGTCTCATATGCCCAGTGATTACGCTAGCTGTCAGTTCCCTTCACACCGAAACAAAGTAATGTTTGCACACTACTGCTTCACGGTAGAAAAATTTGGCCCAGGGGTGGTACCTACCTAGACGGATCTCTGCTTAGAAATTTTACCTTATACCAATTTGAAGATAAGGTACGTGTCATTAAGCAACACGCCATGACAAAAAAAAATTAAATTTTGAAATAACAAAAATGGAAATTTTGTGTCGGTTATTATCTGTAATATTACGAATCAATTTATTATAGCTTTGACAGCATTGAGCTTTTGTGCTTGCTCGCAATTTATGAGCGCACCTGTTCTAAATTGAATCCTGGCATTACGGTGTAGTACGATTTTATCACTATCTTATACAGAATAAATAATTATATTTAGTAACATCAGAAAAACTAAAATAAACAAAATTTTGCAAAAATTCTTATATAGGATGTAATAACGTATGCTTTAGTATTTTAGGATTTTTGCCAATTGTTGTGATAAAATAATTGATAAGGCAATGCAGCTGCAAATGAATACGTGGTGGCAAAGATCGATTTGACTACCGTTCTTTGAGAGCGGCTCATGTCAGTCATGGGATAGCTTCTGATTGATGAAGATACTGAATAGTTTATAGACATAAAAATATTTTATTGCGAATGTCTTAGCATAACATAGTTTACCATAACACCTTGTTTAAGAAAGGTTCAAGATGCTAACGTTTTTTTTTTTGGTTGTATTAAGTGATGAAACGAGCAAAACGTTCACCTGATGGTAAGTGCAACGTCCGCCAACAAACAAATGCTGTGTCACCCAGAATGTTTCTGTGTGACACTATGACACCCTGAGACATCAGTTCTTAAGTCTCAAATGCCCAGTGATTACGCTAGCTCACAGTGCCCTTCAAACCGAAACACAGTAATGCTTGCACACTACTCCTCCACGGCAGAATAACTGGCCCTGGGGTGGTACCAACCTAGACGGATTCCTGCATCCTACCACCAGTAACGTGATGTAGAATTTAATATTAAGAACCTTATTTTAAATTGCATGTTTTCCATGTCTTAAGAAAAGAAATTTCGGCCCGGCCACAGGCTGTTCGTAAAACAATAACGCATAGAAGGCTAAACATATTTTTTTTACTATCGAAACGTTTCGGTACCGAAAGTTTTGAAGATCAAAATTGTGTTTCTTTAAAAGCTGACGCAGCGTAATACCTTTAAGCGAAAACTCAGCTAAAATATGGACTGCTTTTATTGTTGCTTCAGTCTTTTTTAAGCACTTTGTGTCGAGCGCCGTAAAATGTTCCAGAAAGAGTTTTACTAGAATTGAATTTCGTCAGATTAAGCTGAAAAAGTAACAGTTTTTATATTACGCAAGAACCAATGTCCGATAAATGTGTTATCATGGATAAGAAGTTTTGGAGATGATTGATACAGCAAACACTAACTAGTTTTAGACTAAAAAGTTAGAATATGTAATGTTAAAATATAACTATTATTTGCTATACTCGTATATTTCAGCTTAAATAAAAAAATGTGTTTTGGTATGGCAATGCTATATACTCTATTATTCCTATTTATTTTATCTGTAGATTTCATTCATTTGTATTACTAACACATTTTTCATTCTGTGTATCAAAGAAAGGAACAATGGACTGGGTGTTGTAAAATAAGATTATTTTTGATAGGAGAAAGTGACGAGACGAGCAAACATTCACCTGATGGTAAGTACAATATCTGCCCTGTGTCACCCAGAATATTTCTGTGTGGCATCACACCGCTCCCGTCCCCCTGAGGCATCAGTTCTTAAGTCTTATGTGCCCAGTAATTACTCTAGCTATCAGAGCCGAAATACACGCTACTACTTCACGGCAGAATAACTTAAGATCCTCCTCGCAAATGCTGGGTTTACCTGTAATAAATAATAATTTTCATACTTTATTATAGATTCCCTCTGTTTTGACAAACTTATTCAACAAATAAAAAGATGTCGATTAAAATAGCATTGAATTTTGGCTTCAGAATGGGAAAACAATGACAACATTTTGCTCATGTTACCTAGTCAAATTGCGTAGGTACCGTGAACAAAATCGAAAGTAGGAATGATGTATGGCAATAATTTGATTGTAAGAATAGTTATTTAGCGAAAAGAAAAAAATTATAAATGGGACATTTTTCATTTCAGATTCCTTACTTAACTATTTTAATCGTCAGTTTGTTTATGGTTTTTTTTTTTGGCTAAAACCTTAAGATGGTATTAATTATTAATGATACCAAATGTGACGCACGAAAAGTATAAACGTGAAAATATATATATATATATATATATATATTCTTCCCGAATTGTGGTGGAGTTAACCTTCCTTCATATTCATTCAATATGAATCACACACTTCACTACGCTAGTGTTCTTTTGAACATAATCCGACATTTTGATTTTCTAAAACGTAGCTGAAAGATATCTCCTGTGCATTTCCAAGAAATTTACACCGCTAAATTTAACATTAAGACGAAATCGTGATGAAAAATAGTATAAGGCAGTAGAAGCAGTTTCCGCTTTTAGTAAATCCACCCCGGTTCCACGACGCGCCCCTTTTTACTTTTCAATTATACGTTAAACTATCTATTCTGGTGTATATGTTATTTAAATGTTATTTTATCTACATGCTTGTTTCTTCATACACAACCTAAAATATTGGTAATTAACATCTTTTATAGTTTTATATTTTCACGTTACTTTGGAGCTCTTTTGCAATCTGTAACATAAAAAATTCTGTGTTTACCTGTAATTTAAATACTCGTATACATACAAAATGTGAATAAATAGTGTTGACAAGTCATGACAATGCTCTGTATGTATTAAATTGGTAAGCCTAATTCAATAAATAAAGAAATGAAGCGTACAATCCTCTATTGATTTAATACAAGGGGCCTAAAATAATAATGACTATGAGTTGACCACAGCGAGACGTTCTGGTTAATGTTAGCGTAACCATAGAGTATTTCTTTCCCAAATATCGTAGAAATACCAGATGTAATATCATAACAAAACCAATAATTTGTGTTTAAACATATATATTGAATTTTGTGGATACTGAGTTTGTATCCTTAGATATAATAATTAAGTACGTAAACCACAGAGCCACCACATGGCTATCAGGCGCCGGTAGGAGGCTTCAATAATATTGTATTAAATGGTTAACTTATGGCTACGAATTAATAATTTACCGCGATCGATTTCCTATTTTTCCACCACCACCACCATTTCAGCCTATCATTAGTCCACCACTGAACATAGGCCTCCCCCAAAGATTGCTACAAAAGTTTGTAGCTCTCATTTTGGGAAGATTTTGCCATAGTTGCCACGCCACGCAGGCAGAAAGGCAACCGCAGTTTATTTATTCAGATATTTCACGAAGATGCTGCTGCCCATCTCCTGTTTTTATTTTCCCTCTGTCGACCTTTACGACACCCTCGGGATGAGATGGGGTGGTACAGTCTCGTAAGCCGTTACCACACGGACATTTCCTATTTTCCATATTAATATAATACATATTTTCTTCAAATGTATAGCTCAAACGTCTTAAAGACGGATTAAGCCTTTGACCTTCAAATTGCAATTAGAAGAAACTGTGTTACGAAGTTCATAGTAAGTCGGCTTTATCAAACAACACAGACGGGTGGATATTATATATCTGCTGTATTTATATTATTCCTAAGAACAGTAAACAGTTTGATTTAACAGTATTATTGTCATTATTTACAAATAATCGATACTAATATTATAAATGCGAATGTAACTCTCTCTGTCCCTCTGTCTGTTTATTACCGACCACGATACCGTCAGTCACGATCCAGGCCACACTGTACACACAGTCAATAGCTTTAATATAACACGCACCACGACGCGCGACCGCCGTAGAGAGCGGCGCGCAATAGTCAATAATCACACCGCGTACACACGATTCACCCGTGTTCCAGGGCTGTTCTCACCGCCCAGAGTTACCGACACACAAGTTGACAGTCTGAATGGACGCGCGCAGCCTCCCTCGGACGGTCATTAGACGACTTTAAATATTTAAGATTTTCGAAATCGCGAAAGCACGCAGCGAACGCGACACAGTCCGAACTTCGAGGTTTTTGTAGGAGTTTTTATTTATTTATTTATGTTTGGATCTAACCAAACCTGGCACGCGGGCCCCTGGCCCGCGAGCACAGTATCCGATGAAGCTGTAAAAGCCGAGAAGGCTAACAGCAATTACATCACCGAAAATATATATATGTTTATTACCATTTCACGACTCAACCGTTGAACAAGTATTGACAAAAATAGGCACAGAAAAAACTTGTATCCTGGACATAGGATACTTTTTATTCCGGAAAATCAAAGAGTTCCCACAGTATTCTTAAAAACCTTAACCCATACGGACGTAGTCGCGAGATTCTGCTAGTTAATTATAACCTGCATCTTTTCTTTAATATTTCACATATAAAAATTATCATTTACGTAGTGCTCTAACAATAGAAATTCGATTTGAGTACTGTGTTGAAAAAATAATATTATATAAATTTAAATTGAAACACTAGGCCTCATGAAAGGACAAATTTTATGAGTCAGTTAAAGTTTGTAAATAATTCAGTAGCCACGTTTCTACGTTTAGGCAGTTCTATTTGTGTTTGTGTTGTGAAACTGTTTAATTTTCACGTTCCTCGTGTATATTCAATTTAATTATTTGAGGTATTCGCTATTGTAGACATATTAATCTTGAGAACCGCGACCGCGTGGCTCAGTGGTCAGAGTACCTGACTTCTAAGCCGCGGGTCCTGGGTTCGAATCCCAGCCGGAGCCAACATTTGTGCTAAAACATAAATTGTTGGTTTTCGGGTCTGGTTGTGTTGTGATTTTCCCTGTGTTTCTGACACTGCATCCTAGCCTACCTCCGGTCTTATCGCACCAGCGTTACATCGGGCGCGGGTAGGTAGGGACGAGTGAGTGCCTCTGTTTTTGCGCGTACACTTGTGGCAGTATAATATCTCCTGCGCAGTTGATGGTTCTCAACAGTAGTCGGAAGTTGTCGCCGTGGTCGAAATCGGCTAGGAGAACATTATTAATCTTTAGAAGCTTTTATTTAACTTCACCTGAAAAACAAAATGGTAGTTTAAATAAAACTACTTTTTTACGGATTTTATCGCGTTTAATTTTGAACTATTTTTACCCGACGTTTCGGACGCTTTACAGCACCCATGGTCACGGGGGGACTGAGGTGACAGTTGTCCCGATGTCATAGTTAACCCGGAGTACCTTCAGCTTTTAATTATTATTTTTTTTTAGTCCGATCTACGCAGAAAGAGCTTACTGTGTCTTGAAGCCTTGCAGTGGTATGCTTGGTTTTTGATTTAATTTTATTAATAATAGGATCCCAAGCCGGTGGTAATACCCAACCATCTTCCCTATTGAAATTAGGATGTTTTTTAATTTCAATAGCCTCGCGAATCATCCTTGGTAGGAATCGGTGTTCTTTTGCAAGGATTTGTGGTCTATCAAATCTGATGTAATGGTTGGGATGATCCAGAACATGGTCACAGACTGCAGACTTCCTATGACCATGTTCTGGATCATCCCAATTAAATCAAAAACCAAGTATACCACTGCTAGGCTTCAAAACACAGTAAGCTCTTTCTGCGTAGATCGGACTAAAAATAATAATTAAAAGCTGAAGGTACTCCGGGTTAACTATGACATCGGGACAACTGTCACCTCAGTCCCCCCGTGACCATGGGTGCTGTAAAGCGTCCGAAACGTCGGGTAAAAATAGTTCAAAATTAAACGCGATAAAATCCGTAAAAAAGTAGTTTTATTTAAATGTGTAATATTCGCGTAAATAAAAGAATACATTACAAAATGGTAGGTCAAATTCTACAACTGAATTTTAAACCACCACCACTTCACCAACCACTTCACTGATCGAGCTGAAATTTATCATACCAGATCTTATAATAACAAGATAACTCCACAATGTTTGGGCTCGTTGGATTAAAATTGACATGTACCAGAGTAGGTAGGTACCACCGCAGGGCCACTTATTCTGCCGTCAAGCTGTAGTATAATTATAACTGTGTTTTCGTCTGAAGAGCACAGACCCAGTGCAATTACTGGACATATGAGACTTAAGAACTGACTCTCAGGGGACATCCGAAGTGCACAGAAATGTTGTAGATGACACAACATTTGTTATGGGCAGATATTGCACTTATCACGAGGTGAACACTTTACTCGTCTCGTCTTTTTCTGCTATAAAAAAGGATGGGTCCGATGTACTGTTGAAGACACAAGGTAATTACTAACACAATTACAACTACATTCAGAAGATGCTTCTCGCATCTTTAAATATCTTTTTCTTAATGGTGTCTTTATTTTATGTAGAGATCTTACTTTAAATACTGAATGTAAATAATATAAGTTACCGTTTCATTTATTTACATAGGAGTTAGATATAACAGAAATATATGAAGTTTAAATCAGCGCACGAGTGTAAATCGCATACACAACGATGGTTCTGCTATAGCTTCATACAAGGATAACCAGATCGTGTCGGTAATGTTTTAAGGAAGATAATTTACCTAGAACGCAGTTTACCCCATTGTAATTTACGAGATCGTTACGTTTCAGACCATCTTCTGTTTTGAAGAAAACTTTGAACTGTTATGTATATGTGAAGCGACGGTTATATATCATCATCATCTTTTCTGCTCATCACAAGTGCACTGCTGAACATTGGCCTATATAGATTGACATAAAACACCGTCCAGAGCCACCTGCATCCATGAACATCCTGCAAAACTGCAGATGGTCGCTCCATGTAGTGAGGGTGTCTTTTCAAGACAGTTTGCCGGATAGATGTATGTTTATCATATATTTCAATTAAATAAATCAATAACCAAATGTGTAATTAAAACTACCTTATAAATTAAGGGAAAATGGTAGATGAAGCAATGCTCAAATATTTCAAGTAACGTCAAAAAATGGAGAAATAATAAATTTAAATTTACTGTCTGAAAGAAAACTGTGATAAGCCTAAAGCAGTATTAGTAAATGAAATACGTAGCGTACTTTCGAAAAGCTGCGGTGGGTTAAAGATGATAAGGACAGAGCCTCGCCTATGTAATCAGATTTAACTTCGAACAAGATTCGGGTCAGCGTTGACGATTAGGACAAACTCGGCCCTAATTTATGCGGCTGTATATAACTATCGACTTTCAGCATAGTACACCACGGTTATTTACAAAGTAGAGTCGTAGTGAAAACACTCAGCGCTCCAGGCCATCCAGCTGTAAGGCTACGATACGATTCCGCATTGAACACTAGTGAAACGCAGCGACGTTATACACCAAGAAACGTCCAAAGAAGCTCTCACCGCCTGTGGTTCAGGTGCAACGTGGTTCAGCGCTGGACCGCTCGTCAATAATGTATAATACGCGAGCTATGTAGTTATAGTTAGCCTTATTGCTTGCTAGCTTGGAGTAGCAGATACAGAGGTGACAAGAGACCCACAAATCTTAAACTGGGATTTCCTTAAAATCTAAATCACTAATATTTCCTAAAAAAATCTTACATTATAATCAGAATATACTTAGTGACTTATTGTCACTAAAGAAATTCATAAGAAACTTGACGTCATTCAATTAGCCGTTGCTCACGGCCAGACCCCTCGTTCAAAAACTTATAATAAACGCTTCACTAAAAATTTTAATTGCACCTCCTAGTGCTGCTTGCTTGCTTTTTTTATTGATACGCAAATTTCCGACAACAAACTTCATCATCATCATCATCATTATCATTTCAGCCAATTTTAGTCCACTGTTGAACATAGGCCTCCCCCATAGATTGCCACAAAACACGGTCCTGAGCCACCTTCATCCATGCTATTCTTATTTTTATTAAATCTAGATAACATATTTTACGTATTTGTCTTTAATATAAAACTTTGCCGAACAGTATTTTTTGTGATCTACGTGCGTATACAGGACCAAACTCGAAACTGCTTCCTTTAGGTAATACAAATATTGTTTCCGTATAGGAATCGAAACCACGATGGCACATTTCATACCACCACATTGACAACGCTAAATTTATAAATAGTAACATAAGTTAATCAATACTAAAGTAGATATTCATAAATATTTATGTCGTGGAAAACGATATCTTTAAATATTACCTTGCTCATTTGATTATTGTAGTACTTAGAAAGTGGTGAACGATAGCGGCACGTGGACAGAGTTGTATTGGAGAGTTCGAATTGTGTATAGAGAAATCGAATTCGGGAAATCGATCTGGTCACTCCTCCAAACGCAACTGGCCTACAAAGTTAGTTTGTGATTAAGCGTAGTAACGTGAAATTATTACAGAATATGCATTTTAAATCGTTAATCTGCGCTATCTACTCAATAGACCCTGTACCGCCTAATGAAAAGGTTTGCGGTGCTATCGCTCAGCCATCTCTGAAGCCGAGATATATAATAAATGGTGTCATATGTAAAGTCTACCTGCATAAGCTTTGCTTTTAATTGTTTGGTATTTCTCAAAATATTGCAAAAATAACTGGCATCGAGGTAGTTCTCAAAACCAATAAATTCCTTAGTATTATATTTTGCCATTTTAATATATTTTCAAGAGAAAAAAGACAAGTATATTTTAAAGAATACCTTTTTTAGAGTGTTAAATATGTCAAACTGGCAAGGCTTGATATCTACTTAGGCGAATTCCTTCAAAGGAATACTACCACCAGTACCTGTTCATTATTAAATAAACAATAAATGCCAATTTCGTTGTCATTTTCATATTTAAATTGACTACCCTACGCCTTAGCTCGTGATACATTACTCCAATAGAATGAAAGGGCATAACGTAAAGCTTTATTGCGAGCAAAGCTTAAATTGCCTAATTAAAACACCCCGCCTAATGGGAGTTACATTGCCCCTTAGTTTAATATGATGTAATTATTACAAATCCTTAATTTCGTCTCAGAAAGTCTTCTTTGTGGCTATATTAAAATTTTGGACTTAAATTATGATATAATTCTTTATTCATTCAGCTTGGACACAGACATATTTGTAAGTCCTCGGTTAAAAATTGATCAAAATAAGTAAATTCGTTTTCGCTACCTGAGAATTACGATAGAATATATCGTTGCTGGTAATAATTTAGTACCCTATTAAAAGCATCTTAATCCATTTAATTCTGGTACTCAGTTAGAGCAAAGTTATGTGGTCCTCCTCCCGTTTCCCCTTGCACAATACTTTCCTATAGTGCCTCTGGACAGACTCTGCCATGTTATAAAATCAATTCAATGTTTCATAGAAAATAATCAAATTATGAAGTACTAAATGACGAGACGAGCAAATCGACGCTAAGAGCGACATTTTCCCATAAAGGTTGCCGTATTCCTTAACCAAGAACCAAAAACAAATATCAGATTAATATAGATATATAGATAGAAAGAATTTCTAACTAAATATGTGTCAAACACAACCAGAATATACATAATATACACTTCTTAACTTTCTCTTTTCGTGATACTAGCACTTTCGTGAACAGGAAATCGAAGTCCTTCAAGTTTCTGTATCCCAAATCTCTTTAACAAAGAAGTTAATACTGTTCCTGTTGCCGAAAGATACGTTTAAATTATCATCTGCCGTTATGAGGTTAATATTCGGCGTTTTTCCTCTGACTGTATGCAAACTTTCGGCAAATATTTTTATGTTCATTAAATCTAGATGGTGGGAGGATTCCTATGCAGGAATCATTCTAGGTAGGTACCACCCCAGGGCCAGTTATTCTACCGTGAAGCAGTAGTGTGCAAGCATTACTGTGTTTCGGTGTGAAGAGCACTGTGAACTAGCGTAATAGACGGGCATTTGAGACTTAAGAACTTATGTCTCAGGGTGACGGGCGCAGTGTGGTGTCACACAGAAATATTCTAGGTAACACAGCATTTGTTGGGTGGACGTTGCACTTACCATCAGGTGAACGTTTTCTCGTTTCGTCACTTTATACAATAAAAAAAAAACATTTTTTTACATAGATGGCTTTAATATCAAACTTTGCTGAACAGGATATTTTGTTCTGTGACATACGTGCGTTTACAGAACCAGAAACAGCTTAACTACTATCTTTAGGAATTACAAATATTGTTTCCGTAGCAGCAACAAATTTTCCTGTTCAATCTAAAAATCATATTAAAAATGTAGCAGGTTGTTTGTGCAGGATTTCGTAAATCAATGTTCAAAGTCTGCAACATGCTTTTCGTAACTATGAAGTCTCAATTTTTGCTTGTGCTTTATTTTTAAATACCTAATGTTCGTAGTAATTCTAGATCTATTTCTCTAAATTCGGCTTTGTGTATTCTACGAGATAAGTCGACTTAATTTGACCACTTTAATCAATTATCGGAGCTGCTGAACATTAATTTGTCATCTTCATAAACTACTTAAATGCTAATAGCTCGGAGTAATAGAACAAGCTTAAAGATTGACAGTAGATCGATGTGGTGTGCCACACAATATAATATTTAATAATCATCCGAATAAATAAACTGCAACTATGGCAAAATGGCTCCAAAATGAGAGCTACAAAACTTTTGTGGCTATCTATGGGGGAGGCCTATGCTAAGCAGTGGACTTGTAATAGGCTGAAATGACGAATAATATTATTACACTTAATTTCAACTAAGGCCCTAGCTCCTAGACTAGAGAACGTGTAATTCAGGAGCTAGTTTTTTCCACGTTTTGATGATACTATAATGTCTTACTTATCAGTTATTAAGTTATATTTAACAATAAGTTGTTACAGATTAGATTACAATTGTACGAGTATGTGTTGTAAATGTGTTGTTATTTGTTGTGTAAGTGTTGCTTGTTATCGTATATGGGTGTTATGGTCTAAGATGAAGAGGTACTAATAACATGATTTATTTTTAAGATTTATTACACTTTCGCAGCTTCCATAGTCACATTGATTCCACCACGATATAACAGCCTTATACAACCATCATTAAGCATCCTAAAAGCTTTGTTTATCGTATTATAAAAGTGGAGTGCCTGAAAATCATAAAATGTTCTAGCAAAGGAAGTTGTTAATAGACGGAAATCTAATGAAATTGAATCAGTCTTATAGAATATTCAAATATGATCCCATTTACCTTTATTATACCATTTTAAAGACAAGGTGTTTCTTCTTGTGTGAATCAATAGACTTCCTATGGATTTACCTCAAAATATGCTTTATTACTCAGATGTACAGATTTTGTCAAGACGTTTACTTCCACCACCAGGCACGCCGTTAATAGGTTGTTATTGTCGATTTATTATTTTCTAATATTTTTTGTAGGAGAAAAGGACAAGACAATAATAATATATGTAACATCTGCCCATAACAAATGCTGTATCAACCATTCTGTGTGGCACCACACTGCGCTCGAACCCCTGAGACATGTCCAGTGATTACACTAGCCGTTAGTGACCTTTAGACCGAAAAATAGTAATGTTTGCACAATACTGATTCACGGCAGAATAACGGGCCCTTCATCAAACATCGTGCGGATTACTACGCAGTAAGTTAGACAGCTTACTGCATAGTCTTCTTCTTACCAATCTTACCACCAAACCTAAGACAGATTGTGTAGTCTGGCTTCACAATTTTGTCTACTATATGAAGGTTGCACTTTCGTATTACACAAATCTTCCGAAAATCTAGACTGCAATAAAATATTGCCAGATTTAAATTTTCAAATGAGAATAAAAACCTGCTAATAAATTAATGCAATTTTTTCTTGACAATTTCGCCTTCCGTGAGTGTTTTTGACGTTATTTTTCAGTAAAGAAGACCAATGCGACTTAAGTGCGGTTTGAACACTAATGCGCTAATTGAAATTGCATGCTTGGAATTCAATTTCCGACATGTAAATCTCCCTACTAAATTCAGATCTAAGAGACACATTCACATCGAGAGATTTATTTGGTTTAAATACTCGTACTATCACTTAATACTTTGTTTTAAGAGTTATTTAGTGATAAGCCGTAAACGTCCTTTACTTTGTATAATAATATTATCGAAGACTTCAAGGTTACATCGCTTTACTTATTACAAAAAATAAACAAAATGAGTACGCCTGAGTGCGAGGTAAAAATATTTACGCACTATATGTATATCCAAAATCATAAACAAAAAGTATTCGTACTCTCTCTCTAAATATGTTTGTATGTAAAATTTATTCGTCTAAAAGGACTATCTTGGCGTAGTTTTTCAAATACTTAAACGACATGGTCAACCACAACTAATACGTTACGTATAAGTGTACGAAAACACGAGTTGTATAAAGAATAAGAATGCGTACTTCCCCGGTTGTGCCGACCCAATTATCTGCTACAGTCAGTATCTAGTTGACTTATTGCTCGAGCTCATTTTAAAACTGGACTGGTGTGTTCAGAGAATAGGTAACAGTAAAATATGAGGCGAGCCCTAAATTAAATTCCCCGGCGCGGAATGTGTAATTTATGTAGCTTTATTATAGCACAGACAACTTTTTGCTTCACAACACTTAACTGCGTGTCACAGTAGAGGCGAAAATAATGTTAATTTTCCTTCAAAATTATGTTCTTTTCCCATTATTTAATACAGAAATAAGGAAAATTCTAATTTAATCCAAATCATACCTATTAGTATTTTCAAAGTCAATGTCAAAATTTCTTTATTCAATTTAGGCTTGTTTAAAGCTATTACAAACGTCGAAATCTGTTGTAAGCGACATGTAAAATATTCTGATGAAAACATGATGACGATTTAAGAACATGTGATACTCGAGAGATTATTATTTTGATGCAGATTAAACGATATACTTAGGCTTCCTGTGCAACTGTGAAATTAGTAGGATTACCCTAGTACTAGTTCCAGCACCAGCTTGATTACCATATGGAAAGGAAGCTTCTCGGGTAATAGCGTCGTACTAGAAGATGTTAGCCCACTCGATAAAGCGACAAACTAACCTGGTTTAAGTTTGATAAATAAATATACTTGGTGACAATCTTCTCTGAAGACCCACATACAGTAATGGAAGGAAACGTTTTATTTTAACCTTACAGATATTATTGTTATTCTCGTTTAAAAAACATTAACGAAGAAATAGTATATTAATACAAACCAACATATTTATTGAAGGCACGCTAAAAGCGTTCAACTTATGTAAAAACTAAACTCTATTAAGTATACGAGAGAACCGAAATATTTCTAATGACTGCACTAACGTTTACTTGCAAAGTTATTTTTATTACATTAAACGGCTGTGCTTTAGTTTCTTGAGATATTAACAACCTTCGCAAATGTCGCCCAAAGTTGTTCATATATTAACTATTGAACGCTTATTGCTTATTCCTGGTAGAACGGCATACTTAGTTTTATTTCCGTTGCACAAAATGTAATAAAAATTAGAAAAGATGTATAAACTTACCTATTTCCCTGGAATTTAAATAAATAGCAAAAATAAATATTGTTTCATAAAATAGTATTTGCCACACCGTCTAATGGATGGATGCCGAAGAAACTAATATTATATTTCCGATTGAAACCGTAATCCTATATCGTTTTAGTTTCTTGTTCGCATCAAGCTTGTAATCCTACAGCCTAGAAACATCTGGACGCTACAACAAAACTATTTAATATAACTCCTCTTATTTTCTCTTCTCTGTCATAAATTACCTATGAAATCCTAAAAATGTCTTCTGTTGACGGTGTAAGAGACCTGTCAAAATGTATGTAAATAGTTTTTTATATATGTGTATATAGCGCACTAGCGATCCGCCCCGGCTTCGCACGGGTAGATAGATATTAGAAATATAAATTAGTACTATATTTGGATGTGGTGGCGGCAAAAGAATACTACCATCTCATCCAATGGAACCCGTAAAAGGCGAGTAAGGAATTAAACTGCACTGTGCACCCAATAGCGCATGGTGGCGATGGGCTCACCACCTATCACACCAAGTGCATTATATTGTTTTGGTTAAACGTGGATTGGGGCAGTCATCTGCTTTTGTAGTGAGTGCCCAGTCTCTGACTACCCCTTATGGGATACAGTCGTGATCTTATGTATGTATGTATGTATGTATGTATGTATGTATTTGGATAAATAGAACAACCACAATTCCTTACAATAACATTTTTGTACACACAAAAAATAAAACGACCGCCCTCGACCGCTGCGCAAAGGTAGCCGCGCACCTCGATGATGCCCAATTTGAATGAATGCCGGGCGGCGGCGCGGCATTCGAGAGACGCCGCGGCCGCTTTATTTTTTAAAGAGCGTTTTAAAGTTTTAAATAAAAGAAAATATGTAATTAAAATTACAATTGTTTCTAGTTTACAAAAAATAATATAAGTAGATAAGTAATTAATAGATCTTAGTCTATTCGCGAGTAGCGCGGGCGAGCGTAGGGCTGTTCGCTCACACCGCGGCATTTTTCTTACTTTAATACCTATGGTGACTTCTAAATTATGGGTCCGATTCGTATAATTTAAAGAGGACTTTTTTTTTACACATACATAATCAACCTTGACTATGAAACTATTTTGTAGGATAAGGATTAATATCATGATACGAATGTCATCATCTTTCCAGTGTACCCGTGTTTTGATTGACTAATTTGAACAAAAAGCGGTTATTGTGGCTTAACTATAATACGAGTAGTTAGATATATAGCCTCGCGGACTTTTTTGTGAGTAATTATAAGTAGAATAAAAATGTAGTACATTATTTTCTTTATCATTAATAGTTTTTGCAGCGTACGCCAAATAATGACTTTTATCTGTAAATTTTTGATACCTTGAGTTACATTATAGCAATTTTCGTAGGGATCTCGGCTATTTTTAAATTTAATACAACTCATGTTAGTTTATTGGGTTTCTTTCAATGAGCTCGTGTGGCACTCAAATATCGGAACTGTTTTGTGTACCCAGCTTTTTAGAAATCGGTCAAAACTGTTTCGTGGTCAATTCCCAGTTCTTCAAATATGTCGTAACTACTGATATGCCGATCTTGCTCCACTTTTTCAAACATGGCGTCCATCTTATCCGTAACAGGGTAACCAGAACTAAGTGCATTTTTGACATCAAAATTCTGGAATTGAAAACGCTTAAACAAACTTTGTGCTACTCTTACTGACACTGCATTAGGTCCATAAACGTCACAATTTTTTTCCTTTTCTGTTATAAAATTTTTAAAAGCATCGAATTTCTTCATTAGATTGACTTACTTTTACAGAAAGAACTACAAATGAAAAATAGTTGGATACAACATTTTACTAATTTATTTCTTTTTTTTAATGTAACCTTCTAAATGTCATCAAAACAAACAAACCAGCCAGATACAGACATGTACAGCCAAAGATATTTTATTACAAGGTGATACGTACTATATGCGAAAAGACTTTTTCCCCGACCTAATCCATTTCGATAGTACCTAAGAAATCAACGGGACATCATCAATATCGCAGTTACACTCCTGTTTGCAGAAGTCCTTTTTAGTAGAGCACTCACAGATAAAAAAAATGCTGGAGGCATCATAAAAGTATGCTCAATAAGTTGTAAGAGCATGCATAATATGCATAAAGAGTATAATAAATTAACGGCGAATATTATAGAACTAATCTTAACGTTTTATGTCAATTTAAAATCTATATAAATAAAATTAAAGGTAGGTTCAACGATGTGCGGGCATCATGCCAAAACTACTACATAAAGTTTCATCATTTTTTTTTGTTATTCCTTATACTCTTGATCTTAATCTACAAAGTATCAATCAAACATTAAAATTTATTCATTCTTTCATTAATTTCAGTCATCACTAGGCCACTTCTGAACATAAGCCTCCCCCATAGATTGCCACAAAAGTTTGTTGCTCTCATTTTGGAGAGATTTTGCAATAGTTGCCACGCTTGGCAGGCGGGTTGACAACCGCAGCTTAATTATTCAGATGTTCCAGGAAGATGCTGCTGCCCATCTTCTGGTTTTAATTTTCCATTTGTCGACTTTTACGACACCCACAGGATGAGATGGGGTGGTAGATTCTCTTACGCGGCTACCACGCGGGAAATTTAATATACTTACTTAATAATTCTTAGTAGTGCAATCTTGAAATATTACTATTAATGAGTAATAAAAAATTTTTTTCATCTATTTATGTTATTTTTTTCTATATAACTATAATTAAATTAAATTAAATTAAATTAAATATAACTTTATTGTACACCATAAAAAATATACATAAAGGGAAATTTTTTTTTTAATGAAATGTACAATGGGCGGCCTTATCGCAACCTTTGGATGGACAGAAATTAAAATTTGACAAAAAAGGACGGCAGTGTACAAATTGATAAAATCAAATCAATAAACTACATAAATAAAATTTAAATATAATATATATATATATATATATACATACACATACATACACATATACTTATACATACACAAATATAATACATATAAAATTTCCATACGTAAATGCATATACGACCTAGAAGGACAGAAAGATGAATACACATAAATACAAAAATAATTAAAGTAAATAACAAGACATAGGTATTAAGACGACGTGTTTAGCAATGACAGATAGTGTTCAGCAACCAGGGTTTTAAAAATGGGGAGAGATTTGGCATGTCGGATAGAGATAGGAAGAGCATTCCACAGTTTTGTAGCCTGCAGCGTGAAAGAATTACCATAGAAAACTGTGGAATGGACAGGAGTTTTTAACTGAAGAGTTTCAGAGGAGCGCAAGGATCGAGGATTGGAGAGATGGAGAAACTCAAAACGTTCCTTAAGGTAAATCGGGGAGGAGGGAATAAAAAGGATGGTGTAGAGAAGAGAAAGGATGTGTGCATTCCGGCGAAGGCGAATAGGTAACCACTTGAGCCTGTGGCGATATTCAGAAACATGATCATATTTGCGAAGGCCAAATATGAAACGGATGACGAAATTTTGGAGCCGCTCAAGTTTATTAAGTTGGTCTTCGGTTAAATCGGGATAGCAGGCATCGGCGTAGTCGAGAATAGGGAGCAATAGTGATTGTGCGAGCGTAATTTTAGTGGAAGTTGGAAGGAAGTTTCGCAGCCGTTTCAGAGAGGCAGCTGCAGCAAAGGTCTTTCGGCTAACCGCTGCTAGTTGAGGTCCCCACGACAGCTGCCTGTCCATAACGACACCCAAATTTTTCACAGTTTTACTAATCTCTATGACAGTTCCATCAAATTCGACATTCGGAAGGCAGCCCCAGTCAACCTTGGCAATCATCCTTGAGCTGCCTATAACTATGACCTGAGTTTTGCTGGCATTTACTTTCAGGCCATAGGACTTGCTCCACTCAAGGATGCGTTGCAGATTTAAATTAGTGCAAGTAATGGCTTCGCACAAAAGCTCAACGGGAGCCTGCGTGTAGATTTGTAAATCATCTGCATAGAGGTGGTAGGAAGAAGATAGTTGATTGGAGATAGAGTTAATGAAGATAGCAAAGAGAATAGGAGACAAAACGCCGCCCTGAGGTACACCGGCACTCAATTGACACCAAGAAGATAATGAATCGACAATACAAATACGTTGCCGGCGACCGAACAGGTAACTACGAAACCACCCAATTACGGTTGGAGATATGTTAAGAGAGCATAGAAGTGCTAATAATATATCAAAGTCAACGTTATTAAAGGCATTGCTGAAATCCAGCAGTGCCAGTACAGTGACTTGTTTATTATCCATATTGTTTCTTATATCATCAGTAATTTTGATGAGAGTTGTGGATGTACTGTGACCTGGGCGAAAACCGGACTGGAAAGGATTAAGTTAATTAAATTATTTTTGTAAGCAAAATATATTGCTAAACTAGTTAGTTGAGATATTAAAAGTCTTATTAATATTTAAATAAATAAAGTGAAGTTTTTTGAATATAGTTTTTAATTAATTTAACATACATACAAACAGTCACGCCTTTTTCGCATATAAGGGGTAGGCAGAGGGCACTCAAATAACACACTTTTCGCCCGTGAATTAAGTACGAAAAACATTTACATCCAATTTGGCGCCATCGCTGTTTTTCGCTTCGACTCGCGGCTTCGACTGCGCAGCACGGTAAAAAATGTTACAGACTTTTGTCCCGGGTCCCGTGGTTTGTGTATTTGCAATTAACGTCTGTATGCACGATACGGGAAAAATCCTAGTATTTTTTTGAAGAAAATTATTTTGTTATAATAAAATTTGTGATAAAATTCTTGCATGAATAAAATTTTACCATTTCATTTAACTTGAAGTGGAACAATTTTATGTCTCTTCCAATATTCCGCCGTGACTGAAGTAGCCGTGAAATACGGTCGCAAGTGCCACTCAAACTAATTAAATTATTAACTGGTGGAAGCTTATTGCTTCAAAATACATAAAAAAACGTGCTTTTCGAGTAAAAATAACAGTTATAGAAGTGCATAATATGGTTAAACTCTTATTATGAATTGTTAACCTTCGAAACAGGCCTGCAAAGCGCTTTATTTGAAACATATTGCAAACATAAGATTAACATAAAAATTAGTTAACTAGAAACGAATTGGTCAGTTAACAGTTTTATTAAATGCAAAATCTGTATTATTAATACGTGACGAAAAAAAATTGTTTTTAAAAATATTGCGCGCACGAAGGAGTGTAGCATAGTTAAAGTGTGCATAGAGAAGCGAGGAATTTAAATTTATATTATAATATGTGTTATAAATACATTACATTTTACTGGTGGTAGGATTCCTATGCAGGATTCCGTCTAGGTAGGTACCACTCAGGGCCAGTTGATCTGCCGTGAAGCAGTAGTGTGCAAACATTACTGTATTTCGGTTTGAAGGGCACTGAAAGCTGTTGTAATCACTGGGCATATGAGACTTAAGAACTTATGTCTCAGGGTGATAGGCACATTGGGTCTCACACATAAATTTTCTGACAGCATTTGTGAAGGCCAGCGTTGCACTTACCATCAGGTGAACGTTTTGCTCGTTTCATCACTTCAAAATAAAAAAATAAACATTAACATAATAAAATAAAACATTCATTATTTACGTTCATACTGTCAATGTCTATCACGAAATAGTCTCCGGTCAAATAATAGAACAGAGTATGTTAAAAATTACTCAAACCTCAATAACGTTCAAAATTTACAAAAACATAAATAACAGTCAAAATAAAATGAATTCATTAATTACCATTTAAAAAAAATAATATTAATACCAAGAAAACATTCCGGTTATACTAATATACGAGTATTAGTTCCTGGCGATCCTGCCCGTGTGGCGGCTCCCATCTCGACCCGTAAGTAAAAATTGATAGAGGGAGAATGTAAACCAAGAGATGGGCAGCAACATCTTCCTACAAAAACAGCTAAATAAATAAACTGCGGTTGCCAACCCGCCTGCCAAGCGTGGTACTTATGGAAAAACGCCCCAATCTATGGACTTGTGACGAGCTTAAATGATGATGTCAATGATAATTAGTCGGTCCAAAGATAATAAGACATGGACCATTGTTTAAATTGTATATATATTACTTTCAGTGTATTTTGGTGTGGTGGTTTAATGATAGAATATCTGTAGAAAATATAATACAATTATTAATAGGCGTGTAGATAATTTTGAAGACTATTTTTTAATATCATCTTATTGCAACTGTGTGTTGTCGCAAATGTGGAGACTACGATATGAAGACATACTCCTTAGGTTTTGTGATCAGCGTCCAAGGTACGAGACAGCTAATTAGTTAGGCAAGCGTAGCGAATACGGTGTATACTTTCAAGTTGACGAGAGTACTCGATCCAGCAGTGAATTATGTATGTAGATAATATAGATTGTTTGTCAAATCGTTACGTCGTAAATACCTATCTATATATACCACCCACACACACACACACACACACATATATATATATATATATATATATGTGTGTGTGTGTGTGTGGGTATATATATATATATATATATATATAGAATAGAATAGAATAGAATAAATTTTTATTCAATATAGATTATTTACATAATACTTATTGAAAGTCATTTTTTTTCTTTTTTTAAACTACACTGGTTCGCAAAAATGCCTCTGTCCTGGGAAGAACCAGTAAGAAACCCAGCGGGCTTTTTTTTTAGTCATTTTTAAACTAATGTACAATAACAGCAGTATTATAAAGATGTAGAAATGGCTTGGCGGCGATCACCTCATTCCCAGGGGTTATCATCATCTATGTGTTCTTTAATATTATAATAACCCTTTTTATGAAGTCTTTGTTTAATATAAAATTTAAACTTTTTGATTGAAAGACTTTTAGCACTTTCTGAGATTTTGTTGTAAAAACGTATACATTGCCCCATAAAAGAGTTACTGACTCTGTGAAGTCGGGTAACTGGCATAATTAATTTGTGCTTGTTCCTGGTATTCACATTATGAACATCACTTTTTTTTTTATTTATATATATTTATATATATATGTATATACGAGTATATACATAGCTGCTTAGAAAATAACAATCACATCGTGTAGTACGTTACTTGATGACTCCCTGGATGGATACTTTCCAAACTTCCTTATCATTGTAATAATCATTTATATAATAATATGCTTTAGAGAACATACATTTTTAATTTATGTTAAATTCCCAATATTTTCCGGAATTTTGTTATAAATACGTATACATCGACCCATAAAAGAAGTTTTTAATGTATTAAGTCTAAATTTTGGATTATCTAGTTTGCTATTATTTATTTTAATTATTTTAAATTATTTTTGTCAGTATTCTAGGGGAATAGTGTTTTAAATTTACATACATGCATAATTATCCATAAATATACTGTCATGTAAAAGTTGAAATATTAATTTCTTTAAACAGTTCCATTAGCAAATCCCGAGATCGCATATTATAACTGCACTTTTCTGCAAAGTAAATGTTGTATTCATGTCAGCCGCATCTCTCCAAAATAAAATGCCATAAGATATAATGCTGTGAAAATTACTGAAGATGTTTTCCTTCACAACTGAACACGGGGCCAGTCAAGTCACTTCAGAACAATTCAAGAGGTGCGGGCGCCGGGATCGAACTCAGGTCACTCGCGTACTTTGAAATTTAAGGCGAGCGTCCAGCTACCACAGCTGTAAGTATGCGAATCTCAAATTTATTTTTTCTGTCAAATTGAAATATTAGAAGGAAATATTTCAATACGGATTACTAGCACAAAATATATGGCAAAAAATACGTGTAGCACATCCTTATTCCAATTTTAGAACAAGAAAATTTAACAAAGTAACAGACAATATTTTTAATTAGTTTTTTCTTAATTCCTTTGGTACAAATATAAATTGTAATATGACGCCCAAATACTCCGCTTAAGTCTCAAGTCTTCCTCTATTAAGTATTAGTTGTCCCGCTATTAATAAAAAAAAAATGTTTTTAATTTTAAAAATTAAAAAAGTTTGTATTATTTGTTTACAATTTGAAAGTATTTTTATTTTCAAGTAAATACATGCTGTGGAACAAATTGCAATAAGCGAAATAACTTTTGGCCTTTAATTTCTTAATCCTCAACATTGTTAATAAAAGAAGACTTGTTCAATTCTTTTTCATTAGGGTGCGGACTGCAAAACATCAGACGCATTATTAGTGATTCCACAAATAAAGATACCAGTGAAAAAAAAATCAATAATTTAATTTTACGGAAGAAGCTTTTGCTTAAAAGATAATCTTATTAACTGTAACGATTTTGAATCAGAAATAGTCTTCGATCATATAATCAGATACTATTCAATTTTCATTTCTGTCATTTCAAGGCGCTTGGATAAGCTTCTAGTGCTTGCCGATAATCGTTAAGAGAATCGGCAAAGCACATTATCATATATATTGCTTTATTATTCTTTTTTTACACTCGTATAAGGTTTACCTATAAATAACACCTGTTAGATATACAAGAGGTGGAAGTGTGTTAAACCGATACTATTATATAGTAAAAAAATAATAAATATTACGTAATGTGTTTTATTTAAAATGGAAAATATAACAATTTCCGTCATACTCTTGTTTGAACAACAGTTGGATATAAAGAAAGGCCTCTTCTTGAAAAGGAGAATGTAAGGTATAATCACCACGGTTGGCAAAAGGATTGGCAATTCGTTTTCGTTTCGTTAGCACCGTCTTCTATAAACACACCGCCACTCTTAAACCGCCGCCACATGACGACACTTTTAAAGCAATACACATACAAAACTTAAACAAGGCGAAGATGTTAAAAGTGTAAATTCTTTATCGAAGTTTTCAAATAAATCTAATAGAAGTTCGAGCTCTAAGCAAGTGATGCAGTCTATGTCCTAACTTTCAGTAACTTTCTTCACACTTTTTCCATTGTGCTGAATCAGAACCTTGGCAGCTATTCATTCCTCGAGTGAAAGAAGAATGTTTTTGAAAATTTTGAGACTATTGTTCCCATGATAACCTCGCTATAAAATGTTATTTTTCCTTCATAGTAAGTGTTTCTGTGGTTGTGCTGATACTTATAGTACTTTGTACAATGTCATTAATATTACAAAACCTCTATTCATGTATAAGCGTATATTAAGCGTCTTTTTTGTCATCTATTCTGTTTTTATTTGTATTTATTTAAACTTTTATGTACAAAGTATTAAATGCGGCGGAAAAGAGAATACGTTAGGCATTAGGCCTAACGTATTCTCTTTTTGTCAACTGTTATGCAAACGAGAGAAAAACATACGTAAGGCAGTATTATCGATCATTACAAGCTTTTATTATATATAGCAGGATGGATACACTTTATTGCACACTATATTAATTTAACGAATATATACAAATGCATACAATGGGCGAGCGATAAGATCGCCATTGTACATTGATTTTACTTCACCTGTTAGTATGTGTGGGTCAATTTTAAGCTTATTTTTTATAATGTATTCATATACTGTCAGGTGAGTCTCTCGCTCATTCGCCCACTCACCTGTGTAAAAAAATAGGTCAAAGTTTGACTAAGATCTGCACTGATGTTAAGTAGGAATAAGAAAGGAGAAGACTCACTCCATTAAGGACCACTCATTGGCTGTACGCGCAAAGAAACGGCAATGCTTAACGCATAGAAACATGAAATTCATCCGTGCGTCGTGACAAACGAAAAAGCAACAATTTGGACTGATCAAAGCATCAAGGCTTTCCCTACTCATCATACTTTTATTTTATCATTTCAGTCCAACAATAGTCCACTGCTGAACACAGGCCTCCCCATAGATTGCCACAAATGTTTGTACTTCTTATTTTGAGGGGATTTTGCTATAGTTGACACGCTTGTAAGGCGGGTTGGTAACCGCAGTTTATTTATTCAGATGTTTCAGGAAGATGCTGCTGCGCATCTCCTGGTTTTAATTTTCCCTCAGTTGACTTTTACGACTACCACGGGTAGAGATTGGGTGGTAGATTCTCTCAAGCCGCCACCACACGGTAACTTTATAAAAAAGTTTTTAAAAAAATATTTAATCAAAAAAGCGAATTTAAGAGTTTCATGATTTTCCCATGGATCATCAGAACTTACCTAAAGTTATATGGGACCATCTTTATAGTATCCCCATTTTTATAATTGGTTCACAATTGACGATTAATATTAATAAAAAATACATACAGAAGAACATATAACCGCTTGCTTTTTTGAGGTTGGCTAAAAAGAGGGATCGGTTCTTTCGCTACGGCTTGCGGGTTTCATGTGTGCAAATGTCAGTAAATTACACTTGCACAACTCGGTACTGGAGTTTTGTTACAGTAGCGTATTTTTTTTTAATAATAAATAAATATCATGACTGAAACAATTTCTTTAATTTGTGGATAAACAGCAATTTAGCTAGAAAATCTAAATGAGGTTAGAATATCTGCAAATTTGTGAATGTTACTTGTTTTGCAAACAAAAACTAACCTTGGAATCCGTTCAGAGTTATATGAACTTTATTTCTTGTTTATGGCTAACTTTGTTTGATAAGTACACTCTACACTTTTGTACACTGAGTGTAACTTTAACTCAAAGCAATTTCAGTGGCAGAATCTTTGAAGGTTAATTTAAAAAAAAATGTTCACGAAGTGCATTTCTGAAACTAAGTTTGAAGCTTACTAAGTTTAGTTTGCGCTTGAAGCACGCAGCTGTTGCTTGATTTCTTCAGCCTGGACAGATATTATGATTGTGCTCGAAATTTTATAAAAAGTTTTGTCGATGAATACTTTATTGTAAACTGGTTTTACTGCATTTTATTCTAGTTTTTGAGTTCAATGCCACAGAAAACTCTGGGATGTAATGGTATGCCATGTTATGAGTAATTGAGTTTATCAAACCAGTAGTTACACGCATTTCCAAGAACATAAAACAGGACTGACCCATCGCATAAACACGTTATAATGTCAGTCAAATACGCGGACTGTAATCAAACATTATACGGTCAAAACAATTGTCTATATTTTGTATGCATAAGGAAATTGTCAGGTTTTGCATTGTATTAGTTAACCTTCATCTTAATAATATTAATTTTAATAAAAAAATTAAACTTTTTCAAAACCGTCAAAATTTATATGTACGTAGGAGATAAAAGAGCCGTGGTAGCTGAGGGGCTTGCTTTAAATTTCATAGTACGTAGACCTGGGTTCGATTCCCGGTGCCGGCAGCACTAAAATTATTAATTGCAATTTTAAGTGCTGATTTAACACGTGCTCGGCGGTGAAGGAAAACATCGTGAGGAAACCTGCATGTCTGAGAAATATAAAATATTTCGAAGACATGTGCAGACCGCAAAATCGCATTGGGGCTGCGTGGCGGATTCTTCCTAGCTCAAAAAAACCCTCTCAGAAATGAGAGGTGGCCTGTGCTCAGCAGTGGGACATTTATAGGCTGAAACTTTACTTTTACTTTACTACGCAGGCGATTTAAAACTACGAAACTACAAGACTTATTAACTTGAAAATTTTATACATATTGCTTATGAGTGTTTTGACATAGACTGGGTGTCTAAGAACGGATTTTAAAAACAAATACCCTTCATGGGTAAATGGGTTGGTGCAGCTTGTTTTCGGTGAAGTAATCGCTGTTAGCCTTTTGGCTTTTACAGCTTCATCGGATGCTGTGCTCGCGGGCCCGGGGCCCGCGTGCCAGGTTTGGTTTGACCCAAACATAAATACATAAATATAAACTCCTACTAAACATCTAAATTCAGACCGTTGCGTTCGCTAGCGTGCTTGCGCTACTGTGAATATCTCCATAAATTATCTTAAGTCATGTAATGACCGTCCGAGGGTGACTGTGGGCCTCCGTTCGGACTGTCGACTTGTGTGTCGGTAACTCTGGGCGGTGAGAACCGCCGTGGAACACGGGTGTATCTAGTGTACGCGGTGTTATTAACGATAGCTGCGCGCCGCTCTCTACGGCGGTCGCGCGACGTTGTGCGTGTGATATTAAAACTATTTACTGTGTGTACAGTGTTGTTCGGATCGTGGCTGACCGTATCGTGGTCAGGGAGTGCTGAGACGTCCGTGTCGTCTAGCACATTTCGCGGGCGACGTTTGCGTTCGGTCGTGTTTTTGTCGGATCGATAATTCGCTGCTTTAACCACCAGCGGGTTTGAATGAACCGCGGCTTTTTCGAAAAACCGCCGTGATACTTCTCTGAAGTGTTCAGAGAGTACGGACATTTCACAGTCGCTGTGAAGGTCTACATTGCGTTGGTACCAGCCGGCTCCGGTGGCACTTCGCAAGAATCTATTTTGCACCGTCTGCAATTTCTTTATATGGTTGCCCGTCGCGTGTGCGAACGCGACGCATGCATAGGCAACTACGGGTCTAATGCATGTCTTGTAGAGGCGAGGTTGGTGCAGTTTTACTTAATACAGATTAACACAACGATAGCTTCAGGAGGATCAGCTAGTAAATAAAATTTTCAAACAGTGAAATAATTTTATTTTAAAGAAGGAAAGTAAGTTAATTTGCTAAGATCCGCGTGCAAAATGGATTTCCGCAAAGTAACGCCTGATTCTATTAACAATTTTATTTTATTTTTGCTCACGGAACATTCCCTATCCAAAATTTAATTTTTTTACAGAATTTTCAGCACATTTTAGGTGACCAATAAACTTTTATCATCGGTCAGTAAGTCAGTCGATCCAATGCACTATATTGCTGTTAGAAATAAAATTAAGATTTCCTTTTATTACATTAAGTGATGAAACGAGCAATACGTTCACCTGATGGTAAGCGCAACGCTTGCCCACAACAAATGCTGTATCACCCAGAACATCTCTGTGTGAACACTGCGCCCGTCACCCTGAGACATCAGTTCTTAAGTCTCATATGTCCAGTGATTACGCTCGCTCGCAGTGCCCTTCAAACCGAAACACAGTAATGTTTGCACACTACTACTGCACGGCAGAATAACTGGCCCTGGGGTGGTACCTACCTACACGGATTCCTGCATAGGAATCTTACCGCCTATTCCATACAAGAATTTTATTTATTCATATAATTCAATTTACGACGCAAAGGAATTCAATATCGCTCTTTCTACCCTAGAAGTTGATTTCGACCTGCAATATGTTAAGAGTTTATTAGATGAAATATTTACTAAGTCCTTAGAGAATTGAAAAAATATCATATAAAATAAGCGATCTTGTATATAACTTCGGCGACGGGTTTATTATTATTGAGGGATGTTAGCTCAACCGTGGTTATGTCACATACCCCATTATTTTGTAGTATTATGTTGTAGCCGTGTGGTAGCGGCCCAAGAGAATCTACCACCCTATCTCATCCCGTGGGTGTCGTAAAAGTCGTCAGAGGAAAAATTAAAACCAGAAGATGGGCAGCAGCATCTTCCTGGAACATCAGACTAAATAAACTGCGGTTGCCAACCCGCCTGCCAAGCGTGGCAACTATGGCAAAATCCCTCCAAAATGAGAGCTACTAACTTTTGTGGCAATTTATGCGGGAGGCCTATGTTCAGCAGTGGACTAGTGATAGGCTCAAATGATGATGATGATGATGATAATATTGTGATGTCTTAAAAAGCAATTTCTTGTGTAGTATTGAATATTTTTTACTGCAACAACTTATCACTATGCCAAGATGATTTGATTTTGAATTGTATAACGATTTGCATCATTTAAATAGTCGCATACAATTTATTTCGAACGGAAATGGTAAAGTGAGGACCTATTTCAATTCAGAGACGTTTAATCCCCTTAGTATTCCCTGAAGTAATGTTACTAGAAGATAGTACTCTGAAAATTTTCTATAAATTACTAAAAGTCTACTATTTTATTTTTGTTTACTTAAATTATTCTTATTTTAGACCGTTATATATTATTTTTGAACATAACATTCTAACAATATTATTGGTTTTAAGACGTCGGAGAGACGCGAGAATTAGTGTTCTACAACGATTAAATTAAAAACGACTTATTTGTTTGTCCATTAAAGTCAAAGAATAATTACATATTAAAGTACCAAATAAGTAAGCTGAACACTGCATGCTCACGCATAAAATTTGTATGCAACCAGGAAACATGGATTTCGCAAAACTTACAGTGACCTATATTCACAAGAACGGGGAACTCCAACATTACAGAGTAATGATTTCTTATATTTACTCGAATATGACACATTTAATAAAACTAATTTTACGAATTTTATTTATTACTGGTGGTAGGATTCCTATGCAGGAATCCGTCTAGGTAGGTACCACCCCAGGGCCAGTTATTCTGCCGTGAAGCAGTAGTGTGCAAACATTACTATGTGTCGGTTTGAAGAGCACTGTGAGCCAGCGTAATCACTGGGCATATGAGATTTAGAACTTTTGTCTCAGGGTGATAGGCACAGTGTGGTGTCACACAGAAATTTTCTGGGTGACACAGCATTTGTTATGGGCAGACGTTGCACCTACCATCAGGTGAACGTTTTGCTCGATTCATCACTTTATCCAAAAAAAAAAGAGAGAGAGACCACATTTACAATCTAGCTTGTATATGCATCCTGTAGAGGAATGTTATACAAAAACTGACTTATCTTCTTCGGCGGCTTGAAAAATGTTCATAAGGAAGTTCGCTTCAAGATATAGCCAATCTTGACCGTGACTTCTCTGGCAAACGGTCTGCGACGTAGATGTGCAAAACTTTTTTTTTATAGGAGAGATGGCAAACGAGCAAGCTGCTCACTTGATGTTAAGTGATCACCGCCGCCCATTAACATCCGCAATACCAGAGGAATTCCGGGTGCGTTCGGCCTTTGAGAGAAGAGTAGGCTCTTTTCTCTAAGGTATCCCTAAGTGATATTGGTCAGAAAAACCGCTGGTGGCAGCAAACCGTTCCACAAAGTGGTTGTGCGTGGCAGAATATTTCTGGCAAAGCGCACAGTGGTGGAATGTCCGTCATCCAAGTGGTGCTGATGAAATTTTGTTCTGCGCCGCAACGTGCGATGGTGGAATTAAGCAGCAGGAATTAATCCGAACAACTCCTCGGAAAACTCCCTATGGTAAAAACGGTATAAAATGCAAAGAGACGCAATGTCTCTTCGCAAAGCCGGTGAAAGAACTCGATCGTTGACGATTCGAGCCGCTCTTCGTTGGATTCGGTCTAATGGAAGGAGCTGGCACTGGGGTGCCCCCGCCCAGAGATGACAAAAGTATTGTATAGAAGAAGAAGAAGAGGTCGAAATTGCGCCTTGTAAAGTTGAAAGCGATGAGCCGGCGTGAAATCCTGTTTCGCTGTACTGCGACTACTTCAATTTGCTTGACATGTTGAAGCTGTTTCCTGTCACAGATCCCTCCTGCTCTCGAAACGTGGGATATACAGGTAAAAAAGGAAGAAAGAATGCTTCTTTCTACCTTATTCCCTTTATATTTTGTACACTCGGAATTAGGAACAAATTGTATCAGATCAGAGGACAAAAGGTGGAAGGATAAGAAGTAGGATACATCGGAATTATGTGATAACGGTCTTGATAAAAATACCCAATTCTTAGAAGTATATAGTAAATACTTAATTTTCGATGCCCTTTCGTGTTTTGGTGAAATAACTGAAGAAATAGGTGCGTTCACCTTAAAGTGCATTAACTCTCTTAAAATATCTCTGCCTTTAATTGTCTTGGTATTTTATTGACCATTTTTATGCATCTTCATAATAGTGATTATTTGTTGAGGTAACTTTAACTTAGGGATATAATGCGCATTGTAGTAAAAATTGTTGTGATATACATTATTTTAACACCATTCTCCAAAATGCGAAGTAGTATTAATACTATTTTTCTTGTGAACTAGGTAATATTCTTATGCGTATTCTTATAAACGTGTAGATTTTATAAACAGTACATTCATACCGTCAACCTGTTGCTTGTCTAGCTGGCAATGGGCCAAATGACACTGGTCGTCGAAACCACTTAATTCCTTTTATTAATGATCGGTCACGAACTCGACTTTATCTGATTACTGACTCGACTGAAGGTAAAGTTCAATAAAGGCTTTTGAGCTTATACGTTAAACTATTTTCACCTTTATATTAAAACTTTGTATTTCGTTTCGGCACCTTTCACAATTTCGGCGCTCATTTAAAAAATATTACTTGTTTTAATATTGTACTTATTAAAAATACTTTTTCCTGGTTTTTCATTTTGCTGTATTAGTTCTCTGCGCTAAGGTTGTCTGGAAGAAACCGCTTTCAGTGATAAGACCTTTTGTAAAAGTAAAGTTTCAGCCTATAAATGTCCCACTGCTGAGCACAGGCCTCCTCTCATTTCTGAGATGGTTTTGGAGCTAGGAAGAATCCGCCACGCTGCTCCAATGCGGGTTGGCGGACTTCAGATGTCTTCAAAATATTTTTTATTTCTCAGACATGCAGGTTTCCTTACGATGTTTTCCTTCACCGCCTAGCACGAGGTAAATCAGCACTTAAAATTGCAATTAACAATTTTAGTGGTGCCGGCACCGGGAATCGAACCCAGGTCACTCGCGTACTATTAAATTTAAAGCGAGTGCCTAGCCCCTGAGCTACCACGGCTCTTTTGTAGAAGACCTTTTGTACCTTAACTTAAATATAGAACTTCGTCTTTATTTTTGTATTGGTGTACAATAAAGAGTATATCGATTGTATACATATTGTATACATAAAATGTAATTTTGAAAATGTTGTTTTTTATTTCACGCTGTCTCTTTGATGGTTAATTTCATTACCAATACCTATTCCAAATATATATACATATTTTGTACTGAAGATTATCGTTTACATTATTATTAGAATGTCTTCAACACTTTTTGCAGAATTTGTTGTATCAAATTGCGATATAAATAAGCAAGTAGATTCGTAGTAGTACGAAGTATTATCACACAACATTTCTGTGTGACACACTGCGACAGTTTCTAAGTCCCATATGCCACATAACTACACTAGCTATCAGTGCCCTTCGGACCAAAACACATGTTGGTACAGCACTGCTTGATGGCAGATACTTCGTACCAATGCAGGCCCGTTATGGAACCTGGTACTAACCTACCTAGACGAATTACTGCATTTTATACTCTATCAAATAAAAGTTAGTGTCGTTGGGTTTTAGTTTCTAAGCGTTTATTTGTGTAATACACTGAAATCAGCTCGATGACCCTAAAATTTTAAAAAGTCTTTGACGAGGCACTCGTCCCTTCATTTTATCATAATTTGTGATTTATTTCGACCAAGAGCACGTTATGATACGGCAAGAAATTTAAGAGGAAAAATAATAAATGCTCTGAACGTTACACGAGAGCGGAGAAACTTTACCGGAAGTTTTTATCAAGGCATTTGTTTCGCGGTTTACAATTTTCTATTTACGATTTAATATGCCAAGTCCTTGTAAAGTCGTAAAATTTTTAAAAATTGAAATTAATGCGATCATTCCTTATGTTTTTATTTACGATATAATGATCTCTCAAAACCTTAATGTTGATGATGACGCAATGAAAAACCTATTAACGTCATATAAGATAATTTATCCACTATCATCATCATCATTTCTGCCTATTTTAGTCCACTGTTGAACATACGCCTCCCCCATAGATTGCCAATTTATTGTATTGTTTTAAATCGATTTTTCGTTTGTGGAAAAGATTCAAGATAATAAAAAGTCAAACTTCACAGTAACAGCTGAAATGAAATCAAAATTTCTTATCTAATAGCACTGCAGGCGTATTTTTTTATACAACAGGAGGCAAACACCAAATGGTAAGTAATCACCACCGCTAATGAACATTCGCAATACCAACGTAATTACGAAAGCGTTTTTAAGATATAGTTAATAGACTGATGTTTTATAATCAAACTCTTTTATTTGTTTAGGTAGATGAAGTAATGTCTACACTAATACTTCTTTAAATTTCTTTTTTTTTAGTTTGTGAAAATAAAACAACTTATAAAATATTACACAACGAAAATTTTACTTAACATGCCATGAACGTTCTAATCTTTTATTAGATGATTAATTATACGGATAGGAAGGGGATTGTTTTACCTTCGGATAAGCATAAATTACGTACTGGTCAATAGATCAGTTTAACCCAAATAAAACTATTTTTGGCAAGGTTGAACTGGCTTAATAACGCATAATGAAATAGTTACGTATACAATAAAAGACCTTTTAAAACATGTTTATGGTCTAAAGGTATTTAAAAAAAAATGTCAATAACTTTTAGTGGATATCTCACGGCATTTTTTATCTTTCGTAATATTGTGAGCTTTATATTATAATTTAACTTTTAGAAAACAATTAAAAATAAATGGTTTTTGTTAACAAAAGTAGGGACAAGCCGAGCAAATCGTTCATCTAATGGTAAGCGCAACGTCTAAAAATGCTTCATTCTGGGAAAGTCTACTTTGTTACTTGTTAACCCGGGGCAACGAAGGGGTTATTTCAGACGCCTAACGGCTTTCACCACCACGGTTTTCATCTCGACGCCATTAATCCAGGCTGCGGGAAAGCTTTAGCGCACTTGTCTGGCTAGCGGTAAGGGAGAGTCGGGTTCCACTCCAACTACTACAACCGCGACCGGAAAGCTGGACTCCTGCTTCTCCATTCGCTTTCGCATGTCGGAAGGATACATGCATGAGCCCTTTTCGTCGGGATGTTCGCGAATGGTCAGTAAGATAGCCATAGCCAAAGCCAAAATTACTCACCGTTTCCTAAGGAGCACTGGCCCAAGGTGCTGCTGTCAAGCATGCTGGTAACAGAACACTGAAGTGGCCGACCTGGCACCCCTGCGCACATCACCCTGAGACATCAGTTATTTTGACTCATACGCTCTGTAATTACACTAGCTCTCAGTGGCCTTCAGACTTAAACTCAGTAACGTTTGCACAATACTGCTTGACGGAAGAGTAACTGGCAGTGATAGTGGTGCCTATATACTTAATAATAATAAATGTATAACTTTAACAAATTCCTACGGGGACATAAATAAATTAAAAATGTATCTAGGATCCTTTAAAAATGAAATATAAAGGAGTGCCGAATCCTAGTCTATATGAATTCGTATAGTCAAGACTGACAAGTTTAGTACAACCTTTACTACAACCTATTAAAATTTGATTTTTTTTTATTTTGATTAATATATTTTTGGTTATTATGAAATTTTAACCGTGCGCCCTGTTCCTGATGTACCACGGCTCCTTTATTTAAAAACGAATATCTAAAAGGTTACGCAGAAAGTATAGACTATATATATATATATATATATATATATATATATAGACTATATATATATATATATATATATATATATATATACATATATATATATATATATATATATATATATATATATATATATATATATATATATTACTGGTGGTAGGATTACTATGCAGGAATCCGTCTAGGTAGGTACCACCCCAGGACCAGTTATTCTGCCGTGAAGCAGTAGTGTGCAAACATTACTGTGTTTTGGTTTGAAGGGCACTGAGAGCTAGCGTAATCACTGGGCATATGAGACTTAAGAATTGATGTCTCAGGGTGACGGGCGCATTGTGGTGTCACACTGTTCTGGGTGACACAGCATTTGATATGGGCAGGCGTTGCACTTACTATCAGGTGAACGTTTTGCTCGTTCCGTCTCTTTTATCAAATAAAAAAAAAGAATGTGGAAGCATTCTTGATGTCAAAGATGTCTTTCCTAAAAAATCTGTTAAGAGTTTTATATCAAAAACTATTGTTTTATCTTTTTTTTATATTCTCATATACTTTCTCAAGTATCAAGACAAGCAACACGCTCACCCGATGGAAAATGCAACATCTGCCCATAACAAATGCTGTATCATCGAAACACCGCTGAGACAGCAGTTTTTAAGTCTCATATGCCCAGTAATTACACAAGCTCTCAGTGCCCTTCAGACCGAAAAACAATAATGCTGGACATTAACACAAACACACAACGGACACAGAAACACGGCGGCTTCCCGGCAGAATAACTGGCCGTGTGGTGGTAACTACCTAGACGGATTCTTACATAGCAATCTTTTCACCAGTCATAATCAGTCATAAGCGTCTATGTGGAATATTAAGCAACGAAAACTATTTAAATTATCTGCATTGATCCTGAGCAATTAAATAGTTTGATTAAATTGGATTAACACAAAAGTTCTGTAGGAGTAAAAGCGGAACACCCAAAGTTTAGATTGATGGTAGCTATGTACGGATTTCAATTAAATATTCAATAGTGCTACATCAATACTAAAAGTTTTGGTATGTTGTTGTTGGTCACCAAACAATAAGAAATAATATATAATACCAAATAATTTTAGTTCTGCATAGTTAAGGGCTAAAGGATGAATGAGGCATTTATGTTTTTTTTTAATAAAAATTATGAAGTCTTCATCTGTGAGTAAGTGTCACGCCTGCCCATAATAGTGCGGTGTTAGCCACTTTCCACCAGCAGTGAAGGACCGCACTGATCTCGTCAATATGAGACATCGATATTTTTCGTTTCGTCCGAATCAAAAAAAGAGATTAACCAGCAATAAGACCGTTTCAAATTACGATAACAGTATTTGATAGAATTTTACATCTCATTTCGAACATTGACCTTTCTATAGTTAATAGAATCAGGCGTTACTTTGCGGAAATCCATTATAATGAAGGACAGACGGCCGCCGAGTGAGCGGCGCGGTCAAGGAGCTGCCTATTTATAGCAGTTTATGATAATGCCTCGTTTTGGGGCGAAACACGTGTCGTGTTTTCGACTTCAGTGGTGTATATTACCTAGTGTTAGTATTGTAGTGGTTGGTGGAGGGTATCTGGTGGCGGTTCCTGGTGGCGGTGTTAGTTTGCTTGTGCACGCTACCGAGGGAGTGTGCACAAGCTGTGCGGTGCTCTTCAAAAAAACTAGGTAATATACACCATTTTTATATTTTGCATGCGGATCTTAGAAAATAAACTTTCCTTCATTGACCTTTATTAAAATCACAGTTCAACCTTAGGCTTAATTTAACGCGCACCAAAAGACCTCCTGTAGAGATGATTTTCTGTTAAACGGATTTGATATAGTTATTTGATGTTTTATTGTTATTGTTGTTTTCGTTATAACTACATAAGCATACTTTTTCGATTATTATAATTAAGGTATTGTTGTTACATGAAATGTAGATACACTAATTGACCAAAAAAAAGTGATGAAATTAACCTAAAATTTTCTGAATACATAACTATCGCGTGGATTAGTCAGCGTACCTTATCAGTAGCCATGGGTCTGGGTTGTCAGACATAGGCCATTTGTTATACTTACAAATTATAGGTATCTGGATATAATTTGATTATAGTGTGTGTGCTGCATCTGAGCCTTCCCCGACATTATTGATTAAACAGGTCAACATAAACGTGATGGTGAGAACGAGTAAGTGCTTTAGTGTTTCCGCTTACACTTACGGCACCATATTATGCGGCTACGCCGTGCGGTGGCGGCTTAAGAGAATCTACCACCCCATCTCAGGCCGAGGGTGTCGACAGAGGGACAATGCAAACCAGGAGATGGGCAGCAGTATCTTCCTGGAACATCCGAATAAATGAACTGAGGTTGCCAATCCGCCTGCCAAGCGTGGCAACTTTGGCAAAACCCCCTAAAATGAGAGCTACAAAGTTTTTTTTTTATTAGATAAAGTGATGAAACGAGCAAAACGTTCACCCTATGGTAAGTGCAACGTCATCCAAATGCAAAATTTCTGTGTGACACCACACTGCGCCCACCTCGTGACCACAGCACACCAGTGATTACGCTAGCTCACAGTGCCCTTCAAACCGAAACAGCAGTGCCTGCACACTACCGCTTCACGGCAGAATAACTGGCCCTGGGGTGGCACCTACCCAGACGAATTCCTGCATAGGAATCCTACCACCAGTAAAAAATCTATGCCACCAGTTTTGTGGCAATTTATGGCAGAGGCCTATGTTCAGCAGTGGACTAGTGATAGACATGAATGATGATGATGAAAAAGAAATATCCTGCGCAATACGCCCGTAGCTGTCACCGCGGTTGTAATCTGCTAAGAGTACATCATCAGTTGATAGCTCCCGATGGTACTGGCAGTAGTTATCAACACCGTAAGAGATATTATAAGGCCAGAAGTTTATGCGGAAACACAAAGGCACTCACTCAGCTAACACACTGGTGCCCGATGTAATGCTCATTTTTGTGTAGTAGAAAGTGATGAAAGGAGCAAAACGTTTACCTGATGGTAAGAGCAACGTCTCCTCTTAAAAAGGCTATGTTGCCCAGAATACTTCTTTATGTCACCACACTGCGACCGTCCTGTGACATCAGCTCTTTAGTCTCTTATGCCTAGGAATTACACTAGCTCTCAGTACCCCTCAGGCCGAAACACAGTAATATTTGCGCACTTAGAGGGATTCCTGTATATGAATCCTACCACCAGTCACTGTCTTATTTAATTAAAAATTATTTGTTGGATTTTATGAACTTTTGGAAGTTATCGCCGTCAACAAAAATCGGCTAGGTTATCAATAAACAAAACTAATATACGAAAAAAAAATATTCATTATATGATGCTGTCTTTAGTGAAACAAGTACTGCATCATATAGCTACAAATTTTGATGAATTGTCTATCTCAGACAAATTTATTTTCAATAATATCAAAAACAAAAAAGGACTAAACATAAGTCTATTTAATTTCATTCTTAAGTAACGAGTTCGTACTCACATGGAATACTGTTCTCATCTCTGGTCGGGGGCACCCTTGTGCCAGCTTCTTCCTTAGACCGAAACCAACGTTCGAATCGGCTCGCATCGTCAGCGACCGAGTTCTTTCCGATCAGCTGAATCCACTTGCCTTGCGCTGTTGAAGAAGTTGCGTCTCTTTGCATTGTTTTTACGTGTTTATCGTATCTGTAGTGAGTAGTGTTCTGAAGAGTTGTTTTCGGCATAATTGCGGCTCAGCATAAAATTTCATCAACACTACCTTGAAGACTGGCATTCTACCACTTTGCCAGAAATTGTCTCCCGCGCATCAGCTGCCGCTAGTAGTTTTCCCGGACCGATACCACTTAGTGACTTTCAAAAAAAGAGCCTTTTACTTTCTCAAAGGCCGACAATGCACCCAGAATTCCTCCGGTATTGCGATATCAAGGGCGACGGTGATCGCTTTCCATCAGCCGTGAGTGAGATCAAAAAGATCTTGAGAGATTTTCAAACTTATTATGACAAATAAAAATAACAACAATAAGAGAATCACGACGGCTCAGTATATTGCTGTAGTAAAGTTATTTAAAAATTCTTATACATTATTGAAAGTACTCGACTTGTGTTTTACCATTTTTGTCAAGAATATTTCTTGAAATTCAATCAACTGGCATAGCATAGTGTGCTTAAATATAGTTGCTTCCGCTGTTTTCTATTCAAATATATATTCATATCAAAAAGACCAAGAAAATTGAGATGTCTCTTAGTCCGTGCTACTTACATTTCTACTCGTCTTGTAGTGTTTTTCATTTTGCCAAAATGTACTTATTTCTTTTTTTAAAACGATCGCACAGGAGAAAACCTAGTGCATAGGGAGGATTTCTCCTCTCCTATATTTTTATGTAGTTATACGAGTAGAATGATACGCAAAACTCTTACGTGACAATAAATATTATATATTATATTATGTTATAACCAAGAAAGTACTAACTTATTTTATAATCACAAACATTACAGCGTCTACGCGACTTAATGTAATATTATGATTACACAATTGCGAATAAATCTTCAATGAATACTTTCTTAGGGAAATAATTTTTTAGGGTTTGGAGCCCATAATGAGAAAGTAACTCTTTTGTGAGACTTTCTTTCGTTGTAAATCCCCACCGTTTTTTTATTTATTTATTTAGCAATATTAATAAGTTGTTTATTTTGGAAGAGCGTAGTAAGTCTCAATAAGCAAGCCCGTGCAGCATCAGTGATTGCGTCTTACCTCAGTACGAGTATTTTATAATTTATTCTTATAGATTAAGAATATTCTGAGGCACAGTGAATAAAAAAAATTCGAAGACACGTGCAGTCCGCCAACCCGCATTGGAGCAGCGTGACGGATTCTTCCTAGCTCCAAAACCCTCTCCGAAATGAGGCGAAGCCTGTGCTCAGCGGTGGGACATTAGGCTGCAACTTTACTTTTTTACTTTTTACAGTGAATATGCCATAGCGTAATAAATATTTCGTAAAAATGTGCCTTCTGCAATATTTAATTATAGGCAAAATTAAAAGTAAAGGAGAAAAAATGTTACTGGAGCCAGGGTGATTCCGCCACGCTTCTTTTATTTGGTTTGCGGCACATGTCGACAAAATATTAGGCTTGCTTTCTCTTACATGCATGTTTTCTAAATACTGTTGGAATCTATCAGCTACGCAAGAGATATTAGAGTGCCACAAGTGTACGCGCAAATAAGGATTCACTCATCCTAACGTAATTGACTTTCTATATTCTGTATTATCCACCGGTTTCTAAATCCAACTTCGTTCACACTCTGTAGAGTATAGATATTTTTTGTTGTAACAACCACTGCACTTTAACAATCAAACCCAACATTTTAGAATTTATGAATGTGTTAATGATTAACCTACGTCAGTCATTGGAAAACATTTTATACAAATTAATCCAGACTTCCATCCATACTAAGGTAACTCTTACTGTCCCTCTGTCTGTTTTTTTCCTTTTCACGGCTCTACCGCTGAACCAATCTAGATAAAATTTGGCAGAGATATAGCTTGCATCCTGGAGACGGACATAGGATAATTTTCGTTTCGTAAAATAAAAGAGCGGCGTTGTTTTTAATAAACCTTAATCCACGCGGACGTTGTCGCGGGCTTCAGCTAGTTGTATATAAAATTACTTCTTCTGAATAATACATATTATTTTTAAAATTAAAAAAAGCGTTATTGTATAGTTGTCGTTAAAGCTTAAAATCTTTTATCCATATCTAACTAAGCTAATTAGGATGACCTTTCAAACTCGTTTCACTTTATAGCATCTCCCTTTACGTAATGTAGGTAGGTATTAGTAAATTCGAAGGGCGGCAGTGAGGGCAGAGACGTAATAAAATTAGGATTGCTGAGGCCGAGGCTTTGACGCGGCTTATTTAACAAAAGTCATCCCTTTCTTTTTATCATGCAAATTACTGAAACTTCACTACGGACGAATTTTTCCTGGTTTTTCTTTCGATTTATAACGCAATTGCCCATTTTGTTATTAAATTATGTTTCTCTTATTCTTTCTTCGTTTTTCGTCAGCTTAATCTTAATATTCAATGTAATTATTAAGTCATTAAAAAATTAACTTGCTGATGTAGACTTATAATCATTCGTATAATACAATTTTTTACACGACAGCAGTGCTATTTACCAACAGCTTTGAGGTCAAAAATGAGCGTCAGTTAAGAATTTTCAATTATAAATTGCAGATACAGCAAACGTTTATTATATACGTTTCATATCAAAAACAACGCTGTAGATGCATCGATATACAGTATTTTTTGTATATCATGCTGTATGCCTATTTTATTATTTGTATTACATATTTATTAAACTAGTCTCCATCATCTTCTATAAACATTTCCATTCGTTTATTCTAACCGGCTTAAAAAATGTATCGCTTCCTTCGATAGAACAATAACACGAAAGTTTGTTTTTTATTTATCCATTTACTTACATATTTTAACGTTAATGAAAAAATATTACAAGGCGCAGACTAAATGCATTTTGGCACTCTCTCCCAATCAACCCAGGACAAGGAGAAATGTTGTGATAGGTGTCTTAAGATTAAAGTATTTAATAATTTATGTTAAACTAGCTAATGCCCGCGACTTCGTCAGCGTAGATATATGTTTTTTTAAATATCCCGTGGGAACTATAAGATAAAAGGTATCCTATGTCCGTCCCTAGGATGCATACTTTCGGTTTGCCGAATTTCGTCTGGATCGGTCCGGACAGAGACCTTTCGTATTTATAATATTAGCATGGATACCGTCGTACTAATAAAAATGGAAGATAGTATATGAGATTTTTAAGAAAACTTTTATATGTGTTCCAGAATGGAGTTCTGGAGAGTGACAATTTGTGTTGCACTTTAGTGTTACCAATCAAATCTGTGAAGTTATGAGGAATACTATTCTTAAGACTAGATGGATAACTAACGTACTGAAATTTATCCTTAAGATACGAAGGAGTAGTTGATGTTGAAGAAGGAGTAAGATACGAAGAAAATAGACAAGAGCAAGCGGAATTCTCGAATTACGCCTTTATTGGACAGTGGTGCAAAAAGGTAAGAGCTAGAATGAGACCTTGTTCAAATCTGTTCCATATTTTAATGGTGTGCAACTCACTTGTACGCCGTACTCGTATATCTGACTTCTCTACTGCGTGTTACAGTAATGATCCCACAGAAAACTATACTAAACTACCACTGATCTACAAACGAGTTCATTATATATTAATAAACCAATATTAGGTGTTAAAACAGATAATTCCGGAAGAAGTTTTCTGTGAGAATAGTGAAAGATATGCTAAAATTCTTTATTTCAACTTCTGAAGTACTGGCGTTGTTAGTAGTTAATGGATAACTTGAAGTAAAATAATTTGAATACTTTGGCCGATTTATGCTTTGAATTTCAGTATGCTTTGCCAATTTTTTTCTCGACCATGGCAAACGTAAACCAGGGTTAAGAAATTTGTCATTGCCTGTTTTTCCACAAAGCTCTTAAATTACTTATTGTATTTTCGTCGTCATCAACACCATCATTTCAGCCTATCATTAGTCCACTGCTGAACATATGCCTCCCTCATACATTGCCACAAAAGCTCTTATTTTCGGGGGATTTTAACATAGTTGCCACGCTTGGCAGGCTGGTTGACCACTTTAGTTTACTTATTCAGATGTTCCAGGAAGATGCTGCTGCCCAATTCCTGGTATTTATTTTCCCTCTGTCGACTTTCACGACATCCATGGAATGAGAAGGTATAGTAGATTCCCTTAAGCCTCAATAATATATGCATACATATTTGGAATATACTCAATAACAGTTTTAAATTGATATAATGATGTCTTATATTTACGCAAATACTACAATAGTACATTTAAATAAAATTATATTTTTCGAATTTTTTTGCATTTATTTTTTATTGTTGTTAACCTGAAGTTTCGAGCGCTTTCCATCAGCCATGGTCACGAGGGGGCTGAAGTGACAGACGCCGATGTCATAGTTAATCCGGGGTTACATCGGGTTCATCATCATCATCATCATCATCATTTCAGCCTATTACAGTCCACAGTCGAACATAGGCCTCCCCCATAGATTGCCACAAAACACGGTCCTGAGCCTGCATCCATCGACTTCCCGCAAAACCGTGCAGGTCGTCGCTCCATCTAGTGGGGGGTCGCCCTACGATGCGTTTGCCGGTACGAGATTGCCACTCGAGAACCATTCTTCCCCAACGGTTGTCGGTTCTACGGGCGATATGGCCGGCCCATTGCCACTTAAGCTTGCTAATCCTTAGGGCTATGTTGGTTTTTCTAGTTCTGCTGCGGATAACATCGTTGCGGATTTTATCTCGCAGAGAAACTCCGAGCATAGCCCTTTCCATAGCTCGCTGCGCGACTCTGAGCTTCCTCATGCGGCCTGCAGTGAAGGACCATGTTTCGGTTCCGTATGTCATCACTGGCAACACGCACTGGTTGTATACTTTTGTTTTCAGGCATTGAGGTATACTCGACGAGAAGATGTGACGCAATTTCCCGAACGCTGCCCAGCCGAGTTGGATCCGTTGATTGACCTCTTGGTCGAAGTTGGACCTACCTAGTCGGACAATCTGTCCTAGGTATAAATATTCGTTGACAACTTCGATCGTAGTGTTCCCAACAACAACCGGTATAGGTGTGACATGGACGTTAGACATCATATTCGTCTTGTCCATGTTCATCTTAAGACCTACCTGTTGGAAGACACTATTGAGGTCATTGAGCATAGCGCTGAGGTTCTCCCATTATGACTATTTCGTCGGCAAATCGAAGGTGAGTGATGTATTCGCCATTGACGTTGATCCCGTTCAAGCTACTGGACTGGAAAGGAAGCGGGAGATTGTACTCATCGGTCTTTTGAACAATCTGGCGAAGGGTATGTATGTGGTATATGGTACTAAAGCCTTTTCGGAATCCGGCTTGTTCGGGAGGCTGGAAGTCGTCAAGTCTGCTTGCGAGACGATTCGTAATGACTCTCGAAAACAGCACGTAGACGCGGCTCAGAAGCGATATCTGTCTATAGTTCTTCAAGAGGGCATTATCGCCCTTCTTGAAGAACAGGACAACCAATAGGAGATTGAGAGTGTGGTCGGAGAGTTTCTGGATCTTTTTTGTGCGGTGGGTCTTGCAAATCTTTGCTCCCACCGCATGGACAGTTTCCACGAGCCTCTCGTTCAAATCGTCCACTGTAACGCAATCATCCAGGCACTGAAAGCGATTATGCAATTCGATCTGGAAGCTTTCGGGGTTTTGGATAAGGGCACGAGATGGACGGAGCGTGGACTTCACCAGGCGCGACCTCTCCAGCTTAACTTCAGGTTCAATGTGCCTCTTACTATTCGGTGATCACTGCCGGTTTTCACCCTAGCGATCACAGAGACATCATTGAACAGCTGTCGTTCGGTCGTCATGATGAAGTCGATCTCTTTTTTGGTGGAACCATCCGGGCTCATCCAGGTCCACTTTCTGTGGGGCCGCTTTTGGAAGAAGGAGTTCATCATAAAGAGTCCCTCTTTTTCCATAAAGTCGGCCAGCTGCTGACCCCTCTGGTTCCGTTGCCCTATTTCAAATTGCCCCACTACCAGCTCATCGTCTTTTTTCATGCCCAGCTTTGCGTTAAAGTCTCCCATCAACACCGTGTAGTGAGTTTTGGAGGAATGTATGGCTCTTAAAATATCTTCATACATTACCTCCACCTCATCATCAGGATGTGTCGAGGTCGGTGCGTATACCTGTATGACCTTCAGCGAATACCGTTTGGTTATTCTGAGTATGAGGTACGCAACCCTAGTCGACACACTCCCGATCTTGACAACGTTGTTAATGAGAGACCTGTGGACGAAAAATCCGACACCTCCTTGGGACAGATGGTCGCCCTCCCGGTGGTAGAGCAAGTTACCGGATTCAAGGATTACCGTGTCCTCCCCCTGTCTTCGGACTTCAGATAATCCTATAATATCCCAGCGTAACTTGCTCACCTCCTCTTCCAGCTCCAAGATCTTCTCGTCGGTCCTCAGCGTGAGTGTGTTAAATGTTGCCAGGTCCAGTCGTCGGTGGTGGTAACAAGATCTCCTCCTCCGGAGATTCTTCGCACCCGCCGTTACCATGACCGCTACCGTAGCCAGGACTAGCGGGGCCGCCGAAGACTAGGGGCCGTTTTTGTTTTGTACCTCTCATTTTGGGGGGGATTTGCCATAGTTGCCACGCTTGGCAGGCGGGTTGGCAACCGCAGTTTGTTTATTTTATGTTCCAGGATGATGCTGCTGCCCATCTCCTGGTTTTCATAACCCTCTGTCGACTTTTACGACACCCACGGGTCGAGATGGGGTGGTAGATTCTCTTATGCCGCTACCACACGGCGATCCGTAAAAGCTAGTGTTATTTAAATTAACAGTTAATTTTTTTTTTAAATTTTGTGCAATGAGACATTCATTCAAAACATTCATATGACAGTTTATTTATTTATTAATATTTAAAACTATGGTTGTTTATTTAAACTCATTGAAATTATGTCATTGCTACGAAATGTTATATTTCACTATATTAGAAATAAACCGGAAAAACTGTCGGTCGCAGCGTAGAATAGCACTTACCTCTTCTCTACCAAGGCGTCGTAAGAAGCGACTAAGGTACTTTACAGGGGGCATTTATTCGAGCAGAATAATACTCTAATATGCAATATAACGGACAACAAAGAATTATATAATGAATTCACTGAGGATACAGTTAAAAGGGAAGGGTTTTTTTTTTGCATTCTCGTCAATTAATTTATAATGATATTTATTTGACGAAGACTATTAAGATAAATATACAAAAGTAACCACACAATAAACTGTATTGTGTAAAAATGTGTTTTTGGTGGATTTTATAAATCACGCTTTATGATTACATGCTTAAAAATGTTTTTGTGTCCGATTATTTATTTATTTTAAAATTATCTTTTCATAGATAAAGGTTAATCGCTAGTGTTACTTGTTTTTGTCATGTACTCGTATAAATATAGTGAAGGTACAGATTGTAGAGATTCAATTTCTATATTACCTTACTATGGCAAGATAAAAAGTTTTACTCTTGTATATTAAACATGGGGCTTCTAAAAAACGGGGAACTGGGTAGAGATAAAAAGGACATAGCGGGAGGCACCAGAAACGCAATAAAAATAAATTATAACCGCTTCTGAGAAAATACGAGTATTTCTGCAAAGGAGGGTTTTTGAGCACCCCTTTCATTTTGACACGGAATTATAAGTTCCATGGTAAATATGATGTAAACTTTGCGGGAAGGGCTTTGATATAAGGGCTTTGATTATGGAAATTCATTGCACAAAGTTGTTCTTAAAATATGGAAGTTGATATCACAGACTTTTAAATTGCGTGTGGCTTTGCATTCCTATCTATCCAAAGGAAATCAAGTATAGGTCATATGCCGAAATAACCAGCTTGTGATAACAAGTTTATATTGATCTACTTTGTTTTAAAAACGCAAATTATAGTAAAAAATACTGTATGTTTGTTCAGAAACGGCTCTTCCATGACACGCCGCCAAGACCCCAATCTTCTTCACTAAGGTTTTACTTGATCAGACGTTCCGCCGACACTAATTAATACGCATAGTTGATTTCTAAATACCGAAAAGATTCCCTGATTCCTTGAACTTCCTGATTAAGATATAAAAAACCTGTAAAGATCTCTGCAAAGTAAAGCCTGCAGAAGATGTTTCCAAAGACGTTTAGTTACGATTTAAAATGTAACAAAACATTTAAGTGTTAAGGCTTATTAAAATATTATAGAATACGTGGATGATGGTAACCCCGGGGAATGAAGTGATCGCTGTTGCACATTATTTTAAAAATAATCATACAGAAAAAAAAACGCCTGTTGTGTTTCTTGCTGGTTCTTCCCGGGAGGCTTTTTCAGCTATGCTGGTTCTCAAAAAATGTAGAGACATTTTTAGCATAGCTGAAAAAAATTACGTACAATAAGTATTTGTAAATAATACATTATTAAATGTGCGGTCTATATTTTTTTTAGATTGCGGAATTTTCATGTAGTAATAATTTTATTATTGTGATTTCTTTGGGTGTTTTTTTTAATTATTATTTATTTACTGTTATTAGTAACACTAACATCAATAAATCGCCATAAATAAAACAAAATTTACGGATATTATCGCGTAAAATTTCATTTACCAGACGTTTCGAGCGCTTTGCAGCACGACAGACCTGAAATATTAAAGTGACCTACTGCCATTACTCCCATCGATTCCAAATCGAGAGACAGGAACAGGAATTATTTAGTTGATTGAATCGAAATTAGATAAGTTTAGTGACTACATTTATATTTAACAAATTTCCAAAGTCATTACTTGCTTATTTATTGTGTAGGAAAATCTAGGTCGGCAGATTTTCCTGCACATAACCATAGGCGTGTTAATACAAATAGTTCGCTTTCACATTTGTGTGCAGAGTTATCGTATGATTTTGTATTTAAGCACTAAGAACTATTAAATAATAGAATAGAATTAATTTATGTGACAAAACATATAAAACTCCGACAAAAACGAAACTAATGAGCTCACACTTTATTAAGCAAATTGAATTTTTCAATCAAGTGTTCAAGTGAAATACTGAATAAAACATAAAAATTACATTATGAGTCCCTCTGAGAAACTAGGAACAGAATAATAGTTAGCAAAATATACGGTGATATAAATTACGGAAAGTAAAAAATACTGTTAAGGTGAAATTAATTAATATTATGGTCTATATACATAACCTACTTCTTAGAACGGGGTCACTAGGTGTAATATGTGTTGAAGAATAAACTGCCTGATGCCAAAACGGTCCCACTCGACAAAAAACTGAAGCATCTGCTCCACCGCTGATTTTCAGTAAAATCGGATTACGGATCAAAAATGTAACCGGAAAATAAAGGAATAGCAATACTTATCAGGTGAGCCGCTTGCTTGTTTTCCCTCTTACATATATTATATTTAGGAGTAAATATTATTAAGAGCCGTGATAGCTCAGGGGCTAGGCGCTCGCTTTAAATTACATAGTACGCGAGTGACCTGGGTTCGATTCCCGGTGCCGGCACCACTAAAATTGTTAATTGCAATTTTAAGTGTTGACTTACTTGACGGACGGTCTGAGAAATTAAAAATATTTCGATGACACGTGAAGTCCGCCAACCCGCATTGGAGCAGGATTCTTCCTTGCTCCAAAACCCTCTCAGAAATGAGACGAGGCCTGTGCTCAGTAGTGGGACATATAAAGGCTGAAACTTTACTTTACTTTACTTTTATATATTATAATACTATTATTGATACATTTTAATTATTAATCTTTAATTTGCATGTATATGTAATATTTCGTAAGTATCTCAGAAACCAAAGAAATGTCGTTGTAAACATTATATTAAGAAGGTAAAATAAATTAAAAAATAAAAGCAATTTATCCATTTAAAAATAAAATTAGCTTATTTTTTTTTTTAATTAAGTACATACTCGTAGATACATACCGTCACGCCTTTTTCCCGTACGTAGTGGGCAACGTGAATGGCCTCTGCCTACTAAGCGGTAGGCAGAGACGCAGGCAGGTCTTGTTTCGCCCTCGCGAGAAACAAGATGTGAAGGGCCACGACACCGCCATTTTGGTACGAGCCAAAAATTCTTACTCCCTATTGCATTCCCACGGTATGTGACATAGTATATATATGACATAGTATGGTGTTATTCTGCACGAATAAAGCCTGTCCGTACAATATCTTAGTGGCCTCTTACGACACATCGGTAGGAAAAAGGTAGGTCTTCTACTCTGCCGGACATCTACCGATCCGATTTATGAGGTTTTAAACTATCTGCAATAAATGACTATTAAATATAGAATAATAGGTTAAGTGTGCAGCTGTACCTTAATTTAGTATTATAAAGAAATGTTTGATGAGTCATTGTTCTTTATGTATAGGATATCAATTTAATTCATTTTAAATGTGATATACATTTTTTATTGGACGAGAAGCCCAAAATTTCACCTATACTAGATGTGTCTAGTTATAACCAAAATTTACTTACTGCAATATAAATACCTCCGGTAACCTTATTGCTGCGCGACGACACGTGACAATCGTGTTTTACACGATGAAGTGGATATCGATCAAGTCTGGCGACGTTATCTACGTTTACTTTATAATGCTATTTTAAAATTAAACCTATTTTATTCAAGCGTTATTAGCCTGCTTACGAGATTTAGTTGAATACATTTTTGTTTTATGTAATCTTTAAGCACTTTATATTTAGTCACGTGGGCGTACGTGTGCACGTGCGTGTCTGGTAGACACTTCTAGGTATTGATTTATATCTATGTATCTTTAATATCATATAAGTCAAGTATAGAGCAATCAGACAATACATATCCAGTTACAACAAGAAGAAAGAGAGAGATATTTCATATCTCCCAAAATATTTACTAATGCACTATAAGAAGTTTTCGAAGCTATTTACTGGAAAGAAGGTTATGCTTTTCCAATCGTATCGTATAATTTTTCGACATCTCAAAAATAGGATTGAACTGAGGGGCAATGAACTGCACAGCGTGGAGAGTAATCCGCGTATAGGCAAACATTAATGCACAATAGGATTTCCTCTGTATCGGGGGTCCGTTTACAGACATATGCAGACATCCAAACTCAGAACAATTATAAATGATGGTCATGTAATTGTTCTATTACACATTTGTATATATTTGTTCTGATTAATATCTGATAAATAATTGATAAATATTTGTTTCAAACGTGAATTGAATATGCAACCCGAAGGGTAGTAAGCCAATCGCTTAATGTAATAATCATTAATCACCATTGCGCCAACCGAAAACTAACAAAATTATAATTTAAATTTAACTTTAACTTGTTTTAATACGATTATAGTTCAATAGCGACAATTTAATAGCTAAAATATAAGTAACAAAAGATAAGAATTAAAACATAAATGAAAGAGATGATTGACGTCAGGATTGAAAGGATAATTTATGGAAGCTGCCGCTTGTCGGATTAGGGATAACGGAAGGGCTATTGTCGTACTAATTTACCTCACCCCTACTATAAAATATTATTTAGCTTATTATATAATTAATTTTTATTTAACTTTTATATATTTTTGATTAATCTTAAAGTAACCTAGAGTAGGTTTTTTTTTTAATTGTCATTTAATGCACTTGGACTCAGAGAACAAGAAATTCATTTTTATAAAATATTTTAAATATTTCCAAATATTAAATATAGTAGTAACTGATTATCTTTGATCTATGATGGTTAGGAATTGTGACAAATAGTACGCGGAATATATAACACAGAGTTTTAGGTACTCAAGGGTAAAGTATCGACATTCTTATAGACCTTAAAATCACTTTAAATTAGTTATTTCTAACTAACAATCAAATTTATGTAATCGTATATGCTTTATCTTCTCAAATGCAGACTTGTATTTTGTTTCATTATCCAGGGGCTGATTTCCCTATGGGCCGAGTAGGCCCGGGCCTAGATCGGCAAAACTTAGTGTACATTACATTTTTTATTGTTATTGTTTTTTTTTATTTGATAAAGTGACGAAACGAGCAAAACGTTCCACTTGATGGTATATGCAACGTTTACCCATAACAAATGCTGTATCAACCAGAACATTTCCGCGTGACACCACACTGGGCCCGTCACCCTGAGACATAAGTTCTTAAGTCTCACATGCCCAGTGATTACTCTAGCTCTCAGTGCCCTTCAGACCGAAACACAGTAATGTCTACACACTACTGCTTCACGGCAGAATAACTGGCCCTGGGGTGGTACTTACCTAGTCGGATGAAGTATCTAGTCAGTGATTGAGATAATTTTATCATTTACCGACTTTCGTTGTTTATTACTTTAATTTAATTCTCATACGTCATTTTCTATGCTTTGCATGGAGTAGGGAGGCAGCAGTCTTTCATAGGCCTACCTGTCTTTATTAAAATTTCAGCCCATAACAGTTCACTTCTTAGTATTGGTATTCCTCTACTTATGGAGAGGAATTGTCATAATTTATTGTTGTTTATTTATGACATTAAGGGCACGACGAGACAAGCAAATCGTTGACCTGATGGTAAATGCCAACCCATAACAGCTACAGTTTAACTCTGAACTTTAAATTACAAAGATATGTGCGGCACTGCACTCGTCACCCTGAGATATCAGTTATTAAGTCTCATATATCCAGTAATAACACTAGCTACAGTGTCTACTCATACAACCGAGTGGCCTAATGGTTAAAGTACCTGTCTTCTACGCTTCGAATTCCAGCCGGAGCCATCATTTCGTGTGTTCGTGTCGTGGAGTGTATTGCCTAGTGGTTAGTGTTGTAGTGGTGGGTATCTGGTGGCGGTTCCCGGTGGCGGTGTTAGTTTGCTCGTGCACGCCACTGTCTTTTCAAAAACTAGGTAATATACACCATTTTATATTTTGCATGCGGATCTTAGCAAATTAACTTTCTCTCCTTCATTACAATGTAATTTCAGCCTTAAAATATTATTAAATTGAAACCACACGAGGTGTTTTGGCTAATTGTAGTCTGCAGACCGCGTGTAGTTTGAATTTAATGTTGTAATTTCATACGCGACGTAAAATATAACGTTTGTTTCATCTCTTTAGTTTTTTTTTTTTCATAACTTATCTACGAAATTTAGGGCTTCAGAGGGATATTATGCTTTGATCTTCTGTAAAGAATATTCTACATAAATTCTTGAATGTTAGATGCCATTACAAACATTACGTAGAATTAAATTTAAATATTATATATATCCCCCATAGATTGCCACAAAAGATTGTAGCTCATATTTTGGGGGGATTTTGCCATAGTTGCCAAGCTTGGCAGGCGGGATGGCAACCGCAGTTCATTTATTCAGATGTTCCAGGAAAATGCTGCTATCCATCTCCTGGTTTTCATTTTCCCTCTGTCGACTTTTACGACACCCACGCCACCACACGGAACGAAAATCGCAAGTTAGATATAAATAAAACTCTATTTTTTTTCTCTATTTATTGAGAAAGAATGGCTTGTAACCGCAGGGCTGCAGTGGGTGGTTCAAATCCCAACGCTCACCCCTGCCCGGCAAGAACTCCCGCTACAAAAAAAAAACAATTGTATTGGTGTTCAGCGTGTTTCTTATTACTAAATGATGGAGAAATAAAACGAATTAATAGTTAGAACTTTATTTATCTGTTCACTTTGAAGACTATATAACGCATAATATCACTAACACACCATGTTTATGAATAAATAACAATAATCATATTACTAAATGATGGAGAAATAAAACGAATTAATAGTTACAACTTTATTTATCTGTTCACTTTGAAGACTATATAACGCATAATATCACTAACACACCATGTTTATGAATAAATAACAATTATCTGTTCACTTTGAAGACTATATAACGCATAATATCACTAACACACCATGTTTATGAATAAATAACAATAATCATATTTAAGCTCAGTCTCAAGCGGGCGATTTTGGTTCTAATGTTAATCTTAACAATGTATAAGGAAGTTTAATCTCAAAGTTTTCTTTGATAACAATTAATAATTGTTTCACTACAAAATTAAAGGGTTTGCACCGACCTCACTCCGAAGAACTTTTCAGGATGAGCAACCCGCAGAAATCCATGTCAAGTATCTCAATGACACTTCAAATTTATGTTGCCGAGACCATGTTTATATGTATATACATTATTTGTTCTTTATTGACTGACTGACTGACTGATGAAGTATTCATCTAGTTATTTAATATATTTTTTTTAACTATTATTGACTGATAGTAACTTTTCATAACTATAACTGATCCATAACTATATCGACCCATAGTTATAATCGACCTGTAACTGTAATCGATCCGTCCATCGAATACGGCAACAACCATTGGTTCTTAATTAGCTGGCACTCCCTCAATCCCATTTCCTGTGGTTTCCAACATTCCACAGCTAAAAACCAACGATGAGTGTTATCACATGACAAAACCCTATGTAATATCCAATTAAATTGGAGGTAGACTAGGATGCAGTGTCATAAACACGGAGACGATTACAATACAACCAAACCCGAAAAGCAATATTTAGCACAAATGTTGACTTCAGCTGCGCTTCGAACCCAGGTCCTGCGGCGAAAGTAAGGTACTTTAACCACTAGGTCACGCGGTCATCGGTCACCTGATAGTATGTTTACTTTATACTGGGCGAACCCAATGACTTAATAAAAATACATATTAAGAGCCTAGTAATGCCTGAAGACTAACAAAACAATAATTATGCTGCTATTTTATGCCGATATTCTGTTATAGGGTGGGCCTTTTAAATAATAACGAAAATTTAATAACTTCATAGGTGAAGAAAGGCTTTGCTAAAGACACAAGAGTTGAAAATGCTTATATAGACATAGAGGAACAAAATAGCTTTACAAATCTTAGCGCCAAAACGCCGACATATGTAATGTGACAGCGCTTGTAGATACACCACGAATTTATTAAAACGTTTGATTAAATTGAAATATAATACATCTCTAATGTACGTATGTAATTTGACATTAAATTTGGAATCAGTTCCAAATAATTTAAATTAAGTAAGAAGACAATAGAGGAAATCTCTAGCAATAATTTTGACATTAATAAATTAAGACAGTCATATGTAAATAATTGTACCACTTTAGAAAGTCTTAATAATAAAGATTGTATACACCTGGTGCATCAAAATATACAGGGAATTTTAGGCAAAGAATTAGAAATTGAATTATTTTTAAATAGCAATCATATTCATATTATGTGTATAACTGAACATTGGCTAAAAGATTATAATGTAATGTTTAATTTTAGTAACCACCAGGTGGTTAGTTCTTTCAATAGAGAAAAAGTTTTACGTGGTGGCTCTTTAATACTAGTAAATAAATCATTGCGATTCAAAGAACGTAAAGATATCGTGAGCCTCTCTGTTGAGAGAACTATAGAAATGGCCTGTGTTGAGCTTGAGCACCTCATAGTTGTCAGCGTTTACAGACCCCCATGTGCTTTATATGATGATTTTGAAAAAAATATGGAAGAAGTTTTAATTAAACTTAATAAACAGAACAAACCTGTTGTCATATGCGGAGACTTTAACATCAACCTCCTAGAAGCTTCTTCCATCACTGTTAAATTTATTTCTTTGTTGCAATCATTCAATTTAGTTAACATGTTTTTAGAACCAACGCGTATTACTGGATCTAGTGCAACTTGTATAGACAATATTTTTACAGATGTTAAGCCTTTGCACCGATCCATAATTCACAAAATAAGTTCTGATCATTCCGGACAGTTAATATCGTTACCTTACATATTATGTAAAAAAACAAATAATAAAAAAATTGTGTTTGTTCCTGTAAATAAGTATCGTTTGGAGAAGTTTAGAAGTAACGTTAATAAAAAACTACTATTACTTCCTTATAATAATAATACTGACTTTTTATATGAAGTATTGTTTAACCTGCTGAGCAAGGAATTTAATTCTATTTTTACTTCTAAAACTATCTCCTTGAATAGTCGCAAGACGTTTAATGAATGGGCGACAGTAGGAATCCACAGAAGTAGGCAAAGATTGTATGAACTTTACAATGAAAGATCAAACAATCATAGTAACACATTTAAGGAATATGTTAAAAATTATTCAAAATTATTTAAAAAAGTATGCTCTGAAGCCAAGTCATTACACTTGAGCAATAAAATAAAGAAAGCATCAGATAAAATCAAAATGACTTGGAGTATTATTAATAGTGAAACCGGGAAAGTCAAGGACCGAAACCATGATTACAAAATTAATTTTAACAATAAGCTAGTGACATCTGATCAAGATGTTGCTACAGCCTTTGAAAAGTTTTTTAGTGATATTCCAATTTCCATAACCAAGCCATTAAATTCTTCTCCTACTGCCGCTGAGACATTACTCAAACAAAATGTAACTTCTTGTACAAAAGATTTTAAATTCGATATGGTAGATGGAAATGACATTCTTAATACTTTTAAAAGTATTGATTGTAAGAGAACCGCGGATCTATGGGGTATGTCCGTGGAAGTTAGTGCGTCTATTATAGATATAATTGCACCTCAATTAGCCATAATTTTTAATTCCGGTATTGCATTTGGTGTGTTTCCTGATTTGATGAAACATAGTAAAATCATACCTTTATTTAAATCTGGTAGTACATCGGACCCTGCTAACTTTAGACCTATTTCTGTACTACCAACATTAAGTAAAATTTTTGAAAAAATTATACTTAATCAAATGTTAAAACATTTCAATTTAAATAAATTGTTTCACAAAAACCAATTTGGCTTTACGAGGGGTCGTTCTACAACCGATGCAGGTGTTGAACTTATTAAGAATATATTCGAAGCCTGGGAGAGTTCACGGGATGCCTTGGGTGTTTTCTGTGATCTTTCTAAGGCCTTCGATTGCGTTGATCATGAAACACTTATCAGGAAACTACATCACTACGGTGTAAGAAATTCTGCACTTCAACTTCTAATTTCATATTTGAGTAATAGAACGCAGACAGTAGTTATCAATAGCAGGAGTTCTTCCGGATCAGCAGTATCTATGGGTGTCCCGCAGGGTTCGATTCTCGGCCCATTTCTATTTCTTATTTACATTAATGACTTACCTTACCTAGTAGGGGACAACCATGATATAGTGTTATTTGCTGATGATACATCTTTGATTTTTAAGATAAAAGTCAACTTTTATTATATGACGAGGTGAATAATGCTATTTCAAAATTAGTACATTGGTTTAACGTTAATAATTTGCTTTTAAACGGCAATAAAACAAAATGTATTAAATTCACAACACCAAATGTTAAACAATTAGATGTAAATGTGCTTGTGAGTGGGGAAGAGTTGAGCCTTGTGGATACTGCTGTCTTTCTTGGAATAACTCTTGACGCAAAACTTCAATGGAGCCCCCATATATCTAAACTAGCAAGTAGACTTAGCTCGGCAGCTTATGCTGTAAAAAAAATTAGGAATTTGACTAACGTTGAAACTGCTACATTGGTTTATTTTAGTTATTTTCATAGCATAATGTCTTATGGTATTTTGCTATGGGGAAATGCAACTGATGTTGAAGTGATTTTTGTTTTGCAAAAGAGGGCCGTAAGAGCTATTTATAATCTTGGCTCTAAAGTGTCTCTTAGGGATAAATTTAAAGAAATTAATATCTTAACCTTGGCCTCTCAATATATATTTGAAAACGTTTTGTATGTACACAAGAACATAAACCAGTTCACTAAAAAAAGTGATGTTCATAATGTGAATACCAGGAACAAGCACAAATTAATTATGCCAGTTACCCGACTTCACAGAGTCAGTAACTCTTTTATGGGGCAATGTATACGTTTTTACAACAAAATCCCAGAAAGTGCTAAAAGTCTTTCAATCAAAAAGTTTAAATTTTATATTAAACAAAGACTTCATAAAAAGGGTTATTATAATATTAAAGAATACATAGATGATGATAACCCCTGGGAATGAGGTGATCGCCGCCAAGCCATTTCTACATCTTTATAATACAGCTATTGTAATACAGTTATTGTACATTATTTTAAAAATGACTAAAAAAAAAAAGCCCGCTGGGTTTCTTACTGGTTCTTCCCAGGACAGAGGCATTTTTGCGAACCAGTGTAGCTTAAAAAAAATGACTTTTAATAAGTACTATGTAAATAGTCTATATTGAATAAAAATTTATTCTATTCTATTATATCTATATATCTATTCGTTAAGCTTTTCAGAATGCCCGATGGGTTAATCGACGACATGCAAAATCTGACATAGGTCAAGCCCAAATTGAAATTAGTAGAGTGGATCTAATTCCTGATGGTGACAACTAATTTTCAAAAACACAAATTGTTGGTTTTCGAATCTAGATGTGTTGTGCATGCGAAATTTATGCCTCTAAAACGCAGTGGCTGTGTGGTTGCGGCAGAGTGTATATATCATCAAAAGGTATATTTCCAGACCCACCTACAACAAATAGTTTGTTCAAAAATATACCATTCCACAGAATGCGGACGATGTCAAAATTTTCGTGACATTCGCTAATTATTATGTAGTTAACCCGAATTGTTCATTGATAGCTTTGTTGCCAAACAACCTAACGTTTGTATGGACTGCTGATTATGGGCGGGTCTTTAATAAGCTTAAACAAGTCTTCATTGCCAGGCTGTCCAGACATATCTGGCTATAACGTGTTATTACGTTAACTTTGTGGAAAAATACTATAATGAATGCTATAATTATTAACCGCGTTTCTTAGTGGTGTTTGTGCCTTTAAAACCCACTCACCATACAACAGGACATAAATGAAGGGCTACGATTGTATAGTAAAAAAAATATTGTCTTTTTGTCGCTTTGAAATCTGGGATTAGGCGCTGTACTGTTTAATATTAAACACAAAGTAATGAAGTAGCTAAACGTTACTTAAAATCCGCTGGTTTTCATTATGTAGGTACCACCGCAGTGCCTTATTCTGCCGTGAAATCGCTGTGTTTCGGTCATACAAGACGCTGGGAGCAAGTGTAATCACTGGCCATATGAGACTTAAGAATTGAAGTCTTAGGGGGACGCAGTGTGGTGCCACATAGAAATATTCTGGATGACACAGCTTTACTCTGGGCGGACGTTGCACATACCATCAGGTGTCATATCATCAATGTTGCTCCTCTCGTACCTTTATCCAATAAAAAGAAAACTTGAAAAAACAACAAATTAATTGATCTGAACATAATTTTTACTTTTAAAGTCGTCATCGTCATTTCAGCCTAACACTAGCCCACTGCTGAACATAGGCCACCCTTTAAAATGCCACAAAAGTTTGTAGCTGTTATTTTAAAGAGATTTTGCCGTAGTTGTTACGCTTGGCGGGCGTGTAAGTAACCGCAGTTTATTTATTCAGATGTACCAGGAAGATACTGCTACCCATCTCCTGGTTCTCATTTTCCATCTCCCAACTTTTACGACAACCACAGGATGAGATGGAGTAGTAAATTCTCTTAAGCCGCCACTACACGGAATTTTAAAGTAAAGATGATTTTTGAAGCAATAAACAAATAATGACCGCATGGCTTTATAATCAGAGTAGCTGATTTCTACGCCGGATATGGATACGGATCTTGGGTTCGAATCTTAGCCGCAGCCAACATTTGTGCGACAACACGAATTGTTTGTCTTCGGGCCTGGTTGTGTTGTACATGTGAAATGTATGTCTGTAAAACGCACTCATAATACAGGTGTGAGGCTAAAAAAAGGTAGCTAATAACTATTTGTTAATCTTATCAGAGAACGGAAGAATAAGAAAGATTCAATATTGCCAACGATATAATCGAATTAGGGTAATACGTGTACAGAGGCTGAGATTTGGCTAATAGCCAACCATTAGAGCTGGTTGTCTAGAGTTTGGGAAGTGAACTGTAGCAAACAGCAATGATAAAGTCTTTCTCAGGTATTTTTATTTAAGATATAAAATTTATAAATCCAAGTGGTTTTATAAATTTGTTAATTTTGTCATAATGTTTTTGAGTTATCTACTCGTATTAGTTATTAGAAAATGAGTGAATTTATATTATTTGTATTTATGATAGTGTCATATTTATTATAGACTAGCTGTGCCTCGAGGTTTCACCCGCGTAAAATAAGCCGACCACAAGATTGACACATGATTTTTTGATAAAAAAATTAACGAGACGATCGATCGAAAAAAGTCAAAAAGCTTCTAAACAAATGCATGTCCACTTTCATGGTACATGAAAGTGTATATACATATATTTAGAATTGGCTATTTACTAGCTTTCATTTTTTTATTGGAGAAAGTGACGAGACGAGGTATACGTTCACTTGATGGTAATTGCAACGTCTAGCCATAACAGATGCTGTGTCACTCAGAATATTTCTGGGTGGCACCACACTGCGCCACCCGGAGACATCAGTTCTTAAATCTCATATGCCCAGTGATTAAATTAGCTCGCAGCGTCCTTCAGACCAAAACACAGTAATGTTTGCAGACCACTGCTTTACGGCAGAATAATTGGCCCTGGGATGGTACCTACCTAGACGGATTCCTGCATTGGAAGCCTATCACTAGTAGTTGATAACCCATATTATTATAAATGTGAAGACTTTTTTATTCTAAGTATTTTTTTAATAGCTACTGAGACGAATCTAATGAAGACTCATGTGTTAATCTATCAAGCGGCTTAGGCTAACATACATAAGATCACGACTGTATCCCATAAGGGGTAGTCAGAGACTGGGCACTCACTGCAAAAGCATATGACTGCCACAATCCACGTTTCACCAAAGTAATATAATGCACTTGGTATGATAGGTGGTGAGCCCATCGCCACCATGCGCTATTGCACAGTGCAGTTTTATTCCTTACTCGCCTTATTACGAAATCCATTGGATGAGATGGAGTGGTAGTATTCTTTTAACGAGCCGCCACCACACGGCACTAGGCTAACAATGGACATTCATACGTTGTCTTTACTTTGGCACGCCCTGTACATACTTATTTACATTCATACAATCATATTTACATACATACGCTCATATTTACATACATACGCTCATATTTACATAAATTTGAGAAACTTGAAAAATCCCCATCCTGGGGCAATCGAGTAAAAAGTAGTATGTATTTCGTTAATGGAAATAACGACACATGAGACGACTTTGTCGTTTGTTGTGAATATCTTTTACGAGTAGCCATTGGCGAAGTTAATACAGCCAAGTCCTCAATGCAGTCAACTTGTAGCAACTCTTCGAAAGTTGCCTTCGAATTCCTCGGGGTAGAATTACTTCTAAACTAATTTAAATTAGATGTAGCTGCCCAAGGGACAAAGAAACAAGTTTGGTAACCCAACTTAAGGACTCTTGACACATTCTCTTAAAAAGTTAAGAGAATGTGCCAAGAGTCCCTTTTTGTATTTCACGAAACTGCTTCCACGAATAATTAAAATAAAATGTTTTTTTCGTATATTGAACTTAATTTAATAAGAAAATATTTTTTTAATATCTTTACACAGAAAAAATATACACAATAACTAGAATAAATACAAATTATTCATCATCATCAGCCTATCAGTTGTCCACTGCTGCTCTTAGGACTGCTTCTCGTCTCGTCGAGTATACCTCAAAGTCTTCCCTGCAGGTCGGTTGATTAAACTCAGGATCGCTTAGCGAGCTATGGCTTACGCTCGAAGTTTTTCTGCGAGATATAATCCGTAACCATGATATCCGCAGCAGAACTAGAGTACCTGTCATAAGCCTAAGGATTAGCATGCTAAAGTGGCAAAGGGCCGGCCATGTAGCTCGGAGAACCGATAACCGTTGCGGAAGAAAGGTTCTCGAGTGGCAACCTCGTATCGGCAAACGCAGTGCAGGACGACCCACCACTAGATAGAGCGACAACCTGCACGGTTTTGCGGGAAGTCGATGGATAAAGGTGGCTCAGGATCGTGTTTTGTGGCAATCTACGAGGAGGCATATGTTCAACAGTAGACGAAGATGAGCTGAAATAATGATGATGATGGACTTGGAATTCTCCCAATAAAGTAGAAATTCGCGCTGATTGTGGTAGCAAACGACCCGCACCTTAGGCGCTGTTTCCCGTAACCGATCTATATATTTAAAAAAAGGTGTATTAAATAAAAAATGTAATAAAAAAGTAACGTAACCGCTTATAAATGTCTCACTCCTGAACATAGGCCTTCTTTTATTTCTGAGAAGATTTTGGAGCCGGGAAGAGTCTGCCACGCTGCCCAATACATGTTGGCGGGCTTCATTGTTCTCGGATTATCTAGGTAAATGATTACTCATTAATTAAAACTTCTCCATAATACATCTGAAACTTGTTTAGAAGCCATTAACAAAAGTAATTGAATTATTTACTTTATTTTTGTATTACAAAATACAAATCTTGTGTAAAATTCTAAGCCAAAATATGTGAAACAACTACTTTTACTTACTAAATTTCAAAAGGTTTTCTAACATTTCCTTTTACTGCAATTATATCAAAGTTGTCATTCTCTAAATTAAATGTTCCACATTATTTTGATTTGATAATTTACATTAAATTTAAATAAAATAATATAATTTTAATTTTATTATTTTACTGGTGGTAGGATTCCCATGCAGGAATCCGTCTAGGTAAGTACCACCGCAGGGCCAAATACTCTGCAGTGAAACAGCAGTGTTCAAACATCGCTGTGTTTCGGTCTGAAGGGCACTGAGAGCTAGTGTAATCACTGGCCATATGAGACTTAAGAACTAATGTCTTTAGGTGACGGGCGCATTGTGGTGCCACACAGCATTTGTTATGGGCAGATGATGCACTAAAAAATGTAAAAAAAACATTAAAACCTAAGTTTACAGTGTTATCAAAACACGACAAATAGAATTTAAAATGAGATCAAAAACATTTCCAAAGATATGCATGTAAAAGTTATATTGCATATTCACTAACTTTAACAAGGTAGTGCGAACGTAAAGCGTAGACTATACGTCAAAGTAACGCCCGAATATGTTAACCGATCTTTAATGGGCTTACTTTACTATACGGTAATATACTACGTCAAAGTCATGTTCGAGTCTATTAAGTTATGTTAATCCTTGACCTGTTTAGGGAAGATTCTGAGCCAAAGTAACGCTCAAGCTATTAACTAACATTATAGTGACTTTATCGGCTAACGTATAAGGCTACTTCAATCTAAGGCTATATAAAAGTACCATATTTAATAATATTAAGATAGCTTTACTAATAGCTTAGTATTTATAGTTATTCTGCCGCCAATAAGTGTTGTAAACAAACATTAAGCACATTATTACAATTTACAAACATGAGTGGCTTCCTTCCGATGCAGTACCACTTTATATTGTGCTTATTTTTATGTTTAGGAGGAAAATATATTTAATTATTAATTGAAACTTTATTATCCACCTTAATGAAAAGGGTAACATTGGGCGGACTTAATGCCTATTGGCATTCTCTCCCAGTCAACCCGTGGGGGTGGAGAAAGTTGTAAAGGGTACATTATAAAAAAACGTAAAAAATACCTTTGATTGTAATCGGTATTAATGTAATTAATACATAAAGAATGGAGTAGAAGGGGGGTATACATACAATATATCACACAGGTATACAAAAATATAGCATAGGATGAAGGCTAGATAAAAGCGATAGACTAAAAGTTTAAGAAAAAAATAGGAAAAAAAGGGGAAGCTTGTAATCAATAAATTAAAAAAATAAATTGTAATGCAAGTACAACATGCTTTTACAAGTTTTTTTAAGGTAACAAGGAACTTATCTTGTCGAATGCATGGCGTAAAGAATTCCACAAGCGCATAGCTTTGACTGCAAAAGATTTCTTGAAGCAAGAGGAGGAATGTATAGCACATTTTAGAGAGATTGACAGAAGAACGAAGGAACCGTTCATGAGAAAGGGAAATGTACTGAAAACCGGTCTTTTAAGTATTTAGAAGCGCAGGGATTGAACAGCACGCAGTACAAAGTAGAAATAATATGAGTATTCCTGCGAATACGGATTAGGAGCCACCTAGGCTGTTTACGAAAATCGGAAACATGATCATATTTGCGAAGCCCATATATGTAGTTCAAATATATCATCGTAGGCTGCACTCCGGTTAGATCAAGATAGCAAATATCAGCCTAGTCAAGGATGAGCAGAAGTAATTAATGGCGCGCGAGTAGCAGTGGGAAGGAAATTACGTAGTCGTAGGCAGCCTCGAGCAGAGAACATTTTCCTACTAGTCACTACTCATTTATCTGGGGAGTCCCAGATTAACATCTATTATTATAACATAACTAACGGTTATTTATCTAATCTAAATAAGCGAAAAAGCTTGTTTGTTACAAGCTTAATGCCATCTAATGATTTCTTATGTTAACGCGAAATCTACACATTTAAATGAAAAATAGTTTTACGGATTTTATCGCGTTTCATTTATACTATTTATAACTCGACGTTTTCTTCTTGCAGTGGTATGCTTGGTTTTTGATTTATATTTTGATGTAATACCATCTTCTCTATTGAAATTAGGATGTTTTTTTTTAATTTCTATAGCCTCGCTTCTATAACTTCTACGCCGCGGGTCCTGGATTCGAACCCAGCCGGAGCCAAACATTTGTACCAAACACAAATTCTTGGTTTTCGGGTCGGGTTGTGTTGTACATGTGTAATATATGTCTGTAAAACGCACTCATAATACAAGTGTGAGGCTAAAAAAAGATAGGTGATAACTATTTGTTAATTTTATCAGAGAACGGAAGAATAAAAAAGGTTCAATATTGCCAACGAGATAATCGAATTAGGGTAATACGTGTACAGAGGCTGAGATTTGGCTAATAGCCAACCATTAGAGCTGGTTTTCTAGAGTTTGGGAAGTGAACTGTAACAAACAGTATTTTTATTTAAGATATATAAACCAATTTATAAATCCAATTGGTTTTATAAATTTGTTAACACGCACCCATAATACAGGAGAAATCTTACAGTGGCGCAGTGTTTTTTAAATATAATATGGAATAAAAGAAGTTAAAAGTATAATGTGAATCATGTAAATACTTCTTATTTAATAAAATGATTCCATACTTTTCTATTTACATTAACTTGTAATTATTTCCATTTGCATCGGATTACATGAAATTTGAGACATGTGTAAAATTAATCCACAAACGCTAGAGTTACAGGTGTGAATTTATTATCGTAGAAACTGAGATAAATATGAAATGCGACAAAAATAAAGTAGATACTTTCTTCGTGAATTTATTTTCCAATACAGTCCCATGAAATACACTTTTACTTTTATTAATTGCAACTGCAAATCTTATTAAAAATAGTTTTTAACATAAAAAAAGTTTTCTTTTATTAATAGGGAAAAGGACATGGACATAAATTATTACTTGTTGTTAAAAATATGTTACATAAATTAAGTGTACGGATTCAAAAACCATAAAAAGATAAGAAAAAGCCTACCCTAAAAAACCCAATAAAAATGTTCGTAAACTGTCTGCGATAAAAAAGAAATTATAAATAATATTGTATGGATAAAATTTACCGCCTAAAAGCTTTTAATGTTACATGGCACGGAAATCAAACATTTACTATATTGAGCACGTTTTATCCATTCAGGGTCGATGAAAATGTACAAAATTGTTTCGTCTTCTTTGGAGCAGTATCTGCTCTTATTTTATACATTTGACTTCTTAGCCCCAAGACAGACATGTTCTTGTGTCGGCTTCAGTGTCCAGTGCGGGTTTTACCCAAAATGCCCAAATTATCTTTTATTACATCGAAAAGTTTATATGTTATGCAACTGGGTCACCAGTTTCCTTGCAGACCGGAGCATCAAGGTCGTAGTAGACGGTGCATGCTCGGACTCCAAGTCTGTGGGTGCTGGTGTTCCACAAGGCTGCGTGCTATCGCCAACCCTGTTTCTTCTGCATATCAATGATATGTTACAAATTAGTAACATTCATTGCTATGCAGACGACAGTACTGGTGATGCCTTGTACACCGGCCGTGCTAATATTTCTCGGGAACACGTCGACGAGTGCCGGAACAAACTTGTGTCTGAAGTCGAGATTTTGTTAGACAAAATCTCAGACTGGGGCCGACTAAACTTACTCCAGTTTAACCCAAATAAGACACAGGTTTGCACGTTTACCGCTAAAAAGAAACCCTTCGTCGTAGCACCTCGTTTTGGAAGCACTTCCCTCGTTGCCACAGCCAGTATCGGAATTCTTGGCGTAGACATATCGAATGACGTTCAGTTTCGCTGTCACTTGGAAGGGAAGGCCAAATTGGCTTCTAAAAAGCTTGGCGTGCTCAGTAGAGCGGGGCAGTATTTCATGCCGGTCCACCGCTTGCAATTTTACTAGGCGCAGGTTCGGCCTCACATGGAGTACTGTTCTCATCTTTGGGCGAGGGCACCCCAGTGCCAGCTCCTTCCTTTTGACCGTATTCAACGAAGAGCGGCTCGAATCGTCAACGACCAGGTTCTTTCCGATCGGCTTGATACACTGGCCTTGCGAAGAGATATTGCATCTCTTTGCATTTTTTACAGGATTTACAACGGGGAGTGTTCCGAGGAATTGTTCGGAATAATTCCAGCCGCTGGTTTTCACCATCGCACTTTGCGGCAGAACACAAAATTCCATCGTCACCACCTGGAATGGTTGGCATTCCACCACAGTGCGTTTTTCGCGGAATTTTCTGCCACGCACTACCACTCTATGGAATCGGCTGCCACCGGCGGTTTTTCCGGACCGATATGACTTAGGGACCTTCAAGAAAAGAGCCTATTCCTTCCTCAAAGGCCGGTAACGCACCCGCGATTCCTCTGGTGTTGCGATTGTTCATGGGCGGTGGTGATCACTTACCATCAGGTGAGCCACTTGCTCGTTTGCCCCATCTCCTATAAAAAAAAATGTTAACAAAATATTCGTCATTATAGTGTACTTACTGAGCTTTATAACACTAAATATCCAATACTGGCTGCTCGCCAGAACTTGAAATCTGTCGTAGACACACATATTACGCTGAACCGGAGATCGATTATCTTTTTGGCGATGAAAATATTTCGCCGCTTTCAGACGGTGCTTACAAATCATTTTACTTGGAATACGCTAGTTCCCTGGCAGCGGATATTTGTATTTGCTGATCGCATATATTATTTCGATAAACCGTTAATTTTGTACTTAACCTGTAAGATTTCATTCGATAATCCTATTAATAGTCCATTGTTGAAGACTGGCCTCTGATATTGCGATCGCCAATCTGTCTGCCACCTACAATACTGCGACATATTTTCCTAACTCGTGAGAGACATATTATCCTGCAGTATATTGCTTAGAGGTGATGATAATAGAAAACAATCTATATATATATAATCATTTCTCAAGTGTTTTTTTTGTCGGTACGAAATATCTTCCTTAATTCTGTATCAAAACTAATGTTTGATACGCCATTTTGAAGATTATTTTCCTCGCTAATTACGAAAAACGAGTAAATGTCTTAAAATTATTGGTTTTCGTTAATTAATTTAGTTGTAGAAAGCGCCATCTGTTGACAATCTGGTTAAGTTACATTCTTTAAAGAAGGTGGATGGCGCCATCTGTTTATGATCACGATACCATCCGAAATATTCGCACGGGATATCTAGTTTATTTTTAATACGAAACGAAACCTTACAGTAGGATTTTTCCTGTCTCGTGAGTGCGTTTTACAGAAATACATTTCAGCTGCACAACACATGCAGACCCGAAAACCAACAATTTTTATTTTTGCACAAATGTTGGATCCGACTAGGATTCGAACCTAGGACCCACGGCGTAGAAGTCAGGTACTAAGACTGATCCTTATTATTTGGTTATTGAAAAGAATATATTACACAAACTCACAACCGTACGCATACTCATACGTTCGCGCTCACGCTGACAACGGCAAGCAAGCTTGTGCACGCGAACGAACAAACTATGGTCAAAATAGATCTGATCATCTATAAATCAACCTCAACTATGCTTTCGGATTTAATATTCTTGAATATGGCGACTTCTTTTAAAACTGTCTCAAACTCTTTTACTACATACATACATACAGTCTCGCGTTTTTCCCATATAAGGGTGGCCACTTACGCAGCCCACATTTTGCACTCGCGGGGAACATGCCGTGACGGATGGCGAACCACGTCGCCGCCACCTAGGAAAGTGTCAAAAAAATTCTTACTCCACATTGCGTTCCACGAGCAGTATAGTGACAGCATTGCATAGTATAGTGTTATTCTGCACGAATAAAGGCTTTCCGTGTAATACCTTAGTCGCCTTACACGACATCTCGATAGAGAAGAAGTAGTTGCTATTCTACTCTCCCGGACGCCTATCCGCTAAATTTAGTAAAGCTTTTTCTAAATTGAACTAATACATTTTCGCAACTGTTCATTACTCTCTATAAAAAGTAAATATCTATTACAAACACTACATTCTCTATATGTATATAGTAGTTTTTTGAAGATAATCATTCAGAAATCAATTATTTTCTATAAGATACTCGAAATCAAATGAAATAAAAAATTGACTCTAGACTTTAAATTGATATCTAAACTATGTTGTTTCTCTTCCATTAACGTATTGGTTTTCACGAACTATCGCCAGATTTTCCAAGCTGTCTTAAATAATTGACACGTTTAGCGTATTTTAGATAATGTTTTCAATCCTATTTAAACGTAACTATAATTTTCATGGCGCTGTACAATTTGATTTCTAAGTAAGTTCGAAAAGTCATAATCATCTTTGGATTTATTATTTCAATGTAGCTTTATGCGGTTGAAAAGGGTAAGCTCTTGACAAATATGACGGTTTAACACAATGTCGTTTCGTTTCGGTTCTTTGTGTTGGACACGGTATTGTATTCTGCCTTTTTTGTTTGTAAATGATGCCTCGTAAATCTTATAGTATTACTAACAATTTCGGAGTAATATATCGTAGTTTTTAAATTAAAATATAAAGAGTCGTCGTAGTCGTTTCAGCCTATCACTAGTCCACTGTTGATGTTCAGCAGTGGACTAGTAATAGGCCTCCGTCATAGATCGCCGCAAAGGTTTGTAGCTCTCATTTTGGGGGGATTGGCCATAGTTGCTACGCTTGGCAGGCGGGTTGGCAACCGCAGTTTATTTATTCAGATGTTCCCGGAAGATGCTGCTGCCCATCTTCGGTTTTTATTTTCCATCTGCGATGCCATTTGCGATATTAAGAGTTATATGCATGATCTCAAATATATTTTTTTTCAAATATTCAATGAAATTTCTGCGATCGGGTAAATAGAAGAAATAATAGGCCACAAAATAATAATATAATTTTTATATTATTATTTTGTATATAAAAGCAGGTGGAGTAAATTAACCGAAAGAGAAAAAATATAGCATATAAACTTGCAACGATTGAACAACGCCTTCATGGAAAGTATAATTAAAAAATGTTTGGTGCAGCTGTTGTGAAAGTTGCTGCTAAAGATAAAAATATAGTAGTACATAAACCAAAGAAAAAATACTTAGTTACTGTCGCGAACCAAACACACTAGAGCTAAACTGAGATATAGTGGCTTTGTCATAATGACAGAAAATTATATATTCAATAACATATACGCTAAACAGGAGAGAAAATCATTAGAAAAATCTGTTTCTTTTAGTAATTAATAACTAAGTTACAGAGAACGCAGATGACACACTCCTAAGTGAGCTAGAAATTAGTAGTTAAATTAGTACCCTAGGGTGGTGTACCCAGTACCCAGTTCTGCCGTGAAGAAGTAGTGTGCAAACATTACTGTGTTTCGATCTGAAGGGCGCTGAGAGGTAGTGTAATCGCTGGGCATATGAGACTTAAGAACTGATGTCTTAGGGTGACGGGCGTAGTGTGGTGTCACGCAGAAATTGTCTGGGCGACAAAGTAATTGGTTACGGGCAGACGTTGCACTTACCATCAGATGAACGTTTTGCTCGTTTCGTTACTTTATCCAACAAAAAAAAAGCAAATCCTAAAGTAGTGTGGAAAGGACGTTATCTTCACGAACCGTAGTCATGAGTGACCGACGTTAGAGAAAGAAGGCATAGTAACTGCGATTGTACCCTAGGCGTATTTCTGCTTAAGATTCCTACTGCCCATTTAAATGAAACTAAGTTTACGGATTTTATCGCGTTTAATTTTTTATTATTTATAACCCGACGTTTCGAGTGCTTTACAGCACCCATGGTCACGGGAGGACTGAGGGGACAGATGTCCTGATGTCATGGTTAACCTGGGGTACCTTCAGCTTTTATTTATTATTTTTGGTCCAATCTACGCAGAAAGAGCTAACTGTGTCTTGAAGTCTTGCAATAGTATGCTTGGTTTTTGATTTAATTTTAATTTTATTTATTATTGGATCCCAAGCTGGTGGTAATACCCAACCATCTTCTCTATTGAAATTAGGATGTTTTTTGATTTCAATAGCCTCGCGAATCATCCTTGGTAGGAATCGGTGTTCTTTTGCAAGGATCTGTGGTTTATCAAATCTGATGTAATGGTTGGGATGATCCAGAACATGGTCACAGACTGCAGACTTCCTAGAACGACGATGCTTCACGTCAGCTATGTGTTCTTTTACGCGGGTTTTAATCGATCTTTTCGTTTGGCCTATGTAAGAGAGACCACATTCACAATCTAGCTTGTATACTCCTGCGTCCTGTAGAGGGATGTTACACTTGACAGATGGTAAAAACTGACTTATCTTCTTCGGCGGCTTGAGGAATGTTTTTATGGAAGCCTGCTTCAAGATATAGCCAATCTTGTCCGTGACTCCTCTGACATAAGGTAGAACAGCAGGCACACGCTCGACTGTGGCCGGTTTCACTCGGGTCACTGCGACGTAGGCGCGGAACCCGAAGCTTGTTGTCGTGCAAAACTTGCTTGACATGTTGAAGCTCGGCGGCCAGGTGTTTCCTGAAAGCACGAGAAATCTGTTCTCGTGCTCTCTGAAACAAGTATTTATCCACGGTAGCTAACTTTGATGGATGATGGTGAGATTCACCGTTTAAATATCTGTTAGTATGGGTCTCTTTTCTATACACAGTGTGACACAAGGTGTTATTAGGATATCGAATTACTAAAACATCTAGAAAAGCTAAAGAGTTATTTGCCTCTAACTCCATTGTAAATTGAATTTTAGAGTTTAGGGAGTTAAGGTGGTCTAGAAATGCAGTTACTTTATCTGATGGTAAAATTGTGAAAGTATCATCTACATACCGCTTGTAGAGTCAGTCAGGTGTAGGTCTTTAATCTCACTGACAAAATGGTATGAATCCTTTGTGTGTGCTCTAGTGTGTCCTCTGAGTGGTGAGAGTACTTTAGCGACATGCTGAGCCAATCTGTAGGTTGGTGAATCGATCTGGCTCACTATTGGACGTAGTGGAGCATTTGGTTTGTGTATCTTTGGTAACCCATACAAATTCGGTGATTTGGCACAAGATGGTATTATCGAACTAACGTCCAGATTCAATTTCTCGGAGTGTTTCTTAATATGATCGCTAGTCGTTTTAAGCGTATTAGTAGTTGGGTCTGATTTGACCTTTTTATATGTACTTTCGTCCGACAAAAGTTCTTGTATTTTAAAATTGTAATCTGACGTATCCATGACTACCGTAGCATTACCTTTATCTGCGCGGAGGATCGTGAGTTCAGGTCTGTTCCGTAGGTTGTTCAACGCCTTTAATTCGTCTTTATGAAGATTTAGTATCGGCACCGAACTTCGACGTAACATAGACGAAACGTCTTGACGTATGGCCTCCAAATCTTCTTTATTGATATCGTTTTTAAACAGACAATCTTCGACACTACAGATAATTTCTTCGTACGGTATTCTTCGCGGTGTTACTGCGAAATTCATGCCTTTCGATAATACTTTTAATGTAGATTCATCCAGTGTTTGTTTTGACAGATTATAGACCGCGCGTAATCTATGATCATTGTCCGTAGTCAACGGTCGCGTTCCGTTCATGCGTTGAGATTGATGTTTGACATTTAATTTGGTCGTTAATTTTTGATTTTTTTTCTATGTGTTTAATTTTGCAATCATTATATCTAGCTGTTTCACGCTTATTTAATGTTTCAATGCAATTATTAAAATCAAATGTCGTTAAAACTGTTTTTAATTCACTGGATAAATTGTCTATGGACGTATTTATGTCATGTAGATCGGTACGCTTTTGCTGAATACCCGTTCTTAATAACTTTTTACTTGCCTGTTTTAAGATCTTAGCGCTTTCTCGAATGTCCTTTTTAGCTGATATTTTGACACAGGTAGGAATGAGATCATGGTCTCTGCATCTCTTCAAGAAATTCAAAGATGTTATGAATCTTGCGCGCTTGGTCTTGAGATCTTCTAACCGGCGTATTTTATTTGCGATTTCCAGTCCGTACTGGTTCACATAATGATTTCTTATATTTACGCGAACACTACACATTTAAATGAAACTAAGTTTACGGATTTTATCGCGTTTATTTTTTTATTATTTATAACCCGACGTTTCGAGTGCTTTACAGCACCCATGGTCACTGCAAGACTTCAAGACACAGTTAGCTCTTCTGTGTAGATCGGACCAAAAATAATAATCAAAAGCTGAAGGTTAACTATGACATCAGGACATCTGTCACCTCAGTCCTCCCGTGACCATGGGTGCTGTAAAGCACTCGAAACGTCGGGTTATAAATAATAAAAAATTAAACGCGATAAAATCCGTAAACTTAGTTTCATTTAAATGTGTAGTGTTCGCGTAAATATAAGAAATCATTATATAATCCTACTGCCTTTCCGATCAGAGCAATTTTATAAACGGTGGTAGGCGGTAAAAAAATTACGTAAAAGTTATTCATTACATTTTATTCTCTGGTGAGGCCGTACACAAAATCATCAAGCTGAAATATTTACTGGGTTAATTTACTGGTTTGATAAAGATTTTGGGAATAGTAATAGAGAGGAGGCGCCGCCTGGAATTTTAAATGTATGTGAGGGGATTAATCTCTAACTTTAATAGTTATATAGAAAAATCTTCACTTAATTTTATTAAAAACGAGTAATAATGAATTTCATACACATAACTTAGTCAATTAATATGCCGACACAGCTGTAAAAAAAACAAAAAAGTCAATCATAAATGTTTAAAAAAAATAAAGAACGTTTCTCTCTGAAGTTAGCTATAGCTATATAGAATATAAATATACATTTCTGCAACAATCAAAAGATTTTGGTACACATTATGAAGTCAAAAAAAATATTTTCGATGTAACGACTATCTTAAAATCCTCTTACAAATTCCATTACTCGACGACATTGCTTTGAAAAGTTAGATATCGATGATCGTTACTTTTTACAACGTCGTTTCAAGTCGCGTCACACTGACTCTATCGTCGTCCGTTTGCCGGATACTATTACGTCGGATCCAAATAAATTGTGATGACCTCACCGATCATATTTTAATGCATGTAATGCGCTCATATGAATCAAGATAACGATAATTTTATATTTGTCGCTAATTTAACTTACAATAAATACCAAAAAACGTATGTAACATTCTCAGGAAATATTTTTTTCTTATGAGAGAAAATGACGAGACGAATAAATCGCTCACCTGTTAGTAAGTGCAACGTCTGCCCATAACAATTACTGGTGGTAGGATTCCTATGCAGGAATCCGTCTATGTAGGTACCACCCCAGGGCCAGTTGTTCTGCTGTGAAGCAGAAGTGTGCAAGCATTACTGTGTTTCGGTTTAAAGGGCACTGTGAGCTAGCGTAATCACTGGGCATTTGAGAGTTAAGAACTGATGTCTCAAGGTGACGGGCGCAGTGTGGTGTCACACAGAAATATTCTGGGTGACACAGCATTTGTTGTGGGCGGACGTTGCACTTACCATCAGGTGAACGTGTTGCTCGTTTCGTCACTTTATACAATAAAAAAAAAACAAATGCTGTGTCACCCAGAATCTTTATAAGTGGCACTACACTGCGCCCGTCACTCTAAGGCATCAGTTCTTAAGTCTCATATACTTAGACATTACGCTAGCTCTCAGTGCCCATCTAACCGAAACAGAATAATGTTTGCACAATACTGCTTCACGCCAGAATAACTGACCCTGGTGTGGTATCTACATAGATTTTATGATAGATTCCTGCGTATTACGATCAGAATAATCCACTGTTAAGACACCCGCGATAGGGTAGTAAATTTTCTGAGCCACCACTACACGCCAAAATTATGTATTACGAAATTACATACTTTAATGAATTATACATCAAAATTTCTGAAACTATAACATTTTATCGGAAAATGCATTTTTATCACCGCAAATCGTAGCCAAAAAAATATCACAGACACTATAATTTCCGTCTGGTACTCGTATATTGAAATTTTTTTCCATCCGCAATTTCTTGTTGGCGACAGCCCCGTAATACTGAGGAGGAAACAGCTGAGACCAAGAAATAATTCTATGGTGCAATGGGGTATGATTATTATTTTTAATTACATTACTGCCATTTCATCAAAAAAATTTGTTTCATTTATTTCATCTATTATTTGTTATATATTTTTCTGTATCTGTCATTAAAGAACAACTGGTTACTCTCAAAAAATTAGTGCAGCTCTCCTCACGACATTGTACTGCACTGGTATACTGCACATGACTGTGACATTCCAAATGAAAGTTTCTGCGAAGTTTCACCTAGTTCGCAGATTATTGTCTTGGCATTATGGCTTTGTGATTATCATCAGACACAATTCAAACCATTTCAAAGTCAAAGTCAGAGTCAAAATTAGGCTTGTTTAAAGCTCTTATCAAAATCTACACCGGTTCAAAAATGACCTTCTCTGAGAAGAACCGGTAAGAAACTCTGGGGTCTTTCTTTTTTCAATGCCATATTACATAATGTCATTTACAGATTACACATTACAAAAAAATTACATCATTAAATTTAGTAGCCAGGGGGTTTGCAAGTGCAGAGTATGAGTTATTTCCACAGCATCTTTGTCCTCTATATAATGATCTATTTTATAATACGCTTTATCTAATAATGTCTTCTTGATAAGTTTTTTAAAATCCATGTCCGATTTTTGTGTTACACTTTTAGGAATTTTATTATAAAACTTTATACATCTACTAAGAAAAGACTTTCTAGTTTTAGCCAATCTAAACAAAGGGACCTCTAGCGTGTCACCTCGACCCATTCTACAGGATACAGTCAATTTTTCGGTAAATAAATTAATGTTTTTACGTACGTACATAATATTTTCAAAAATAAACAACGACGGAAGTGTCAATATACGAGTATTAGTTTCCCTGAATTTGCCGTTGTTTTGTTAAGCCGCGATATCCCAAAGGTCTTGCGCTCGCATTAAATGTCATAGTACGCGAACCAGCATAGGAACAGCGCGTCGGACTCTTCCCAGTTCTAAAGCCACCTGAAAAACACGATAGGAGGTCTGTGCTCAGCAATGGGATGGGATTATTTTGCTTTTTATTTATAATTAGCTGTACCCCGCGTTTCTACCCGCTTAAAATAAACCAATCACATCATCATAATGTCATACGGCATGGTATGCATGGCATCATTTACAGTTACTCAGCCCTTCTCGGTAATATTTGATTCTCAAAGTGCGGCTTTCCTCAATATTGAGACTCTCTAATGCAAAATAATTTTTGAAATCGGGCTAGTTTTTCCTGAGATTAGCACGTTCAAACAAACTCCCCAGCTTTATAATAGTACTGAGATAGTAAATAGTGTTGGTGTCACCGTTATAATTTCTCTGTACTTATAACTGGCAAATTTTATTAAATACGTTATTGTGCTACTATTTGCTAACCCCAATGAATTAAAAAAGAAGATATATAAACACGCAAAAAAAGAACTATGAATTTTCTAAACCATATATTAAGATATTTAAGAAGAGATATATTAAGGAAACGCTTAAACTACCATGAACTAAAATGATAATGAACGAAATGCAAACTAAAGCCGCGCGTAACACGTTCTAATTCTACAGTTTTTCGAATTCGTGCTGCTTAAAATTTAAACAGGCAAAGTCTGCCAATAACAACACCACACTGCGCCCGTCCCCCTTAAACCAGTTCTTAAGTCTCGTATGCCCAGTAATAAGACTATCCCTCAGTGCCATTTACACTATGATTTTATACTTTTGGAATATAACGGACGGAAAAACTAATTCAACATGTACAAAACGCCTGTGCACGTTTCTGCTTTACTATACCACCGCGGAGCCACGTTACGACTTTTATCACTAATAAACTTAATATTATGAAAATGTAGCATCGCAGGAGACTCCATTGAGCGTGTCTACTTTTTGATATAATAAAACACTATAAACCCAGGTACTTAGAACGCAAACTGGAGTAATATTGGTGAGGGAAGGCGTTGTGAGGCCCAGCAGCGCTATCAACAAATCGCCACACAGAGACACGGATCCGCAGCGTTCCGAGGTAGCTTCCGATATGCAGCAGCCAAGTGTTAGAACAATATTCCACCATCCGTTAGAGTCCCGCGAGTCAAATGCGCATTTAAAAACAAAATGAAATTATTTTTAATGAAAACGCAGACAAATGCTTAAAGCTCCTGCTGTGTTTAAAATAAATTTAATAATAATCGTAAATAAATATATTATCTTATCATATTATTTTTTTATCTTCATATATTTTATAATTTCTTGTCCTAGTATTTAACTTTATTCCTTGCTTTCTAACACATAGTACGTATTATTTATTTTCTTGTTATATTCTTTCGATAGGTGATTGCGTTAAGAACTGCATAGTAAATTCTGCCATTGACACACCGTAGGTACCTAGAGGTGTCAGCAGAATACCAGCGTTGACATTCTTGCCAACATAATGCTGAGCTGAAACCATATCGATCCAGCATCGCAATTTTTCTTTTTAAATTTACTAAGGTTCAAGTTAAAGAAAAATCTATTGTGTAAATTTTTATTTTGTGTCGTATGTACCATTTTTGCAAAAATATTCGTTGCATATAAAATCTCCATGACCTTTCAGTAGCTCGACGGCGCGAAACAATCACATTATACACGCTTACGTGAATATTGAATACGAACGTAGGCATAAATAAAATACGATAACTCGGTGTTATCCTTAGGTTTACGCCATGGAAATCTGTTTAAATTGTTGAAATTTATGTTTTCTCTCAACAGACTAAACATTAAAAATAAACATTAATACTTAGACGGTTACCTCAAATACTGCTTAAAGCAGCTTTATCCGATCGTAAACAATCCACAGCTGTCCAAAACTCGTCCTGAAATTCAGGACATTACCTAACCGCCACGATCAAAGACAGACGTTATATTATTAGATCTTAAATTATGTTTTGAATTAATTAATACAAAGATTAAACATAAAAATAGGCAATAGAAAAAAATATTTTTTAGAGCAGTGTAAAATTTGTTCTTTTAATATTAATCTTTTTTCAATATTAGCGATGTACCACTGACTCATCACGATATATCCGAAAGTACAAGAATAATGACTTGAAATTTGGAGCACATATTACACACTCCATAAGAACGGATTTTACGAACATTTACTCCTGAATGGGTAAAAGGGGTGGACACATTACGCCCAGTGAAGAGGACGCGTATCACATGTAATTTTCTACATAATAATCTGTTGTTAGATGTGACAACTGACTCAAGATACGCTGGGGAATTAGTCTTTACTAAAAAAAAGTTTTGTTTTGGCTAGACTGGTGTGTTTTCCACTGTTACATTTTAATGATATTCAAGGCAAGTTAGGGAAAAAGGCATTTTGAAAGAAATATATTTTTGTTATGGTTTAACCTGCAAATGATCAAATTCAGAACACTTTAAGTTATTACTGCAGATGTAGTGCCTCTTATATTCGTTTCCTTCTCTTTTTTTTAAAGTTGTATTGGTTTTGTATTTGGTATTTGTATTTCAATTATTTTCATTAATACCTATTTTCTGAAATACCAATTACAAAAAAAACTTAAGGCTCCAAAATACTTTTTCACACATTGTATTTACATTAAGCGTCATATTTTTCAAATTGTACGCTTGTAAAGTTTTATGATAAGGGCTCTGTACCTAATACTTGTACCTTATTTAGATTTAGATTTACTTATGCAATATGATACTTTCAAGCGTTTAAGTTAAAGTCTGTTTATTATTTCTGTTTATTAGTCTATTTATTTCTGACCAATCGCTTCCAATTATGTACAGTTGGAAACGCTCTTCAAAAGCCCAAAGTTTGAGACAGCAGTTTTGGGATAGCATGAAAGATATGTTGAATTGCCAAAATTGTTGGGGGTGAAGTGTGATAGGTACTATAGTGTGCTGGGAAGGTCCGGCGATGTTTGGAGTGGAATCTTGTAGTAATAAACACAGTGTTTGACCATAAAAAGATCCACTTTTATACTAGCGAAGAATGAAGCCTGAGAAGTATGATTCATTTTGTGATTGTTGATGAAGGATTGAGATAGCATTCACACATAGCGCTTTCTGGTGTTGAGCCAAATAACTGCACTGCACTGCAGTGCGCTCGTTAGCCAGACATAACTGTTACCAGTGGTGCGGTTCCTATGCAGGATATCTAGGCAGGTACTATCGCAAGACCAGTTATTCCGCAATGAAGTAGGGTGTGGTGATGATTCAGAAATATTTTGGATGACACATCATTTGTTATGGACCGACGTTGCGCTTACCACCAGGAGAACGTTATGCTTGTCCCGTCAATTTCTATATTAGATAATGATTAAACTGATGATTAGCGGTACAATAGATGACTAACTAGTACAGCTTAAACCATACACTTTATATCGGGTACGGTGATGGAAAAACGAGTAACTTTATGTTAACACTAACACTTACTCTAAACGACAAAGTTATCTATTAAGTTAAACTTAATCTTACTTGTTCTTATATACAATAAAATACAAATTATATCAACGATTAAACATATTTTTGTTCATGTAAATTTAACCTGTACCTGGGTTCTAAATTTACGAGAGACGGAAAGTATGACTGTGATATTGAGAGAAGAGTATTAGCAGGAAATCAAGTGAATGGGGCTCTGCATAACTTTATGTGTAGCCAGAACGTATCTAAAAAGGCACGACTAGCTGTACATAGGGGAGTTCTGGTCCCTACACTTATGTATGGTAGTGAATGCTGGGTCTGGCAGAAGAAGCATGAAAGTAGGATTAACGCTGTGGAAATGAGAAGTTTGAGAGGTATAGCTGGAGTAACTCTGATTGACAAAGTGAGAAACAGCGTGTTATGGGAACGTTGCGGTGTGGTTGAAGATGTAGTGAAAAAGATAGAGAAAGGCATGCTTAGATGGTTTGGACACGTAGAGAGGATGAATGAAAGGAGATTGACGAAACAGATTTATGAGGCAAGTGTGAATGGAAAAGCCGGTAAGGGTCGACCTAGGCGTACCTATCACAATCAGATCGGTGAACTTTTGAGGAAAGGTCACGTTAAAAGTACCCGCAACCGACGAGCGTGTGTGAAAACGCTAATGAAAGTAGAAGAAGCTAAAGAAGTGTGTCAGGATCGTAGCAAGTGGAAAGATGTGGTCTCTGCCTACCCCTATGGGAAAGAGGCGTGACTGTATGTATGTATGTATGTAAATTTAAAAAAGAATTCACATGAATGATAAATTTATTAAAGGTAAAAAAAACAGTGTGAATTACCCTTATAAATATATGAAGTAAAATGGCTTTTTTGTAATAATATAGTAGAATATATGTACATACAAGCATTGTTTGAGCTTTACCTTCAATCGGGACTACAATCCGATAATGTCGAAACCGTGACTGACCATTAATAACGGGAATTAAGTAGATTGGACCGTTTGTGTCATTTGGCACATCGCCAACACTAGACGCTCAACAGGTAAACGAAGATAGCGTAGCAATAATATGATTAAATGGTTTCTGGATATATAGACATACAATGTGAAGTTGTTTAGTAAAAGATATTTATATTATTATATATAAGGAGTGATCTATTGCAAATGTATACTGTACATACATACATACAGTCTCACCTTGTTCCCATTTAAGGAGTAGGCAGAGGCCAATCACGTAGCACACTATTTGCCCTCGCGGGAAACGAGTCGTGACGGGTGGCAGACAAAGACGCCGCCATTTTGGTAAGAGTCAAAAATTCTTACTCCCAATTGCGTTCCCACGAGCAGTATAGTGACAGCATTGCACATTATGGTGTTATTCTGCAGGAATAAACGCTGTTCGCACAATACGTCAGTCGCCTCTTACGACACCTCGGTAGGAAAGAGGTGGGTGCTATTCTACTCAGCCGGTCAGGTGCCCGATAGGTATCGGATACTGTATGTAATGATAAGCATACATTTTTATTGATAATTTTACTAGTTATTTGATTGTTATGCCCTGCCCAGGTGTAACCTACCGCAGTGCCAGTACCTCAATGTTTTACTGTTTAAAGGCTTTTGGACTGAAGGTAATCTTCATTCCAAAAAGCCTGTTAGCCCGAAGGCTTTTACAGCTTCACCAGATTGAAAGGTGGCTGAGGGCGCTTAGCCGAAACCTTAGTTATCGATAACCCCCTGAAAGAGTATCTCGACTTGAACCGTCGTCCTGTGAACGAGAGTAACTGATTCGAGGGTGCCCAAGGGAGTTTTCGGTTTCGGTTCGGTCAGCTACTTCTTTCGAGAGGGCATTTGCAATTAATTCAGAATGCAATTCCGCTGGAGAGGAAATGGCACAAGAAACTCCAGCGACGCTTCTATTAATGATGCTTGGGGACAACCGGCCTGAGATGTGACAACACCGTGAATAACTTTGTCTGATACGTCCCTCGCCGACGGCGGGAACGGTTTGATCGTCGATGTGTGTGTAGTGTTGAGTAGAGCGCTTGGGCCCTAGTGATAACGTTATGCGGATCCTCAAAGACGTGCCTCGGTTTCCTATTTCCGCGAGTCAAATTTTGGTGTAACGCGATGGCATTGTATGTGGCGGCACTTAAAACCTTTTGATTGTGGTGCATGTCGGCAGAGTCGAAATATCGGCGGGAGGTCAACTTCAGGTATTATTTATTTATTTATTTATTTACACTTTATTGTTTCCCCTTAAAGGATACAATGGGCGGACTTAATGCCAGTTGGCATTCTCTGCCAGTCAACCCAAGGCGTAGCGAAACAATGTGGCAGGTGTAAAACTTAAAAAAACTAAAAATTACATTTTAAAGACTACTGATAAATATGATAAATATTAAATACAATATAAAAATACTCAAAATACATATAAATAAATACATATCAATATATAATTATGAAATATACACTATAATACATAAATATGTACATACATATAAACTAACATACATACACACATACATATACATAAATATACGTGGTGGTTCGACATAAATTTGAAAAAAAAAAAAACAGTCCACAAACAATTTTAAATTAAATCTTATCTATTATGTATGGTAAGAAGCCCAAAATCGGCGTGGAGGTTAATATTGGCAGGAACTACGGTGCTCCCGTGAGCTAGCGCATGAGCTGATTCTCGATGACATCAGGTCAACCAGAATCAGCCCAGGCGCAAGCGGGCATAAACGGCAGAGGATGAAAGCCGCTCGGTTCCTTACTCGGTTAATGTGGACCGAAGCTGAGTTTCGAGTCGAGTAGGATGCCGAAGTACTTGAATGTCTTTTCCAGGGGATCGGACACTCAAACAGCTCTATGGTAGGGAGATTTTGGTGGGGCTTACATCATTCCTCCAGTCCAGACGCATAGAGACATATATCGTCTGCGAAGAGGGCGAGTTCGACTCCGCTGGTGTGCGGTAGGTCATTGTTGTAAAGGATGTACGGCACGGGGCTTAGAACTGAGCCTTGAGGTAGGCTGACGCCAATGGGATGGGTACGAGACGATCTGGCACACCGGGTTCGTATAGCTTGTATATGAGCTATTTGTGTCAGAATTTGTCTAACTCTTTTCTAGTTATTGACCGAAGATATCCATGTAGTCGGAATCAGTCATGAATACAAGGTTCACCTGTTGGTTAGTGCCACGACTGTTTTGCGTTGAAATATTCTGTGTATGTAACACCGTACTGCCTAACGATCAGGTCAAGACATCAGTAGTCTCATATACCCTGTAGTAGTTTTAGGTGGTAGGTAGGTAGGTACCACCGCAGTGCCAGTTATTCCGCCGTAGACGGTTAGACAGTTATTCCGCAGTAGTCGTTCGTCGTTTCAGCCTATCACAAGTCCACTGCTGAACATAGTTACCCCCATAGATAGCCACAAAAGTTTGTAGCTCTTATCTCGGTGGGATTTTTATTCAGATGTTCCAGGAAGATGTTGCTGTCCATCTCCTGGTTGTCATTCTCTCTGTCGACTTTTACGACCCCCACGGGATGAGATGGGGTGGTAGATTCTCTTAGGCCGCCACCACACGCAATAGTGTGCAAACATTACTTTTTCGACCTGAATGACACTGATAGCTAGTGTAATTACTGGGCGAATGAGACCTAAAAACTTATGTCTCAGGGTGACAATCGCAGATCGGAGTGCCACAGCATTTGTTATTGGCAGACGTTGCACTTTACATGAAATGAACGATTTGCTCATCTCGTTGTCATCTAACATAAAAAAATACTATACGTACTAATATAATAAATGCAAAAGTGTGTTCGTTTGTTCATATCAATTGGAAAAATCCCTTAAAATTTGTTCATTAAATCACGTAAGAATGGAGTAACGGATCGACGTTGTTTTGTCTACAGAGATACTGGGAAATAATATAGTGTAATAACCCACACTAGGATTTCCTGGACCTGTATCGTGAGTCAGTTTTAAAGGCATAAATTTCAGATGCACAACACAACCAGACCCGAAAACCAGAAATTTATATTTTTGCACAAATGTTTGTTCAGGCTGAGATTCAAACCCAGAACACCGCGTCGTAGAAGTGGGCCACGCGGTTTTACTGGTGGTAGGATTCCTATGCAGGAATCCGTCTAGGTAGGTACCACCCCAGGCCAGATTCCGCCATGACGCAATAGCTGTAAATATTACTGTGTTTCGGTCTAGTGTAATTACTGGGTGCTAGATGCCCATCAGTGGTCGAAATTGGAACGTAATTCATACAATTTTTGAACGCTATTAAGGTTAGAGTAATTATTTGTTGAAAACATTTAAAAATTTTACGGTGACATGTGTTTGAGATTGGCAATCCGGGTATGAATGTAAATTATGAATATTTTATTAAATTACATGTATTTGTCATATACATACACATATCAAATAAAAATTTTACCTTTCTTGCTTCTTCTCCATGCAAACTTTAACTACAAATTAAAGCCAAAACTCACGATCCTTCGTGTGCGCAATATGTTTATAAATAAGTACTAAGTTTTCTTTTCACGTATATAGATATGGTATTTAATAAAACGAATTTTTCGGATTTTATCGCGTTTAATTTTTAAACTATTTATAACCCGACATTTCGAGTGCTTTACAGTACCCAAGTTCACGTGGGGACTGAGGTGACAGGTGTCACGATATCATAGTTAATCCGGGGTACCTTCAGCTTTAAATTATTATTTATGTTTTGGTGGCCAAAAACTTAAACGTGATAAAATCCGTAAAATAAGTTTTATTAAATGTGTAATATTCGCGTAGATATGAGATTTAAGACTGATTTGTCGTCTCGTCACAGCTCGTCTCGTACAGCAGTGTGGTGTACCACAGAAATGTTCTGGATGATACAGCATTTGTTATGGTCAGACGTGTCCGAAAATCGAAAGTTATTAAGCCATGGTGAAATAACAACTATTTTTAAAATTCTCTGTGATTTATAATCTTCACATTTGACATATTAGCAAAGTAACACTCACGAGATTGATGTAGAGACTACATATTTTATGATATTTCGCTCACGTGTATCGTGCGATCCATTCAAACGTGACTACTGGAAGAACCCTAAAAGTGTTTACGAGAGTACAGTCACATAAGTGATATGTCTCTTTTCTTTATACATATATATGTACGAGTATGCGTCTTTAACTTCTTTCTTAAAGTTTTCATAATTATTCAAGGATACTAGTTAATCAAATTTTTATATATATTATAGATTAATTATAATTGATCATCGAACTATTTGTATTTGATACTCTTATGATATTTATTAAGAAGCTGTTCCCCGCGGTTTCACCCACGTAAAATAAGCCGACCACATCATTACGCTGTACGGCATGGTGTCTCGATGACCTGATATATAATTTCGGTGATGTAATTGCTGTTAGCTTTTTTGGTTCTTACAGCTTCATCGGATACTGTGCTCACGGGCCAGGGGCCCGCGTGCCAGGTTTGGTTTGACGCAAACATAAATACTTTAATAAACTCCTACGAAAACCTCGAAATTCGGACTGTGTCGCGTTAGCTGCGTGCTTGCGCGATTTCGAATATCTCAAATGATTTTAAGTCCTCTAATGACCGTCCGAGGAAGGCTGCGGGCCTCTATTCGGACTATCGACTTGTGTGTCGGTAACTCTGGGCGGTGAGAACCGCCCTGGAACAATGGTGTATCTTGTGTACGCGGTGAGATTATCGACAGCTGCGCGCCGCTCTCTACGGCGGTCGCGAGTCGTGGTGCGGCGATGACCTGAGCAATTACAGATCAGCTCTTCGCAGTAGTTCTGGTGGTAGGGGTCCTATACAGTAATTCGTCTAGGTAGGTAACACCCCAGGGCCAGTTATTCTGCCGTGAAGCAGTAGTGTGCAAACATTACTGTGTTTCGCTTTGATGGACACTAAGAGCTAGCGTTATCTCTGAGCATATGTGACTTAAGAACTTGTCTGAGAGTGACGGGCGCAGTGTGGTGTCACATACAAATGTTCTGGGTAGCGAACGTTTTGCTCGTTTCGTCGCTATAACCAGTAAAAAAAACGCTCCTCAGCGTGCGGTTCCTTAAGGCCGTAATGATTTTTTATAGCTTAAGTATAAAAATAGTGGCAAAATGTTTTATTGCCTCTAACCTCCATCAATAAACGAGCTATCTAATTCGAAACGGATGTGAGTCTTAGTGGTCAACGTATTTACCTGCTAATTCTTAGATTCCGGTTAGGAACACACTGAAGCTAATATTTATAATAATGTATGGTGTGCAACGCTTTATATGTTATAGACGGAAAACGCGTCATCAACGTTTATTTGCAGACTGAGTCTAACATGCTTTTGATCAATGTGGCCGATCCCAACGATGACACCCGATGACAACGCGGCGTTGCTGCCAGGTTTTCATATGAGCTAGAGCCGTTGCGTCTCTTACCGCACGATCAAAAGTTAAACACATTTCTATTAGTAACTTCTGTCGAATCTTGTCACATTTTAAGGCGTAGACAAACTGATCACGCAGGTTTTCTATTAAAATATCTGTGTTAGAAAATTTGCAAGTTTTGTCTGAGTTTTTTAAGCTGCGCGTGCTAATCAGTTATTGATTGCGATGCCGTTTGCCGAAATATCTCTATTTGTATTTAATTCAAATTTTGCGTTAATTTTGGGACACCCATAGAACCGGCTACACCTCCCTTATTTTTATTTTAGTAAATTAAAATGAATCCGTAATTACTTTGCAATATCTAATCTGCAAATCAAATATATATATATATATAATATATAATTATACACACATACACTCACACACACACACACGCCCCACACACACATACACACCACACACACACCACACACATGCACTAACGCAACTAAAGTGTATTTTGTTTTTTCATTACTGTAGTCTTTATTCACGAATAAATGAATGTGTCATTGCAAATCGGAGAAGACACTGACTTCTGTAACACAGGTTTAAATAAACCTAGCTCAGAAGTCAGGGACTTCACACATAGATTGTGTACAAATGTTTTGTGACATTAAAGATTTATTTATTATTATTATTTATATAATATACATACATACAGTCACGCCTTTTTCCCATATAAGGGGTAGGCAGAGGCCACACCTGTAGCCCACTTTTCGCTCCCGTGGGAAACGCGACGTGACGGTTGGCGAACCTCGTCGCCGAAAATAGATGAAATGATATTATAATATTCAAAACTCTTTTGAAGAATTTATATTATTGTTCTTTTTTTTTTCATTTCACGTAATACACACATTGTCAGCCTCACTGTAGAATGTTTCATTTTCCGCTCTGTTTCCTACTTTGAATAAAAGAGACTTGTCATAAAGCAAGTTTGCTACTCCAAACACGCTATCAAGAGTCATTTAAAAAGTTTATTTTTCTGATTAATTCAATGTTTCCATACAAAGAATTTGAAAACAATGTTTATTAAACTCTGTTGAACACTGGATATTTTTTGTGCTTTTATTGACAGCACGATAGTGTCATACTCCATATACAAATGTCCAAATGAACGCTGTATTCTCACTATTGTGTTTTTTTTGTGTAAGTACATATATGAATCGTGGAGATATCTTAGCATTAGGAATATTTACATATAAGTACATACATACATACATACATAATATCACAACTGTATCCCATAAGGGGTAGTCAGAGACTGGGCACTCACTTCAAAAACAGATGACTGCCACAAACCACGTTTCACCAAAACAATATAATGCACTTGATGTGATAGGTGGTGAGCCCATCGCCACCATGCGCTGTTGGATGCACAGTGCAGTTTAATTCCTTACTCGCCTTTTACGAGACCCATTGGATGAGATGGAGTGGTAGTATTCTTTTAACATAAAATTATCACGTACAAAGTAGATTACTGTTTTCGAAACTATCAGAAATACGAAGCAAGAAATCTTTTAAAATGACTTAGTCTAGACAAAACGAACCCTGTTGCCAACAAAAGAAACGAACATTAAAAATACAATATCCATCATCATCATCATTTCAGCCTATCACTAGTCCACTGCTGAACATAGGCCTCCCCCATAGATTGCCACAAAAGTTTGTAGCTCTTATTTTGGAGGGATTTTGCCATAGTTGCCACGCTTGGCAGTCGGGTTGGTGATCGCAGTTTATTTATTCAAATGTTTCGCTTTAATTTCATTTAAGCCGCCACCACACGGCTAATAATGTCATGAATGAAATGAAAATTATTTATTCTTCAACGTAAGAAATATAAATTTCGTTTGTCTAACGTCATTTTTTACAATCTTCCACCGTTTCGTGAGGTTTCTCTGACGGAGAAGAAACAGGCGAAAGAAACTCTATATTGTTATTTTTTATCCTTGTCAAAAGAACATTATAAATAAATATTGCAAACTCGAGCAGACCAGCCTCCACCAACAGTACCTGTTCACAAGTATAACGCATGTGGCAGCCAAATTAACAATGATAATGAAAAAGACTTTTTATTATCGTGTACATTATTACACATTACATTAGTAAAATTCACTGGACAGAGCCGTGGTAGCTAAGAGGCCAGACGCTCGCCTTAAATTTCATAGTACGCGTGTGACTTAAGTTTGATCCACCGAGCGGACACCTCTAAAATCGTTCTGCAATTTTAAGTGCTGATTTGCCACACTAAAACATCTTCCTCACGATGTTTTCCTTCACCGCCGAGCTCGTTGTAAATCAGCACTTAAAATTGCAATTAACAATTTTAGTGTTGCTGATCGGCATCGGGAATCGAACCCAGGTTACTCGCGTTTTATGAAATTTTAAAGCGAGCGCCTAGCCCCTAAGCTACCCCGGATTGATTAATGTGTATATATATCATAAAAACATCTATCTGAGTCACCCAGAACATTTCTGTGTGGCACCACACTGCGCCTGTCACCCTGAGACATTAGTTCTTAAGTCTCATATGCCCAGTAATTACGCTAGCTATTACGTGACTTCAAACCGAAACACAGTAATGTTTGCACACTACTCCTTCACACCACAATAACTGGCCCTGGGGTGGTCCTACCAACAGTAATTATAAAATTTGTAATTGAATCTGTGGCATAGTATCAATGTTATTAGAGTTATATATATATATATATATATATATATATATATATATATATATATATATGTTTTCAACTTTGTGCTATAGATGTGCAAAATACCTTAAATAAATATACAAATGTTTTTTTGTTGTACCAATCTTAAAGAAATCATACAAAATTTTAAATGTTTGGAACGAAGTTCGTTATCGCTCGTTACACTCAAGACATTTGGCAGATGATCTAGCCCGAAAAATGTAAGACTGACCGTCGCGACACTTGCCATACTACGAGTACTTTGCAGGTATGCAGTTATGAAGGAAAGAAAGTTAATTTGCTGAGAACCGCATGCAAAATATAAAATGGTGGTTTTGCATGCGGATCTTAGAAAATTAACCTTCTTTCCTTCATTCTAATGGATTTCTGCAAAGTAATGCCTGATTCTATTAATTACAATGCAGTTATTCGTATTATATTCGTATTCGTATTCGTAATGCGTGTGTTTATCTATTTACAAGCGTATGTATATGAACTGCTGTGTAGACGTGCGGCGGGCGAGTTAGAGTTTATAATTAGTTTTATTTTTAAAATAATGAATAATAAAAGGTTTATTTTATAACTTTTTTGAAAATTACAATTTTGTAACCATGACTTTAATTTTTTTTTTGTTTTTTATTTACTTACTCTCTAACGTTGTTAATTTATTTCATTTTGCCTGTTATTTAATACGTAATATATAGCGAAAGTAACTTTATTCCGAACGTGTCCCACGAGACCTCTCGTTTTCTGATTGTTTCCTGTATGGCATAACAGCTTGTCAGCTCGGTTAGAACGGTTTAATTCAGCACTAGGAGTTGTGGATTCGATTCCCATACTGGACAAATATTTGTATGGATAGTTGTTCTGAGTCTGGGTGGTGCATCGTTTTTCTTTACAAAACGAAGGAACATGAAAAATATGTAGAATCGCTTACAGTAAATGCGTTTTCCCATAATGAGTGATAGAGGCTTTATTTTAGATATATAGAGGTATTTTTATTCATCTAATATACAACTAGAATGTTTTCAATTACATGATTTGGAATTAGTAGCCGTGTGGTGGCGGCTCGTTAAAAGAATACTACCACTCGCATCTCATCCAATGGATCTCGTAAACGGCGAGTAAGGAATTAAACTGCACTGTGCACCCAACAGCGTATGGTAGCTATGGGCTCACCACCTATCACACCAAGTGCATTATATTGTTTTGGTGAAACGTGGATTGTGGCAGTCATCTGTTTTTGCAGTGAGTGCCCAGTGTCTGACTACCCCTTATGGGATACAGTCGTGATCTTATGTATGTATGTATGTATGTATGATTAGGAATTACAAAATATTTTTATATTTAAATGTTACTAAAACGCCCTGGCCGAATTGAAGTGATTTCGTGGCTATAACTCAATGTCAGTATTGATCAAACAAACGGAAACGTGCTTTGATTGAACGCCCTATCCACAGAGTATTTACTATCAGAATCTTAAATAAGTTTTAATAATTTACTCGTAATTACTATAAATGCGGTTAGGCAACATTCGGTAAACTCCGTAACATCTTCGTCGAGTATACCTCCGTGTCAACCAAAAATTAACACTGTACCAGAGCGTGTTGCCAGTGATTATATCTGGAATCCAGACTTGGTTTATATGCAGTGTATATATACATAAATATATATACACTGCAAGCTATGTAGGTAAGTATGAGGAAGCTCAGAGTCACCCAGCGAACTATGGAAATGTATATGCTAATATATATATATATATAATGTTTTCTTTTATTTACGCGAATGTTACACATTTAAATAAAACTACTTTTTACGGATTTTATCGCGTTTAATTTATAACTATTTTTAACCCGACGTTTCCGGCGCTTTACAGCACCCATGGTCACGGGGGGACTGAGGTTACAGTTGTCCCGATGTCATAGTTAACCCGGAGTACCTTCAGCTTTTAATTATTATTTTTAGTCCGATCTACGCAGAAAGAGCTGTGTCTTGAAGCCTTGCAGTGGTTAAATAGTTATAAATTAAACGCGATAAAATCCGTAAAAAGTAGTTTTATTTAAATGTATATGCTGTCTGCGAGATACTCGTATAATCCGTAATTATGATATACATACAGTCTTGTCTTTTTCCCATATAAAGGGTAGGCAAAGGCCACTCACGAAGCCCACTTTTAGCCCTCGCGGGTAGCGAGACGTGAATGGTGGCGAACCACATCCGCCATTTTGGTAAGAGTCAAAAAATAATTACTCCCCATTGCGTTCCCACAAACAGTATAGTAACAGCATCGCATATTATGGTGTAATTCTGCACGAATAAAGGCGGTCCTACGACAGCTCGGTAGGAAAAAAGAAGGTGCTGTTCTACTCTGCTGGACGCCTATCGGCGTTATGATATAAGCAGTGGAAATAAATATATACATATCCCTAATGATCGGCAAGCTGAAGTTGCAACAGGTAGACTACATACCTCGTAAAACCGATAACGGGAAAGCAAGAATGTTTCGAGATTCCAGCTGAAATTACCGGAAATGATGTATAGGACAAGAGAATACTTAAAAGTACACACTGATATTCTTTACTACGAAAAAAAGTTTAAAAACAAAAAATTAACAATTACTTTAAACGGAATCGTGAATCGGAATTTCGAATAGCACTGATTCTCGTTGAAGTCAATATCAGCTGGTGCGGAATGAAATTGGTATTCAACGAGTTGCAAAGTGAGATTCAAATGAGACAGAATAAAAAATGTCAACTAATAACACATGAATTTTAAAATATACCAATAAAATTATATAATAAACTATCTACAATAAGCCTTAGATAAAGCCTTTAATTTTTTGTAAAGAGCCACAAAAGTGAAAAAAGTAAAGTAACAGCCAATAAATCTCCTACTGCTAAGCACAGGCTTCCCTCATTTTTGAAAGTGTTTTTGAGCCGGGAACGGTCCGCCACGCTGCTCCGAAGCGGGTTGGCGTTTGAACGAGACAGATTCCTGCATAGGAGACCTGCCACCACTTAGGCTTTTATTATATTACATATTGTTGAACAGGCACCAATAACGTATTTTTTCAGAATTAAATGTAATTAATATAGTAACTATATTTTCTATCAGACAAAATTAAGAAATTTACTGGGGCAAAGCGCCCTAGAGTCTTCAAGTTATTCTATAACATCGAAAATTATCTATTTAATTTAACAAAAGACATAACAGTGAAATAATAACTTGAAGTAATTATGATAGTGAACAGCAACGAGACTTGACAGCTATATGTTCTGCGAAGAGCAGTGAAGGGCGGAGGAGAATTTACGACTGACCCAATTTGAAGCTTGATTGTACGTCGTAAGATGCCTTTTAAGACCCTATGTCGAGAGATATTTACGCACGATGCATGCTAAAGAAGAAAGTTCACATGATGTTGTCAAAGAGCTACTATAAGTTTATAATAATTGATTAGTTACTTTATGCGTTTTATTCCATTTAACTTGCAGTTGAGAATAATCGTGTATCATCACTAAAATCATCATCATTACATCCTATCACTAGTCTAAGATCTAGTTTATTTAACATAGGTTATGGTTACTTAACATAGGATAAACATTGAAACCTTCATGTTTTCCAATCAATATATCATGGTACCCGGATTACTATTAACCTCAGATTTAATGTATACTGTCACTCACACAGCTTGCAGAAACTCTAGTTGGCTAGAATTTTTTTTTATTGTATAAAGAGATGAAACGAGCAAAACGTTCACCTGATGGTAAGTGCAACATCTACCCATAACAAATGCTGTGTCACCCAGAACATTTCTGTGTGACACCTCACTGTGTCCGTCACCCTGAGACATCAGTTCTTAAGTCTCATATGCCCTGTGATTACGCTAGCTCACAGTGCCTTTCAAACCGAAACACAGTAATGTTTGCACACTGCTGGTTCACGGCAGAATAACTGGCCCTGGGGTGGTACCTACTTAGACGGGATCCTGCATAGGAATCCTACCACCAGTAAAAACACGCAATAGCGATGGCTGCCACATGCGTAATACATGTGAACAGGTGCTGTTGGTGGAGGCTGGTCTACTCAAGCTTACAATATACTTATATATTAATTAAATTAATCTTGTCTAAAGTATGTAAAATGAACATGGATCAGGGCTTTGGTTTTCCTTGAGAACTATTCTTTGTAAATTTATTTATAATATATTTTTGGCTAAGATAAAAAAGAATTTACAAAAAAAATTGGATACCTATGATTCTTTAGCTTGTTTCTCTCCGTCAGAGGAACCTCATTACGAAACGGCGTTAGATTGTAAAGAAATGACGTTTGACAAAGGAAATTTATATTTTTTTGAACGAAAAAGTACTTGATGTTATTCTAAATATCCAGTGATTTCGCCACCGTTATTCATTATCTACCGTATATCGTTCCGTGGGAGTTTTAGGTATGTTGCCACGCGGTGCTGGAACAATATTCCACCACCATTGTGGATTTTAAGGAACACTAATAAATTCAAACTCAAATATAAAGAATTTCTACTAAGATATCAAAAACATAACCCTTTTGCTAAACAACTACTACATGTGCTCTTAATATTATTATCTAAACTAATATTATAAAGAGGAAAGATTTGATTTTTTGTATGTTTGGTTGTAACGATTTAACTCAAAAACTACTGAACTGATTTTAAAAATTCTTTCTCCTATATACAACTACATTATCACCGACTAACATGAAGTTGTATTTGATTAAAAAAAAACGTGATTCCTACGAAAATTGCTATGATGTAACTTGTGTATCAAAAATTTACTAATATAAGTCATTATTTGGCGTGCGCTGCAAAAACTATTGATGATAAATAAAATAATGTACTACATTTTCATAGTACTTATCACTACTCACAAAAAAGTCCGCGAGGCGATATGTCTAACTATTATAGTTAAGTCACAATAACCACTTTTTGTTCAAATTAGTCAACCAAAACACGGGTAGAATCGAAAGATGATGACATTCGCATCATAATATTAATCCTTCTAAATAGTTTTTTGGTCATGGTTGATTATGTACACGTAAATTTCTCTTTAAATTATTTGATTCGGACCTATCGTTTAGAAGTTACGAAGGGTATAAAAGTGCTAATAGTAAAAGTAGAAAAAGTTGCGGTGTGAGCGGAATAGCCATACGCTCGCCCGCGCTACGCGCGATTAGACTAATTTCTATTGATTACTTACCTAGTTATATTATTTTTTGTAAATTAGAAACAATTGAATAGTGGTTTGTAACTTTAATTATATTTTTTTAATTTAAAACTTTGAAACACTCTATAAATACACCGGCCGCGGTATCGAACGCCGCGCCGACCAGTTTCATGCGACTTGGGCATCATCAAAGTGCGTTTTATTTTGCTAACACGATATCAAATATTGTTTACAAAGAAGCTCTGAGCCACTAAGCTTTCATGGCTTATGTTCCCATAAATAAAACATTATTTTGGTAACTTAATCTTAACTGACCAGCTGCAGATTCGCCGATGAGCATAGTCGCAACAAAAAATGTTAGTGAAGGGATTGTTGTTGTTCTGTTTGTCAAAATAAAGTACTGATCTATCTACCCGTGCGAAGCCGGGGCGGATCGCTAGTGTATTATACATATACATATTACATATAATAATTTCCATATTTTTCAATCCATCCAATGTCATACATTCGGGCAAAACATTCATATTTATCATTTTTTTACGTTCTTACTATGTTAGATATCTTATTACCACTGATATTTGTCCTATATTATCCTATGTTTTTCATTCTGTTAACTTAGTTGTATTTGTTACAGATAGACACGTACGTGCATTCTCTTTTTACTTACGTAGTGGATCCACTTAAAACCAGCGCTGCGGTCTTTCCGCAGCATTCTTTGGACTTCACAATACAGCGTCACTTACCGACCACCGCAGCAACTTCTGAATCAGTAGGACGCTTAAAACAGCGCATAACATATTGAAGTGCCACAAGGTTAGACACAAAAGAGACTCTTACCCGATATGCGATGAGATTGGAGGACAGCTAGGATGTGGTGTTGGGACAACAATGGTGTGCAACCACATGACAACCAAACTAGATCTTAGATTCTATCGCACATATAGCCTGATACTGAAGATTTACACTGATTTAAATTAAATCTAACAATGTTTTGTTCTTCATTTTTTGTTTATTTCTTCATGGCTATGTTTTTTTCCAAAACCGTATACAAAATAATCATTTAGTTACTCTTGTAGTAATCTTTAACAAGTTATTTGTTGAATAAAACTATAACAATAAAATTCAAACCTTATTGAATAGAATTTTGACCACTGCCATTAATTTAGATTAACAACCAGAAGTTGACATACTCGTCGGATATTTTTTAAAGAAGAAAGTAATAAGACAAGGAAATCGTTCACCTTCACCAGTAGTTCGCCAGTAAGAGCAACTTCTACTTATGACAAATGCTGTGTCATGTAGAACATTTTTACGTGGTACTTAACTGCGTTCGTCACCCCATTAGAATAGTACCTTAGTCTCATATGCCTTGTAATTCCACTATCTATCATTGTTCATCAGACAGTACCATTCTATTCTGAGTGTTTGCACTCTACTGCTCGATGGCAGAATAACTGCCACTGTGGTAAAACCACAACGATATATTTCGGTTGACAATCAGAAAATACCATCTGCGCAAATATATTACAGCCCTTTAAGTATTACCGGAAACACTTACGTGTGCCTCTGTCTTAAAAAAAAAGTAAAGTTTCAGCCTATAAACGTCCCACTGCTGAGCACAGGCCTCCTCTCATTTCTGAGATGGTTTTGGAGCTAGGAAGAATCCGTCACGTTGCTCCAATGCGGGTTGGCGGACTTCACATGTCCTCGAAATATTCCTATTCCTCGGACATGCAGGTTTCCTCACGATGTTTTCCTACACCGCTAAGCACGTGGTAAATCAGCACTTAAAATTATAGAACAATATTAGAGGTGCTGGCACCGGGGATCGAACCCAGGGTTACTCACTTACTATCAAATTAAAGGCGAGCACCAGGCCCCTGAGCTACCACGGCTACGGCCTGAGCTACCTGTGTGTCTTACCTTCACATATCCGATGTAGCACAAAACGAAAAGATCAGATGCAGTCTCAAATACATGGAACACAATACAATACAACTGGCCCGAGAACCGGTACTTTTTTATTTAATGTGGAGTGCGCTTTTATTAAAACTAATTTTACGGATTCTAACGCGTTTTATTTTAAACTATTTATAACCCGACGTTTCGAGTGCTTTACAGCATCCATGGTCACGGGGGGACAAAGGTGACAAATGTCCCGATGTAATAGTTATATTTTTGGTCCGATTTAAGCAAAATGAGCTTACAGTGTCTTGAAGTCTTAGAGTGGTATGCTTGTGACGATACTGTAAAGTACTCGAAATGTCGGGTTATAAATAATTTAAAATAAGAAGCGATAAAATCCGTAAAATTAGTTTTATTAAATGTGTATATTCGCGTAAATACAAGAAATCATTATGTGTAGTACGCTGTTAGCCCGGTGGTTTTACAGCTTCGTCGGAAGAGACTCGCGAGCATAGAGTATGGTCCGCCGGTAACTTGTGTGTGTACGTGTGTGTGTGTTTTTATATAGAAGAGGGGACGAACGAGCAAGCGGCTGGCCTGACGGTAAGTGATCACCGCCGCCCATGAACATCCGCAATACCAGAAGAATCGCGTTTGCGGGCCATTGAGAAAGAAAGTCCCTTCCTTAAAGTTCCATAATAGTACTGGACCGGGAAAACCGCTGGCGACATCAGACTCCACAAAGCGATCGTACGTGGCAAGGATGTTCGTCGTATTAATTATTAATTTATTTACAATAGCTTCAGTTAGTATTCGAATACAAGAACCACAACTCAGCAGGCAGATATGTTAGCCTATGAGCCATGAGGTTGTCAGTAATAAAATATTTTAAGCTGTAAAGAATGACTGTAAACTGCTAGCAATTTGAAGAACATTTTCTGAGTAGCGTTCCTCTAGGGAATACTGAGTGGATTAGACGTGTTTTCTAAATTGAAGTATGTTCTCGCTTTACCGTTTCTATTCGAAATCAATTTTTATATTTAAATGAGGCAAAATGGTTGTACAATTCAAAGAAATTCATTTTTTAATATCGAAATATACATTTTAGTGCATTACCATTTTATTTTTTGTGCTAATTCCTCTTGGATAATATACGAATACGATGACATCCTATTCATAACCAAAGTAGTCATTTTTTTTTATTGGAGAAATGACGAAACAAGCAAAACCTGATGATAAGTGCAACGTCTGCCCATAACGAATGTTGTGTCACCCAGAAAAATTCTGTGTCTCATATGTCCAGTGATTAAACTAGCTCACAGTGCACTTCTACTGGAAACTCAGTAATGTTTGCACACTATTGCTTCACGGCAGAATAACTGGCCCTCGGGTGGTACATATCTAGACGGAGTCCTGCATAGAAATCCTACCACCAGTTACCATTGCCGTAATATTGCCATTGCTGGGATTTTATCAGTTTTATTTGTAGCATGTATCCCAACGTTTGACATCAATACAATTTGATTGTAAGCGATGCTAAAGTCATACACAGCTAGCACGTCAGACTAGAACACCTTGATATATCGTAAATGTGTTGTACATTTACGATATATACAACTTAAGAAATGCTTGTCTTATTTCTTCTAACTTTCTGAACCTGATATATTGTTAATTTTAATGATACGAAGTAACATCTGCAATATGTTTACAATAATAACAGGAACATATATACAATAAATAGATTTAGCGTTGCTCAAATTTGGCATCGGCTGCCAGGACTCGCTATTCAGTGCTTAAATTTTATATTATTATATATATGACCATATAGCTAGTATAACCGATAACCGTTGGGGAAGAAAGGTTCTCGAGTGCCAACCTCCTCGAGTGTCCGATTGACACAATTCTTCGACTTTCTTGTACAATAAACCATTAAAATTATTTAGCTAGACATACATACATACAATCACACCTTTCAATATAAGTGGTAGGCAGAGGCCACTCACGGAGTCCACTTTTCGCCCTCGCGGGATACGAGACGCGACGGGTGGCGGACCATGTCGCCGCCATTTTGGTGCAAGTCAAAAAGTTCTTACTCCCCATTGCGTTCCCACGAGCAGTATAGTGACAGCAGTGCATATTACGGCTGTCCGTACAATACCTTAGTCGCTTCTTACGACTCCTCGGTAGGAAAGAAGTAGGTGCTATTCTTCTCTGCCAGACACCTATCCGCTATCGGTTTTCATTCACCGCTGCTAAATCAGCACTTAAAATTGCAGATCAATTTTAGAGGTGCCAGCACCGGGGAATGAACTCAGGTCACCCGCGTACTATGAAATTCAAGGCGAACGCTCGGCCACTGAGCTACTACGGCTCTCTTTTACACATACTAGTTTTAATTATCTTGTTTTCCCTCGTAAATGTGGTGTCGTAAACATAATATTAGCATTATACTAAAGCACATTAAACGCTTAATAAATGGCTGTTATTTATTGCTAGTAGCTTTAATATAAGCCTCGGCCATCTGAACACAGTACACAAGTATTATGTCAATTTTTTTTGGTAATATCTTGGGAAAATTCGTAGTTGTGAAGGTTGTGTGTTCTGTGAAGGTTGATGTAACTTATCTTTATTATTTTTTCAAAAGAATTGACATTGTAAGTCATGTGATATGGTAACTTACCGACTCCTATAACTACATATTTTGGTTCGTTATTTTTTTCAGACAGACTGATAATAGTTAAAATATATCATAAAATATATAAAAATATAAATATTATTACAAATTATAATGAAAATAAAATACAATTGTTGAAAGATTTGACATATTTTATTACAGTTGGTTCTAATTTTTTTTATTTATAATATATATAGTATATTTTAGCCTTTATTGATCAGTGGACTTCTGAATTTTAATATAAGTATAGATTATATAAATAATCCAATCAATAACATTGAAATGTAAAAAATGTATGCCAAGCCTCGCATCGCAACCGTTAATAGCTTAAAAAGTTGCGAGATCTCATGTAGAGCCAAGTCTTTAATTTTATTATCATCGAATCGCCAATTCGACAATTTTATTAAACTCCCTATCTCTGTTGGTTTTTACTTAACGGTTTTTGTGTAACATTCTTCGACAATTCTGGGCGGTAAATGGTTTTTAATCGATTATATTCAGCAATTGTAAACTTGTGAGCATTGATACTACCTAAGTAAACATCTGACATCTGTAGATGCCATTCATTCAGACGGGTGACACCCTTGACAACACGTTCCCAGGAACATCACCAAAAGATCTTCTAGTACGGCTATTTTCATACATCTGGAAAGTGTACGAATACAAAGTTGCGGCAGCCATTAGGTCAAATACGGAACCGTAAATGTTAGTTTTTGGCATTGCCTTCGAGTACAGATCTGCGTTGTGGTAAAGATCTCCATTCTCGTCGCGTGTATAAAGGTGCATCTGATTCCATAGCGTAACCATATAGTTGATATCGCCCGTGAATGTCCATATAACGACTTAATTTAATAATAATAATTTTACGGATTTTATCGCATTTAATTTCTAATTATTTATAACCCTACGTTTCGAACGCTTTACGACTTAGGTGACAGACTTCCTAATGGCATAGTTAATCCGGGGTGCCTTTAGCATTAAATTATTAATTTTTGGCCCGATTTACGTAGAATGAGCCTTGAAATCTTGCAAAGGTATGATTGGTTTTTTATTTAATTTTATCAATAATATGGTTCCAAACCGATGGTAATACCCAACCATCTTCCCTATTGAAATTGACTCGGATACGTGTTCTTTTACTATGATTTTTTATTAATCAATTCTGATGTACTCAATGTACGGCTCAATGTTCCCTTACACAGAACATTATATAGAATTAACGTCCACGCAAGGAAATCAGTCGACACGGACTAGGCTCATCATGTTTTAAGTATTTAAAGTTGTAGTTTCTATTATTCTATCCATTTATGAGCCCGTATATAAACAATTAACAAAAGAATATCGTCAACTAGGTATCAATTCGGCATAGCTATAGCCAGTGCAGATTCGACTCTCACTTAGCCCTTCACTTGTATAATTTTTTTGTACATGCACTTATCTACTTATATTATTTTGTTTGTTCAGCAAACAGTGTTTTAATTAATAAGTTACAAATTTTTTAGGTTACCTTAAGATCACTGTTTATGTTATTACCTATATTTTATAAGACCTCTTGGGTATATCAGTGAGTTTAGAAATAAGGTACCTACATATATTATGGATTGATGGACTCAATCTGAATGGATTCTCGGTTAGGAAGAACAATACTAGGTAACATGTTCACTTCACTTCACGATGAAGGGGGCTTCATCGTTAAACCAGCCCCCACATCTCATAACATTCCTACGGCTTCACCCATATGTGAAAAATATGTACTAATGATGACCTGATGCTGATTTTCGACCACGGCGAAATCTTCCGAACACTGTCGGAATCTATCAACTGTGAAGGAGATATTATAGTGCCACAAGTGTTTACACATAGAGGCACTCACTTGTCCCAACCTATCTTTGCTCGATGTGCGATAAGATCGGACGAAGACTAGGATCATCATCATCATCATCATTTCAGCCTCCCTTTTTTTTTTCGGTGAAGTGATCGCTGTTAGCCTTTTGGCTTTTACAGCTTCATCGGATGCTGTGCTCGCGGGCCCGGGGCCCGCGTGCCAGGTTTGGTCTGACCCAAACATAAATACATAAATAGAAAGACTCCTACTAAACATCTAAATTCGGTCCGTTGCGTTCGCTAGCGTGCTTGCGCTACAGTGAATATCTCCATAAATTTATTGTATAAAGTCATCTAATGACCGTCCGAGGGAGACTGCGGGCCTCCGTTCGGACTGTCGACTTGTGTGTCGGAAACTCTGGGCGGTGAGAACCGCCCTGGAACACGGGTGTATCTGGTGTACGCGGTGGGTACACCAGATACCCCAACAGGGTGATCGAGCCTAGCTGATTGTTGCCGATTGTGTGGTAACGTCTAGCTGGCTTAGGCGTGCCTCTCGAGAAGTATATTGCTACACTTTTCTCGGGGTTAACCTCTATTCTCCATTTCCGGAACCATTCGCCTAGGCGATCGGCTGCGGCTTGGAGCTGAATCGTTATGCGGCCCTTGTGCTTATCGGAATAATACAGGGCCGTGTCATCTGCGAAAAGCGCAAGATTGACTTTAGGGTCTTTAGGTATATCGTAGTGTATAGCGAGAAAAGGAGTGGAGAGAGGCAGGAGCCCTGAGGGACACCCGCACGGAGAGGGCGGCTTGAGGAGCGCGTTTCCTCTACCCGGAAGCGAAATAGGCGATTGGACAAGAAGGCTCGTATGATGTTCACGAGTCTGTCCGGCACTTTTGTGTGATACAGCTTGTAATACAAGCCGTCGTGCCAGACTTTGTCGAATGCCTTTGCGACATCGAAAAATAAGGCCCCTGTGCCTACTGGCTTAGGGCGGTCGTGAAAGTTTTCTAATATGTTCTCCGTTAGGCGGTGCACTTGATGGGTACACGAGTGTTCGGGGCGAAAGCCGAACTGCTCGTCTGGAAGGATGTTATTATTAAGGACGTAGTCTTTTAATCGACTAAGGATTATTCGCTCATAAATCTTGGCCATCGAGTTGAGGAGACTTATTGGGCGATAATTGGACGGGATGTTCTTCGGCTTGTGAGGCTTCGGAATACCTATAACGTCCGCTTCCTTCCAGTCGTCCGGGAAGGAGCAGCTGGAGAGGAGCGCGTTGAAAATACTGACTAACAGACACAATAGCGGCGTAGTTAGACATTTGATCACCCTGTTGTTTATGCCATCGAGGCCGGGCGCGGATCGGTTTTTAAGATTTTTAACAATCTTCGTGACTTCGTCGAGAGTCACTGGAGTCAGTGGATTCGCCCACTGGTGGTATGGCAGCCCTGCGTTCGAGTTCCGCGGCCACCTGCTGCAGGTGGTCGGGATCCGCAGGCGCGAGAGACGGAGTGCATTGGCTCTCTAGACTGTCTGCAAGGCATTCGGCTTTTTCGCTGTCGTCGAAGGCGAGCGAGTTGTCGTTCGATAATCGATAATAAGTGGCGGCATGGGTGAGACCGGCTCTGCTTTGAGAGATCGTGCCAACTGCCAGTAGGCAGTGTGCGACGGCTCGATTTCTCCAAGCATAGTGTCCCAGCTATCTTTAGTGTACTCAGATAAGCGCTCTTTAACATCCCTTTGTAGGAGGCGCAGTCTGAGTCTATTTGCGTCTGTTCTATATCTGTCGTGCGCTTTGGCCGCACGGTTCTTTTCTCTAATCAGGCGTCGGAGGTCCGCCGGTAGATTGCAGCATCGATCGCTCGACACCGTAACCGTCCGGGAGGATTCTCCGACGACTGTTTTGAGATGACTTGAGAATGATTTTATCGCTCGACAGGCTACCTCTGGCGAGTCGATAATATCTGGTATTTCATCCAAGTGCTGGGAGCTCGTAGCCTCGAGTTTGACCCCGAGGGTACGCCAGTCCACAATGGTTTTGGTCTGTGTGACCTCACCATTTGGCCGGCCCAGCTTAAAAATGACCGGACGGTGGTCCGACTCAAGTTCGTGAAGCGTAACTATAGAGTCTATTTCTAAGTTCACGTCCTTAATAATGGCTACATCGAGAGTGTCCGGCTGCTGATTTAACTGCGTCGGAACTCTGGTTGGTGTTTCGGGAGCTATAACGTTTACGTTATGGCTCTCCACTAATCTGTACGGTATATTACCGTTTGTGTTATTTGCGTTGGAATTCCAACTGCCGTGCTTGCTGTTCAAGTCTCCGGCGAGAATAACAGAACGGCCTAAATCTAGTAGGGATTTAGGTCTGATTCTAATAATTGTTTGGATGGCGAGAGGTAGACTGATGCTAGTACAAGCGGCCTATGGCCGGTCATTGCTAACCTACACGCGGAAGTTTCTTTATTAACTAAGTCGGTAGTATCGAGCGCGATACAGTGCAAGGACTTTTTATAGTAGATCAGAGTGCCGCCTTTCGCGGTCGCTCCGTCATTTCGGATGCATTTGTAATTGGCAATCTTTGGATCGCGCATACTAGGTTTTAAGAAAGTCTCTTGCACTAGCATAACGTCGATGTCGTGGTCACGAAGGAAATTCGCGACTTCAACTAACTGCGTCTTAAGACCGTTTGCGTTAAAATACGAGACAGTCAGAGAGCGTGGTTTAATCCTACCTATATGGGACGCCATTGGTAACAATTAAAAATTTTATATACGACGCGGCGCGTGATGTTTAGGCGCATTGAAACGTCCAAATCGCATCGATGACGTTCATGTGCTCTACGGTAGCCATGAGTCGGTCTTGAGGAGACTTTGCTTCGCGGATGCGGAAGCCGCAAATTAGCGAGAAATCTGCGGCGAAATTTGACGAGCCCTGTATTTTGGGCGTTGCGATTTGAGGCGCGGGCCGTGAGGCGGCTGCGGTCCTTTGCGTAATGGGCAACGGTTTTGTCCATGCGTTCGTCGCCGGCGCGGCGCTCTGACTTTTGCTCTGCCCGGTAGTCCCGTCAGCGGGACCGGGTTTCGCTGCGGCCAGAGCGGGCGCGGGCGTTTGTTTAGGCGCGGGCTTAGGTGTTTGTTTAGGAGCGGGTGTTTGAGGCTGTGTGGCCTCGGGGCCCTTCCTACGGCCGTTCTTCTTGCCTCCCCTGCGCTTTGTACTCCTCGGCGCTCTGTTACACCCGCGGTAACTCGCGGGGTGTCCCAGCTCACCGCAGAGTATGCAGCTTGGGGGCTCTTGCGCTTCTGGCGTGCGAGCGCAATCCTGGGTGCCGTGATCCCCGAGGCATTTTACGCAACGAGGGCGGGCGAAACAATTTCGGGCAGAGTGTCCGTACAGTTGGCATCTGTGGCACTGGCCAATGATGCCCCTGTTGCGGGGTGCCTCAATAGAAAGGCCTGTAAGGCCGCAAATCGTCTTAATGTTAAAGACCTGCTTGCCTTCTGGAGTTAATTCCAGTATGGCAAGGATCAGGTCGTACGACTTCTTATTGTGTGGGTGATGCATCCGATGCACCTCCGCACTCCCTGACCACGATACGGTCAGCCACGATCCGAACAACACTGTACACACAGTTAATAGTTTCACATCACACGCACAACGTCGCGCGACCGCCGTAGAGAGCGGCGCGCAGCTATCGTCCATAACACCGCGTACACCAGATACACCCGTGTTCCAGGGCGGTTCTCACCGCCCAGAGTTTCCGACACACAAGTCGACAGTCCGAACGGAGGCCCGCAGTCTCCCTCGGACGGTCATTAGATGACTTCATATAATAAATTTATGGAGATATTCACTGTAGCGCAAGCACGCTAGCGAACGCAACGGTCCGAACTTAGATGTTTAGTAGGAGTTAATATTTATGTATATATGTTTTTGGGTCAAACCAAACCTGGCACGCGGGCCCCGGGCCCGCGAGCACAGCATCCGATGAAGCTGTAAAAGCCAAAAGGCTAACAGCGATCACATCACCGAAAATATAGATGCACCTCCAACACAGGTATGTTCTGTGACTTAAGGTCACTAAGTATGTGGCTAGTCTCCAATTCCTTGGGCAGGCCCCTGATGACTACGCGGAGCCTACGTTCTTCCGCGAGCGAGTAAGTGTGGAAACTTATATTGTTTCCACGCAAATGGCTGGTGACGGCCCTGAAGTCGCTGACTGTGCTTAGGTATACGCGGATACCTTGCACTGCCGTCTGCGCCTTCGGGCACACAATTTTCTTGTTTGTCATCCAAAGTGACAGATTGTTCCATTGCGCTTTATCCTGTAGGATAATTGACGGAGGAGCTTTATTTAATTGGGCCGCGGGATGCGCGGGCAGAGACTTTTCAATAGTCTTGGGGCTGTTGGACACGCCCTTTTTGGCCGGGTTCCGTGAGGCGGACGGCGATGCGGTATCCGAGTTAGGCTCGGAATCCGCTTTCGCGGCGCGTTTCTTTGCTTTGCGCGCGACGACGGTGAAGCCGTCGTCGTGCGCATTTCCGGATTCCTCGCAATCCATGTCGGATCCCTCGTCCGAAAGGGCCGCGGGCCCAACAATGGATTGCGATTCCCGGAAGGGAAGCGCAGGTGTGCTTGGTGTTTTATTGCACCCATTAGCGGCGGTACCATAAAAAGACCGTGCCGACACGGTCGGCACGGTCTTTTTATGGTCGGTGATTACTCCTACCATTGTTTCGCACACAGGTGCGGATGCGTCATCTTGCGCAGGTGTCGGCGCGGCCGGCTCTACAGCTGGCGATGACGGGCTGTCGGAGTCAAACGTTGCTACGCGACTCCTAAGCAGATTTTGGGTGTCTGGACGGATTCCCGAGATTTCCTCCGACATGACGCAATGGGCGTGAAACTGCGCCCAGATCTCGGGGTGCGCGGCGCGCAAAAACTCCGCGAGATGTACAAACTCAGCCTCCCTCTAGTCCACTGCTGAATATAGGCCTCCCCAATAGATAGCCACAAATTTGTGTTTTTGCTTAAACGTGAACTTCGGCTCGGATTCGAACCCATGACCTGCGGCGTAGAAGTCAGGTATTCTAACCACAAAGCCACGCGGTCGTCAAATGTACTAATATGTACTTTTGAAATATACCAACACTTAAAGTACTTACAAACTTACTTTTGCGGCTGATAAAATTATTTGTCATAGATTTTGTAGGACAAATTAAGATTACCAACCGCAAAGACAACGGGGCTTAATTTTCAGGATTTTATAATTTTTCCTTCCATTGTGGACGAAATACTAACTATATCCCAAAGTTTAGATTTCTAGCTCCGCTAGAAGTACCTAAGAATTTTGATGATCGGTGATTCAGTGACAAATAAGAGAATTTAACTTGTGATATTTCGTCTATCTACTATCATAGGTACAAACCTGTAATTTGGCAGTATAGGTAGGTTTGGTAAGTACTCTAGATGACTGAAATTTCCGAATTCTAACTTAACCCACAACGAAGATACAGGAAGGTAAAAAGTGCTACGAGTTGCTTCGAGAAAATTATGTCACAGCCGTGCCCGCGTTGTTTGTTTGCTCGACTTGGCTGGGGGCACGGCAGTGTTACTTATATTATAAATGCGAAAGTAACTCTCTCCGTCCCTCTATATAGTAACCTTTTCACGGTTCAACCGCTCAGTCGATCTTGACACAGAGATAGCATAGTCAGGACGGACACATGATACTTTTAATCCCGGAAAATGAAATAGATCCAACGGGATATTTTAAAAACCTACTTCCACGCGGACGAAGTCGCCGGCATAAGCTTTGCCGGCGACATTAAGGCATTAAGGCATAAGCTATAAGAAAGAAAGTGACGAGACGAGCAAGGCTCGAGCACTTTTGCGTCCAGTGTTGGTCTCCCGCCTCCCTACGAGGGTAAAAATTAACATCTACAAGACCTATCTCTATCTAGCAGACTAAGTTACGCCGCGCCGGCATGATTACCATGACGAGCGCTACTCAGAAAATGCTACTTCAACAGCAGGACCACGCGGAGTGCGGAACACGACAATTGCAAGAGACCTGAAACATGAAAACCTGGATGCATTTGTGGGGCGGCACGCGACGAACATGTTCGAGCGTGCAGATGCTTCCAACCTGGAACACTTGGCAAACATCGCCCCACTGCATGCTCGACCTCCCGATGGAAAGCTTCTCTCTCGCGAGCTCCGCAGTCATCCCGAAGACTGAAGTACAAGAAAACCGCGCCAAAACCAACCTCCGGCGCATTCAACATCACACCAAAACCACCGCACGCTTGCTGGTAGGCAGACCGAGCTGCCCTCTTTTGGGGCTCCATCTGGCTAAACTGTCATCGCACTCCGCCAAGATAACCTATGCCAATAAAGGCAAACCCAAGGCCCCTCGCTCTTATATTCTCAGTAATGGAGAACACAAAATGGTTAAAATTTTACACTAAAATATACCCAACATAAAAGCATAGACTGCGTACGTTATATTAGTTCACGTAAATACATGCAGTATTACCGAAGTTATTAGTGCGAGAAGATTAGAACACTTTTTAAATTTCCGAGAATACACACGCTACTTGCGTGACGTCACGGGTCCCGTCGAATCAACCCCGCGCCGGCCGCCATAGTAAAAGTCATACAAATGACGCGTACTTTGTTTTCTGTTGCCGAAATAGTACGTGTTTGTTAGTTTGTTATTGTTATAACACATAATAGTTATCCCTACGGAATGTGATATTAACTTCATGGAAAAAAAAATTAAAAATATCTAGCAGCTATCATAAAAAAATGCTTTAATAATAAAATAACTTTTTGTTTTATTGATATTCATGATTTTGTAACGTTTTGTTTGTTACTTACCTACAAATACCCATTTTCCAACATAGTACCTAGGTACCTTAAAAATTAAACATAAAACCAGATATCTTCATGCAATAATAAATATTCACGTAGTTCATTTTCAGTGAAATAATGTACCTACAACGTCTGTGAGAAAATTTAGCATTTTGGTCCTATTGAATCAATTCTTGAAGTCTTACAGCTATGTTGCTATGCTGTTTTTTGTCTTCTTATAGCTATCATCGACTTATTTCTGAAATTTGGATCCTTCGGCACGCTAAGAAACAGCTTTTCCGCTGTTTTTACCTTGAAATTAAAACACTGAGGCACAATACAGTATTTACTATTAATTTTGAAATACGCTTTAGCAACATTTTACGAATGAAGGAAAGCGCGAGCGATCAGTCAACAAATAGTCCACCCCGCCCCGCCCGGCCACGACCGGACTGACGCGATCGAGTGCCGCCCGCGTTTTGAAATATTTTTTAACTAAAATGCGCTTTTTAATCTTAATTTTCTTAGCCATTTTTAACATAGAAAAAGGGAAAAAAACGCAGTTATTTTCGTATTTTTATTATTTATTACCTCACCCGTCGCTCCACTTTATACCCTTTAATGTAAATAATTTTGTTCATAGTAAATATTTAAAGAGAAAACTGTTTTAAGTAGGTAAGTATTATTATTTAACCCTTTGACCTTCTATGACATATAATCTTTATAAAATAAGACTGTGATTATTTCATGGCTTTAAAGTCTTCATTAATAACTCAGTTTTCTCTTTTTAACGTGTGTTAATATTTTCACCTCGCTAAAAATAAAACATATTTTTAAAAGAAAATGCCTTAATGAACTCTGTAGCTTTTACTGTTTACTATTAACACTTGTTATTATATATATTTAAAATACCTATTACCACATAATATTACATATATTAATACATAGTTGTACTGTCTTTCGTCACAGTATGTATAAATTATGACATTATATTACATGCAGAAATTTAGCCCTCGTGTTAACAAAGACTGAACAAATTTATTTTACGGTACAATTCAGGCCCAGCCTTCCCCAGACGAACAATATTTTTGGAGCTCCTCATAAATGAAGAATGTTACTATGATTGTGTCGTGTCCGTGTCCCTAATAATACATCTGATTCCTGCAGATGACCCTTTCCCCGACCTTTCTCGCTTCTTATGACAACGTGTCACATGAACCAAACATTAAGATAATTAAATAAATAATGTTTTTTCCTTAGTTACATGTGAAATTTTCAAAGGTATCCTGAAAGTTAAGAAAGTTAATTTACATTACTGGAACAGGCAAGTTGTACCTTAGTAGTCGGAAAGAATACTTAACTTCTCTGAAAGCGATTGTTTTCCGCGCTATGAGTCGCGCGTTTGATTCTCGCATGAAACAAATAATTGTATAGCCTGGAAATAGTTGTCTTGTTCAAAACCATATATCTTATCCAATTACCGTATTTAGACGCATTACGCATACGTAAATCCAACTATTGGCTTCAATAAAATAGTTACTTCGAAACTTTTCGACATGTTTCCAAGACCTGTCTGACGATGCCTCACACGCTTATGTAGACTGATTTTTTTTATGTATGGGAGGTGTGCCACCATTACTTTTTTTTGTGATTTCAACGTTATATAGCTGTTCATCAAAAACACGTTCTGTGACATACGGACAAATGGACACACGGAAAGGATGAAATTATATAGGTTTTTACTACGAAACCCTAAAAACATTAAAAAGTTCATTGTTTGAATTTCTGTTTGAGCGACATGTAACGAAGTAAGTTTAATTAAACCGGCGTTGGTTAATACAAAACATTCTGGCATTGCCTTTACGCAAAATGGCTTTAGTAATAGTTAAAAAAGAGTGCATGACGTTATATCTCTTTTTTTATGAAAATACAAAGTAATTGTTATACAATTATAACAGAAATGATTATTAACTCCGTCCGCCTTTAAGCGTTGAACTGCCGGAAACGTCAATGGTCAGCAGTGGCTTGAAATTCAGTACGCTGGTGGTAGGATTCCTATACAATGATGCCAGGTTACTGATAAAGATCCTAGACCCTAAAATAGCATTAATAGGATAGGGAATTAAAGCCAGACTTCAATTCCGTATCTATTAATGCTATTGTGGTGCAGCTAACAGTTATCTGATTGAATTAGAACGTGCGCAAAGATCTCTGCTAAAAGTAATTCATTTTAAGCCATTCTTGTTGTACCTGACTTCAGACCTGTATAGAATCAGCGGGGTTTTTACGGTTCGCCAATTATTTGTGCTTCATATTGTATTGAGACAACATAAAAGTACAGAAGTATCTTCTGATGGTTGCCGCCGTAATCATCTCGTAACTAGATTAGTGCCTTGCAACACATCCTTTGCGAGGAGATTTGTTATATTTTTGGGTCCGTATTTATATAACAAATTACACCAAAAATTTAACATTTATGAAGTTAGCAGTTGGTCATGTAAAAGTAAACTTGTGCAATGTCTTCAGTTTCTTTCGTACACACCGAAGAATTACTTCACATAATGTCATAAATGAACATTAACACTTACATGCACACACTCTAGTAGCACTCATTCACGTACACTCACGCTCTCATACATACATGTCTTTCTATTTTTTTAGTCGTTATGTATTAATTTATTTTGTAATTTCTAAATCTTAACACGCCTTATATAATTAATTTCCTACCTTGAAAACTCCTATCATTGTTTACTATTTAGTTATAAGTGCCATGCGAAGTTCGGTGGGCCCGGTGACATGTAACACGGGTCTTTGAAGTTATACGGGCACCACAGTTGCCCACGAATGACAATGTTACTACGTTATACTTAACATTTATGTGTTTTCCAAGTCATCTGTAGTAAGAAATAAAGAAATTTCTTTATTGTTATTATAGTTTGTGTTTTTTTTTATTTATAAGGGACAACAAACAATTACAGTACATAATTAAATTCACTAAATATTACACCACGCAAATAGTTATTGAAGCGTCCAGCTCCGTTGTCCACAGATTGCTAAAAATTATGTTTAACTGCATATGGGGCAACGTGTGATGTGCGGTTACACGACGTTACAAAACAATTAATAAGAAAATATACATTTAAATAAAGTTTAAATTGTATTGAAATTAGGAGTTCATAAATATTATTTCGGAACGATGCTGGAGAGCTTGCGAACAAGTCAGTGTCTAAAAAGTGGGTGTTAAATAGATTCATGATTGGATTAATACACGCATGTTCTCCGGCATTCGTCTTACAATTAGGAATTTCGAATGAATACCGTTTGCGAGTCTCATAAATACTGTGCCTTCGATTGAGTATATGAATATAATATTATAATATTATATATAATTATATAGTTAGCTGACAAGGTTATAACCCAATTTATTATTACTTATATTGTACAGAAGCATTTTCTCGATGAGCAATCTTCTCATTTTCAGTGTTGGCAAATAATAGTACTTCCTATGATGACTTACAGTGAAAGCAACGGTAGTTCATAGAACGTAAGAATTTACGTTGCACGGAATCTAGCCGGTCATGGTATTTTGCACAAAACGGATTCCAAACAGATAGCGTATTGTAATTGAGCTCTAATTAAGGACTTATATAGCTGGAAATATGGATAAGGTTTTCTGAAGTGGCCGCAGGTTCGGAGCATAAGACCGTAAACCTGAAAAGCTTTATCAATGATATTATTTACATGGGTATCAAAATGAAGCTTTGAATCTTTAAATACTCCAAAGTCTTTTATAACAGATACTTTTTCTAAAGCAGTATCACATAAAAAATATGCAATGTTAGTATTACGTAACGTCTTTGAGAAGGTAAAAGATTATATTAAGAAACAATTTGGTTTTTAACCTGTGTGCTGCATGTTTGTAATTGAGCTGTAGATTTTAAGATCATCGTCTTTAATACATTGAATAATGTCATTGAGAAACAAGCCAAAAAGCAATGGGCCCAAAAAAGAACCTTGAGCCACCCCGTATGAGACTAAAACTACGCCAGATGTGAAGCCGTTTAAATTCACTCTTTGCGTTCTGCTCTTAACGTAGGAGGAAAACCATCTAAGCAAGTTACCGCGAATACCATAAAACGCAAGCTTTTGTGGAAATCAGTATAAACAGAGACTACTTAAACACGTCTATCCATAGATTCGAATGAGTTATTAGTATATAAGATAAGATTACTGATAGTTGGACGTTTCTTAATAAATCCGTGTTGCTCTTCAATTTAATTTTATGCAGATTGGGATATACGTAGTTGTGCAACAATAATTCAAACGCTTTCGATAAGTTATATAATAGCGATCGATATAGGTCGATGGTTTGTTAGGTCATTCTTACAGCCACTTTTATAGACTGGGACTATATTAGCAGTTTTCCATATATCAGAAACCATGCACTCATGTAGGCTTCTATTATACAATAAAAACAACGGAGTGGCAATGGAGTCAGCCGTATGTTTTATGAAGAATGATGGCAAACCATCAGGCCCAGGCCCCTTAGTAACATCCAACGATTTAAGTTCTTTAGAGTAGTCTAAGTCTAATCAAACCCAGGTCATTCGCACACTATGAAATTCAAAGCGAGCGCGTAACCGGAGGGATGTTGGTTAAATATTTTTTTTTTTAATTTAAATTTAATTTTTTCTAGGAAAACTGAAGTGGAAACAAAGAATAAGTGGCCCAGGATCGGGTTTATCGAGGGAGGCCTATGTTTAGCATTGGGATTAGCCCAAATGATAATGCTGATGATATACCCATTAACTTTTGTATGGTAATTACATACATTATGGAACCTATGAATGTTTCTGCAGTAAAACATTAATTGGCCTTCTCTCAGGACTGAGCGTGGAAACACCGCGCAGGTCTCACGGAGGCGACGAATCACTCCACGGTATCCGTTAAGGCTCTCAACCGCTTGCCCGTGACTCTCGGGACACAGCGAGGGAGGGACAGAGAGAGAGCGGACCGCCCTTTCTTTGCATAGGTGTAAATTCTCCACCGCTTCCTTCAGCAGGGGCGCATGAGATTTTCATTGCACCGTGTGCACCGACAGTGTGCACCGACAGTGTGCACCGACAGTATGCACCGACAGTGTGCATTGACAGTGTGCATGGCCCACCATGCTGCTATTTCTCCCGGACGTGTAAAAGGAGACCAGTAAAAGTCAAGCAAACGGGGAAGTTACTTGACCTAGCACCCCGCTTAGTGATCCCTGCATTAGAACTACCAAACCCAGGTCGGTGATTTACTTATGAAATGTAAGGCACGCGTCTGACTTTTGAACTATATTGGCTCTTTAATACTTAGACTATACTGCATTGTATACAACTGCACAAATCTTACAACACGTTACACTGTTGCCGTTACCACGTTGAACTTCGCGAGTAAACCAATATTTAATCACATTTTGTAAATACATAGTAAGTAATAAAACTGAACACGTAATGTATACTTTTCATGATTTCATTCATAAAGATTAATTCTACAGAATAATTGTAAAATTGTTATTTAACAATATGTATTTACATCAATACGTCGTAACATTCACCGGACTCGTTATTTACGCTCACGTGAATATTGAACACGTCTGCTGACATTTATTTTATATCGAAAATTAACCTTTTTCATTATACAAAGTCACATACAATTGTAAGGCTATTGCTATGTTACGTTTAGTAAAATATTTCAAAGTCATCGAACTGGTCTCAATCATTGTGATACATCACAAAGGTGTTGGTACTGCCGAGCTACACTATCTGGTGAGTACAGCGAGTACTGCCCCAGGGCAGGCTATCATTAGCCCCGAAATGATATAACGTGACCTTACGATGGTTTCACAGACATGCGGTTGCATTTACTTAGTGATCCCTGCATTAGAACTACCGAACCCAGGTGGATCATTTACTTATGAAATGTAAGGCACACGTCTGACTTTTCAACTTTATTGGCTCTTTAATACTTAGACTATACTACATTGTATACAACCGCACAAATCTTACAACACGTTACACTGTTGCCGTCACTACGTTGAACTTATCGAGTAAACCAATATTTTAATCACATTTTGTAAATGGTAAGTAATAAAACTGAACACATAATGTTGAGTTTTCATGATTTCATTCATAAAGATTAATTCTAAAGAATAATTGTAAAATTTTTATTTAACAATATGTATTTACATCAATACGTCGTAATATTCACCGGACTCGTTATTTACGCTCACGTGGATATTAAACACGTCTGCTGACATTTATTTTATATCGAAAATTAACCTTTTTTATTATACAAAGTCACATACAATTGTAAGGATATTGCTATGTTACGTTTAGTAAAATATTTCAAAGACATCGAACTGGTCTCAATCATTGTGATACATCACAAAGGTGTTGGTACTGCCGAGCTACACTATCTGCTGAGTACAGCGAGTATTGCCCCAGGGCAGGCTATCTTTAGCCCCGAAATGATATAACGTGACCTTACGTCGGCACTGATGGTGACCACCGTGGGGTTGAAGTCGGTAAAAGTCCGACATCCGACTACCTCCTGCCATGCCATTCCTACTCTAAATAGTTTAGGAATCCTTTTCCTGCCGGTAAGATTCCTATGCAGGAATCCGTCTAGGTAGGTACCACCGCAATGCCAGTTATTTTGCCGTCAAACTGTAGCGCGCAAACATTACAGTGTGTCGATTCCAAGAGCACTGAGCCTTAAGGTCTGATGTCTCAAGAAGACGAGCGCAGTGTGGTGCCACACATAAACGTTCTGGGTGACACAGCATTTAGTTATGAACAAACATTGCACCTGCCATTAGGATATCGATTCTCTGATTCACTTCTTGTTCTTAAAAAAACATTAAAAGATAAGGAGAAAATTAAAAAATTAAGCCCAGAATTTATTTAAAATTTAACCAAAACATTTTTATGTGTCTTCGTTACAATCCTTTGACTACATTATCATTAGGCTTCCTTCATTACACTTTGTTTCGATTAAAGCGGGAAATTTCTCTCCCGTCTATTATTTCTTCTGTTATTTCAGTTGAGTAAAGTTCAATTTTAAAGAAAAGCGTGATAATTTTTTTTATTATGATTGGATTTCTGCAAATCTACGCCTGATTCTTTTAAATGCCACTTTAAATTGATAAATCTGCTGAATCATCAATCAATCAAAAACAAAACAAATCATTCAACTGTTAATTTGTCTTCTCAGACATACATGCAGTTTCCTCACTATGTTTTCATATGGTAAATTGCACTTTAAATTGCAATTAACAATTTTAGTGGCGTCGAACTCAGGTCACTGGGGTCCTATGAAATTTAAAGCGAGCACCTAGATAGAAATATTTACTATTGTTTTTCAGTTAATATTATTGTAACTTTACGCTTAAGTCGCAGCATCCGGACCCATCTCGGATCTTATCGTGGATACGTTACATTGAATAAGTAAAAACTGAAACGCATGAGTCTTCTGACTGTAAAAAGAAAATACGCGCATAAGGATGTTTCGCAGAGTGCGATTCTTGGTATTTTCTATTTCAAGTGTATATTATAAACTGGCCCATTGTAATAACAGATGGCAGATAGTGGTCATATAAGATTCAAGGTAGGCTCGGCTGCAGTGAGATATTCAATCACATCACGTTTAGGCAAATGCCTAACGCATACCCTCGCGGGGGCAAGGACGGGTTATGTCGGACTTGATCCGACTAAAACTCCATGGTATTCCGTTTTAGCCGCATGTTGGCAGGACCACGGGAACTCTCGCGCGCTCTTCCGCAACCCCACTGACGCCGGCCGCCCATCAAGGGCGGCCCCTCCTCGAGAGAGGACAACTCCTCCCCTCTCTCCTTCCCCGCAAGGTGCGCCGGAACACACGACGCGCTTTCCAACACGGCCCTCGTCGGTGTGCGCAACAGACTCCCCCGACTGCGCTACGCAGAGGCTACGAGAAAAACGAGCACTAAGAAACACTAGCCTTCCCGACTAATAATTCTTCTTCCTCCGCGGCCACGCCACCGCCGCATCTACAGTGAGGCCCCGCCAAAGTCGCAGGAGACAGGGAGAAATGCAACGCAACGTCTACACTCCTGTTATCCCGCCACTCCATCTCGGCTGCGAAGGTCGGCTGTGAGCAGTGCCGATTCGTCCCTGCAGCAGTGCTTCAGTTCGCATCCAGAGTGGTCTTACCAAGCCCGCTCGGCCCACCGACCTCCCCAGGCCAACCTGATGCCTCAGGCCGACCATGTGACGACCAGAACTAAACCAACCAATTATGTTTTTGTATAATTGGTTGCTCCAAGTGGGATTCGAAATCAGTACAAATACTATAGTTGGCGGCTCGAACCCCTATCCCAATTTCCAATTTTACGTGGACTATAAACTTCTCAATAATCGTCACGATTCATCATTCGAACCGTTTACTCCTTCCGCTAATATTTCGCGAAATGGCTTCAAGGGTAATTAATTTCATCATAAATCTTATTAATTATATTTGTGGAATGAACGTTACGGAATGGGGACACAGTTTGGGTTTCATAAAAAGTAAAATTAACGATGACTCCAGACTTTTTTGTTTATAATAATCGCAAATTAAAACGATTTAATTGTGTCGTTAAAGTCGACAGAGGGAAAATTATAACCAGAAGATGGGCAGCAGCATCTTCCTGGAACATATGAATAAATAAACTGCGGAAATAGGAATAAATAAATTGCCAACCCAAGCGTGGCAACTATCGCGAAATCCCCACAAAATGAGAGCTACAAACTTTATTATCAATATAACTATATAAAAATCTATGAAGATTGCCGCAACAGTGGACTAGTGATGGGCTGAAGTGATGATGATGGTGATGATGAAAAGTAACAGCCTATAAATGTCCCATTGATGAGCACAGGTGTCCTCTCCAATGCATGTTGGCGGATTTCACGTGTCGTGGAAATATTTATATTACTCAGACATGCAGGTTTCCTCACGCTGTTTTGCTTCACATATGAGCACGTGGTAAAACAGCACTTCCAATAACAGAACAAATTTAGAGGTTCTGGCACCGGGGATCGAACATGTAAGGCGAGTACTCAGGAGAGTAACTCACTTACCACGTAGTAAATGAACATTCAAAATTTAATTTATCGATTATAATTATGCCGGCATACAGTCTTAATTGACATAGAAGCTACTTTGAAAACAAGCTTTTCAACATATTTTGTCACAAAAAAATGCACCGAACACAACTGGAGCTGATAGTCACGGCATTTGTTATTCCAAGAGCAATGTGCGCGTTGCCAACTCAACAAGAATACTAACCAGCCAGCCTACCTGTAAGCGTTAGGCGTAAAAAAAAAGAATTCCAAAACATTTATTGTACAAAATTTGTTCAAAAACTCAAAAGTAGATTTTTATCAAAAAATAAATTTCATTACAACTAAATCTTTTCCAAAAATAAAAGACATTTGCTCAAATAGGTACAAAAATTAAAATTGAACGTAAAAGAAATGTTTCAAGAAAAAACATTAATCCTCGCTTCGTGAAATGTCTCGCAAAATCTCGCATTTAGACAACCCACGCATGACATTTCGCCATGTCTTATTATTTATTTATGAGGTATTCTGTTATTTCGTCATATACGAGTATAAATTACACGATACTTGTTTAAGATTATAATAAACATAAATCTATTTGCAGGCATCACATCTTAAATTTTCGTTAGAATAAATCTTTTTCACGGCCAAAAACTTTATTAAAGTATGTGAATACAAAAAATATTATTCACAAAAATATTAACTCATTTCGTACATGCATTAAAATGAAACTCAGAAACGGTCAAATTAAGGTCAAAATTTCTTTATTCAATTTTTTTCAAGCTCTTGTGAGCGGCAAAAAACACCTCGGAGAGGAATCGTTGTGAACGAGAGGTTCACAACGATTCCTCGATTATTTTTATCGCAATGTTATAATTTTACAAAAATAATATTCGAGTTATTATATATTGGTAATCATAATATAATATCAAATTATTACGTCGTATTACAACGTCACATTGTTTTAACTATCCAAGGCATTTTCACATGAAGAACAAGAATTATTCTTATGCTTGATTATCCTTATAATAATGTTTTGCTTTATACTCGTAGTACACCTCAGCTAACAATGTTTTACACAACTAATTCCTATTACCATAATGATCATCATCAGCCTGCAGTAGTCCACCTCCAAATAATCAACAATAGCTCAGAGGACGGGAGCTCGTCTTAAATTTCATAGTACACGAGTGACCTGGTCGATCCCCGGTGCCGGCACTTGTAAAATTTTTCTAGAATTTTAAGTGCTGTATTACCACGTGCTCAGCGGTGAAGGAAAACATCGTGAAGAAACCTGCATGACTGAGAAAAAAAAATATTTCGCCGATATGTAAAAACGTTTGCATACTCGAAAGGCTATGTGGTTTTGGTATTGAAATCGGGTGGTCTGATCTGGGGAGGACGGATTGGCCAAGGAAAATGACGAAAGGGAAAAGGACATCTCCTCCTAGTCATATTTTAGATGTTATATATATAGTTCGCATCTCAGAAAACTTTCATAGCGCAATAATGGAATGTATGAGATATTTGCTGAGCTTCTCATGTGGCGACATAGTTGTCGTTACAAAACCGTCAAATTGTCAAAGAGATATTCCTTTTTACCTCAGAATAGCAGCGGATACAGCAGTCCGCATAAAATTCATTATTCAAGTTGTGTATCATTGTACTACACACGTACTACATTGGTCAAAGGTTAGTATAGCTTATTCATAGACCACACGGAAATATATTTAGTTAGTAAGCCGAGAACAATGTGAGTTGGCGTGTCCTACTGCTGTGCACAGGCACCCTTCCTCTTATTCTGAGAAAGTTCCTCTTATTTCTGAGAAAGTTTTGGTAACTTCTGTTTTATTTATTTATCTAGCTGTGCCCCGCGGTCTCGACCGCGTAAAAAAGCGGACCCGATTGATGATATACATATACTCGTATATTTTCCTATTTGAATCGGATTTTGGGGTTTAAATTTTTTGGGCGAAACGCTAATTATTTTTATAAAATTAAAATAGCCTAAGTTACCCGCTATAATATCAGATATATATATCTATATATCCCGTCAAAATCGGTCCAGCCGTTTCGGAAATTAGCCGAAACAGATCGACGGACAGACAATTTTTTTAAAAATTGGTGTAAAAATAGTACCGTATATACTTTCATAAGCAACGAGTAAAAAGCTATTATTTTGTTATTACAAACAGACATTTCCATTTTATTTATTTGTTTAGCCGTGTGGTAGCGGCTCGTTAAAAGAATACTACCACTCCATCTCATCCAATGGGAGTTTAACTAAGTAATTAAACTGCAATGTGGCGATGGGCTTACCACCTATCACACTAAGTGCATTATATTGTTTTGGTGAAACGTGGATTGTGGCAGTCATCTGTTTTTGCAGTGAGGGCCCAGTCTCTGACTACCCCTTATGGGAAACAGTCGTGATCTTATGTATGTATAGATAATAAAATGCATTACAAAAAACGCCTTTAAATAAAGCGTGAGCAGAGTTTGTATTTATACATTTTCAAATAGTTAGACAAAAATTAGTAATAGAAAAATAGAAAATAAAGTATATAATGGCTCGGATGTCACAGTGGATAATAGGCTTTTGAGCTACAAGTAGTGGTAAAAGCCTATCCGTTAACAAACAAAACAACAATTACCGCAAAAGAAGAAAAGAAGTAATAAATAAGAATACTTCTTTTCGACGATAATAAAACGAGGTGGTTCGCCAAGTCGTCACGTCTCGTTTCCCACGGGGGCGAAAAGTGTAAAGTTTCCCTAATATGGGAAAAGGCGAAAAACATGTAGTGGCGATTCAAGAGAATCTACCACCCCATCTCATCCCATGGGTGTCGTAAAAGTCGTAAATACCGATTGTAAAATGAGATCGACAAAATTCCATCGCTGATTGTATGTATATGTATGTATTCATATTTATATACGTTTATATGTGTACGTGTGTATATATTTATATAGATATATTTATTTAATTGAATACGTATGTATGTACGTATCTGGGTATATCTATATGTAATATGTTTATGATGATTCTAAAGCACCTATCACATTTCTCCATGTATGAGGTTGACTGGAAGAGAATGCCAAAAAGGCATTAGGTCCGCCATTAGTAATCCTTTTTCATAAAGGTGAATACATTATAGAGTAAATGAATAAATAAATAAATTAACTGCGGTCGCCAACCCGCCTGCCAAGCGTGGCAACTATGGCAAAATCACCCCAAAATGAGATCCACAATACTTTTGTGGCAATCTTTGGGGGAGGCCTATGTTCAGCAGTGGACTAGTAATAAGCTGAAATGATGATGATCATGAAACACTACTCAAAGACATATTAATTTGCATTTATTTATTAAAATTTAACGTACTAGTATTTAACATACTTTATCGTAGAGTTTAATCTCGAAGTAGTTTTACTAAGTCACATTTTCAGCATAATAAGTGATTTCGTAATTCATTTATATTTGATTACAAGGCAAATGTTCCGTGTCGGAAATTGTATTTTTGGCGGCATGCCAATCTAAACTTATACCGCAGTGAAAGCTCAACAGGCTGATTGTTGCTTATGTAAAGGTAAACAAGCATGTACGCGAGAATTATCGCAGTCTTTTAACGAATTTAGAAAGAAATTAAGTTTAGTTTTTTCGCATTAGTTCGCATTTATTTTGAAGTTTTATCAACTATCAAAAAAATTAGTACTTGTTGATACATACATACAGTCACGTCTTTTTCCCATATAAAGGGTAGGCAGAGACCTCACCCGGAGATCACTTTTCGCCCCGCGGAAAACAAGACGTGACGGGTGGCGAACCACGACGGCCGCCATTTTGGTACGATTTAAAAAAAATCTGACTCTCCGTTGCGTTCCAACGAGCTGTATAGTGACAGCATTGCATATTATGGTGTTACTTTGCACGAATGCATGCTGTCGCGGAATACCTCAGTCGCCTCTTACTCGGTAGGAAAGAGGTAGGTGCTATTCTATTCTGCGAAAATTGGTCTACATTTGTAGCCGTTGCCGGCCTTATGTGGGAATAAGACTTGACTATATGTGTGTACAATTGTTGTATAAATTTATATGTCAATATTTATTGCATTAGGATAAGCAAGCAGCAATGAAAATGTTATTTTAACAAGTGAATTTGAATCAATTGACACTGCAATATATGTCGTAGTATTATTCATTATCAGTTTTTGTAACATACATAATATAATAAACTGTAACATACAATATTAAATAAAAATTGAGTAGGCTGTAGTTTTCACTTCTCATATTTATAAGTCAAAAGACAAAGAAAAAGATAACTAGGGCGCAGGTGTAAACGTGAAATCTCATTCCGTCGGTCAATGGCTACCTGAACAGATATGGATACATTTACGAGCACATTCTCAAAATAAATTGGACTTTTTCTTGGGTTCCGTATTACATAAAGAATAAACACATTTGTTTTAATAATAATGATATTTTCTATTTACTGACTCCATGGAAGTAATAATATCCCCTAATCACACATCAATTCTTAACTTTAGGGCTCTTCACTTAGTATATCTGTTTACCGGTTTATGAAAGGGGTAGGCCTAGAGATTATTACGATATTCAACCGATATAAACCGCTGAAACTTGTAGTAAAGATCTATAATTTTATTCCCCGTTGCTATTAAAATATTATGCTTTTTAGTGTACAATCTACTCGTACGATCATATCGGTGTCTTTAAAATCGGTTAAGGAAACCGCCAGAACGATCCAGGAACCCTTGAACTTGGTTGAATAACCACCTCAAATATGCTAGAATTCAATTAGTCCGATAGTTAATTTACAACAACGTCTGAGGTGCGCGTTGTCCTGCACTACCATCGACGATCCGCCTGCCTAAGGTAGAGATTGTGTAAAAACTTCGCACTGCTTTAATGATATTTGAAAGTGTTAAGAATTAATAAACGAAAAAATAAATAAACTTGGAATAATCCTATGTTATAATACCAAAACCTACGGTCGAGTCGGCCCATTCATTCAACAGCAATAGCTGATGCGTGGCTCTACCACTGTAGAATTTTAAAACAAACAGTAGAAACAAAATTTACTGCGACAATGCAAGATAGTGGTTCCAGAGCAACAGCTTGAAGTAAGCCTCGCTGGTGCGTGTGGTGGTGGTAGTTAATATCGTAGAAAATAATATCCATCCGTAAATTAAATTAGTGTTTTATTAAACCATTTCTAAATTATTAGCAGCATACATGATTACGGGGGGACATGTGGAACTGAGTATAAATTGTAACATTAACGCAATACAAATCGAATATTAATTTTTTAATGTATAAGTTTCTGTATAATCATTATAAAGAAATCATTATCAGTTTAACATAGTTTTAATTAATAGACTGTCTGTATGAATGCCGACAACCTTACAATGTATTAAACGAAGATGTCAAAGACTAGTATCACGCTACATTAGCGACGTAATTCATTACACAAACAGCCTGGATTTCCTTTATCTGCTTGATTAGCGTAGGTACTAGTGCCAGTTAATTACTTATAATTAGAGCCAGAATTTCGTCAAACAAATACTGTAATTACAAAGATTAATCTAAATTACACTAATTTTACGGATTTTATCGCGTTTATTTATACTATTTATAACCCGACGTTTAGAGCGCTTTACAGCACCCATGGTCACGGGAGGACTGCGGTGACAGATGTCCTGATGTCATAGTTAACCCGGAGTACCTTCAGGTAGGTAGAAAGAGCTAAGTGTATCTTGAAATCTTGCAGTGGTATGCTTGGCTTTTGATTTAATTTTATTATTTATAGGATCCCCAGCGGGTGGTAACCCAACCATCTTCTCTATTAAAATTAGGATGTTGTTTAATTTCAATAGCCTCGCGAATCATCCTTCAGTTTTCGCACCATATACATTGTGAGAATCCAATTAATACCTTAATTAAAAAGTGTTTTATCACTTTGTTCTTCAACCATGAAAGTTTCTGATGCAGCACGGAACTTCTGATTATTTATTGAAAATTTTAATAAATTTATTTTTTCCTTTATTATAAAAAGCGGATGTAGTATCATTACACACGTGACAAAACATCATATATGATAGGCTCGCAGTCCGCTGAAGCAACATACACTGAGAAAGAGACTTCGTTAGATTTTGGTAGGGTGCCGTATAGAAAGTCCTCTATCAAGTTTGCCTAGGCGCGTCTAATTTTATTTTGGTCGTCAAAGTAGATTAAACTCGCTTAGCTATATTAGTGAACAAGTTAGTTCAGCTAGGTCGCCGTAAGGTACGGCCTTGCTTGTCTAGGGCGTTACGTTTTTACCGGGCCCATATTTTATGGTGTCCCGTGTAACCGGTAACAACATCGATTCTGCGAGTTAGGTGTGAGCTGAGCTACGCATCGAGTTTCGTTGCGACGTTTATCGTCGCCGCTAGGAGTTTTCTACATAGTGAAGCGACATAATAAGGTACACTTACACAGCAGTGCCAATAACACACCTCCCTGCCGCGCGGCAGGGAGTCTTGAGTTGAAAAGTTTCGTTCCGTGCGTGTAAAAATATTCCCCGGGTATCCCACGCTCGATCCGGAGGTGATTTTTCGCCCCCTGTCTCCTAGCTCCGACGCGAAAAAACTGTTGGCCCCCGCTGCCGCGTCCCCCGCGACCGCCACCGCGCTTGAAAAACAGCCGTTAGGCCCCCGGCCCCTCAGGCCCTTCAGCCCCCGCAGGGCAAAAAACCGTTGGGCCCCTCCGGCCCCGCAGTCGTCGCAGGCCCCTCAGGCCTCGCTCGATCGACTCCGTTACCGGACGCTACCGGTTCTTAGCGTCCTCCGTCGCGCGACCCTGCCGCCTTTTTCTTGGCGCGACCCGCCGCGATCGCCAGACGACGCTCTGATGCACTCGACGCTCTCAATGCAATCGTCGCGTGAATCGTCGCGAGCCTAATCAGTTATGAGCCATTACTCTGATGGCCCATCTATTCAGATCAGGACAGCTACTGCTCCTCCTCTACTCCGTCGACGAAAGTTGACATGGTCGCCCCCGGAGACGATGGCTTCACCACCGTCACCGGTCGCAAGAGGCGACAGAAAAAAGACGCCGACGCAAGGTGGCTGCCGCAACCCTTCTTGGCAGGATATTGCCAAAAAGGCGACGCGCCCTGTCCCGATGGACACCTGCGCGCCCTCCCGAGAGGCCGGAGCCCCACGCGCCCTTAAGGCGCTGCCTCCTGTAGTAATACAGGATACGGCTGCCTGGGGCTACATATCAAAAGCGCTTGACGAGAAGCGCATTACATTCACGCGCGCTAGGCCGGTCGCAAACGGCATAAGCGTCACGGTGCCGACACCGAACGACCATCGCGCGTTAACAAGATGGCTTTCAGAAAGGAAGATCGGCTTCCATTCCTACGCTCTCGAGGAGGATCGTATCCTCCGAGTAATGATTCGCGGCATCCCTAAAGACCTAGAGACGCAGTTAGTTTTAGAGGACCTTAAGTCCAAAGGCCTCCCCGCGTATCAAGTCCACCGCATGACGAATATGCGGACTAAAACGCCGTACAATCTAGTGCTCGTGCACTTAGAATTGTCTAACGCCAGCAAAAAATATTCGACATACCTTACTTATGTAATCTTTCCGACATCGTTATCGAGGCACCGCGTAAGCGGTCCTCGCCTAGCCAATGCCACAGATGCCAGTTATACGGGGATTCCGCGCGAAACTGCTTCGCTAACCCTCGGTGCGTTAAATGCACAGGGGGTCACGTGACAGCGAACTGTAGTCACGATCCTAACACCGCGGACGCCCCTAGCTGCATGCTGTGTGGGACGGTGGGCCACCCTGCGAACTATCGCGGGTGTCTTAACGCCCCCTGCGGCAAGCGACGACGCGGGAAGCGCGGTAAACGCAGAGGGGCGCCTAAGCAGGCGAATCCCCGTGCGCCCCCCCACCCCCGCGGCTAAAAAGAAGTCGTCGGCGGAGCCTTCTCCGCCGCCGTCGCGTCAAATACCTCGGGATCACGTTAGACGCAGCGTGACTGTGAAATACCCTTACTCTCTGAACACTTCAGAGAAGTATCACGGCGGTTTTTCGAAAAAGCCGCGGTTCATCCAAACCCGCTGGTGGTTAAAGCAGCGAATTATCGATCCGACAGAAACGCGACCGAACGCAACCGTCGCCCGCGAAATGTGCTAGACGACATGGACGTCTCAGCACTCCACGATACGGTCAGTCACGATCCGAGCAACACTGTCCACACAGTCAATAGCTTTAACATCACACGCACAACGTCGCGCGACCGCCGTAGAGAGCGGCGCGCAGCTATCGTAAATAACACCGCGTACACTAGATACACCCGTGTTCCAGGGCGGTTCTCACCGCCCAGAGTTACCGACACACAAGTCGACAGTCCGAACGGAGACCCGCAACCTCCCTCGGACGGTCATTAGATGACTTAAGATAATAATTTTAATGGAGATATTCACAGTAGCGCAAGCACGCTAGCGAACGCAACGGTTCGAATTTAGATGTTTAGTAGGAGTTTATATTTATGTATTTATGTTTGGGTCAAACCAAACCTGGCACGCGGGCCCCGGGCCCGCGAGCATAGCATCCGATGAAGCTGTAAAAGCCAAAAGGCTAACAGCGATTACTTCACCGAAAACAAACTCCGCCGCCGAAAACAAACGCATGGTCTCGGCCCTTACCGATGGTCAGCCGCGGCTTCTATTCGCCCCCCGGCCCCCGCGCCCTCCGCGCAGAGCGCCGAGACGCCGAAACATGCCACACCTGCCCATAGCATACAGGAGGATTTCGATATCCTTCTACAGTATATGGACTGTGTCCACATTGACGAGCTAACGCTCGCTCACAAAATTAAGACAGCACGCTCTCCGAAAGAGCGTTTGCAGGCGTCCATAGAGCACATCGGAGTGCTAAACGCAATTAAAATTTTTAAAGCCAAATAGGCAAATTCAAATTATTCCGCGTAATTATAATTTTTTAATTAAATTTAAAATCTAAAAATAAATGTAAATTCATTCGTCATTAAAACATGCGTTGAGGCCCTCGCCTCAGTACATTCACCCGCGTACACATACCCGCTAGCACAGCGGCGCACCGCACTAGCCGGCGAGTGCGAGGTTATAGGTTCACGGCTTCTCGATTCATTCGAGATCTACAAAGGCCGGTTTTCTTTTCAGATGGCACACATTATTGATTTTTTTTGAATTATATATACATAATGTATATAATATAAAATATATAATATTCTTTTTCGATAGTGATCCAAGCCGAGGTTTCATACCTCCTTCAAAGGGCCCTTGGATCCTACGAGCCCCCCCCCCCCCTTCTGTTAGTCAGATACTTTTATTCGTTTTCAGGTGGACGAAGTACAGCGCAGCAGCGGGCGGTAGCATCGCCTCTTGTCAGCAGCGACGTTGTTCTTTTTACTCGCGGGCCTTCTGCTCGCGAGTCTCTATAGACGAAGCAATAAAAGCCATAGGGCTATTTGCACACTACACATACAAAAAAAAATCACACGTGAGTGCATGAAAAGAAGAGATGGTTAATAATGTATTTTTCATTGTCTTGGCTTTTGTCACATAAAATCGTTGCATTATGTTTCAGTGATTTTAAAAAAATCTTTATTATCAAGTGCCTTGGCCTCATCAATTAATATCACTAACACATCAATATCTTCTGCTACAATGACTACATCAAGAAAAAAACATTCTAGCGCTGATTGTACAATTCCACGATCTGCATCATTTTCTGTTTGACTCCACTTGGGCGGTAGAAACATAAAACGTGTCGCACACCTTGAATTCTTTTATCAGGTAAAGAGTACCTAATTAAGAAAAGATCTACTTCTATTTTATGTATGTACATGCGCATACATACGTACATTTATTTACATACAAAATACATGAGGTATAGATGTATCGCATACATACGAGTATTTCTTGGCTAACAGTGCGAATTTTTATGATGTAAATATTGAATTGTTATTAAAATCTTCATTTTAACAACTCTTTTTATACAAAAATTTATATAAGAACTTTTTCGAAAAAAAATACAAGCAAAACTGATTTTTTAAATAAATATCATAGGTATTGTTTAAATAATAAAAATAATTCTGTCCCAGCTACAAATCGTTTCTGATTTTTAATAACAAAAATTTTAAAAAAATCATCTTAAACCCACCTGTTCTTGAGGACTTCCGAGGAAGACTACGTTTATGCAACTAACAGCAAAAGAGCTGCATTAAAATTTTACTTTGCGTCATTAGATACTACTGTTCAGTTTGTACATTTCGTGAATAGCTATTTTGCATCAATTTCAATACAGTGACTTTTTCAAGGTCAAAAATTTAAACTTATAACAAACTTTAAATCTTATTTACCAAGGAGGTAATAATATTGTCCGTGTCCAAATGAAAGGGGTACCTAAAAACCTTTCAAGAAATATTTTCTGTGAACCCCGGTGTAATTTGTTTTTATTGAGTTCCTGGTGCCTTTCGCTATCGCCCCTTTATCTCCGCTAAGTCCCGTTTTTTTTTTTTAAATAAGCTCGATGTTTATTATGCATGTGTGCAAAACTACAGATTTTGTTTAAATGAATACTTAAGGTTAATAAATATTGTATAACTGATAATTCTATGATAATGTTACATTTTAACAAATATCTTTATATTTTGTTTTTCGTTATTCTTATCTAATTTTCTTTTATTCGTAAAATAAAGAAGTAAATAAAAGATTATCTTCTAAGTCTTCATACATTTTGATTATTCATTTTTAGATTCTTATTTCATTAGTCGTAGTGATACCTACGACTAATGAAATAAGAATCTATTTAATGAATTATTTCTTTGTTCCGTTATTCCCAATATGTTTCTTTGTCATTTTAGAACTATCTAAAATTTTATGATGATGTTGACCATAACACAAAGGCAATTTATGGCATAAGGTTGTTCTGTCTGGCACTTTTTCAGTCTTACTAAAGTCTACATAAACTATCTACATGTATAATTTCATAGGTTTAATATATTTTCCCATTGGACTTGAATCTTTTATTAATTTTTTTTTAAAACGACGCGCTTCACTAAGATTTCTCGTGTTACACATGCAATATAAAAACGAGTTTAATGATACACATGCATAATACAACGGGATTCGATTTCTGATGCGAATAAGTTTTAGAAATATTTTTAATTAGTGAAATAGATTGTTCTTTTTCATCGTTTCTTTTAATCCTAGCTATGTAATCCCACGTGTCGTCCCACTGTATCGACTTTAAAAATGTGATTGTACAGCAACTTAAAATTTGTAAAAAAAATCGAAGGATATAAATCGAGTAAATATTTTCAACATCGTGTATAATATTTAATTAAGTAATGTTCACGTAGTAACTTTATTTACTCAAACGTTGCTCTTGCAAATGCAATAAAACATAAAATAAATTATGCTGTAGAAATAATATGAGCTTTAACTACAACATAAAAACTTCCATTGCGTCCAAATTAAGGTAATTAGAATGACCGTTCAAACTCGTTGTCTTTTCCGTCTCTACTTTTACAAAGTTAGGATAGGTAGATTCGAAGGGCAGCAGTGAGGGGCAGAGATGTAACAAAATTAGGATTTCTAAGACCGAGGCTTTAACAGAGTTTATTTAACAAAAGGCATCCTTTTCTTTTTATATCTCTAATTACTAAAATTTCACTAAAGACGAGTTTTTCCGGTTTTTTATACCACTTCGTGGGACAATTACAAAATTTGTTATTAAATTAAATTCCTTTTATTCTTTGCGAGTTTTTCTTCGGCTTAAAATTAACATTGCATGCAATCGTTTAGATGTAGCTGAGGTATATAGCTTATAGTGTATAGGAGTATATCTGGGTGGATTAAAAAGTACTCGGCCTAACCAAGAAAATAAACACATACTAAATCAGTTATATTTTTATTTTTCTACATAATCACCATCAAGTTCAATACACTTTTGCCACCCTCCTCTCCCCTTCCAAGCATTTAGACCGTTAAAAAAAATGATTCTTCCTTAGAGTCAAAATATGCGTCTACAGCTGCTTTGACCTCGTCGTTTGTCGAAAATCTTTGACCTCCCAAGTGCTTTTTTAGGTTAGGGAACAGAAAGAAGTCTGATGGTGCCAGATCAGGTGAATACGGCGGATGCGGTAACAGTTCAAAGCCACAGTTGTGAATTCCAGCCATTGACTGTACTGACGTGTGAACACGGGCGTTATCTTGATGAAACAGGACTTTTCTTCTGAGCATTCCTCGACGTTTTTCTTTTATTTCCTCTCGTAAACGACGTAGTAAGGTGCAGTAGTAATCAGAGTTTATAGTCTGACCCCTTTCAAGATAATCAATCATAATCACACCTTTCGAGTCTCAGAATACTGAAGCCATCACCTTATTTGCCGACAAAATCGACTTAGCCTTTTTAGGGGGTGGTGAACCAGGTCTTCTCCACTGTTTTGATTGTTGTTTTGTTTCCGGTGTACAGTAATGAACCCATGTTTCGTCCATAGTAACAAAACGATTCAAAAAATCATCTGCATCGGCTTCAAATAACTCCAAACAGTCGCGTGAAATAGTCAATCGCGTCCTTTCTTGTTCAACTGAAAGCAGTCGCAGAACCCACCTCGCAGACACCTTGTGGAAACCCAACTCGTTGACAATGATGTTTTGAGTTCGTTCATAAGAGATGCCTATAATCTCGGCTATCTCTCTAATTTTTAATCTGCGGTCTCCCATTATTAAATCAAGTACTTTTTTAATATTTTCGTCTGTAGTTGACGTCGAAGGCCTTCCAGAGCGGGGTTCATCTTTCACACTCTCTCTACCACGCTTAAATTCTGCTATCCATTTTTTGACGGATGAATATGACAGAGCACAATCGCCTAATGTACTGACCATGTCATCATGGATGGCTTTTGATGATAGCCCCTTCTTATGGAGGTACTTAATGACGGCACGCTGCTCGATTTGCTCCATTCGCGGAAATTATGACCGATTACTTTGTTAATAAATTTATAAAATCACAACTAATTATCGCACACGTTTCGAACTTCACACAATGAACTAGTCTGAACTGAACTAAATAATGTGGGTAGATTTGATTTTTAGAATTGAATGGATCTGTGTTAGGCCGAGTACTTTTCAATCCACCCTCGTAGCTTAGTGATCAGCGTACATGTCCGTTGAATCATTGATTCTGGATTCGAAAACCATCAGCACCATTGTATATTTTTCGGTTTTCTCCGCACCGGAATATGAGCAGCAGCATCTTCCTGGAACATCGAAATAAATAAACTGCGGTTGTCAACCCACCTGTCAAGCGTGAAAAGTACGGCAAAATCCCACCAAAAGGAGAGCGACAAACTTTTGTTGCAATCTATTGGGGACACCTATGTTCAGCAGTGGACTAGTGATAGACTGAAATGATGACGATGATGTCCAAATATTCGGTAAATAAATTATATTTTGGCATAAATGATAACAATGGCCTACAGACCGATCATGTGTGCTCGTCTTAACTTTACCGTGGGCGACCAAGCCACGATTACTTACGAAAACCCATTGGGCGAACGTACCTACTGTTGAACAGCGCTGCGGTCTAAAATGGTGAGCAAAAAGAGACATCTCTTCACTCTTGTCTTGAAGCCTGATGTTATATTTTTGTTGTGGAAAACTGATGCTAGAAAGGAGTTGAGAGGAATAAAATAACATAATATATACTAACTAAATCATTACCCTTGTTTGAGTTTTTAGTAGCCAAGTAAGACGCCTACGCGGTATAGTTGAGGAAGTAATAAACATTAATGATTTATGGTTACTGCGTTGGCCTTTATTTAGTGCTCATGATCAAACCTCTTTTAGCACGTAGAAGACGTATTTTAAACCCTTACAAGACCTATCGTCTGGGGTTCGTAACAAATTTACTTATTATTTATTTATATTAAACTATTGACTTAATCTAAATTTCCAAATTAATTTAGAAAATCTATTAAATAAAATGACTATCAAACTCAACGAAAAAAACATTATTTTTTAACCGTATTAAATTTAAATAGAACAATAAAAATCATTAACGTTAAAGAAGACGGATAATTTTTTATTTCAAAGGAAATTTTACATCTTACTTCGAAAATTATCCATTCGTGTCATCGCGGTTTGCAGTTGGTTTACTTTGAAATTTCATTCGTACTTATCGTAAGCGTTGAAATCATCAAAATGATTGTAACTTTAATTTGTCAGATTTTTATAAACGTACTAAATTTATTAATGGTATTTAATCGATTATAAATACAATGTTGCTACTGTTACAAAAAATGTAGACAGCTGCTAGTTAAGGTAATCTTAACGTTGAGCTTAATTTCGCACCGCTCACGTGATCCTTTAAGCAATATGCCATACACAATGTGAGACGTGGTAGCTATAATTAAATTTAAAATGAACTTTGCACGGGCCTTTACCAGCAATAGTATACTACCGACCTCGAAACTCGACCTATATCACAAAAATTCTTTGTCGTAAATGTGGAATCCGTACTTTCCACAGCTCTATTACGCCCCAGAATTTAGAGGTCTATAAGTTGTAGAGCAATTAAAGGCTGTGTATAAAGTATTAAAATGTATTTAATACATAAGCCAACAATTCTTATCCCTGCAGGCAGTTACCAAAATCTTAAATACCTTAACATAATTCCTAAACCGTGTGGTGGCGGCTTACCCGTGTGGTGGCGACTTACCCGTGTGGTGGCAGCTTAAGTGAATCTACAACCCCATATCATCCCGTGGGTGTCGTTACAGTCGACAGAAGGAAAATGAAAACGAGAAGATGGGCCGCAGTATCTTCCTGAAACATCTGAATAAAAAATCTACGGCTTCCAACCCGCATGGTAGAATCCCTCCAAAACGTGAGCTACAAACTTTTGTGGTAATCTATGGGAGAGGCTCATGTTTACCAGTGGACTAGTGAAAGGCTGAAATGATGATTATGATGTACAAATACTCGCTAAATAAATTATATTTTTGCATAAATGATAACAATGTCCTATTGGTCAATTTCCTTCAAAATTATGTTTACTTTAACAACCGAAAGAAGTCGTCTCCAGTGTATATTATAGACACCTAAGTATCAGAACAGTTAAAGGCACTTACTCGTCGTCTTAGTTTATATGACGTAGCATCTTAGCAATAAAATCGAAAGATTTGTTCAGGTTTACACCTGATCAATTTATCAAAGCACAATACATCAGTTTCCTAAAACCGTCAATTTTGAGCAGAAAATTAATAAATTTCTTCCGGGATCACAAGGACTAAATCCACGGACATTCACTAAAAGTATACAAAAAAAAACGCTTTTATGTCTCGTTTGTAAATAACATGCACAATGTATTTATCTATATAATAAGCGAAATAATTCATTATGACATTATTTTTGCGCACTACGAAACTGCTTCGTATTGTAATATTTACGTCCTAAAACTTTAATAATAAAAATAATAAAGCTTTCTAGGTAATATAAATTATTTGCATTGAGGAATTCATCATCATCATCATCATCATCATCATCATCGTTTCAGCCTATCACTAGTCCACTGCTGAACATAGGCCTCCCCCATACATTGCCACAAAGGTTTGTAGCTATCATTTTGGAGGGAATTTTGCCACAGTTGCCACGCTTGGCAGGCGGGTTGACAACCGCAATTTATTTCTTTTGATGCTCCAGGAAGACGCAGCTGCCCTTCTTCAGGTTTTAATTTTTCCGTCTGTCGACTTTTACGTCACTCACGGGATGAGATGGGGTGGAAGATTCTCTTAAGCCGCCACCACACGGGTAAGTCGCCACCACACGGGTAAGCCGCCACCACACGGTTTAGGAATTATGTTAAGGTATTTAAAATTCATGGTGAATTTTTTATACATAATAGCTATCAAAGTTTTTAACGACAGAAAGAAAATCTTAATTACAATTTTTTTTTTCAAATAAACGATGCCTCTCAGGATTTCTTCTGTGTCATGGGTGCGTTTTACAGACATAAATTCCACATGGACAAACACCCAGACCCGCAACAACTATCTGTAGGCCATACAAATATTTGTCCCGTGTGGGAATCGAACCTGCGACCCGCGGCGCAGAAGTCAAGGGCTTAACAACTGCGCCAACCGAGCCGACAATTCTGATTTAGTTCGGTTGTTTCATTTACTACAAATCACCTACATTGCATCTGGTGACGAGTTTGCTGTTTACCCGCAAATTACATTTACAAAATGTGTTCTTACGTCGGGTCTAAGTTTGGGAATATTCTATTATAAATGCCAAGAATGGCAAATATTCAGAAGCCGATTAATGATGTTCCTTAAAATCAATAGTGCAATTACAAAGAGCAACGAAAATGCTGTATTATTAACGCATTTATCAGATGAGACCTATCGTCTGGTGCGTAACCTTGTATATCCACGGAACGTGGAAGAGGTCACACATAAGGAACTAGTGGAAATACTCGTTGCCCATTTTATACCAAAGAGATCAACTTTCAGGGCTAAATTCTATGAAGCACTGAAAACAGAGAGTGAAAGCACTCGAATGGGCAACAAGTCTCAGAGGATTAGCGGCATACTGCCATTTTGGATTGGAGTTGGAAACTTTATTACGTGATCGATTCGTATTAGGGTTTAAAGCTGTCCCTGAACGCGATCGTCTCTGTGAACAAGAAATTAAAACATTGACTTTGGCGAAGGCTCTGGAGGTGGCGTAGCATACTGCGTGTGCTCGTCAGGCACGCGCTTCCACGGGTGACGTCAATTCACGGGTCAAGGAGGAGCCAGTCTTCAAGGTCAGCGTTAGCGAAAGGCACGATAAATTCTAAGTGGTTCCAGCACGCTTGAAACCAGAAAAAACAGTTGTCTGTTCCGTGTATGGTTTAAAAAATCATGTTGCAGCTAAGTGCCGTTATAAAAACTATACGTGCCAAATGTGTGGAAAAAGGGGGCATCTAAAAAAAGTGTGTAGTGAAAAAAAATCCAAGATTTATAATATCGAGGACTCTTCAAGTGCACATGATTGCAAAGAGTGCGATCTGTTTAACTTGAGGTATGTAACTTACGATCCACTTCAGTTAACGGTAGAAATTAATGGTCATTCGCTGAAAATGGAATTAGATTCAGGGCAAAGTGTAATTTCAGAAGAAAAATGTCTGAAATATTTTTCCAATATATGCCTCAATAATAGTGATTTGATAATGTGTTTGTATAATGGTCATAAAATAAGAGCCTTAGGTTATTTTGTAACAACAATTTCATACGAAAATTCATCTCATGATATTAAGTTTTATGTCATTCAAAATGAAGATCACAAAGAGCAAGTAAGCACATCGCCTGCGAGGGTATTAAGGCCTAAAAAAAGTAGATTATAAGCGTTTCTTTTAAAATGTATGTACTTTTAATATAATTATTATTTATTATAATTACCATTAATTACTAAGTTGAGGACCGATAGCGGTGGCGTCATTTCCGCTGGACCAGAGATTTTGAGTGAGATCGAGAGATTCTATGGACAGCTTCGATGTACACATCGTCGTTGGAGCCACACACTAGTGTGAGTAACGACCCAAGAGTAAATCTCGTCCGTCACTATTCCGATGATATCCCGGACGTCAGTCTGAGCGAGATTAGTATGGCTCTCAAACAGCTCAAGAATGGCAAAGCGCCGGGCGAGGACGGAATTACAGCGGAGCTTCTGAAAGCGGGTGGAAAACCGGTACTTTTAGTCCTTCAGAAGCTATTTAATTCCGTCATCCACGGGAACACTACGATCGAAGTTGTCGACGAATATTTATACCTAGGACAGATTGTCCGACTAGGTAGGTCCAACTTCGACCAAGAGGTCAATCGACGGATGCAACTCGGCTGGGCAGCGTTCGGGAAATTGCGTCACATCTTCTCGTCGAGTATACCTCAATGCCTGAAAACAAAAGTATATAACCAGTGCGTATTGCCAGTGATGACTTACGGAACCGAAACGTGTTCCTTCACTGCAGGCCGCATGAGGAAGCTCAGAGTCGCGCAGCGAGCTATGGAAAGGGCTATGCTCGGAGTTTCTCTGCGAGATAAAATCCGCAACGATGTTATCCGCAGCAGAACTAGAATAACCGACATAGCCCTTAGGATTAGCAAGCTGAAGTGGCAATGGGCCGGCCATATAGCTCGTAGAACCGACAACCGTTGGGGAAGAAAGGTTCTCGAGTGGCAACCTAGTACCGGCAAACGCAGCGTAGGGCGACCCCCCACTAGATGGAGCGACGACCTGCACGGTTTTGCGGGAAGTCGATGGATGCAGGTGGCTCAGGACCGTGTTTTGTGGCAATCTATGGGGGAGGCCTATGTTCAACAGTGGACTGTAATAGGCTGAAATGATGATGATGATGATGATAATTACCAGGTTCTCAAAATGATGTTGGAGGAATGGTACACATGTCAAAACATTTTGTGAGCGCATTCTCAACGCAACCTTTATATGACAGTATTACACTAGCTTTCCTAGCATTGCACCTACCGCTATCACTGTGCGTGGTCGACGGCAAGTGTTCCAAGTGTTTCACGAAATTTAGCGGAGGAGACTATCACTGGCAACGATGGTTATCCAATGTACTCGTCGTCGTCGATATAACTGTAGACAATCGTTAACCTCTAACACATCGTTAATATAATTCTAAAATTTAAGTGGAAAACCAAAACAGAACATTGCCAAATCCGATCCGGTAGGTGGCGCTGTGATCGTGTGACTGTAAAGTTTCATACTTAAATGTAATTCAGAAATATTTGTAGTTAATTTTTTGTTTTTCTCTCTTTTTTCGTCCTTTATAGTTTTTATATTTATAAATTTCATATTGTATTGCCTTTATCATCTATTTTTATGAAATAAGTACAAGGACAGCTTGTACGTGCTTGACGTCCACACAAACTTTTGGTGAATACCGTTCCGAGTGGTATATCAATATTATTTTAATTCATCATTTAACCGGTCTTGGGACTATATTCTCCAGGGTATTCTCTAGCGGTCATCACTGAAAATCAGCGTTGCGCTTGTTTACGCAACAATATGGTGAGTGATGACCCTTTTGGCATCACCCGCAACGTACTTACGAGTACAATGGCCACACGTACAGCTTAGTAATTAGCCAATTTTTTACTTTATTTAATTTTTTTTTATGGTTACATTTATGTTAATTTTGTTTTGTATTTTTATTTCATTGCATGTTTTGTACGTCAGGCGGTTTTGGCAAATAAACTATTTTTCTTTCTTTCTAATCAAACGCATCGCGTCTCATCCCGGAACGGGCAGGAAAACGTCTGCCGGACCGGCTAGTGTTAATAAAATAAGAAAACAGTACAACTGACATACGACAGGAACACAAGCGTCCGAACTGTATACGTTTAAGTCATTGTTCATACGGCCGACGAAGGTATAGAGGCTAAAAGAGCTTATAATACTAACCACAAATATATTAATCAATGTCGAATTTCAAACCACAACAAAATTACTTTTATAGTGCGATCTCTTACAACTTTGGCACGCGTGCATGCTTTAGACAATATATTTTTCATATAATTTTGTTTTTTTTTTTAATGTTTTATTTGTATAATAATTAGAACCACAACAGTCGAAACTCAAAAACTATGTAAACAACACAAGTCAAATCATATCAGCCGAGCGAGCGAACTAAGCTTCAAATCCTATTCAAAATTATAAATGCTCCAAAAAATTACATTTGAATGTAATTCAGCAAGGATTATGTGTTCTCGGCCTACAAATTAATTTGTCATGATGTTTATTCAGCGAGGATTACTGAGGCACATTTAAAAATGTTGCAACAAAATGATGAAAGGGAATTTTACGAGCGATTTGATACATAATGGAAGCTTTTTGAGTTTTTACTTTAAATTTCGTGTGAACAGCGTATTAATGTCTGTTTTTCTCTATTAATTCAAAAAAGTTTTTGAATTCAGGATGGTACTTAGATATTTAGCCGTGTGGTGGCGGCTCGTTAAAAGAATACTACCACTCCATCTCATCCAATGGATCTCGTAAAAGGCGAGTAAGGAATTAAACTGCACTGTGCACCCAACAGCGCACGGTGGCGATGGGCTCACCACGTATCACACCAAGTGCATTATATTGTTTTGGTGAAACGTGGATTGTGTCATCTGTTTTTGCAGTGAGTGCTCAGTCTCTGACTACCCCTTATGGGATACAGTCCTGATCTTATGTATGTATGTACTTCGATAATTTTTATTCAGTAAGACTGAAGTGGACCGTGAGGTTGGGGCTAAGAGAATCTACCAACCCATCTCATGCAGTGAGTGCCGTAAAAGTCGACAGAAGGAAAATTGAAACCAGGAGATGGGCAGCATCTTCCTGGAACATCTGAAAAAATAAATAAACTGCGGTTGCCAATACGCCTGCCAAGCGTGGCAACTATGGCAATACCCCCCAAAGTAAGAGCTGCAAGGTTTTGTGGGGATCTGGGAGGGAGGGATGTTCAACAGTGGACTAGTGATAGGCTGAAACGAAGTCTATAGTGTTATAAATTATTCGAACACAGATCAGCTGTTACATGACCCGGCGCAGTCTACACAGACAGGGTTTAATGTGATAGAATAAATGTGATATGTGCATTGAATTCCAACTTCGAGTCTATTATCTTGAAGAATCTCTTCACAGGGCATCATTGCATAACAAAACAATATTAAGTGGACGGTACGGCCTGGATTGTGATAAGTCATAGTCGGAGGCAGTCGCTTCTATGATACAACCCAGACGAGAATTCTCTTAGATGTACGTACGTGTAATTAATATTTTTAATCACATTTACTTCACTGTTATTTTACTCTTATTTACTTACGAAAATTATGTTTAAAAAACTACGGTATCTTGTCTTTCAATATCTATACAAATAATAAAATTAAAGTATCTGTGATTTCATAATAAATTCCAAAATTTAAGTGAAAACTGCTTTTAGAACCGTTTCGTAGAATTTTTGTCTGTCTCGGATAGGCTCCGAAATGTTTTCCTAATGAAAGTTTAGGAATTAAAACAGGAATTTTTACTTAAATTTTTGTGTATGTTCCATTTTGATGTCTTGCAGGGTTCGGAAGTGAACATAAATATTTGTTATATAATTTTACGAAGGTGAAACCAAAGGGTTCAGATAGTAGTTCATATATTCTTTGCATTGTTATTTGTAAATTGGGATTGCATCTTTTCCTAATGATTTAGAATAAGCGTTATTTAGTGGTCTCGCCGCCCCTGAATCCCGATGGCACTAATTGAGTCTCTTTCTTTCTTTACTGGCAAAAGTAATTACGTTATGCTGATATTCTGTGAGATTAAAAGAAAGAAAGATTAGGTGTTTACTAGATTACCAAACATACAAAAATATACTAAGTCTATGAGACCAACTATATTGTTGATAAAGATTGTGTTCATTCCTCGGTAGAAACGACTACTATACTACATTGGCTCTATAATATTAACAGTACTATATTATATCAAGTAGTTGACGACCGCGTGGCCTAGTGGTTAGAGCACACGACTTCTACGTCGCGAGTCCTGGGTTCAAAACACAAATTGTTGGTGTGAAATTTATGTGTGTAGAATGCACCCACAATACATAAGAAATCCTAAGGTGGGGACTTCGTTTAAAAAAAATTAAAATAAAATAGTAACTTCATCAGAGTTTTGAGCCCAAGATCCACGCCGCTACGTTTACTAGCACGTTACGTTTACTTAATGGACGTAAAGTTTTTGTATGGCATCAGACCATATCGCTAAGGTTTTAGATAAATTACAGTAACACTTTATAAGTATGAACTTTTAGGTCGTCGTCAGTCGTCGTCGTCGTCGTCGTTTCAGCCTATCAATAGTCCACTGCTGAACATAGGCCCTCCCCTATAGATTGCTACAAAACTTTGTAGCTCTCGTTTTGGGGGGATTTTGCCATAGTTGACACGCTTGTCAGACGGGTTGGCAACCGCAGTTTATTTATTCAGATGTTCCAGCAAGATACTACTGCCCATCTCCTGGTTTTCATTTTCTCTCTGTCGACTTTTACGACACCCACGGGATGAGATGGGATGGTAGATTCTCTTAGGCTGCTACCACACACACGCTACAATTTTAGGTATTAAACATTAAATTACTCCTTTTGTCGCAAATGTATAGTTTCATTTAGACTAGTAGTGATTCCTGTGCAGGAATTCGTCTAGGTAGGTACCACCCAGGGCAAGTTATTCTGCCGCAAAATAGTAATGACGTCCTCCTGGCCGATTTCGAACACAGCGACAACTTCCGAATACTATCAGGAGCTATCAACTGCGCAGAAAATACTATAGTGGCTCAAGTGTACGCGCAAACACAGGGGCACTGCCCGATGTAACGCTGATGCGATAAGATCGAAGCCAAACGGCCAAGTGGTCAGGGTACTTGAACAATAGTAGTGTGCTAATGTGCCGTGTGGTAGCGGCTTAAGATAATCTACCAACCATCTCATCCCGTGGGTTTCGTAAAAGTCGACAGAGGAAAAATTAAAACCAGAAGATGGGCAGCAGCATCTTCCTGGAACATCAGAATAAATAAATTGCGGTTGCCAACCCGCTTGCCAAGGGTGGCAATTATGGCAAAATTCCCCCCAAAATGAGAGCTACAAACTTTTATAGCAATGTATGGGCGAGGCCTATGTTCAGCAGTGGACTCGTGATAGGCTGAAATGATGATGATGATGATGATGATGAACATTACTATGTATCGATCAGAAGAGCACTGAGAGTTATGGAATTACGTTCGTATATGACACTGAAGCACTGAACTGTTGTGCATGACTAATGTATCTCTGTAAAACGCACACACGATACATGAAAAATCCTGGTGAGGGCTTTGTTCTATTTTTAAATAAAAAAACAGAAAAATTCTGGGTGACACAGCATTTGTTATGGGCAGACGTTGCACTTGCCATCAGGTTTTGCTCGTTTGTTCACATTATCAAATAAAAAAACAGATATGAAGAAGTGTTTCGTTTTCATCCTAAAAGCAGTCGTCGACTGAAGCAAAATTAAATCTGCATGCTTAACTTCTGCCAAAAAGACGTGTGTCTGTTCAGTGATAAAAGGAGATCTTCCATGGCAACTACTCCGAATGTTACTTTGGAGATGGCACACCGTCTTTTGACGTAGGGTCTCAACATTTCAACAGTTTTTCAGTTCCTCTTATTCCTATTATATAAATCCTATTAATTTTGCTTAATTTTGCTCGTCTTGTCACTTTCTCGTATGAAAGAAAACAGCATTTAGACCTACTTATTGTAAAAAAATCTCGGTTACAATAAGAAAGAAATCTAAATTAGATATGCGTTACGAATAACAAAGTAAGCCTTATAATAAAGTCACAAACAGAATTGTTCAAAAATAGAAACGTGGCTTCTAATTTAATTACAAACTTTAACTGAGTCACAAAATGAAACATTACCTTCCATGAGGCTGGTATTCCAATTTGAATTAAAATTAGTGCCGTAGAAGGATTTCTTTCCTTGGATTATAATTTTAGAGCATTGGGTGTTTGCGTTATATGAAAAATATAATAAATAGCGAGAGTGTTACTGTTTCGATCTGTAGGGCACTGGATAGTTAGTGTTATTTGTTATTACTGGGCATATGAGACTTGACTTAGAACTGATATCACAGGGTGACGGGCGCAGTATGGTGCCACGAAGAAATGTTTTGGGTGACACAGCATTTGTCATAAGTAAGTGTAACGTTTAAAAAGTTAACGTTCTAAGTAGTGCAACGTCTGCCTATAACAAATGCTGAGTCACCCTGAAATTGTCTGTGTGGCACAGCATCTGTTATAACCAGACATTGCACTTGTCATCAGGTAAAAGTTTTGCTCGTCTAGTCAGTTTTTCTTATACATAAAAAGAAAAAGAGTATAGAAAATATGATAAACACTATACATCAACATCTGCTCATAATTAGTGCTGTGCCACTCACAACGCTTCTGCATGACACTACAATGCGCCCGTCTTCCTGAGACATCAGATCTTAAGTCTCATATGGGCATATGAGTTAATTAATTACGCTAGCTCTCAGCGCCCTTCAGACCGCCACACAGTAATGCGAGTTGTTCATTTAAGCAATTATGGGCGTGATGCAAATTCGATAAATATGTTTGGTGATTAACCAGGCCAAAGCTCAGCATGACTATAAATTTCATAGTAGACGTGTAGTGTAGGCTTGGATTCGATCCCCAGTGCCGGCACCTCAAAAATTGTTCTTCAGTTTTAAGTGCCACTTATACTCACCAGTGAAGGAAAACATTGTAAGAAAAGGTCATATGAAGGTCTCTTATAGCGTGGCAAACTCTTCCCAGCTCCTAAGCAATCTAAAAAAATAATTACAAGAGGCCTGTGCTCATCAGCGGGATATTTACAAGCTGCCATTTTAATTTTTTTTATTTATAAAATTTTTTCCACGTAAATTAACATTAAAAGTCATTTCGTAATCGATTGACATTTAAAAATAGAATTTACATTACTTTTTAATGGTATTTGTTTTACTATCGACTTTGACAGTAACTTTTTGTAATTATGTCCTCTACCTTTTTTCCCTCTATAAAAATGAACGTACCCAACTCCGACCTTTTACGAGATTTAAAGGGAAGTACTAGTAAGGGATCAATGTGAAGTATATGTACCTTTAACAGTAAATAAATGACATCAGTTTAAACTAAGATTTTTAAGCCCCCACCTTGTATGACCCATAAACGACGTTTGACTCTTGATGCATCTTTCTTAAATGATGTTCTTCAGGGCAATTTTCGACCACGGCAACAACTTCCGATCCGATACTGTGGGAAAGTCTCAACTGCGCTAGAGATATTATAGTGCCAGAAGTTTACACTTGCCTAGACACAGAGATCTTAATCGTCCTAGCCTACCCGTGCCGGATGTAACGCCCATGCAATAAGATCGGAGGCAGGCTAGGATGCAGATCCGAAAACAAACAATATGTGTTATCTAGAAATGTTGGCGTCGACTGGGATTCGAACCCAGAACCCGCAGCGTTGAAATCAGGTGTTCTAACCACTACACCACGCCGTAAAATACTAGAAATAGGCATATTACCAGAACCTATACTTAAAAAAGAAGCACGGCATCGGAACAGGACAGACTGAATGAAGACACAAAACCCAACATTGAGAAAAGGTATACTGCGGTAGTGAGTTATTCAAGAAGTAAATTGGACAGGGGACATCCCCGACGTACTGTACGAAAGCTATGGCCCTACATACAAAAGATTGTCAACGTACTGAAATAGCCAGATGAAACATTTTCTTAACTGAAAAACATGAATGCGATGACTTATGTTGGTCGTAAGCGTTGTGTTAAGAACTTAGTAGAGATCAGCGAATTTCTGTCAACAGTAACTGGTAACATTAATATTTTTCATGAATTAAATTAGTCTATTGCTACCTACCTGCTATATTACAGAAAGCATCTCGTAAAAGGCGAGTAAGGAATTAAACTGCACTATGCACCCAACAGCGCATGGTAGCGATGGGCTCACCACCTATCACACCAAGTGCATTATATTGTTTTGGTGAAACGTGGATTGTGGCAGTCATCTGTTTTTGCAGTGAGTGCCCAGTCTCTGACTACCCCTTATGGGATACAGTCGTGATCTTATGTATGTATGTATGTTATATAAGCGCGTAGATAAAGAGCATTTTTTGGAGATCTTTTAACTTTGAACGAACTATGTATTATAACTAAGTAATTTTTATATGCCAAGTTAAAATTGTCTTATGTCCTTTAACGAAAGTAGTTATTGTTAATAAAGAATTTAATATGACGTATAGTGATGGCGAAATAACGAATAAGTGAAAAAAAGGAAAGTATTTTAAGTCGGCAAAGAAAAATTGGATGAGGTTAGCATATCCACTAACAATTAGTCTGATCAACTGAGAGTTATGGAATGTCTAGTATGGGAATAATCTATTTAGAGTTTTGTATGCGATATAATAGAATCGCGGAATGAGTTTAGTATGATAACTGGATGAAGAATTATGAATGGATTTCATACTTATATATTATGTCCGTTATTTTGAACAGGTATCTACGCGAGCCGTGTACGTGAAAGAAATGGAATAGAATTATGAAGAGCTGAAATGATAAAAGTAAGAAGAAAAATATTGAAATGAAATTATGAAAATTTTAAAATATGATATAATATTTCCGTTATCATGATCATGTATGTACGAGAGCCGTGTACGTGAGAGTAATGGTGCATCAATGTAATCTAATAATTAATAAATAGCTACATTGCTATGAAATGTAAAAAGAAAATGATAAAATGTTAACCAATATGTTAATACAACATAAATTGAAAATACGATGACGAGTTATATGAATATAAACTTGATTTGAATTATGTAATATGAACCACCGGACTAAGTAAAAGAAAAAAATGTTTTTGAAAATGTGTACACTATATACAAGGATATGAATTGACCATTTATGCTAGTTGCACATTTACCGATTGTGACATTGCATAAGGGACGCCTTATACAAATAAATAAATGAAGAAAAGTAAGTTACTTTGCTAAGATCCGCATGCAAAATATAAAAAAACGGTGTATATTACCTAGTTTTTTGAAGTTTTGGTGGCTCAGGAAATTAAGGCTGTATCCGTGAGATCTAATAGTAGCTCGGAGATCCCTGTCCTTAAATCAATAAAACAAAGACTGACTGATAACAACTTAGTCATTTCGAAAGCCGACAAAGGTAACACTGTTGTTATCATGGATCGTAGCGAATACAGTCAGAAAGTTAACGATGTTATCCAACGGGATGATTTTGTGAGATTGGATTCCGATCCAACGAAAAAGTTTATAATTAACATTAAAGAATCCATACAGAATGCTTCCTACGTTTTTCCCAGTCCCAATATTTCCCGGGATGGTCTTGTTCCAATGAATCCCAGAGCACCTATTTTATACGGTCTACCAAAAATTCATAAGGAAAACGTACCTATGCGTCCAGTTGTCTCATACATCGGTGCTCCAGCCTATTCCCTAGCTAAGAAATTAAATTTCCTCCTTCGGGAGAAATCTGGTTTCAGTCCAAATTATAGTCTTAAAAACAGTTTAGATCTCATTTCTAAAATTAAAGATATTCATTTACCCCCCAAATCCATTCTATTATCTTTAGACGTTGAGTCTTTTTACAAATGTCCCCCCACAAGACTGTTTGCGTATACTCGCAGATCATTTTAATAAACGTCGTCTACATCCCGGGGAAACAAAAGATCTTCTAAATTTGACTTCTCTTTGTATGAAACATAACTATTTTCGGTTTGACAACCAATTCTATTTACAAAGAGAAGGTCTAGCAATGGGGTCCCCATTAAGTCCTCTTATGGCGGATGTATTTATGGATAACTATGAAAAACTAAACATAGTTGTCAATAAAAATATCCTTTACTACTACAGATATGTAGACGACATTATCATTTGCTGGACAGGTACCCGAAGACAACTGGACGTTTTCTTTAATAAATTAAACAAAATTCACCCCAAAATAAAATTTAAGATGGAATTGGAACAAGACTGTACTCTTAACTTTCTAGATATTTCAATATCCCATAAAAACGGCACCCATGATTTTCAAATTTACCGCAAACCGACCCACACAGATTCTGTCATCCCCGCGTCATCGTGTCACCCTTGGCAACATAAATTGGCCGCTTTCCATAGTTACGTTAATCGTCTATTGGCCGTACCTCTGAATAAGGACAATTATGCCAAGGAGCTCCAAATCATCTATCAGATTGGGGTCTCTAACGGTTATTCAAAAAATATTATTAACACCATTATAAAAAAGAAACAAATTCATATAGTTCGCAAAGATCTGTACGCGGCTACATCCCGAAGTGTTCGACGATATGTGAGCAGTTTGACCTACTTGGGTCCTGTATATGAGAGAATAGCAAGGACTCTTAGGCGTAACGATATTTACGTTGCGTTCAGGACAAGCAATTCGCTGAGTGGGGCTTGTAACGTCAAAGACAAAATTGATGAACGCCAAAAATCCGGCGTTTATAGACTTGTTTGCAGTAAATGCAGCGCCGTTTACGTGGGTCAGACTGGTCGCAATTTCGATACCCGATACAAGGAGCATTTGGCCGCGTACAGAAATTGCAATCCCGACAGATCACACTTCGCAAAACATCTTTTGGAAACTGGGCATAACCTGACTAGCGACCACACATTTAAAGTCCTACATATTTGCGACAAGGGGCTTCGGCTGTGTGTGCTGGAACAATTAGAAATAATTAAAAATAAAAATAATAACATTGCACTGCTGAATGAACAAACAAACGTCTCGAATTCACCACTTTTAAATATCTTTAAATCCAGTACTTAAAGTTTAAATATACTCTAAGTAGTCGTTTGCTATCAATTCGGTCGCAAACGGCTGCTTATGTAATTCGGGTGGTGGATTGTGTGAGCAAGCGGTCGCTATCACGATATTGTAATCGCAATGTCGTAGGTGGGGGCCGTTTGCGTCACCTGTAGTATAAATAGGCAGCTCTTTGACCGCGCCGCTCACTCGGCGGCCGTCTGTCGTAGAGTCTATTACGCTTGATAATGCCTCGTTTTGGGGCGAAACACGTGTCGTGTTCTCGACTTCAGTGGTGTATATTATCTAGTGGTGGTATTGTAGTGGTTGGTGGAGGGTACCTGGTGGCGGTTCCTGGTGGCGGTGTTAGTTTGCTTGTGTACGCTACTGAGGGAGGGCGGGTGGTGCACTTCAAAAAACTAGGTAATATACACCATTTTTATATTTTGCATGCGGATCTTAGCAAAGTAACTTACTTTTCTTCATTATAATGGATTTCCGCAAAGTAACGCCTGATTCTATTAACTATATCAAATAAATAAAGTCTAAAGTATAGGATAGTTTTAAGAAAGTTTAAATATTATATGAAATCTTTTTCTTACGTACTTAATGATGTTTTTTTAATATTCATATTTTTATGTAAAAAAAGATAGCGTTACTTTTTTTGTATTTATATAGATGTTGGATGTATGTGTAATATGTTTATGATGCTTTAGTTATGTTGCCAAAATGTTACCTAATCCAGTATTTCTAAAGCACCTATCACATTATTTCTCCATGCACGTGGTTGACTGGAAGAGAATGCCAAAAGGCAATAAGTCCGCCATTTATAATTATATAAAGGCGAATACATAAAAGAGTAAATAAATAAATAAATAATGAAAAACGTACGAAGAAAATTTTGAATCTAAAATGGAAATTAATTTCGCAGCAAATTTCATTTCGAATTTCAGTCACTGAATCTTAAATCATAAAATCAGATTACCTCCATAAATCATTTCTCCTTTTGATTTTATTCGCATTACCTAATCAGGAATTTTGACATTTGTTTCCTCTTCTAATGCTAAAATTCAATGCTATTTTTCTCAAAACCTTCAGAACTAGGTCAGAAAAAAATAACGTCGGAGAAAAAGTATTTTTGCATATAGTATGTATAAACTTGTAATTAAATCTCTTTGACTGTACTATTTGTATCGGGCGGTTTCGATGATATTAAAAAGGTTACATTTCAAAAAAATAAACTACTTGTAAATTATTGTTTCTAGCTATATAGCTATATTTTTCATTTGTTTCACTCTCTGTCAAAATGTGTGAATGTAATGAAGAATTTTCAATTTTATTACAAAAAAAAATGCAACACAGGTCGCGAAAAAAAATTGTAACGCTTATGGACCTAATGGAGTGTCAGTAAGAGTAGCACAAAGTCGGTTTAAGCATTTTCAATCCTGGAATTCTGATGTCAAAGATGCACCTCGTTCTGGTCGTCCTGCTACGGATAAAATGGACGCCATGTTTGAAAAAGTGAATCGAAATCGGCATTTCAGTAGTTACGACGTAGTTGAAGAACTGGGATTTTGCCACAAAACAGTTTTAACCCATTTGACGAAAGTTGGGTACACAAAAAAGCTCGATATTTGGGTGCAAACGAAACCCCTCAAAGATATCTAATGAACCGTGTACTCATTTGAGATTCTTTATTGAGACGTAATGAAACCTTAAAGTTTTTGAAGAGATCGATAACTGGTGATGAAAAGTGGATCCCGTACGACAAGAACGTGCGAAAAAGGTCGGACAGGCTTCTTACTGTGCCAAAACCCGGGTTAACTCGCAATAAGTTGATGCTGTGTGTATGGTGGAAGGGCGTTGTTCATTATAAGCTTTTACCGCCGGGCAGAACCATTGATTCGGATCTCTACTGCTAACAACTGATGAGAATAAAGCAAGAAGTTGAGAGAAAGCGGCCGGAATTGATCAATAGAAAGGGAGTGGTCTTTCACCACGACAACGCTAGACCACACACATCTTTAGCCACTCAGCAAAAATTAAGAGAGCTTGGCTGGCAGGTTTTAATGTATTTTTGGTCTCTTCAGAATTCTTTACACTGCTTCAGGTTAACATCAAGAGAGGACTGTCAAAACTACTTGTCGCATTTTTTTGCTCAGAAATATGTATTGAATGTAAATAAACTATGAAAAAAAGTCTTGAGTTTTCATATAAAATGCGAAGAATCCGATGCAGGAATCCGTCTAGATAACATCCACCGCCCGGCTGTCAACCAGTGGGTAAACATTACGACAGCGCTACTTCGTTCTGACGGGCACTGAGAGCTACTGTAATCACTGGGAATATGAGACTTAAGAACCGATATCCCAGGGTAACGAGCGCAGTGTGGTGTCACACAGAAATGTGACCCAGCATTTGTTATGGGCAGATCTTGCACTTACCATCAGGTGAACGTTTCGTCACTTTATCTAATAAAAAAAAGAATAGTGTAAAAAAAGTGCACCTAATATTAACTAGTAGATACTGTCATAGAAGTCTCTAGTTCTTATGAAAATTGCTAATAAAACCTCGTATAAGCAAAACTGTATGCACGAAGGTCAACAATCGTAATATGAGGTTTACGAAGGGAAAAAGTTTCAGCCTATAAAAGCAAACCTTCGTATAAGAAATGTATGCACGCCACTATGTATGCATTTACGAATGGGAGGAAAGCAAATTATATTATCACATTTTTTGAATTCATAGGGAATTCCATAAAAAAATCACTTCTACAACAACATGAAATAACATTTGCATTTTTATCGCATATACCACGGGGAGTGTTTCGAGAAATCGCTCTGATTAATTTCAGCCGCCGATTTCCACTATATCACCTTGCGGTTGTAAGAAATAAGTAAATAATAAAATAAAAAAAAACCATTCACATATTCTTGATAATTGGCATTCCACCTATCAAGACGGAGAAAAAATTAAAAAAAAAATCTGCCACTCACGGCTGCTTTGTGCATTAGCTGCCAGCAGCTATTTTTCCCGACTGACACAACTTAAGGACCTTCAATAAAAGAGCTTATTCGTTTTTTAAATGCAATGCAACGTAATTCCTTTGGTACAGATGTTCAACACCACTAAAATGAAAATACTATGCGAGAAGAATCTGTGTAGGTACTCGTAGTTAGACTAATTAGCTAGTAGTATGTCTAATGTTTCAAGGTAACGAGCGAAGTGCAGGGCCTTTGCAATTGGATGTTCTAGTTGAAACCTCAACTATAGAGGACAGACTTATCATTTGGTAAACGAATTGCATCGACGAATCGACAAATTAATAAATATTTTGTTTAGAGTATAAAGTTCACAGATTTTATTACAATAATAGCAGTTTAAGCAGTCTGTTAAGTTCAAAGATTATTTGACAATCTTTTAAACGCTAGAAATAAAATTAGCAACAGCTAAGTCTTAAATTTTGAGACCTATATGATTATTTTATACAATTACATTCTTGAAGAAACCAAGCAAGTGCGTATTGGTCATCTAAACGCCGCACAGTTTTGTCCATAACTTGAAAATCGATCACATCATTTCGATCAGATACCTATAATAATTTCCACTACTTCTCAGGGCACAGTTTCAAAGTAACAGAAGAGGACGAATTTACAGTATGTAGTAGAAGTACGTGTGTAACGTATATTATTAACAGTTAGGACACGGCATCTGTCTTTTATTTATTAAACAATAAATAAACATATATTTTCTCATAATATTCAATGTACAGAAATTACTTCGTTTCCGTTTATTACAGAGATTTCGTTAAATTTTTTAATCTACACATGACATTTGATTACAACTCGTTGCATTTTAGCAATGAAAATCGTTTTATTTAATTTTTTAGGGCCAATAAATTAACAATCAGACGTCCTCGTCGTCGTTTCATACACGTTAGACGTGTTAACTGACACTAGATAAAATATGACGGCTTAATTTAAACTAAATCAAAATAACTCTGCTCTGGTTTTTATCACCGTTATCACAATATCAAAATATATTAAGGTGACAACGGAAAAAATCGACTTAGGGTAATGCCCCGAAAATGGCCACAGACAGATGGCACGGAATTTTATTCTGGGAACGCAGCATCTAGCATGCTATGTTCTAAAAAGAAAAATGGTATATGCCTAGGAATGCGATAACACAAAAATAAACTTCGAAAAATGTTTAAAGAATTCCTAACTTATTTTTAACGCAATTCATCTGAATATAATTTTTAGATATCAAACGACGTTTCTATGATATTTACAATGTTATTTTGTACCGTCTTTAGAAGACCTAATATTACATTTTTATCTATTAAAAATATTACATACGTATAGCGCAGAGACACAGCGTTTACATAAGATTATTTTTTATATTTTTTAGGGTATGCTTCAAAAAATCGTAAACTTATACACATAATATTTCTTTTCCTTGTACTGACGCGATGAGATAACGACCACTTGGCCTAATGCTACCGGCAAGTCTTTTGTTCGAATCCCAGCCGTAGCCAATATTTATCGGTTTGGTTGTAAAGTAGACACCTGATGGTAAGTACAACGTCTGCTCGTAACAAATGCTGTGTCATCCAGAACATATCTGAGTGACGCCACACTGCGCTCGTCCCCCCTGGGACATCAGTTCTTAAGTCTCATATGTCCAGTGATTATGCTATCACTCAGTTTGTTTTTGCACTAATGTTGGCTTCGGTTGGGATTTGAACCCAGGACCTGCAGTAGTAGGAATCAAGTACTCTAACCACTAGACTACGCGGTCGTCAAGCCTCACAACAGTCAGTCTTAATATTTTTTAAAAAAAAACATATATTATGATGTTAGGTAAACACTACAATTATTGTAATTGATCAAACACTAATTAATGAAGGAAGGTAAGTTACTTTGCTAAGATCCGCATGCAAAATATAAAAATGGTGTATATTACCTAGTTTTTTGAAGAGCACCGCCCGCCCTCCCTCAGCAGCGTGCACAAGCAAACTAGAGTCGGCCGCCGAGTCTGCCGTCTGTCGTAGAGTCTATGAGGCTTGATAATGCCTCGTTTTGGGGCGAAACACGTGTCGTGTTCTCGACTTCAGTGGTGTATATTATCTAGTGGTGGTATTGTAGTGGTTGGTGGAGGGTACCTGGTGGCGGTTCCTGGTGGCGGTGTTAGTTTGCTTGTGCACGCTACTGTGGGAGGGCGGGCGGTGCTCTTCAAAAAACTAGGTAATATACACCATTTTTATATTTTGCATGCGGATCTTAGCAAAGTAACTTACCTTCCTTCATTAATTAGTGTTTGATCAATTACAATTCATTATAATGGTTTCATTATAATTCCTTCATTATAATGGATTTCCGCAAAGTAACGCCTGATTCTATTAACAAACACTAATTGACTAGAAACGAAGAAAAACAAGTAATGATTTTTCTTAAAATAGTTGTACGACGAAAACGGTGTCGATAAAGGGGCCGTGAAAGGTCTCCAGACGTAACACTTTTTAACAGAAAATACTCTAATCCATTCCAATGTTTGAGAAAGTTAAAGTCACGAGTAAGAGACCTAATGCTCCAATTTGGTAGTCGTAATATACATGATAAAGTGTAATGTAACTGCAAAACATTTATAATTAACAACCATAAAATATTTACAGAACTTACTAAATTTATCAAGTTTTGATCTTATTTTTTTTTTGTAAGAAATTTCGTCGGCTCTTTTGGGTCCAGTGGCTAATCAATTGGCTTCTAAGCTATGGATTAAACCACCAAAGATACAGCTACTGCACAACCTCCCTTATTTCGTACCAATATTAATAGTTCAATAGGCTCAAATTTTGTCTTGAGACTGGAAATTATGTGCCTGCGTGCTATTTTGAGACCTGTTGCCGGAAAGGATGAATTAACATTAATTCACACACAATCTAAAAACCCAGATGATCATGCATGGATTTGTAATTAAAATAAGATACTCGTACTATCTTTATTTAAACCAACAGTATCCACGACGGTAACCTCGCTTATGAATATGTCTATTCAGTAATTGCAAAAAAAATGTCAAATTACTTATGAACATTTCAAATTACAAAATGTCTAGGTAGGTACCACGACAGGCTAATTATTAAGCCGTGAAGCAGTAGTGTTCACACGTTACTGTGTTTGGTCTGAACGGCACTAATAGCTAGTGTAGTAACATAACGTATGAGACTTTGGAACTGATGACTGACAGTGTGACTGACAGGTGCAGTGTGGTTCCACACAGAAATGTTCTGGGTGACACAAAATTTGATATGGGTAGACGTTGCATCAGGTGAACGAATTTCTCGTCACGCAACTTTATCCGTAAAAAAGTATATAAAATATAAAAAGGGAATTAAAGTTACAACGTCGTATATATATGGGTCTCCCCTAAATTTTGAGAAGGTTTATTCTTTATTAAATAAAAAGTATATTAAGTGGTAACGATAATACATAATTCGACTTCGTCATTTATTCCGAATATCTTTTCCAAGTTAGTAATAGATAGTTAATTCAGACAGTTCGCAATGCAGTCAACTTGAAATAACTTTTAGAAAGTTTCCTTTGTATTTCTTCGAGTGGAATTACTTTTCAATTGACTTAAATTAGATGTAGCTACCCAGAGTGTAGTACCCAAGAGACAAAGCAACAACTTTTCAGCAACTTAACAACTTACAGCAACTTAAGAAAAGAAAGGCTATATATTTATTCTAGATATCCAAAAGTGGTCCTTTTAAAGTATCGGGGGACCCGAAATCGTTCATAATTTTTACATTGTTATGAAATATTTTATTGCATTTATATATATTTTGTTTTTAATGACTACATCATAAATATGACTAATAATAATAGTAAAAAAAAACTGTTTGAGCATATCATCCTATACTTCCAACTGATATAATTAAGATCATGAAGTCTCTAAAAAATACTGTATGCAGCAGATTACGATGATCTAAACATTTGGGATATTAAAACAATGCGCAAATGTTCCCTCCGTACGCCTTTGTTATTAATCTATCCTTGGAGCAAGGTATATTCTCTTCGATTCTGACATTGTGTATAGTAAAATCCTTTTATAAAAATGATAACAAGTGTGAAATGTTCGACATATAACCTTAATACCAGTTCTGTCAAAAACAATCGAAAAAATAATGTTTGATAAACTGTTTAACTTTTTAGGCTTATTTAATTTGCTAAAAAGGAACAATTTGGGCTTCAGAAAAAATGTTCTATGACTTTGGCTCGCTATTATTTAATAAAGGAAGTAATTGAGACTTTTAGTTCTCGTATACCAATAACATCGTTTTTTTTCGACATGAGCAAGGCATTTAACTTTGTTTGACATATCACGCTTTAAATAAATTAGAAAGATATGGAAGATATTGCGAAGAAACGGTATGAAAGCTATCTGAGCAATCGACAACAATGTATCGAAGTAAATAAATTCGTAGGACATCACAGTATCATAGGACGTTCACAATACCTTTATTATAAATACGGCGTACCGCAAGGCAGCGTGCTTAGACCATTGCTGCACCTTATGTACATACATGCCTTCGATACTTCATTGATTGTTAAAGGAAACATAAGCTATCTTCAATTTGTGGCTATTACAGCATTTAAAGATGTTCTGAAATGGATGAATGAAAATAATTTAAGCGTAAATATTAACAAAACAAAATTCATTCATTGCCAAAGCTATGCCCACAATCCAAAAATAATAGATTGAACATAAAATAATTCAGAGACAGCAGCGGTTGATTCTTTGGTATTTCTTGGAATTACAATTGACAAGTACTGTAACTGCAGTTTATGTTCTAAGCTGGATCGTTTTGTTTACGTTTTATCGTTGCTATATCGGATTAGATGCACAGTGTCAATAAAAGCATCAATTATAGCTTATCTCGGCTACTCCTTCTCTACTACATCTCATCGCTGTTCGTAATGTAACAGTATTATATTGTGGGGTTCCTCCACAGAGGCAGCTAAAGTGTTCATAGCACAAAAACAACATATAAGAGCATTATGCGGTGTATCCCAGTTAGTCGATTGCAAACCTATATTTACACAAAATAACATATTGCCGTTAAAATGTTTACATATGTTGGAAATTTGTATATTTGTAAAAGAAATTACTTTTATATTCATTTAATTATTCAAACGTAATTGTGACATGTGCAGAACAAGATGCAGAGTCAAAAATAAATTATATGTATGTACCTGTTCAAAGACTCAAAATTAGGAATAAAAAGGATAAAAGTAATGACATTTAATATTTAGGCAATTATGTAACCATTTGTGTATTCAGTAGTGTAATTAATATTTCTTGGCATTTTACCAATTATTTCAAAGAATTATTTGGAAATGTAAATTATTAGTAAATACTAATAATTAACATTTTCAAATTTGTGATTCTAATTTAATAATTGACTTCATAATTAACTGGCGTGGCATTTGATATTCAGGCAATTTTGTAATCAATTATGTATTCCATTGTTTTATTACTATTGTATTTATTTCTTACATTTTTGACATTTTTTTATAGAGTAGGGGCAAACGAGTAGGTGGCTTACGTGATTGTAAGTGATCACCGCCGCCCATGAACACCTACAATACCATAGGAATAGCAGATGCGTTGCCGGCCTTTGAGAAAGGAATAGGCACTTTTCTTGAAGATCCCTAAGTCGTATCGGTCCGGAAAAACCGCTGACGGCAGCACATTCCAAAATGTGCATGTGCGTGGCAGAAAATTCCGCGAAAAACGAAGTGTAGTGGAATGCCAACCATCAAGGTGGTGACGATGGAATTTTAAGTTGTGCCGTAAGGTGCGATGGTGAAATTCAGCGGCTGGAATTAATCCGAACAATTCCTCTGAACACTCCCGTGGTAGATCCTGTAAAAATACAAAGAGATGAAATATCTCTTCGCAAAGCCAGGGGATCAAGCCGATCAGATAGGACATGGTCGTCGAATATTCGAGCCGCTCTTCGTTGAATGCGGTCAAATGGAAGGAGCTGACACTGGGGTGCCCCCGCCCATAGATGAGAACAGTACTCCATGTGCGGCCGAGCCTGCGCTTTGTAAAGTTGCAAGCGGTGGGCCGGCACGAAGTACTATGGCGCTCTACTGAGCACGCCAAGCTTTTTAGATGCCAATTTTGCTTTCCCTACCAAGGGACCGCGAAATTGATCGTTGCTCGATATGTCGACGCCAAGGATTCCGATACTGGCTGAGACTACGAGGAGAGTGCTCTCGAAATGAGGTGATACGACGAAGGGTTTCTTTTTTGCGGTAAACGCGCAAACTTGTGTCTTGTTAGGGTTGAACTGAACTAAATTTATTTAAAGAGATTAATAACTTTGACAGTGATATTATATTTATATATTATTTCCTACAATTCAGAACCACTTTTGCAGAAACATGCATTAATTACAAATATAAAGAACCATTTTACCGTCGGATGGTGGAATAACTTTGGTAACTATAAGCTAATATTTAACTTCTATCATTACCCTTTTCCTGTAAATAAATGATCTAATCTAATGTAATCTATGTTTTTTTTATCTTTAACTGCAGATACTTAGACGAGTCTATTTCAACTTCACAATAGAGCACCAACTAACTCTGTATTTACATTATTTTTTCTCATTTTCATTTCACTTTTGTTTTGTACGTTTTTTCTTTCATTCACTTGTACTTTTTGAGTGATTTTTGTATAGGGTACTTTTATATTGTCGAATAACAATCGAAATATACAAATAAAAATTGCAGTTTACAGTATCAGAGCATAGCAGATGATAATAGTGAACACACATACACCTGCTATTTTTTCTTTATTTTTTTTAAAACTCGTAATTGCCTCATTTGTGAATTATGTTCGTAGCAATTTTATTATAGTTGGCTGTAAGTTTTTAAGGTTCCAAATAAATAATATCGATTTAAGTCTTTGAAATAAAGCTGTGAAACATTCATTTTTCAAAAATAACACACTTAACAGTTTTTAAGAAACTAGTATGGGAAACCCTTGCCTTTTACTCAAAGTAACTCTTAAATACGAGTAATTAAACGTAATAAATGGACTTTCCAAACTAAACAAGTAAGACTACGTCAAAGTGACGGCCTAATCTATCAACTAATGTTAAACAGACTCGCCCGAATAAACAGGTAGGATTTTCTCTTGCTAATGACGACCCTATTCCTAGTAAAGGCCGTGGTAGCTCGGGAGAAGGATGCTCGGCTTTACTACGCGAATGACCTGGGTCATAGGAGTACAGTAATACAACAGGAATGGGTTCTATTCTCGAAACCGGCAACACTAATATTGTTGATTGAAAGCATATCTATTTTTAGTTTTGCTTGGTAAAAAATTTACACCTTTAGTAATATTTCTGAAGCGAAATTTCGGTGGGCGCGATAAGAGTATAATTTAGAGGTCGAATTTGAGTGCAGCATTTTATGCAACGTTTCTGTAATTATTATATTTATTTCAACATTTCTGTTTCAAAAAAGTGACAAGACGATCACAAAACATGCACCTAATGGCAAGTACAACGTTTGCCCAAACCCAGAACATTGTTTACTGCCTAAAGGTTTATGGTACCTATATATTTGTTATTTAATAATTTTATTTAATATTAGGGCATTTAAAACTAAGTTTTAATTATTTGATACAAAAACATTGACAAGATGGAATCGCGACACATATTTAAAACAAGTCCTGAAAAGTAATATATCTATTTTCGAAAATAAAAAACTTCAACTACAATACAAGCCGGTTTCTCTTTTGATGTCGATTTAAGTGAATTTATCTTTCTAACACAAATGAGATAATAAAATGTAAACACTTAGTTGAAATGCTTGTCTAGAGGCCTCTTAAGGGCACTATTGATAAACTTATATTACGTTCAAGAAAAACTATTGGCCTTTTATAGGCAATTGTTTTTACAAGAAAAACGTTTCTTAGAAACAAGAAAAAGGATAAGAATAAACTTATTTCTCATTCTTATATCATAGGGTTAGATTTTCTTTTAAGAATTCAGTTAGAAATGTTAAAGGTTCGTAAACTGATAATAAAGACAAATAAATGTATGTTGTGTTAAGATAAAATATCTGTTATATTTTTAAAGTAAAGTTAAAGTGTAGTAAATCCATTTTTTTACTCGGTGTGGGTTAACTGACTCCCTTATGTGATATTTCATTTCTTAGATATACAGCTAGCTGACGACGCTTTCCATTACCGCCAAGAAATTAGCAAATAAATTTTCAAATAACAAACTGAGATTGCATTATGCCTTCGAACACACGTAATAAACAAGAGAATGTTCTTGACAGAAGCCAGACTCATGCTGTGATGATGATGTCCTTTTGGCCAATTTACGACCACGACGACATCTTTTCAGTAATGACAGAAGCGATTACTTGCGCAACAGATATTATAGTGCCACCGAAGATCGGGCATTCAGACATATATTTTTTTAATTACATTTATCGGAGACTTGTTAGGTCTGGGGCCAGGCGCTCGTCTTTAATATTAATATATTAATATTTGATTCCCAGTGTCGGCACCTTTAAAATTGTTCTACAATTTTTAAGTGCTGATTTACCATATCAGCGGTGAAGGAAAACATCAAGAAGCCTGCATGTCTGAAAAATTAAAAATATTTCGAAGGCATGTAGAGTCCACCAACCGGCGCATTTTTAATCTTCACTTACCTATATATTTATTATACTTTTTTATTGCTTACGCAAATTATATTCTTCAGGCATATATTTTTTAATTTGAACTAGTTTATAAAATGTTATAGGGTCATATCTATAATATAGAAACGCACTTGATGATCCAATTCCAATTAAAAAGATGAGATAAGAAAGGCTAGTCATGTTATTGGATAGAAGCTTGTTTTTTTAGTATTATATAATACATCTATATAGATTGTTTAATGTCATTTATATACTGCTTTTGAACTGTTTTGTAATAGGATTTATATAACAGGAATAAGAGGAACTGAAAACTGTTTAAAGGTTGAGACCCTAAGTCCAAAGACGGTGTGCCATCTCCATGGTTACATTCCGAGTTGTTGCCATAGAAGATCTCCTTTTAGCACTGAACAGAGACACGACTTTTTGGCAGAGGTTAGTCATGCAGATTTAATTTTGTTTCAGTCGACGACTGCTTTTAGGATGAAAACGCAACACTTCTTCATATCTGTTTTTTTATTTGATAATGTGAACAAACGAGCAAAACCTGATGGTAAGTGCAACGTCTGCCCATAACAAATGCTGTGTCACCCAGAATATTTATGTGTGATACCACACTACGCCCGTCACCCTGAGACATTAGCTCTTAAGTCTCATATGCCCAGTGATTACGCTAGCTCTCAGTGCCCTTCAAACCGAAACACAGTAATGTTTGCACACTACTGCTGCTAGACGGATTTCTGCATAGGAATCCTATCACCAGTGGAACCGTAATCTGTTTCAGACCTTACTTGATCACTGAATATATGTGTGGAATCATATTTTTTTGGTCACCTACGTGTCCAACAATTCCTATTCTTAGAAGTTCGAATCCTGAAAGATATAAACTTGTAAAAACGTGATATTTTTGCATCTGTTAAGAGAAACCAATTTTCTTAAGATCTTAAAGTTATACCGTAGTGTAAAGACATATTGTAGTCTCTTGCAATGGCAATAAAAAAATCCTTAGGATTTTAAACCTTACATAACTTTTCAAAAAGATGGGACGGAATGAGCGTCATAACACTAACTTCCAATATTTCCTAATTGGCAGAATATGACGTTGGTCGTAGACACACATATTACACTAAACCGGATACCGAATAACCATTTCGCCACACTCTGATAGCTTACAATTCATTTTTACTATTTGTCTGCGCGTTATACAAGTATTTTCATTACAATTTCCTAGATGGCTAGCAACGAATATTTATATTTGCTTAGCGCTTGCAAACATTTATTAAAATTATACTTCATCCCTTATTGTACAATAGTAATAAATTAATTTTATTATAAAATAAGTGGTGGCTTAGTTGTCAGGCGCTCATATTAATTGTCTTCTGGCACCTCTAAAATTTCCCGGTGCCATTTTTAAATGCTGATGTGCCACGTGATCGGCTGTGGAGGAAACAGTGTGAAGAAATGTTAACGTCTCGGAAATTTTATTTTTATTGTTTTATTATGCTACACCAACAGTTAATACATTAAATTATAGCAAAAAAATATCTAAAAAAAATTAAATCTAAATGTTTAACCTATTACATTCAAAAATATTTATAAATAAAACTAGTACACAGTTATGAGTGCAGTGGCAAAATGCTATGTCTAAACTACACAACATCTGTCAACATTTGCAAAATCATATTTTTCTTTTAAAACTGTACCAGGAGTCAGCGTAAATATCAATAAATAAATAAATAATCAGATTGTTCGACGAAATATCGTAAATATCGAATAAGTTTTTTTTCTCAGATATGTAGATTTCCTTCACCGTTGAGCACTTGTTAAATTAGAAATTCAAATTGCAGAACAATTTTAGAGGAAGGATGTTGGAGGGATTTCAGAGGCGAGCACCTGGAGCCTGAGCTGCTATGGCTCTTTCTACATGTGGTTTGAAAATATACTTTTTTGGGATAAAGTGACGTGACGAGCAAATCGTTCACCTGGTGGTAAGTGCAACGTCTGCTCATAACAAATGCTGTGTCACCCAGAACATTTCTGTGCGGCACAACACTGCGCCCTTCACCCTGAGACATCGCTTCTTAAATCTCACATGCCCAGTGATTACACCAGATCTCAGTGCTGCTACTAACGTTATTAAAATAATTACTTATATAAAAAAATCTTTGTCAATGTTAGGCACTTGTATAAAGGAGCCGTGTGGTGGCGGTTCGTTAAAATAATACTACCACTCCATCTCATCCAATGGATCTCGTAAAACGCGAGTAAGGAATTGAACTGCACTGTGCACCCAACAGCGCATGGTGGCGATGGGCTCACCACCTATCACACCAAGTGCATTATATTGTTTTGGTGAAACGTGGATTGTGGCAGTCATCTGTTTTTGCAGTGAGTGCCCAGTCACTGACTACCCCTTATGGGATACAGTCGTGATCTTATGTATGTACGTATAAAAGAGGCATGACAAGATATGAAATAATGTATAAATTAAAATGGCAAACTGAAAAAAATTCTGCACTAACATTATTATGATATATTTAAATTTTTGAAATAAGTCTCACAACAATAGTCACCAGTAACTAAAAATTTTGGTTAACATATTGAAAATGTATTTCGATTCCAAGTTTCAACTTACTTACTAAACTAGCAAACGGGAAAATTGCAGGTACGATTGTATGACACTGTAGCGCAGTATAATGTTATTTTGGTTAAGTTGCAGAATTGTGGGGCAACATAAAATAAAGTAAACATTTTCTACGAAAAGAAAAATACGTTTATCTAATGTATGCGAATAAAAAAAATTAAGTGTCTGTTTGTAATAACAATATAACAGCATTTTACTTAACGCTTATGGAAGTACTCGTATATACGGTACTTTTATAAAAAAAAATTAAATATGGTCTGATTGTTCGTCTGTTTGTTCCGGCTAATCTCCGAAACGGCTGGACCGATTTTGATAGGACTTTCACTGACCGATAGCTGTTATTACAACTTAGGTTACTTTAATTTAAGAAAAATAATTAACGTTCCGAGCAAAAAATTTATAATACCAAAATCCGATATAAATTGGGAAGTATATACTATTTTTTTTATTTTTTTTATTGTATAAAGTGATGAAACGAGTAAAACGTTCACCTGATGGTAAGTGCAACGTCTGCCCATAACAAATGCAATGTCGCCCAGAATATTTCTTTGTGACACCACACTGTGTCCATCACCCTGAGACATAAGTTCTTAAGTCTCATATGCCCAGTGATTACGCTAGCTCACAGTGCTCTTCAAACCGAAACACAGTAATGTTTGCACACTACTGCTTCACGGCAGAATAACTGGCCCTGGGGTGGTACCTACCTAGACGGATTCCTGCATAGGAATCCTACCATACTATGTATATCATCGATCGGGTTCGGCTATTTTACGCGGGTGAAACCGCGGAGCACAGGTGGCACTAGAATAAATATAATCTATAAAATTACAAAGATGCTGATGGTACAAATGATGCCCTCATGTGATTGATTGACATCAAATGATTTTCGTTGAAAATCGGCTAGGAGGCGATCAATTTTCCGGCGAAAGCTTTGAAAGCTTACTTTTGGAACATATACCAAACTGGGTATTTTTACTGGTGGTAGGATTTTTGAAGCAGGAATCCGCCCAGGTTAAGTTATTCCGCCGTGAAGCAGTAGTACGCAAACATTACTGTGTTTCGATCTCAAGCGCGGCACTGAGTGCTAATGTAATTACTGGACATATGAGATTTATGTTTATAATTTATCGTTAGTTAATATAAGAAGTCAGACGTTACTTAGCGAAAATACATTAAAGTTAAGCCAATAAGCAAATTTTATTTGCTACTATCTGCATGCTATAATAAAATAGAGTATATTACGTATTTTTAAAAGCACCTCATAATGTCTCATTGTGAGGTGAAACACGTGTCGTTTTCTTGACTTAAGTAATGTGTATTGCCTCATCATCATCATTTCAGCCTATCATTATTCCTTTGCTGAACATAGCCGTCCCCCATAGATTGCCACGAAAGTTTGCAGCTATTATTTTGGGGGTAATTTGCCATAGTTGTCATGCTTGGCAGGCGGGTTGGCGACCGCAGTTTACTGATTCAGATGTTCCAGGAAAATACTGCTGCCCATCTTCATCTTTTCATTTTCCCTCAGTCGACTTTTAAGACACCTATGGGTTGAGAAGGCGTGATAGACATCAAAGTCTTTAAATTCATTGATCACAGTATTGTACCATAGGAGCTTTAATAAACTGCAGCATTTTCCAATATATCGTTATATACATCTTAGACATTTCGTTACACCAACACTTCTTAATAGCCATCTGAAAAATGATGTAAGTAAAACATCTTAAGATAATAAGTTACTTTAGTTTTTCTTTTATAACTTTTCTACCCCTAGGATTGCTCCGGTATCGTTTGTGTATTTTTTAGACATAAATTTCACATGAATAAAGTACTAAACCCGAAGCAGCTATCTGTAAGCCATACAATTACATAATGTATTTGTTTCATGCGGAATTCGAACCTACGACCAATAGCGGCCGCATTTTCGTTGAGTGAGAGTTTATCGTAGACAAGAATTTACGTAGGCTAGGAGTAATCTGCACAGACTTAGTTTATCGGTAACTATAAATCGATAAATACGTACTACCTGATGCCCGCCACTGCGTCCGTGTGGATATAGGTTTTTGAAATATCCCGTGGAAACTGTTTCATATTCCGGGATTAAAAATATCTTATGTACGTCTCCAGGGTACAAGCAATCTCTGTGTTAAATTTAGCTAAAATCGGTTCAGCAGTTGACCCATGAAAAGATCGCAATTATAATAATAGTATGGTTAATTTATGATTACTATATAATTTAATATTTTATTTATTTATTTATTTAACCATTAATGCACTAGTGGTACATATGGCGGACTTAACGCCTAAAGGCATTCTCTACCAGTCAACCATGAGGCAAAGCAGAGAATAAACAATATGATGATAGGCGGTGCAGCTAACAATAAGAAGAGAATAAAATAGAATAATATGATTATAAATACATAAACAGAAAAATGTACATACACAACACTACATATACATGCATACATATTTATATAGATATATCTACATACATATACACAAACATACATATTTATATAAATATACATACACACGAAAAAGGAAAGAAAAATAAACTTGTAATGAATTTTTGAAGTATTCCCGGACTTTATTTTTGAAAGCAAACTTGTTAGGAGCTTTTTTAATGTCAAGAGGTAAATCGTTCCAGAGTCTTATAGCCGTTAAGGTGAATGAATGAGATATGTAACCAGAACGGTGCAAGGGCGTGAGCAACTTGAGATTATCCGAAGAACGGAGAAAACAGTCATGAGAATCTCCCAGGTATTGAAAATTGGCTTTTTTTTTATTGCATAAAGTGATGAAACGAGCAAAACGTTCACCTGATGGTACTCTGCCCATAACAAATGCTGTGCCACCCAGAGAATTTCTGTGTGACACTACTCTGTGCCCATGACCCTGAGACAAAGGTTCTTAAGTCTCATATGCTCAGTGATTACGCTAGCTCACAGTAGTCTCCAAACCAAAACACAGTAATGTTTGCACACTACTGCTTCACGGCAGAATAACTAGCCCTGTGGGTGGTACCTACCTAGACGGACTCCTGCATAGGAATCCTACCACCAGTAAATTTTTATTTTTTTTTCAATTATTTACATAATATAGTATGTACTTGGTATTACTAGAGTTTAGGACATTCAAGGTACCACCTATACATTACTAAAGATTTAATCGGTACTACTTTTGAATAATAATATATTACATTTTGTGCCGCTTACTCGTTTGCCCACTCTTCTATTAAAAAATGGGAAAAGAAAATGTAATTCCATATAAAAAAGCTAAAACTTTTACTTAGCTCAAATTTTATTTGCGTTTATCGGGAATTATGCTTAACAAGCCAGATTAATATGGATGTGTAGCGTTCTCTACTAAATTAACTCAATAAAAAACAGACAAAGTATTATTTTGTAGTTTTATAAACAAATACTTTACTTAAGCTAGGTGAATTGCTTAGCTTATTAGTTTATCGAAGATATTGAACCATAATGTAGCAGTAGTTATTTAAAAAAATACTCAGTGAGTTATAGTCACCACAGCTCAAAGGTTGGGATATTGCGAAAGCAGATATTGAATACATATTTCATGATGTTTTGCTCGAGTATGTCGTGAGATTCGCGAAAGCGTGACAGCTGGAAGAACCCTCAAAGTGTTTTACGATAGTATGTTGGTCCTTTTTTATGTTCTTTTATACATAAGTAGGACGAGCACTGTACTTTATTATTCACAAACCCTCTACAAATGACCGAAACGTTGAATTTTTCAATAACTTAAAAAAAGATTTTCAGCAGAGATTCAGTGCCACAATCTATAAATATTCAGCTCAAAGGTCTCTTTTAATTGTTGCGAAGGTTTTACGACAGGGAAGAGTCCACTGCTAAGGTTAATAGCAGCTTGGCAAACTTCACATGTCATTTTTATTTATTCATCATATTTCGTCGCATTATTTCCTTCACCGGGCGTGGACGCGAGGACGTAGTAAACTAACACTTAAAACTCAATTATCAATATTACTAACACCTCAAACGAGGACCGACCCGCGTTATTTAAGGCTAGGGCACGACCTCTGACCTATCATGGCTGAAGCTCTGAAGCCACGGGTGGAACAATTGTACATATCAGAATTTGTATTTTTAAATTGTTTTTCTTTATGGATACTGTTGAGGTGTCTTAATATATAAATATACATTAATTACATCCAGACATAAAAATCCATCACTCAGTAGACAGGTACTCTGGGCGCTGAATGATCATCTGATCTATATTTCAGCGCACGGGACGTATTTATGAGTATACGATTCCGAACATTAAACTTAATGTAACATTCCTCTGTCTTTGTTATATTATAACATACTATTTAATGGCTGGATTCAGTCATTTTTATTTACTTTTTGTAGTAATGTTGCTTTATAGTATATGCTTAAGCGTTGGGGCCAAGTACGTCTCCTTCTGATTTAGATACTTTTCAAGGTTTATGAATTAAAGTACATTTAAATGCTTACGTAAAGAGGTCGCAGATATGGTACGATAGAACAGTTTCGCTTTTGGCACCATCAGTGATATGTTTAATAGACAAATGTCTACCCTAGACAGCCCTGTTAAACATGCACGGTCTTGTGAATATAGGTCACTGTAACGTGTGAATTCCGTACATCCTGGTTACGTGAATACAAATTTTATACCCGCACGGCGCACGTACTTCAGAGATACTTGAATGGGTATTTAATTATTTAATCAAATCGAAAATCGAATGTGAATTTATCGTCTTCGAAACTTTCTTTCCTTTCAGAATGTCTTGCTTGTGCGATTTCATTATCATCATTATGATTTTAGCCTATCACTAGTCCACTGCTGAACATAGGCCTCCCCTATAGATAGCCACAAAGATTTTGTAGCTCTCATTTAGGGGGGATTTTGGAATAGTTGCTCTGCTTGGAGGGTTGGCAACCGCAGTTTATTCGTTCAGATGCTCCAGGAAGATGCTGTTGCCCATCTCCTGGTGTTCATTTTCCCACTGTCGACTTTTACGACACCCACGGGATTTGATGGGGTGGTAAATTCTCTTAAGCCGCCACACGGCATTTTGTATACCCATTATCGAGTATGCAAGTGTGTGTTATCTAAACCTATTGTGAAATTTTCTAAGCGAGTTAAATAACCTTTTCAGTAATTCTATAAGAGTTATTTACGGTTTACGCAACTAAAAAGAAGTAGAATAAATGGTTAACATATATTTTTATCTTTAGCTTAAATGGCTGCCTGTTCGTCATAAGGATGATATTGTTATATATTAAACAGTCGTACTTAAGACTATTTGGAGAGTATTCTACAACATACTATGAACTTTGTATATCTAATATATTCCTTAACCCCTCTTTTACAATTCATACAATACTCCTCTAAATCCCCCTACAATGCCCTCTTCAGGTTGCACTGTATAGTTTTTATTAACCTTCATATTAGAGCTATTAATATTTTCATTAAAATATTGTTTTAATCGATCAATTTAGTTTACAATTGATCCTAAGCCGGTTTATTAAATATTATAATCTGTTGCCTGTCGGATCAGAAAATCCAGTACCGGAACCTTGCGCTTAAGTCGCTACAGCACATCACCGGTCTGGTCCCAATTCAGGTTTGACACACCTGACTAGATCATATGTCGGTAAGACATAAAAATGTTCTGCATTTTCCTTCACTTTTTCCACAACAACGGATTAATTATTTCTACCTCATGTGCCAATGAAAGCATCTATATTAATACAGGAAAGTAATTACGTTAATCTATTTCCGTATTAGCCAAAAAGTTAAGTAAAATGAATGTTTTACTTAACTTTTTGGCTACAAAATAAATAAATTATAAAATAATTGTCTTAAAACTATAGACCTACAGAGCCAATAAGATGATTTAGTTTAATTATAAACAAATATTAACAACAATTATAAACAAATATAAACAAACAAATATTAAATATTAACATATAAACAAGGATACATGGTCAGCATACATACATAAGATCACGACTGTATCCCATAAGGGGTAGTCAGAGACTGGGCACTCACTGCAAAAGCAGATGACTGCCACAATCCACGTTTCACAAAAAAAAATATAATGCACTTGGTGTGATAGTTGGTGATCCCATCGCCACCATGCGCTATTGCACAGTGCAGTTTTATTCTTTACCCGCCTTTTACGAGATCCTTTGGATGAGATGGAGTGGTAGTATTCTTTTAACGAGCCGCCACCACACGGTGGTTAGACGCAAATTAAACATAATAAGAAAAAAACGAAAGTCAGACATTAATTTCATTTCATTTCTCGCAACGTATTGGCTAAATCTACTCTTAGTGTACAGATCTGTAAAATAAGTAAATGTTAATAAATTCTTTGTTGGATGTGTCAGTGGAACGGTATAAGAAGGAATTACGAGTATATCTTTTGTGAAAATGCGGAGGTACAAAAAGTGAAAGTTTACGTGAGGGGCGACGAGGGGAGACGAGCTCGAGCCATGAATGTCACCTTAGATAGCAGCGTGGAGGAATCGATTATTTAATATTTTTGATATAAAGAATATATCAGACAACTTACGTCTGCTGCAAAAGGGAGTGCAAATTATAACTACGCAATGTAATATGATTTGATTCATCAGTAATTTTACCGCGTTATTTAAGTGTATTGATAAATTTATTCTGTTGACGTGTATGCGATAACAGGGAACAACAGACAAAAGCGAAATAGAGAATTTTTAACGTAGTGCTTGCATTAAAGAGTTGGCTAATTCTTAAAATGGATCCTTAACTACAAAATGCTTCGCACTGTATATGGTCTATATGGAGATTGAATCATAACTTAGAATCCATAATTATGCCTAGATCTCTAATAAAGTAGACTCTTTTAATAATAGCATTATGTAAGCTGTAGTAAGCAAGCTGTAGTGAAATGTAAACTTATGGATTTTGTATGTATAAGACCTTACGTAATACTTGTCACTACTCGAATTAAGGTATAACTGATTAACAGAAAAATAGTCACACAAGGCAAGAAGATTCTTGGAAATTTTAACAATCACTAATAAACTTAACTACTGTGATTATCTTAGTATCGTTATGGAGTAAGTGACGACTGTTTTATAGTATAGTATGTTTTATAGAGATAAAAGTAAAGGGTCCAAGTGAACTAGTATTGTTGCTAACATATATAGTGCACAGTTAATAAAACTCCACTCCATCTCATCCAATGGATCTCGTAAAAGGCGAGTAAGGAATAAAACTGCACTGTGCACCCAACAGCCCATGGTGGCGATGGACTCACCACCTATCACACCAAGTGCATTATATTGTTTTGGTGAAACGTGCATTATGGCAGTCATCTGCTTTTGCAGTGAGTGCCCAGTCTCTGACTACCCCTTATGGGATACAGTCGTGATCTTATGTATATATGTATGTTAATAAAATTAGATTTCCGGATTTTATCACGTTTTATTTTATTATTTATAACCCGACGTTTCAAGCGCTTTACGGAACTTATGGTCACTTAGATATTCTGATGTCATAGTTAATCTAATAATAGTGAAAGGTAGCCCCTTCCACTATTAACCTTCCACTATTATTTTTCGTCAATTCTACGCAGAATGAGCTTAATGTCTAGAAATCTTACAGTGATATGATTGGTCATTGACATATTTTTATTATTAATAGGATCCCAAGCCAGTGGTAGAACCCAACCATCTTTTCTATTGAAATATGAATATCTTTTATTTTCAATAGCCTCACGAATCATTTTTAGTAAAAATCGATGCCCTTATTACGACGATTAGGATTTGTGGTCTATCAGACCTGGTATAATGGTTGGGATGATTCATAATAGGGCCACAGACTGCTTCTTAGGGCATCGATGCTTCACCTCAGCTATATGTACTTTTACGCGGGTTCTTATAGATATTTTTATTTGCCCTACATAAGAGAGGCCACATAAACAATATGGCTTGTATACAACAACATACATAAAACATTACACTAGTATATAGTATATAGTAGCAGATAGTAAAAACTAACTTAAAAAATTGCTTGAAAAATGTTCTTTTGGAAGCCCGCTTTAAGATATAGCCAAACTTATCTGTGACTCCTCTGACATATGAAAGAACAATAGACTCGACTATGGCCGATTTCACTCGGACACTGTGGCGTTATCGTGGAACCCGAAGCATGTTACTTGACATGCTGAAGCTTGTCGGCGAGGTGTTTCGTGACACAAATCCGTTGCTCTCTGAAACAAAGATTTTCCCACGGTAACTAACTGCGACGGATGGTGGTGAGATTAACCGTTAAAATGTCTATTAGTATGGGTCTTCCTTTACTATACACTGTGTTACTCAAGGTGTTATTAGAATTTCGAATTACTGATACATACAGAAAACCTAGAGTTATTTGCCTCTAACTTCATTGTACATTTAATTTTAAAGTTTATGGAGTTAAGGTGGTCTAAAAATGCGGATGCTTTATCACGCGGTAAAATTGTGTAAGTGTCATCTACATATCGTTTGTAGAATCTTGGGTTGACAGTTGAGGTACGGAGGGTTTTCTACTCAATCTTCCATGAATAATTAAAAATGAATTCGCGTAAATATAACATTTTTAAATTTCAATGACTTTATTAAACGTACATATATTTTTATTTGCTATGACGACATCTTTCTATCTCAGTCGAAAAGAGATGTTTGATACGAGTAACTTCTAAACGTCTTTTTAATGGAACGCGATAAACAAGCAGCACCCTAATGTCAGTAAGCAGGGACACAAAACGATATAAGGTGATAGTGTCGTAAATTCTCGATACAGATAGCGATTTCATGATACCTACGTCATTATCAATAAAATACCTAATCCTATATTGAATATTTTAAAAAGTGCTTTTAAACTGCATATTATATGATTTACTATCCATCGATTAGTTAATGCCATCGTTTAATGTATACCGAACGAAATAAATATATTTCTACTTTAATAAACATGTGGGCATTGTGACGATAATGTTCTCTTGATCGATTTTTATGACATTCACAAACAAACAATCCAGAAAACAACAAATATTGGTCTCTGCCTGGGATTGGTACCCTGGAAGCGCAACGTAGAAGTCAGATAAGCTATCCACTAGGTCATCGACTCCGTATATGTGTATGATCTACGGATAGTTCTTCTAGGTCTAGGTGTTTCTGCGTATGAAATACATATTTGTCAAAAGCACCCTCAATACAGGAATGTTGGGGGTCGATACAACTTTTTATGTGGAACATCGTTTTTATAAACATAAATTTTAATATTATTAATAACAATAACTTATTTTTTTTATTGCATAAAGTGATGAAACGAGCAAAACGTTCACCTGATGGTAAGTGCAACGTCAGAAAATTTCTGTGTGCCATTATACTGTGCCCATCACCCTTAGACATAGGTTCTTAAGTCTCATATGCCGAGTGGTTACGCTAGCTCACAGTGCCCTTCAAACCGAAACACAGTAATGGTTGCACACTACTGCTTCACGGTAGAATAACTGGCCCTGGGGTGGTACCTACCTAGACGGACTCCTGCATAGGAATCCTACCACCAGTAAAGACATTTAAAAGTTTTATTACCGTATTTTAGTTTTCATTTCAATGTTTCTTATTAATATGTATGTATATAATATTAATTGCTATAACAATTAAATTTTAAGAGGTGATTACCGCACAACTAAAACATTTTTCCAAATCCTTGCGTCCTTATGTTAATTGAAAACGTTTTCATTTATAAAAGAAATCATTTATGTTACGAAAATATGTTTTTATTTTAAAACGTCTATTTTTAAATGTCTGATTCAATAATACTAAAAGCGATCATAAAACGCGTCTGTCGCCACTTACACTTTCAATTTAATGCCGACATTGAAATCCATAAAAGTTATTATTTTATTATTATACTAGCTTCGCCCATTGGTTTCACCCGTGTAAAATAAGCTTGCTAATCTAAGCATTCGGACTTTCTAGGAAATGTTCGGTTCTCACAGTGCGGCTCCTTAAGATTGTAGTATAATGTTTTATAATTTAAAACTTTTCTCAATAAAATTACTACGAGTATCTAATCCAAGAAGATTTTTTTAATCAAATCTGTACTTCTTAAGTTTAGCGCATTCAAACATACAAAATCTCCATTATGAGAAATAAGAACGAAAAAAACAACTACGTAGTTGTCATTTCTAATAAAAACAATATTTCTGCTATAAAAGCTGTTAAGTTTCTAAAGAAAGTATCCGTGCTAATAAAATTATTAAATACATTAACTAACTAGTATAAGCTTAATTTTTTTTTATTGTATAAAGTGACGAAACGAGCAAAACGTTCACCTGATGGTAAGTGCAACGTCCGCCCACAGCAAATGCTGTGTCACCCAGAATATTTCTGTGTGACACCACACTGCGCTCGTCACCCTGAGACATCAGTTCTTAAGTCTCAAATGACATACAATACAATTCAATACATATATATACATATAAAGGAGAAACTGATCAATTCAAAGCCGAAACCGCTGGATCTAGAAGCATGAAATTTTGCACAGGAGTTCCCTATATAACTTAAGTGAGCATTATGAAAGAACTTTTGAAAAATCATCCTCTAATTGACTTTAATAGGCGATGAAAGTTTTTATGAAAGTTCGTTGGATTTCTTTTTAACAATGAAAGTCGATTGATTTAGCGATTTTGTAATTTTATCCCCGGGGAGGGCGCGAAATAAGGGTCGAAAGTTTGTATATGAAGTGCCTGAATTTTAAAGTCGTAAACATACAAATTTAGTTGTTTTAACTTTTTTCAACTTAAAGGGGCTAAATAAGAGACGAAAATCTGTATGGGAAGTGCATTATTTTAGAAGCAATAAACATAGAAATCGATTATGATTCGCGACGCTATTGCAATTTAATACAGAAGATGGTTATGTATTACCACTGGCTCGGGATATTGTAAAAATGAAAATTAAGCTTTAAGTAGTAAGATATACGAGTAGTAGGAAGATTTCTGAGATTGGGTTTAAAGATCTTTATTTTCTCATACAAATATAAAAAATTTCTTAAAGAGAAAATACATTTTTCAATTTACAATGGTTTTTTTTTTTGTTCTAGAGTTCAGAAGACAATGATTTCAAGTGTAACATAAGCTTTTTCTTGAACATTCCAAGAGTGTCACTATCTTTTATATTATTTGGGAGGTTATTAAACAGTTGTGCTCCTTCGTAAAGTATGCTGCGTTTGCCATACGTTGTTCTTGGACAGTAAAGTTCTATTTTGTTTTTATTGCGTAAATTGTGTTTATAAGTTCTTTTATTTAGAGTGATTTCAATATGTATATCTTTTTTTTAAATTTTTCTTACCAATAGGCATGTTTTGTATGTATAAAGTTGGGGTAGGTTAAACAAGTTTGTTTTACTGTACACAATGTTTGTGGGTGTTAAATAGTAATAATTATATAATATTTTTATAAGTTTGTTTTGTGTAGTCTGTAACTTTTGGAGGTTTGATTTTGCAGCACAACCCCAGATTTCGATGAGATATTCTAAATTTTATTTTACTAAAGCATTATAGATCACGGCACGCATTTCATAGGGAATGTAGTGGCTTATTTTGTGTAATGCACCAGTAAGTGGTATAATTTTCGCTCTAACAGAATCGATTTGAGCTTTCCATGTCAATTTAGAGAGATTCTGAGATTAGAAGTAGCTAATCTCAGAAAACACGAATCGGTATGAAAAATTATATTATATATTAAACTTTATGATATATGCCTTAAAGAGCCGTACTCTGACCGAACGTTACCGAGAAAGGCCGAACTGTGAATACTCAGGCCAGCGATGGTCATGTGGTAGGCTTATTTTCCGCGGTCGAAACCGCGGGTCTCAGCTACGAGTAGTAAACAGATATAGTAAGAACCCCAATTTCAAGATGATTTTTTTTTAAATTAATTTATTCATTTTGGCTAATGCGTTTTGTTACTTAATTCATTCATATATTCATTTCAAAAAAAAAATATTAATATCTAAGTTTAGTAAATGTAATAAAATATTTTCTTTTTATTTCTGTTTTTTTGCCGCTACTCGGTAACTGTAACGCCGATAGCTCAGTGGTGAGATAATAAAATAGCGGACTGTATAAATGATGTTGTAATTATAAACTGCACAACGGTTGTCGATAAGCTACGGTACAAAATTGAATGCGTGAGTGCTTCTTATGAGGCGTAACAGCTGACTGGCCCGCCGCGACGCCGCTCTGTCCAGCCGGTAGATGCGCCGTGTGTCCCCCGCTCCTCACGTCCCTCGCCACGCCTGTGCTGTTGAGTTAGACGACTCAACATACTCCCCCGGTTGAAGTATCTTTAACAGCAGTGACTGGAAGAGGGCAAATTGTATTGTAGGCCCGCCGAATGACACCCTTGCGTGTGCGGATGTCGGCGACCCTTGCGATGCCATCTCTGCCCGGTAGCACTTGGATAATGCGCCCTAGAAGTCACATTAAGGAGGTGACCCTTTGTTCATAATGACGACTAAACTATCTTTCTTGAGCTCGCCCGAAGATCGACACCATTTGGTTCTCTCCTGAAGCCATAAAATATATTCATGTGAAAAACGAGTCCAGAAGTGTTGTTTCAAATATTGTATGCGTCGAAACCGTTGCAAGCTGGTGATGTTGGCGACCTCGATCTGTGGATATGGTAGCATTATTAGTGAGCGCCCAATCAGGAAGTGTGCTGGAGTTAAAGGAGTGAGGTCTGAAGGGTCACTGAAAAGAGGAAATTGGAAATTAAGCTTCCACTTTTATCAAACATGTAGCCATCTCTCAAAAGGCTAGATTACTTAAAAAGGAAATAAAGATTTGTAATGTCGGAGGTTCAGATAAAGAGTTTCTGTGTTCTTTCCACTCACGATTTGTTACCTGATCTAGCTTACTGGTCATAATGTAAATAACGAGTGTATCCCAATGCTGTACGAGTTGTCCTAGATTTGATAGTGCCCTAAGGTTTTTTTTTGTTGTGTCAATTATGTGACGTAATGACTTACTAGATTCTCTGTTGATTGGATGTACATTAAAAATAGCCTGTACATGATTGTTGACAAGTAATCTCTTGTTGTCATACCTATCACACAGTAAACTCCAAGCAGCGTCGTAGTTATCGGATCTAAAATCAAGGTTATCAATAATAAGAGAAGCACTGCCCTTCAAAGATGCGCGAAGATAATGCAATTTATTGATTTTATCTATGCCTTCGTTATTATGTATAATGGAAATAAATGTGTCTCTAAATTCCAACCAATCATGATAGTCACCGGAAAATTTAGGCAAATCAATTTTGGGTAAACGAATGGAACTATGTTTGTGTGTGTGAGCAGAACAAGAATCCACCTCGGATGTGACGTCCCCCGCAAGAAGCTTGCGAGAGTTGCTGACAAGCTGGCGTGCTGAAGCCACCACACTGTAGTACTGTTTTTCAAATTCTTCGCGCTCCGAAAATTGCTCGTTCGGGTCGTCCACCAACGCCTCCAAGTCATTCTGTAATGCATCGTATTTTTCGTATAAGCTTTCTACTGTATTAAGCCGATGTTCCGTTTCAATGATTTGCAACTGACTTAATCTCTCACAAGACTTGGAAGTGTGTAAAAAAGATGCAAATTGCGTAAGCTTAGCTTTAATTGAAGCACGCTTTTTAATTAAGCTCTTTATGTCAGCCATTTGAAAAAAAAGTATTAACCGTAAGTTAAAAGAAATTATGAAAATTAATAGCAAGCAATTAAAAGCACTATTACAAAAAGGCCAAATAAAAGCAAAATCAGCAAGCAGTACAAACTATTGTTGCAAACCACTGATGAAGACTGTGGTGACGAGAATCTCTTAGGACGTTCTCAATGCACGACGACAATCTGAAGACGTGAGTTTGCTTCCAGTGAAGGTGATTTTTGTCCCGTAGTCCTGATCTTCCGTCCGTTTCTTGTAGCACCCGTTGGATAAAAATCGGCAAAGACGACTAATATGAAGCCGTGCTGATTTTACGACGTCCCAACGTAGACACGATGACGAGAAAGCAGTTGAAGAATGCAGGCGAAGACGACTTGAACCCGAAGTGTAGCTTCCAATTTGAATTTGAAAAACCGTTAAAATTTTGAATTCAAATTTTTTCGGTCTTTTTTTCTCCAGTGCTGGCGTAATCGAAGGACCAATGTAACGCCGATAGCTCAGTGGTGAGATAATAAAATAGCGGACTGTATAAATGATGTTGTAATTATAAACTGCACAACGGTTTTCGATAAGCTGCGGTACAAAATTGAATGCGTGAGTGCTTCTTATGAGGCGTAACAGCTGACTGGCCCGCCGCGACGCCGCTCTGTCCAGCTCTGAAACTGAATCATTTGAATCCAATTTTCAACCATACCCGAAAATACTACTTCATGTAAAATATTTGTGTTATATTAGTTGCGAAAATTCGACAGTATGACTGATGCGATACTATTATTTTCTGCTATTTCAGCTCTAATGCCATACTTTATTTTCTACAAGCATCCCAAGCCATCACGTTTTTAAAAATATTGCGGAAAGAAAAATGTTACATAGCCTCGTGGAACATTTTCTATATTTGGGGACGTTATAAATAAAGATGATTTTTTTAGTCAGTTCGCACTTCCAATACGTATAATTGTAAGTCACTTGAAATAATATTAAATCAATATCATAAATAATAGTTAAATTTTGTTTTAGCGATATTATTTAAGCTGGTTCTCGTAATCGATTTGAGCTCTCTTATATACGAGTCTCTTATATTCCATAATATACATTATATAGATATATCGTACTGAGGCCAACATTTTCAAGGTATTTTCTTTAACCTTTTTTTATTGACTTAATAAACCTTACGACGCCAACAACACAAGATAATATGAATGATTTTCTTAAGACGCAACTACTTAGAAAACTTTTATAGCAACTTAGTACGTTGAATACTCGTCTACCGCTAATTACAAACAAAGACTTAGTTTCTAAAAAACAGTAGTTTTAAAAGATAGGAAAATTAAAATAAACGGTGTGTGTCACTTACGCGTATTAGAAGTAATTCTTCTTTTGCGAAACTAAAAAATAAATCCTCATTTACGTAAGTATTAAAAGTGACGAAATCACAATAAAAAACACACTTTTTTCCACGTACGAAAAGTTACCATCGGGAATGTAGCACACCATAAAATGGCGAATGGAAATCTTAGCAAAAGTTGGCTGAAATTCTACATATTCGCACAAAGTTTCACGTAAACAACGCTATACGATATTACACGAACACTAAATAAGTACGAAAAATAATTTGAATATACCAATAAAATATTTCACGTCTTCCTTCACTAAAATTCACGAGTCGCGTTTCATTGCTATAAAACGAAATTAATATATTTAACTATAAACAATGAAGTGCGATTTATTAATTATAATGTTGTTTGGTTTTCGATTACTATTTGGTCCTTTATATTTAAATATGCTTCATTTTATATAAAAAGAGCCAACGAATCAACAAATGAGAGGTATGCACCGTGTAGATAAGTTTCATTTTCAATCTACTATGCTGTATTGCGCAATGACAATTACGCCAACTTTTTTTTTGTATAAAGTGACGAAGCGAGCAAAACGTTCACCCTGAGACATCAGTTCTTAAGTCTCAAATGCCCAGTGATTACGCTGGCTCACAGTGCTCTTCAAACCGAAACACAGTAATGCTTGCACACTCCTGCTTCACGGCATAATAACTGGCTCGGGGGTGATACCTACCTAGACGGATTTCTGCTTGCAGGGGCAAATCCAAGGGAAAAGACTGCCCCAAAGAAGGCGTACTTCTTGGCTTAAGAATCTCCGGACATGGTTCAACCTCAGTACAAGATCACTGCTCCGAGCAGCGGTCTCTAAAGTAAAAATAGCCTTAATGATAGCTGACCTCCGGTAGGAGATGGCACCCGAAGAAGAAGAATTAGAGTATTAATGAATTGAATAAAGTTTAATTTTAATGAATTTATATTTTAATGAATTTATATTTTAATGAATTTATATTTTAATGAATTTATATTTTAATGAACTAGCTAATTGGTCATTCATGCCCGGATCCTACATTCAACTTACAGGTACTGTTCGTTTCCTTGCTACGAGTAACGGGGTGTTACTTAGCGCTGTATTACTTTTTCACGTCATCTGCTTACTACTGACGTCGCTTAGTTATAGGAACAGTTTTTACTTACTATTCGTAGCTTATTTAACTCTTTATTTAACTTTTGGGACGTTATGAATACAACTTTGTAATCATAACGCACCAAAAAGACTTACAACTACATAATAAAAGAGAAAATGCTGTATCACGATATCTCTCTATATCTCGAGCCAATTATTTTCGTTTTTGAAATCAAACTGAGATGGTGGTAAATCCTATACCTCTCATAAAACAATATTAAGGCGACTCGAGATAGAAATATACAGAAAGTAAAATGTATATTGTAAACAAAAATAAACGATGTTGTGTTAAATAATTACAGTTTTGTCCAAGGTTACATGTGAGTTTTGGGATCTATCTGTATAGTTAAGAAAGTTACGTTACTAGAACACAGAAGTTGTAGGATGCTAGTCGTAAAGAATACTTAACTTCTCTGAAAGTTTATACTGAAGTTCGCGATCAATGTAGCTCATGTACGCCCTTCGTAAGCCACAGACTTATAAATTTACTATAAGGACTGTTATATAAAAAATAGAAGAATATTTTAAATCTTTAAAATGCTTGTAGCATTGCTTTTTATAGGTGTGAGACATGGACAATTACACATAAAGATAGCGAATATTTGGATTCAACTTGATGTGATGTTGAATATGGATGGAAAAAATGAGTTGTAAAGAAAGAATAAATAATTCTTTCTTTCCAACTCATGCTAAAAGAGTAGAAGGAAATAAAAATCGTACTGAAAGTAATATACAACCAGTACCGGTTAGAAGACATGATAGCTTTAATACAAACATAATCGAATGCAAAATTAAAAGAAAGAGAGGGAAAGGGCTTTCCAAGAATTACTTTTTATTCGACTCAGGTATTCTTAAATGGTGGTTGGATTCCTATGCAGGAATCCGTCTAGGTAGGTACCACCCTAGGGCCAGTTATTCTGCCGTGAAGCAGTAGTGTGCAAATATTACTTTGTTTCGGTTTGAAGGGCACTGAGAACTAGTGTAATAACTGAACATATGAGACTTAAGAACTGATGTCTTAGGACGACGGGCGCATTGTAATGTCACACAGAAATGTTCTGGGTGAGACAGCACACATGCTATGGGCGAACATTGCACTTACCATCAGGTGAACGTTTTGCTCTTTTCGCCACTACATACAATAAAAAAGGATCATTAGCTAAAGCGTTTTTTTTTTTTGTTTTTAAACTACAAATACAATAAAAACAGTCACGCCTTTTCCCCATATTATAGGGTAGGTAGAGGCCACTCAAGGAACCCACTTTTCGAACGACGCACTTTTCCACGGGGGACGAAAACGAGACGTGACGGGTGGCGAACCAGGTCGAAGAGTATAATATGATTATTTAAAGTGAGGAAAGGAGTCCGCCTGTGTATGTATATCACGTTTGCTGAAGCTGTACTAAACAGCAGTTACCTAACGATAATTTGGACAAAATTAACCTGTAGAAAAACTTTCTCAGTTAGAGACTTTATTACTTAACATAAATTAACACGGAATACGTAAACTCAAACTATATGCAATAGCTGATCTCGGTTCTGAGCAATCTACGAACTAAAGCTATTTACCATTTCTACGCTGAATCTGACCAGTATGAACGATGTATGCGTTGTTTCTGACGTTTTCATAAATTATGTTTGTAACTTACAAGATGGATTCATTTGAAATATATGGAATAGAAAAACAATAATTACTAGTTGGTCTAAAAAAAAATCCGTAAAAATGGATTTTGCGCATCAAGTTTTGATTATTTATACCATATAATTGTTTCACTTACCTTTGTCATACTGTAAGTTCAATGTGTTAACTTTTCTGTCAATATTAAACTGTAATCCTTGCTTAAAGGAGCTAATTAATTTATTACTTGTTAATTCATAATTACACATAAAATCACGCCTTTTTCCCATACAAGGGAACCACCATTTTGTTACGAATCAACAAATTCTTACTTTTTTTCATTTCCCGCCCCTAGTATAATTTCGTATTATGGTATTACTCTGCACGAATAAGGGCGTTCTGTTCAAAACCTTAGTCGCCTATTACGACACCTCAGAAGGAAAGAGGTAGGTGCTATTCTATTATGCCGATCGCCTATCGGACATTTATCGTGATTAATTAAAAGAAAAAACAACCTCAATACGAGTAGCTACTGCCACGTTGCCAGTCTTTTCTGCCGTCAAGTAGTGGTGTGTAAACACTACTGTGTGTCAGTTTGAATGGCATTGGAGCTAGTGTAATGACAAGTCATATGAGACGGTTATCGGTTCTTAAACCGATGTCTGATGGTGACGAGCGCAGTAAAGTGTTTTAGAGAAGATGCTTCTGGGTGACACCACAACTGCTATAGGCAGGTACTAACTATCAGGTCAAGGTTTTGCTCGTTTCGTCACTTTCTCCTTTATAAAAGCTTGTAATTTATTAACCGCTTAAGCTTTAAATGCTGTCTCATACGTATCGTCGCGTCACTTTAAAGTTAACGAGGTGTTCATGTATTTAATGCCTACGTTTTTTCACTGTGCCTGCTTGTGATGTCAATTAATATTTTTATAATATAAATAATGACATAACATAACAAAACAAATTAATATTTAAATAATATACGCAGAAACAGTCCTGGTAGGCACCACCCCCAGGGCCAGTTATTCTGCCGTGAAGCAGAAGCGTGCAAGTGTTGCTTCTGTTTGAAGGGTACAGAGAGCTAGTGTAATCACTGGATATATGAGACTTAACTGATGTCTCAGGGTAACGGGCACAGTGTAGTATCACACAGAAATGCTCTGGGTGACACAGCATTTGTTATGGGTAGACGTTGCAACAATTAGCCTCTATAAAATCCACCGCAGGATGTGTACCTCCAAATTTGGAAATAACTGCCATGCTTGGCAGTTGGTCATCGCAGTACATCATATTTTCCACGCGCGTATTTGACAGTTTTTTAATAGAATTAAGTGAAAAGATATTGCCCTTAAAAACGAAACACACATAGTACCCCAGAACATAAATATATATATACAAACACACTTTTTCCTATATAAGGAGTAGGCGAAACCACGTCGCCGCCATTTTGGTACAAGTCAAAAAATTCTTACCCCCCATTGCGTTCCAACGAGCTGTTCAGACACAGCATTGCACAGTACAGGCACAGCATATTATGGTTTTATTCTGCACAAATAAAGGCTATACAATACCTTAGCCGTTTCTTACGACAACTGGGTAGGAAAGAGGTAAGTGCTATTCTACTCTGCCGGACACCTATCGGGCACCCCAGTAGGACAGAATAATTGAAACTGCTGTAATATTTACCTAGGTGGAGTCCAGAAAAGCAATTTTACCGCCAGTAAAGTTATGACGAAAAGAGTTTTTTTTATTTTATAAGATATTGCAGAAACATAAAATTTTGTGTTAGCTACGATTCTTTCACTTCAGTAAACAACAACTAAAACTGATCCAGCTCAAATAGAAAACTATAAACAATCTTACTGAAGGTTAGGACACAGTCAGCATCGCTTGCTTAACGCTCGAACTGAATTTTATTAGATTTATTTGAACACTTCGTTAAAGAATTTATGCTTTCAATACCTTCATTGCATTTTATCATAGTTTCTTCTAATGAAACAAGAACCTTATCGCTATTGATATTATATTTTGCAAAATATTTGAATCACACATGTCTTCTTTCATTTTAACTGAAGCGTCTTGTACAATGAGTTTTGATGAGTTAAACCAAAGTCATAGCCCATAGACCAAAATGTTTATTTATCTTAAATTATTTAACTTCATACAAAAATATACATGTAACAACGTATACAGGCGGACTTAATGCCTGAAGCATTCTCTAGCAGTCTACCTACTGGTGATGCAGGGACAGAATGAAGTAGGTGTAGAATGAAGTAATAATAGTAATATAAAGGGTGTAAAAATTAATATATATATATATATATATATATATATATATATATATACTAGGTGCATGTTACCTAAATTGGTGGTCTACAATTTAGCGCAAATTTCATGGAAGTAATTGATATATAAATAAAAAATGGTGGTAGGATTCCTATGCAGGAATCTGTCTAGGTAGGTACTACCCCAGGACCAATTATTCTGCCGCGAAGCAGTAGGTTACCCTTGTGTTAGCATTTGTTGTGGGCAGACGTTGCAATTACCATAAGGTGAACGTTTTGCTCGTTTCGTCACTTTCTGCAATAAAAAAAATCATCATCATCGTTTCAGCCTATAACTAGTCCACTGCTCATCATAGGCCTCCCCAATAGATTGCCATAAAAGTTTATAGCTCTAATTTTGAGGTGGTTTTGCCATAGTTGCCATGCTTGGCAGGCGGGTTGGCAACCGCAGTGTATTTATTCAGACATTCCAGGAAGATGCAGCTGGTTTTTATTTTCCCTCTGTCGACTTTTACGACACCCACGGGATACACTCACGTCTATTTTTGACCTATGTCAAGTATATGAGCGAGAAACCTCCTTTATTGTGAAGTACCGGCATACTTCACGGCAGAATTACTGGCCCTGGAGTGGTACCTACCTAGACGGATTCCTGCATAGGAATCCTACCACCGGTTTGGAAGAACAATAATTTTTAAAGGAGAAAACCAGGGTACTACCATTTTCGTTTCTACTCCATGAAATCAGGGAGCACCTCATCATATGAAACATTAAAAACTGTTAATGGTGGACAACCTACATTCAAATTTGCTTACAAGGAGTTTAGAGTTTCATGAAGATGATCAGAAGCAGCTCTAAATCTCAATCTGTATCAGATCACTTTAATTCGTATAAACGATAAATTTAAGCCATACCTTTCAAAAGACTTTAAACGATAAATGGAGAGACAAGTAGAAGACGGCGTAGGGAATTTAATGAACGAGATCTTCAAATGTTTTTAAGTAGTAGGATTCCTATGCAGGAATCCGTCTAGGTAGTAACGTAATACCACCTCAGTTATTCTGCCATGAAGCAGTAGTGTGCAAACATTACTGTGTTTCGGTTTGAAGGGCACTGTGAGCTAGCGTAATCACTGAGCATATGGGACTTAAGCACTGATGTCTCAGGGTGACGGGCGCAGCGTAGTGTCACACAGAAATGTCCTGGATGACATTTGTTATGGGTAGACGTTGCACTTTACATCAGGTGAACGTTTTGCTCGTTTAGTCAACCTATCCAAAAAAAAGGCTCTAGAAAAATATGCTTTGTGTATTAATTTTAGAATTTGGAATATAATTTAATGAAAATAATTATGATAGACCATAGTAACTAATAATAATGAAAGTTCACTAACAGAGGAGCAAAAGTCAGTATACCGGGAAATAATTTAATGTATTAATACAAACAAGTAGAAAATTTTCTGGTAAAACCCGTCTTATCAATATATAATAATAGGCCTCTCCTATAGATTACACAGATAGTAACTACAATCGATGAGCTTATACAAAAAATCTATTCCGACATATCTCACAAGATGGTTACGTAGAAGGGCTATGTTGACTATAATGTATGTAATGGTACTAAGCTGCAAGTTAAATAATTTAGTCGAAGCTACCATTGCCGCATACACCGTTATTTCACAACGACTTGTCTTTTGAATTTGAGCCTGTTCCCTCTGAAAGCGGGCGCTGACTTACGGCAGGACTGTTTTTCTCACGAGCAGATTATTGTTGCGTGTTCGCCTGTAAGCTCATCCCTGACTCTGGTTATTCAGGCATCATTCACTAAAATGATAAAGAATGCTGTTTAAAACGAAATATTTTAATGATAAAAAAGAAACTGAGATAAAACATCATTAATGCAATTTTAATATTTTTGAAATAATAAAACCATTGTGTCAATTTTAAAAATTATTACTTACACCCAGAGAAGCGTGCAGGTAACGGCTAGTGTGCAAATATACTACGTTTCGGTTTGAAGGGCTAGTGTAGTTATTAGGCATATGTGACTTAAGAATTGATGTCTCGGGGTGACTAATGCAGTGTTGTGCCAACACAGAAATGTTCTGAATAACACGGCATTTGTTAAAGGCAGATGGCAGATGTTGCACTTACCATCAGGTGAATGTTTTGCACGTCTCGTTACTTTCAACCATAAAAAAAAGAAATGTCCATTATAACTTAACTTTTTTTACTTGGAAAAGGCCTATGTTCAACAGTGCACATTTTCATATACATTATACATTGATTGTTTACAGGTTGACAATGATGAAATTTTTAGGATTATAAATATTATAAGATTATTTTCAAACAAAATATTGTAGTTTTTTTTTATTGGATATAGTGACGAAACGAGCAAAACGTTCACCTGATGGTAAGTGCAACGTCTGCCCATAACAAATGCTGTATAACCCAGAAAATTTCTGTGTTACACCACACTGTGCCCATCACCCGGTGACTTAAGTTCTTAAGTCACTATGCCCAGTGATTACGCTAGCTCACAGTGCCCTCCAAACACAACAAAATGTAAAATTCAGTAAGAAATATTTATTACAACGTTAATAACTGAAACTGGTGGTAGGATTCCTATGCAGAAATCCGTCTAGGTAGGTACCACCCCAGGGCCAGTTATTCTGAGGTGAAGCAGTAGTGTGCAATCATTACTGTGTTTCGGTTTGAAGGGCACTTAGAGCTAGCGTAATCACTAGGCATTTGAGACTTAAGAACTGATGTCTCAGGGTGACGGGCGCAGTATGGTGTCGCACAGAAATATTCTGGGTGACACAGCATTTGTTGGGCGTACCATCAGGTGAACGTTTTGCTCGTTTCGTCACTTTATACAATAAAAAAATATAGAAATAATCCGTTTTGAATACAAATAAAACGTGCCAATGTGATGAATTACAATATTTATTTTTAAAATACTTGTCACAATGTTTACGTGGACACCGAAGCGCCAATAGCCCAATAGTTTAGAGTAGGGACGGCTAAAGAAGACGTCGCAGGGACGAGCCCGCCATTCTACTATTGTCAAGAACCATCTCCTAGTAGAAACTTTTAAGATTAGTTGTAGTGGTTAACAGGAATATCAGTTATATTAATAGCATTGCTAGTATTATTTTTAATAAAATAAAATTATAATAATTTTCATAATTTTATTGATTTATTATTAGAATTCTTTCCAAAAAATATCACATAAGTATGCTGTTATTTGTCTTCTATATATGTATTTAATCGCCTCTTACAACACTTACAACATGAATGAGGGATGTGGTGACGAATGAGTATTAAACGTCGACACCACACGGTAAATATTCTCTTATACTTATCTCAAACTTCTACTAAAATATTGCGATGTAATAATTAATAGGATATATGCAAGCAATTTCCCAAAAGCCGTGGTAGTTCTGGGGCTAGGCGCCCGCTTTAAATTTCGTAGTTACTGGGTTCGATTCCCGGGGTCGCACCACTTAAATTGTTAATTGATTTACCTCGTGCTCGGCGGTGAAGGAAAACATCCAAAAGCCTCTCGGAAATGAGAAGTGGCCTGTGCTGAGCAGTGGGACATTTGTAGGCTGTTACTTTACCTTTTTTTTAATAACCTTTACCATAAAGATAAGTTTTGCATTACCGTTTTAATTATTTAAAGTTGGCAACGCGCCGCAACTATGGAAAGACACTCTACATCTCAACTGATTGCAAAACTCAGTTAACATAGCGGCTGAAAATCTGTTTTCAGTGAAGCGTGTATTATTAATATGAGTTTGACAAATATTGTGGTATAATTTGTTAATGATTACGTTATGCATACAATTACACACAAAATGTTAACATTATTTACAATGAGTTGCGACTTCGCACATATTTTGGCCTAAATCTAAAATCAATTTTTATTACGCGTCATTAGACTCGCATTTAGTACAATTTATAAACCGCTTCGCTCGTTTTATTTCCTTTCCTTTTAACCACTTACGTCAGATTATCAACACGTCTACAAAGTCTTTGTTCACATACTTATGTTAAAGTTTGTTACTTGAAATTTCGCAGTGTTACTTTTTTTTAATTGACATATGTACAACACTGCGATGAGATACAAAAGAAGAAAATTAACAGTTTTACGTCATTATCGGAAAAAGACGTGACAGTGTATACTACGTATCTGAATAATTACATAACATACACTGGATATTGGAAATTAATATAAGCGAACTCGAAAGATGCCGAGCGAAGCACATTCGCCCAGTTACTTCCCAAATTAAATGCAACGCAAACCCGAAGGCACTCTAGCATCAAAGCTACTAAAGCATCTCGTCTATTAAAGTGAACCTTGCTAACCCCGCTAATGTTAATTGATCTCTCAATTTCAATTTGACCATATCACTGTCATTACAATCAAAGACAACTAGTGTCTTTAATTTGTTAAGTAAAACACTAAAAAACTGCGATTATTTTAACTATTTTAAGTTACAATTTGACGATGACCTCCTGGCCGATTACAACAATGGCCGATTACAACAATACCGAATATTGTCGGGAGCTATCACCTGCGCAGGAGATATTATAGTGCCACAAGTGTACGCGCAAACACAGAGGCACTCACTTGTCCCAACCCACCCGCGTCCGATGTAACCTGATGCGATTAGATCGGAGGTAGGCTAGGATGCAGTTTCAGAAACACGGGAAGATCACAACAACCAGACCCGAAATCAACAATTTGTGTTTTGCACAATTGTTGGCTCCGACTGGGATTCGAACCCAGGACCGCAGCGTATAAGTCAAATACTCTCACCACTAGGCCTATGTAATGATTGTGACGATCGCGTTCGTCACAATCATTACAATCATCATCATCATTTCCGCCTATCACCAGTCTAATGCTGAACACAGGCCTCCCCCGTAGATTACCACAAAAGTTTGTAGCTCTCATTTTTGGGGGAATTTGGCATAGTTGTCTCGCTTGGCATGCGGGTTGGCAACTGCAGTTAATTTATTCAGAGATTCCAGGAAGATGCCTGCTGCCTTACTACTGGTTTAAATTTTCCCTCTGTCGACTTTTACGACACCCACAGGATGAAATAGGGTGGTTAGAAATTCACGTGTCGAAAGACTTCGTCGAAAAACTTAAATAAATAAAATTAATAATATGGAATTAACAACCGAACTTCTACAACACAATAATATTTTTTGTGACTGTGTGTGTGTGTTAAGACAGAAGCACAGTGTACAATGCCTTATTACGATAATATTTTTTAATTTTTGAAGTTTTTTGCTGTGGATATATCTAATGAAATGTGTATGATGACCGCGTGGCGCAGTGGTCAGAGCAGCTGACTTTTACCAGCAGGTCCCAGTCGGAACCAACATTTTTGCTAAAACACAAATTGTTCGTTTTCGGGTCTGTTTGGGTAGGTATATGAAATTTATGTCATTGCAGTGCATGTGTAGGGTGGAGCGTCGTTATTTACAAAAAAAAAAAAAAATTCGTTTGTCAAACGTAATTTTTATTTACAATCTACCACCGTTTCGTAATGAGGTTCCTCTGACGGAGAAGAAACAAGCGAAAGAAACACCGTAGGTTTCCTCTTTTTTGTTATTTTTTTATCCTAGTCAAAAGTACATTATAAAAAATTATCGTAATTGTTTATAATGTACTTTCAAACGAAATTTATAGTCCTTACGTTGAAGAATACATAATTTTCATTTCAATTAATTTCATTATTAAAAATGCGTATGTGACTCTCTCTGTCCCTCTGTCGGTATGTTATCTCTTCACGACCCTTGAATCTATTGACGAAATTCGGCACGAAGATAGATTGCATCCTGGAGACGGACGTAGGATACTTTGCCGGAAAACGAAAGAGTTATCACGTTATTTTTAAAAAACCTAAATCCACGCGGACGTTGTCGCGGACTTCAGGTTGTATAGTATAAATACGAAAAGTGTAATAGTTTAGCATGAATTTAACAATGACCTCGGAAAGTGAATTAGTGTCTGCAAATACATTGTTGACAATGGGTGGAACCTATCACTTTACAAGTATCACATAGGTATTCGATAAATTATATAGAGCGACGGCAGCCAATATCATAATAGGTTACACAATTCCTTAAATTGAAATGCAATTGCTTCTAGTTATTTATATCTAATCTGTTGAACGTTCGAGAGAATTATTAGCTTACAGAATATATCGATTCGACTAAACGTATAATATTATTGATTTTTGAATGCTCATAAATGATATTAATTTATGAAGATTACAGATGTATTTATATTTGTTTTTTTTTTGTTAATAACGACGCTCCACTCTACACATGCACTGCAATGACATAAATTTCATATACCTACCCAAACAGACCCGAAAACGAACAATTTGTGTTTTAGCAAGAATGTTGGTTCCGACTGGGACCTGCTGGTAAAAGTCAGCTGCTCTGACCACTGCGCCACGCGGTCATCATACACATTTCATTAGATACATCAACAGCAAAAAACTTCAAAAATTAAAAAATATTAACGTAATAAGGCATTGTACACTGTGCTTCTGTCTTAACACACACACACAGTCACAAAAAATATTATTGTGTTGTAGAAGTTCGGTTGTTAATTCCATATTATTAATTTAATTTATTAAGGTTTTCGACGAAGTCTTTCGACACGTGAATTTCTAACCACCCTATTTCATCCTGTGGGTGACGTAAAAGTCGACAGAGGGAAAATTTATACCAGAAGTTAGGCAGCGGGCATCTTCCTGGAATCTCTGAATAAATTAACTGCGGTTGCCAACCCGCCTGCCAAGCGAGACAACTATGACAAATTGCCCCAAAAATTAGAGCTACAAACTTTTGTGGTAATCTACAGGGGAGGAGGACATAGGGATCTATCAGGGGGGGAGGCCTATGTTCAGCATTAGACTGGTGAAAGGCGGAAATGATGATGATGATTGTAATGATTGTGACGAACGCGATCGTCACAATCATTACATAGGCCTAGTGGTGAGAGTATCTGACTCATACGCTGCGGTCCTGGGTTCGAATCCCAGTCGGAGCCAACAATTATGCAAAACACAAATTGTAGATTTCGGGTGTGGTTGTTGTGATCTTCCCGTGTTTCTGAAACTGCATCCTAGCCTACCTCCGATCTAATCGCATCAGGTTACATCGGACGCGGGTGGGTTGGGACAAGTGGGTGCCTCTGTGTTTGCGCGTACACTTGTGGCACTATAATATCTCCTGCGCAGTTGATAGCTCCCGACAATATTCGGTACTTGTCACCGTTGTTGTAATCGGCCAGGGTCATCATCAAATTGTAACTTAAAATAGTTAACATAATCGCAGTTTTTTAGTGTTTTACTTAACAAATTAAAGACACTAGTTGTCTTTGATTATAATGACAGTGATATGGTAAGATTCAATAACAAATGAATAAATGCATTGCAAAATCGAGCAGACCAGCCCCTACCTTTTCACTAGTATGACGCATGTGGCAGCCACCGACCAAGGGAACCGTCCGTCCAATTTAAGGGAAGTGGACGACGTGGCGCCGTGTGGTAGCGGTTAGGAGAATCTACCACCCCATCTCATCCCGTGGGTGTCGTAAAAGTCGACAGAGGGAAAATTGAAACCAGAAGATGGGCAGCAGCATCTTGAAAACATCAGAATAAATAAACTACGGTTGCCAACCCGTCTGCCAAGCGTGGCAACTATGGCAAAATCCCCCCAAAATGAGAGCTGCATACTTTTGTGGCAATCTTTGGGGGAGGTCTATGTTCAGCAGTGGACTAGTGATGGACTGAAATGATAATGATGATGATGGCGACTCGCCACACGACGCCGTCCGCAAGCAGAAACATTTAAGCGAGCAGTGACATGCTCGCTTAAATAGTTTCTGCTTTAATACTTACTGTTTAGGTACTAATAAGAATCTGCCTTTCATTCTACAGAGTACAGCTATAATCTTCCATAAGACCATTTAGTCTCCCTGCATAGGGACTATCATTATACGAGTAATAATCATTTAAATTATAATATGCTTTGGAGCACAAACATTTATTAAAGTAGGATTTAAATTTAGTTTCTGTTAATGAACTATATCTTATAATTTTAGCTGAAGCTCGCGACTACGTCTGCGTATATTTAGGTTTTTTAAAAATACCGTGGGGACTATTTGATTTTCCGGGTCAAAAAGTATCCTATGTTCGTCTCCAGGATGCAAGCTATCTCTATACCAATTTTCGTCGAGATCAGTTCAGCAGTATTGTACGCAAGTACGCGGTACCGAACTGTGAAAAGATATCAAACAGACAGAGGGACAGAGGGAGTTACTTTCGCATTTATAATATTAGTATGGATATAGTATGGAATATTAGTATGGATTGCCGGTTCACTAACGATAGTTAATCGGCATTAGGTTATTCAATGTCAAGGTCATCTTTAGGTCGCTAAGCAATGGCATTAAATAATATTAATTATTAAAAAGTTTATTATATACGGTTGTGAATGCTCACTGGTTATACAGACAGGATATTTCGACTTTCGGCAGGAAGGTTCTTAAGTCTCATATGACCAGTGATTACACTAGCTACCAATGCCCTTCATACTGAAACAAATTAATGTTTGCACACCACTGCTTCACGGCAGAATAACTACGCCTGCGTTATTACCTACCTAGACGGATTTATAGGAATCCTACCACCTGTAAAAATATTTACCAAATAGATGATTAGTCCCACTGAGACAACAGTACTTAAATCTCATATGCTCAATAATTGCATTAGCTTTTAGTGTTCTTCAGACCGAAACACAGTAACGTTTGCACACTACTGCTTCACGACGAAATAACTTGTCCTGTAGTGGTACCTACCTAGACGGATTCCTGCATAGGAATCCTACCACACCTGAATTGTGTCACCGTTTCTTAGTGTCATAAATAGTGAATTTTAAATAACTTTTTATGCTTATATTCACGCGAGTTCTTTCGTTTATTTCTTTTCCAAAGGTGCGGTTCACAGACATATACATATTTTACACGCTCAGAAACACTATCTGAAGGTCATACAAATATTTTACCAATACCAAAATCGAACCCGAAACCCCTGGCGCAGAATCAAGTAGCTTAATCAAGTGACAGTATGTTGACGTAGTGTTAAAAGGAATAGCTAATTAGTTCTAAATGACAATGTGATTAAACCTAAGCTAGAGAGGAAAAACGATTCTCGGCTACAATTTACCATGTTTATCTACAGTCTAATGACAGTTTACGTCGTTCGCAGAGTTCATAGTCATAAATAAACGACCGAGTAAGCCGTCTCGTAGAGCGTTATCTACGCACAGGCTCTCTCAGTGAATTGTAGCAAGTTTCGTGTAACTATTTATTACATCACAAGGCGAAGAAAGTAGAATAAGTAGCAGTAAGTAAATTAGTATTAACACAAAAAATAGAATTAACACAATTATTTGTCGATAAGATATATATTGGTCATTCACTGTTTATTACGAATTGCCGATGAACAATGCTTTTAAAAGTGAGTAAAGTGAAAGAATTTAGACGTTCTGCTACTGACAAGATAAATTCTCTCATCTTTGAGAGGGTCCAGATACCATTCACTAGGAAAGACGAATTTACGTGTAGTGTGAAGATATTTCGGAAGATGGATCTCGAAATTTCACGTTTGAATTCCATTCTTTAATCAATTCAAAGCTGCTGCGCGTTTCGTGTATAGGACTTCATCACTGTCTAGTTGAGAAACAAGCAGATTCACGGTTTAGTTGACGTGGACTGCAAATGGGTTCTCGCCATGTCGTGGCGGAGGTGAAGAATTATGGAACGTGGCTTGACACGATGAAATTAAGAGATACATGCAAACTATTTTTATTATAGTTTCGTTCAAATACTTAGCAATTCATCAGAAGAACCGTTTACCACATAGCTAATATTCAACGAAATAGCTTCAAGGGTAATTAATTTCATCATAAATCATATTAATTATTTTTGCGGAATGAACGCAGTGAAAGGGGGAAAAGTTTTGTTCTCTAATAAATTGTCAAATTATTGTCCTTTCCGATTTTTATTTATATTGTAATAAAAGTAAATAGAATAATCGTCTTTTTAAGTACTTACACAATTTTCATTTTTCTTTGTTACATACAGTCATAGTCACGCTTCTTTTCCAATGGGGTAGGTAGAGACCACATCTTTTGACTTGCTACGATCCTGACTAACTTTCGCTTCTTCTACTTTCAAGTGGACTTTCATACTATATTACATTGATTTATATTCATTCTTAAATCCTTTTGAACAAAAGTGATTACATACATAATACATACATCTTTAAACATAATACGATCCCGGCACATTTCTTTTGCTTCTTCTGCTTGCATGTTCGCTTTTATACACGCTCGTAGGTTGCGTCACTTTTGACTCGGGCTTTCCTTAAAAAGTCTTCGATCTGATCATGATACGTTTGCCTACGTCGACTTTTACCGGATTGCCCATTCACACTCGCCTCATAAATATGTTTCGTCAATTTTTTTTTCATCAATCCTCTCACGTGTCCAATCATAAGCGAGTTTGTAGTCCCACTCGCATTTGCCGATTGTCGGGTGATCGGGACGATAATATTTTTTGGGGACTTAATGCGCGCCTGCCACACAGCAACGTTCCCTTATCACGCTGTTCCTCATTTTGTCCATCAAAATCACTCTAGCTATACTGCACCGCTCCAACTTTTCATTTACACAGCATTGTAGTGCCGTTTGGTGGCAGCTTAAGAAAATCTACCACGTCATCCCGTCCCGTGGATGTCGTAAAAGTCGACAGAGGGAAAATGACAACCAGGAGTTGGGCAGCAGCTTCTTCCTTGAACATGTAAATAAATAAACTACGGTTGCCAACCCGCCTGCCAAGCGTGGCAACTATGGCAAAATCCCCCTAAAATAAGAGCCACAGTCTTGTGACAATCTATGGGAGAGGCCTATGTTCAGCATGGACTAGATTATAGGGTGAAAAAAAGACACAGCATTAATCTTATTATCGTGCTTCTTCTGCCAGATCCAACATTCACTACCATACATAAGTGTGGAGTACTCCTCTGTTTATGCCTTTTAGATACGTTCTGGCCACGCATAAAGTTATGGAGGACCCCATTCACTTGGGTTTCTGCCAACACTCTTCGCTTAATATCACCGTCGTACTTTTCGTCTCTCGTAAACTTTGAACCCATGTATACAAGTTCTTTCACTTATTCCACTTTCTCTCCTTCAATCAGAACTCTGCAAACCGTCATACTTTGTTATCTTTCAAAACCCTTCACTTTCGTCTTATCTACATTAAATTTCATTTCTTTGTTTTTTAAGAGCACCATACGTAATATTAACCATCGCCTTCAACCGATGATGCTAATATAACCATTACATAAAGATCAACAGCGTATAAGAGGCATTTGATAGTAAGATCATTAATTCTTAAGTTACAGATATAAATAACGTAAATTTAAAAACCACTTCATTTACTTACTACTACTTTTTTCCGTATAAGGGGTAGACACACACAGTCCACCCTTCCCTAGGTGGGAAAAAAGAGATTATTTAGAGCTATAATATTATTACGCGCGTGGCTTCGGACTACGATTCAATCTAGATTGAGCGTCTGGGGCCAACGATTCAACCTAGATTGAACGTCTGGGGCCAACTACTTAACTTGCAGAATTAATTATTTGGATAATAATAACCTAATGTGATGGACTCACATAGCATAAAGATTACCTATTTGTCTATAAAAACCTGCACATTTTATTTATCTTCTGTAAATCCCTAAAAATCCCAAACTGTTTTTGACTAACATTTAAAGCAAACGTGGAGGGACCAGTCGGTAACCTAATGCAATTACTAGTTATTACTAGTTTAGTCACTACCACAGATGCTGCAGGAATATGTGAGTTATTTGCAGCATACTTTTCATCCGTCTGTAATGTTGAGGAAGACCTTAACTATAAACTCGGCTCCGAATAGTTATCAAACATTGAGAACAAAAGTTTTTTTTTATTTGATAAAGGTTACGGAACGTGCAAAACGTTCACCTGATGGTAAGTACAACGTCTGCCCATAACAAATGCTATGTCACTCAGAATATTTCTGTGTGACACCACACTGCGCCCGTCACCCTGAGACATCAGTTCTTAAGTCTCATATGTCCAGTGATTACGCTATCTCTCACTGCCCTTCAAACCGAAACACAGTAATACTTGCACACTGCTGCTCCACGGCAGAATAACTGGCCCTGGGGTGGTATCTACCTAGACAGATTCCTGCATAGGACTCCTACACGCTTAACGAACCCGGTTATAGAACTTGACTCAATATTCAAAAAAGTAATAAGCACAGATTGTAATAAAGGTACAGGGCCCGATAATATACCGCCAATATTCATTTTAAAGTGTTCTGAACTCTGAACTAGTTCGAGTCCTGCAACTTATTTTCGATAAGTCTTTTACCTCCGGCTTGGTTCCCTCATAATGGAAAATCGCAAAAGATATTCCCGTTTATAAATCTGAAAATGAAGATAATATACGTAATTACCGACCTACATCGATCTTATCATGTTTTGCTAAAATTTTTGAATATATGATCTGTCTCTATATACAGAATCACCTGAACTGTATTTGCTAAATAGTTTAACTTCTTATTTAACAGACATAGTTTTCTTTGTTGTAGCTAGGATAGCATCTCCTTCGGTATTCCGCAGGGCTCAAACTTGGGCCAATCCTTTTTAATTGTTTTATTAATGACATCTCCAATTGTTTTTTAGAAGTTTTCATGTTTAATGACGATTTTATGAGAACAGTTAAATCTTACGATGATGCTACCTTCCTACTAAGCGACTAATATTAATAGAATCAGGCGTTACTTTGCGGAAAGAAAGTTAATTTGCTAAGATCCGCATGCAAAATGTAAAACTACTACTCGGTGGCTGACTGTCGTAGAGTCAATATCACTTGATAATGCCTCGTTTTAAAGTGAAACACGTGTCGCGTCTCGACTTCAGTGGTGTGTATTGCCTAGTGGTAGTGTTTTAGTGGTGGAGGATATCTGATGGCGGCTCCAGGTGGCGGTAGTGGATTTCTTGTGCACGCTGTTGAGGGAGGGCGGGCGGTGCTCTTCAAAACTAGGTAATACACACCATTTTACATTTAGCAGTTGATCTCAGCAAATTAACTTTCTCTTCTTTATTAAACAATAGTGTTTACCTAAAAGTAATTGTTACACTATTTTTTTATTAATTCTTCGTTTTTTTATATAAAGTGTGTATAGTGTAACCTGAATAAATAAATAAATAGCCGATTAAGTCTTGTATATAACGGAAGTTCTCAAAACGCTTTAAAAATATCGTCATCATCAGTGAATGAATGAAATGTGAATGAGTTTGATATAGATGTAATTGTTTATGTAACCTGATATACCAACCAACCCTAATGTCATTTCACAGTCTAATTATGTTTCTCATGTAAGATAGTTCTTATTTGGTATACTAAGGCTCTGTCAATTTTAAGCACAAATAGCTTTATAGTCGTGGGTATAGACCGGGAAACATGACGTTGTCAGACTTTCCATTCGACTATAGTCGTGAATCATATTCTAGTACAAGCTTTAAGGCTAAATTACAGTGCTTAACATGAATATAAGTAATGTTATTAGCTGGTATTCATTGTAAAATAACTACATTCAATAAGGAAGTCGTGATTAGTTTCTAATAGTGTAAGTTATATGCATTAACAACGTTTGATAGCACAGGTTTAATGCGCAGCACTAAATAAAAACATAGTGACAAAATCTTGGTCTCCTTCAAAACGAGAGAGTGCTCCTTCACTTAGAATAAACTTACGATATTATTACCGTGGTAGCTCAGGGGCTAAGGCGCTCCCTATAAATTTCATAGTACGCGTGTGACCTGAATTCGATTCCCGGTGCCGGCACCACTAAAATTGTTAATTGAAATTTTAAGTGCCGTTTTAGGTGCTGGGCGGCGAAGGAAAACATCGTGAGGAAACCTGCATGTCTGAGAAATAAAAAATATTAAGAAGATATGTGCAGTCCGCCAACCCGCATTAGGGGCAGCGTGGCGGATTCTTCCTAGCTCCAAAACTTTCAGAAATGAGAGGAGGCCTGTGCTCAGTGGTAAATTTATAGGCTGAAACTACTTTACTTTACTTACTTTAACTTATCTTGCATTGATGACAATTTCTGGTATTCAATTAATTTTTTTTTAGAAGCAAGAGACGAGACGAAAACGTTCACCTGATGGTAAGTGCAACGTTAGCTCATAACGAATGCTGTGTCATGCAGAAAATTTCGGTGTTGCACCACACTACGCCCGTCCCTGTGAGTCATCAGTTGTTAAATTTCATATGCCCAGTAATTACATAAGCTATCTATGCCCTTTAAATCGAAAGCACTCATTACACAGCATTCTTTGCACACTATCGTTTCTCGGCAGAATAACTGAACTTGACCAGGAGGGATTCTTGCGTAGGAATATTGAACTGTTGAATATTATTCAGGTATTTTATAATAAAGGTACAAGATATCGTCTATATTAAATATGTTTGCAATAAACCTGTTTCTGAGAAGGTAAAGCTATGTTCTTAACATGTAATAAATTCCGTTCGGTCCCTGAACTTGAGAAATACTACTTCCCAACCAAAATAAATGAGCTCTAAGCCACTGCTTCGAGAGTATCGATTTTCCATTTAAAACCGCCCAACAGCTAAATGCTTAAAACAACATGAATTAGTCGCTTTAACAAACTAATAAATTATCAAAAAATTTGCTTGTGGATGATGAATGCGTTTTGAACGCATAACCTATTATATAAAAATGAAATCAAAAACTAAGCAAGATTTCAAGACACAGCTCGGATATTTTCACGATATCTACGACGATATAACTTACAATAGACTTAGAGATGTTTATAAAACGAAGTCAGGTTAGTTACACCGTTTATAACTCAAGAACGGCTTGACTGATTTTTATGATGTTGGATTTTTGGATTTGTCACCGCCCCCAATAGCAGACTAACTATTCAAACATCGAAAAGATCGCAAAAAATATATGAGAAAATTAATTTTCTCATACATTTTTCGTATGAAACGCCATTTGTGATACACGACAGAAACAAAACTTTTAAAACATCATTTTTTCTTTCTATCTTCTTTAATCTTCGGCAGCTGATTCAACTGCGCGGTCCTTTCAGCTGTTGAGACGGGCGCCGCAATTTATCAGCAATTTTTCGAGTTCCCACCAATTTTCATTCAGTTTTCGCCAGTATTGCACATGCAAGTCAAACGATAAGTTCGCCTTCGAAGATGTTCAATATTTGAGGTTATCAAATATTGATTAACAATTACTTCATTATGATATTTTGAAATATATGACCTCTATTGTTATTATATAATGCCGCGAGCCAGAAGAACTAATCTTTTACATCGAAGCCGTAATGCAATTAGACTTCGCAATATTGAGAATCATCCCACTACAGTAGAAAATTGCAATACTCCACTTTGCAAAGAAGTCGGCGAATACGGAACAAACCAAGTGTTGTTGACCACAAATTCGTTTCCTTACACTTACTTTGTGATAGTTCTACCGTTATCATCGTGCATAGGTCGACGGCAAGTGTTCCAAACGTTATCCACAACTTTGACCGCGGAGACTATCCCTGGCAAAGATGGTTATCCATTGTATCGTCCTCGATATAACCGTAGTCGTAGAGATACGTTAACCGCTAGCAAATCTTTAATATAATTTTAAAATCCGACACGGTGGGTGGCGCTGTGATCGTGTGGCTGTAAAATTTCATACTTAAATGTAATTCAGAGACTGATTTTTTAGAATGCGGCGGAATGCTTCTTTACGGCATTATAAGTCTAAGTATCTTACCACGATACTGCGGCATATACGTTTCGTAGCTCTAGTTACTTAATATTTTATTTCGACGACCACGTAGCCTAGTTTTAGATTAGAGTACCTGACTACCACGCCGCGAGAAGACATTATTTTATTTCTTTCGAGGTTAATGTGTTTATCTTAATTCTTCTATCATTTTATAATTTCTGTACTTATTTTGTTTGTTCAGAGAAGAGAGCAATAAATAATTAACGTAAAAAATAAATTTTCTTAAATAAGTGGTAATAATAAAAAATGTCTTCATAAACACAAAACAATATTGTTTTCAGTAACTTCTAAGACTTCACGCGCTCCCAATATATATTTCTCTCGGACATTTATGTTTTCTTATGGAGCTTTTATTTACCGCCCTAGGACGTTATAAGGCTCCACTGAAAAAAGCTCATAATTTTACAAGTGCGACCTACTTGTGTTCAAGCTCACGATACTTGCCCACTTCAATGTTTTAGGCGAACGCCAGGACTAGTTCCAAAAATGGTGCTCAGGGGTCGGGTGCTCGCCTTTAATTTTATATTACGCGATTAACCTGGGATCCCCTGTGCCAGCACCTCTAAAATTATTCTACAATTTAAAGTGCTGATTTACCACGTGCTCAGCCGTGAAGGAAAACATCGTAGGGAAACCTGCATATTTGAGAAATGAGAGGAGACTCTCAGAAATGAGAGGAGGCCAGCGCTCAGCAGTAGGGACATTTATAGGTTGTTACTTCACTATTTTTATTACTATCACTTTAAATAATACCAAAACTATTTATAAGTATCTAAGTACCAGCGCACCTGACTTCTACGCCGCGGTTTCTGGGCTCGAATCTCAGCTGGAACAGGCAAAAACACACATTTTTGGTATTTGGATCCGATTGCGCTGCGATTTTATTCGTGTTTTTGACACTGCATCCTAGCCTGCTTGTGATCGTTTCGCATGAACGTTATATCGATCGCGGGTAGGTTAGGACAAGTGAGTTCCTCTGGGTTTGCGCGTACACTTCTGGGACTTTAATAATAACTAGTGGTCGCCCTGAGGTCGAAATTAGACCGTTATTCAATATTTTATTAAGTCTGAACATTTTTGATGTTCTCTTGTAAGAAAGTATACCTCGATAATCATTACATATAACTTGTAGAATTTTGTTTTATTACGCCAGCTGCGAGCATGTATAGATACGTCATTAACGTATGCTGTTTGCCTTAATTCCATGCAATACCTTCGGAATTTAAAAAAGTACCAACATTAAGTTAGTTACAGTTAAATAACACAATTACTGCTTGTATTTGTATTTACTTTTTTACGAGTATTATAATTCATTGCCAGTTTTAATTTTAGTATGTTATTATTATTGAATAAAATAAACGAAACTAATGAAAATGAGACTTGACATTCATAAAAGTATGAGATACACTGATTGCAATTCCATTGCATTACATTTAATTTTTGGTTTTTGTATTGTACCTTACAAAATTAGAAAACAGTTAGGAGACAAAGTCAAAGTCTTCTACAAAGCTTACGTATTTTTATGCATTCATTTTTGTATTATTTAAAAAATATGAAAGATAGGAAGATTGAGGTCTAACTTGGCTAAATCATATTTAAAAAGCTATAATGCATTTTTTGACATTGGCAGTATTTTTATACTGTTCATAAACAATTATTTGATTTCATGTATTTGTAACACATACTATACATTTTAGCCTTGCGCCAACATCCTTAAAAGGAGGTACAAAGTTTTCTCTTCAGGTATTAATAGACAATAATATAATTTATTTATCTTTACAAAAATAGACGTTACGTAATGGAACTTACATCTATTTGAATAAAGGTATTGGTTTGGTTCATAGTCTAGAATATGTGAAAAGCTGTTGTCTGAGTTAGCTCACACGGGTAAAACAAGAAGTGAGAAATGTGAATGTTATAGAACATTTAGCATTTTATTAGGCCACATATCATAAAGCTTTTAATATTACCATAGTTTGCGCATTCAACTGTGTCATTATGATATTGTAACTATTCAACTTTCACGTTGATAAATTAATTTCGTGACCAGAAAATCGACTTAATCTTTTTCAAGATCAATTTCTAAAGGTTATTTCATTCTAGGCCATTTGAATGATATATGTTAATTAATTTTGATCGTCATAGGTAGGACTCTTTTATTTACGTTGTGTTTATTTTTAGTAACTTGTTCTTTTAGGTGTATCATGGAAAAATGTTTATTCACTAGAGAAGCTGCAAGACCAAGACAGTATACTAATACTAATTAATTACTATTCCCTATACTCTTGTAAAGGGTTCACAATGTTTAATATCTATTGCAAAGAGATTTGTATTCCGCACCTGTATAAGATTAACTTTAAATTATTAATAACCCACTACAAGCTATCGCTCCCCCAACATTTTTATTTAAAAAAATGTGGGGAAGGCACACGGCTCCAACTCCCGCCGTGTCCGGTGAGCGCCTTCCAATCCATGCGCTCCCCCCGACACAGGACAAAAAGTCGGGAACAAGGACCGTAGTCCACAGCAACACTGGCGAACCAGCAAAAAGAGGGCTTGGCCTCTTGCTAGTGCGTAAGCACAAACTTAGACCGAAGTCTCGCATGTCAATGCGTGTTTACATCATACAAGTATACAGCTAGTCCAGTCTTCGTGGATGTACGTCGCATGGATTTGGCACACGTCGAGCAGTTATGAGCACTCGGCCCAATAAACTAGTAAAGCCTTTCGTACGCGCCATCACTTCGCCAGACCGCTGCAACTGCAGATGAATGTCGAGTGTGTGGCATCAACATCCAATACAAGGTCAGCACGGCAATTTGCCGCAGAGCACGACGTGAGTCCACTGCTCACTTCAAGGGTATGGGGTCCCACGTTGTGCAGCTTTCGGCTGCAGCCTTGAGAGTCTCCTCCCGCCAGCTACCATCCGCATGAAGTAGATGCATTAGCTCCACCAACCATTGTAATGATGTATTTTGCCATTATTTATCATTTATATTTATCATCATCAGGCAATCAGCATTCTATTATATTCGTCAAATGGATTTGTGTAATTGACGTTGAGTATTATGTATTTCGATCAAGTTCATCTCACCCACTACCAAGTTTCCAGTTATCATTCATTTGTGGGAATTTACTGAGAGCTTTATTTAATATTGTTGTTATTCAACACATGGAGGGCAGACAGTCTGCAGTCTCGTTATAGAGAGACCCGACTTGGACAAAGCTAAAGAAAATGTGAGTCAAACCAAGTGCAAGACGCAACCATTATATTAACGACATCTAAGCAACTGTCACTAGGACGCATTGTCACCGGTGCAACAAGCATCATCACGACCATCGCTCAGACATACGCCAACACAAGGGCCTCTATACAGTCTTAGCAAACATCTACACTTCTGCAAAAAACCTCCGTCAACCCGAATCATAAGTTGTATTGAATCAGATGCAACTCATTCATATAACCGTCACTAAAAACACAATACCACAATAGCAGTAAGTATTATTGTGACTATCACATAGATGGAGCCTCCTCACAACACACCTATATGATACGAGTAATTATCGACTTTGGCAAAAGTTGTTTAACTAAAAAAATTTACCAACGTGTCATAGTAGTAATCCACTAAAACGCCGGTGTATGAACCATGTATCATAGAACTAATGCTCTAAGACATGGGGCGAAAGAGTAAGCTCCAGCACCGAAATGCTAAAAGCCACACCCTCTCTTATGTGATTGTATGAAAGTCTAATGAATTCTCTATCTTATCTTAATATTTAAGTTCCAACTCATTTTTATAATATCATATCTTACAGAGACCTTCAATGATATACCATTTTATCATATACTTTACTTACATAGGATCTTTGTATGGAACATTCACTATGCAACTTGATACTATAGTGAGTCATGCTCGACCTCACACACGTAGATATATAACTGTTGGTATGCCCCTCCGCACGGTTCTCGAGCTTCGGACTTAATAGTATAGTATTAGCAATACACGAACACCTTCTAATTTTAAGATTGGTTTTGTAATTAACATTACACGAACCCCTTCTAATTTTAAGATTTTTTAAGAATTTTGCAAGTTTATATGGCATTACTGAAACTTTCTAGTTTTAGAGATAATTATAAATTTATGTACGAACATCCTATTATGAAGTACTATATAGGTATTTGAACAATGCAGTTAATTTTATATTGTAAAATTTTTTATTAACTTCTATAGAACTTCGATGAACCCTTTACAAGAGTCTCTGGATATATTGATGTTTAAAGTAAACTGTCTGGAGGCAGCTGCATCTAGTGAATAACATTTTCCATGATACAAATAAATGAAAAAATCTAAATTCACACATTGGATAAAGGGTCCTACATATAGATGTTCCCAATTTTTTACCATTTTTTTTTTTTGCTCAAATTTAAATAATCTTTTCTTGAATCTTGAAAAGATAAGTCGATTTTCGGTCACGAAATATACATAATCACGGAAAGTATAATCGTTACAATATCATCATCATCGTTTCAGCCTATCACTAGTCCACTGCTGAACAGGCCTCTTCCATAGATTGCTACAAAAGTTTGTAGCTCTCATTTTGGGGGTATTTTGCCATAGTTGCCACGCTTAGCAGGCGGGTTTGGCAACCGCAGTTTATTTATTCAGATGTTCCAGGACGATGCTGCTGCCCATCTCCTGGCTTTCATTTTCCCTCTGTCGACTTTTATGATGACCCCGGGATGAGATGGGGTGGTCATCACATCCTAGATATTTTAGTTTAAGTTTAAGCTGTGTTCACAAGCTTGCGTCGTTAACAAGTTGTGTCAGTGAGATTAGAAAAATAATAGAATACGAGAAGGGTCTTATCAGTGGTGTTAATGAAAAAGGTGATTTATATAATTTATCTTTGCAACATTAAGGGTCAGGCATGTTCTTGTACAACCAACTAGCCACAGTGTTTATTTCTCTCTGAGCATTTAAAATATCTCATCCCAAGAACTACCACTGGTAAGGAGGATCGTGTGCGAAGGTAATGATTTTTAAATTAGGAATTTTTCATCTGATACAGATCCTTTATGTACTCGAAGAAGAGAGGTGGGCCCAGGATGGTTCCTTGAGGGACTCCATAAGTCTCGGTAACCTCCTTGCTGATAATATGTCTGTTAAATAGAACACAACCGTCTTGTAGAAGTCATATTTTTTAACTAAAATTAGGACGGTGATTATGTTAAAAACCTTGTAATACAATAATATACCTATTTTTTTTTGTTATCGAGGTCATTAACACTGAAGTCAAAATTGTACTTGCAATAAAAGATTTTTGTTTAAAGATATTTTATTATTCTATTGTTATTAATGCATTCTACGATTTTCTAGAGAGTAGTAAATAGAAATTGGTTCTTAATTTATTGACGATCTCCGTCTCCATTCTTATGAATTGAACGGAATCGTAAATTTTAATTAATTCTTGAGAGCACTCCAGCTGAAAGTTACAAGTTGCAAATGTACGAATTCCGAAATGTTAGGACATCTTTGACGTCTGCACATAACTAATTCTGTATCACAGAAAACATTTTTTGTAGCAATACAATGCGCTTCACTACACTACATCTCATATGCCCAGTAATTACACTAGCTATCAGTGCAATTAAAACTGAACACAGTAATGTTTGGACACTACTGTTTGATGGCAGAATAACGGGCACTGCGGTGGTGTGGTAGAATTCCTATTCAAGAATCCGTCTAGGTAAGTTTAGACTAATTTCTGCATATGGATCCTATCACCCGTAAAATGTAATCAGTTGAAATATTCGTCATCGATGTTATTAAACTCAGTTTTAGCAAGAAAACAGCTATGACAAATGTCAATTTACACGCAAATGTTTATGTAAAATGTACTAAAATCTTGATAACGACGACTTTTAATTTCCGCTGGCGTGTTTCTGAAACGAGACTACTTCAGAATAATTAACATACAAATAAACAACGTAATGCAATTAAAGCCTATCTATATTATTACATGTTTCGTAGATAAAATTTTAGTATTTCCTTTACGTGTTACCGCTTACATGTTCGACATCAGTAAAATTATCTTACTTGCTAAACGGCGGGTGTTTAATTCAGATTTTAGAAATTTACGAAGACGACCATTTTTGTCATGAGACTCAAAATATAATAATGAAATCAAGATGTTTTTCATTTCATAATAAGCGATGATACCTACAATCAGTGTAGCTTTAAGGTTCCGTAGTAAAAAGGTTCCACTATATTCAAAAATTTAAAAAAAATCCACCGCAGTTAAGGTAAAACACTTCCACAAAAAAAATTGTTTAAATGTGTCTCATCATAAAAATGGGATATGTTCGCATACCAAGTCCTAAGTACCAAATAAGTATTCAACATTAAACTCAAGAGAGCTCCCCATTACAAAATTCTTCAATGTCAGTGATCGATGCATTACCATTTTACGTCGTTTCACACCGTTGCCGAAGCCGACATTAGAGCGTCGCTTGGTTATCTCGAAACGTTACAGGGACTTAATAATGTTATTAAATAATGTTGGAAATTCTACCATTTTCTGTAATAAAGTTTGAATAACATTCTACGTATATTTTCAGTATCATTATTGGTATTACAAAGTACAGACAATAAACTCTGCAGCATACTCTTTTAGTTTTATAATTTAAAAACCAATGACCTCCAAAAAATAAAAACAATAAATAGTTTTTTGTATAGAACAAAATGACAAGACATTTTTTTTTTATTGGATACGATGACGAAACAAGCACGTTCACCTGATGGAAAGTTCAACGTCAGCCATTCACAAACATTTCTGTGTGACGCCAAACTGCGCCCGTCAACCAGACATCAGTACCTAAGTCTCATAGGCCCTTGATTACACTAGCTCTTCCCTTACCCTTCAAACCTAAGCGGTAGGATCCCTTTGCAGGAATCCGTTTAGGCACCACCGCATTGCCATTTTTTTTCTTTGACTTGTACCAAAACGGCGGCTTGGTTCTCCACCTGTCACGTGTCGTTTCCCGCGAGAGCGAAAAGTGGGCTACATGTTTACTCTCTGTCTAATTCTTGAATGGGAAAAGAGGGTGACTATATGTATGTATGCATGTATGGAAGCTAAAAATTGATGTCTTCGCATGTACTGTTTTAAAACCTATAATTTTCTTCGCCTTACCCTATTATATGTATGTATAATGTTCTAGTAAGAAACGACTGCGTGGCCTAGTATTCAAAGTAGTACCTGACTTCTACGTCGCTGTTCCAGGGTTCTAATCACCGCCTAAGTCAACTTTTGGGCTAAAACACAAATTGTTTTCGAGTTTGGTTGTGTTGTGATTGTGTCCGTGTTTCTGACACTATATCCTAGTCTACTTCCGATCTTATTGCATGAGTGTTACGTCGGGTACGAAACACAGAGACCTCTGTGTTTGAGCAAATACTTGTGACACTATAATATGTCCTGCGCAGTCGATAGCTTCCGACAGTATTTGGAAGCTGCCACCGTGGTAAAAATTTTATACTTACCATTTCTGTGAACTATGAAACGTACTGTTACATTAAGTTTGTTTTAAATATAAACATTAATTAGATCAGATAGTTATTTATTCATAACAAAAAATCAATTAAAGCTGATAAATCAAAGTTATTTTAGCACGTAAATTTGAAATAGGCCATATTTTTAGTTACTTACATCGAGCCTTCGTCATCCCTGGGGAAAACCTACAGGTTTACTGATACAAATTTATTACACCAGTGGCTCATGTAAGGACCGTCGGTCTTAAAATATTCACGGAGCACTTCGATCTCTTTGAGTTTTGCTTTTGTGTTAACCATCGTCGTAAAATATCTGTGTTCTTGATTACGAATAGAAATAATAAAAATACTTTCAATCGTTAAATCGCAGCTTTCTAAACAGCATTATTAAATGTATTTATAATTTTTATTTTGTTTATCATCATTGCAGCCTATTTTAGTCCACTGTTAAACATAGGCCTCCCCCATAGATTGCCAAAAAACACGGTCCTGAGCCACTTGCATCCATCGATTTCCAGCAAAACCGTGCAGGTCATCGCTCCGTCTACTTGCGTTTGCCGGTACGAGGTTGCAACTCCAGAACCTTTCTTCCCCAGCGGTTAGTCAGTCCTACGAGCTATATGGCCGGCCCATTACTATTTTATTTTGTGTCGTGTTATATACATATCCTTAATTATCAATGTTATGTAACGGTTGTACAGTTACACAATGCTTATGAAGGAATCCGTCTAGGTAAGTACCACCCCAGGGCCAGTTATTCTGCCGTGAAGCATGTGTGCAAACATTACTGTGTTTCGGTTGAATAGCACAGAGAGCTAGTGTAATCACTGGGCATATGAGACTTAAGAGCTGATGTGACAGGATGACGGGCGCAGTGCGGTGTCACACAAATATTTTCTGGGCCCAAAACACAGCATTTGTTTTGGGCAGACATTGCACTTACCATCAGGTGAACGTTTTCATCGTTTCGTCACTCTCTCCAATTAAAAGAAAAAAGAAACGTCAAATTACTGATTCCAGAAACAGAGAAATCGGTGCGTAACTATTCATTCGCTATACAACGTTTATTAGTAGGGCCGGTAGTATTTATTTATTTAAGACTTTGTAGCCCACTAATGTTCTTTTCGCAAAGAGCGATTTCATCCTTTTCATTTTACCAATTTCTTCATACATACATACATACATACGATCACGACTGTGTCCCATAAGGGTAGTCAGAGATTCGGCACTGACTGCAAAAACAGATGATTGCCACAGTCCACGTTTCACCAAAACAATATAATGCACTCGGTGTGATAGATGGTGAGCCCATCGCCACCATGCGCTGTTGGGTGCACAGTGCAAGTTGAATTCCCTTACTCGCCTTTTACGAGATCCATTGGATGAGATGGAGTGGTAGTATTCTTTTAACGAGCCGCTACCACACGGCTTTCTAATTTCTTTATACGCGACAGTACAACATATTTATATGTTTATATGATGAGTGCTGATGGAGTCTGGTCTGCTCGAGCTTCCTTGACTATTCTTTGTAAATTTAATTATAATGTATTTTTGACTGAGATAAAAAAGGATTTACAAAGGAAATTTATATTTCTTACGTCCTAAAATAAAGAATTTTCATTCATTTCATTCATTCAATCACAGTCGGCTCGGTAGGAACATTGGCTACGACCGACTAATATTTGTAAAAAAAAGTAAATATTTATATATGTATGTCTATAAATGTCCCACTGCTGAGCAGATGCCTCGTCTTATTTCCGAGAGGGTTTTGGAGCTGGAAAGAATCCGCCACCAAAGCGGGTTGGGATTTCACATATCTTCTAAATGTTTTATATTTCTCAGACATGCAGGTTTCCTCACGATGTTTTCCTTCACCGCCGAGCACGTGGTAAATCAGCACTTAAAATTGCAATTAACAATTCTAGTGTTGCCGGCACCGGGAGTCGAACTCAGATCACCCACGCACTATCAAGAAAAGAGCTACCACGGCTCTTATTTGTAGGGCCTGCATATATTTCTTCCGGGTCTAAGTGTATCAGCGTTTTTGGAAATTAATCCCATACCGGCGTTAAATAAAGGAAGAAACTTTGTATGGGAAATGAGACATTTCTGAGATAATATATACGGAAATTGGTGTTCTGCTTCTTTTTATATATATGTCAGTTGTATAAGCGTTTTTGGAATTTTATTCTCCAAGAGTGTAAAGAGGCGAAAGTTTCTATAATAAATGCGTCGTTTCAGTTGGCGCAGTGGCTAAGTGGGTTAGTGGGTTTGATTCCCGCACGGGACAAATATTTGTATGGCCTAGAGATACCTGAGATAGGTGCAATTTATGTTTGTAAAACGCACTCACAATGCTGGAAAAATGTTTGTATGGACCGACGTTTTTTAAGAGAGTGTGTATGCAGAGATCATTGATGAGTTACAAAGCAAACTGTCAAAACTATGTACCAAATACCAAATCTTCATAATACCGTAGTAAGTTACCGATTACGTAATTGTTTGTAAGTGATCTTAGAATTCACTACACTCTGCAAGTCTTCATTAAAAAAAACATTTACATGGGAGTGGGAACAAACAGTTACATGGGAGCGTTAATTCAACATACGTAAATTCCACATGCACAATACAGCAGACCCAAAAACAAACAATTTGTTTCACACAAATGTTTTCTCCGGCCGGTATTCGTATCCAGGGCCCGCCGTGTAGGAGTTAGGTACTCTGACTACTAGGCCACGATGTTACTCACGATTTATGTTCAACATGAATCAAATTTATTAAGTTGTCGTGGCTAAACATACACATTAAAATGTTTTATAATATCGAACATAAACTTTAAGTACTGTCATAAAAATAAAGGCGAGTGCTGAATGCACCAATATGTTTTATAGAACATATAAATGTGAATGAAACTGAAGAGAAGATATGGGATGTACAAGCGGGATTCAGGAGAGGAATGGGATGCATGGATCAGGTCTTTTCCTTACGAAGCATAGCCGAAAAATTCTTGACTCAAAGTCAAAAGATCTATTGCGCATTCGTGGACTTGGAAAAGGCCTATGATAGGGTAGTGAGGACTGAATTGTGGTCGACATTGCATATGTATGGGGTGAACGGCAGCTTGATACGAGCACTGAAATCACTCTATAAGGATTCCAGTGCTTGTATCAGGGTAAACGGGGCTTACACAGACTGGTTTAACATCGAAAAAGGTATTAGACAGGGATGTGTGGCCTCGCCGTGGCTGTTTAACCTATTCATAGACAATTGCTTAAAAGATTTGAAAGAAAGTGTGTGTGGATTAAGAATGAATGATTTGACCGTCAAATGCCTCCTATACGCCGATGATCAGGTTATATTAGCATCATCGGAGAAGGAGTTGCAGGCGATGGTTAATATTATGCATGGTGCTCTACAAAGCAAAGGAATGAAAATTAATGTAGATAAGACGAAAGTAATGGTTTTTGAAAGAGACGAAAGTATGTCGGATTGCAAAGTTCTGATTAAAGGAGAAAGAGTGGAACAAGTGAAAGAGTTTGTGTACCTGGGTTCTAAATTTACGAGAGACGGAAAGTATGACTGTGATATTGAGAGAAGAGTATTGGCAGGAAAGCAAGAAAGTGAATGGGGCTCTGCATAATTTTATGTGTAGCCAGAACGTATCTGAAAAGGCACGACTGGCTGTACATAGGGGAGTTCTGGTCCCCACACTTATGTATGGTAGTGAATGCTGGGTCTGGCAGAAGAAGCATGAAAGTAGGATTAACGCTGTGGAAATGAGAAGTTTGAGAGGTATAGCTGGAGTAACTCTGATTGACAAAGTGAGAAACAGCGTGATAAGGGAACGTTGCGGTGTGGTTGAAGATGTAGTGAAAAAGATAGAGAAAGGCATGCTTAGATGGTTTGGACACGTAGAGAGGATGAATGAAAGGAGATTGACGAAACAGATTTATGAGGCAAGTGTGAATGGAAAAGCCGGTAAGGGTCGACCTAGGCGTACGTATCACAATCAGATCGGTGAACTTTTGAGGAAAAGTCACGTTAAAAGTACCCGCAACCGACGAGCGTGTGTGAAAACGCTAATGAAAGTAGAAGAAGCTAAAGATGTGTGTCGAATTTGAAAATCCGGGGTCTTTCTTTTTTAAATGCCATATAACGAAATGTTGTTTACAAATTATATAAAAATTATTACGACATTGTATATTTAGTAGCCAGGGGGGGTTGAAAATGCAAAGTAAGAGTTAGTTCCTATTTTGCAAACCTTCTTAGGATTTCTCCGTTTTACTACTTTGTAAGCTACCTGATTCTACAAAAGTTCGATTGTTAATCGGTCTCAAAAAATAGCAATAATGTCAATTTAATGTTTAATTCACAATAAATATATAAAATAAATTTAGGTCAGCAGATTGGGATGGGAGGCGGTCCTTCTTTGCATCCTACCCTTGGAGTAGGCCTACCCTTCGTGGGTTTGCTTCTCGCTAGATGATCCGAACGCCGTTGCTAAATCTGTCACTGATGTTGTACTTCAGGGTATGGAACTCTTTATTCCATCCTCTGTCGTGCCCATCGGTGGCCCCGCCTTGATTTGGTCGCACCTGCAAAATGGCATCACGCCAAAAGCAGGAGTGTTACCGGACCTGGCCTAAAGCATCGGCGTCTCGAGATGTAAAAACTAACGAACTCAAAAAGAAGTACAACTTTGCCTCCAGGTCCTTCAAAAGAGCTATTTGCAAGTCAAAATCAAAGCACATTGGTAGAATTGGCGAGATATTAGTTCGCCTCCCTTCGGAAACTAAAATTCTGGTCTCTCGCCAAGGCACAGGGAAGATGACTCGCTAGCCCATGCCGCAAAGGAGAAAGCCGATCTTTTAGGCTTCCTTTTTGCAGCCGAGTTGGCTGCAAAAAGGAAGCCTAAAAGATCGTCTCTCGACGACAGGAGGAACACGCCGCCAACCATCCCGCGGTGTGAGTACTCTATGCCGGAAATCAAGTTCCTGCAGAGCTCTGTGCGCAAACTACTCTCCCTGGACATCCATAAGTCAAGTGGGCCTGATGGCATCTCCCCTATTGTGCTTAACAGCGTCTTTTCCGGTACTCTTACTCTTTAGGCATCGTCCCGAACTCATAGAAGACAGCTTTGGTGCACTCGATCCCTACGAAAGGCGACCGCTCAGGTCCGTCCAATTACAGACCGATCACCATCACCTCCTCGTTTTCAAAAATTATGGAATCCATTGTAAACTGCCAGCTCCTCTAGGTACCTCAAGTACCTAGAGAGGAGGTACCTAGGAGCACCAGCTGATTAGTGACCGCCAGTACGGTTTCCGTCAGGGTCGCTCAGCTGGTGATCTTCTAGTCTACCTTACGCATAGATGGGCGGAGGCAGTCGAGAGCACGGGGGAGGCCCTGGCAGTTAGTTTGGACATAGCGAAGGCCTTTGATCGGGTTTGGCACAAAGCGCTTCTCTCGAAGCTTACTTCCTATGGGCTTCCCGAAAAATTATGCAGTTGGGTCACCAGTTTCCTCGCAGACCGGAGCATCCAGTTCGTAGTAGACGGTGCATGCTCGGACTCCAAGTCTATTGGTGCTGGTGTTACACAAGGCTGCGTGCTATCGTCAACCCTGTTTCTTCTGCATATCAATGATATGTTGCAAATTAGTAACGTTCATTGCTATGCAGATGACAGCACTGGTGATGCCTTATACGCCGGCCGTGCTAATATTTCTCGGGAACACGTCGACGATTGCCGGAAGAAACTTTTTTCTGAAGTTGAGATTTTGTTAGAAATAATCTCGGACTGGGGCCAACTAAATGTAGTCTAGTTTAACCTAAGAAAGACACATGTTTGCCGCTAAAAAGAAACCCTTCGTCGTATCACCTCGTTTTGGAAGCACTCACCTCGTTGCCTCAGCCAGTATCGGAATCGTTGGCGTTGACATATCGAGTGTCGTTCAGTTTCGCGGTCACTTGGAAGGGAAGGCTAAATTGGCTTCTTAAAAGCTTGGCGTACTCAGTAGAGCGGGACAGTACTTCATGCCGGTCCACCACCTGCAACTTTACAAGGCGCAGGTTCGGCCTCACATGGAGTACTGTTTTCATCTTTGGGCGGGCACCCCAGTGCCAACTGCTTCCTTTTGAACGTATTCAACGAAGAGCGGCTCGAATCGTCGACGACCAGGTTCTTTCCAATCGGCTTGATACACTGGCCTTGCGAATAGATGTTGCATCTCTTTGCATTTTTTACGGGATTTACAACGGGGAGTGTTCCGAGGAATTGTTCGGAATAAGTTTTTCCGGACCGACACGACTTAGGAAGCTTCAAGAAAAGTGCCTATTCCTTCCTTAAAGGCCGACAACGCACCCGCGATTCCTCTGGTATTGCGGTTGTTCATAGGCGGTAGTGATCACTTACCATCAGGTTAGCCACTTGCTCGTTTGCAGGGGGCAAACGAGCAAGTGGCTAACCTGATGGTATATCCTCCTATAAAAAAATTAATAAATAACAAAGGCCTAGTGGTGTTAGACGTACCAACTTCGTAGTAGTACGACACGTTACGTAACGTAAATTACCTGACTTCAACTTCGAGGGCCCTGGATTCGAAGCCCATCCGGAGCCAATCATTTGTCCGATAACACAAACTTTTGGGGTTCGGGTCTAATTGTGTTGTGAACGTGAAATTTGTTTGTAAATGCACTCACAGTACGAGAGAAATAGTTTTTTTAAAAACCTCATACTGTACGTACCATATACCCGGTTAATACGAGTAATTTCATGGTACGCGAAAATACCAAGTTTCGGTCTATTACTCAATGCTCTGTTTGATTCAGAATTTTCTGCAGCCATTAGCGTAATTATGGGTTGCTTTTACTTATTTAGTAAGATTATTTGAATAAATTATACTTAATGCTTTAAAATATTTTTTAACAAATTAGTTGTAATATTTTTTGATAATTCAATTTGTAGATTACTATGCTACGAGTACCAATCTAAATCATAGCATTATAATTTTTTTAGTACTGCGGCATACTTATCTTCCCCGTTTTGCCGACACATCTTAAGTAGTATCTCTTCCTCTTCTTCTGCTGATATCTGGAAGTTTCTTGGAACCATGGGTATTGGCAAACAGCCTCGTTTTGAGTTTCCGGAGTCAATTGGTGTGGATGATATCAATAACCATTACGTTTCTCACACTCCTTTAGATCACCAAACCAAGTGTCGCACCGTTGAACACCTATTGGGTTTATATCGTCTTAATATCGATCCCTTTCACTTCACTCCAGTTGAACCTGATTAGGTCTAGAAGATTATCCTCTCCATCAAATCAAACGCTGTAGGCTATGACAATATCAGCCGCAGAATTATCCTTGACCACCTCCTTCCTGCTATCTCTCACATTATCAACTTCTCCCTGGATTCTGGAATTTTTACTACTCGTACAAGGTGGCGCAAGGCCTACGTTGTTCCTCTGCCCAATAATCCAAATCCTTCGTCGCCCAGTCATTTCCGACCTTTATTCATTCTTCCCTTTCTCTCCAAAGTACTCGAAGCTTGAATGCATTAACAGCTATCTCAATTTATTTATCGTAACAACCTATTAAATCCACAGTACTGTTTCCGCTCTCCTCAAAGACATTGGTGATATAAAGGCGGGCGTGGAGGAAACTAAGGCCACTGTGTTGGTTTTACTAGACTTTTCTAACGCTTTTAATAACATCAGTCATGACATCCTACTCACTATTCTTTCCCATTATTTGATGATCTCACACGAACCTTTTTCTATCTTCGAGGGCGCAAGCAGTCGGACCGCAATAATGAGTTTTCATCAAGCTGAAACGACATACTTGCTGGTGTTCCCCAAGGCAGTATTCTTTCTCCTTTGTTGTTTTCATTATTTATTAATCTCATTACCCAGAATCTTCGGTGTTCGTATCATCTTTATGCTGATTACTTGCAGTTTTACAAACAGGCGAGTGTCGATCGTATGTCTACAGCGGTAGACTTGATTAATAAGGACCTCGACTTCATTAATCCAGACTTCATTAGACCAGGTCTAAAGCTATGCTTGTGCAGACCTTAATTTTTCCTCTTATCGATTATAGTGATGTGTGCTATTTCTACCTGAATGCAGATATACTTAATAAATATGATCGTCTTCTGAATAACTGTACCATGTGTCTACTTATCGGTCTTAATTAAAGTGGCTTCCCATTTGTTAACGCCTTAGTTTTCGTGCCCTCACTAACCTTTTACTCCATTCTGACGTCTCCTACGCCCCCTTCTTACCTTATTCCTCAATTTCAGTATCTTTGCTCTAATCATTACAGAAACCTTCTTTCATCCAACAATCTTTTACTTCAGAGTCCATCTTATAGCTCTTCCCTGATCCATCGATCATTCCCTGTACAATCTATTCTTCTTTGGAGCGCTCTCCTTATCGAAATCAGGACAGCAAGGAATCGTTACTCATTCAAAATTAAAGCTCATGAGCACTTTCTAAGTAAATTGGCAGAACCATCACAGAAATAGTCGTTTAATATTGTATAAAGTATATTATACATCCTATATGTACTTATGAATATATTTTATATTTTATTTATCTATATTAGTTCATATTTATTTATTTAAAGTTGTTCGCTATTATGTTTCCATTTCCAAAAAGTCAATGTTTCAGTGTCGCGGACGTATTTAGTATATTATTTTAATTTTTTTCCCCTTCATATTAACTTCCTACAACATCTACCTCATTCTGTCTCTGCATTCCAAATATCGCAAAAACCGCCAAAACGCCTACGTTCACATGAATCAAAAAGTAGTTAGTCTATAACTAGCTTAAAAATTTGGTTAAAAAAAAGTTTATATAAGATCGTGACTTCGGTCAAACTAATAATTGCCACAGAAGAATTGAATAAATTAAAAGGTAAATATAAAGGTAAATGTAATAATTACCTAATACCTATATATAATTTGTTTATCTACATTATACAACTATAAAGTTTTTTTTATATTATGCAACAGAATAAGTAAATTTGTTGGTTTTTATTATTTATGTTATATTTATAATCATCAGTTTAAATGTTGAACATACTCTTCTCTACTTTATTTTTTCTAATTAAGAAATGCATTCAGAAATTAATATAAAATATCAATATTTTATGGGCATTATTGGCTCCTTTATTGATTAGGTGTCCGACAGAGTAGAATAGCAGCTTCCTCTATCCTACAGAGGTGTCGTAAGAGGCGACTATGGTATTGTACGGGGAGCCTTTATTCGACCAGAATAACACCATAATACGTAATGCTGTCACTATACTGCTCGTGGGAGCGCAGTGGGGACAAAGAATTGTTTATCTCGTACCAAAAAGGCGGCGACGTGGTACGTCATCCTTCACTGCTAGTTTCCCGCGCGGGCGAAAAACCCCACCCCTTATTTGGGAAATGAGTATGTATGTACGTATTTATTCCATATATATATTTAACCATTTTATTATTGTTCAGCAAAATAAAACAATGCTAAATATTAATTGAATTTTGTGTATAATAAATTTAATTTTAAGTAAATTTTAAATGTCACTTTAATTTCTTGATTAAAATAAAAATTCTATAAGAGATTTGTTACAGAATGATTCGTGTTTACGTATTGCTAACACTTGCAATGGGTTGCTTGGCATATTGTCCTGATACGAACACAAGTGGGTTCAGGAACAGCGAGTGGCAGCCCAATAATATTTTAATAAAATTATTGAACTTCCTTTACGATAGTATGTGAGTACGATTTTTGTACGGTAACAAAGTTTAAGATAAGAAATCATATGCAGGGATAAAACTTAAAAAACTTTCAGCCAATAAATGTCCCACTGCTGAGCACAGGGCCTTCTCTCATTTCTGAGAGGGTTTTGGAGCTAGGAAGAATCCGCCACGCTGCTCCAATGCGGGTCGGCAGACTTCACATGTCTTCGAAATATTTTTTATTTCTCAGACATGCAGGTTTCCTCACGATGTTTTCCTCACCGCCGAGCACGTAAATCAGCACTTAAAATAACAATTTTAGAGGTGCCGGCACCGGGGATCGACCCCAGGTCACTCGCGTACTAAGAAAGTTAAAGCGAGCGCCTAGCCCCTGAGCTACCACGGCAAAAATATGTGAAATGGCGCAAAATCGAAAGAAGTTTTTAAAATAATATACGTGTTCCAAATTTAAAATAATTAAAAAGTTGAAAAAAGACCAGACTAGTTACTTTTTTAAATGCACATAGATATATTAGCTAATAAGCACCAAATATTATTTTTTTAAATATTTATTATAAATACATACACGACACAAGAAAACTGGTAGTTTCGGTAGTACACCTTATAACTCTTTCAAAATGAGATGGATTTAACAGTAGGATATATACAATTACAGTTAATTTTACTTTTTTAAACGCGACTAATTGATGTGTCACAGAGCCCTGACATCAGATGACAAATGCTCACCGCAAAAACGTTTCGTGACCGTCTTTACTTTGGCCAAAACAATTTTCTTAATAAGCAACAGCACAGACTATGAGACGAGCGTGATAAGTGCGAAGATTAAAGCGGAAAAGCAACTGAAGAAGCCTGTAGCCGCGCTTTCAGGATCATTTAGAGGTGTCATAGATCATCTTCTCGGCGTTATCGATCAGGTAATTTTTTTTTAAATACTAGTGGAGGACAATGCAGGAATCCGTCTAGGTAGGTACCACCCCAGGGCCAGTTATTCTGCCGTGAAGCAGCAGTGTGCAAGTATTACTGTGTTTCGGTTTGAAGGGCACTGCGAGCTAGCGTTATCACTGGGCATTTGAGACTTAAGAACTGATGTCTCACGGTGACGTGCGCAGTGTGTTGTCACACAGAAATATTCTGGGTGACACAGCATTTGTTGTGGGCGGACATTGCACTTACCATCAGGTGAACGTTTTGCTCGTTTCGTCACTTTATACAATAAAAAAAATATTATTGCCAAGAAAAAGGGTAACCAACTAGTAATCTTTAGATGTTGTATATATCGTTTAAATGTCAGAAACTTTTAATAACGCGATAATATCTCATATGTCTTACAAATGTCTATGTCTATGTCTTACACATATGAGATATTATTTGACCTTCTCATGTGACTACATATATACCGCTACATCACTTCACCGCTGAGACTTGAAGTCGTGTCATTCGTCGTACCGTTGGTGATCCTTAGTGGCTGAGAGACTAGTAACGCACGCGTTGTGCCCACAGTTTTATGGTACTATGACTGCGATGGCTGCCGATGACGTTTTTGCTGTAGTTGCGAGGAAATGGCTGCGTTATTCATATGACGTCGGGGTTACCGATTTGGCAGGTATTGTTGCCAAGCAAAAGGGTAGCTACTCGTACCTAGTTCTTATATATTATCATATATTATCTTTAGATATTTTATAAATAGTTTGCATTCTAGAAACTTCAATAGCGCAATGATGGACATATGAAATATTTCTTGAGCTTCTCATGCGGCGATACCGACACAGATTTCTCTAGAAATTATTATAAGCCAACGTTTGAAGTTAACCCCATCTGATGTCAAGATGATGAGGTCCTAGATAGTGAGCAGGTTTACCTAGAAGATGCCCTTTCACTCTTGCTTTAAGCATGTCATTTATAGTTATACAATATTTGTTCTCCATGTGACAAGTTGTCGCTGAAGAAGAATGTTCGATTAAGTGGGCAATTTTGATAGACTAAAGCAATTACTAGCTATAACATGGAACAAGAAAGCCGTGTTTGAGGCTTAGCCTGTCAGCAGTGGATTTGTGGTGTGCTGAAATGATGATACTGATGATGTGGAGGGGTGAATAAGAAAGAGTTTTATCTGGTGGTAGGTTTCCTGTCCACGAATCCGTCTAGGTAGGTTTTTTTTATTGGAATTGGAATTAGGTGTAACGTCTGCACATAACAAATGCTGTGTCACTCAAAACCTTTCTGCGTGTCACCCTGTGACATCATATGACCAGTTATTACACCAGCAATTAGTGCCCTTCAGACCGAAACACAGTAAAGTCTTACAGGTCTTATAATTTTCTTCCATAAAAAAAACTTGAAACGACTCATCTTATGAAAACATTAATCTATGACCATAATTTAAGGATATTTGCGTCCCCTGTTGTGCCAGTGCAAAATTTAAAGTAATGCGTAAGTGAATAAAACCTGTCATTAAATTCCATTGCTTCAATTAACTGCGGAACGTGTATAATTAACTTTGTATTGAAGTTAACCGCTGATTAAATCGGTCCCTTACGGGTCGCGAGTATTGTATGGGTTAATTATCTTTAATGAAGCCATCAACGCTTTGGAATAGTTCGGTTCACGTCATGAAAACCAAATTAAGGCAATGTTAAATAGAAATAAAATCGTTTTATTTTCTAATTTATCAGCGGTTTATGTTAATTTTGAAACCTAAATGCCCTATACTAGTATATTCTTTGATGATGAATGAAATGATAATTATTTCTCTAGTTCCATTTACAGACATATATTTTACATGCACAACACAACTATATACTATATACTATCCATACAAATATTGTAAATGCGAAAGTAACTCCCTCTGTCCTTGTCTGTTTGTTACATTTCACGGCTCAACCGTTGAACCGATCGTCACAAAATTTGCCTCAGACATACCTTGAATTCTGGAGACGTACACAGATACTTTTTTTTTAACATTATAAGGTAGCGTTTAACAACAATCCCACCTGATGGTAAGTGGCGATGTAGTTTTTGTTAGTAGGCACACTAGCTTAGAAAAAGCCTATTCACTCTTCTCTTGAAGACACCCACATTGTAATCGGAGCGAAAGACTGATGCAGGCAAATTATTCCAGTCCTTTGCTGTACGCATTATGAACTACGAAGCAAAACGCTTCCACAACAAAAGGATGGAAACCGGCCGTGCGTCTTGTTGTCCGATGATGGAAAGGGGAAGGGGGAATTAACTCATGTAATTCCTTCGCACACTCTCCAAAATGTAACCTGTAGAACACCGAGAGACTGGCCACCCGACGCCTGTTTTCGAGACTGGGCAAATTGGTAGTAACCAAGTCAGGATCACCGATTAGCCGCTTGGCCCGTCTCTCCACCGAATCCAAGGCTGCCAAGAGGTGCGAGTTCAATATACGCTCCATAATCTGACAGAGTATGGAGGTAATCGAAATAGGTCGATAATTGATACACGGTCAACACGGCTACCTTTTTTGGGCACGGGCTGCACGTTAGCAAGCTTCTATGATTTGGGCACTATTCCAGTCTTCAAGGAGAGGCGATACAAGCGTGTCAGAACAGGAGACAACTCGGGAGCACAGGTCTTAAGCACTATGGCTGGTATACCATCAGGTCCACTGGCATTGTTCACGTCCAAATGTCGCAACGTTTTGAGGACCTCTTTGTTAGTAATGTGGACCTCTGACATTGAAGTACCACACGGAGGTAGGGAAGTTGGAACTGCGTTGCTTGTGTCCAGACGTGAGTTGCTGGCAAAGAGATTCGCTAACAGTTCTGCCTTCTCTTTTGCCGCATGAGCCAATGTCCCGTCGGGCTTAACCAGCGGAGGCAGTGAAGGTTTACAAAAACTCGTCTCGACCGCCTTGGCAAGAGACCAAAGCTCTACTGCCAGATGGTTGAGCAGAGAGCCTCGCGCCAATATGCCTTATGCGTTCGAAACGAGCCTTCCGCAACACCTTTTTGTAAGACTTGGCGGCTAGATTAAAGGCTGTCTTCTTGGATCTGACATCCGGAGTTTTACGGCTTCGAGCGTCAACCCATGAGAGCTACGCCGAATGTTTAAGCTTTTCGGCTTGGGAACATTCGGCGCTGAACCATGGGTGAGCTTTGCCACCAACGGGTACATCAGCAAACGGAATAAAATATTCCAAAGCTTAACATACCACGTCAGTTATAGCATCCGCGCATCTCCATGGATCACCAGAAGAGAAGCAGACCTGCCGCCAAGGATAAGATGCAAAGAAGTGTCGCATCTCATCCCAATCTGCTGACTTGTATCGCCACACTCGCCTAGTACCATGTGGGTCGAGGTTTGTTGGCGTGTAAGACGATATAGATTTCCCCAGACAGTGATCAGAGGTTCCTAGTGGAGAAGCCACCTCTACCTCATATCTGTCAGGATCAGTGGTCAGCAGGATCAGTGGTCAGCAAGAGGTCTTAGACAATTGGCTGTATGACTTTCAACGTCTGGCACCCTAGTTGCTTGCTTTACCAGGTGGGAGAGGTTTAGCGATAAGGCGAAATTTCTCATTTCCCTCCCAGCATGGTCAGTCTTCTGGAATGGGAACAGCCAATCCTGGTGACAGGCATTAAAGTCTCCCAGAAAGACTAGTTGTGCAGAGGGGTACCGATGCTGGGCCATATCAGCGGCCTCACTTAGATATTCGAATAACCGAGTTGTCTCCTGGTCACCGCTGTGCGATCGGTAAACACAAGTAAAACGATCTTATCGTCACCTGTGTCTGTGTCAACGCTCAAATGGTTGAAAAAGTGGGATCTTCAAGGTGACGGAGACGCTGGCAGCAGATGTCATTGCTGACGTACACACAGACTCCGGCACAAAGGTAAAAGTTGTGCTCCAGCGAGAACCCAGGGTAGTCAAGGTACGCCGCATCTAACCGACATCCAATTTGCGTCTCCGTCAGAAAAAGTAGTTGCGGCTTCTCAGTCTCAAGATGGTGATGGAATTCTCGGATGTTAGAGAGGTGCACTTTCAAAGAGAGGACGTGCAACCGCTGCTTAACCATACTTTTCTTTTTGGTGGTTTTCATAAATGATAAGGAGTGAATAGGGAAGGAAGATGGCAGTTGAACGAGGCGTTGCGTTGATGTCCCAACGACACGAAAAAAATTGTGTGCCTATGAGAGCTTGATTTGGAGACTGCGGGGACGCCCGAACCCCCCCAGAGATCGCCATCGGGTCCTCTCACCCGGTCGCTAACCGGCACGATGAAGTCATTCTGGGATTTTTCGCTAGTTGGCGGGGCAGCCTTTCATGAGTAGCAAGTTTACTAATTGGGCCCCGTATTACCTGCGGTCGGCCAGCGGAGCACCGTGCTTCGGATCCCGCTACCCTCCATAACCAAGCACCCGACACAGCAAAAGTTGACGCGTCGTACCCGGTTCACATACGCAACGCAACAGTTCAGACCCAACCTCCATAAGGCTTCACCTAGCATCATGCCGGAACACGACCGACGTCATTTGGCGGCATGGCTTTGCTTAGGTGGGTGGTAACTTAAAACCTGCGACCAAAGAAAATCAAAAATTCCCCTCGGGATAGTTAAAAACCGAAATCCACGCAGATGAAGTCGCAGGCATCTGCCAGTAATATTATAAATGCGAAAGATACGAGTACTATCTGTTTCCTTCTATCGGTTTGTTACCTTTTCACGACTCAACCGCTGAATCGATCTTGACTAAATTCGGCACGTAGATAGCTTGCATCGTGGTGACGGACATACGATACTATCTAATCTGAAAAATCAACAAGTTCCATCGGTATCTATAAAAAACCGAAATCCACGGTGACGTAGTCGCGGGCATCAGCGGGGTTTCATATAAATGACGAGACGAGCAAATCGTCAACCCGAAGTTAAGTACCATCGCCATTACAGTTGCGGTGTCACCTAGAAGAAAGACCCATTAGAAAGTTCTGTGTACCGCACTGCTCGTCACTATGAGACATCAGTTCTTAAGTCACATGCCCCATAACAATAGCTTCAGTGACCTTCAAACCCAAACAGAGCGATGTTTGCACACACATACGCATAAATCATTACGGAAGAATAATTCGCACTGCGGTGCTACCTACCCAGGGGAATCCCTGCATAATAATCCTCATGATCATCATCAGCCTGGGGCAGTCGTCTGCTGGTCATAGGCCTCTCGCAAAAGGCGTCATTTAACCTTTATGCCTTCACGCGTCCGGTTGCTGCCAGCCGAATCTTATCCACTAGAAAAACACCTAGCATAGCTCTTTCTATTGCTCAGAATGCACTTAATTTGGGAAGATTCATCAGGTTTTCTCGTCGCCTATACCGCAAAGACTGAAAGCGAAAATCTAGAACAGTGTGTTCTGCCTTTATTCACCCATAGCGCTGCTCCTCGAGCTCAAGTCATTCAGAGACCAATGGAAATGCTGCCACCGGTAAAATCCAAGCTCTTTTCTCATTCTTACTTAGTCATAAAGAAAATAGTGATAAAGTCATGACAATGTGCTTATTCATTTAGGGTCTGTTTTGGGTTTATTGTTTACTTCAAGATAATTTATTAAGTTACACGTCTCTGTTGATCATGACCAGAGACAGTCCACGATGACATTAGAATGATAATAACGCTGGAAGTTTAGTATCCTTTGCCACAATATATTTCCCCTCACTACCATTTACTCTCGAATGCAAATCATTTGTCCACGTTACTCGACACTAAGATTTCTTCTGTATCGTGGGAGCGTTTTACAAACACAACTTTCACATGCACAATTAACATAATTTGTTAGTCTTCGAGACTAGTTGTAGCCTCGAAGACTAACAAATTATATATTTGCTCAATTGTTGACTGCGACTGGGAATCGAACCCAGAACCCGCGGCGTAGAAGTCTGGTACTCCGCCCACTACACGGTCGTGAAAATAACAACATGAATATGTCTCGCTACTATGCAGAAGCCTTTCCAATTTTAATAGATTTTTTTTTATTTCCCGCATATGCAACGCAACGTGATAAATCAGTACAGAAAATAGCAACTAACAATTTTCGCGGTAGCGGCTCAAACCGGGGATCGAACACAAGTCACTGCAGAGCTATGAAACTTAAGCGACCGCCCAGCCCCTTAGTTAAGAGGGCTCCTAATGAATTGTTTATTTAATAGTAATAAATAGGTCGAATTGAGTGCAAGGTTTTTTTTATAACTTTCAACAGAGTGCCACGTGTCTTTTTTGAGCCACTGTTACGTTGTTAATTTTGCGTAAATAACACAAAACATTATATGGTCACAAAACAATAAATTTTAAGACCGCAAATACTCCGAATCGTTTATGATACCATTAAATAGAATTTGTCCCTCATTCCAACCGCAATAAGCCTTATTAATGTTATGCAGTTATTGAATTGCGAAAAAGTGTTAGGGTTTCGTCCGTACAAATGAATTTTAAATTATAATTGAACTTATAGTAATGATTTCTTATATTTACGCGAACACTACACATTTAAATGAAACTAATTTTACGGATTTTATCGCGTTTTATTTTATTTTTCGTTATCGTGATATTTTTCGTTTCGTTATAAATAATAAAATAAAACGCGATAAAATCCGTAAAATTAGTTTCATTTAAATGAACTTATAGTTTTCATCTTACGTTTTTATTTTATATGAAAATATGACGGTACGAACAAAACGTTCATATGATGGTAAGTGTAACGTCCGCTCATAACTAGTGTGTCATCCAAAATATTTCTGTGTTGCACCACAGTGCGCCCGCCCATCTGAGGCATCAGTTCTTAAGTCTCATATACCAGTAATTACGCTAGCTCTCAGTGCCCTTCGAGCCGAAACACCGTAATGTTTGCACACTACAGCCTCACGGCAGAATAACTGGCCCTGGAATGGTACCTACTAGGCCTGTTATGGGCAAACGTTGCACATACCATCAGGTGAACGTTTTGCTCGTCTCGACAATTTATCAAATAAAAAAAAAGTCCCTAAGCTATCACGGCACTTTGAAAATGTAGTTGTGATAAGTTCCATTATCACTTAATTACAGCACGTCATCATCATCATTATCATCATTACAGCCTATCAAGTCCACCAACATAGGCACATAGACTGCTACAAAACTGTTTGACAGTACGAGGTTCCACTCGAGAAACTTCCTTCCCTTACGGTTATCGGTTTTACGAGCTACGAGTATATTATTACAACATGTACAATATATTAGTCTATAAAAAAGTAAAGCAACAGCGTCTGCTGAGCACAGGCCTCTTCTCATTTCAGAGAGGATTTTGGAGCTGGGAAGAATCCGCCACACTGCTGCAATGCGAGTTGGTGGACTGTGAAGTCGTTGAAATATTCTTTATCTCTCAGACATGGAGGTTTCCTCACGATGTTTTCCTTCACCGCCGAGCACGTGATAAATCAGCACTTCAAATTGCAATTAACAATTTTAGTGGTGCCGGCACCGGGAATTGAATCCAGGTCACTCGCGTACTATGAAAATTAAAGCAAGCGCCTAGCCCCCGAGCTACCAAGGCTCTATTTTATTCGACGTTCAATCAATTTTACACCGGCTCAAAAAATAATACCTTGTCAGAGAAGTACCGGCAAGAAACCCAGGGGCCTTCAATATCATATTACGTAATGTCATGAATAAAAAACATTATTTAATTACAATATCACTAATTTGGTAGCCAGGGGATTTGCAAGTGCAGAGTAAGAGTTATTTCCACACACCTTTGTCCTCTACGTAATGTCTAAATCTATTTTATAACACGCTTTTTCTTATGTCTCCTTGACAAATTTCTTGAAATTCGTTATAAAATTTTATCGATCTACACAGAAAAGATTTTCCAGTTTTGGCCAACCAAAACACAAGAACCTCTAACCCAAATAAACCAAAATAAACAAAAATATTCCTTGTCGTAAAATAACTGCACAGTATGTAAATTATTATAAATCAATCGATGAATATTAATTATGAACAATAGAAACGTAAGAAAACGCTGAACTCAATAACGACCTTGAAAGTTTAGTCCGATAGCGCCCAAAGTAGAGATCGCGCGCGTAGTGCAAAGAAAATAATATTTTCATTTTTCAGCGTTGCATTGTAAAAATAAACTTCCTTTATGTTTTGATTTAAAAAACAGCCATCCAAGTAAATCCACACGCGTGGAGATTTCCTCAAGATTTTCCCTCCGCGGCACAAATCCGTACTGAAATCACAAACCCGCGCTACGAGTACGTGCTAGAGTGCAAATTCACATCGCACTCGAGTAGAAAACTCTTGAACATCATTTATATAGTATTATAGTAACTACAGTTTCCGACGGTCCAAATTATATCTCTCAACTTCCTGAATGCTACATTGTAAACCATCCCTATATATTGATTATTCCTTCACTTAAATATTGCATGTATTTTATTAAGACGGCCGCGTAGTGTAGTGGTAAAGTGACAAAATACTTTTACGCCGTGGGTCCTGGATTCTAATCGCTGTCCGGAGTCAACATTTGTGCAAAAACATAAATTGTAGGGTCTGGTTATGCTGTGATTGTTCTCGTGCCCCTTACACAGCTTATATAACCAGTTTCGCAATACTATGGTACTGTAAATGTACTGGTTGATACAAAACTTACAATGGTCACTTAGACCTTTAAAATAACAGGTACACATTTAAGTTATTCGAATAGAATATAAATTTTTAACAGTTCTCGCTCCCTATTGGACCATCGAGTAGGAAAGAAAAATGCCTCAGACCTGAGAAGAACCAGTAAGCAAGCCAACGGGTTTGCTTCGATTTGATCATTAGAATGTTATCAGCCCTATATAGTCAATATTAATCCTCTAAGTAGTAAAGTTTATTTGACCGCTTTACTGAAAATCATACCGCTTTTAAGCATATGTCGTAAATATGTTAATAAATATGACGCCAAATATCGTCACTTTCATATTCCTTTGTTTAGTAGGATGATGGCTGATCTATGATACCTGATCTATGGGCTATCTCAAAATATAACATAATAAATAAACCTTTTGTAATAAAGAATCTTGTTCCTAATCGGTTTTTAGAACGTGCACACGTGCACACGGGCACAGAACAGAAAATTTTTCTGTTGTGTTGTGTGCATTGAATAATAGACCAAATGCTAATAATTTTCTTTTGCCGCATGAATTACCACAAACCAACTAATATTTTATTTTCAGCCCATAAACGACGTTTTAGCAAGTTGCACGCCTGACACGTACGAAGACGTTTGCAAATCGAAATTAAACGACTATCGCACGAGATACGAGAAAGCGTGCAAGGGCTATTCGAAAAACGTGGCACTTTATAAGCGTGCTGTTAAATGGGCGAATAGACCGGACAGCATTGATTATGTCGAAGAAATGACACTTAAGAGTAACAAGAAAGAAAACGACACGTCGGCTTTGCAGTTCTTCCAGGACAGCGCCACAGTCAAATATAAAAGCGCTTCTTTAGAACTTCGAAACATCTTTATGGAATTGAAAAACGGGGTTTTCAATTGTAATGCATTATCTTTTGTTAATATTAATAGCGCATAAACTTATTATAGTATGGAGCCTATTTTGAATAAATTCTTGTTCAAACAACAGCAATCCATGGTACTAGTTTTAGTCATTTTTCGACCTTTTTGGAAAAATTAAATAAAATATGTTGACATCATCTGTCTTTCAATTATTGCTTCAACTTATTACGGTTCCGTAGTAAAAATAGAACCTTTATCGTTTCGTTCTTTCCGTCTGCCGTTGTATCACAGCCATTTTACTTGGAGACTATATAGATACAATTTTAAAAGGTATTTTGAAGTGTAGTCGATATAATAGTAGTTAGATAGGTCTTAAAAAATGAATACTTAGCTTATAAAGTCGTAAAATACTGCGCCGCGGTTCCTGGGTTAGAATCATTGCCGGAGCTATCATTAGTAAAAACAGAATCTGATAGTTTTCGGATCATGTTGTGTTAGGATTGTTCCCGTGTCTGACACTGCGTCCTTCGGAGCCATCCTCCGATCTTATCGCATGAGCGTTACACCGAACGTGGGTAGGTTGGGACTAGAAATAACAATTGAATCGCAACTTGCGAGTACACTTGTGGCTCAATAATATCGCCTGCGTAGTTACTAGCTTCGGGCACTGAGAGCTAGTGTAATTACTGGGCATATGAGATTTAAGAACTGATGTCTCAGGGTTCTATGCAGCCCAGCATTTGTTATGGACAGACGTTGCACTTATCATCAGGAGAACGTTTCGTCACTTTCACGACACGTTCACACACCGGGCGCGTCACCCTGAGACATCAGTTCTAAATCTCATATGCCCAGTAATTACACTAGCTCTCAGTGCCCTTCAGACCTAAACACTGTAATGTTGCATAATACTGCTTAGCGGCAGAATAACTGGCACTGCAGTTTAGTACGTTAAAAGATTTTTTGCATAGGGATCCTACCGTCAGTAAATAAGAACCCAAGACCCGCGTCGTAAAAGTCAGATATTCTCACCACGAGGCCACACGAACGTCAATTGCTACTAATATTACACAGATACAGTGATACTTCATTAGGGTTATATAAAACTTAAAACGAAAGTGAAGTGGCCAACTCTCAAAAAATAAATAATATGTCTAAATATATAAAATAGAGAATAGCTCCATCTGGTAGAAATTATTTGACTATTAGACAAATTCATTTCTTCCAAACTTAAAATAACGCCATCTACTTCGTTGGTCAAATATTGCGAACCGTCGTAAGAAATCTCGGCACCTTTTATAGCGACAAACTAATTTATATGGAAGTTCTGATTAAACAAACTAGATGGCGTAGAACCATTATTTAGTGATTTTCCATTCCACTGTTTTATTTTGAAACATCTTATGTTCAACCTAAAACTGCAATTCCTATACCAATAATGCCGGTACTACCGGTACTGCCTTTTTTTACACTAAGAGTAAGAGGATTTTTCTAATACAGTTCGTTACTTACTCTTACTGCGCGGTAAACGATTATTAAATTGCGTTATGACGTTTAAAAGTAAAAGTGAGTTTTCGCAAAGATAAGCTTCTTACATAAATTTTCACATTTATGTCAGAAGAAACATTTTTAACGTATTATTTATAAGAAGAAGAATTGAACCAACAATAGGTGTAGAATGATTATTCGCAAATAGCCTAATCTATACTGATATTATAAAGTAAAAGAATTTGTTTGGTTAAATGCGCTGATCTGAGTTCTGACTATTGGTTCGAATTGAATTTTTTTTTTGTGTTGGATAGCCCATTTATCGAGGAAGGACTATAGACTATATAACATCACGCTACGACCCTTAGAGCGATTTCCTCTAAATTGAAGCCTCACAAGTGAAAATGTACAACGTTCTAGGGAATTTGTGGTTGATATTGGTAAATTAAAAATTGTTCGAAGTTGGGTTGGTTTTTTGAAGTTGTTTGAGTTTTTTCCCTTTTTTTGCATATGTAAATTTATTTTTATTCTCGGTTCATCATCAGGAATACAAAAATAGTCCACTGCTTGTGACTTATTACGCTTCACGCCGGATTTGGATTTGCCACAATCTCCACGCTTGGCAGGCGGATTGGCTATCGCTGGCACACCTCGCATCTTATTCCCTGCTGCCCGTACCGATTGTACATTTTCAGTTTGACATTTTCGAGGTGATTATTCGTTTTATAGACAAGCTACGTCAAAATTACCCGCAACTGACGAGCTTGTATGAAAATGCTCAAGAAAGTAGAAGCGAAAGATGTGTGTTGGGATCGTAGCAAGTAGAAATATGTGGTATCTGCCTACCTCGATGAGAAAAAGGTGTGACTGTATGTATTTATGTAGGATTATAAAGGCCTCGCTAGATTTTCTTATACTGCCACCACACGGCATTAGTTTTTAATAATTTTATTTTTAAAATAAAATATATAACTGTTTTTTGTTTTGCTTGACTGATGTGCAAGGGTGACGAGCGCAGTGGGTGATACACAGAAATTGTATGGGTGACACAGCATTTGTTATGGGCAGACGTTGGCCTACTGGTGATAGGATTCCGTCGGGACAGGTAGGATCCGTCTAGACAGATATTTTATGGGTTACACAGCATTTGTTATAGGCAAACGTGACCGTTTTGCTCGTTTCGTCACCTTATCCAATAAAAAAAAACTATCAGGAGAACGATTTGCTTGCCTCTTGATTTGCTTAATGGTGGTAGGATTTCTATGCAGGAATCCGTCTAGGTAGGTACCACCCCAGGGCCAGTTATTCTGCCGTGAAGCAGTAGTGTACAAACATTACTGTTTTTCGGTTTGAAGGGCACTGAGAGCTAGCGTAATCACTGGGCATATGAGACTTAAGAACTGATGTCTCAGGGTGACGGGCGCAGTCTGGTGTCACACAGAAATGTTCTGCGTGACACAGCATTTTTTATGGGCAGATGTTACACTTACCATCAGGTGAACGTTTTGCTCGTTTCGTCACTCCACTTTAATCTTTAAAAAAATGAAGTGCGCAGTCTGTGCATCGTAATGTGTTTTGCTTTTCAGTAAGACTTAAAAAAAATTGTACGGATTTTATTTGAAACAAGTACACAAATACATAACACATATATTTACAAAAACCAGTCCTTACCAATTCATTCGCTAAATTACAATAAGCATTTCTTTACGTTAAAATTGGAAAAATATTTAATTTCCCTAATGTTAACATTAAATTATTCTTTATAAATTACAAAATGGTTTACTTAAGGCCTCCGCTGATACAACATTAACCGTATTACAGCTTTACAATTTATATTATTACTAATTTCTGTTTATTACTAATATTTATAATGAGTCTACGCCGGACTAGAATAGTATTTAGATCTGTCACTTCTAACGATCATATCCACATGTAAGGGGTATATTAAAACTAATCGATGTCTTTAAAACGACATTTACTTTTAGCTGGTCACACATAATCTGGATTAATGATTATTCACTCAAAGCGGAACTCCTCCAAAAATAAATTACAAAATTATCAATGACATTTTACTGACATACTGGTCAGAATTAATAATTCCGCGATTGATGTTTAATGTACCATTACCAAACGACAATTTTTTGTATAAGTACTAAAAATTACAATTACCAAAAATTTGTACGCAAACTTTATTACATGTATTATGTAGTTAATTTTGTAAGAAATGTGCCAAATTGTTCAAATGATGTAGGTCCTATACTTAAATACATAAGAAAATAGTTTTTTCTTTTCATTATAATTGATATGTGGCCAGTATGTACTTTATTGAATAAAACTAAATAAAAAAGGGTAAACGTCATTAAAGTAATATATATATATATATATATATGAAAATGGGCATGTTATGTAACATATAGAAAAATACTAATATGACGACAATATCAGCGCACTTAAAAAAAAAACTGGACATGAATCAGTATGGCACTTCATTAAAACGATTTTATTTATTATCACCTATTAACTATTAAAGCATGGACTATTATGTTATATATAATATTATATATAATTATAAAATACCTAAAATCGTTCAATAGTAAAATAACAATACAACATAAAAACTAAGAATAAAGAAACTAAAAGCAAAGAATTTGTTAAATAATGTAATATTCTCATAATTTGTAATTCAAATGTTAAATTTATTTGACTTACTCGAACGAATAAATAACGGGAAAAAATTATACAGGATTTCCATTAACTGTTTGCATTAACCATTGACTCCGAACCCAATTGCGATATCTTCACATTTTGACATTTGTGTTTTATAACAAATGTGTTTCTATTTTATAAAATATGACACTTTCGCTGTAATAAACATTCATAAATTTATTCCTGTACATTCCGCTAATTATGCTCAGGTAGGTGCAGCGGCTACGTTATTTGGAACTATTTCCGATTCTTCATCAGCTGTATCAGCCTCGCTTTCTTTTGTAATGGGCTCCTCGGGTTCGTCCCGCATCAAGGCTCTGTATTTCTTGGCAATTATTTCCCAGTCGACTACATTCTCAATACGCGTCATATTGTTAAAACTTAATTGAGAACCCAATGGACTTAAATGCACAACCGATAGACGTGTTGAATCTGTAATTAACGATTAAAATAATTTTGTAATTAATTACTATTTAAATTTTGTTTTCTTTATAGTATATAACACGTCGTTACATTATTACGACGTAAATTATTTATATTTCTTTTTATTGAATTAAGTGACAAGACGAGCAAAACGTTCACCTGATGGTAAGTGCAACGTCCTGTCCATAACAATTGCTGTGAAACTCAGAATATTTCTGTTTGGCACCACACTGCGGCCGTCACCCTGAGACGTCAGTTCTTAAGTGCACAACATGTCAAGTAATTACACAAGCTCTCAGTGTCATTCAGACCGAAACACAGTAACGTTTTCACACTACTGCTTGACGGTAAAATAACTAGTACTACGGTGGTACCCACGGTACGGTGGTAAGCGGATTCCAGCATAGGAATTCTATAACTAGGATCCTCATGCAGGTTCCCTCACGATATTATAGTATTCCGTAACAGCTGAGCACGTGGTAAATCATCACTTAAAGTCGCAAGTAATAGTTTTAGTGGCACCGGCACTGGCAACAAAACCTGGTATCCTCACACTATAAAATATTATTTAGTCTAGCGAAGCTAATGATCACTGTGGGATTTTATTTTAAATTAATGAAAGATTTTCCCAAAACAAAACCCAAAACTTGGTAAAAGATTTACCAAGCCACACAGTTGTTTCAATTATACAAGCAAGAAACAAAGTATACATATACTCGTACTTAACACAAAAAAAATTACCTTTTGGTACAACCTGTCCTCTTTTTACCTTGGATAACCATTTGGCGCCAGCTTTAGATCTTGCACTCAATTGGTCTTGTCTTTGCATTCCAATCATGTGCACCAAACTTGGTCGCTTCTTCGTGCTAAGACGATTCTGTCAAATTGAAAATTTTGTTAACAAAACAGAACAAATAAGAACAACGATGTTTAAGTATATTTAGCTAGTTTCATGTTAAAGGCCTTAGCCACGTTTGTCTGTGCAAAAAATGCTAAAGTAACAAAACAAGTATTGTCATATTTCAGCAAGGTGTTTTTAAAACACACGTTCTAAATTATATCCTTATGATTATTGCTTGATTAATTACATTCCAGCCTCATTAAAATTAACGCACTCACTATTTCAAATTTAATCACCACATTATCCAGGTGCAATCACAATTGAAGATAATCTTTATTGTCATCAATATTATTTACGGACTGTTATCTTGCGCAAGTATGAAGCCGTGTGGTGGCGGCTCATTAAAAGAATACTACCACTCCATCTCATCCAATGGATGTCGTAAAAGGCGAGTAAGGAATTAAACTGCACTATGCACCCAACAGCGCATGGTGGCGATGGGCTCACCACGTATCACACCAAGTGCATTATATTGTTTTGGTGAAACGTGAATTGTGGGAGTCATCTGCTTTTGCAGTGAGTGCCCTGTCTCTGACTACCCCTTATGGGATACAGTCGTGACCTTATCTATGTATGTATGTATGAAGAATTTTCTGCGCTTGACTATGGTGTTGCTATTGCATGGCCTAACACCTCGACCTGCACGGTCAACGATCTAGGTGTTTTAGTGCCAGCATATTTAAGACGGTCATGACATATTCTTTTTAATTACTTTTTGTGTTAGGCAGATCAAAGTAGACATTCAACAATCGTGTCCAGAATCAGTACTGAGTTATTTAAATAATTAGAGATTTCTCGTATGATCTTAGACAAATGACTTACAACTGAATGAAGTACTACTATATACAAAAGGAATTACAATTCTTACCTTACATCTATGAATTAGCCACATAAGCCACGTTGTGACCAAATTAAGTGGAGATGGAGCTGTATTCGTTCGATGCATATTACGAATCAACTTTGATAAACCGTACTTCCATTCTATATCTGATTGGGCCTGCAAATTTTGATTTATTTAAAGTTCATAAAATGTTATCACATAGATAAGTATTCTCATACGATTTAAATATATAAAATTCAACATAAAGCAAAAAATATTTAGTCGCAGCTTTATAACTTTGCTTTTTCTGTAAGAAAGTAATGTATCTATTTTACGAATTCGAAAAAGTGTTAGTTTAAATATATGTATGCATTCTTTATTTTTAAACTAAAAATACAGTGCAGATGTTAGTTTTAGTAATGGCTGATTCATTTACAAACATTTTAAAGACTATTTATTTAATTATTTATATAATTTTATATTTGTTTACTTCATGTTTTTAGGTAGAGTAAATTTAAACAGTAGTGCTGCGCCACATGATAATACTCGTTACTAAAAGTACCTGAATTCTTTGATACGTGTCTGACATCATAGCAATCAGGAGATTAATTAGTACCACCACCGATACCAGCATGTAAATTCCAAACACGATTTTAAACAAATAGTTCGTCCATACTGGTTGTACGTTTGCATCGTTTCGATGCACCCTGGTCTGCTCCGTTGTCGTTTGTCCAAACACAGCGAAGAACAGCAGCTCGAAGGAAAATAGTGGATTCATCGTCACTGCGAACAAGATGCAAGTTCGAAGTAACTACGTAGTTACCTGTATACGCTGATAAGTGTCCGACATCATCGCAATTAGGAGCGTTACGAGCACCACAACTGATATCAGCAAGTAGGCCCCGAACACGAACTTGAAGAGATTCTGCGTCCACCAAGATCTCACGCTGGATATGTAGTTTAAGTCGGACAACGTAATCTGGCCGAAAAGGGCGAAGAACAATTTCTCGAAGGCTTCGATCGGTGATAAAGTCACTAGAAGACAATACTCAAATGGACCAATTCTCTAGTAGCTCAAAACTCATCACAAAAGAGAGGTAAGGGTAGCTTAATGCACAATTATTCATCCAAGAGATATGTATTATGTTTTCATTAAATCACAAATGTTTATATCATGACATATCACGATACTTAGCATCAATTTACCCCTACTATATTATCTAGAATGAATCCTAAATCAATGCTACGTATTGTAACAGTCTTCCAACAAACAATTAAATTTGTCACTGGCAGAAGTATCAAAAACATTTTGCTACAATACGTTGCATGAATGATTTCGTAAAAATCTTTCAAAGTGTCAACTAATTTGACGTCAAATGTGCATAGGTGGGGTAGATTGATACGTGTATTGTAGTAATGTAATGAAGTTATGTTTAGGGTTATTGTTTGAACTAGAACTGTGGTCTGTAAACAGTTTCAATGTTGAAAGTAAGTTAAAAAAATATATGCCAATATTCGATGCATCATTCCACCCCAATCCTCTCTATATAGCAAATACATGAATGGTGTTGGCACACCAAAAGTGCCACAACGACGACAACAAAAAACACATCCGTAGCAAAAAGTGATACCTCGAGACACTGGTGTGACAAACGCAGGACATAAGCCAGCGACGGCATGCGCAAAACATAATTGCTCCATCAAATGCGGTGAGGTCGGCCACTCATTCCACTAAAACTATGATTGTGACGAGTAATGCATTTTCTGTGCCAGCATCGACATCTGGAATATACATCTCTCGTACAATTTCACGTAGCGTGTTATGGCAGAAAATATTGTGTATATATTCAACATTTTCACACTAATTGCATTTAAATGACAATTCATGACAAAAACTAACCAATTATTTAGTGTGTTTGTATTGTACAGACCTAACACATTCCACATTCATTTTGTGTAATAGTAGCAAACATTGTCTAACAAGTACTAACTCCGATAATAATATCAATTGACGATGATAACATTCCCGATGTGACGGCGAACATTCAAGCCTGCAAGCGGATGGTTTTTAAATAAAAAATGAACAAGCACACCGATTTGTAATGCAACCATCATATGAATGATTTACTTCGTGAGCGATTAAATAAAAGTAAACATCGTTTATCTCTATCTCTAACGTCGGACTTACGTCCCGTCGGTCCCTGTTTCCTCCGATATGATTCCCCAGAAAGATTATTAATCCATTGTGAATCATATGTTTGGCGTTTCATCCGTTGACTATTATCTAATTTGTAATAATAATGATTAAACAAATTTCAATATCAAAAAGAATTAAATGTAATTAACTCTTTAAAAATACACTAAAATGATAAAAGACACCATTTAACTGTTTAAATCTAGTAACTGTTTTGTGACTTGAGAGTATAATATTCCAACAAAACCTAATAGCTTTGTCAGTGTAGTGTAGTTAAAAATCTAAAATCAATAAAGAAAAACACTTACCGTCTGAAAAAAGTTTCCTTCTAGCTTGTCGTGCGTATTTATTGTCCTCTGGTTTATTTAAATTCCTAAACGGCTGGTTCAAAGCAACAATATGCATTGAAAATCCGAATACAAATATAGCTAACACAGCGAGAAATCTTCCTAAATCCTTCATTAGATCACCAATAATAATAGCCCATGGACCAAAGAGATGATGGAAAGACAAAAAGTCCAATATTTGAACGCAAGCTAGTAGAAAAGATAAAGCAAAACACTGATTTCTGCAGTACATTAATGTTGGCCAATACTTAGGCATTATGAATATCCAGCCTACGACGTGAGTCGCTACTCCAATCATCCCTAACAGCAATACTGCTATTTTAATCCATCCTAATCCAGATTTATCACTAGGGTTTGTTAACTCAAAGAGGAGAAGTCCACTTAATGAAATAAGGAGCATCCATTCATACCATCTCGGAACTAAACTTTCCCTAAATATAGAATTATAAATCGGTGTTATTGCGACTAAAGCTAATAATACCATAAGAAAAATATGAGCCGTTAAATACGACATAAACTTAATTATTGGAACCTTATTATATTTGTGGCCTAGTGGAAGAGAAAATACCACCCATACGGGGGGACATATTATAAACGAGAAAAAAAGGAACATAATTTTGATCCCATTCCACTTGAGGCTGCCTCTCCAGAGTTCCTGAAAGAAATCAACCATTATGAATATCACAATGGATACTTGATAGGTAGTATTACTATAGTAGACGAAGTTACCTATTTTTTACCTGAAGATATCTTTGGACGACTGTGTGTGCAATTACTTCCTTTTGCTCATTTTCTATCAATACATCTAAAAATTCGATATTTCTGTTATCAGTAGCGGTAAGTATATGACCGGCTGAATCAGCACCAGCAGCTAATGCTAACAGTTCAGTAGCCATTGCTTCACACTGTTTACCAGCTGCTATAAGATCTTTGGCACGCTCCTTTTCCTGATGGCATTTAATAAAAATTACTATTTACAATTCGATGAAAAAAATATCCAGTATTGTACAGAAATTTAGTACGTATATGTATTACCTTAGTAGATAAATTAATGTAAAGGTTTGACAACTTAGCAGCTGTATCTACAGGTGCAGGCGAAACCAAAACAAATTCTTCTATCGGTATATTGTTATGATTCTTAGAGCAAACCATTAGGTTATAAATGAACCTTTTATCGTCCATTAGAGATTGTGTATCATGTTCTTTATGTAACAAGTATTCAAGAACATCATTGTGATTTTCGGAAGCAGCGAACCAAATAGGGGCACAGTTTAAATTTGTTTCACTTTTAGGTGATGCTCCAGATTCACACAGCAATTTCACAACATTTAGATGTCCAGCTTTAGCCGCACAGTGCAATGGAGTCCAGCCATTTTTATCTGTAGCGTTGATTTCTGCACCTTGACCTAATAAAACTTCAACCATTTGATAATGGCCGTATGTTGAAGCTATATGTAATCCTGTTTTACCGTGTCTATCCATGCTTTGGAGTAGTTCTGCTGATCGACTTAATAAGAGACCAACAATAGACATATGTCCACCAAAGCATGCAAGATGTAATGGATTATATCCCTAAAAACAAATATTATTTATAAAATATTTTCATATTTATGAGATATGCAAAAGAACATAATATATTTTATAACAATAAAAAAACGGAAATGATGTTCCGATCGAGAAAGGGACCCCAAAATAGTGCCGAAGGTCTGTCTGAGTAGGTAGCCTGGTAAGGTAGTAGACAGCTTCAGTTATCTTTGCCACATCGTCGCTTCTAGTCTGAAGGATGACGCAGGCATAGAAAGAAAGCGTAGGGCCCATGACGGTGGGCAATATAATTGCAAAGAAATTCTATAAGTCATCAGGATTGCACTCTTTCGATCATTCTGCCAAACGTTTTACTCGTGTCAACTCTGGACTGATTATAGCAAGAAGACATTTGATAGAATACGAGTGACCTATAATAACATATTTAGAAATCTATTGTAGTGTTTCTAAATAGTATATGGAGGCTCGGGTTGATTCGTTTAATGCCATCTTGCGAACCAGAATAGCATCTTTTATGTCCAGAGTTAGAGAGAGTACTCGTCTAATAATACTATTATCAGAAGTCTAGGGGACAGACAGGCAACAGTATATTGATATTGGGTGAAAATAGCAACGTAACATAAGAAAAATGTTGTATGTACTTAATTTGTAATTGATTATTTATTTTTATTTGTCACTAAATGTTATTTAAATACATACATACATACGATCCCATAAAGGGAACACGACTGTATCCCATAAGAGGGTAGTCAGAGACTGGGCACTCACTGCAAAAGCAGACGACTACCACAATGCACATTTCACTAAAACAATATAATGCACTTGGTGTGATAGGCGGTGAGCCCATCGCCACCATGCGCTATTGGGTGCACAGTGCAGTTTTCTACCTTACTCCATTGGATGAGATGGAGTGGTAGTATTCTTTTAACGAGCCGCCACCACACGGCACATTTTACGCACGGTTATTTAAATATGAATTAAAGAGAATTGTTATAGTTATATTAATATATTATTACCTTTTACAAATTAAACTTAAAGGAAACTTACATTTTCATTAGTAGCAGCATCAACTTGAACCCCAGGGGAGTTAAGAAGTAATCTCACAACATTTTCATTTCCGTTGTAAGCAGCGAGATGAAGGGGTGTAAGACCAGATTCGGCTCCTAGTACAGGAACTAAAGATATTCCTGTGGGTGGTTCCGACTTTACCGTCCCAGGAACGAATGAAAGAAGCTCGCGGACAGTTTCTAAAACATTTACATTTATTCAACTGTGTTTTTGATTTACTAAGTAAAAATAAATTCTTAACAAAAATCAAATACCGGCTTGTCCATAATATGCTGCAATATGTAGAGGTGTTAGCCCTAACTTTTTACTAGATATCCTCAATGTATTTGTTGATCTCATGACATCTAATACGTTTGTGTGACCATGTTCCGCTGCTAAATGAACTGCAGTTAATCCTGCTCTATTTTCATCGGTACACGATGCACCAGCTCTGACAAGTACTCGTACAACGTCTGCGTGACCACCCTCCGCAGCTAATTGTAGTGGCGTTGAATCGTTTAATTTGTTCCTAGCCGATATGACACCAGTCCTATCAAATTTCATAAGTTCTTCGATCACTTTCACCGAACCTTGAATAGCAGCAATGTGAGCACACGTGTTTCCATCTTTTGTTGTTGCCATAACTAAATTAGGATGTTGCTGGAGAAATAGTTGTACCACTTCGGAGTAATTATTTTGTGCAGCAGCATGTATTGGTTTTTGACCTAGCTCGTCTGTGGCATCGATGTTAGCTCCTAATTCTAGTAATAATTTACAAACTTCTATTTGTCCACTGGCAGCAGCCAAATGTAGTGGTGTTTGTTTTTTTAAAGTAAGTACATCAATCATTGCATTATGATCACGTATAAGAAATTTAACCAAATGTGCGTATCCATTCATAGCGGCTAGGTGGAGTGCAGTCCTTCCATTTCTGGCTTTAGAGTTAATAAACGCCTTGTTTGTTAGTAAAGCATCACATACTTGCAAATAACCATGTTCAGCGGCGAGATGCAGTGCTGATCTACCTTCCACATCAAAAACATCTACCCTGGCGTGATTAGCAAGCAAATTAGTTACAAGTTCCATGTGTCCTCGATGACACGCTATTAAGAGAGGCGTCCAACCGATAGAGTTCTGTTTATTGAGTGCTTTACTGACATCAGCAGTAGATAAATCAGAAATCATTTCTGTCATGACGTCATTGTTACCGGCAATAGCGCAGAAATGAAATACTGTCTCGTGATTATGTTTGGTCACCAACGTCACGTCTGCGCCATGTTCCATTAGGCATTTTACAACTTCCCTATCAGCTGACGGCAATTTTACTTCTTCTTTGGTGATTTTACAGGCATAATGTAATGCACTTGCACCGTCTTCGTCGACAGAATCTATATACGCCGTCGCAGCGGTATCCCCCCTTTTATCTTTAACAAATTCTATTAATTGCCGTACTATGCTTGGCTGGCAGCTTCTACATGCCATATGAAGAGGAGTTTCACCTGTCTGAAAAGTTATTTAGAATATTATTGCACTCGTTATTGACATACATTAATGTGTGATGCAAGAGACCATTAAAATATACAACAATGTTGTAAAATGGACAATGATGGAATTATACAACAGACATAAAAATAATGATCATTTAAAACGTAACCTTTTTTGATATTTACTTTATTTACTTAGTACTTAAAGTAAATTGAATAATTCTCCAAAATAGCCAGAAATTTATCAAGTTGATTTAGATACAACAATACTAGACTAGATAACTTTGATTAAAACAGAAAACTGTATATTCTCATTCGTTAAAATACTGATCGAGTGACAATTTTCGTTAGATAAATGTATAGTCATTTTAGGTCCGATTACGCGTAACCCGTCATGGGTGGGCCGGTACCCTGACGGTGGCAACACTAATGACTGAATTGCTCGTCAGCCATTCAGGTCCTCACGACGTGCCCACGCTTGAGTTTCAAGTGATTTTTACAGAGGTTTTCATACTCGCTATCACTAGCGGTTACGCTATTGGTCTAGAAGCCCCTTACAGCAAAAGGAGGCTTAGTATTCTCAAAATCCCAAACTTACTAGGTTATTTAGAGATTTGCACAGTAGTATACAACGCATTTTTATTAATTCAATGTCGTTGAAAATCGTTGCTCGTTTAAATACAGGCCTGTTATATGCATAATATTACTAGATTTAATCATTTTAAAACGCGCGACCGCGTGACCTAGAGTTATATACCTATAGTTAGCTAGGAGAAATCATAATGTGGGGAATCGTTTTAAGAAAATCTTATTAATCCATCAGTAACAACGCGTGTTTTGTACAAAGTGAAAGGATATGAAAAGAAATTACTCTCCCGTCCCACACACAAATAAATTATGAACAAAAATTGAGTACCTTGGTCTTCCTTAAAGGGTCTCCTCCGTCTTCTAGAAGAAGTAATAAGGTTGCCAGATTGCCATATTTTGCTGCTACATGCACGGGTGTCATACCATCTTCTGTGGCTATATTTGGTCCCGCACCAGACTTCAACAGCATAATTGCACATTTATCACCTATAAAGTGTTTGACAATAAACATAATTAGTTTTTGTTGTTATTCACTTTCAAAGAAGCATTTTGGGTAACATAAAAGAACATAAATAAACGTGGATATTTTTTACTTATTGGACAGAGCGACAAAACGTGCAAAACGTTCACCTGACGTAAAGTGCAAACCATAACAAATGCAATGTCACCCAGAACATTTCTGTGTGACCCTACACTGCGCTCGTCACCCAGAGACATCAGTTCTTAAGTCTCATATGCCCAGTGATTACGCTAGCTCACAGTGCCCTACAAACCGAAACACAGTATTGTTTGCACACTACTGCTTCACGGCAGAATAACTGGCCCTGGGGTGGTACCTACCTAGACGGATTCCTGCATAGGAATCCTACCACCAGTAAAAATATATAAATATTTAAGTAATAAATGGGTTTATAATTTGTGAACTAAGGCTAAGCGCGCACCACAATTTTACTTTTTGCGACACGATTTTAGAATGTCGTTGTAAAATGTCGCATAGTAAAAAGCACGCGCACTGCGGTGAATTGATTGCTAATTCACAACATACGAGTAGATTTCGTACAGACTGTTTGTCACTGCTTACTACTTCGAAGAAGAAGGAGAAGAAAAGAAGAGAAGACTTATACTTTTACAGCAGAGAAATCTATTAAGATTTCTTTTATCCAAAACACGATGATCTTCGTTTGTACTAAATTTTGCTTGGCTATTATACAATGAAAATACACAAGATATATACTGGTGCCGACATACTCAGGCGACGAATGATGTTGGCCGGCCCAAGCGATTCGATCATATTATCGCGGTTCCACACAGCTCCATATGCTACAGTGTACTTTTGCGATAATCGAGAGAATCGAGAAATCGCATTGAAAATGTGACAAATCAGAATTTTAAAATCGCTGCGTTCTTTATTCGCATATGCGCGCAGTTCCTTATGAAGTTATACGTTGCGTTACCGCGATAAAAATATCGCGCGAATATAAACCCTTGTGCGCGCCAGCCGTAACTGCTGGAGCAGTATGACTGACTTTTGTAGGCATGACAAACGTCTGCTTGTTATAATTACTAACTTTTTTTTAATTTTAGCAATTTATATGAAGTGAGCAAATTGACTCCAGGACCTAGAGTATGTCCAACTATAGTTTGCCTTTAACAACAGAGCCTAGTGAGGCAACTATGTTAATGAGATTACAATATAAACATAAAACCTTACTTTCAAAAGACTTACATCAAATTTACGTTCACTTGCGAAGTTTTTTTATAGGGTAAAGTGACAAGACGTTCACCTGTGCAACGTCTAGCCATAACAAATGCTGCGTCGCCCAGAACATTTCATGCCTGTCACCCTGAGGCCTCTGCCTTTTAAACCGAAACACAGTAATGTTTGCACTCTACTGCTTCACAGGAGAATAACCGGCCATGCGGTGGTACCTACCTGGACCAATGCCTACATAGGAATCCTACCACCAGTAAAACTATCTGTCAATCTCTATCGTTATGCATTACTAATCCACCTCACCATCAGGTATCCTAGCTGCTATGTGCAGGGGCGTCTCCCGCTGCTTCCCCCCTCTTATATGAACATCAGCACCGTATCCCAAAAGAGTTTCGACAACCGCTGGTTTACAAGATTCCACTGCAACGTGTAGTGCTGTGTAGTTGTCCTGGTTAAGCAAAAGACTAGTTTTATTACATTGCTATTTGGGTTAGTATGATGATTACTCTTTAAAGTAAAGTAAGCCGACCACATGGATGCGCTATTTAACGCACGATTTAACGTAACGTTGAAAATCATCAGCTTAACAGCGCTACCATAAATATAGCTTTACGCTGAGCTGACTACCTTTTCTCCGTCGCATACACCAACATTGTATTAAATCGTTATTATTTCATTTATCTACGTAAATTTGTTTTTTTTTGTTCTCTTTCTATTTTGTCGTTTTTTTGTAAATGGTGTTTGTAAACGATCAATAAATATTTTTCAAATTAATGTAATATATTATGTTATAGTTTTAACCGACAAAATTGTATCAAGACTATTTTGATCGTACTTTTGCCTTTCCTTACAATACAAATTAGACTTGTTACTGTGAAAGATGCAACTTTATATGTTAAGCAACAGTCTATATATGTCCAATTGCTGAGCACAGGTCTCTTCTCATTTATGTGAAGGTTTTGGAGCCGAGTTAAGTCCGCCACGTTGCTGCAAAGTGGACTAGCGGACTTCACATATCCTCGAAATATTTACTATTTCTCAGACGTGCAGGTATCCTCGTGATATTTTCCTTTACCGCTGAGCACGTAGTAAATCAGCACTTAAAATTGCAATTTACTGTTTTAGTGGAGCCGGCATCGAACCCAAGCATACATACATACACCAAATGTTACAAACATATTTAAATATATACATACATTCGTCGTTACGTCTACACTCTCGCCTTTTTGCAGCAATGTGTTAATGATCCCTACATGGCCATAGCGCGCAGCCGTGTGTATGCTGCGAGCTCCATCCTGAAAAAAAAAAGAAATTAATGATATGTCATGTTACCAATATATCTAAAAAGTCTAATGTATACATTCATGGTACTTTACTGGTGGTAGGATTCCTGTGCAGGAATCATGTCCGTCTAGGTAGGTACCACCGCACCGAACAAGTAGTGTGCAAACATTACATTACTGCATCGGTTTTAAGAGCACTGATAGCTATATCGCCCTATATAGTCTGGATATCTTTAAAGTCAGCTAAGAGAAATACCACAAAAATATCATGGCCTCCGATAGATCGTAAAGTTACCATGTGGAATATGCTAGACCCAACATGTTCAGTCCTGGCATCAGCATCTGATACTTAGGTTACAAGTCCACATGCCAAGAAGAGCCCCATTAAGACAAATCCTCCCAACTTGTTTATTGAAAAAATACTGCTTAATACAATATTATTATCTACTCTCTCTTTCTCTCTCTCTCTCTCTCTCTTTCTCTATCTCTTAGCAAACAAAACCAGCTATTTTTATGTTACTTACATCTTATAACATACGAATCTAAAACTTATGCGATTGCTTGAATCTTATTCAAAAATAATAAAGCGGTTCCTCTATTATAGAGAGCCATAATATTAACTAATCCACTTCACAATTAAGCCTTGGGTAAGAAATTAAAGCGTATAGAAAAATAGGTCGATCTGACTGCCACCAACACCAAAGTTGTTTCGTGCATGAAACCTCTTACCGAACGTTACACCTAGGCTGTTAATTATATAAAACGCGCTTATTAATTAGCGCCAATAAAACAAAATTAGGCAAGCAGTTAGTTAAAAACACTTTAGTGCAAGCAACACTTTCTTGAAGCAAAGCTTCTTCTTGCTTAAAGTTCTGGGTGATATCGACACTGTTCGGGCAGACAAGGTTCTCACCATCAAATGAACATCACTTACTTCTTAAAAAGAAGTATGGAAGAGTGTGTCCAGCAAACGCTTAAATCATTATTGATACTGAACGGAAAACGGATTCTGTGGTACGGAAAAATTATGCCTCCGTAGGGACATCTATGTGTACCACGTCGGAAGCTCAAGAAATTATCATACGTCCGACATCTAAGTCTCTTTTTTGATAAAATGACGAGACGCGCAAAACGTTCACCTGATGTTAAGTGCAACGTCTATTGAAGTTTCTGCGATGCGAACTACGAGTATATACAATATCTAAAGATTACTGGTAAGAAACGACGGCCTCCCCGATCAGACCACCCGATCTCTCCTTTTCTCTTGGCACATCATCAGCCGAATTGTCAAATCATCCATTATCAATTTAACGATTACTTGATCAAGTAAATTGTGTGCTTGAGTAGTACAACGCGTCTGGTCATAAGATTCTAAGATAGATGCATTGACTGAACATACTAAAGAGGCTTCCATGAAATCCAATGCGTAGAAGAACATTAAGCAGATGCACTCTTTTATTTGCCGTATAGCGAAAGTTTTAGTTTGAAATTTATTTACTCGTGTTATTTATATTTATATATTTAATATATAAAATCCTAAAATAAAAAAGTAGAACAAGTAAATTAAAATTATGGACATTAAAATTATGAACATTAAATTACCTAATTAAACCTATTTATCCATTGCGTAATCTACGTACCTTATTGGGCATGTGAAGATAAACCCCTTTCTTGAACAGCATCATAGCGCAATCTGCGTGTCCATTCAGTGAAGCTATATGCATTAGGGTGCTGCCATCTTTTGTTCTTTCGAATATGGATGCTTTGAATTTATCAGCCAAAAGCTCGATGATTGCAGCGTGACCGTTTTCGGCAGCCAAGTGCATGGGAGTTCGATCTAAATCAAACATTTGTTATTAAAATTGAAATAATTCATTATGTACAGCATCGTCTTATGTACTAGAGCCACATTGCTACTACCGTACTAGATTAATGCTTAATTATGTAGAAAGCTTATAGTAAAACACTTTATTAAAACAGCAACAAAATATAAATATAATCGTAAGATTATTGTTCTGGTTGTTTGTTCTCTAAACATAATAAAAAAAATTAATGACGAACACAGACCGAAAAATTAAGAAAGGAACGAGTATTGTGACACTGTGTTTTTATCTGTTATGATTATATTTTTATATATTATGTAACATAATTGTGCATATTAATATATATTTGTTACAACAAATTAGCGGGTAGAAGTTGTATAGTTTCAATTAGTAGTAGAAGTTGAAATGTTTCTTATCTTGGAGCCGACTGACTTCGGCTGCACTCATTCGTCCTTGAAATTTTACTCTCATCGCGCCCAGAGAACTTTCACTTCAAAAACGTCAAAAACGCCGCCGAGTCACTCTTTAAAGCCATGTAGGCTTAAAAGAGTGACTCGGCGGCTGAATATCGTAGAGTCAATATCGCTTGATAATGCCTCGTTTCGAGCTTAACCACGTGTCGTGTTCTCGACTTCAGTGGCGTGTATTGCCTAGTGACAGCGTTTTAGTCGTGGAGGGTATCAGGTGACTGCTCCTGGTGGCGGAATTTTTTTTTTCATTGGTCAAAGTGATGAAGCGAGCAAAACGTTCACCTGATGGTAAGTGCAACGTCTGCCTATAACAAATGCTGTATCACCCAGAAAATTTCTGTGTGACTGTGTCACTGTGCCCATCACCCTGAGATATAAGTTCTTAAGTCTCATATGCCCAGTGATTACGCCCGCTCACAGTGCCCTTCAAACCCAAACACAGTAATGTTTGCACTGCTTCACGGCAGAATAACTGGCCCTGCGGTGGTACCAGTAGTTTGATTGTGCACGCCATTGTGGGACGGCGGGCTCATTAAATCTAGATAATACCTAGTCCGGCCATAAGTTCTGTTACAAATGAAAATGCATTATTTTTTAATGAAGTAATGTAATACTATTAAAATTATACCTACATATTTATTAGTGTCAGCAAAAAATTAAAAAAAAAATTCTATTCGAAATGGCCACCTTTGGCTTTTATACAAGCCTTTAATCTGTTTGGCCACTATGGCTTTACGCACTGTTTCCAATGGAAATTTCGCCACTGCTTGCTCCAAAGATTTTTTAAGAGACTCAATGTCACCGTGTCGTTTAGAGCAGGCCATGTCCTCTAAAACTGACCATAATTTGAAGTCTTAAGGGTTGAGGTCTGGGCTAGATGAGGGTTAGTCTTCAGCTCTTATAAAGTCCGGAACGTTGGTTTCAAGCCAGGCTTGGGTAGTTCGTGCCTTGTGACTAGGCGCAGAGTCTTGCTGGAAAGACCACGGTATATTTTTAAAAAGTATATTGCTGAGAGGTTTCACAACATGATCCAAGACTGTATCTTGATACACTTTGGCTGAAGTTTTCACTCCTTTTCCACAAAAATGTAGTTTTGTGACTCCTTGATAAGTCACGCCCCACCAAACCATCACTGACGCAGGATGATGACCACGTTGTACCTTTCGGACCACTTGATCAGCTTATTTAGAACTGTGAGCGTACACTTTATCATTTTGCTTATTGTAGTGTTCTTCAATCGTGAAAATGGTTTCATCGGTAAAGAGGATATTTCTGTGCCTTTCACCTTTTCACGTACATTCTGTGCGTATCGCGACAGAAAGCATTTGATCGATCCACTCTCTTTAATTGTAAAGATTGTTTTAGGGCATGTTCTGTATATCGAACGATAATCACCGAGCTTCAGGTCTTGTTTTATAATACGCGACAGAGTCCTAGCGGGAATCTTCATTTCTCGCGATAAGATTTTTTGCTTTCTTATGGGGTTTCGACGAATTCTGGCTTTAACAGCATTAACAGCCTTTGTAGTTCTAACAGCCGCCCTGATCTTTCTGGTCTTCGACAGAGGAAGTGTTGTTGTATCTGTTGATAGTACGATATACGAACATACGGCTGATACCAAGCTTTTGAAGTGTCTGGAATATGACCGACGGCTCCATACCCACTTTGCGCAAGGCGATCACTGCAATCCTATTTTCTTTAACACCCCATTCCATATTGTAATTTGATAATGAACACGAAAAAATATGTGAAATGGCGCAAAATCGAAAGAAGTTTTTAAAATATTTTACGTGTTCCAAATTCAAAATAATTAAAAAGTTGAAAAAAAAGAAAAGTTTTTATGTAACAGTATTCATGGTCATACTAGTTACACACCGTTTCAAATTTTGCGTGCAGCATTGCATCTTAGATTAACTTTCTTTTCGAAATTACAATGTATTTCTGCAAAGTAACGCCTTCTTCTTTTAACAATATTATATTTCAATTTGAACAATATTAAAAAAAGGCACCCTTGACACATGAGAAGTCCTAGAGTGCCGTATCGTATATTTAACAAATACAGAAAATACATTGATTTATAAGGCAAACAATTAGGTAGATAATATAATTTAAATCTCATTTTAAATAAAAATTAAATCATAAAACGGTTATCGTTTAACGGGTATCGACTAAAGAAACAAATTGGTAAATTTCAAATATAAATTTACTGTAATAAACTATTTATAAAGTTTTAAAGTGTTGCACCAACAGCATTGTTACAAGATACTTAGTTCATAGCAAAAGCTCATTCAAGGAAAAGTTGTTTAGTTTAGTGAACTGCAAGATACTTACAAACAACTACGTAATCAGCAAGTTACGATGATTCAGTACAAAGTTTTGACAGTTTACTACAACTGTTCAAGTCCACGTTCTCTGCCACTCTCTTTCTCTTAAAACATAACAATACTCTTGAATTTCTCCTGCGTCGTGAGAACGTTTTACGGATATACATTTCACATGCACATCACAACCAGACCCTAAAACCAGTAAAATGCATTTTTGCACTAATGTTAGCTCCGACCAAGGACTCATGGTCAGGTATTTTGACCACAAGACAACGCGGTCGTTGTATACATAAACTCCAAATGCATTAATGCCAGAAACAAAAATCTATAGGTTATAAAGATACATCTTCCGTACTGGTATCAAAGCTACGACTGCACAACATACTTTATTCAATCAAGTCGTTGCATTCAGATTTGTTTACGGAATTCGATCCCGAATCGTTAAACCTGCGCCTACCGAACCATAAGCCTATACGAGTAAATTAAAAAATATTGACAATCGAAATTTTGATAATATTATTATTGTATTGCATAACCTACGTGTACGTGTTTAAAAATAAAGAAAAATATTTGTAGGTAGTAAAAGTTTCAATACAAATAACAATAGCACATTGTAATAGAAATGCTTAATTATACTGAGATTATTATTTTTTTATACGTTAGATATTATTTATTTTGATTTATTAAGATTTTCAAGACTGAGTTACTGTGTGAATCTATTAATTATATGCTAATATTGAATTATAACAGTTTAATAATGTTAATATCGACTAAAATATATTTCTAAAGCTCTCAAATTGGGACACATTAGAAAAATTGGGTCATTTATTCGATTTTACGTTAATGATGACAGTTTTTTCGGCCGTGTGGTAGCGGCTTAAGAGAATCTACCACTCCCATCTCGTCCCGTGGGTGTCGTAAAAGTCGACACAGGGAAAATTAAAAGCAGAAGATGGGCAGCAGCATCTTCCTGGAACATCATAATAAATAAACTGCGGTTGCCAACCCGCCTGCCAAGCGTGGCAACTATGGCAAAATCCCCCCAAAATGAGAGCTACAAACTTTTGTTGCACTCTATGGGGGAGGCCTATGTTCAGCAGTGGACTAATGGTAGGCTGAAATGGTGATGGTGGTGGATGACAGTTTTTGAAAAGTCAAGATGCCGCGCGTTGGCCCCAAGTTAGCGAAACTCCCATGTTCGCGAAATATTTTGTTTATTTCTTAAGCATGCAGATTTTTTTGCAATGGTTATCTTTACCAATAAATGAACACTTAAATTTGTAACTAATATCTAGGGTAGTGCCGGCACCGGGAGTAAAATTAAGACTCATCCATGCCATGAAATATATGGTAAGTTAATATTAAGTAACAGCACATACTAACAGCAGACATAATATTTAATACTAAATATTTGCAAGCTGAAGTTGCAATGGTCCGACCACATAGCTCGTAAAACCGATAACCGTTGAGGAAGAAAGGTTCTCGAGTGGCAACCTAGTACCGGCAAGCGCAGTGTAGGGCGACCCACCACTAGATGCAACGACGTCCCGTATGATTTTGCGGGAAGTTTTATTTATATCGTTCACTTTATGGTCAGTGCAACGTCTGCGCATAACAAATGGTGTGTCACCCAGAACATTTTTGTATGGCACCACACTGCGCCCGTCTATCTGAACATAAGTTCTTATTTCTCCTCAGCCCAGTAATTACACTAACTCTCAGTGCCCTTCAGGCCGAAACACAGTAATATTTCACACTACTGCTTCACGGCAGAATAATTGGCCCAGGGGTTGTACCTACCCAGACGGATTCCATAGAAATCCTGAACTTCTGATTAGCAAAAATGATGACAATGATAGAATAGAAAAGAATAGAATACATTTTTACTCAATATAGAATATGATTTCGTATACCTATTTACGCGAATATTACACATTTAATCAAACCTACTTTTACGGATTTTATCGCGTTTAATTTTTAAACTATTTATAACCTGACGTTTCGAGTACTTAGCAGCACCCATGGTCACAAGTGATTGAAAGGCATTTTTTTTTCTTTTTTTACTACACTGGTTCGCAAAAAATGCCTCTGTCCTGTGAAGAACTAAGTAAGAAACCCAGCGGGATTTTTTTTTATATTGATGACTAGTATTTTCCTTCAAACAACTTAACTACTACACTTGTGATAATTACCTTCGTTATCTGCGATGGAAGCATTCGCACGTACTCCATAGAAGTATTTTACGAGCGGTTCATCGCCCTCAGCAGCGGCGATGTGTAAAGCCGTTTGCCCAGCACCGTTGACAGCGTCCACAGATGCACCGTAGTCGACGAGGATACGCGCCATGTCCACGTCTCGCCTCCTTGCTGCGAGGTGAAGGGCCGTATCGCCCGCGGGAGTTGATGCCTGGATACACCATCAGCTCGACAATTGTGATATTTAAATTTATTTATGTACAATTCATAAATAACAAGAGGTATTTTAGATCAACATCGCCATTAACATAATTATTATCATAATTACTATTTCATACTTATTTATTATCTTATATTATTTGCATTTTGTGTAACTTAAAAAAGGCATTTTAGAATATACCATTTGATATTGTCTCTCACGGGTTGCAAAACTCAGCAGAGGAAATATTTATAAAAGCTAAGAGAAATATCAAAATAAATAATATGTGATCGACCTCCCGCCTGCCAAGAGTAACAACTTTTTTTTTATCTGTCGAAGATTTGTATATTTATGAGAGGGCTTTTATTAACCTAATTACAGACGATGGCATAACAAACTGTTTGATGACTGTTACACTCATACCTATCAATTAATTATTATGCAAATATCAGCAACTTACTGTAGTCTATTTAGATTTGGACGGTTTAGTTCCATGATATAATTAAAAACAAAGATATATACCTATTATTGATATAAATTTAATTTTAACAAAATAAAATACTCACGAATAAATTCCATGAGTTGTCATCAATATTCCAACTTTATGAACATACCTTCAGTTGTTCGGCCGTCTGCGCACTTAGTAGCTCCCGAACCATGCTTTGGTTGCCAGCCTCCACAGCAAGCAGCAACGGGATCTTGCCCCTCTGGAACACCATGTCGCGAATTAACTTTTTCCATTCTTTCTGTCGCGCACGTTCTTTATTTAACTCAATAAAACTGAGTTCAAGCTTCTGAAGATCCCTAGACTGGCTGGCAGGTGGGCTGCGACTACCCGAACTCAAGCTCAAATTCGCACTTCTAGGGGCATCCCTCCTATCCTCATTCATGGCGCACATACAACTGATTGCTTTAGCCCTGATTCACGCCCGCACTGTATTTCATTCGATGCAGTGTCTATGCACAAACAACTCACGCTACTTGCGGCATACCACTGCACGGAGCTTCCAAACTGTGACACAAAAACAATAGTTTTCAACTTATATGTATCACAATTTCTGTAGGTGGTTCAATAGAATATAAAAATCGATTGCTTAGCTTGCTTCCCACATGCAATCCTATAACAATTTCGATGCACCGTCAAGGAGCCTTATATATACGTACTTGATCCTCCATAGCGACTATTCAAAACAAATTGTAGCGCGTGCGAACATAGTAAAGCTGCCTTGCTCAAGTCGTGCCTAAGGACTGACTGAGACGGATTCTATTAAAATTACTAATTTTGAATTTCAGCGCCGACCTTATAACTAATATTCCGCGACTGATTTGCATTGTAAATTTTACGTCATGACGTTTACAAGGCGGTTAAAGCTCGGCGGATAATTAGCTAGTTTCTATTCGCGTGGGGTGGTATATACCCGCTGTGAGGGAATGTCCTTATAATATCAACCTTGTGGGCATTTTACTGAAGGCAAAACACTTTTTAATTTTTGCGTGAGACAAGGCATTAGCATAGACTAACTTTATTCAGAACTTTCGTTGGATATTTTTTTTTACTAGCTGCCCCTAAATGTGTTGTATATTACAGGCATGTTTTCGTAGGCAATTCCTGAATCATTGGAGGATGGCAGTGCCAGGCGACGAGTGGCTGCACGCGATTACCTAGACCAAAGTTGCATCCCGTTCACTCACTACATCTATTCAAAAACTTAATAATAACATCGTAAAGTTTCAAATTGATTGTATTCTCTGGCATGTTATTTAACGAAATCGATTATTTTACTATCGGCGAACAATAATACTACGATTCGTTCGCCATTAAATCAAAGACAATATTATTGTAAAATCAATGTTTTGCTTTTTCGTTCCTAAAAAAAACGGGTTTTTGTGGATATTTTATATTAAGATTACAAAATAAGATTAGATTGTACACTTACTCAATGTAAAACACTGCTCTGTATTTACAACGCCTTCATACAACACGAACATTAGAAAATGCAATAGAATTATCGCACGTGTACGGAACTCGTGACTTTACTCCGTCCGCCCAAGGAAGCTCTATTTTACATAGCTCTGTGGTTCGTAACTAGGTACTATGTTTGACATGAATTTATTAAGCGGACCAGGCGACGTAATTAATAACAATATTCACGATAGGAACAAATAAAGAAAGGGAGAAAGCTTGTTCTATTTTCAAACGATCGTTTGCCGCATTCTAATTGGATGTACAAAGAGTGAAAGAAGCAATTACTAAAACGATTGCGGATTATTTTCTTTTAAGCTGATTGATTCCGCTGTTTTAGTTTTCTACGTTACGATTACATTATTTAATATCTATAATTTACAAATATTTAGTAACTCAAGTTAAAATTCTATTAGCTGATTATTTACCATTTTTAATCAACTTCAAATATCGGACGCTATTATTATAATTTGTTTATTTTTGTATTTGTATAATTGTGATTCTTAGATAATTAAATGTTATACCACTACTTTTTATATAGATATTTATTATTTGCATTTTGGTCATTATTCCAACATAGAAAGTAGCTTAGATTGCTCTCTTAAAAGTCCTCTACCTGCCAATGGAAGTCCCGTCAAAATTTATTTAGCCTTTTGATGATTTGCCCGGACAAATAAACAGACAGACAAATATTAAAAACACGTATGTAAGTTTTGGTATCGTGCTAATTACTTATTTATAAAGAAAAAAATATTTGTTACGAAATCACAGACAGACACTCTAATTTTATTTATTTGTATCAAAACATCTGAACTAATATTATAAATGCAAAAGTAACTTTGTCTGTCTGTCCGTTTGTTTGTTTGTTTGTTTCTTTCTTTGTTTGTTATGTCATGTCTAAACTAAAAAAATTATCAAATTTGGTTAATTTGATAATTTTTTTATAGACATAGATTGGGTCTTGGTAAAGGACATAGTTGCAAAAATAAAACTTGAAGGGGGTGAAATAGGGGATGGCAGTTTTTATAGGGAACCAATCTTTTCTAAAGTTAGGGATATGAAAGTTCATATTTTTGCTTTTGGGGTTTATGCTCCACAAGCATGCTTCTTTAAACAATAGCAGCATCGTGTGCATGAACCTATTAGTGTTCTAGAAGGCAAAAAATTTGAGGGTCTGCAAGAGAAAGGTGTGAGAGAAGAATTTGTAAAGAAACTGATTGAGAAATTTGACATTGGATGAGGCATGTTAGGTTGAAGAATTAAGAGGGTGTAAGGTAATGACTGTGTGTGTAGATGTGCAAAAGGCAATATCTGATAAAAAAAGGCTTGGCTGGATTAGTTGGCCACAAGAGCCAATCTGAGAATACAAAAAGCAACGAATGAATGTGTAAGCAAGGAATGAGTATAATAGGTTTAAGGTTGTGGCAAAAGAAGTCGTAAGAAGAAAGAAAGATAATGATAGAGATGAATTTGATAGAAGGTTATCTGATGACTTTCAACGCAACAAAAAGTTCTTCTGGAAGTCCATAAGAACAACCAGAGGTAAAAATACAACCTCGCAATTGGACAAAATCAGAAACCAGGATGAAAGTATTGTGAGAGGAGAAGAATGCATCCTAAAGAATATTTTGAAAACTTATTTTAGAAAGGAGTTATGCAAATACAGGCCCCATTCGGGGACATGAATGAAGATTCCAAAGAAAGTGATATAAGTATGGAAGAGATTGTGGAAGCGTTGAATAGTATGAAATTGGGCAATGCTGCAGGGTATGACAGAATTACGGTAGAGATGCTGAAATCTGGAAAGGGCGTGGTAGCTAGCCAGCTGTACCGCCTTTTTAACCTTTGCTGGAGGAGCGGCAACGTACAAGGAGACTGGTGCAAGGCCGTTATCTTACCACTTTACAAAGGAAGAGGGTCGATGGAAGACTACAAAATCTACCGAGGCATTAGCTTGCTCAGAATTGTCGGCAAACTGTATGCAAATGTGGTATTTAAGAGAGCGATGAATGATACTGAAGAGAAGATATGGGATATACAAGCGGGATTCTGGAGAGGAATGGGATGCATGAATCAGATCTTTTCCTTACGAAGCATAGCCAAAAAGCTCTTGGTTCAACGTCAAAAGGTCTATTCCGCATTTGTAGACTTGGAAAAGGCTTAAGACAGAGTGGTGAGGAATGAACTGTGGTCGACATTGTCTATGTATAGGGTGACCGGCAGCTTGATACAAGCGCTGAAATCACTCTATAAGGATTCCAGTGCTTGTTTCAGGATAAACGTGGCTTACACAGACTGGTTTAACATCGAAAAAGATGTTAGACAGGGATCTGTGGCTCCGTCGTGGCTGTTTAACCTATTTATGGATAATTGCTTGCTGGTTGCAGGTGATGGTTAAAATTATCCGCCCATTGTATTCCTTAGATTAAGGTGTTACAATTAAGATTTAATAAATAAATAAATGATGCTCTGCAAAGCAAAGGAATGAAAATGAATGTAGATAAGACAATATTAATGGTTTTTGAAAGAGAAGAAAGTATGTCGGATTGTTTTTATTTATCCCAATAAAAGATTACAAAAATATTACAAATTTCTTCCTTGCCAAACTATAATCATAGAAAATAAGATTAATGCTGTTTAAATTAAAAGTTTGAGAAGTATAGCTGGAGTGACTTTGATGGACAAAGTGAGAAACAGCGTGATAAGGGAACATTGCGGTGTGGTAGAAGATGTAGTGACAAAGGTACAGAAAATGATGCTTAGATGGTTTGGACACGTAGAGAGGATGGATGAAAGAAGTTTGACGAAACAGATTTATGAGGCGAGTGTGAATGGTCAAGCCGGTAAAGGTCGACGTAGGCGAACGTATTACGATCAGATCGAAATCGTATTAAAGAAAGGCCACGTCAAAAGTACTCGCAACCGACGAGCTTGTATGAAAACACTAATGAAAGTAGAGGAAGTTAAAGATGTGTGTCAGGATCGTAGCAAGTGGAAAGATGTGTATGGATGTATTTCTGAAAAATCATTTCTCAAGTTCATGGTACATTAGGAGATGTTTTCAATACTTTTTTTATCTTTGTATCTACAGTCTGTAGAGAATCGTTAACCGCTAGCATATCGTTAGTATTGATCTAATATTTCAGTGGATGATCGTCGTCGTCGTCGTCGTCGTTTCAGCCTATCAATAGTCCACTGCTGAACATAGGCCTCCCCCATAGATTGCCACAAAAGTTTGTAGCTCTCGTTTTGGGGGGATTTTGCCATAGTTGCCACGCTTGGCAGACGGGTTGGCAACCGCAGTTTATTTATTAAAAATTTATTATAAAATTAACATATTTATATTTTGGATATGAGTTATTATGGTTTTATATAATAACTAACAGTAACTTAACTACAGCGCTACCTATCGGATTCTAGGATAGGTATGAACTATGAACCATCGTCTCGACAAAATAAATATATTGTGTGAATAAGATCCCAATTGATCTCAAGTGATCTAAGTCGTTCAGAACGATAGATGATCAGTGGCAGACGCGATACAATATGAACATATGTATTTATTCTACTATTCCTGCTTATTCTCAGTAAGTTCCAAAAATTTATGATTTTAAGTGCATTCCGTTCCCGATCAGCATCTGCTTCGCTATGACAATAAACAAAACTCAGGGGCAGACGCTGCACACAACTGGAGTAGACCACGCCATCAGCTGCTGCGAAATTTGTCGCTTGAAATATGCAAAGTATTAAAAACTTTAAACGATTATAATTACATACATCTTAAAAATCTTATTTTCTACGCGAAAGATGTCGCGGGCATAGCTAGTAGATAATAATTAGTATCGTAGTTCCTTTCATCTGTTTCTTCTCCCATCAGAGAAACCTCATAACGAAAACGTAGATTGTAAGAAATGACGTTCGGAAATTTATATTTCTTACATCGGAGAATAAATCATTTTTGTTTCCTTTGCTTAGTAAAAAATGTTTAATTTCAACGTTATTATCCATACTAATATTATAAATGCGAAATTAACTCTTTCTGTCTCTCTGTATATTTGTTACCTTTTCACGGTTCAACTGATGAGCCGATCTTGAAGAAATTTCGCACAGAGATAACTTGCATCTTGGAAACGAAGATAGGATACTTTTTTTCCGAAAAAGGAAATAGTTCCCACGGACTATTTTAAAACCTATATCCACGTGGAGGAAGTCGAGGGCCTCAGCTAATAATTAATATAAAACAATAATTGTCATAAAGTTGTTAGAACATGTACAAAATAATCTAACTTAATAGTTATTGGAATACAGCGTGTAATTGTTATTTTTTTATAGTAAAAATTGATTAGACAAGCAGAACGTTCACTTGATGTTACGTAAGTGCAAGTGCATATGAGACTTTAGAACTGATGTCTCATGGTGACGGGCGCGGTGTGGTCGCACACAATAGTTTTCTGGGTGACACAGCATTTGTTATGGGCATACGTTGCACTTGCCATGGGGTGCACGTTTTGCTCGTTCCGTCACTGTTATGAAATAAAAAAAACGTTGCTCGTTATAAAGTGATGAGACGAGCAAAACTTCTTATAAAAAAAGTTCAACGTCTGCATTACAAATGCTGTCTGTGCCCAGAACATTTTTGTGTGGCACCACACTACGCCCGTCACCCTGAGATATCAGTTATTAAATATTTAATGCTCAGTAATTGCAGTAGCTCTGAGTGCCATTCAGAACGAAACATAGTAACGCTTGCACGCTACTCTTTCACGGCAGAATAGCTTTCCCTGCGGTGATATCTACCTAGCTGGATTCCTGCATAGGAATCCTATCACCAGTAAAATATAAAAAAAATATAGAGTAAAATGAGCTCAATATACGTAAACTTATTATTATTTTTGAGAAATAAATCTCCTTAACCGAATTTATCATGCGTTATTAAAGTACTTTACAGGATTTTAAGTCATACGAAGCACAACTTGGCAGGCCACAAATAAAAAAGTAATTATAAACTTACCCCGTCGACGCGTAAACGTATGTCCTTTCCAGCAGCCGTCAGAAGCGCTCGAAGTATGCTGGTGGCAGTTCCAGTCTGTCTACTGGCTACCAAGTGTACTGCTGTCTGTTGCCGACTCTGGGCAAAACAATACTCATTTTAGTATTCATTAAAACTTAAGAAATAATTATTTACCTATTGACCAAGTGCCGGAAAAAAAACAGGTTCATTTATTTGCGGTTGCTTCACATCATCTGTATTTATAGTTACCGTCGTAGTCGGTAGTCGCTCATATTTCATATTGTTATATTACTACGTCTCAGAGGTCACGAGATGTTTCTTGATCTCCCCTTAGTCGACTTTTGCTAAAATTAAAGAGTGAAGGATGATGACTTCTCTTACAACACTATGGCACGACAAAACCTGTACTAGTAAAATTTATTCTGCTTAAAAAAAATACGCAAAAGAAATGTAATTTAAATTTAGTGATCAGTAATAATGATAATAATTATAATAAATAAATTTATTTATTTGTTTCACAAATCTTTTACGCACCATACTCATGAGTCTAAACAGTTGTATACAATAATTTATGACTAAATGAACTGCTGGTACTTAAAAAAGGGAATCCCTGTACTATTAGTACCAGCAGCAATGACACGTAGAAATCCTTAAATATTTTTTTATATTTATGGTTATCTGCAGAAAAAACGTTACGCAAATTAAAAAGTTTATAGTATCTAGAAAGTTTTTTTCGGAGCAGTACCACAGTCTCACAAAAAACTATGGTAAGTAAGCAGTATAATGCCTCTTGTTATGCGCATGCGTTTACGCTGTCTTTCGCATAGTGAGTATAAAAAAACTAAGAACTATGAACTGACAATATTTAAATGAAACTATTTTTTACGGATTTTATCGCATTTAATTTTAAACTATTTCTAACCCGACGTTTCGAGTGCTTTACAGGTCACGGGAGAGGGAGTTAGAAATAGTTCATAATTAAACGCGATAAAATCCGTAAAAAAATTATTTTATTTAAATGTGTAGTATTCGAGTAAATATAAGAAATCATTAACTGACAATATTCTTCATTAAATTCGTCATACATCTTAATCTCGTGGAATCCAAGCGTAATCGTGTAAAACTGACGCAAGGAGACCTTCACGTCGTCAATACTGTTCGAACTGAAGAAACAATAAAGCAAAAACACATACAGATCTTACTGCCAGAGCCAACTGACCCAACGGCAGCACCGTCATTTCCTCTGGAATGTGGAAATTCAATGTTATCAAAAGGTTTTATTAAGCAAACACTATGAGTAAGGAAAATAGTAATGCTCATACTATTTAGTTCATACGAGCTATTTTCGACCGCAGTCTCAGCTAGATTAGTGTTGCTCTAAAACATTAGCTCTCAAGCCAGATGAAAACAAAATTATAGCACAGTTTCTGGTAATAGGCAATAAACTGGAACTAGTAGTCATACAGAAACTATTAAATTTTGTCTTTTATGACGGTGTGAAGCCAAAGACGTTAAACACAGTCGTGGTGATATTGTTTTTCAAGAAAAAGGACACAGCTATATTGAAAAAATACATATTAATTTCCTTTTTGAATTGCGTGGGGAGTTTAGGATAACTAAATTGTATGAATATTATCTATGGCTGTGAACTGCAAGGAAGCGTTCAGCGAACTAAAATTGACTGTAAAGAATAAGGATATTTACGTGCACGGCTCAAAATTTCCTATGGACGCCACTCAACGTAGTTTTATCAACGAAATAGTCACTAGTAGAGTTCTCCTCCACCGCTGACACGTGGTAAAACAGCACTTAAAATTTCAGAACAATTTTAGGGTTTCCGACTCTGGGGATCGAACTCAGGTTACTTGCGTTCTATGAAATTTAAGGCCAACGCCGGACCCCTGAGCGACCACTAATGAAAGTGTCGAATATTCGGATCGTGGACCTTCACTGCAGGCCGCAAAAAGGGTCTTCAAGTCGATTAGCGATCTATAGAAAAGTCTACAGTCGGTTCTGTGCGAGAAAAGATCCGGACGAGGAACACGAAATAGAATAAGGGTAACTGAGAAAACTCTAAGGATCAGTAAGGCAAGGTAAAATGTTATTGACGATTGGAACGTACTCCATTTTTATCTCCTCTTGTATGTTTGTGAATAGCTTTGCTAATACATTAAATTCGACCTAAAATAAATAAATAGTGCCCCATGTGTTGCTTATGGTCACCGTTCAATAGAATTATTTAAAGCAAATCACACTGATAATACTTCTAGTATAATTAGTCTGATTAGAAATGTTTACTAGACAAAGTCTTATATCAAATTATTTCAGAATTACAGATAGATTGAATAAAAGTGTTTTATATTTTGTTTGTAATTTTATAATAATTTTATGAATAGTTTTATAAAACGGATACATATTTGTTAGTAGTTAAAAACATCAATGACCATACAAAACGGGTACCTAATTTTTTATCATAATCCATACAAAACGATAAGTAGACGTTGGTTACATATAAACAAATCCCAGTCGTCTGTGACAACCAACTGACCTAGTTTTAGCATTAGATTGAAATAGCACCATGAATTCAATAAAATAGAAATGCATATGCATGGTAAGCAAGCATACTGCTGTTATTCCTCTGTTATTCAGTTCCTAAAATAACCAGGTATTCCTAATAGTCTTTGATTACCCTATTATAGGTCGTTTTGTTTTGTATATGTATACAATATTTGCAGTGACGAACGACTTGGGCCGCCTCCCGTCACGTCTCATTTTCTGCTGAAGCGAAAAGTGGGCTGCATGTAGCCTCTGCCTACCCCTTATATGGTAAAAAGGCGATACATTATATGTACGTATGTTTTAGGGTCATATGCTCATATCTGCACCTCTGCAATCAGAGGGGCCTGTTAGAGCTGGAAATCGGGCGAGTGTCCACTGTGTCTAGCTCACTTTGGCCCAAGAGACGCCATGTAGAAGGAAAATCTGTAAGGTCTCCTCAAAATCAGGCCTTAGTTGTGGATACGGACGCGCGCAAAGTTCTCGCGCCGACCGAGTCTGGCGTAATCCATTGCTCCCGCGGCGATGAGGTGTCTATGATGATTTCCCCATATACAGAAAAGGGTAAATAGATAGTATGGCTAGATTGGGTATATCTTGAAGCGGGCTTCCATAAAACATTCTTCAAGCCGCCGAAGAAGAAGTTAGTTATTCCATCTATCGAGTGAAACATCCCTCTATAAGATGCAGGAGTATACAAGCTAGATTGTGAATGTGGTCTCTCTTACATATGACAAACAAAAAGATCGATAAAACCCGCGTAAAGGAACATACAGCTGATGTGAAGCATCGTCGCTCTAGGAAGTCTGCAGTCTGTGATCATGTTCTGGATCACGCAAACAACAACAGCAGATTTGATAAACCAGAAATCCTTGCAAAAGAACACCAAGAATGATTCGCGAGGCTATTGAAATTAAAAAAGATCCTAATTTCAATATAAGATGGGTGGGTATTACCACCGGCTTGGGGGATTAGTAAATTTAAATCAAAAACGAAGCATACCACTGCAAGACTTGAAGATACTGTTAGCTCTTTCTGCGTAGATCGGATCAAAAATAATAATTAAAACCTGAAGGTACCCCGGGTTAACTTTGACATCAGGACATCTGTCACCTCAGTCCTCCCATGACCATGGGTGCTGTAAAGTATTCAAAACGTTGGATTATAAATAGTTCAAAATTAAACGCGATAAAATCCGTTAAAATTAGTTTTACTTATTTGGTATAGTTTTATTTAAGTAGTATAATAACATTGAATTTACTAATAATATAATTTTAATTTACATTTTACAGTATATAAATGGTTGTTTGTGGCAACAACTTTTTGCGTTTAGCATCATGAGCACAAAGGATCTTGTGGTCGCCATTACCGTCTCAGGGCACTTCCGGCAACTTGCCCAAAGCGCTCTCGAACTAAATTAGCTGACTTTACTGAAACTTGACTGCATATGAAAGGAGATTTGGAGCTTGTAAATACTTGCGCGATTCATTTAATCTACTCTGTACAAAAAGGGACTAAAAGCAGAGCCGTGTACCAACATGCTGACAGTTCCGACTTCTCAGTATATATAAGTTACTCTATGGTTCCGACGAAGGTGTTTTATTACCGACAGCAAACCGAACAATTTAAATAGAGGTAAATATTTCCCATACTATCCATCTCAGACCTAGAGGGAACGGTCGCTCGGGAGTGTAATTTTATGGTACGCGAGCAAACTGGGCGTATCGCATGCATAAGCGAGGCGCATAGTACGTATGACACTCATTTATTCATTCATCATTTGAGCCTATCACTAGTCCACTGCTGAACATAGGCCTCTCCCATAGATTGCCATAAAAGCTCTCATTTTGGGGGATTTTGCCATAGACGCCACGCTTGGCAGGCGGGTTGGCAACCGCAGTTTATTTATTCACATGTTTCAGGAAGATGCTCCTACCCATCTCCTGGTTTTTATTTTGCCAATGTCGACTTTTACTACACCCACGGGATGAGACGGAGTGGTAGATTCTCTTAAGCCGCTACCACACATTACCATAGTCACACACATTACCATATCACACATTACCATGGTCATTTATTACCATAGTGATAATTAATATAATTTCGCTATATAGGACAGCGGGGCATATTAGGTGTCCAAAGTGAAGATCACTTATAAAAGTGTTGAACGAATATCTGTCAAGTAATTATTTTCATACTGGCTATGGTTAACGAAAATGACGATTATTTTTTATATAAGTAACGACTTTTTTGTTAATCATAACCAGTATGCAGATACTTATTTAGCTGATATTCGTTCAACTTTTAATACGAGTATTATGTATAAGTGATCATCACTTTGGATACGCAATAGCCCTGAAGGACAGAAAATGATTGTTTTTATTCAGTATAAATTATTAGGTGATGTTAAAATAAAATATTTTGTCACTTTTACTGGTCGTAGGATTCCTATGCAGGAATCCGTCTAGGTAGGTACCACCCCAGGGCCAGTTATTCTGCCATGAAGCAGTAGTGTGCAAGCATTACTGTGTTTCGGTTTGAAGGGCACTGTGAGCTAGCGTAATCACTGGGCATTTGAGACTTAAGAACTGATGTCTCAGGGTGACTGGCGCAGTGTGGTGTCACACAGAAATATTCTGGGTGACACAGCATTTGTTGTGGGCGGACGTTGCACTTACCATCAGGTGAACTTTTTGCTCGTTTCGTCACTTTATACAATAAAAAAAAAACTTACCCCACCCGTCGCGAAAGGATCCACTCCCCGCTTCGACAGTAGCAGCTTCACGATGTCTTCCCTCGAATACATAGCGGAGATGTGCAAAACATTGTAGTTGTCCTATAAATATTATTTTGATTAATGCTGGTCATCATTTTATTACACACTTCCACTACCAGTGACCTCTTACCCTCGAGTGGGGTCTATCTTCGTTTTCCTTGAACAAGGTTTAGAAGAAAGTAGAACGGGAGGATTTTTTTTTTTATTAATAATTTCTTATTAATCTTTATTTGACATTATTTTATCAGAACTTATTGGGATATCGCTGAGACTTATCATTGTTTATTGCTCAAACACCTTTTTGAACTTTATTTGTATATCATACAAACGAAATCACGTTTTTCCCAAATGATAATGTCCTCCTGGTCCATTTAGACCACGGCGACAACTGGTGCAACGAAAAACCCTTTCAACTTTCTCTAATAAAAAATCACAATTTTTTTCGAATTATTATTAATTACTGATATACATGAATATTATTTTTTTAATTGTGGAAAATTTAAATTTAATGGTGTATTAACGAACATTATTTTAATTTGATACGGTACGCGGAATAAACTTTTTGGAGTTATTTTTGTTTTGTTACGCCAAAGAAGTATAACCTAAGTGCGTACATAAGTACACATACAGTTTTTTTTAAATATTTTTTATAATTTAATAAATAATTATTTCACATTTAACATAGAAATTAAAATCTATTTGCTTTTCTTAAAACTAATAAACAACAAAGCAATAATTTTGGGCTCTTTACTTTTGATAATGATGATGTTTGGCAGGCCTATTGACGACAGCGCTATCTACAGAGCTATCTATTTAGAAATGTCATCGGCTCAGTACACACACATTACAGTGTCATAACTCATAAGGGTCAATTCCATCACAGGACACTAATTCGTTTTCTACCTTGTACGTCCGAGTTAATTAGTTGCTATAATAATCACAATTTGATTTAAAGTCAACAAAAATAGCAAAAAAATTATTTTTAACGGCAAATCGCTTCAAGTAAAAATTTCAAATAAAGAGGCACACATAGGTCTTCCCTCTCGTATTAGATATAACGTTTATACGAAAAAATCGGATTATACGAAAAAACAGTCGTCGAAATAAAATTTAGCATAATATCTAAGAAATATCATATACGACCCTTATAAATAATACATCAAGCAACCTACTAAAGACGGAAGGGTTTTCCTTGTACATTGCGTGTATTCCTTCTTGACAGTCACCTTTCGTTTCCGCTTCAAACTGATTGCAGCTTTCCGTTTTAATGCATATATTTAAAATTGAAAAATAAATAATTCGGCCTTCGTGTGCACCTTTTCCTTCTTTGATGATATTACTTTTTACTGTAAAGTTATAGTAGGTTTATTGGAATTGAATAAATATTTTTATAAACTTTGGTAGTAGTGGAATTCGTCTGCAGGTATCCGTCTAGCCAACAAGTAGTGTAGAAACATTATTGTGTTACAAACAGAAGGGCACTAAGAGCTAGTGTAATTACTGTAGCGCCACACAGAGATGTTCTTGGTGACACAGCATTTATTATGGGCAGACGTTGCATTTACCATCAGATGAACAATAACACTTATACGTCTTTTCTGTGGCTTAAATATTTAAGTTGCAGCCGTCACATTGCCAAGTGTAAAAGGTAATTCCATATACTATATCAATATATATAAATTTCAAGGGTCTGCACATTTTAAAACTAAACTAAATAATTGTTTGAGGGAGGCTAAAAATAAGTAACTAAATACATATCTCTGATACAGGTTCTATAGTATTAAAATGTACATATCACTTTTCATTATATTTTCTCACAAAGAATATAATTTATACAAAGTCCAATAGTTAGCCAGTATCACCGATAGATGGCGTTGCGCAAATGAAACCATTTTTTTCAGATTCTCAGCTATTGAATGACGTTATTAGATATATTAGATAGATTAGATATTAGCTTTAAATATTGACACGCGTTAAATACACGGCTATAAAGCAGTAGTTCCAACACTCTATTTTATGGACGAATTGTGAATTTATTAATTGAAATGTAAACATAGTGCGATTTTCGTCGTGTTGCTTTGGTTTGTCCGATTCATCAACAACATCATCATTTCAGCCTATCACTTGTCCTTGGGGGGGGGGGGGGGGGCTTTGCCGTAGTTGACACCCTTGGCAGACGGGTTGGCAACCGCTGTTAATTTATTCACATGTTTAAGGAAAATGCTCCCATTCACCACCCATCTCCAGGTTTTCATTTTCTCATACTCCAATTAATATTAGGCTAATAATTAGTTTTTAATTTACTATACATGTTTTTGTGACTGGTAGATTTTGTATATTTGAACGTAGTACGTAGTAATCTTATAAAATGCTAATCAAAATTTACGGTCCTGTGTTACTAGCATTCATCAAATTCTCGCAAAACATCTAGTGATGGGCCCCACACCGCATTTGCCGGTTGTCGAGTCTAGAACTTATATGGCCAGCCTTTTGTAATATTAGCTTGCTGATCCTTGCGTCTATGTCGGTTATTCTAGTTTTGCTGCTGATATCATCGTAACGAAATCTACCTCGCAGAGAAATACAGCCCTTTCTATTATATCACTGAGCTGTATTGAGCTTCTTATATAATAACTAACTTCTTATATAGGCCAGCAATAAAAGACCACGTCTCGGTTCCGTATGTCGAGATCCACACGCTCCGAACGTTTCCCAGGCGGTATAGGTGACATGGACGTAAGATCTTTGTTGTTTAAGTTCTTTAGTACAGTCCAATTACTGGTGGTGGGATTCCTAAGCAGGAATTTGTGTAGTTAGGTACCACCGTTGTGTCAGTTATTTTACCGTTAATTAGTAGTATGTAAACATTACCGTGGTACGACCTAAGGTAACTGATAGCAATTATAATTACTGTACATAAAATTCGATTATGTAGATCAGATTACATTCTTAGGTGCCCATAAGTTGTATTTCGTACAAGCAAACATTATAATTTCTTTTCCGTGATATCTAGACTGCGATCAAGCATTACTGCAAATAGCACAACGCGACCTACTGAGACCAATTACGTCCGCAAATTGCTAGCAAAAGTTCTTATCGCACCATCAGTAGCGGTAGACAAGAAAATATTAGATTTCTAGTAACACTGCAGTAGACTTGGGTAAAAAGAAAGAGAAAATTGAATAAACAAGTCATTATTTCGAAACAAAAAACCCGATCGCAATACCTTAAAACATTCAGGTTATATGGAACGTTACGGTGTAGAAGATGATATAATGACTAAGATACAAAAAGGATTGGATGAAAGAAGATTGATATAACCGATTCATGAGAAGCGAGTGTGAATGGGCAAGCTGGTAAAGGTCGTCGTAGGCGAACGTATCACGATCAGATTGAACACGTCAAGTGGAAAGATGTGGTCTCTGCCTACCCTGATGGAAAAGAGGCGTTACGTATATATATAGTATATTTTATGTAAGTTACAGTATATTTTATTATTTTCTTAAGAAGGTTTCGATCAACAAAACATTGCATAGTGCATTCGTTTTTTTTTATAGAAAAGAGGCTTTTATAACTATCCGAGTTCTTGTTCGATCCTCAATATAAATTTTATTCAGTGGATGTAAATTGAAATGATTTGCTGAGACATGCAGAAATTTCAACTTTTTGGATTGTAAACCTTTTTTGATTTTGATTTAAACAAGAACTAGTCATGCATGTGGACTTGGAACTACACCCATACAAGCTTCAAATTGTGCTGGAGATGAAACCAAACGATTACATTCAACGAAAGTTTTTTTTTTACTGTATAAGCTAGTTATTGGCTAAAACTACAGCTAGAGCAATTCTCTAGCCTTGAAAATGTATTCTCTACGTATTAAGGCCACTTTCAAATCAACAGGCACGACAATAATCACAATTGTCGCTACTGCAGCAAGAAAAACCCTCGTCTTAAATACCAAAATCCACTTCACCCAAAACGACCTTATGAGCTGCCATTTCAGCAAAAGACGTAATTAGTCCGTATTACTTTGAAAACAATGAAGGAAATAATGTAACTGTGGATTCAGCGGAATGCGTAAAAATATCGCGAGAGTTTTTGATGCCACAGTTACATGAATTTGAAGGATACAAGAGCAGGACCTGGATGCAACAAGATGGAGCAACATGCCATGCGCCAACGTGACTTTACCGGTAGTCAAAGAAATGTTTCCGAACAAATTGATTTCTCGCAGTGGTGTTATTCCATGGCCTCCGAGGAGCCTGGACATTACACCTTCCTTGCGATTTTTTCTTGTGGGGATACCTGAAAAGTCGTGTGTATCCTAATAAACCGACGACAATGTCCAAAATAAAACAGAATACCCACGAGGAGATAGCCACGATCCCCCCTGCAGCATATGTCAAAGAGTTTTCTAAAACTTGCGTTGTTGTTTGCTGGAGTGCCAACGACGAGACAGGGCACATCTACGATCTAATTTTTTAAAATTATTATAGAACAATTAGATGTGTGTTACGTTAAATTAATGATAAATAAAATATCATTTGTAGTTTTGTTTCTATTCATGTTTCAAATGTGCAAAGATTTGCGGTCCAACCATATGTGTGGAGGAAGTCCTGATAACCGAAACATGTTCTCAAGATCATAGAACCAATACGAAATCAATATACACGAATATAAACATCATTACAGTATTTATCTTTTCGTATGTCGAATATTACTAGATAACATTTATAACTTATGCTCCCTTGAAAAACTCCACAAGGAAGGTGTATTAATATAGCTGATTTAAATAAAAACAACAACATATTAATTCGTCGTCGTCGTTTCAGCCTATCACAAGTCCACTGCTGAACATAGGCCTCCCCCATAGATAGCCACAAAAGTTTGTAGCTCTCTTATTGGAGGGATTTTGCCATAGTTGCCACGCTTGGCAGGCGGGTTGGCAACCGCAGTTTATTTATTCAGATGTTCCAGGTAGATGCTGCTGCCCATCTACTGGTTTTAATTTCCCTCTGTCGACTTTTACGACACCCACGGGATGTGATGGGGTGGTAGATTCTCTTAGGCCGCTACCACACGGCACATATTAATTACTCACGTTGTTTCTCGCTCCGACGTCAGATCCAAGTTCGATAAGCCGTTCTACGAAGGAGGTGCGGTTGTCCTTTACCGCGTACATTAGTGGCGTCATTCCTGTTGCCTGAAAAAGAAATTACCACGTAATTTTAAAATTGTAGTTTTTTTAATCAGTATAAATTTACTTCGAATACGATTTAGTGACGCTCAAGCACACTTCTGAGTACAGTTCTCCTCTCAATTCTAACTGAGTTTTGCAGCCAGGCACAGTGAGCCACGCGGCTCGAATACAGGTAGGCGGACTTCACATAGCGTCAAAATATTTTGAATTTCTCATATATGTTGGTTTCCTCGCGATGTTTGCCTACATCGTCGAGTACATGATAAATTAGCATTTAAAATTGAAAATAACAATTTTAGATGTACCAGCGCCGCAGATCAAACTTACCTCTCGTACCGTGACTTTGAAATGTATTTTTTTTTTGTTATTAAATAATAAATGCAATACATTAACTAGTATGTTAATATTAGGATATTATTAAATCAGATAATAAGTCTATTAATTCTCAGTCTTACTGGAAGGATATCACTAGCGGGTATGGTTCACATCCAGGAATCCGTCGGTGGGTGCAAACATTACTGGGGTTCGGTCTGAAGAGTACTGTTAGCTAATGTAATAAGGGACTTAAGAAGGGTGAAAAATTTGCTAGTCTCGCCAATTTCAAAGAGAAATTCCAAATTCAAACAAGTCGCTCTCGCCTCTCATTCTTGCAGTGTCCAACTGGATCTAAATCTCATTTTCTTATAATTCGATTATATTCCTAATATTTCAATCTTATACAGTTTTTAAACACATACATACATTCATGCCTTTTCGCAGGGGTAGGCAGAGACCACACACCTAGTTCACTTTTCGCCCTAGTGGGAAACGAGACGTGACGGGTGGCGAACTCCGTCGCTGCCATTTACTCCCCATTCATTGCGTTCCCACGAGCAGTATAGTAAAGGCATTGCATATTATAGTGTTATTCTGCACGAATAAAGACTGTCCGTACAATACCTAAGTCGCATTTTACGACACCTCGGTAGGAAAGATGTAAGTGCTATTCTACTCTACCGGACACCTCTTGGCAAATATAAAAAACAAGAGATATATAATTAAAAATCATATTTGCATTGCAAGGAAGACCTTGTATTAGCCTAGAAGTTTGTATTGGAATGTAGATTATTTTGTTTGTTCAATCGAGAAACTAAGTTTTAGGCGAGACTGCCTGTCTAGTTGAAGGTTCTGCAAATTTTGCCGAAGAATTCAAAATGTGTGCGAAACAGTTTGGATAAATATCAAAATATTGCATTTCTGCAGAGCCTGTGGCACTGTGTACAACTTCCACTCCTAGCTTATCTCATAAGCGTTAAAAAGCATCGAACATAGGAAGGTGAAGACGAGTAACCTGCCGTGTTTGAAAGTAACAAACGACGGTCATGAGGACATCGCCATTAATAGACTTCATGAAACTTAAAGAAGACTCTCGATCTAGACTATCGTAAAGCATAACGCCTCTAGCGTCTTTAAATAAAATGTCTATGATATTTTAGAAATTATAAGCTAAGTAGGTTAGTAATAAAATTTGCATAAATTTTTAGGCACTAATCCAAACCGCTAATTATAACTTCTGAAGTTAAAAATATTTGCATGAAATACTTTGCAGTAACGAGTTTCTATTTAACGTTTTAAACATGAAAGTGATTGGATATTGAATTGAAGCGATAACCTTCCTACTAACGACTGGTGTAGACCACGTACGTTTTATATTTTCTGTTTTAAATAAAAACCGAAACATGTGTAGGAATTTTACGAGCCTGCAGTATTTTTATGGATACGATATACAGATTTATTGCTTGGAAGTATATAAACAAAAAATACATTAATACTAGAAATTCAAAATACACAAACGCGCCCTACTAAGATGATCGAATTTCCTGTTGTAACTACGAAGCTAACAAAGAACAAGATGACAGCAGAATATCGTCATCATCTCAGACATTGCCTAATTTGGCGGATGATATTGCCAAGGAAAAGGGTAGCTACCCGCCAGATCGGGTGGTCTGATCTGATCGGACGTCCTCCCCAGATCAGACCACCCGAGGAGGACGTCTCATCCTACTAGTAATATATTGATGTTGTATATATAGTTCGCATCTCAGATAACTTTCATAGCGCAATTATGGACTTATGCGAATATTTCTTGAGCTTCTCATGTAGCGACGTAGATGTCGCTACACCTAACATCTGGCTATTTTGGAACAAACGATACAAGCGAGTATATGGTGTGACGATGGGCTCCCAATATCTCCCAATGATGCCTCCATATTCATGCAAGACTTTGAGGAGAAAGCCCGCCGTACATCTCTCCTAAATCCAATGTTCTATAAGCGGTATGTAGATGTCACTTTCACAATTTTACTATATGGTAGAGTAACTACATTTTTAAACCGCCTTTACTTCATAAATTCTGAAATACAGTTCACAACACGAAAAGACGGGTTATAACACCCAGGCCTTTAGGGACTTTTAGGATTATATTATTAATATATCAGCTGGAGGTACCCCAGGTAAACTATGACATCAGGACATCTGTCACCTCAGTCCTCCCGTGACCATGAGTGCTGTAAAGCACTCGAAACGTCGAGTTATAAATAGTAAAAAAATTAAACGCGATAAAATCCGTAAAATTAGTTTCATTTAAATGTGTAGTGTTCGGGTAAATATAAGAAATCATTAATTTGATTCAGATTTTTTTTTCTATTGTTTATTCTTTAAAGTGACGAAACGAGCAAAACGTTCACCTGATGGTAAGTGCAACGTCCGCCCACAACAAATGCTGTCACCCTGAGACATCAGTTCTTAAGTCTCAAATGCCCAGTGATTACGCTAGCTCACAGTGCCCTTCAAACCGAAACACAGTAATGCTTGCACACTACTGCTTCACGGCAGAATAACTGGCCCTGAGGTGGTACCTACCTAGACGGATTCCTGCATAGGAATCCTACCACCAGTAAAAATTAAAAACCAAAACCAGTAAATTTTTTTTCTGCGGAATCATAAATATTTCTAAAAATTAAAGTAGTCTAAGTTACCCGCTATAATATCAACTATCTGTCAGTGAAAATCCTGTCAAATCGGTCCCGCTGTTTCGGCGATTAGGCGGAACAAACAGACAGGCAGACAGTCAAAAACGTTGAAAATTATTTTTCTTTCATAAGTACCGTATATACTTTCGTTTCTTTATTTTCTTAAGAGTAAAAAGCTGTCATTTTGTTATTGCAAACAGACACTCCAATTTTATTTATTTGTATAGATAGATGGAGTCTAGAGATACTAATAATTTTTCTATTTAATTTAAAAATTTCAAAGTACACCTAAAACTTCTATATATCAATTATTTTCGCATGCAATATATTTCACCTGACATAGTAATGACTGTGCAAAGTTTTAACGGTGATTAGAGAGGGGCGCGAGCATGACCACCCATAATTACTCATAATTATATTTGACTACCTCACACCCCACATTATTCTTGATTACAGCTCATACAAAGTTCAAGGGAAGCCTTTCTTTAATAGCGTACATCTATATAAAAAAATACAACCTAAATCAGTACCCGCTAGAATTGAGTAGAATAATTTTTATTCAATGTTATATATTAGACTAGATTACTAATGAACAATAATAAACACACTGCAAAATCGAATACGCAACGTTTTACCGGTGTTAATATTTCTATACAGAAATCCGTTTACCACCGGAGTGCCAATTATTCTGCCGTGAAGCAAAGAAACATTACTGTGTTTCTGTTTATAGGATACTGATAGTTAGTGTAATTACTAGACATATGATACTTGAGAACTGATGTCTCAGGGTAACGAGCGCAGCATATTGCAACAGAGAATTGTTCTGTGCGACACAGCATTTGTTATGGCCAGACGTTACAATTAGCATCATTTTCGTTGAATCATTATTAATTATATGTTTATACTTCCGTGGACCCCGATTGCTCAATGGTGAGATAATTAAAGAGTAGACTGTATAATAAGGTTTTATAATTTCAAGCTGCTGCCATGTACAATTTTTTATATTTATTTATTCTTCATTTTAATTTATTTATAACTACGGTATAAAATAATGATTTCATTATTTTAACTATGCAACTATGGCAAGGTCCCCCCCAAAATGAAAGCTACAAACTTTTATGGCAGTCTTCAATGGGGGAGGCGTATGTTCAGTAGTGATAGTGTAGTAATTTTAACTAGCACAATGGTTCTTTGTCGTCGTCTTTTCAGCCTATCACTAGTCCACTGAACATAGGCTACCCCTAGATTAATAAAAAATTGAAGGCAATAAATGATTGGTTTTTAAGTCTCGATAAAAAAAATCTGTCTGTGTCTCTCTCTATCTATCTCTGACTTCTAACCTCCCTTCGGCTCTATGAATTTGCCGTCATAGGCCTCCCCCAAATTTTTGCCGTAATCACTACGATTATGCAGCTGCTGTCCATTGCAAATCTTTGTTTTTTTTATTGAAGACCAGCTGAAGCCCACGACTACGTCGGCATGGCTTTAGATTTTATTTTTCAAAGTGCCGTGGAAACTCTATGTTTTGCTCTGTGCCGAATTTCGTGAAGATCGGTTTAACGTTTTAGCCGAGAAAAGATAACAAACAGATAGAGGGACAGAGAGAGTTAATTTCGAATTTATAATATTAGCATGGATAGTAACTGCAAGTCTGCCTATGGGCATGGCAGTTATGCTAATGCTGCGTCACCCGAACTATCTCTGACCTGCGCTCGTCATACTGAGACATCACAGTTCTTTCGTCTTATTTGCCCAATAATTATAGCTGCGCCATTCAGACCGAAACTCAGTAATGTTTGAGCACCACTGCTTCACGGCCCTTCTGCTTCAACACCTAGATGGATTCCTGCATAGGAATCCTACCACGAGTAAGATATGTTGTATTTTCGGACTGTATTTATTCGGGAAAGTTATTCCGCCTCCTGTCCAAGAGCCATGGGATTTTCCAGGCATATCCCTGAGTCGACTCTTACTTCATGGGACGAGATAGAGTTAGCTAGTTAGACAGCCAGATTTTCATACCTCATGACTTTTAGAATACCACTGATACAAGCATATATCGAAGAAGTAAACTGTTACAGACAAACAAAAAAAAAGTTTTAGGAGAACGTTGGATTACGTAACGGAATTAACTTGCTGCTACAAGAGTGTGTCACGAAACAATATTAAGTTCTTATTTTTATATAAGCTAGAGTAAACCGTCTAACCTTTCTGATGTCATTTAATATTTGCGGAAAATAAAGACTAAATGAATAATACATTAATTTTCCCCTATTTGTCAGTAAAAAATGAGTAAAAATAAATACTTCACAGTAAATTTTGTAAATTTTTGTATTAAAGTTGAATATTTATCCTACTCACTAGTCCGGTAAATATTTATCAATACGATCGGTAAGATAAAGATGCAGTGTCTTAGACTTAACATTTATAAGACGTCAAAGTCGCAGTTAAATTTTTTTTCTGCTGGTACGATATGCTGGTAAGGATACGATGATTTATAAGTTGTGTAGTCATCGACTTGTGCAAGGTTTCAAACTCTAGCGTTTCCCGTGGGTTAAAAAGCTCGTAATCGGACTGTTGAACGCAGCCGTATAAGTCAAAGTTACGTTTCTACAGACCGAAATCTATATTTTAATACTTACTGCACACTTATTCTCAAAATAAAAACTATTAGTTATTGCATTAAAAACTAATGAAGTCTACATTTAATGATTTCTCATCATCATCATCTCAGCCTATCACTAGTCCACAGCTGAACATAGGCCTCACCTATAGATTGCCACAAAAGTTAGTAGCTCTAATTTGGGGGGGGGGAATTGGCAAGGTTGCCACGCTTGGCAGGCAACCGGCAACCGCAGTTCATTTATTCAGATGTTCCAGGAAGATGCTGCTGCCCATCTCCTGGTTTTTATTTTCCCTCTGTCGACTTTTACGACACCCATGCGATGAGATGGGGTGGTAGATTCTTCTAAGCCGCTACCACCAAAATAAACTGCGGTTGCCGACCTCCATGCCGAGCGTAGCTACTATGGCAAAATCACCCAAGATGAGACAATCTATGGGGGTAGCCTATGTTCAGTAGTGGACTAGTGATACGCTGAAATTATGATGATGAAAAATGATGAATTTGTGAAAAACAGAAAGAAGAAGAAGAAAGAAAGAAAGTTTATTTGGCAAAACCGCCTCACGTAAAAAACATGTATTAAATAAAAGTACAAAACATAAAAGTAACCACAAAAAAAATGACTATTTACTAAGCCATACGTATAGCCATTATACTCGTAATTACGTCGCGGGTCATGCCGAAAGGGTCATCACTCAGCATATTGTCGCGTTAACAAGCGCAACGCCGATTTTCAGTGATGTAAAGTAAAGTAAAGTTTCAGACTATAAATGTCCCACTACTGAGCACAGGCCTCCTCTCATTTCTGAGAGGGTTTTGGAGCTAGGAAGAATCCGCCACGCTGCTCCAATGCGGGTTGGGGGATGACCGCTAGAGAATACCCAGGAGAATGCAGTACCAAACCCGGTTAAATGGTAATGTAAAATATCATTCATTTACCACTCGGAACTGTATTCACCAACGACTGCGCGGACGTCAAGTACGCACAATCCGTCCCTATACTTAATTCACAAAAATAAATAATAATACAAAAACCTATACAATAAAAATTATAAAGCATAGGCACGAAAAAAGAGAGAATAACAAAATACTAACTACAAATAATTAAAAATCATTTCTAGAAAATATGTTATTGTAAAATTGGCATAAACAGAGCTGTGCGTCATCTATTTTTTAGGGAGCTGCGCGTGTTGGTAGGTTTAACTCTTGAGTTCCTACAATTGTCGCTTGAGATGTAATAAACAAGTAGCACTATCAGTAAACTCTACCCGTGGCTATAGCTCACCTCATTCACCCCTCACCGCCCTCTAAGCAAAGTCGTTTTTGTTTTACCTTGCCGCATTCGACTGTAAGCCTACGGAGTTCATAAAGACCTTTTCAGAAGAAGCAGCTTGGATAGTTTCTTGTTTGTATTAAATTCTAAAATTTACACACCCCTAAAAATTAACTGATATCTCATTGTCCCAACAATAGGCTTTTAAAGTTACTTTATGAAAGTTCATTTCACGCAAGTTGAGGAAACTACGAGAATTTTCTAATGATTCATTTTCATTCAAATAATGAGTTATTTTGGTAACTGTGTTAACGTTTAGATTAATAAATAACAAATCACAGCGAACGTAAATTTCCCACCAGCAGGCAATTTCTAACGTCCACGTAAGTGGCGCGCCCAAATCTTGCATCGTAATAACAGAGGTAATTCAGGTCGCGCTATAAATGTATTACACGTAAGTTTTATTGCAGAACTCATTTACTATTTCATATTATTACTTTACGGCGGCGTGGTTCGCTACACGTCACTTGTCGTTTTCCGAGGGGGCGAAAAATGGGCTATGGATTTGGTCTCCGCCTAACCTAAAATAATATAAAGACTTAATAACGCATATTTAAAATAAGCTGTATTAAGTTTTCACTTAGTATTTGCTAACGAATTTAATCCATGACATCATGTGGATCTAAACACTACAATAAGATCCGACAATGCATTTGTAATAATCTTAAAATAGAATATCATTAAATATATTTGCAGTCAGTTTTACTCAGTATTGCAGTTGTGCCAGTTATTCTGCTAATTAATAAAACTGATTTTACGATTATTTTTTTATTTACCAGCTTGTCCTTTTTTAAAACCATAGACTTCTTATAGGTTTTCTTGTAATCTGTAAGTAGAGTACTATTTTCTGATTTTTTTTTAATTTTAGGTATGGTCCGGCGAGAAGCGAGGAGGAATTGTCAGTTAACTTTAAAAAAAAGTGATCAAAAGTGACCCGTATTTACAAATTCATTTATTGGCGTGACATGTCCGTGTATGTATGTCTGTGACTTGGGTTAGACATACATACGAGTACATAATGTGTACCAAACCAACTAATTTGGTCGAGTAGATTTGCTGTGACAGACAGACGGATACACGAGTGATCCTACAAGGGTTCCGTTTTTTCATTCAGAAGTATGGAACCTTAAAAAAAGCTCTTGAGATTATTGGAAGGAAAAGTCGTCCTCCCTATTAGATTTTGGCAGATGATATAGCCAAGGAAAAAGGTAGCTTCCCGGCCAGATCGGGTGGTCTGATCTGGGGAGCACGTCTCCTCCTACTAGTAATATTTAGATGTTGTATGTATAGGTCGCGTTTCAGAAACTTTCATAGCGCGATTATGGAATGTATGAGGTATTTCTTGAGCTTCTCATGTAGCAACAATATTTAATTTATTTTATTTTTTAAAAACAATTACCTGCACTGGGATTTCTCCTGTATCGTGGTATAGACACATTTGACATGCACTGCTACACCCGAACCATCAATTTATGTTTTTGCACAAATGTTGGCTTCGGCTGGGAATCGAACCCGGAATACGCCACGTAGAAGTCAGGTACTCATGTACGCTGTTGTATAAGACAACTAGATCTGTCCGGAACGTATATTATATTTCCCAGACATACTGGTTTCCTAACATTTTTAATCACTGCGGAACTCGTGGTAAATTAGCATTTAAAATTGCAATAAAGAATTTTACCGATAAGTACTCTGTTAATAACAGATTGTTATTTGAATATATCACAGATTGTAAAAAAAATCTAAGTTAACTGTTTTCGTTATGACGTATCGATTATTTACGTAATTTTTTATTAACTTTTATTTTCCCACTTCTGATCTGAGATTTCCCCATTATGAGGAATGTAGGAAATCAATCCACCACGCTGGTGACCACGCGCATGTGTAGTTAGCTCACAGCCAGTTCCTATACTTAACGAACAGTTATCGGTAACAGGTACTATTCGTTTATTTTCAGTGAGTAACGCGGAGTTACGTAGCGCTTCACAAATTGTTCACGTAACCTACCAGTTACTAACGTCCGTTAGTTACAGCAACGGTTTCGATTTACTATTCGTATATTATTTAAGCGATCTCTTCACGTATAAATATATAGATATTGTAATATTTTCTGTTTCATAGACCCCACATCGTAGACCACAGAAGATTTACAATCAAAAACAAAAAAAATGTTGACTATCGTATACATTAACAATATGTATTCGCGTGAACATATTTTGCGCAGATGACAACTTCTGACAGCATCCGGTAATATAACGACATATACAAGTCTCGCCATTTCTCCATATAAGAGGTAGGCAGAGACTACACCCGTAACCCACTCTTCACTCCTGCGGGAAACGAGATGTGACGGGTGAGCACGTCGCCGCCATTTTGATACTATACAAAAATTTCTTACTTTCCGTTGCATTCCTACGAGCAGTATAGTGATAGCATCGCATATTATGGTATTACTCTGCACGAATAAAACCTATCCGCACAATGCCGTAGTTACCTCTTACAATACCTCGGTAGGAAAGAGGTAGGTACTTTTCTACCCTGCAGGATAGCTATCGGCCTTTATATTTTTTTTTTATTGAATAACGTGAAGAAATCAGCAGAACGTTCACCTGATGGTAAGTGCAACTTCTGCCCATAACAAATGCTGTGTCACCTAGAACATTTCTGTGTGACACCACACTGCCCCCGTCACCCTGACACATTAGTTCTTTAGTCTCATATATCCAGTGATAACACTAGGTCTCAGTGCCCTTCAAATCGAAACGCAGTAATGTTTGCACACGACTGCTTCATGGCAGAACTGGCCCTGAGGTGAATTTCCCATTGACATTAGCGCGGATGAAGGAATTCAGATTCATCTATTCTTGAGTTAATTTAAGAGCTGTGCACTTGTCGGTGAGATTATCGCGATTCTTTTCTTACTTGTGGCAAACTCTTTAAATCTGATACGACACGCTTTTAATCTCTTCTTTGCTTGAGTGATTTAATATTCCTTTTCTTGTTTTTTCTTTTACGAATACTTTTTAAATGCTTGTATGCTTTGAAGTTATCATTTCAAAATGTGTATTTTCCATGGTTTGTCACAAGTCTCATGTACATAGTCTAACAAACCATTTCGTTGATCTTTTGGTTCAAAAGAAATTTTCATTCTTCATTAGGACCACATTTTCAAATCTTCGAGTACTAATACATCAGTTATATTCTTAACTACGCGTAAAATAAACCTAGTTCTATTTCCAATTTCCTCGATTCCTGTCATGATTTTACCACATCATCGTAAATCAGGGCTTATAGAAAATTGCAATATCCGGACGAAGGCTTTTAGGCAAATTAATCCACCGCGAAAGGCTGACCCGAGCCACTCATACTGCTTAGTCACATCCGCAAAAAAATCAATCCCTTTGTTATGGGGCCCACCCGATTTAAATACCAGGAATTTAGTAGAACTTTAATGTTATAAACAGTGTACAAATTTAAATGGGCAATGAACGAAATATCTTTAAAGATATTTCGTATAAATTTTGTCCTAATATTAATTTTTGGTTTCCATTTTAAACGATCGATACTTTCGAGAAACTAATATAATTATAATTCGTTAACAAATCATAATAATAAGTATATACATAGATCATAATAACTATTCACCGGTCAGCGCCTTAAATCGCAGTGCCTTAAATCGACAAAAGCACTGCGTCCAGTGCACAGTCTGGATATTTCAAGACTGACATATACGAAATATTAATACCTACAATAAAATTTTCCGACATTTCCCTTTTTGGAGCAACCACTACATACGGTGGGTTACGAGGACATTTTTAATGGACTCAAAAACCGAGTTATTTTATGCTGTATATTTCACAATTCTTTTTTAAATTAGTATTCCGAAAATCTCTGCAAAAGTTGACTACAGTATGAAAAAATAATTTTCCCATTCAATATTTTTTTTAGTTGAATTTCGTACGCTTTTCTACGTGACCATGGAATTCGAACGAAAACATGTTTTCTACAGTGATTCTTTACGATTTTAAAGTTGATTTAAATGACTAAGTGTAAACTTCAAGTCGATCTGTACAACAATTTATAGATGGTTTAGTATGCATTAGATGCATTTCGGTATTATTATTCCACATTAAAATAATTTACTGAATCTGCATGCAAATTATTAAATTAATAACATAAAAATCACCTTTTCTTACAATAATTCCTTTCGTTAACTGACCTAAGTAGCAACATTACTTGAGCACGATAAGAAAAATTAACACTTGATCGTTTAACGAGTGGCCTTGTAGATTTTGGACAGGTCAGCAATAGCCAAGGATGTTGCGGTAGCAGCCAAGGTCGAAAATCTCCCATCGATTAACAGTTTTTAACTAACACGCAAAACTTTTGGCCTCTACCCTTGACACACAAAACAAAAGCCCTTACATTGGGTTTATAGTCAGAATTATGTAGGGCAGGACGCTGAAAATACGTTCCTTCAGCGGAAATAGGTGCCTCATTACTGCCGTTCATGAACGGTTCTTCTACAAGTTCTCAAAAACCTTGTTGTTTAAGTTTAAATCGTTTTTCTACCACTACTGGTTTGTTTTGACAGTTTTATGAACAATGAAGACCCTTATTAAATTTCTTGATCATATTAAATAGTCTATATTCCCTAAAATTTCCCGTCCAGATCAATAAGTGACTGCCTACTGCCTTATTAAGTGACCTCTACTTAAAACTAAAAGAGAAGTTTCCTTTTTCGCTGAAGAATTTGTACTTCTTCTTTAAATCGATCGTGTCGGACTTCGTACGCTATGGTGGAGATATTCCTCGTTCATTTCTAGCTTAACCATACTTAAATTTGTGGTGATATTAATTTCTCTATTGATCTTACGTCCCTGACAGTAGCAGTTCTGCTATTGTCGGAGACGTAAGATCTATTTATGATTTATGATATCAGTGTATTTATATTGATGATTTATATATGATGTCAATCAAATCCACGAACTATCAAAATAGTAGTAGATACCATTAATTCAAATAAATGTCGACACACGTACATTTTCATAATGAAATAATATGGTTAAAGCTTAAGGTATTGGTTCTTGATTTAATTTTTTACTAGAAAAATTCTCTTGAAATTTCTCAGCCCTCAAGGAAAGTAAATTGACATGAATACGGTCTTGGTACTCATCACCTTTGATTTCTCATCTATGAGGTACCTTGGCTCGGCGCACCTGTGTACTGAATACCGAGTAACTGAGTACTCCAAGGTCAAAAATTTCCGTTATGCTCTTCATAGTCTTTCAATATTTCTCCGGAAACGAATTCATTTGTTCCAATTAAATCGATCTGAAAGAATTGTTTAAGCTTATGTGGTAAACTGTGTTACTTTTCTATTCTTTGTTTTTGTTAAGCAAACAAACATGAAATTAAAAACATGACAATAATCAATGAGCAAACATAACAATCTACGAGACTGCAGCTTTTATCCGTTTCATTTTGTATCACGATGGAGCTTTTTACAAATGTTATTGGTGTCGAAGAGGCGACAAAGTTATTGTACAGCCTTTATTCTTGCAGAACAACGGATGAAGGAATTCAGATTCATCTATTCTTGAGTTAATTTAAGAGCTGTGCACTTGTCGGTGAGATTATCGCGATACTTTTCTTACTTGTGACAAACTCTTTAAATCTGATACGACACGCTTTTAATCTCTTCTTTGCTTGCGTGATTTAATATTCCTTTTCTTGTTTTGTTCTTTTACGAATACTTTTTAAATGCTTATATGCTTTGAAGTTATCATTTCAAAATGTGTATTTTCTATGGTTTGTCACAAGTCTCATGTATGTACATAGTCTAACAAAACTTTTTCGTTCATCTTTTGGTTCAAAAGAAATTTTCATTCTTCATTAGGACCACATTTTCAAATCTTCGAGTACAAATACATCAATTATATTCTTAACTACGCATCTCATGTAATGTAATGCATATCATGTAATGCTGTCACTATACTACTCGTGGGAAAGCAATAAGAAGTATGATTTTTATTACCCTTACCAAAATGGTGCCGTCACGTTTCCCACGAGGGCAGAAAGTGGGCTACTTGTGTGACCTACCCCTTTATATGAGAAAAAGGCTTGAGTACATGTATGTATTACGGTTAAATTATACAGATACGTTATATATGCAAACAGTACTATACGTGGTGTATTCAAATTATAAAATGGGCTTTCGAGATTCGCTGAGCGAACTGTTCAAAGAAATGAATGACCGTCTCTAAGCCTAAGCCTAAAGTGTGGATTTATATATAAAAGTAACAACTTTTGTTTCACAAACTTCTTAGGTATAAGTTTTGTGTGAACGAAATTGTAAATAGTCTCTTTTGATTTATGTTACAAGTTATATAAGAACCAAATCGCAAATGGACTATCGTGACAATATCCTCGGAAATGGCGTCTTTTTATATGAGAGGTTGGAGTTTATGCCATGCCCTCTTTAATATATCCCCTTCCGCTTCGTGTAGGCAGTCGTCCGGATCCCTCTAACGAGGCTGAAGAAAGGTGGAGAAAAGCGATGACGGTTCCGTGCGTTACATCTTCTAGGGGCTGCTTGAGTTTGCGATATTTTTTTAATGGAAGTAAGTAAGTAAGTAAGTAAGTAAGTAAGTGCAACATCTACCCCTAACAAATGCTGTTGTCACCCGGAACATTTATGTGCTAACACTGCGCTCTTCACCCTGGGACGTCAGTTCTTTAGTCTCAATGTAATAACACTAGAGCTATTGAAACACAGCAATGTTTGCATGCTACTTTATACTTTATGTGGTATTTTATAATATTAATTATTGAAAAAATGTTGAAATTTGTTCACCTGTTTCTTTACCATCAGATCTTATTATGTAACGTGTATGTTTTACAATAAAAATACATTTGCGTCAAAAAAATATGTTTTGTTCATTTTAAACAACAAACTAACCATCAAAGTCGATCTAGAAATCATTACTAAAAACCTACAAAATACACCAAAAATACCAGAAACTTTTTATTACTTTTTTATCCTGCACGATATTAGCGAAATGCATCGCAAATTTTAATACAGAAAGCTAGTAATAAATATTTAACAACTTTAAGTCACTCCACTTCGTCGAGTTTTCGTAATGGCTTCTCCATTCGAAGGCTTTCTTATTCATGAAAGTTAGTCGAATACGACATACCAACTTAAATTTAAAACACTGTACTATAAGTTGGCGGCATTTATAGCAGTTTGAAAGCGTCTGGCACATTTACAGCACGCTACTCAAACAGGCCAACAACTTATAATAAATTAAATTCAGACTATGCTTAAATCTACTTTACGGTTTTACTTACATAGGAAAGTTTAAATCATTGATGTTTTCCAGTTTTGCTACCTCAATACAAATTAACTTTTAGATACAGAAATACGATAAGTGTCTTGTTATAAATTTTATCATTATGCCCAATGTTTTTATATACATTTAATTTTACTTAGTGAGGTATAATACAAATAAAAACTTATTTCCTTAAGTTTACTAAGCATACGTTTAGCCATGTCCTCATTAAGCTAAGCTGTTTTGATTTTTATGATGAGAACAATTATTAAATGAAATTTATTATATATATTTCTTATTCTTCCCATCAAAAAATCTAAATCTATTTTTTTTAATTGTTTAAAGTGGCGAAACGAGCAAAACGTTCACCTGATTGTAAGTGCAACGTCCGCCCACAACAAATGCTGTGTCTACCAGAATATTTCTGTGTGACACCACACTGCGCACGTCACCCTGAGACATCAGTTCTTAAGTCTCAAATGTCCAGTGATTACGCTAGCTCACAGTGCCCTTTAAACCGATTGATTATATTATATTCAATATTCACGTTTATTACTAGGGAATAAAAAGCAATAAATCGGGTACTTAAATTAATTTATTTGTAAAATCTAAGCAATAAAACCAAACTCTGTGGCCATCACTTTGTCCTTGTTTTTTGAAAACGTTTCGTTTGGACTAAATTTCTATCTACATTATCTAATTTTATGGTAGTATCATACCGCAAAATACTTCTCCACAATTATTTCATTGAATTTACGAGTAATACACATATCAAGAAGGTTCTAAAGAGGTAAGTAAAATAAACGTGTAATTATTAAGTAGCAAGTAAGTTCCATGATTTTGTTCGATATACAAAAATGGCACAATGCCAAAATTAGGTGAGACTTAAACATAACTGCTGAAATTTAGGCGTAATATGCACCTCCGCCTACCCCTTTTGATTATACAGGTGTGATGTTTGGTTGTGTTTATATGTAAATACATAGCTATAAGATTGCAACAATCGCTTTTGATTGCTGTCATCTATTGAAGAGTTCTATTACCTATATCTATGTTTTCATCAGATTTTCTCTAAATATTAATGAGTCTATCTAGAGAGTGCATACTACTAAACAAAAATAAAGTTAAAATAGGTATACATTTCTTGAAGTTATGCGTTAACATACAGATATAGACTTTAAAAAAGTAAAAACGACTTATAAACGAATAAAATAATATTGTGGGTAATACTGCGCACTAGGCGACTGGACAGAAATACGCATTCTTTACATATGTAATAGATACTCTTAAATTGTAAACAGACCGAAAGGTTTGTATAAAATGAAAAAAATATAAATTGGCAACACTACGAATATGGCGTACTGGGAATAAGACAAAATACTAGCAATGTTTAACAAATCATTTTTAAATGAAACTAATTTTACGGATTTTATCGCGTTTATTTTTGTTATTTATAACCCGACGTTTCGAGTGCTTTACAGCACCCATGGTCACGGGGGGACTGAGGTGACACATGTCCTTATGTCATAGTTAATGAAAACTAAAACCATGGGTGCTGTAAAGCACTCGAAACGTCGGGTTATAAATAACAAAAATAAACGCGATAAAATCCGTAAAATTAGTTTCATTTAAATGTGTAGTGTTCGCGTAAATATAAGAAATCATTAAATCATTTTTAATTAAATAAGGCAGTGACCGGTAGTACTTTATATTAGCTTCACTTGTATATTTGTATGTTTGTAACCGGCTCGATTTTCTCCTACTTTAAACGAACGAAAATTTGATTTTTAGCGGATAAATTCAAATTTTGCACACCTGTCAAAGACCGATTACAATGCAGTAATTCGACTAAAAAATAAAAATAATAGTTTAAAAAAACTAAAAGAACACGCTTTTATAGAAGATCCAACTAAATTACTCAATAGATGGAGCTAATATGTATTATGTATGTATTATAGAGGCCATCGTTGGTGTCAATAGTTATAAATATTTCATTGACAGATATGAGAAGAAGGATTATCATTTAGATGATATCTTAAAAAGCATTCCACGCTTTTTTTTAAAATAAAACATATTTTCCATATTTACACTATTATTCATTTATATTTATTAGAATTTTTTACACAATTCTTAATTCAAATTTATTAAAATTTATTTTCTATTTTTTATGGTTTTCTATATAAAGCGTATTTTTTAGTTTTTTCAAACTATTATTTATTTGATTCCTTTCTCAAAAGCCGGCAACGCATCTGGTATTCCTCTGTTATTGTAGATGTTCATGCGCTTGCTCGTTTGCCCCCTCTGCGATAAAAGAAAGACGTGCGTAATCTGTGATGACACGATCGTCACTAAACGGTGAAAAAGAGGTTATTAGCCATCGGTTGGCTGATATTTTTTGGACATTTTCGCGCATGTGACTCTAGCATTTTGTAATCAAAGCGTGCCAGTTATTCTGCTTTCCACAGTAGTGTGCAAAAATTTCTGTCTCGGTCTGCAAGGCACATATAGCTAATGTAAAAACTTTTCTTCATCAAAAAAAATCAACAATTTTATTCGAGTGAAAGGTCGTATCACAGCAGAATTAATAACGGTTCTATAAAATGTTAACGACAAACAAACTATTAATAATTTTTATTACTATAGCCGGCACAGTGCACGCGCCGCTGAATGGTAAATTTATTCAAATCGCTGGTTACAAATGAAATACTTCAAAACATTTTTTTTACCCTGCCTCCTTTACCCAGTTACCGGCAAGTAGTTTGACATGCGACAAGTTTGCAACATTATTTATTTGTGTTTGGTTTATTGACATTGACATTTTAAATTTATATAATTATATTATTGTAAATAATTTCATAGTACGCGAATAACCAGGTTCGATCCCCGGTGCCAGCACCTCAAAATTTGTTCTACAATTTTAAGTGCCGATTTACCACGTGCTTATCGGTGAAGGAAAACGTCGTGAGGTAACCTCCGAGGAATAGAAATATTTCGAGGATATGTGAAGTCCGCCAACCCGCATTGAAGCTGCGTGGCGGACTATTCCCTGCTCCAAAACCCTCTCAGAAATGAGAGGAGGCCTGTGCTCAGCAGTGGGACATTTATAGGCTGTTACTTTATATACAATACTTTATAGAATATATATATATATATAGTGATTATATATTATACATACATATATATATATATATATATATATAGTGATTATATATATAGGATTCCAATGCAGGAATCCGTCTAGGTAGGTACCACTCCAAGCCCAGTTATGCTGCCGTGAAGCAATAGTGTGCAAACATTGCTGTCTATCGGTTTAAAGGGCACTGTGAGCTAGCGTAATCACTGTGTCACACAGAAATTTTCTGGGTGACACAGCATTTGTTATGGGCAAACGTTGCACTTACCATCAGGTGAACGTTTCTCTCGGTTACTCACTTTATCCAATAAAAAAAAATCAGTTTGTTACGATGAAAAATAAAGTACGGGAGCTGTTTTGATGGTTGGATACGCCAGGAGCTTGGTAAAACAGGTGAGTTAACTTGTAATTTTGTGTAATTTCGAGGAAACTCCCAATTAAAGTTTCGTAAATAATCTAGAGTAATGCTTTTAAATCACATTATAATAAACAAACACTTAAAACATGTGAGTATTGATTTTAACTTAATATTTAAGCAGTTCGTTAAGATAGAAGATTTTTTCATCAATTTTGGTTTTTTGTGCAACTATTTTCTCCTATTTTAATCAATGCTTTAATATAGGAGGTATTTCTGTTTCAAATTTAAAACCATACGTACATTTTTGTAAAATAGAAGTTATTGAAACATTAGTTAGTATTTTGACCGCATTCAAGGAAAAGCGGCTCGAATCGTCGACGACTATGTTCTATTTGATCGCCTTGACCCACTAGATTTGCGAAGAGATGTTGCATCCCTTTGATTTTTTTATAGGATCTACCATGGTGAGTGTTCCGATGAATTGTTCGGATTAATTGCAGCCGTTGTATTTCACCATCGCACATTACGGCACAGCTCAAAATTCCATCGTCACCACCTTGATGGATGCCATTCGCGGAATTTTCTGCCATGCATGGAATGTGCTGCCGCCAGCGGTTTATTCGGACCGATACGACTTTGGGACCTTCAAGAATATAGCTTATTCCTTTCTCAAAGGCTGGCAACGCATCTACTATTCCTCTGGTATTGTATATGTTCATGAGCGCCGTTGATCACTTACCATCACATGTTCCACCTGCTTGTTTGCCTCCTTCCATAAAAAATTAAGGTCATTCGGTTCGGAGGAACTTCTCTAAAATTCGGTTGCAAAATTTGGCCACAGAGCAAGTTAAATAAAAGCTTGTAGTAATAAATAGGCCACGCCTGGCAAGCAGATTGACGATCGCAAGAAAAGCCTCGCACCTCAGACACTGCCATCAACGACCCGTGTGTAGAAATAAAATATAAAAAATGAAACAGAAGAACTAGTACGCTGCTGTTTTCCGAGACAACGAAATGTTTCTTGCCCTCAGGCAGCATTTTTTTTTTTAATTTTAATATAGGAGTTTTGTCACACAGTGACTATGTCACCCCCATAAGAGGCAGCATTCCTATCATTAAATATGATTGTAATATATGTAATATGACATTGAAAAAGAAAGACCCTAGAGTTTCTTACCAGCTTATCTTAAGAGATAAGGAGTCTTTTTTTTTACCTGTGTAAATTTCGACATTCATAAGAGTTTAAAAAAAAAAGCCTAAATTTAATAAAGAAATTCTGTCTCTGAATGAAATGTCTCAGAATCTTTCTCTCTTGGATCTTTTTACCAATTTAATTTAAACAATCTATACCAAAACATACATACGTACAGACACACCTTTTCCCATATTAGGGATAGGCAGAGATCACATCCGTATCCCACTATCCGCCGCCGCGGGAAACGAGACGTCACTGATGGCGAACCTTGTCGTCACCATCGTGGTCCGAGCTAACTCCTTGCTCCCATGAGTAGCTAGGATAGATGTCGACTACGCAAACAGAGCCCCGTATGGTTGAGTAAGGTTAGCCTAATTTGATGTCGCCCAGGTCAGATCGACGCGTCAACAACTAGGCCCGCCATTAGCCACACAGCCAATGGGAAGGCGACCCCTGTTTTGGCGGAGAGGAAGGGAAAATAATTAGGTAGGAAATGGACTTGGGGTAGTATATGCGGAATTTGGAAATGGAACTATATAGTATAGGACTGGACTGGAGTAGCTTGGGAGGCCAGGATCTCCTACCCGGCGTACCATATTTGCCGGACAAGGCAACTAGGTCAAATACTCCCTGGCACGAATAACAATAAAAAAAAATTGTGTGACAAAACTGCTCTAATAAAAATGAAAAATAAATTATATAGTTATCTGCCTATAAATCCACACTTTTCTTACACAACTTCCATTCATAGACCTTGACACTACAGTGCTTATATATGTTACGAGTATTACTATTCCTCGTGTAAATACGCAATTAAGTACTATTTGAATGTAGGCTTATAGAAAAATTCAGTGTTTACTCTCACAGCTGACCTATATTTTATAATATATACGATCTCAAATCAGTATTAATGTCTTAACTTTTCTTTTACTGACCTTATCATAATATTTACTTCATTCAAATTCATTGGTTTAAGTAAATATTATAATATATATTTTTTTTTAATTATCCATAATTATCCGTATCGATAACAGATGCATAAAAAAATAAACTAATTCCCGTAAGTAAATTCATAATTACAAACATCTTCTTACACGAGTACTTCTTCATCTGGCTGCTCGAATTTGCAATGCATTTATTCATTTGTTATTAAATTATGTATAACTTTTTGTCATGGAGCTTGCTTTGGTTTTCTACGAGACCGTTTTTTGTAAATTTATTTATAATGTACTTTTGAAATAGAGAATATCTACGGAGTTGCTTTCGCCTGTTTCTTCTCAGTTTAGTGGAACCTCATTACGAAACGGTGGTAGATTGTAAAAAAATGACGTTTGACAAACAAAATTTATATTTCTTACGTTGAAGAATAAATATTTTTTTAAATAGATTTCATTTAAACAACTTGTTAGAGGCCTGTCCCAAGATAGAAGGATTAGGACTTAGATATAATGCCTCGTTACCAATAATTGGTCCGCCGGTTCCGGTCACTATACGAAACGCTGCATTATATTACTGGTGGTAAGATCACTATGCAGGAATCCGTCGAGGTGGGTACCACCGCGTTTCCAGTTATTTTTTTTATTGGATAAAGTGACGAAACGAGCAAAACGTCCACCTGATAGTAAGCGCATCTCAAAATGCCCATAACAAATGCTGTGTCACTCAGAACATCACTGTGTCAGACCACACTACGCCCTTCATTTGAGACATCCAGTCTTAAGTCTCATACGCCCAGTGATTACACTAGTTCTGATTGCCCTTCAAACCGAAACACAATGATGTTTGCACACTACTGCTTCACGGCAGAATAACTGGCCCTGGGATGGTACCTACCTAACTACCACTAAAGTATCCTATCTGTAGTGTGCAAACGCTTCTGTTTATCGGTGCAAAGGGCACCGTTACTTAGTTTAATGACTGGGCACATGGCTTAAGAACTGAGGTCTCAAAGTGACGAGCACAGTGTGGTGCGACAGAGAAATGTTCTGGGTGACACAGCATTTGTTATGGTCAGATTTTGCTCTTACCATCAAGTGAACGATTACCTCGTCTCGTCACTTAATTCCTATCCAATAAAAAAGAGCGTTATGATGCAACTTACGGCTGGTATTCACTGAGAGAGAAAGATATTCTGTGGGACTTCCTGGAACCAGCTGACCCAATCTCGGGCTACTAGTAGTGGCTTCCTGCAGTGTGGCTGTACCACATAAATTTATGAATATGGACGCGCCCCAGGTGTATCAGTGGCATAATTTCCGTAATTGCCATATTACATAATTGCCATTAGACACGAAATCTGCAAATTATACTGTGTTTCTATATAATTTTATTCATATAGGAACATAGTAGGTATAATTGGCAAACTGCGTGAAGTGATCTAAAGGGGGTGGGGGGGTTAATAAATTCTATTATAGTGAACTGGTGCTGACCGCTACTGATGATTCGGATATTGACCACTTTAGTCGTCCACTGTGACACACACCGGACGAATTAGTGTGCAGTATTACCTAGCCGCCCACACTTAAAGAAAACAAAATTATGATTTTACTTTAAATTACTTAAAATTATGATGACACATAACATATCTACTATCGTGTGGTCTAGTCGTAAGAGTACCTGACTTGAGGCCGTGGGTTCTAGGTTCGAATCCCAAATGAAGCCAAAATGTGTGCAACAACACACATTGAAACGCACGCGCGCACGATACCGGAAAAATCCTAGTAATCTAATGTAATTAAAAATCTTAATGTAATCTTTACGCACAATATATGCACAGTCGTAGAGTTACGGAAACTGGCCTTACCAAGGTATTAAATAAGCGACATTTTATAATATTTATTATTATGGGTATTAATTAAATTAAGTGACGGGGATTATGGGGTTCGATTCCCAGTCCTAGTCAATATTTGTGCAACACAAATCAAGTCATCGTCATTAAAAAGATAATCATCATCATCATCATGATACAATTAAAAGAAATGTAAAAAATTGACATAGCGACTATCGCTTGTGTTTTAGTTGTGAGTATGATTAACATTTTCAATATTACAGATGAATTGTATGCAGCGATCACGATATGATATCGCGATGGTATAAAAACAAATCATACATGACGAAAATGCTGATCGATCTGGCTGTAAAGGGGTCCGCTGCAAATAGTAAAAACGTAGAAAGATGTCTCGTGCGAGGGACCTGCACGCGATCCGTTGCCAAGATATCGAATATACAGTTGCTCCCCTACGTGGGGCGAAGCGATCTAAACTTGTTATAATATAATACAATCTACGCGGATTTGTAGTTTTTAAACGAGTAATGGTTTCAACTCGAACCAAAAAATTGGCGCTAAGGATGTGGTCTCTGCCTACCTTTTGTATGGGAAAACGGCGTGAAAGAATCTGACAGCGTTTCTCCACAGAAAAATTCTAAACAATTAATGGATAAGTGTTTTATACGAGTATGTCAATTTAATTCAGTTTTTTTATAGGAGGAAGTGACGAGACGAGCAAAACGTTCACTATATAAAGTTACATATACAACGCGATCGCGCTTGAAAGTTTTCCTCGCCCCACTTCGGGGACCAACTGTATACTGTGTTTTGATAAGTGCAACGTCTGCCTATAACAAATGCTGTATCACCCAGAACATTTCTGTGTGACAAACTGTTTATTTATTGAGATGTTCCAGCAAGATGCTGCTGCCCATCTCCTGGTTTTCACTTTCCCTCTGTCGACTTTTACGACAGCCACGGGATGACATGGGGTGGTAGATTGAGACGGGATGAGATCTTAAGCCGCTACCACACGGCTAAATGCCTATGCGAGAATTATTATCACAAAGTTATAACTTCTGTTATTCTACTCACACTTGATTGTGTGAGTAGTATAACCGAAGTTGAAATAAGTTACAGTAGCAAGTTACAGTAGAAGTTACAATAGTAAGTTAAGTTAGTATAGAACGTTAGAAGAACTTTACACTTTTCTAATTGTCTTTCTTTGACCATCTAAGTAAGCACTTCTGCATAAATATAGCACAAATCAAACAATAATGATTTCTTATATTTACGCGAACACTACACATTTAAATGAAACTAATTTTACGGATTTTATCGCGTTTTATTTTATTATTTATAACCCGACGTTTCGAGTGCTTTACAGCACCCATGGTCACGGGCGGACTGAGGTGACAGATGTCCCGATGTCATAGTTAACCCGGAGTACCTTCAGCTTTTAATTATTATTCCTTGTCCGATCTACGCAGAAAGAGCTTACTGTGTCTTGAAGTCTTGCAGTGGTATGCTTGGTTTTTGATTTAATTTTATTAATTATAGGATCCCAAGCTGGTGGTAATACCCAACCATCTTCTCTATTAAAATTAGGATGTTTTTTAATTTCAATAGCCTCGCGAATCATCCTTGGTAGGAATCGGTGTTCTTTTGCGAGGATTTGTGGTTTATCAAATCTGATGTAATGGTTGGGATGATCCAGAACATGGTCACAGACTGCAGACTTCCTAGAGCGACGATGCTTCACGTCAGCTATATGTTCTTTTACGCGGGTTTTAACTGATCTTTTTGTTTGCCCTATGTAAGAGAGACCACATTCACAATCCAGCTTGTATACTCCTGCATCTTGTAGAGGGATGTTACACTTGACAGATGGTAAAAACTGACTTATCTTCTTAGGCGGCTTGAAAAATGTTCTTATGGAAGCCCGCTTCAAGATATAGCCAATCTTGTCCGTGACTCCTGTATACACTGTGTATAGGAAAAAGACCCATACAAATAGGTACTTAAACGGTGAATCTCACCACCATCCTTCACAGCTAGCTACCGTGGGCAAATCTTTGTTTCAGAGAGCACAAGGGATCTGTGACAGTAAACACCTGGCCGCCGAGCTTCAGCATGTCAAGCAAGTTTTGCAAGACAACAAGCTTCGGGTTCCGCGCCTTCGTCGCAGTGACCGAGTGAAGCCGGCCACAGTCGAGCGTGTACCTGCAGTCCTACCATATGTCAGAGGAGTCACGGACAAGATTGGCTATATCTTGAAGCGGGCTTCCATAAGAACATTTTTCAAGCCGCCTAAGAAGATAAGTCAGTTTTTACCATCTGTCAAGTGTAACATCCCTCTACAAGATGCAGGAGTATACAAGCTGGATTGTGAATGTGGTCTCTCTTACATAGGGCAAACAAAAAGATCAGTTAAAACCCGCGTAAAAGAACATATAGCTGACGTGAAGCATCGTCGCTCTAGGAAGTCTGCAGTCTGTGACCATGTTCTGGATCATCCCAACCATTACATCAGATTTGATAAACCACAAATCCTCGCAAAAGAACACCGATTCCTACCAAGGATGATTCGCGAGGCTATTGAAATTAAAAAACATCCTAATTTTAATAGAGAAGATGGTTGGGTATTACCACCAGCTTGGGATCCTATAATTAATAAAATTAAATCAAAAACCAAGCATACCACTGCAAGACTTCAAGACACAGTAAGCTCTTTCTGCGTAGATCGGACAAGGAATAATAATTAAAAGCTGAAGGTACTCCGGGTTAACTATGACATCGGGACATCTGTCACCTCAGTCCGCCCGTGACCATGGGTGCTGTAAAGCACTCGAAACGTCGGGTTATAAATAATAAAATAAAACGCGATAAAATCCGTAAAATTAGTTTCATTTAAACAAATCAAACATTTACAAATAAATATTATAACTCTCAATATAAACAAAAAAGTATTTTTTCATCTCAAAACGACAATACCCAAGCTGTTTTACCGCGCAGCGCCTTGCACTATTTCATTATTAAGAATAGGCTTACATTTTACCAGAATGCCACTTGATGAAAAGTGACGAAGAGGCTTCACATAGGTAACACGTTGTCTAAAAAGGGCAAGAGTCCGTCTATGTTGTTGTACTGACTCAATAATAGGAGGCTTGTGTGTTTTATTGGGATATTAACAAACTTACTTCTTCGTTGTCCCTTCACTGTTTCTCTTAATTAGTTAATAGTCCGCTGTTGGACGTAGACCTATCCCACGGAGGAAGGATTTTCCGCTGTAGTCAGTCTTGGCAGGCAGATTAGTGATAGTAGTACCCGACGCTTTTTTGACGACCGCGTGGCCTAGTGGTCAGAGTACCTGACTTCTACGCCGCGGGTCCTGGGTTCGATTCCCAGCCGGAGCCAACATTTGTGCTAAAACACAAAGTGTTGGTTTTCGGGTCTGGTTGTGTTGTGATTGTCGCCGTGTTTCTGACACTGCATCGTAGCCTACCTCCGATCTTATCGCATCAGCGTTACATCGGGCGCGGGTAGGTTGGGACTAGTGAGCCTCTATGTTTACGCGTACATTTGTGGCACTATAATATCTCCTGCGCAGTTGATGGCTCTCGACAGTATTCGGAAGTTGTCGCCGTGGTCGAAATCGGCTATGGGAACATCATCATCATCATCACCCGACGCTTTCCAAAAAGATTAAAGTAATGTTTTGAGAAAATGAAGCATTGTTTCTTGATACTAAATGTACTGGTAGCCATAATTAGTTTCGGTAGGATCCATACTAATATCATATATGCGAAAGTAACTCTGTCTGTCGCTCTCTACAGGCCCAGTTATTCAACCTTGAAGCAGTAGTGTGCAAACATTACTGTGTAGCTACCGTAATCACTTGACATATGAGACTTAAGAACTGATGTCTCACGGCAACGGGCGCATTGTGACGCCACTCAGAAGTGTTCTGGGCGATTCAGCATTTGTTATAGGCATACGTTGTACTTACCTTCAGGTCAACGTCATGCTCGTCTCGTGACTTAAACTAATAAAAAAATCCTACTGCGGTAGTTTAAATGAGAATCTGTTTAAACAAATTCTCGAGAAATAAAGTTCGTACGTAAAAAGTTAAAGCTGATTGTACTTGAACACGATAAGAGACTTTTGGAAGAACAGCTTTGTCTAGTGCATGATGCTATTGGCGGAGTTAGAAGGCATTTTAATAACAAGTAGATATTATTTTATCAATAGAATACACTGGTGAACGCCACATTATTTCGTGAGGCGTTTTTTCAGGGAGGTTTTTTGAATGCAAAAAGCTCCCTGAAAAAACCTGTTTTGCCGTAAAACCGAGTATTTGCTTCTACTAAACTTTTCTTTTTAACACAGTAACCCACCCGGTGTGACTTATTTAGAGTCATATAGGGTGGGTGAACCGGCTGCGAGATGTTTGTCTGGCCTTGCCTGCCGTACTCAGGGACAAAGCCTTACAGAAAAGAAACGTATTATTACTAAAACCTTGAACTATGAAGTTTACTGTTCCTTTTTTCAAAATATTTTCGTGTACTTATTGAAGGTACACTTCAATAAGTACACGACGTACAAGCCGAGTGGTGGCGGCTTAAGAGAATCTACCACCCCATCTCATCACGTGGGTATCGTGAAAGTCGATAGAGGGAAAATAAAAACCAGGAGATGGGAAGCAGCATCTTCCTGGAACATCTGAATAAATAAACGGTTGCCAACCTGTCTGCCAAGCGTGGCAACTACGGCAAAATCCCCCCAAAATGAGAGCTACACACTTTTGTGTCAATCAATGGGGGAGGCCTATGTTCAGCAGTGGACTAGTGATAGGCTGAAATGATGATGATGATGATGATTGAAGTGTAAAACTAATCTATATCCATCCTTTAATTATTGAGTAGCAATGCCACGCGGCTTCACCCACGTAAAATAAGCATAAACAAATAAGATTACATGATTTTACTGTAGGGTACCATTCTATGGTCAAATTCTAAAAAGGGTAATTTATGTATTTAAATAAAACTATTTTTTACGGATTTTATCGCGTTTAATTTATAACTATTTTTAACCCGACGTTTCGGGCGCTTTACAGCACCCATGGTCACGGGGAGACTGTGGTGACAGTTGTCCCGATTGCATAGTTAACCCGGAGTACCTTCGGCTTTTAATTATTATTTTAGTCCGATCTACGCAGAAAGAGCTTACTGTGTCTTGAAGCCTTGCAGTGGTATGCTTGGTTTTTGATTTAATTTTATTAGTAATAGGATCCCAAGCCGGTGGTAATATCCAACCATCTTCCCTATCGAAATTAGGATGTTTTTTAATTTCAATAGCCTCGCGAATCATCCTTGGTCGGAATCGACGTTCTTTTGCAAGGATTTGTGGTCTATCAAATCTGATGTAATGGTTGGGATGATCCAGAACATGGTCACAGACTGCAGACTTCCTAGAGCGTCGCAATTTATGATTAGACATCTTATAAATAGCAGTTTTCACTTAAATTTTGGCATTTATTTTGAAAGCACAGATAGACTGGCGATGGCTGCCACATGCGTCATACTTGTGAACAGGCTGTTGGTGGAGGCTGGTCTGCTCGAGCTTACAATCTTACTTATATATTTATTGAATTAATATTGTCTAAGATTTGAACATGCAGCGTGCTTTGGTTTTCTTTGAGACTATTCTTTGTAAATAATTAATTATAATGTATTTTTGACAGATAAAAAAGGATTTACATAAAAGAGGATATTATACATACTGAGTTTATTTCGCCTGTTTCTTCTTCGTCAGAGGAACCTCATTACGAAACTGCGAGAAATTGTAAAGAAATGACGTTGGACAAACGAAATTTATGTTTCTTACGTCGAAAAATTTATTTCACTTCTATTTAATTTTTAGTATAGTAAGATATAGATTGCATAATATAGATAGCACGTCACCATGAGGCATCGATTAATAACAGTAGTTACTTTATATGGCGAGTTTGAATGGACAAGCCGGTTAGGGCCGAAGTAGGCGAACGTATCACGATCAGATGGAACACGTTTTAAGTTTAAGGAAAGGACAACCCCAAAGTAAGTGTTTTTCGGTTTATAGCTTTGGACAGTGCTCGGAAGTCGTTGCCATGGTCGAAAATCGGATATAGCAACGTATAGTTGCGTTTTACGCATGAGAAAAATGGTAGAAGGTCTAGTTGACAGTAAATAATTTTCCTTAAAAAAACGATACCTCACGCATGCACATAACAACTAGAGCCGTTAACGAAAAGTTTTAGTTTTACACAAATATTATGGTATCTGTATACCTTTTTTTTAACAGTGGTAGAGCCACGCATCAGCTTTTGTTGTTGCATGAATGGGCCGGCTCGACCGGGGAAGTACCACGACCTCACAGAATACCGACGTGAAGTAGATGTTTAACAAACTTCTGCGTTTCGTCTGGTGAGTGCAGGTAACCGGAGGCCCACCCACCCCCTCCCCCAAAACATGGTAGCGGAAACAAAAAATCTACCCCAGGGGGGTACCAGCACCACCGGTGCTGGAGAATCCCCCTCTGGGCACCCGCGCTCGGGCTACCAGTCGCTACCTGAGCGTGGGTGCTCAGGCTGCCCCTCGTATTCTGGGGGGGGGCAAAGTTCCGCTCTATTCCCCAACTGTTCGAGGCAAACGTAGCAAAAAAACTACGGCACCCCTTACCACGCTTGCCGTGGATTTCTGCAATATCAGGGGACTACATTCCAATCTTGATGCCGTTCACTACCATCTGGAGACGGCAAAGCCGGCCTTGCTTTTTCTTACCGAGACGCAGATATCCTCTCCGGCGGATACCTCTTATCTTTCCTACCCGGGGTACAAGCTGGAACATTCCTTTGTGCCCCGGGCCGGGGTTTGTGTGTACGTCAGAGAGGATATATGTTCTCAACGCCTCGGCAGCCTTGAAGGTAGGGACCTGTCCACCCTTTGGCTACGCATAGACAGCGACGACCACCCTCGTGTCTATGGGTGCCTCTATAGGTCCCACAGCGGTAATACCGAAACTGACCGACTCATCGACCACATCCAAATGGCTGCAGATTCTGTGGTACAGCAGATTCCACCCGCAGAGATCGTGATACTCGGTGACTTCAACGCCCACCACGCCGAATGGCTTGGATCGCGAACCACCGATCATGCGGGGAGATCTGTCTGTGACTTTGCCCTGGCATATAATCTGACACAACTGGTTACTTCGCCGACGCGGGTACCAGATGTGGAGGATCATACACCTTCCCTGCTGGATCTTCTGCTGACCTCTCATCCGGACGGCTATGTGATCTCCGTCGATGCCCCTCTGGGATCTTCGGACCACTGTCTGATCCGGAGTACAGTGCCTATCTTGTGCCCAATGCGATCGCGATCTGCAGGTTCGCGCCGTGTATGGCACTATAGGTCGGCGGATTGGGATGGGATGCGGTCTTTCTTTGCATCCTACCCATGGGGGCAGGTTTGCTTCTCGCTGGATGATCCCGACGTCGTTGCCGGGTCTGTCGCCGATGTGGTGCTTCAGGGAATGGAACTCTTCGTTTTAATCCTCTGTGGTACCCGTCGGCGGTAGGTCCCAACCTTGGTTTGGTGGCACCTGCAGAATGGCATCTCGCCAAAAGCAGCAGTGTTACCGGGCCTGGGCTTATGCATCGGCGTCTCGGGATTTAAAAACCAGCGACTTTAAAAAGAAGTACAACTCTGCTTCCAGGGCCTTCAAAAGAGTAATTGCTAAAGCAAAGTCGGAGCACATTGGCAGAATTGGCGAGAGACTAGGTCGCCTTCCTTCGGGAACCCGTGCGTTCTGGTCTCTCGCCAAGGCTGTCCAAGGGAATTTCTGTCAGCCATCACTACCATCTCTGCACAGGGAGGACGATTCACTGGCCCATGACGCAAAGGAGAAAGCCGATCTTCTGGGCTCTCTTTTTGCGTCCAACTCGACTCTTGACGACAGGGGGAGCTCACCGCCGACCATCGCGCGGTGTGGGTGCTCTATGCCCGACATCAGGTTCTGGCAAAGCTCAGTGCGCAAAGCACTACTCTCCCTAGATATCAACAAGTCGAGTGGGCCTGATGGCATCCCACCTATTGTGCTGAGGATGTGTGCTCCAGAGTTGGCACCGGTTTTAACGCGTCTTTTCCGGTACTCCTACTCTGTAGGCGTCGTCCCGAAGTCATGGAAGACAGCTTTGGTGCACCCGATCCCTAAAAAAGGCGACCGCTCAGATCCGTCCAACTACAGACCGATTGCCATCACCTCCTTGCTCTCCAAAATTATGGAGTCCATTATGAACTGCCAGCTCTTGAGGTACTTAGAGGAGCACCAGCTGATTAGCGACCGCCAGTACGGTTTCCGTCGGGGTCGCTCGGCTGGTGATCTTCTAGTGTACCTCACTCATCGATGGGCGGAGGCAGTCGAGAGTAAGGGGGAGGCCCTGGCAGTTAGCTTGGACATAGCGAAGGCTTTTGATCGGGTCTGGCACAAAGCGCTTCTTTCGAAGCTGCCTTCTTACGGGCTCCCCGAGAAATTTTGTAATTGGGTCACCAGTTTTCTCACAGACCGGAGCATCAAGGTCGTAGTTGAAGGTGCATGCTCGGACTCTAAGTCTGTGAATGCTGGTGTCCCACAAGGCTGTGTGCTATCACCAACACTGTTTCTTCTGCATATCAATGATATGTTGCAAATTAGTAACATTCATTGCTATGCAGATGACAGCACTGGTGATGCCGTATACACCGGCCGTGCTAATATTTCTCGGGAACACGTTGACGAGTACCGGAACAAACTTGTGTCGGAAGTCGAGTTTTTGTTAGACAAAATCTCGAATTGGGGCCGACTAAATCTAGTCCAGTTCAACCCCAAGAAGACACAGGTTTGCGCGTTTACCGCTAAAAAGAAACCCTTCGTCGTATCACCTAATTTTGAGAGCACTCCCCTCGTTGCCGCAGCCAGTATCGGTATTCTTGGCGTCGACATATCGAGTGACGTTCAGTTTCGCGGTCACCTGGAAGGGAAGGCCAAATTGGCTTCCAAAAAGCTTGGCGTCCTCAGTAGAGCGCGACAATACTTCATGCCGACCCAACGCTTGCAACTTTATAAGGCGCAGGTTCGGCCGCACATGGAGTACTGTTCTCATCTCTGGGCGGGGGCGCCCCAGTGTCAGCTACTTCCATTTGACCGCATTCAACGGAGAGCGGCTCGAATCGTCGACGACCATGTTCTATCAGATCGGCTTGATCCACTGGCTTTGCGAAGAGATGTTGCATCCCTTTGCATTTTTTATAAGATCTACCATGGGGAGTTTTCCGAAGAATTGTTCGGATTAATTCCAGCCGCTGATTTTCACCATCGCACATTGCGGCATAGCGCGAAATGTCATCGTCACCACCTTGATGGTTGGCATTCCAGCACAGTGCGTTTTTCGCGCAATTTTCTGCCCCGCACAAGCACCATATGGAATCTGCTGCCGCCAGCGGTTTTTCCGGACCGATACGACTTAGGGACCTTCAAGAAAAGAGCCTATTCCTTCCTCAAAGGCCGGCAACGCATCTGCTATTCCTCTGGTATTGTAGATGTTCATGGGCGGCGGTGATCACTTACCATCAGGTGAGCCGCTTGCTCGTTTGCCTCCTCTAACATAAAAAAAAAAAAAAAAAAAACCTTGTATATGTGTTTGTGTCCCTGAACAGCAACCGATCCATCATCATCACTCTAGCCTACACCAGTCAACTGCTGACTATAGGCCCCATAGATTAATACCAAACATGTCCTGAGCCACTTGCATGCATCAACTACCCATAAAACCGTGCAGGCCCTCGCTCCATCTAGTGAGGGGGTCACAATGATTTTATATATTTACTTTATATGTTTATATTTTTATGTTATACATTAAATGAAACTAAAGTTACGTATTTCATCGCCTTTAATTGTTTATTTATTACCCGGCTTTACTAATCATTATTTTAAATATTTTTTTTAAAAAATGCTGTCAAAGCTCGGGATCGGACGTTTGCCTTAAATTTTATATTATACACATAAACAAAAACTATCGAGAACATGTCAAGTACGCCAACCCGAACGAGAGCAAAATGGCGGACACTTTACCATCAAATCATAATGCAGTAATTATTTTGTTTGATTTCGGCACATCGCGATATCTCATTGCCAAATAACATTTGTATTGTTCCGGAAACACCTACGAAAATGCGTTGACATTTAATCGACTTTTATAATGTTATCGACACGCAATAAATATTACTATAATTATTTGCTTATGGTTCGGTTATTAATGTTTATTAAATGATAATGAAGGTAAATTTATTGAATTTAGTCTTATATTACATTAGAACCCTTATATCTATGGGGGAGGCCTACGTTTAGCAGTGGACTGGTGATGGCTGAAATCATGATGATGGTTCGGTTGGGATAATATCCGCAGCAGAACTAGAGTAACTGAAATAGCTCTTAGGATTAGTAAGCTGAAGTGGCAATGGGCGGTCGTGTAACTCCTAGAACTGATAATCGTTGGGGGGAGAAAGGTTCTCGAGTGGCAGCTTCTTACCGGCAAGCGCAGGGTACGGTGACCCCTCACTATATATTATAGCGAGGATCTGCACGTTTTTATTGGTAGATGATGGATGCAAGTGGCCGAGGATCGTGTTTTGTAGCAATCTATGGGGCTTATGTTCAGCAGTGAACTGGTGTAGGAAATGTATTCGACGGGTGAGGTCTACCTCAGCTGTGTGCGGGTATCTAAAATTACATACGAGGCATAAGCGGTATTTGAGGAATAAAAATAAATGTATTCATATATATAATATTCCGCCGAAGCTGTTAGTATAAACCTGCTGCCATTACAATATTTAGACGAGTTAATAGTAAGTCTGAATTAAAATGAAATCAGCTTCTGTACGAGCAGTCAAGATGAAGAATCTTCCTGCACCTTGGCTGACGGGACAAATACGAGCTGTAATGCATAAAAACTCGCTGCGGAGGCGAAGCAAACACACTCCGAACAGCAAGAATAAAGTGAAGTATGCTAAATTAAGAAATTGATGCAACAGGGTGTGTAGGGATGCACGACGCCGATTTATTCATAAATCTATAAAGAATAACGAATCTGCAAAAGTATGGTCTTTTCTTCGGTCTTTAGGAGTTAGAAAATCCCGAATAAATAATATTCCTAAAGACTTAGATTTAAACTCATTGAACCTTCACTCAATTGACACTTCACACTTCTCTCCTTACAATTTTGATTTACTTATACAAAAATCAATTTCTTTCTGCTTTACCAACTCCTGACTTTCCACGTTTTTTCTTTCGCTAATTTACTGATTGTGATGTTATAAAGAGCATATCGTCCATTTCATCGAATGCGACAGCATTAGTAAAAAAATGATAGTTCCCTTCCTCGACGACATTGTTCACGTCCTGCCACCTACTTAACTTCTCGATCGCCGAGGGAATTTTCCCAAGGGCGTGGAAGGAGGCTCAAGTGACTCCTTTTCCCAAAAAGCCTAATCCGTCTATGTTTTCTGATTTCCGTCCTATCTCCATACTCCCGTTCCTTTTCAAAGCACTAGAGCGCCTTGTTCAGCAGCAACTCTGCCTCTTTCTTAACACAAATAACTTGCTTAATCCTTTCCGGTCCGTTTTTCGCCGAGGTCACAGCACATCCACAACTCTCATCAAAATTACATATTATATAAGACACTATATGGAAAATAAACAAGTCACGGTTCTGGCACTGCTAGATTTCAGCAATGCCTTTAATAACGTTGATTTTGATATTTTATTAGCACTTCTATGCTCTCTTAATATATTCGTATTGACCTCAATTAGCAGCGGTAAGCCGAAAGACCTTTGCTGCAGCTGCCTCTCTGAAACGGCTGCGAAACTTCCTTCCAACTTCCACTAAAATTACGCTCGTACAATCAATGTTGACCCCTATTCTCGACTACGCCGATATAACCGATTTAACCGAAGACCAACTTAATAAACTTGAGCGGCTTCAAAATTTTTCCATCCGTTTCATATATGGCCTTCCCAAATATGATCATGTTTCTGAATATCGCAATAGGCTCAAGTGGTTACCGATTCGCCTTCGCCGGAATGCACACATCCTTTCTCTTCTCTCCACCATCCTTTTTATTCCCTCCTCCCCGATTTACCTTAAGGAACGTTTTGAGTTTCTCCATCTCTCCAATCCTCGATCCTTGCCCTCATCTAAAACTCTCCAATTAAAAACTCCTGTTCATTCCACAGTTTTCTATGGCAATTCTTTCACGCTGCAGGCTATGCTCTTCCTATCCCTATCCGACATGCCAAAACTCTGCCAATTTTTAAAAACCCTGGTTGCTGAACACTACCTGTCATCGCTAAATACGTCTTAATTATTACCTATGTCTTATTATTTACAATAATTATTTTTGTATTTACGTTTATCTTTCTGTTCTTATATTTCGCATATATAATTTAAGTATGGAATTATTATATGTATTATATATATATATATATCTTGTCTACATATTGCAACATTGATATGAACTTAGATTGTCTTTGATAGGACAGGCGAATATGGCACTACTCAATAGTTGTCCACAATGACTTGTTAATCACTCAAGCATAAGTCACCCTGCTTTGGTGAATCACGACGGTATGAAGAATATCCATCTTTGCCTGTGACTGTATGCTCTATCAGGGCTCTCTTAGTAAAGCGACCTTTTTTATGCATAATTGTTATTAAATGCGCTTCAAGTACTGTGGTCTATATGAGTTTTAAGGTTTCTATTCGAGTCAAAGATTTCGGCACTCAGTGATCGACGTCACGAGGACGTATTTTTTTCAAGTAGCCTCAGAAATATATGGGCGAGGAGTAGTCCATGTTTTTGATATTCTTTGCTAAACATGCAATATAGACTCTCACCAAACATGTTATATTTTAAGAGGAGGTCGATTATCCACATAAGTTTTGAAATGCAAAACTCTTGAAATTATATCATGGCTATTAAGAGATGTTTGTCCTGCAAGAAGCTCTTTTATAGTCGTTCCATTTAGGGTTGGTGATACATACATACATACAATCACGCCTCTTTCCCATTGTGGTAGGCAGAGACTACATCTTTCCACTTGCTACGATCCTGACACATCTTTCGCTTCTTCTACTTCCATTAGCGTTTTCATACACGCTCGTCGGTTGCGGGTACTTTTGACGTGACATTTCCTCAAAAGATCACCGATCTGATTGTGATACGTACGCCTAGGTCACCCTTTCCGGCTTTCTCATTCACACTCGCCTTATAAATCCTCTCTACGTGTCCAAACCATCTAAGCATCCCTTTCTCTATCTTTGTCACTACATCTTTAACCACGCCGCAACGTTCCCTTATCACGCTGTTTCTCACTTTGTCGATCAAAGTTACTACAGCTGTACTTCTCAAACTTCCCATTTCCACGGTATTAATCTTAATTTTAAGCATTCGCTACCATACATAAGTGTGAGGACCAGAACCCGCCTATGTACAACCAATCGTGCCTTTTTAGGTACATTCTAGCTACTCATAAAGGTATACAGAGCCCCATTCACATGATTTCCTGCCAATACTCTTCTCTCAATATCACAGTCTTCCCCTCTCTCGTAAACTTAGAACCCAGGTACACAAACTTTTTCACTTGTTCCGCTCTTTCCCCTTCAATCAGAACTCTGCATAAATAAATTTGCCTTTCGTCCGTATCTGCTTTATTTACAAATGCTTAATTACTAAACATCCTAGGTATTCCGCGTTCGTGTTTTGCTGACGGAGTCTCGAATACCAACGTAATTTTCAGAGCGCAACCTTCCTTAATTAGCGCCAAAGTACACTGAACGCTCCGGTTCAATTTTATCTTACACTTCGACCATAATCTGTCTGAAAAAACTGCGAAAACGCAATAAAACAACAAAGCAATCGTCTTATTTGCAGCAGGTAACAACAGACCTGCAGACATAATATTTATTGTTGTTATTTGGCGCTACGGTCTTGAAGTTAACATGCTATACACTGAAATTATACCCGTCTTCACTTCACCACGACAGTATATAAGCCGATATTGGAAACAATCTTTAACGCGGTGAGTTTCGCTAATACCCTGTAGGCGATCATGGGTACGCAGCACGATGGAGGTGGTCGTCCGTCTGTTTTGATCACATATATGTAATGATTTGTTTTATTTACGCGATAATTACATATTGAACAAAACTATATTTACGGATTTTATCGCGTTTAATTTAAATTTAATTTCCCGACTTATCATGTGCTTTACAGTACCCATGATCGTGGGCAGAGGTGTTAAAAGTTGTGATGTATCTGATGTGTAAAGTCTGATATGAAACATGAATTGCTAATAAATATAATTTATATCAGCGCCATCTAGAGTATTATTTGTGTATTTACTTTCGTTGAAGGAAAAAACCCTTAGTTATATTTTTTAATTGTTTTAGAAGGAGCTTTAACAGTAAATTAGTCTTATTTATGAACTTGTCTTTCTGATATAGAACAATAGAAATCACATTTTGATAAAATCATTGGTTTTATTGTTATGCCTTGCTAACAGTTTGTTTGGAATCCAATAGAAACCGCACTATGAATGAAAATAAAAAGTACCCTTAATGTTGCTCCGTTTAACGTTGCTAATATTGTCTAGACTTTTCAAATTATTTTCAGTACAGTGCAAAATTCACTTTCCTACAGTTTTATAGATATAGATTTCTCAGTGTAGAGCATATCAAGCAAGTCAGGATCTCATTTCGTCATATAGTGATTAAATTTATTTAAATGAATAATAGAACAGAATGAATAACGTGTGTAATAGTAGAATAGTCCTTACTGGTGATAGGATTCCTACCCAAGAATACCTAGAGTAGTAGTGGCACCGACCACTACCCACGCGCCGCCCACCGCGGTAAGTCTCATATAACCAGTGATTACACTTCTTGCCCACTCACTGCCCTTCAGATCGAAACCCAGTAATGATTGCACACTACTGCTTTATGGCAGAACACTTACACTTATTAGGTGGACGTTTCGTCACGTCACTTTATATGGATAATATTTAATATATTTCTTCCTATTTTCTTTCATATTAATTGTACTCTATAATAATATAAATTTGGGTCAAGTGTTTATTCGCTGTTCGCTAACTAAAGCCGAAACAGAAAAGCAAGCCTTCGCTCAATGTTATATATAAAATTCAGTATGTATGCAAAAAATTAAATCTTGGCAAGTAGTTTGAAAAAGTTCGTGGTTGTTTATCCCTTGTAATAGCTGAGGATGAGCACGCGATGCACGATAAGAGCAATAAATGGAACTTTACTTTTTATTCTTCGTAGATTAACATGATAAAATGTTATACTTTATTACTTATAAAAATAGGGGTTTCTTTGAAATGTCTTTGAATGTATTTTAAATAATAACGTTTTTTAATTGAAAATTCATTGAGCGCGATGAGTGTAAGAATCCAAGGTCGAATTACAGTTTTCCAGCAACGTTTCCGTTATTCCTAATTAATATTTATCAAAGATTGCCAAAATTACATTAACGACAATACAAAATCAAAGATTAGAACTTGCGTGTGATTTTCTCTTTATCTATGAATGTTTATGAATACTCTAATGTGATTTGACATTCAAAATCACTCACTCGCACGCTTAGGTAAGCTATTTTGCAAAATTTTGCGTTATACAAGAAAGTACTGTACAAAATATGCTTCCAGACCCAACGGTTTCAGCCGTGCGTTATCTGACAGTCAGTCAGTGTAAGTGTATTATTAAGTGTATTTAATTTGACTTCCGTCACATGTACTCAATAATTACACGCGCTTTTTATTTAATTTCATTTCAACATTGAATTCGAATGCTCCGTATGGCATCGCACTTGCAAAGGTCTACCGAAAAACTAGGACTGCTTATGTAAGAATCAATTACACTGGTTACAATACAATTTTAATGGTAATAGGATTACTATGCAGGAATCCGTCTAGATAGGTACCACCCCAGGGCCAGTCATTCTGCCTTGAAGCAGTAGTGTGCAAACATTACTGTGTTTCAGTTTGAAGGGCACTGAGAGCTAACCGGATCACTGGGCATATGAGACTAAGAACTCATGTCTGAGGATGACGGGCGCAGTGTGGTGTCACCCAGACGTTGCACTTAGCATCAGGTGAACGCTTTGCTGAACGTTCAGGTCAATAAGATCGAAGCAGGGATAAGATCAAGTGCCACAGACACAGGACAAACACAAAACGCCAGACCCGAAAACTAATAATTTGTGTGTTGCAGAAATATTCGCTTCGACTGGGATTCAAACCCAGGACGAATAATTTAGCGGTGAAGTACGCTTATCACTGAATCCGTAACCATCATTAAAATATGTAGTCATTTATTAATACAATCTAATAGAAGTTTAACCAATTCAATCAATCAAAAAAATAGTATTATCTCATCATCAACATCATTTAGCCTGTCACTATTCCACTGCTGAACATAGGCCTCCCACGTTCATTGCCACAAAAGTTTGTAGCTCTCATTTCGTGAAGATTTTGTTATTATCTGCCAGAATATAATTACGACATTTTTTTATCAGTAAACTGCATTTTGATATTTTGAAAAATATTATTTATCAGTTATAGTTATAGGATTAAATTAAAATTTACTGAAATATTACTATTTCTTTCAGTAATTTCATTAATTTAGTCGACACTGGCCTTAACATTTTCTACAGGAACTATAAGATATTTTTTTATCTTATCTTACTACTATAATACAGCTAGAGAGTTCATCTCATCCATCATCATTCTCAGGAAATACTGATCATATTGAAAAGATTATTTATGCATTTGATAGTCTATTTATTGAAGAAGGTTCTACGTTATAAAACGTTTTTAGATAAAAAATCAAACATTGCCGAGAAGGGCTGATAAACTGTGAATGCTCAGGACAGCGAGGTACCATGCCGGACAGCCTTACTTTACGCAGGTGAAACCGCGGGCACTTCGCTCGTGTGTGCATGCATATGCAATTTCACTAACTACTCGTATAGAGTCCTTTATTTGAACACATTGGTTCTTATAAACTACTGCTTGGTGGCAAAATGACGAGCGACGATGATTGGGGTGGCATCTACCCAGATGAACTTCTACCTGGAAACTCTTCCTTCAGTACCTGCATTAAAGTCTGTGTATGTTGTAGTCTGTATTTTTTTTATTTCAATATAATAATGTCGCGAGGGCGTAAATTTTATTGCTATATTATTATATTAATAATATATTTTTTTTACTAAATTATATAACAGAAGAATCTCCTGGACAATGGCAAAGGGGTAAATTTACAAATTGTTTTCGCAGTATTGAGTTTAATTAAGCTACGAGTATTTAGATGCATCGTGTGATATTTGACAAAACTTATCGAAAAGTTCAAGGAGCTTTGTGAAAACAGATACATAAAAATAGGGGAAAATGAATACCCTTCATCGGCTCACCATAATCGGGTAAGAACTGACTGTAATACATAAAGTGGAAAAACGTATAAATCTACAATAAAAACAAGGAAAGATTGACGGGTTCGTGTAAATCTTAAAACTTATTGTTATTTCATGTCGCGGCCTTCTTGTGGTCGTAAAAAGAAATTAATGAAACTGCTTTTTTCTTAATTTACGGCCATAAAACTTAAGTTTTTAACAACACGAATACAATAATGAACTTACCAGTATTATCAAATTTTTACGTAACATAGAGACCAACAACAACATCTTAAAGTATATTATTATTGATTAATTTATTTGCATATAAAATCGTTTCCTAAAAAATTTATAAATAAATAAAAAGTCTTCCCTTTGGTTATGATTGCAGTAGTAACAAATAAATTTAAAATCTTACAACAGTATTAATAATATGATAGCAATTACCGGATCTAGTATCCCCGCCATCGGGACAGTTATTGTATCTTCACCACCAGCTGCCACCAACTTTTCCAACACCTTAAGAGTCTGTTCCACAGCTGACCATTCCCCCTTTTGCGCCAACCCCAAAATCTTAGCCGCCGCTTCCCGCATATTAACACCCGCACTTGGTGGCTTCGGCACGTCTCCATTGGTTTCCTTAACCTCCTTCTTATCGCCATTGTTGGAAGAAGTCTCGTCTTTCTCCTCTGTATTCTTAACGGCTATGGGTTTTTCATCATCTGCATTCTTCTTCGGCGGACCCTTGCCGCCCTTCTTGCCGCCCGCGGCCTGAGACATTGTCACTTCATTACCAAAAACCTCGTAACACTATTTTTGAACACTGCACTGAAATTCGCGAATGATCATGTTGTAGTTCGCGGAGTATGTTGACTGTTAGGCGGGCGGAGCATAACTGCGGCAGTTGCGTAGCGGAGCCGACTTCTTGCATGATTCGGGTAAATAAAGGCGACGGCAACGTAAGCTAGATTTACAAACAAAACTTACAAAGGCAACGTCTCGGAATTTCTCATGCATTGACCCATTTATATGCTGATGAGATGAATATAAATTATTGTAAATTATGTTTTAATAGGTATCTAAATATTGATAAAGGGCAACATTTCTTAAAGCGTTTACAAAATCGATTTTGATTTTTTTAATTAAAAATAATTATACGGTCCGGTTTTATTTTTAATGTACGTACTCCTTACATTACATTCGATCAACAATGCGATTAAACAATTCTGTCAGCTAGCCGAAAGCATAGAATTAATATTTTATTTTCATTTATAAAATTAGTAAAACGAGTTTCCTACTTTTATTAATGCGGACTGCACAAAACATTTATATAATAAAAATAGGCATTTATCTGTGTAATTTACGTTGTGTAATTTTTTTATTATCTTTTTAAATTAAGGCCTCTAAACGCAAATACCAAGCGAATAAAGATTCAAATAATCGCAAATATTATTTATCGGACAATATAAATACTTAATAGCCTCAGTAGCTTAGACGCCGGGCGCATGACTAAATATCCATAAGAAGCGAGCGATCTGACTTCGATCTCTAGTGCCGAAACTACTAAAGTTGTATGTTGCAATTTAAAAAAAAAATTATGTCATGTTAAGGGAAACATTGTTAGGAAAGCTGCATGTCCACGAAATAATAGTATTAGAAGTACTATGCAAAGTTTAATAAATTCGCCATTTTGAAACGGAAGATTTCACTTTAACAACAGTAACCCTGCAAAAATGCTTCATATATAGGTTGATATTCCAGACTAGAGGAAGAAGAGAAGAAATACTATCTATGACTAAACTGAAAATTGGAATAACTTTCAAATTTTCATACGAGGTAGTTTCTAACGTTATTCTGTTTGAAGCTTACACACATAATGCGATGGCAGCCTTTTCTTACGAATACGCATTTGTATAGCGGAAGAACACATTTGTAAACGCGTTTTCAACCACTGCGATCTATATCGTGGCCTTAGGAGGTCGAGGAAATTTGCATGTTTCGTCACAAGAAAGAATGGTGGGGAGGGCCAGCGTCGCGTGCTTCACGCGCCACTTCCGGAAGGTGGAAGGGAGACGGTTAGGGCGGCGGCCCGGCCTCGATTCCGCCACCACCAAGATCAGATACCGTTAAAGACCGCTTGACCCTCAGAAAAATTGCAGACTCTTTTTGGTGTTGATTTATTGCAATTACATTGTGTAATAATTTATTTATATGATCAATAGATATTTCTTTCTGAGTTATGTCAGCATACAAATATGAAAAAATATAAGCGAAAGGCCAAAAGGCTTTTATTCAATGGTGTTTGGCTCGGCCACCACTTTTACAATTTCTCGGTTGTGCCTTGCTATTCTCTGTTTTCTTAGAAGTGTGCTCTCTGTCACAAGCAGTTTCTTTTCCTTTTTAAGATTCAGTGACCAAGTCACTGTCGCCGTACATCAAATGGTCTAATGCCACTTTAGTATATGCGAATTTTGGTATGTTTGGAAGCAAAAATACCTTGGGCATATTTTTATATATATATTCTTCACTCGTATTAGTTTCCGTTATAATTCAGCCCAGGTACTTTAACTTGTCCTTGTATAATTATTAGCATATATATATATATACATATATCAAAGGTATATATAAGGTACTACTAGTGGAAGCTTTTTACAGGAGTCCACCTAGAGAGCTACCTCCCTAATGCCAGTTATTACATATACCTAGTTACAATGATTCCGTAGTTCCGGATTAACAGTAGCTAATAAAATTACTGAACATATGAGACTTACTGACGTGCCAGGGTGACGAGCGCAATGTACTTTTACACAGGTCCTGAAAGCTCAAACTTCTGGATGAAACTGCAATTAATATGAGCAGAGTAATCACTTACTCACCGTCACAAGTTTTGCCGTAATTACCGCACTAAGCAAGTGGATTGATGATCGCAGTATAAGACGCCTCGCACCTCTCTTTCGACCATCGCCTACATCGTGCTATCTAAGTTTCCAAAATTATTTGCTATATACACATTTACAAAAGACTACTGGCAGGAGAAGACGTCCTCTGTCCGATTTGGAGAATAGTTATCTCTTTCTTTCGCCCCTTCGTAATCTATTGGGAAGGCCTATGTTCCGTAGTGGACAAGTGATGGGCTGAAATGATGATGATGATAAGCCTAAGGCATTAAGCTATTGCCTCTTATTGCAAGTTGTGACAATCAATAAATTGACTTTAGTTTGTATTGTAACCGCATAATCATAATATATAAGTGCACAAATAAAACCAGTCTAATTTGATATTTGTAAACCACAATATATCCAAAATTCATGTTTATATCTTCAAACGTCTTAAAATTTAATCCGGGCGAACAAACTGAATGACAGAGCAAAGAGACTGGTGATAAGATCCGTCTAGTTAGGTACCACCCAAGGCCAGTTATTCTGCCATGAAGCAGTAGTAAAAAAAAAGTAAAGTTTCAGCCCATAAATGTGAGAGGGTTTTGGAGCTAGTAAGAATCCGCCACGCTGCTCCAATGCGGGTTGGCGAACTGCAGATGTCTTAGAAATATTTTTTTTTATTTCACAGACATGCAGGTTTCCTCACGATGTTTTCCTTCACCGCCTAGCACGTGGTAAATGAGCACTTAAAATTGCAATTAACAATTTTTGTGGTGCCGACACCGAGGACCGTACTGAGGTCACTCTCGTACTATGAAGTTTAAAGCGAGCGCCTCTAGCCCCTGAGCTGCCACGGTATCACTGTGCCAACATAACTATGTTTCGATCTAAAGGGCACTGAGAGCTAGTGTAATCACTGGGTAATCACATATGATATTTAAGAACTGATTCTGATGAGTCACGGTGACGGGCTCTGTGTCTCGTCACACAGAAATGTTCTGAGTGACACAGCATTTGTTATAGGCAGACGTTGCACTTACCATCAGGTAAACGTTTTGCTTGTCTGGTCACTTTATACAATAAAAAATAGCGTAACTGTATGCTGAAGTGTGAATTTAAAAGCTCGGCTTACAACTATATTTGTGCAATATATAAGTTAGGTATCGATTTTTAGAGCCGTGGTAGCTCAGTGGCCGTACGCTCGCCTTAAATTTCATAATACGCGAGTGAGCTATATCCCCCGTGCCTCCAAACCTCCAAAACCTAAGTAGAACGAGATTATAAAGAAGCTTCTTGTAGGACCAGTATATTTTAACAGGCATAATATCATTTCAAAAGTTTTTCATCTGACAACTCAAGTGGATAACCTCCTCACAAAAGAGAGCGCATTTTGCATTTTGTGCGACTTTATGTAGCATGTTTGTCGTAGAATGGTAAAAACATAGACTACCTCAAGCCCATATATTTCTGCGGCTGCTCGAAAAAATACGCCCTAATGACGTCGCTCATGTAATCAGTGCCGCTTTATTTAACCCGAATCCAAGCCTTGCGCGAATTCGTTAAGATCTATATAGTCCAATGTCATCATCATCATCATCATCTCAGCCTATAAACAGTCATCTGCTGAACATAGGCCTCCCCTCCCCCATAGATTGCCACAAAATTTTGTAGCTCTCGTTTTGGGGGGATTTTGCCATAGTTGCCACGCTTGGCAGACGGGTTGGCAACCGCAGTTTATTTATTCAGATGTTCCAGCAAGATGCTGCTGCCCATCTACAGGTTTTCATTTTCCCTCCAGCCATAGTGGCCAGGCGGGTTAGAAAAAGTAGTTTATTTATTCAGATATTCCAGGAAGATGCTGCTGCCCATCGTCTACTGCCAACGTCCTTGCGGCGTATTTAATAACAATTATGCATGCAAAAAGAGTCGCTGTACTAAGAGATATCCGAGTGCGCTAATGAGCTTACGATCACAAACAAAGATAGACATCCTCCATGTCATCGGGGTTCACCATTTTTTTATTGGATAGAGTGACAAAACTAACGAAACGTTAACCTGATGGTAAGTGGAACGTCTGCCTATAACAAATGCTGTGTCACCCAAAACATTTCTGTGTGACACCACACTGCGCCCGTCACTTTGAGACATCAGTTCTTAAGTCTCATATGCCCAGTGATTACACTAACTCTCAGTGCCCTTCAAACCAAAACACAGTAATGCTTGCACACTACTGCTTCACGTCAGAATAACCAGCCCGCGGTTGGTACGAGTATCTACCTAGACACATATGACCATTGTGCTTGCGCTAGTACATAAAACGCTGCTATGTATCCTGTGCAAATCTCAACTTCTGGTTAGAAGCCGAAAGATGTCACCATTATAGAAATCGTCTTAGAGTTAATTTTGATCAGATTAGGAACAAAACATCGGTATAGCGTAATAACGCCGTGACGGCGGCGCAGGAATATTTGACATACATAAGATCACGACTGTATCCCATAAGGGTCAGAGTCAGAGACTGGGCACTCACTGCAAAAACAGATGACTGCCACAATCCACATTTCACCAAAACAATATAATGCACTTAGTGTGATAGGTGGTGAGCCCATCGCCACCATGGGCTGTTGGGTGCACAGTGCAGTTTAATTCCTTACTTGCCTTTTAAGAGATCCATTGAATGAGATGGAGTGGTAATATTCTTTTAACGAGCCGCCACCACACGGACATTGACATCCTATCATATACAGACCAATGAAGCGCAGAGTAGTCCAAGATGCAAGGCGTTTGGAACTAAAATCTCTTTGAAACCGAAAACCAACGATTTGTGTTCTTGCACCGGCTAGAATTCGAACCGAAGTTCCGCGGCGTAGAAGTCCGGAACCTCAAACCACACGTACTCAGGAATCTACAGGAGTAGATTGAAGAAGAGCACTATGACGTGAAAATGTGCTCACTATACTAAAGAAGCCTGGCGAGTAGTCGAAGAAAAGAGAGACATCGGCCAAAGTGTAAAAAGACTTCTTGGATCGGGTCGTGCACCCTCTACGTGATACACTTTTCAAAAACGTACTTCTTTTTCAAAAACTTCCTTCCAGGCTGAATATCAATGATTAGGGCTTCATAAGGGCTGGCAACGGGCCCTTGTATAGCACAGGTCTGAAACCCTTGGGGTATTAATTGTGATCAGGCTTAGTGAACGTGGCCTGCTCTAAACAACACCCTGACTTCGAGTCTCACAATCAATCTATAGAGCAGCGCTGGTTCTATGAAACTTGTCCGTAAATCCGTAAACATAAACATGTAACTTACATAAATATTACACTACTTGAAAAATCCGTGAAAAAGCCGTGGTAGCTCAGGGGCTAGGCGTTCGCTTTAAATTTCATAGTACGCGAGTGACCTGGGTTCGATTCCCGGTGCCGGCACCACTAAAATTGTTAATTGCAATTTTAAGTGCTGATTTACCACGTGCTCGGCGGTGAAGGAAAACATCGTGAGGAAACCTGCATGTCTGAGGAATAAAAAATATTTCGAAGACATGTGAAGTCCGCCAACCCGCATTGGAGCAGCGTGGCGGATTTTTCCTAGCTCCAAACCCTCTCAGAAATGAGAGGAGGCCTGTGCTCAGTAGTGGGACATTTATAGGCTGAAACTTTACTTTTTTTTACTTGAAAAATAATATATACAATAGATGTCGGGCAGAGTAGAATGGCACCTACCTTTTTCCTACCGAGGTGTCGTAAGAGGCGACTAACGTATTGTACGGGCAGCATTTCATCGTGCAGAACAATGCCATCATATGTAATTCTGTCCCTATACGAGTCGCAAGGGGAAGTAAGATTTATTGGACACGTACACCAGTAACGGCGTTTTAAAAGAAGTCGGCGTGTGGTTCGCCATCGGTCACGTTTAATTTCCCGCGTGGGCGAAAATTAGACTACTCTACTATTCGCGTTGAAGACAAAGCCGCTAATAATGAAACCACTTTAAAAAATAGTGTTATTTACGTTTTGACTTTTTCTTTTAACGGAATGTCAGAAAATTAAAATTAAAGCTTAACGACTACAATATTCATTAATTCATTATAAACTCGAATAAGTAGCGAAGCTGCAAACTGTAATTATAATTTAGAAAACGCTCAGTCGAGCTAAAATAAATTATTGACAATTCCAATCGAGAGGTCAATTTTTTAAGTCTTTTTTAATCTTAGATATGTTCTCTTTATGTAAGGATTTGATCATGGCTAAATCTTCTGAATCGAATAAGAGATTCAAAGCGGGATATACTGGGCTACGCAGAAAGTTTCGCAAAAAAAGCTTTTTTGTGTGAGATTGTGAACACTGGCCAATATTTTTTTTTTGAAAATACGTATATTTGCACGTAAAATACGAATGTTCTAATTTCATATTTCTCTCCACATTTTTTTAAACTAAGAAAATGGATCTGCATCAGGATATTTCAGGTCGCCTTAAACTGGACAATTCGTTTGAATGACTTCAAATGGCATTTATGTTTAATAAAACTAATTTTAAGGATTCATCGCGTTTAATTTTGTAAGTATTAACCCTAGTTACGAGCGCTTCCATGAACACATGGTCAAGGGAGGACTAAGGTGCCAGACGTCCTCATGTCATAGTTAATCCGGGGTACCTTCAGCTTGTAAGTAATTACATTTTTTTATCAGATAACTCAGTAACCCGTATTGAATAGAAGACAAATATAATGATATATTTTAGTTCTTTAACTTTAAAATATACACTCTCTTAAAGCTACCGCTTTACTTACGGGCAGTGCACTTTCAGTATTTCAATTTCACACTATCAAACAAATCGACAAACAGTGGACTATGGTAGGCTTAAATGAAGACAGCATGGCGTTGTAACGCTCATGCTACAAGCGTTACAACGAGTATAACATCTGCAGCACAGTTGATAGCTTCCACCAGCATTCTGAATTTGTCACCGTTTCCGACCATAGCCCAGGAAGATATGATCACAGAAATTTAATTCGAACCTTGTAGCGAGCACCACTAAAATTGTTAGTTACAATTTAAAGTGCTGATCACATGGTCGATGGTAAAAAGAAGTTCTAGAAGTCTGAGAAATATAAAAAAAAATCATTTCAAGGGTCACCTACGATAGCCGGTTTGTGGCCTCTACTACATTATCGCCTCAAATAATAATAATAAAATCTACAAAATAATCGTTTTTACGGGGTTTTACCAGCCTGCTCTATCGCAAATTATAAGATTGGGTAAACAGTTTCTTCGCATTTTATATGAAAATTAGTAGTAGTGACATGATCCCGTTACTACAGAAATTTTGGGACTTGTCAGCAAAAAAACGCGACAAGTAGTTTTGGCAGTATTCTCTTGATGTTAACCGGACACTACCTAAAGAATTCTGAAGAGATGTTTCGATCTCTTGGTGGAAATCTCAAGGTGCAAGGTCAGGGCTATATGGCGGATGCATTAACACCTCTCAGCCAAACTCTCTTACTTTTTGCTGAGTGACTAAAAATGTGTGTGGTCTAGCGTCGTCGTGATAAAAGACCACACCCTTTCTATTGATCAATTCTTACTCTCAACTTCTTGCTTTATTCTTATCAGTTGTTGACAGTAGAGATCCGAATCGATGGTTCTAGCCGGCGGTAAAAGCTCATAATGAACAACGCTCTTTCAATCCCACCGTAGACACAGCATCACCTTATTGCGAGTAACCCGGGTTTGACACAGTCTGTGAAGCCTGACCGACCTTTGACCACGACCTTTGTCCTACGTTCTTGTCGTACGTGATCCACTTTTCATCACCAGTTATCAATCTCTTCAAAAACGGTTCAAAAATAATCGCAAATGAGTACACGGTTCATTAGGTTTTTTTTAGTGACCTCATGTGACACCCAAATATCGAGCTTTTTTGAGTACCCAGCTTTTTTCAAAACTGTTTTGTGGTCAATTCCCAGTTCGTCAGCTATATCGTAACTACTGATATGCCGATCGTGTTCCACTTTTTCAAAAATGGCGTCCTTTTTATTCGTAACAGGGCGACCAGAGCGAGGTGCATCTTTGACATCAAAATTCCCGGATTAAGACGCTTAAACCAACTTTGTGCTACTCTTACTGACACTGCAATAGGTCTATATACGTCATAATTTTTTTTCGCGGCTTGCGTTTAGTTTTTTCCTTTTTGGTAATAAAATTTTAAAATGTATGGAATTTCTTTATTAGATTCTTTCATTTTGACAGAAAGAAAAACAAATGAAAAATAGCTGAAAAAAACATTTTACTAATTTGTTAATTTTTTTTAAATGTAACTTTTTTGATGTCTTTCTTATATTTACGCGAACACTACTAATTTTACGGATTTTATCGCATTTAATTTTAATAATTAAAAGCTGAAGGTACCCCGGATTGACTTTGACATCAGGACATCTGTCACCTCAGTCCTCTCGTGACCATGGGTGCTGTAAAGCACTCGAAGCGTCGGGTTATAAATAGTAAAAATTCAACTTTCACTTATATAATCATTTAAATGTTTTTAATGTCATCAAAACCAGCCAGATACAAATACTACAGCCAAAGAGATTTTATTACAAGTTTATACATACTATATGCGAAAATACTTTCCCCGACCTATAATATAGATTACTATTACTTTATAAAAATGAAACCACTGTAATAATAGATAACAGATAATATTTATTATTATTTATGAGTATAAGATTGCTTTTAAAAATTATCAACAATTTACTAGTAAATTATCACTAAATGTATACATGAATAATAAGAAAAAAAATATTATCGAAAACGACCGCTTTCCGTCCACACGATAAGTAAATTGACACTACGCATAACAGTCGGCCCTCGCCGCTGGTTTTGTTTACTTGTCTATTTGGTTACTTGATTGTTAATATGTTTACGAGTATAAAAAGTGCCGTTTCAATGACGAGGAAGATCTCACAAAACCTAAGTCTCAGGTTAGGCAACTTGCATCTTTATAACCATTAATATTTATTCCAGTGTTTTGTTGTCAATATAATGTATAGTTTTTTATGTACGTATATTACAGTGTCACCCAGAGTAATAACACTAGGTCGCAGTGCCCTTCAGACCTAAACACAGTAATGTTTGCACATTACTGCTTCACAGCAGAATAACTGGCCCTGCGGTGGTACCTACCTAGACAAATTCCTGCACAGGTCCATTAGTTATACAACATTATTAACGGCACCAAATTTAAATATTAAGAAAGGAAGGAAAAAATGTATTACATTACAATATTTTATTACTGAAACAAATTATGCATTCATACAACCAACAAATTATTTATAAAATGGCTAAATACAATAATACCAGACTATTTATCATATGTTGGTTATTTTATCCTATATTATCCTAATATTATTAATTATAATTACTTATAATTCTATATCCTCTTTAAAAAATCAAAATGCAAGTGTGTTGTCACCCCTGAGATCTACAATCAAAATCGTCGTTTCCAGTAATTTAGTATGTGGTTGTTACACTCACCATACAAAACATATCAGTACTGTTACGCTGATATTCTTTGGAGCGTTGCCTTTAATTTGCCAAAAAAGTTTTTTTTTGTTTTAGTAATGGAACTTAATACATAATGATTATACAGACATCACGCTTCTTTTACATTGAGGTAGGCAGAGACCACATATTTCCCCTTGATACGATCCTAACACTGATCTTTTGCTTCTTCTACTTGCCGGCTTGTAATGTAACATTGAATGATAATTTAAATCTCCAAGTTTAGGCCGTTTACTAACACTCAAAACAGTATTATCTCTAAAGCCGCGTTTTCACTGTGCTCTAAACATTACTGAGCAAGCAAACGTTCGTTCACGCGTTTAATAAAAACACTAGCGCGAGTAGGGTTGTTTTGTGTGACACCACTATGCCCATCATATGCCCAGTGATTACACTAGCTCAAGCCCTAACCCTTCAAACCCAAACACACGCTAATTCAACTGACTCGCTTTTTTATATTAACTTTGTCTGGAACGCAACCGCAGCGAGCGTGGCTAGTTTCAGAACGAAATTTTCGCTTGGTATGGTAGTGAAAACGCGGCTTATAAGTACTAATAATACATTCATATTTTATAATGATTTATGTCCCTAATAAAAGCAGAATGGTCCAATGTATGAGATATTTTTATTGAATAAAGTGACGGGACAAGCAAATCGTCCACATGATGGTAAGTGCAACGTCTGCCTATTAAAATTGTGTGTCACCCAGAACGTTTCTGTGTGACACCACATCAGTCATTAAATCTCATATGCCCAGTAATAACACTAGCGCTCAGTACCCTTCCGACCGAAACACAGTAATGTTAGCACACATCTGGCATCACCTTACCACCAGTAAAAACATGTCTCGTATATCGAAATACACAGGGTCAATCGTCAATCTTTCCACACAAACACGATGAACTTCAAGGCAAGAGTTTATAGTCTTCTTTTACCCTAACGTGCTTCTTATCTAGGACCTTATTACCGCTCAACATCAGATGGGATTGAGGTCAAACTTTGGCTCATAATAAGTAGAAAAAAAAGAATACCCTCTTAATTTCAATTTATAATAGATTCAAATGTTTTTTTTTTTCTTTTTTTTGCTAAGTTATACCAGAGTCACAAACCTTACTCTTGTTAGGTCCTAAGACACCGAATCAGAATCTCGTTTACCTCGCAAGTGCGTTGGCAAATTACGAGTACCATTGATTCGATGTTTGATGATAAACCTGTTTCGATGTTTATTAAAAGTAAAATAGCACAACTACACACACAACACACACAGGTATGTTATTACGCCCTATATTATTATGTATTTAATCACCAGTTCGGCATTATCTAAAGTAAGTAGTCAGTATAGTAGTTAACTATAAAAACTGGTGGTGAAAATTAATATAAATATGGTCCAGTGGTCGAAATTCGACCACTGGACCATATTTATATTAATTTTGAACGTTGTTGAGATTTGAGTTATTAAGTGTCGGCAACATTTTAAACAACATTTTGCGTGTTGCCAGTCATGACATACGGAATCGAGAATAGAATAGAATATGTTTTTATTCAATAAAGATCATTTACATAATACCATTGAACGTCATTTTTTATAAGCTTCGCTGGTTCGGATAGAAATGCCTCTGTCCTGGGAAGAACCAGTAAGAAACCCAACTGGATTTTTTTTAGTCATTTTAAAAATAATGTACAATTACAACAGTATTATAAAAATGTAGAAATAGCTTGGCAGCGATCACCTCATTCCCAGGGGTTATCATCATCCATGTATTCCTTAATATTATAATAACCCTTCTTAAAAAGTCTTTTTTAATAAATAGTTTGAAGTTTTTGTTTGAAAGACTTTGTGCACTTTCTGGGATTTTGTTGTAAAAACGTATACATTGCCACATGAAATAATTACTGACTTGAGTAAGTGGCATTATTAATGTTTGCTTGTTTCTGGTATTAAGATTATGAACATCACTTTTTTTATTAAAGTGATTAATATTCTTATAGATATTGAGAAGCTGAGGTTAAGATATTAACCTCTATAAATTTTTCTCAAAGAGACACTCTAGAGACAAGACTATAAATATATCTAATGGCCCTCTTTTGCTAAACGAAAATCACCTCTACGTCAGTCGCATTTCCTTATATGCCATAAGATATTATGCTGTGAAAATAACTAAAAGCAACAGTGACCTTCAAACCAAACATACTAAAGCTTGCATACTACTTTGCGGCAAAATAACTGGCACTGTGTAACCTACCTTGACGGACTCCTGCATTCCGGTGGATTTTCCAAAATAATTATTTCATATTAACATAGTCCTGACAATTACGAACACAGAAATAAAAATCAACCAAAACGTTCTCGAAACCAAATTTTTTTATATAGAAAAAGAAGATATAATATTAAAGATAAAATGACAGTAGGAATTACAATATTTTTTATTTACAACAAAAATATATATATAAATAATTTCACTGGTGGTAGGATTCCTATGCAGGAATCCGTCTAGGTAGGTACCTCCCCAGGGCCAGTTATTCTGCCGTGAAGCAGTAGTGTGCAAACATTACTGTGTTTCGGTCTGAAGGGCACTGAGAGCTAGCGTAATCACTGGGCATATGAGACTTAAGAACTTAAGTCACAGGGTGAACGGGCGCAGTGTGGTGTAACACAGAAATTTTCTGGGTTATACAGCATTTGTTATGGGTAGATGTTGCACTTAATAACAGGTGAACGTTTTGCTAGTTTCATCACTTTATCCAATAAAAAAAAAAATGTTGCATTTTTTTAATATTGAAAATGAGACGTTATTAAGTTACTGTAGGATACTTATTGCCTTAGTAAGTCTATCAACACATCGAAGAAAGTGATAACAAAATCATCTAAAACAATATATTTTAAAATATAAAATTCCAGTATGTCACAATGCATTTACGTTCATGTGCATATAATCATAGCATAGCGTTCTGTTTTTATTTTATTATATGTAGGAGAAAGTGACGTTCACCTGATGGTAAGTACAATGTCCATCAAAAATGCTGTGTCACCCAGAAGATTTCTCTGTGGTACCACAAGGCGCCCATGCCCCTGAGACATTAGTTCTTTAGTCTCTCATACAGTTACGCCCTTATTCCCATATAAGGGGCAAGCAGAGACCACACCCGTAGCCCACTTTTCGCGCCGAGAGAAACGAGAGGTGACGGGTGGCGAAACACGTCGCCCCCATTGTTTTCCCACGAGCAGTATAGTAACATCATTGCATATTATGGTATTATTCTGCAATATAAATGCTGTCCGTACAAAATCTTAGTCCCCTCTTAGGACACCTCGGTAAGAAAGAGGTAGGTGCTATTCTACTCTGCTGGACACCTATCATATGATGACGACTGGTAGCAAGTGTAATTACTGGTTATTTCAGTAGCTATCAATAAATAATAATTATCTGTATATTTTATAAAGCTTCCAATTATTAATATTTTTCTTTATTATTGGGGTAAATAAACTTTACGTAGGTGGTTACGTGTATACTTTTTATATTATCTGTATAGGTTAAGAGATCATAACCATTAATTATAGTATGTATCTTGTTTTTTTGTTACTGTTTTAGAAACTACATGTTTCTAAATACTTTTAAAATTAATTTATAAACAAATATCTTGACACATAGAGTCCTTCTATGTGTAGGCAATGACTCCAATAAAGAAATGATGAAAATTATATTATAGTGTGTATTCTAAACTGTTCTACATATTTAAACCACTATTGCATAAAAAACTATATACCACGTTTTTAAAACGGATTAAAAGTATAAAGTTACTTTAAAATGAATTGCTAAGTTTGCAACGGATAGTATGACAAGAGTATGCTGGACTTCGGACTGCTAAAATTTTGTTTTTACTTTAACATTCCTCATAAAATATAAATCGGGAAATGAAAATAACAATAATTGATTGAAAAACGTTTTACCGACTAGATTCACTAATAACACAGTTAATGCTCAGCTCTTATAGGTAAGAGCTAGATCAGTTTTCAATGCACAGATTTTCCTGGAGAGTTACGGGAAATAACAGTGCAAACCGCGTGTAAATTGTTCTGTTACTCGGAATATTTCAGTGTAGCACCACACTATGTCCGTCACCCTGACTGATAAGTTCTTAAGTGTGATATGCCCAGTGATTACACTAGCTTTCAGTGCCCTACAGACTGCAACACAGTAATGTTTGCACACTTCTGCTCCACGGCTGAGAATAACTGGCCTTGGGATGGTACCTCCCTAGACGGATTCCTGCATAGAAATCGAACCACCAGCCAGACCAAGGGGTGACTCGTCGTCGTCGTTGTTTCGTCACGAGTCCACTGCTGAACATAGGTCGACCCCACAGATTGCCGCAAAAGTGTTTACTGCTGCAACCGCAGTTTATTTATTGAGTTGTTCCAGGAACATGCTGCTGCCCGTCTCCTTGCTTTCATTTTCCCTCTGTCGAGGTTTACGACACGACTACGGAACGAGATAGGGTGGTTGATTCTCTTAAGCCGCCACACGGCGGTCATCACTCGCGTTCTATGAAAATTGATGCGACCGTCCGGCCGGCGAGTTACCACAGCATTGATTTTGTTTTAATTTAATTCAGTATTAATACTGCACTACTACGTACGCAAATTATTAACCTCCCTTTTAATTTGTTATCCTCCCTTATTAACAGTAGCACCGCGATATTCCAATGCTTACCATAGACCTCTCCCGAGCCTCTCCCGAGTTGGGAGTGGTCTATGGTCAGAGGACGTGTGGCACACGTTACGCGCTTACTACTACCACAAACCGATTTGGTGGGATAAGGGACTACATATTTGAGACGTTTATAGCAACACCCAGCAGGGGACATGAGATACCGCACACAAACACGAAATACAGAGGCAACACATTCACGATACGTGGTAGTAAGCCATCGCACAAAATATTGATCTTGATATAATCTGCACACAACAGCAACTGTTAGATATAAACTAGAGCACAACTATTTTGTGTGAAAGTAATTTCTCGCATAGATTAGTACTTAAGCTTAAGTTCATAAATTATTTGGTAGTTATATTTATTATTTGGCACCTTCGATCACTAATAAAAATCGAAATTTGGCACTAACTTTGTTGGTCTGAGGCACTAACTATGTAACTCAATTTTGCAGCGTCCGCCCATAACTATGCTGTGTCATCCAGAATATTTCTGTGTGGCACCTCACTGCGCCGCCCCCCTCAGACATCAGTTCTTAAGTCTCATATGCCCAGTGATAACACTAGCTCACAATGCCTTTTAAACTGAAACACAGTAATGTTCGCACACTACTGCTTCCGGCAAAATAACTGGCCCTGGGGTAGTACCTACCTAGACGGACTCATGTGTAGCTACTAATCATAATTTTTATACGTTTAATACGTGTGTCTTGTACGTATTACGAACAAGCTCAACTGTCTTCAAGAGACTATAACAGTAAATTATTTAATTGAATTGAAATATTTATTCCAGACAAAGTCAAAGTTAATTACAATATCTTATTCACTATGTTTGTGCAGTAAGAGAAAGCAAAATAGAGAACACTTCTAATAAGACATAAACATGAGCACAATTAAAATCAATATTGTACAGAGAACCCTCAACCCACATCACACTAGATCACGCGAAAAAACAAACAAGTGGATCCAGTGCTCAGCCAACAGGGAGTCCCAACTGTCCGCCCACACTTTGTCATTACTGTTGGTACTGCCGCGTATCCGCGCCAGAAGTGAATCACAGCCTCCTGACGATTGCTTGCTAAACAACAATTTGTGCCATGACATATTATATATTGACTTATTATTTTACAGGTTAGCACGTCACATCCAATCGGAACCAAATGCGAGCTACCTTAACAACCCGGGATCTGAACCTCTATCCATGGCAACACTTGGCGAAGTATTAGCCGAAAGTGCACATAAATACCCGGAAAGAATCGCTGTTCGATCCGTACACGAGGACATTACTATAACGTACGAAGAATTGTTAACAAAAGTGTGTAGATTTGTTTAAAATACAAAGTTATTTATATTTTATAGATACAGTTTACTGTGGATATGGTAATAATATTTCATCAACATCATCATCATTTCAGCCAAATACTAGTCCACTGCTGAACATAAGCCTCCCCCATGGACTGCCAAAAAGCCGGGAGGGGATTTTGCCTTAATTGACACGCTTGGTAGGCGGGTTGGAAACCGCAATTTATTTATTCAGATGTTCCAGGAATATGCTGCCGCCCATCTTCTGGTTTTAACTTTCACTCTGTCGACTTGTAAGACACCCACGGGATGAGATGAGGTGGTAGATTCCCTTAAGCCACCACCACACGGCAAAATAACTTTTACTAAGTAATATAAACAATTTTAGAACCATTTTATTGCCTCCTTTAAATATGAATATTTAAAATAGCACACGTTTAACTCTCCTTACCTATAAGAGGCACAAGTATATAGAAGATAATATAAATTTACCAAATAGAAACTTTGTCAAAAGGTTGTTGTGGGAATATTTTCTGAACACAAGTTGAACACAGAGTTAGCGTTGCATCTGTCATTATAAATCGTTCCATGTTTATGTATTTGTAATGTTTATGGAATTATGTATGCATATGTGTTGCTTATGTAAAAAAAAGGAAAGTTACAGCCTATAAATGTTCCACTGCTGAGCACAGGCCTCTTATCATTTCTGAAAGGGTTTTGAGGCAGGGAAATGTCCGCCATGCTGCTCCAATGCGGGGTGCTTATGTGTATTGTCATATATAGATATATAAATATATTCGTCAATTTATATATGTGTATGTATTCGTATGTATTCATGTGTTTACATATTTTTTTAATTTTATGATTGTATGTATGTTAACGTTTGTTTATTAATTTTCGTCTTGTTATCTTAAGATTTTTTTTATTGCACCGTTGTAGGTTGACTGGTAGAAAATGCCTATGTTACCCTTTTAATAAAGGTATCCATCTACGGTCTTATTCATAAAATATATAGAAGCTGGTTGTGAAACCTTGTATAGCGTTGTTACAGAGAGATTACTCATTTTTGACTAAAGTTTGCAGCAGTATATAAATTCACGGATGTTTCACATATGTAGATTCGAAATTTAATTAGAACGACAACATAACAATGTTGAAGTATCCCGTAGCATAATTTAAAAAAACGTTTAGTAGCCCTAATTAGCTTTATAATTATTCAGTGTTATAAATCTATCATAAGCTTTTTTTTATGAATAAGACCATAAGTGTTTAAAATAATATATATATATACTATTGACAAGTCAAGGGCACATAGGCTTCCTCTCATGTTTGAGAGCGCTTTGGGGCTGAGATTTCACCGTACTGCTCAAATGTTCGCTCACGCGACAGGCAATCAATTAAAGAAGTTACAGAGCGTTCAAAATCTATTCTTGCGAACTGCCACCGGAGCCGGTTGGTATCAACGCAATGTAGATCTTCACAGCGACTGTGAAATGCCCTTAATCTCTGAACACTTCAGAGAATTATCACGGCGGTTTTTCGAAAAAGCCGCGGTTCATTCAAACCCGCTGGTGGTTAAAACAGCAAATTACCGACCAAATAGAAACGCGACCGAACGCAAACGTCGCCCGCGAAACGTGCTAGACGACACGGACGTCTCAGCTCTTCCTGGCCACGATACTGTCAGTCACGATCCAGGCCACACTGTAGACACAGTTAATAGCTTTAATATAACACGCACCACGACGCGCGACCGCCGTAGAGAGCGGCGCGCAATAGTCAATAATCACACCGCGTACACACGATTCACCCGTGTTCCAGGGCGGTTCTCACCGCCCAGAGTTACCGACACACAAGTCGACAGTCCGAATGGACGCGCGCAGCCTCCCTCGGAAGGTCATTAGACGACTTAAAATATTAAGGTTTTCGAAATTGCGAAAGCACGCAGCGAACGCGACACAGTCCGAACTTAGAGGTTTTTGTAGGAGTTTTTATTTATTTATTTATGTTTGAGTCAAACCAAACCTGGCACGCGGGCCCCTGGCCCGCGAGCACAGTATCCGATAAAGCTGTAAAAGCCGTGAAGGCTAACAGCAATTACATCACCGAAAATATATATACTGCTCAAATGCGAGTTCACATGACATCGAAATAATTCAATTTCGCAGATATGTAGACGTTTTTTACGGTGAGTGACGACAAATTTAAATTAAATTACTGGAGAACCTAATTAAAGGGGTATGAATCCATGCCGCGTGGTAGCGGTTTTAAGAGAATCTACCACCCCATCTCATTCTGTGGGTGTCGTAAAAGTCGACAGAGGGAAAACCTCAGTTTATTTTGCCTCTATTTATTCAGATGTTCCAAGAAGATACTGCTGCCCATCTCCTGGTTTTCATTTTCCCTCTGTCGACTTTTACGACGCCCACGGGATAAGATGTGGTGGTAGATTCTCTTAAGCCGCTACTTCACGTTTGTGTCTTGCGTACTCTTGTGATGCTATAATATACCATTTTCGGTTTATAGCTTCTAACAGTATTCCTGGCCCATTTCAGAAATCATCCACCTTAGCTGAAAAGTAAAAATTTTTTCATGGTTACGGGTGGTAGGATTCCTATGAAGGAATCCGTCTAGGTAGGTACCACCCCAGAGAAAGTTATTATGCCGTGAAGCAGTAGTGTGCAAACATTACTGTGTTTCGGTTTGAAGGGCACTGTGATCTAGAGTAATAACTGGGGCATATGAGACTTAAGAACTGATGTCTCAGGGTAACGGGCGCAGTGTGGTGTCATACAGAAATGTTCTGGGTGACACAGCATTTGCTATGGGGAAGACATTGCGCTTACCATCGGGTGACTTTGTCCTATAATAAAAAATAAAAATGAATGTTGCAGGCTGATTCTTTAGGATGTGCATTAAGAGCAAACGGATTCGAAAAAGGCGACAGATTGGGCTTGTGGTCACACAACACCACTGCTTGGATTGTCACCCTAGTTGCAGCGGCGAGAGTTGGGCTTATATCGGTGAGTGAATACGTCATGTACATATCTACATCGCGCCTTTTTCCCATACAAGGGGCAGACAGAGACCACACCCGTCGGTGACGGGTGGCGAACCACGTCGCCGCCATTTGTGTACGAGTGAAAAAATAATAAAAAACCAATGTGAGTTGGCGGACTTCAGATGTCCTCGAAATATATATAATTAAACGCGATAAAACCGAAAAAAAATCAGTTTTATTTAAATGTATTCGCGTAAATATAAGAAATCAACGTCATAGCCACTAACGCGCCACCCGAGCTGACAATTATATTCATTTGTATTGTAATTTTTGATGCAGTATGCGTAGGTTTGACCTGTGTATTTCCTTATCACGTATAAATAAATCGTTTATAATATTTCCATAACAACAGATGTTACAGTGAGATATGTATATAGTCAACGATTAAATGGTCTAGTCTGGTGGGTCGTCTTACACACATAAATTTCAGAAAACTCGACCCGTAAAACAACAAAATGTGTTTTTTCTATTTCACCCGAAGCCTAAATCACAAGGCCACTAGATCTTGTATATACGAGACAATTTACTCGTAATTAGATATAAAAAAAAAATTATAAATGGAAAGACTTTATATAAGTTTCATAACAAAACAATTTTTATAATATTTTTTGTATAATAATTGAAAAGTTATATTAAGTAAAATTTATAAGTTATATTAAGAAAAACAAAAGGGCCGGGTGCTCGCTTTTAAGTGCTGATTTACCGCTCCAAAAACCCTCTCAGAAATGAGAAGAGGCGTGTGTTCACCAGTAGGACATTTATAGGCTCTTACTTTACTTATTTTTTAAGTAAAAATAAATATATTAACATAGTACCGATGGCGCTCGGCAGTTTGCCGAAATAAGCCGAACGCTTTGTGACATCGCACCAACCATCAGATAAACGTTTTGCACGTATCGTCACTGTCTCCTACAAAAAACCAATATTGGCCTCGACTGGAACTGGACACTAGGCCCTACTGATTCAGTAATGACCGTTGCTTTCTGGATAACGACGCAGATATTTGTTATGTAATTAAGTATGACAAACAGGAACAGTCCACTTGACGTTTTGCTGGTAGCAATAAACACCTTCTTTTACTTTTTTCTTATTTTTACTAGTTCTTCCGGCTTCAAGTCCTGTTAGCTCAGGGGCCGTACGCTCGCTTTAAATTTCACAGTACGCGAGTGACCTGATCGATCCTCAATGCCTCCATATCTAAAATAGTCTTATAAATTTACGAGGCTGCCAATCCAGAATCTTTCTTCTCCAACGGTTATCGGTTCTACGAGCTATATGGCCAGCCCATCGCCATTTCAGCTTGCTCTTAAATCACAGGTACTCATCAATCCAGTATACGAAAAAACCGAGCTAAGTTTCTGTATCAAGAAAACAGGCGTGAAAGGAATCTTCATTGGTAATGCTATGAAGAACAGGGACTACTATCAGACTTTAAAAGAACTTATACCGGAAATAGAGAAGTCCAAACCAGGTTTGTTAAAATCTGAAAAGTTCCCCATGTTGAGCACAATAATCAGTGAAGAAAAGGAAAAACTAAGGTAAACTAATCCATACTAATATATAAATGCGAAAGTAACTCTCTCTGTCCCTCTGTCTGTTTGTTACCTTTTCACGGTTCAATCATACTAATTTTTCAACCGATGAACCGATCTTGATATATTTTAGCACAGACATAGCTTGCATCCTTCGGAGACGGACAAAGGATACTTTTGATCCTGGAAAATCAAATAATCCCCACGGGATATCTAAAAAACCTATATACACGTGTACGAAGTCGCAGGCATCTAGTATAATATACATTTGAAATTGTAGATACCATAAAATTGTTATTTTCTTTTAAACGTACACCCATACTATAATCTAATTATTCTTGAGATAAATAAACAAAGAGAAAAAAGTTTCTAAAACATTTATTTCAGTGGTTTTTTTTACTTTTTTTTTTATGTGATAAAGTGACGAAACGAGCAAAACGTTTACCTGATGGTAAGTGCAACGTCTGCCCATAACAAATGCTGTGTCACCCAGAAAATTTCTGTGTGACACCACACTTCGCCCGTCACTCTGAGACATGAATTCTTAAGTCTCATATGCCCCGTGATTACGCTAGCTCTTAGTGCCCTTCATACCGAAACACAGTTATGTTTGCACACTGCTGCTTCACGGCAGAATAACTGGCCTTGGGGTGGTACCTACCTAGACGGATTCCTGCATAGGAATCCTACCACACACATTAACATAAGAGCCGTGGCCATAGCCTCAGAGGCTATTCGCTCGCTCTAAATTTCATAATACGCGTGTGACCTGACCGGTGCCGGCATTACTAAAATTCTTAATTGCAATTTTAAGTGCTGATTTAATACATGCTCGGCGGTGAAGGAAAACATCGTGAAGAAACTTATGTGTCTGAGAAAATTCGTTGCCTTAACCATCAGGTGCACGACATGTTCATCTCAACACTTCCATAAAAAATTCTCTCTCTCTTCTCATCACAAGGCGAAATATTTCCTTAAAAAAATATCCAATTTGTTACGTCGATCTAGAAACGTTATCTAGAAGATAATGAGTTATATCTGAGATAGTAATAAATACTAGACTATAGGGTCATAATTAATTATTTTCATAGTATCTAAATGATAATTACATGAAGTGTATTGTGTGTGTTTTTATATATTTCATGTGTTTTACAGTGGCGCATTTCAAATTGACACTTTGGCCGATAACTATAGAAATGACACAAAAATATCAAAGTATGGAAATGAAGTGAAACCAGAAGATGGCAGCATTATCCACTTTACTTCAGGAACCACTGGTGGGTTGGTTGCAGGGTTGTTCAATATCATACGCATTTTAATATCATACTAATAACAGTAGCGAGTACAAGCAAACTGATACCGCCACCGGGAACCGCCACCAGATGCTCTCCACCACTACACTACCACTAGGCTATATACACCACTGTAGACGAGACCACGACACGTGTTTCACCTCAAAACTAGGCATTATTAAGTATTATAGACTCTACGGCAGACAGCCGCTGAGTGAGTCATCTCACTCTCTCTCACTGGTCGTAGGATTTCTAAACAGGAATCCGCCTGGGTAGGTACCACCGTAGTGTCAGTTATTCTGCCTTGGAGTATTTTTTTATTTATTTTTACTGTCGGGCGTGGCAATGAGTGTATGTGAGAGGCATACATCTATCTGAATCATTTTTCAAAATATTCTTCAATATTGTAATAACTTTTTTCTATTAGGAACGCTGTTAATTTTTCTGGAATTTTTTGTAGTTTTTTTAGTTTTTTTTTATGTTAATCGGTAATTTATTATATATTTTTATAGACATCCAATAAGGGCCAGCACTATGCAATTTTAATTTAAACGATGACTGGACTAAGTCATATTTTCGGCACGAATCATAACGTCGAGGTAAATCTTCCACAGAAGAATAAAAATTTGGGTATCGTCTATCAAACTTACATATTTCGTGTATGTATGCACAGTAATGTGAGGACATTTACGTTTTTAAAATGTACCTTACAGCTTTCGGTTTGCTTAATGTTGGTAAGTATGCGAACACATTTTTTCTGGAGGACAAACAGATCTTGCATGTTAGTACTATTGCCTCACAAAATAACGCCAAAGCTTAGCCATGCATATGCATAAGCGTAGTACGCGGTGATAGGCGTTTTTAGGTTAATTGATTTTTTAATTTCCCGTAAAGCGTATAGGAAATTGCGACAATTTAGTTTTGACTTTCTGTATATGAGCTTTCCAATTTATATTTGAATCAATTACTATTCCGAGTAATGAAAACGTCCTAACTATTTCGAGTGGGATGCCGTCGTGACAAAAGTTTATATTTAATTCAGTTTTTAGATGTGGCCTAAATTGCATTATTTTTGTTTTCGAAAAATTTATCTCTAAATTATGATCATTCATTCAATTTTTATTTATATTGTTATTATTATGTAGTTTATCGTTTAGGTTTATGCTGTTAGAAATAGATAATAAAAGTGAGAAATCGTCCGCAAACACAACACATGGTTCCTTAATAGTTTTGGGCAGAATCTACTACCCCATCTCATCCTGTTGGTGCCGTAAAAGTCGACATAAGGAAAATTATAACCAGAAGATGGGCAGCTACAAACTTTTGTAGCAATCTATGGGGGCCTTTGTTCAGCAGTGGACTAGTGATGGGCTGAAATGATGATGATGATGATCCGATTACGCTGCCTTGTTGCCGACTTCACCCGAGTTCTCGTCTATATGTTTAATCTCGACATATCGCTCGCGATTATACAAATAAGATCTGAACCATTCGTATGTCAATCCGCGCACCCCGAAGCCGTACAGTTTATGAAGCAACATATCGAATGTTACTCTTTCGTATGCTTTAGTCATATCCAATAACAACCCGACAGCATATTTTTTATCGTTTAATATATAAAAAATTTAGTCAATTTATTTATAAGAAGCTAAACTCGTGGAGCGATTTTTGCGAAAGCCGTTTTGTGAATCATCGAAGATATGATACCTCTCACAGGAGTATAATCGGTTACACATTGATTTCTCAAATATTTTAGAAAAGACGGGTAATAGCGCAATTGGCCGATAATTATTGGGATCAGTTTTGGAGTTATTTTCATGAATTGGTCTAACAATAGCTTTTTTTAACATATCTTTCTTATCACTTCTTTTCGTTTGATATATTCAACGTTGTTATTTATTATGACACAAACTCCGCCGCCGCTGCGAGTCTCGCGATGATAAGATGATGCTAAAGAGTATCCTTCAAAATTGATAAGGTTTTCTTTTGCTTGAGAGAGCCAGGTCTCCGAAATACATTATGCTAATGATGTTGTCATATGCTGTTCTTTCAGAAATGCATCAATAATGTCTTGTTTGTTATAAAGCCTTTTTTTTAATTTGAGAATTTTCGAAAAGTTTTCTTTTGCCGTCCACGTAAGAATTCTTTGAATTAATTTTGATTTTCGAGTTATTATTATTATTCAGGCTCAGGTCAGATTGCTGTGTTTGTATTATTTGTTCTTGGGTGTGCGTACACTTGCAGTACACTATACTGCTAGTTTCTTTGTGTTGCCTCATTTCACTACTAAATAAATGTTTTTTAAATTAAATTCAAAACCAATTTTATAATTCATTTCACATTCAAAGTACATAAGCCACTAAGCTCCGGTTTGAAGGGCTTCAGCTAGTGTAATAACGGAACATATGAGACTTAAGAATCAATGTCTCAAGGTGACGAGAGCATTGTCGTGTCACACAGATGTATTCTGGGTGACAAAGCATTTGATATTGGAAAATTTTACATTTACCAGGTGAATGTATTGGTTGATTAGTTTGTTTATATGATAAAAATATAATAATTTCGCAAGCTACAATACTCTCCAAAGCGCAACACCGTAATATTTTTATAGTGGCAGAATAACTGGTACTGGGGTGGTATCTACCTAGACCGACTGCTGCATAGAAGTCCTACAACCAGTAAATCATCATTAGTTGTAAAATAATAGTAACTGTCTGTAAATGTTCCACCGCACAAACCTGCGCCGCAGCACCTGCTGCCGCGCAGCTCCAGTGCGGTATGCGTCCTCATGTCCTCGAAATATTTTATTTCTCAGGTATGCATGCCTGAGAGCCTAGTAAACGGCACCGGGGAAAGTAAAGTAAAGTTTCAGCCTATAAATGTCACACTGCTGAGCACAGGCCTCCTCTCGTTTTTGACGAGTATATATGAGTTGCCTATACGAGTTGATGGACTGCATATGTCTGCTAAATATTTTTTTTTATTTCACAGACATGCACAGGTTTCCTCGCGATGTTTTCCTTTACCGCCGAGCACGTGGTAAATCAGCACTAACAATTGAAATTAACAATTTTAGTGGTGTCGGCACCGGGAATCGAACCTAGATCACTCGCGTACTATGAAATTTAAAGCGAGCGCCTAGCCCCTAGAGTTTAAGATAACCATGAAATTTTGGGCGACTGCCCCGGCCCTGAGCTCTTTCGTTAGTTAAGCGATTAGTTATTTTAAACGAATTTTACTGATGGTCCCGGAATCTATCTAGGTACCACCGCATGGCCAGTTATTCTGCCGTGAAGCAGTAGTGTGCAAACATCGCTGGTTTTAGGTGTGAAGGGTACTGATAGGTAGTGAAATTACTGGGCATGACTTAAGAACTGATGTCTCAGGGTGACGGGCGCAGTGTATTGTTACACAGAAATGTTCCGAGTGACACAGCATTTGTTATGCGCTGACGTTGCTCTTACTATCAGGTGAACGTTTCGATCGTTTCGTCACTTTATCCAATAAAATCCGCAGTCGCTGCGTGGTGGCAGCTTTACAAAATCTGGCACCCGGCTTCAACCGGTGGCTGCCGTCGGAGTCGACTGAGGCAAAAAGCCTGCTACCCATGTCGTATGTATGAGGCGTATGTCCAGCAGCGGACTGCACAGATGTTGTTGATAATAAATAAGCAGGATGATTCCGTATATTATTTTAAAGTATCATTCTTTGATTATTTATCTTAAACTATTTTTATTAACCACCCCATCTAATCCCGTGGGTTTCGTAAAATTCGACAGAAAGAAAATGAAAACCAGGAGATGAGCAGCAGCATCATCTCTCCAAAATAAGATCTACACATTTTTGTGGGGATTTTGTGATGTTTAGCAGTGGACTAGTGATAGGCTGAAATGGTGATGATAATGATGATAGATGATCAGTTTGAAAAGTCAACTTACTTATGCATTTGCTAATTACAGGAGATCCTAAAGCTGCTCTAGACTCTCACATTGGTGCCGTTAACAACGCGTACTTCATAGGTAAAAGAAACGGACTCAATGAAGGACAGCAGAAAATATGCGTTCAGGTATTTAAAGTAAACTAAAGTAACAGCTTACAAATGTCCCACTGATGAGCACAGGCCTCCTCTCATTTCTGAGATGGTTTAGAGCCGGATAGATTCTGCCACGCTCCTCCAATGCCGGTTGGCTGTCTAAAACTATAAACAACCTGAAAAAAAGAAATAAAAGTCAATCAGCTGGTCTCGAATCCGTGCACGTAGCTGGACGAGTCTAGAGAATAATAATAAAAAAATAATGCGAAAATTACTCTCTCTATCCCTCTGTTTGTTACTATTTCACGGCTAAGTAGTTAAAACGATCCGATTGATATAAAAGAAAATTATCTGAAAAGTCAGTTCAATAAGTTAGTGATTGTCTTCGGGACGGCACGATCTTCTTATTTTTATTGCATAAAGTGATGAAACGATCAAAACGTTCACCTGATGATAAGTGCAACGTCTGCCCATAACAAAAGCAGTGTCACCCAGAAAATTTTTGTGTGACACTACACTGTGCCCATCACCCTGAGACATAGGTTCATAAGTCTCATATGCCCAGTGATTACGCTACCTCACAGTGCCCTTCAAACCGAAACACAGTAATGTTTGCACAGTACTGCTTAACGGTAGAATAACTGGCCCTGGTGTGGTACCTACCTAGACGGACTCCTGCATAGGAATCCTACCACCAGTTCTGGAAACCGATTCGGATAAAACTGCGTAGGTGGTAGTATACCATGTGGGTATACTACCACTAAAATATTTCCGTCCAATGTTCAGTAACAGCGCAGAAATACCCACTCAAAGTTCACCGCGTACTTTATATATGTCACCAGCTGAAGCCCGCGTCAATGTCCGCATGGATTTAGTTATTTTTAAACATCGTGGAAACTGTTTCTTGAATTAAAAATATCCTGTGTCCGTCTCCAGGATGCAAGCTACCTCTGTGGCGAATTTCTTTAAGTTCGATTCAATGGTTGAACTGTGAAAGGTAACAAACAGACAGAGGGACAGAGAGAGTTACTTTCGCATTTACAATATTAGTATGGATAATTTCTTAAAGAAATTGATGTATTTCTTTAAAATAGAGATCTTTAAAATACAGCCCATACTTATTTCATCAGGTACCTCTCTTCCATGCTTTTGGATCGATTGTAACCGTTCTCGCCGCGTTGAGACATGGCGCTACACTGGTTCTCACCGCACCAACATACGATATCTCTGCTAACATCAACGCTATGCTAGCGGAAAAGTAAGCTTTTCAATTGTTCTTTTTATTTTGTTCATATATTTCTTCATCGTCGTCATCATTATTTCAGCCCATCTCAAGTCTCTCACTGAAGACAAGCTTCCTCCTTCCTTCCATATGAATGGAGGAATGACTTTATTTGCTTTTATTAGGGTACCACTGAGATGAAACCTACGTGAACGATCGCTTGGTTCACCCATTAAATAGCACGCAAATATTTAGATTACATAATATTTTCATTTAATAGGTACTGAATTAATTAATACAACATTAACCTACTTACAATAAAATTTACTAATTCAACGAATGTAATTTAAATTCAAACGCGTGACCTAGTGGCATCTAACTAGTACCTGCCTTCTATGCTGCAGATCCGGGGATCGAATCCCAGGGCGAAAAGTGGGCTACATGTGTAGCCTCTGCCTACCCCTTTTATGAGAAAATGGCGTGACTCTGTGTATGTATGTCTATAAAACGCATTCACGATACAGGAGAGAGAGTACACCTACCTGGTGTAGAGCACACAAAAAATACACAAAGAAAAATGAACGAAATTTGGGCGGTACTACAGTCATTTCAGCGGTGACGGACTGACTGTCGGTAGATCAAAGTGCTGCATACTTGTACATCAAGGCTACGATGGCTATCCATACAAAATGGATCCAATTGCAGAAAGGTGTAAGACAGGGCAAAGTTATTTCCCTGTAACTCTTCTTCATTGCACAGGAAGATGTCTTCAAGGTACTGCGAATACATCACTCACCTCTAACTTGCCGACGACATAGTCATAATGGCAGAATCGCTGGAGGACTTTGGCACTATGATCAATGACCTCAATAGTGTCTCCCAATGGCTAGGTCTAAAGATGAACATGGTCAAGCCGAATATCATGTCCAATATCCATGTCACACCTATACTTATTGTTGTAGGGAACACTAAGCTCGAAGTTATCGACGAAAATATATACCTAGGATAGATTGTCCGATTAGGTAGATCTCAGTTGCGCTCGACGCTACAAGCCTGACGGTCGTTAGCAATCCGCTTCGACCCGCTCAGGTAATTCGGTCGTCCCGTGCCCCCTACTCCGACTCTTTTCGGGAAATAATAAACAAAGCAGTTTTGTTTGCTTTGTTCTATTAGTCTTAAAAAAGCATTACTCAAACGCCATATTATAAATCCACTCTCGGGTGGTTGCGGTTAGGGGAGACCTAACAGTGCTAACAACAGTAGCGCTCGTCTAGTCCCGTTTGCCCGCGATTCCTCTTCTGGGAAACGCAGTAAGGAAGTGTTCTACACAAGTTTGCCTTGGTGACAGCCCTAGTCAACGTAGACTAATTCGATTGGACTAAGTCCCGCCTAGTCGTAGTTATTTTAAAGCACACCCAAAAGTGCGCAAAAAATAAGATTCACACTTGCACGCACTAGGGATACACACCTAAGCATCTAAGTTAGGTCACACGCCCCGGCATCCCACCGGCGACCACTTCCCCGCAAGAAATCAGAGTATCAAATAAAGGTCAAGAAAAGATGGACGAGTTCACAAACGCGTTGCTCTCGATCCAGTGGTAACCCGGAAACGTTCCATGCGCTGGCGGCTTACCCAGCATTCGCTCCAGCCATCCAGGAGCCCTTCTAGGGCATTATCAGCATCATCGCATGAAACAGATACGTCATCCTCAGACTCTGAAATGGAGTGTGAATCTTATCATCCTCTGAAGGACTCCCCAGAGACCAGCTTCACCGTTCTGGAGAAGTCAAGAAACAAGCAAAGCCACTTCTCCAGTAGCCGATACTAACGCAAGGGTTACCAAAGCCTTCGGCTCCACCCCAAGCCCTGCTAAGCTCCCGGCAGACACTTGCCTCACGGCAAAAACCCGACGCCTCACGGAAAACGCCCACTCCGTCACGCCAAGTCCCAGGTGCCTCACAGCAAGCTCCCGTTGAAAATCTCAAGATGCCCCACAGTAAGTCCCCGCTGCTTCACACCAAGCCCCCGCTTCACAGCATCCCGCTGCCTCTTCGTCAAAACGTCCGTCACCTATCTTCATGCAGGCGAAAAGTACCAGCATGTAGTCTCGGCTATAGTTAATTTTCAAACCTAATCTCTCACACAAATCTAGCATAACAATGACCTTTCAATCCGGTATCAAAGGGCTAACAGTGCTCACAAATCTCTAAAAAAAATCAAGATCAAGAGGACCGGACTGTATTTTATAGCAATCTAGGGGCGAGGCCTATTTTAAGCAGTGGATTTGTGACGGGCTTAAATGGTAATGATGATAATGAATTTCCAAAAATGTTTAATGCTGTGTTAAAGAAGCCAATTGTGAAGTATTATTTTAAACCTGTTGTAAGGTATTTCTTTAATACATGTTTACATGTCACGCCTTTTTTCATGTAAGATGACGATGGTGACACGATACGTGACGGATGGCCGAACAACGTCGCCGCCACCTTGCTACGACTCAAAAATACTTACTCCCTTCCCTATTGAGTTTCCACAAGCAGTATAATGAGCAAGCAGCATTGCATGTAATGGTGTTATACTGTACGGATATAGGCTGCTCGGTAGGAAAGAAGTAGGAGCTAATCTCTTCTGCCGGACACCGGTCAGCTATATCTATCCAGCAGCTATGCAGGAATCCGTCTAGTTAGGTACAACCCCAGGACCAGTTATTCTGCCGTGAAGCAGTAGTGTGCAAACATTACTGTGTTTCGGTTTGAAGGGCACTGAGAGCTAGCGTAATCACTGGGCATATGAGACTTAAGAACTGATGTCTCAGGGTGATGGGCGTAGTGTGGTGTCACACAGAAATGTTCTGGGTGATACAGCATTTGTTTGTGGGCAGGCGTTGCGCTTACCATCGGGTGAACGTTTTGCTCGTTTCGTCACTTTATCAAATTAAAAAATATATATATTGTTATGGTGAACAATTATTTTGTTATTTATGTTACCGCTGCAATAAAGGTGGAGCATTTGTATTTATGAACGCACTAATCTAAGGATATACGAATCCGATTTGAATAATTGTTTTTGCATCAAATAGTAGTAAGATGTGACCACAAATATTTTCAGATGCACAGCTATCGGCGGCACGCCGACTATGTACGTGGACTTAATATCTCAGATTCGCGACAAAGGCGATTTGCCCTTGCAGATCAGGATGGCTCTGGCCGCCGCTGCTCCTTGCAGCCCGCAACTCATACGAAACATCCAGAAGTACCTGAAAGCACAGTCTGTATTGGTAAGTGGTTAAATGAGTAAACACACTGGTAATAGGATTCCTATGTAGCAATCCGTCTAGGTAGGTACTACCAGGGCCAGTTATTCAGCCGTGGAGTAGTAGTGTGCAAACATTACTGAAGGGCACTGAGGGCTAGCGTAATCAATGGGCATATGAGACTTAACAACTGATGTCTCAAGCTGACGGGCGCATTGTAGTGTCCAACAGAAACGTTCTAGGTGGCATAGCATTTGTTATTGGCAGACTTTGCACTTACCATCAGGTGAACGTTTTGCTCGTCTCGTCACTTTATCCAAAAATAATAAAAAATAACAGACTGGTGCGAGGCATTTGGATGATGATGTTCCGTGATGCACTTAGGTTCCAGATGAAAATCAGCGTCAGGCTTTACAGTCTGACATTAAGCTGTTCTGGAGGCCTATTGGTTCAGCCGTGAGACACGCTCGTCGCATATCTCTACTTTTATGATATTTTCTTTTTTTATTTCTTGTGCATATTTTTTATTGATTTTTTTTGTTTGTTTTTTCTTACAATAGTATGTGTTTCTAGTGTGTATAAATGTGTTGTCTTTTTGTGCTGTGCTATTAAATGCTTTTATTTTCTTTCTTTGTATTTCTTTCTCCTGGCCGATTTTCAACCAAGATAACAACTTTTTGAATACGGACAGAAGCTATCAACTGCGCAGTAAATATTGCAGTGCTGCAAGTGTACGCGCAAATACGCACTCGCTCGTCCAACCTACCCGCGTCCGATGTAATACTAGTAGTATAAGGTCAGACAGACAATCACAACACAACCAGACCAGAAACCAATTTGTGTTTTTTGCAAAAAATTTTGAATCCGCTGAGCTGGTTTCTTGCTCTTTTAAGTTTTTCTCAACATTATTATTGGAATCTATAATTAGTAATGCTTCATGCAAAAAAAAATATTTCTTCATTCTTCGTTCAATATCGTATCAATTTAAGAATAATTCATTAAAAAACCCCAAGAACAGAGATTTCTGGAAGTAACTCTTACTCTTCTCTTGCAACCCATCGAGCTACCAAATGTATATGATACTGTTAAATTACATTATGTAATATCGTCATCATCATCATCATTTCAGCCTATCATAGTCCACTACTGAACGAACATACATACATTCACACTCCCCCATACATTACCACTAAATTTTGTAGCTCTCCTTCTGGGGGATTTTGCCATAGTTGCCACGCTTGGCGGGCGGGTTGGCAACGGCAGTTTATTTATTCAGATGTTCCAGGAAGATGCTGCTGTCCATCTCGGCGTTTCTTGCAGGTTCTTCTCTGGGAAGGTCTTATTTTTCGAACTAGAAGCTCGAAAACTCAAATAATTTCGGTGATGTAATTGCTGTTAGCCTTTTTTGGCTTTTATAGCTTCATCGGATACTGTGTTGGGGCAGGAACCCGCGTGCCAGGTTTGGTTTGTGAATAATAATACGATGGATTAATTTGAATCTTTATTTAACATCTCAAAACATAGACGGACTTCTAAATAGTTTTCCCAATCTTGCCATAGATAAAGCGACATTAACCTCTTCTTTTACAATTACCACAGACAACTCTAAATCCCCTTTAACAAGCCAGTCTAATACAATACAAAAATTAGATTTAGGAAATAACAATGTAATTTGAAAAAAGTAGTATAACTTAAAAGATATGTTTCTATAAAGCATTTAAAACCTCGTTTGATTAATCCTTACCATTTAAGATATAACATAGTCACTAAGATATGCTGGTTTAAATCTTTGTCTTATTGGTCGTTGAACAATCAGATAGGGTTGCATGTTATTACTAAAATTATTTCCATCCACCACTTCTCTTTCCTCCCTTTGAGGATAATTTAAACAATAATCTTGATCTGCTAAGCTTTTTAAACTAACTGTTCTTTGGCTTTCATTAATATCATTATTTTTAATATACGGGGCTGGGATCAAAAACCATCTATTTCTCCTTTATTGTCCATCGATAAGTTAAAACTTTAATTACTGTCCCATACATTCTCATATCAGTTAACCAAACAGATTCTCCAACAACCAGATCAGACAAAGGTTTTGTTCTATGTCTTCTGTTATAATAATATGCCTGTCGTTTAATTTTAGTCTCTTTAGTAATAAGTTTCGATGATATCATAGGAAGAAAAGATCTCAATTTTCTACCCATTAGCAATTCTGCGGGACTAAAATCATTCTCTAATGGTGTTGTTCTATATGCTAATAAAGCTTTATCCATTTCTTCTTTCTTAATTAGTGATTTCGCAAATTTCACTCCATTTTCAGCTAAGCCTGACTGACTGACTATGATATGGAGAACTAGTTCTATGTACAAAATTATACTCCTTTGCAAAATTTCTGAATTGAGTCTGAAATTGTGGGCCATTGTCTACTTCACATATGCCATATCTAGAAAATAATTCCTTAATTTTGCTTATCACAGAATTTTTAGATAAAGAATTCAGTTCAAATATTTCAAAAAATCTTGAATAATAATCTGTTACAATAAGATACCATTTTTTGTAATAGAATAAATCCCCTGCAATGATTTGCCATGATCTATCAGGTGGGTTAATTTCTTTACAAAATGTTTCAACATTATTAGATCTATGTTCTACACAAGTTGGAAATTTTTTTATCATTTTTTCTAGTTTGTTACTTAAACCTATCCACCATACAGCCATTTGTGCCCTTCTTCTACATTTTAAAATGCCTTGACGGCCCATGTGAATAAAACCCAATATCTCCTCTTAAATATTCTTAGGTATAACAATTCTCGTTCCCTTCAACAATAAGCCATAGCAAATACTAAAATCGTACCTGTGTTGAAAATAAGGCTGTATATCAGGATGTAGTTTGCTTTTGTCTGGCCATGTATCACTGCAGTACCGTCTTATTTCAGTACAAATCTTATCATTTTCTTGTTCTTTTAAAATTTTATTTATGTACCATCTTTTATAGGAAGATGTTGCACTATAAAATTTACATAATTAGTAGTGTTTTTTGACACAAATTCTTTAATATCTGTTGTTATTTTCAAAGGTGCCCTAGACAGAGTCTGACATAACCAAATCTTTTCCTGGTATATACTTTATTTTATAATTAAAGCGCATCAATCTGATTCGAAACCTTTGTAATCTTGGTGTCAAATCATCCATATGCTTAGTTTGTAATACCTGTATGAGTGGTTTGTGATCTGTTTCAAATGTTAATTTTAAACCTGTAATATATTCTTGAAATCTCTCTGCAGCCCATGTCAATGCTAAGGCTTCTTTTTCTATCTGAGAATATCTACGTTCTGTCTCATTCATAGTTCTTGATCAGTACGATACTATTTCCTTTTTTCCACTTTTGTTTATTTGCATAAGGCAACCACCTAAACCAAAAGAACTTGCATCCGCACTCACTATAATTTGTTGGCTATGATCAAAAAATTAAAGAATTGGAGTTTCACAAAGTTGTTTTTTGACTTTTTCAAATGCTTGATCCTGATTAGGGCCCCATAGAAAATCTAAATTTTTTCTTAGCAAGCAATTTATATGTTCCATATAATCTGCTTTATTTTTTAAATGTTTGGATGCAAAATTTACCATTCCTAAAAATCTCTGTAATTCTGTTTTATTTTCTGGCTTTGGAAATTTAACTATTGCTTCAATACGATCTGGATCTACTGATATTCCATCAAATACTAAAACAAATCCCAAGAATTTAATTTTCTTAACTCCTATAATGCATTTCTTTTCATTAGACAACCCTTCTGTGCACAACCTATTCAGTACTTTTCGCAGATTTTCATCATGTTCTAACATATCTCTACCATACATCAAGATATCATCAACATGGTATACTACATTTAGACCATTTAGAATCCGAGCAAACTTTGTGATAAAATATTCTGTTGAGCAAATTAAGCCAAAAGGTAGCCTTTCGTACTTAAACCTCCCAAAGGGTGATGAAATGTGGTTAGCAACTGGCTACTCTCATCTAATTTCAATTGATGAAATTATTTTTTTATGTCAATTTTAGAAAAATATTTCGCTCCATTTACTTTAGCTAATGTATATTCCACATTATTTATAGGGAAGTAAGGTCTCATAACACTTTTGTTAAGCTGTGTATAATCACAACATAGGTGAATTTCCTCTTCATCTTTTGGTTAACATACTATAGGAGCTACTCAATCAGTAACCTGTTCCACTGGCTCTATGATATCTAAATCTAGCAACCTTTTAATTTATTTTTTTAATTTTTCAAACATTGGGATTGGCACCACTCGTAGTACAGATTGCACATAAGGTTTCGCATCAGGTGCCAATTTTATTGATATGGGATCCTTAAAATGCCCTAACTCCTGTAATAGCAGAGGAAACTCTTTATGTATGTTAACAGAACTTTTTTCTGTTAGATTGTACAAATGATGAAAATTCACATTTAATATGTCTAGTTCCCTACTTGCATCTCTGCTCAAGATAGGTCTTTTAATTGATTTAATAATATATGCATTTACTGTAATGCTTTTTTGTTTGTGAGATAATTTTATCTTTATATATCCTAATACTTTTAGATTTCGAACATCTGCCACTTTTAATGCTATATTAGTTTTAATAAGATTGTTCACAAAATGTTCAGGCACAACATTAAAAGGAAAACATAGAATATATGCTCCTGAATCTAACAAAAATGTTTCTGACTTTCTAAATTCTTCAATATAAATCTCTGATGTCCATGCTCCATTATTATTATCACCCTCAACTGCCCATAGAAAAAATCTTCATCTTCTGTATCATCTGGTTCCTTATCTTCCTTATCTTCTATCAGTCGGACCAATTAAATAAAACTACTAAGATGCAGGAGTATACAAGCTGGATTGTGAATGTGGTCTCTCTTACATAGGGCAAACTAAAAGATCCATTAAAACCCGCGTTAAAGAACACATAGCTGATGTGAAGCATCGACGCTCTAGGAAGTCTGCAGTCTGTGACCATGTTCTGGATCATCCCAACCATTACATCAGATTTGATAGACCACAAATCCTTGCAAAAGAACACCGATTCCTACCAAGGACGATTCGCGAGGCTATTGAAATTAAAAAACATCCTAATTTCAATAGGGAAGATGGTTGGGTATTACCACCGGCTTGGGATCCTATTATTAATAAAATTAAATCAAAAACCAAGCATACCACTGCAAGGCTTCAAGACACAGTAAGCTCTTTCTGCGTAGATCGGACTAAAAATAATAATTAAAAGCTGAAGGTACTCCGGGTTAACTATGACATCGGGACAACTGTCACCTCAGTCCCCCCGTGACCATGGGTGCTGTAAAGCGTCCGAAACGTCGGGTAAAAATAGTTCAAAATTAAACGCGATAAAATCCGTAAAAAAGTAGTTTTATTTAAATGTGTAATATTCGCGTAAATAAAAGAAAACATTAATCGGACCAATTTCACATCCTGTATCCTCTTGAAAAATGTTCTCTTCCATGATATTTGTAACAATCTGCATGTTTAGCTGGACATAAACTTCTAGTGTGATAATTAAAACCACAATAACCAATTATTTATTCGTTCTTTTCTTACTGTCTCTGTTTTCTTTTCACCAAGCTGTTCTTGATATAGATGGTCTCTCTGTCTAATATGATTTTGCCGCGCCGCTCTCTACGGCGGTCGCGCCTCGTGGTGCGTGTTATATTAAAGTTATTAACTGTGTGTACAGTGCAGCCTGGATCGTGACTGACCGTATCGTGGTCAGGGAGTGCTAAGACGTCCGTGTCGTCTAGCACGTTTCGCGGGCGACGTTTGCGTTCGGTCGCGTTTCTATTTGGTCGGTAATTTGCTGCTTTAACAACCAGCTGGTTTGGATGAACAGCGCCTTTTTTGAAAAACCGCCGTGATAATGCTCTGAAGTGTTCAGAGATTAAGGGCATTTAACAGTCGCTGTGAAGATCTACGTTGCGTTGGTACCAACCAGCTCCGGTGGCAGTTTGCAAGAATCGATTTTGAACGATCTGTAACTTCTTTAATTGATTGCCCTCAAAGCTTTAAACTTTAAACAAGCCTAAATTGAATACTTTTTTACTTTCACTTTAAAATTGGTTATTCGATAATTAATTTTCTTAAACGGCTAACTTCATACTGTCGAATTTTCGTTAGCTGTGCGCAACTTCCGTTGCCTGCATAAATTTTACTCTCAACTCGACCAAAGAAGTAAAACTTCAAAAACAAAAACATTATTGTAATTAAATACGATACCTTATATGAAAATTTATTCCACAGGCTTTGTACGGTCTGTCAGAAACAACGGCTGCCGTATTCCAATCTATGCCCGGTGACAGCATAGATACTGTGGCAGAGACCGTCGGATATATTCATGACCACGTCGAAGTTAAGGTAAATATCATCATGAGCAGGTTTTAAAAGCCTAAACCAAGGGAAGCACTATATATTATACTTGCGATCCGCCCCGGCTTCGCACGGGTAGATAGTAGTGATGTAACGAATATTCGCATTCGCATTCGCGAATATTCGCATAGTTTTTGACATTCGCATTCGCGAATATTCGCATTGTTTTTGACATTCGCATTCGCGAATATTCGCATAGCTTTTGACATTCGCATTCGCATTCGCAATACACGATGCGAATGTTTGGCGAATGTATTTAACAAACAAAAAGGAAATTATTATTTTTTATTGGAGATAGTGACGAAACGAGCAAAACGTTCACCTGATGGTATGTGCAGCGTCTTTCACCCAGAACAATTCTGTGTCACCACACTGCGCCCGTCAGCCTGAGACGTCCAAACTTCGCTAAAATGTGCTTTACTCGTGTTTTGTATATCACTTTGTCACTTTTAAATATCAGTTAAGTTTGACATTGACAAATGCAATAATACAAAGTAAACATCAGTGCCAACGTCTCGGGAACACGTCGACGAGTACCGACGAGAGAGAGAGATCTTTATTAGGTAAAATTTCGATATAGGGCCGACTAAATTGAGTCCAATTCAACTCTAAGAAGACACTGGTTTGCGCGTTTACCGCTGAAAAGAAACCCTTTGTCGCATCCCCTCGCTTTGATAATACCTCCTCACTGCCTCAGCTAGTATCGGAATCCTTGGCGTTGACATATTGAGAGACGTTCAGTTCGGCGGTCACCTGGAAAGGAAAACCAAATTGGCTTCCAAAAAGCATGGCGTGCTCAGTAGAGCGGGACAGTATTTCACGTCGGCCCATCGTCTGCAATTTTACAAGGCGCAAGTTCGCCTTACATGGAATACTGTTCTCACCTATGGGCGGGGGCACCCCAGTGCCAGCTCCTTCCATTTCACCGAATCCAACGAAGAGCGGCTCGAATCGTCAACGACCGAGTTCTTTCCGATCAGCTCGATACACTGGCTTTGCGTAGGTGGCTTTTCGAAGGGACGTTGCGTCTCTTTGCATTTTGTACCGTGTTTATCATGGACAATATTCCGAGGAGTTGTTCGGATTAATTCCTGCTGCTAAATTCCACCATCGTACATTGCGGCGCACAACAAAATTTCATCGACAACACCTGGATGACTGGCATTCCACCACTGTGCGCTTTGCCAGAAATTTTCTGCCACGCACAACCACTTTGTGGAAGAGGCTGCCGCCAGCAGTTTTTCCAGACCGATACGACTTAGGGACTTTCAAGAAAAGAGCCTACTCCTTCCTCAAAGGCCACGCAACGCATTCGGAATGCCCCTGGCATTGCGGATGTTCATGGGCGGCGGTGATCACTTACCATCAGGTGAGCCGCTTGCTCGTTTACCCCCTCTCCTATAAAAAAAAACTACCAAAACAATCTTCTTGAATGAACTTTATGTGACTAACTTCGTTCATTCCACCTGTATCAGTTCAGCTATGTTCGAGACGAAATGTCAGCATTCGCATTCGCGAATGTGTAAGATAAATATTCGCATTCGCGAATGTGAAAAATCCAACATTCGTTACATCACTAATAGATAGATATTAGAAAGATAAATTAGTACTTTATTTGGACAAACAGAACAACAACAATCCCTTCACTAACATTTTATGTACCGACTATGCTCATCGGCGGCTTTGCAGCTGGTCAGGTTGTATTTATAGGAACATAAGCCATGAAAGTTTAGTGACTCAGAGCTTCCTTGTAAACAAAATTTGATGTCCTGTTAGCAAAATAAAACGACCGCTCCCGACCGCTGCGCAAAGGGAGCCGCGCACCTCGATGATGCCCAAGTCGCAACCTGGCGGCGCGGCGTTCAAGATCGCGGCCGCTGTGTTTATTATAGAGCGTTTTAAAGTTTTAAATAAAAAAAATATAATTAAAATAAACCACTATTCAATTGTTTCTAGTTTACAAAAAATTAAATGGGCAGATAGGTAATCAATAGAACTTAGTCTAATCGCGAGTAGCGCGGCCGAGCGTATGGCTGTTCGCTCACACTGCAGCATTTTTCTTACTTTTAGCATTTTTATACCCGTCGTAACTTCTAAACGATAGGTCCGATTCGAATAATTTAAAAAGGATTTTACATGTACATAATAAACCTTGACTATAAATCTATTTAGTAGGATAAGGATTCATATTATGATACAAATGTCATCATCTTTCGATTCTACCCTTATTTTGATTGACTAATTTGGTTATTGTGACTTAACTATAATAGTTAGGTATTTAGCCTCGCAGACTTTTTTGAGAGTCATGATGAGTACTATGAAAATGTAGTACATTATTTTCTTTATCATTAATAGATTTTGCAGCGCACGCCAAATAATGACTTTAATCAGAAAATGTTTGATGCCTTGAGTTACATCATAGCAATTTTCGTAGGAATCTCGGTTTTTTTTTAAATAAAATACAACTCATGTTATTCGGTGATAATGTAGTTGTATATAGGTGAAAGAATTTTTAAAATCGGTTTAGTAGTTTTTGAGTTAAATCATTACAACCAAACATACAAAAAATCAAATCTTTCCTCTTTATAATATTAGTTTAGATACATTCCTATACAAGGATAAAGTTACTGGTGGTAGGATTCTGCAGGAATCCGTCTAGGTAGGCACCACCCCAGAACCAGTTATTCTGCCTTAAAGCAGTAGTGGGCAAACATTACTGTGTTTCGATCTGAAGGACACTGAGAGCTAGAATAATCACTGGGCATCTTGAACTTAAGAATGTCTCAGTGTGTCGACCGAAATGTTATTGATTATTGACACAGCATTTGTGGTGGGCAGACGTTGCACTTACCATCAGGTGAACGTTTTGGTCGTTTCGTCACATTATCCAATAAAAAAATGAGCCTCCACAACACTTGGCATCGTTGGATATGGGATCATGTAGATTAACGTTCGATCATACGTGAAAATTCTTTTTCGCATATGTAGTACTCTGTCAACCCTGCGGCATTCACAGTTTAAAATCTTTGTGTTACCACAGGATACTTCAACATGTTTATATTCAAGTAGGTAAAACATCTGTGAATTTGTATATATTTTGCTGCGAACGACGGTTATATTATACAGAACATTTAAATCACTTAAATTAGCAATGTCATCTAAAAAATTAAAAACTATTTTCCCCAGGTGGTCGACGAAAACGGCAACTCTGTCCCATACGGCAGCGCGGGTGAGCTGATCGTTCGTGGATACAATAACCTGATACGTTACTGGGAAGAACCCGAAAAGACCCGAAACGTCTTAACACCAGACGGATGGCTGAGCACTGGGTAAATGAAAGTTACCCCTATTCTATCCTCTTCCTCTTTTTTGAATGTTATCATTCACATTTCTTTTGTGCAGTAGGAGTTTTTCACACATAAATTCCACACGCACAAATAACTATCGAACCCGGGACCAGTAACGCAGAAGCCATTTTAATTAATCTTGGATTTTCACAAAAATTATGTGACACAGAAACTTATACAAACGAGTTATTTGCGCACATACACACGTATTTGCACTAGTTAACACTAAAATATTGATTTTAGAATTAAAATAAGTTTCTTGCACAAATTTTCTGTTGTATTAATATAATAATAATAATAATATGTTTATTCATTTCTTTCTTACATCTATAGTACAAGGTTGAGACCTTCTAGTAAGTAAATAAGTACTTGTAGAAGAAGGTCTCGCTCTTCAATAACAATAAATTTGTTTTTATAAATAAACATACAACTTAAGTAATTTAATTATCAAAAATTTTAGGAAAGTAAAGTAAAATAAAATGAAAAGGATTCTATGGTTTTTGACAGATATGTGTGTGTGTGTGTGAGTATGACTGTGTGTGTGAGTGTCTATGTTTGTGTATGAGTGAGTGTGGTGCGCGTGTCAATAAATGGGTTGTGAAGTTAAAACATTATAGAGAAAAGCATGACCTAATGCCATGGTTTTAAACTTTTGGTTTCATTAAAAATTGTAGAGAATTAAGGTTTCTGTCTCCTAGTATCTGATTTTCTCAATCCAAGTTGTTATACATTTTTTGCATTCATAATAGTTCATAGGAAATATGTGTAGCACTTTGTTTATTTTATTACATAGGTTAACTGATTGCTTTCCAAATTTTTTTTTAGTCTAGCAAACTTAGTTCCAGTGCCGTCTGGACAAAATAATTTCTTTTTTTATTAACGTCTTTAGAGTCATACTTCGGGGATTTATGCATTCATAAGATAGTATGTAAGATATATATCTTTCTCACTGTTAATAATTTACAAATCGAATACAATTTTCTAGTAAGGAAACTGTATGGTTTGGAATAGATAACTTTTAATAGGTATCGCTGTGCCCGTTCTACATCTAGTAATTTTGTTTTAGCGGCCCCTCCCCAAATTGAAATGCAATATGGTGTGACGAATTGTGCCAAAGCTACCTTTATTTTATTAATTAGTTCTGTTGTAGCTACATGTCATAAGGTTTTAAAGATCCAAGTTAACTTTCTAACCCTATTGGCAACAAGATCAATGTATAAGTAGCATATTTGAAAGTATATTATAAATAAAAACTTCTTTTACAGTAAAGTTTATAGAAATGAATTTTGTTAACTTATTTATTTTAAACATATTTATTTCATTTTATTCAAGCGCCATCTCGTAGTACAACCTATAAGCAACTAACATGAATTGAAAACAGTGCTGTCTATTATTTCTCATGTTATAAAATGTAATACATTTTCACAGCATCTCTTCTATGTATCACAGTATTCGTAAAGTAAAGCGTTTTAAAGTTCATAATATGCGTCTAATTGTTGCGACCAAATCACAGGTAAAAAGACAGAGACAATGATAAGTCTAATGATTAAAAGGTGCGTCCAGCTTTGTGACCCTAGATGGCGCTTATATCACATAAATTATATTGGAAGTCTGTAGTCTTATCATGAAACAAAACAAGAAAAAAGTTTTTAAGGTTTTATTATAAAGAAACAATAATGATGCAGATAATGTAAAAAAACAATTAGGTAGGTATCAGACTTTTTTTATGAAAAAAAGTGACAAGATGAGCGAATCGTTCACCTAATGGGAAGTGCAACGGCTGCCCATAACAAATGCTGTGTCACCCAGTACATTTCTGTGTGGTACCACAGTGCACTCATCACCCTAAGACATCAGTTCTTAAGTCACATATTGCCGGTAATAACCACTAGGTATCCAATTTCTGTTCAAACCGAAACACAGTATGTTTTACACACTACTGATTGGCGGCAGAATAACTGTCACTGCGGTGGTAACTGCTGTAAAATTCATTGTGATAGTAATAAATCTTCAGATTTTCATCGGATCTTTAATAAAATTTAACAATCTCTCTAGAATCGAAATCTAATAATTTAGGCGGTAGAATAAAAATACACAAGTGGCTGGATTTCTATGCAGAACTCCGTCTAGGTACCACCGCAGTGTCAGTTATTCTACCTGGTAGTCATCACAGCACCCTCCACATCAATCTAGAGCATTGATAAAACTAAAATAAAATCAAACGGGCAAATTTCTATTATCTACAGTCAACCGCTCATATCATTATAGGTACGCTTTGGATGCATCTTCTCAATAAACAACTTATGCAAAATGCGTGTAAAAGTAAATCCGTCACAATCCATTACTAAATATAATCGTTTTTCCTATTACCCGCAGCGGTCATTGTAGTTAATCACGTCACTGGTGGTAGGATTCGTATGCAGGAATCCGTCTAGTTACCACCACCACCACCTTCCCAGGCCAGTTATTCTACCATTAAGCAGTAGTGTGCAAACATTAGTGTCTCGGTCGAAGGATACTGAGAGCTAGTGTAATCATAGGCATATGGGACTTAAGAACTGACGTCCCAGGGTGACGGATGCAGAGTGGTATCACACAGAAATATTCTGGGTGACACAGCATTTGTTATGGGCAGACGTTGCACTTACCACCATGTGAACGTTTTGCTCGTTCCGTCACTACCTCCAATAAAAAAAAATATTCTTAAGATTTATTCTCTACAGCTATTAATCCACTGAAGCGAATCTTGGCGGTAGAGCTTAGAGTAACATGTTACAACGGATGCATAAAATTTGATCTTCTGTGGAAACTCGTATATGGTTAACGTAATTCCATGTACAGTGTAAGGATATTTATATTTAATAACTGTTAAAAAAAAGTTTTCCTACGATAAATACATACACAAATATAGTCACGCCATTTTCCCCTATAAGGGGTTACACATGTAGCCCACTTTTCGCCACCGCGGGAAACGAGACGTGACGGGTGGCGAACCACTTCGGCGCCATTTTGGTACGAGTTAAAAAATATGACTCACCGTTGCGTTCCCACGAGCAGCATAGTGACAGCATTACATGTTACGGCGTATTTTGTTTTGTAATGGCTGTGCGTACCAGTCGCCTCTTACGACACCTCGATAGAAAAGGTTTACTATAAATAAATAAAAAAAAAAAAACTTTTTTTTATTACAGAGATAAATTGACTATATCTCCGGACGGCTACGGCCGCATAGTAGGTAGGCTCAAGGACATCATTGTGAGAGGTGGCGAAAACATCGCACCGAAGGAAATTGAAGACATTCTAAACACGCACCCGGATATTGTAGAAAGCCAGGTACTATTTTTTTATAATTTTTTTTTGTGGAAGGAAGTGACGAGACGATCAATACCTCTCTCACATTTCTGTGTCACTCATATGCCCTGTAATTACATTCAAACTGAAACAGTGTCATTTTACACACTACTGATTGCGGCAGAATAACTGGCACTGCGTACATAGAAATCCTGCCACTAGTGTACATAATGTATTTTTATTTTACCGTCTCGATTAATTAAAGATGCTTTTATTTATTTCTGTCACAATTGATATTACGGTGACACTGCAGTGACAGTTATTCTGACGCCAATCAGTAATATATACACATATGTACATTAGGCCAAAACTAAAAGAAGAAGAAGAATATATAAAGATTACTGTTTCAGTTTGAAGGGCATTGCATACCTGGTGGTTATTACTAGGCGTATGAGACTTAAGAACTGATGTCGCAAGGTGATGAGCGCAGTGTAGTACCGCACAGAAATGTTCTGGGTGACACAGCATTTGGTATGGGCTTACGTTGCTCTTACCATCAGGTGAACGATTCGCTCATCTTGCCACTTTCTTTCATAATATAGTCTTAGATTCATAACACTATCATAATACAACTAAAACATCAACATGTTGCTTGCAATTCACTGCTTAATTATTAAAGTTGGCAATTTTAATGTTTACAAGCTTAATGTCTGTCTGTCTCTCTCTCTCTGACGAATGTAAATTTAACGTTGTGATATGGCCATGAAATTACTAATTTTGATCATGGCCACAGTTACCACCCCAGGGCCAGTTATTCTGTCGTAAAGCAGTAGTGTGCAAACATTACTGTGTTTCGGTTTAAAGGGCACTGTGAGCTAGCGTAATCACTGGGCATATGAGACTTAAGAACTTATGTCTATGGGTGATGGGAACAGTGTGGTGTCACACCGAAATTTTCTGGGTGACACAGCATTTGTTATGGGCAGACGTTGCACTTACCACCAGGTGAACGTTTTGCTCGTTTCATCACTTTATACAATAAAAAAGTTATTATCTACATATACAGTCATGTATATGTATAAGTGAAGCCAAAAATTTAATTTTTAAAATATTCAATTCAACAAATGTATACTCGCAAGTATAAATAAATAATTAATTACAATTATATCTTTAAAAATAAAGAGACAAAACGCAGTATAATAAGTTTGCTATTTTTTATGACAGGCGCATTCAACTATTTCATTTATGCTCCATACATAGGTAAATGTCTTAGTCTTACATATAGGTCTTAGTTGTTTAATAATGATTTTAATTAATTATTCTATGCTAGTGATCGCCCGATGATCGAAATTCGACCGTAATTGATATTTATTGTATGGCATTATAAATATAAACGTAAATAATTAATGTTTAAAGTTATTGTATTTGTAAAACGTATTATATATAAATTGCTTGTAAGCTTCCTCGCTTCTTTTCCACGTAAACTTTTAGCTATGCCAATTTTCAAAATCGTGTTCGCAATATGCTTATAAAGGGGAACATAGTTTTCTCTCCGCGTATTAATGTAAAGAAGATGTGTGTGGGTGTGTGTGTCAAACGCATGGTAGTCTTTGTAATGTTTTTTTTATTAATTCAATGTATTTCAAAGAATAGTAGCTTTCTGCACTTTTTCTCCATATAAACTTTAAGTGTCCAAAATTTCATACTCCTCCGTCCGCTTAATTTTCATGAAAAGGGTACAAAGTTTTTGCTTCGCGGTTAATATATGGATATTTCTATGTATCTTAAAAAAATTACAGGTTGTTGGGGTTTCGGATGAGAGATTGGGTGAAGAAATATGTGCTGTACTAAGAATACGCGATGGAACTTCCGTCACCATGAGTGACGTGAACAAGCACTGTAGTGGACGTCTCGCCAGGTTCAAGGTCCCAAGGATACTAAAGATCACCGATGCTTTTCCCAAAACCGCCTCGGGGAAAATACAGAAGTTTAAGTTAAGAGAGTTCATTGATTCTGGAAAATTATAGGATATTTCTTGATATAGTTTGATTAATAAATGTCATCTTTTGAAACACGATTTTTTATAAAGTAACAACATATAAAAGAACTTTACGTCCATCACGGTGTGCTAGTTCAGTGTGAATTTTAAATGTTAATATTATTCACGACCTTTAAAACACACACCGTTCATTATGTATGTCAGGTAGATTCTAAGGAAGCCCTCGCCCTTTCACGTTAATTGTTCTATTCTAGTCTAATCTTGAGTTCGGAAAACCTTGTTACGGTTTAATTTTTATTGAAATAAACTACGCCTGCATTAAGATTTCTCACGTATCGTATTTGCGTTTTATATTCATAAATTTCTAGTATCCGATGAAGCTGTAAAAGCCAAAAAAAGGCTAACAGCAATTACATGACCGAAATTATATATCATAAATTTCACACCCACAACGCGAGAGACACAAAAACTTACAAATTAGTTTTTTAACCAATGTTATCGAACCTGCGGCATAAGTCAGGTACATTAGGCTCCGCCATCGTAAGTTTGTCGAGACCAGCCATTTTGTTAACAAAATTTACCGATAGGTGTCGTTGTTCTGTTTAAATTCGTGGTATAGAGTTGTTATTTTGACTTAGGTATAAATCTGCAGACAAGAAATTAAAAATCACCCAAAAGTAATTACACTAGCAGAGTTTAATAACTCTCTATTTTTGATATCAGTATCGCTGTTTTACAACGGTACTGCTAAAGAATGTGATACTCTTATGTGATACTCTTATGTTATACTCTTATGTGATACTCTTATGTGATCTCCAATAAAAAAAAACTTATGAATTGTGTAGTTGGGATGACCCCAAAAAGTTCATAGTATCGATATATATCGCTACTTCAATACAAAAGAGCCAAAATAGAAAAAAAATATTTCAGAAATTTGCAAACTTTACTGGGTTTCGGTTCGAAGGGCACAGAGCTAGCGTAATCACTGGGGGCATATGAGACTTAAGAACTGACGTGTCGGGGGACAGGCGCAGTGTGGTGCCACACAGAAATATTCTGGATGACACAGCATTTGTTATGGGCAGACGTTGCACTTAACATCAGGTGAACGTTTCGCTCTAGCTTCGTCCCTTTCTCCAAAAAAAAAAAACGGAAGCTAATGCAATTTTAAAATTAATCATTAGCGTTAGTAATTTTAAAAACAAAAGGGTCATGTGAAGGATAATGTCCTTTTTGCTTATAATATATTATTAGAGCCTGCACTAATAATTGATAAACAAAATAGGGTCATATTTTGTCAAAGTAAATCATATAATTATAATGTTTTCTTTTATTTACGCGAATATTACACATTTAAATAAAACTACTTTTTTACGGATTTTATCGCGTTTAATTTTTGAACTATTTTTACCCGACGTTTCGGACGCTTTACAGCACCCATGGTCACGGGGGGACTGAGGTGACAGTTGTCCCGATGTCATAGTTAACCCGGAGTACCTTCAGCTTTTAATTATTATTTGTAGTCCGATCTACGCAGAAAGAGCTTACTGTGTCTTGAAGCCTTGCAGTGGTATGCTTGGTTTTTGATTTAATTTTATTAATAATAGGATCCCAAGCCGGTGGTAATACCCAACCATCTTCCCTATTGAAATTAGGATGTTTTTTAATTTCAATAGCCTCGCGAATCATCCTTGGTAGGAATCGGTGTTCTTTTGCAAGGATTTGTGGTCTATCAAATCTGATGTAATGGTTGGGATGATCCAGAACATGGTCACAGACTGCAGACTTCCTAGAGCGTCGATGCTTCACATCAGCTATGTGTTCTTTAACGCGGGTTTTAATGGATCTTTTAGTTTGCCCTATGTAAGAGAGACCACATTCACAATCCAGCTTGTATACTCCTGCATCTTGTAGAGGGATGTTACACTTGACAGATGGTAAAAACTGACTTATCTTCTTCGGCGGCTTGAAAAATGTTCTTATAGAAGCTCGCTTCAAGATATAGCCAATCTTGTCCGTGACTCCTCTGACATATGGAAGAACAGCAGGTACACGCTCGACTGTGGCCGGCTTCACTCGGTCACTGCGACGAAGGCGCGGAACCCGAAGCTTGTTGTCTTGCAAAACTTGCTTGACATGCTGAAGCTCGGCGGCCAGGTGTTTACTGTCACAGATCCCTTGTGCTCTCTGAAACAAAGATTTACCCACGGTAGCTAACTGTGAAGGATGGTGGTGAGATTCACCATTTAAATACCTATTTGTATGGGTCTTTTTTCTATACACAGTGTGACACAAGGTGTTATTAGGATTCCGAAACGTCGGGTAAAAATAGTTCAAAAATTAAACGCGATAAAATCCGTAAAAAAGTAGTTTTATTTAAATATAATTATAAATTAAATGGTGTTTTTTTTCTGGAAGTTTATTTTATTTCGTGAATAATCAAACTTTAAATAAATTATACGTACAATGTACTTATTATTTAATTAAGTTAACGTTACAGAATGAATAAGAGGGGTACTCAAAATACTCAAAATTTATTTTTATGAGACAATTGTCTTCTAGATTACTAAAAAGTGACGTAATTAATTTTTCCGACTGTAATTCCGTACCTGATAGTCTCAATTTATATTTGCTGGATGACGAAGAATTAGGATTTGAACTAAAAGATTCAAAGACCGAAGTGGTAGCTCAGGAGCTAGACGTTCGCTTTAAATTTCATAGTAAGCGAGTGACCTGGGTTCGATTCCCGGTGCAGGCACCACTAAAATTGTTAATTGTAATTAAGTGCTGATTTATCGCGTGCTCGGCGGCGAAGGAAAACATCGTGAGGAAACCTGCATGTCTGAGAAATAAAAAAAAAACATTTCGATGACATGTGCAGTCCGCCAACCCGCATTGGAGCAGCGTGGCGGATTCTTCCTAGCTCCAAAACCCTCTCAGAAATAAGAGGAGGTCTGTGCTCAGCAGTGGGACATTTATAGGCTGAAACTTTACTTTTACTTTATTCAAAGACCAAACCAATCGTTGTTCAAGAAACCGATTATGGTAGCAATAGTTTCGAGCCTACATGTTTGACCACTTTCAGTACAGATTTTTCTTCGGACAACAATGTTACGGATGCAGAATTCCAAATAAAAAAAAAGAAATGACTGACTCAGATTTCAATGAAGACTGTTTGACTTAGTTTCCTTTTGAAGCCTAGCCTAGAAACGATTAACAGTCAGCCCCCTATCCTCGATTTACAGCCTAAAAGTGTTGACACAGATCTACCTAGCATTGTTACATCAATTCTTGATCCCAACGTTGATACATCGAGTGTCTATCTCCTTGTGTTGATACTGAAAACAATCTAAGAAAAAGTCACAAAAGAAAGCAAATCCTGATTTATAGAAAAGAAACCTCAGAAAATTATTAAAAAAGTCGTGGTAAGACATACATACACATCTTTGTCAAAAACTAAAAATATAAAGAAGAAAAGAAAATGAGGCCAGTTTGTTCTGCTAAATGTAAGCTACAATTATCATCATCATTTCAGCCTATCACTAGTCCATTGCTGAACATAGGCGACTCCCATAGATTGCCACAAAAGACGGAAGTTTGTAGCTCTCATTTTGGGAGGATTTTGAGTACTATGAAAATTTAATACTTTATTTTCTTTATCATCAATAGTTTTTGCAGCGCACGCCAAATAATGACTTTTATCACTAAATTTTTGATACCTTGAAACATAGCAATTTTCGTAGGGATCTCGGTTTTATTATATTAAATACAACTCATGTTATTCGGTAATAATGTAGTTGTAAATAGGTGAAAGAATTTTTAAAATCGGTTCAGTAGATTTTGAGTTTATTCATTACAACCAACCATACAAATAATCAAATCTTTCGTCTTTATAATATTATTTTAGATATTTTATAAAATAATACTGAATGTATTTATAAAATAAATGAATGACTTCATAATAATATTGACTTTTTTTGTTTGATAAAATGACGAAACGAGACAAAACGTTCACCTGGATGGTAAGTGCAACATCTGCCCGTAACTAATGCTGTGTAACCCAAAACATTTCTTTGTGACACCACACTGCGCTCGTCACCCAGAGACATCATTTGTTTGCCGTTCAAACCGAAACATAGTAATGTTTGTACTGCTTCACGGCAGAATAGCTGGCACTGGGGTGGTACCTACCTAGACGGATTCCTGCATAGGAATCCTACCACCAGTAAACTTACTTATCAATATTTAAATAAACAACTCGTTTATTTATTAAAGTAAAAATATAAAATAAGCTAAATTATTAAGAAACCAAAAAATCGACTATGAAAAAAATATGTTAGTAAAGAGAGAAAAATAAACCAAATTATTTAAAATGTAACAATTGCTTAATAAATAATTAACTGAACGGAGAAGAAGAAGCTCTGTAACCTACAGGTTTTAGCTCAAGCTACATACAATGCACCATGGAATGTTATTTTATTCGATACCTGCAATCAAATAATACAGAGAAGGAATTTTTGTTTCCTAGTAATTACTAGTTTCTTTTCTTTTTTGTTAAAAATGACGTCTGAGACATCCTTCATCCATTTATTATTCATTAATCTTTTCTAGAAGTCCTAGGATTTGTCCTGTATCGTGGGTGCGTTTGACAGACATTTATTTCACATGGACAAAACAACCAGCCTAGAAAACTAACAATTTATGTGTTTGCACAAATTTTGGATCCGAATATAGGGAAGTCAAATTGGCTCAGAAGTCAAGCTACTGGACATGTTTCCTCTCGATGTTTTCTTCACCGCTGAGTACATGGTAAATCAGAACTTAAATTTGCAGAACAATTTTAGAGGTGCCGACATCGGGATTGAGCTCTGGTAGCTCGCGTACTATGAAATAAGGCAAGCGCCCGGCGATCGAGTTCTGAGCTACCACAGCTCTACAAAAATAGTAAATGTTGTTAATTTAAAATTCATAACATATGATTAAACACATGGTGTGTTTATATTGTACATTCAATTAAAATAAGTATGCGAATAAATAAATTAGAATACGTCGTTTACTAAAAAGCGGAGTTTAATTAACTCTCCCTTCGCCTGTTCGCACTTTTATAACTTTTAAACTTGTTGAATTATCAAAAGCAACCAGTAGATTTCGCTGTGCTATTTTTATCCGTGGTATCGAGTTGTAACTTCAAAACACCTAACTAATACTTTTCCTATATTTCCACCGGCTACAACCAGAAGTTGTCAGTTTAAAAATCGATTATTGTTGATCGTAGTATAGTAGTAATACAGTACACGAATAATAAAATCCATACAAAATATCTAATTGAGACTGCACAACTCTACTCGATATCTTTTATCGCAATTAATTACTTAATAATAATATGATACTTAATAATAATGATAAACACGTTATTTCAAACAGTTAAAATAGCGTTAATTGCAAAAGTCGCACGATTGACTTAAGCGACACGGGATCAGCCGTGATTGGCCGAATTACAGTGACTCTTACGCAGTGCTTGGGACGCACAGGACCAATCGGACGCAGTCGTTGGAAGGTTTTATGCCATATGGAACCAGCAAAATTAAACTTGGTTATAATAGCATTTGAAGGTGTTCACTTAATGGTGGTAGGATTCCTATGCAGAAATCTGTCTAGGTAGGTACTACTCTCTAGGATCAGTTATTCTGCTATGAAGCAGTAGTGTGTAAACATTATTATGTTTCGGTTTGAAGGGTACTGAGAGATAGAGTAATCACTGGGCATATGAGACATAAGAACTGATATCTCAGGGTAAAGGGCGCAGTCTGGTGTCACACAGAAATCTTCTGACACAGCATTTGTTATGGGCAGATGTTTCATTTACCATCAGGTGAACGTTTTGTTAATTTCGTTACTTTACCCATTAAAAAAATACTAAAATATTTTAAAAATGATGTAATATTGTAGATATAATGTAAGTTTCCGATTTTTTTCCCGTCTGCTGCAAGTGTGTGTATGTATTGATATGTATATGTTTCCGGTTGTTACTCTGTAGTCTTCAGCCTAAAAAAAATTTCGTTTTTACTTAAAATTTTTAAAAACAGGAATTTAATTGCGACTGAAAACTTGACTGTAGATAATAGAAATTCGATTTGCCCCACGACTTTATTTTAGTCTGTACTCAATGCTATAGAGTGATGAGGAGAGTGATGTGATGACTGGTACCTGATACCTACCTAATTATTTTTTAGCTTTTATTACATTATCTGCATCATTATATGATACCTTACAATAAAACCGTTTAACTTGAATATATTTTTTACTTATTTTATTTTTAAGGTCCTAGTTTTTTATTTAGTTACTTAATATTTATCATTTTATTTAGTTCATTTAGTACCTCATTATTACAAGGTTTCTTTCCTGAAGTCCTTTGCTTTGATTAAATACCTAGATTTCAGTTTTAATGTAATTATTATATTACATAAACTATATTATTAAATCATAATATATTATTATAAACTCTGATCTGCCATTTTGATTCGGTCGCCATTTTGAATGAAGATTTTTTTTCTAAAGTGTACTGTGTTCTACTTGTCAAGCCCTTTCATTTGATACCCGATATTTAGGCGACTGAAAAAAATGTGATTATTAATTTTTAGGTTTCACTAATTTTTTCGATATACCTACTTATTCGTGAAATGTGATTCAACTTTCTTTGGGACGATGATCCGAATGATTCTTACACCACTTCACATCACATATAAAAAAAATGTTATTATTCGTTAAGTGTTGTCCCGTGTGGTACAGATTATAAGAATAGCCCACCGAGTTATAGTTTTCGTTATGCTATTATGGAGTATAAGGACTGCTTCTATGTTTTTTTAGTTAAAAAGACAAGACACCACTTAACAGGATTAAATATACCTGTATAGGGCCAGGAGAAATTATTTTATACTTTTTAGTCCGTTTTAAAAACATCGTATTTTTTTTTCTCCCAAGTCTCTAGCTCGTGGGGAAGTTGATTTAAAATCGATTGCAAACTTTGAACCGAACAGACAAAAAAAGAAACAGACAGACAAGTAAGCGTTAATATTGAATAGTCATCTAGCTCTAAGCTATTTTAACAGCTTCCTTTAAATCGTTACTGTTAAAAAGTTAGTTTAAAATCGATTGCAAATTTTCATTTGAATAGACAAACAAACTACATAAATAAGTAATAATAATAAAACCTATTTTAACAAATATGAAAGTTTTTTACATACTTTCCTTGTTCTGTACCGAAAGATGTCGCTGTACTATTTAAATTCATGGTATCGAGTTGTTGCTTCAAGACACATAACTACAAATTTCAGGATAATCATATCTGGTTACTACCAGAAGTTGTCAGAGTTTTAAAACTCGAATTATTTTTGAACGATGTACTGTTGACAACACAGTACTCGACTGACTGACAATTATATCGATTAGGTAAATACTTGTTTTATGAACATTTTACTATTTTATTAAAGGAAGTAGAAATGAATCACTTTACTTCCTGTGAAATTACTCAAATATATAAAAAACTTTTCTAAATCTAACCTATATTTTTTTATCTGCAGCGCCTATATAGCATTATAATAGGTCGATATCACCGTTTTCTGATTCCTGATGCGTTTCAGGGTGTCAAGTCCGTCCCAATCAAATTTTGCTACCAATGTAAAAAGTGATACCGTACTTACTCTATTTTTTTAATAAAAATTATTCGCATATTTTAATGTACTATCTATTATAGCACAAAAAAATTAAAATAAAGTAAAATATGTTTTGCGTCGATTACCGTCATGGAATTTGCAATTTTAAGAAATTTTACATTGAAATATTTAACATAAAGAAAATCCTAATTAGATAGATTATCTCAAGGGTGAGCAAAGGTGGGCGGCTAGACCCCCCCGAGACTCGATTTGTTTACCTAGTGCCAAGCCTACTTACAATTACATTCGGTAATTGTTATTGTGGTCGAAAATTGTCCTCGTGGTTATAGGTTTTTTCAATATTCCGTGGAAATTGATTGATTTTCTGAGATAAAAAGTATCCTATGTCCGTCTCCAGGATGCAACTTATCTCTATGCCAAATTTAGTCAAGTCCTATTCAGCAGTTGAACCAAGAAATGGTAACAAACAGACAGAGGGACAGAGCGAATTACTTTCGCATTTACAATCTTAAAGTAGAATTAAGAAAAATATTTAAACTGCCATGAACGAAAATAATTATGACCAAATGCAAATTAAAGCCGCGCGCACAGCCCCCAAATTTATACAGGTTTTCAGATTTTAGGCAGGAACCCTAAATATTTCTAAGATAAATAGTAGCTTAGATTGCTCTCTAAAAAATCCTGCCAATGAAAGTCCTGTCAAAATAGATTGAGCCGTTCCGGAGATTAGCCCGGCCAAAGAAAAAGACAGATTGACAACATTTTTAAAAACGCATGTTTAAGTTTTGGTATTGTGCAAATTACAATATAATATTAAAAAAACATTCCTTATTGCGAGACTCAAAGACAAACACTCCAATTTTATTTATTTGTATAGATAAGGTAAAGACGTAAAAGAAATAACTATGAATATTCTTAGCCACTTCTATTACGATATTAACACGATATTCTGCCGTGAAACAGAGCGTGCAAGCATTACTATATTTCGGTTTGAAGGGCACTGTGAGCTAGTGTAATCACTGAGCATAAGCGACTTAAGAACTGATGTCTCAGGGTGACGGGCGCTGTGTTGTGTCACACAGAGGTGTTCTGGGTGACACGGCATTTGTTATGGGCAGACGTTGCACTTACCATCAGGTGGGCGTTTGGCTAGTTTCGTCACTTACTGGGCTGGCTGGGATTCGGACCTGTGGCATAAGTCAGGTACACTGAGTACTAAGCCTCGCCATCGTTAGTTTGCTAGGAAAACGGCCATTTTGTTAAAAAAGTAATCGATAGATGTCGCTGTTCTGTTCAAATTCGTAGTACAGAGTTGTTACTTAAACTTGTTCTCGATACAAGAAAATTGAAATCACTCTATGGTAATCTTATGATAGAGTTTAAGAACTCTCTATTTTTGATATCAGTTTCCCAGTTTACACGACGTTACTGAAAAATAAACTAACTTCCGAAAGTACGAAAAACAAAAACTTTAATTATTTATTTTAAGAAATCGTGAAGTAAAGGAATAAGTAGGAATGTCCAAATAAATTTATAGTATCGATATATCATATCGTTTATATCGATACGAAATTTTGTCGAATCCCTTTTAATTTATACATACTTACATTGCTACAAGGTGCACGTTTTACACATGTCTAATACATTCTATATTTTTTTTAAATATCGAAAATTAAAATATAATCGATATTAAAGAACTACTTCTCCGCCCATCCTGTTGCGACTATGACGATTTGATGACCGCAGCCTGCAACACAATGAAGCTTTATCATGTCTTCTTGAATAAGTTTTCGAAATTCAGTGTTATTTTTATTTTCCTCGAACATTTGGCACAATTTACATTTGCAACATTATCTGTTTCAATATGTCCAAACATTTAGCTTTTTTGGCGGTTCCATAGTAAAACGTATGTAGCTCGATTTGAACTTTAACAAGTTTTAGTTGTCCTTATCTGCAAACACCTACCTGGTTTTATTCTCCAAATAAATGTATGTAATCTCCAGTGGCGTAACAATAGGGTGACAGGAACTGCAAAATGTCAGGGGCTATCGGGCAGAGGGGGCCCCTGAATAGTTCTTACACAACATAGCTATCGAATATTCCATGGCCCGAAATTTAAACTTTGATGTTGTCACACTTACTGAACAGATATTTCGAAAAAATAATAAATAAAATGTTGACTTAAAATAGTTATTTCAATACAAAACTCTTTAAATTAAAAGTTACCAGAAAAAGGCGCACAATAATTATAATAGTGTTCGTAGTTTGTACATACATACTCTACGTAATTACGTAATTTATAAATCACTTTATAGCTACTTTACATTCGATCCACACCCCATGAATTTGCCATGGGCCTCGTCGGTATGGCTACGTCACAGTAGAAAGACATACAGTAGGTGACCGCCTCTAATCTTTTCGTAAATGCCCACAACGTCTAGACAGTGTCACACGGAGGCAAGAGTGGTCACAAGAAAACAATATCTAATAATTTATTATTATGATTAACATCGCCATTAACATTATTATTATAACAATAAAATTTAAAATAAAATGGAAATTAAAATTAAACATTAAATTATTCGCTGACTCATTCAGTAAGGTTAATGGGCACCCAAATGAGCACCACAGTGTCGAAGACGTAAGTGGTTACATAAACAGCTAAGTCCCGTGCTTTACACACTCTACACCAACGACAAACACCAGCGGTGTCGAATTCGCCATTTTTGTAGACGATATAATCATGTCTCTATGGTGGAAAAAAATATTGTGCCTCGGCCATTGCACATCAGAAACACATCGCTGCGTAGGTTTTTCTCCTCAATTTGCTTATAAACTGATATCAGGTAAGTACATACGTTCATAGGTAATTTTAGTTTACTTTAACTGTGCAATTTGCCAGTTCACGATATTTTTATATACTTAAACAAAAGATGTATAAAAATAATGGTCACAAAATATTGGATATTAATTAGGAAATGTACTTAATTTATAAGAAAATTTTTGAATTGACGATTCAATGATATAAATATTACATACTTGGCCCTACATAGGATCTCAAAAATTTTTACGGTACATAAGTTGTGATGCGAGGTTTGGCATATTTTTTTTTACATTTAAATGTTTTAATGGGATCTGACTTCTTTTTAGGCAGTCCTCCTTTTTTTTTGTGGTATTATTTCTTGCACGTCGGCTACGGATCTTAAAGACCACTTCCCATCTCTGTTGGTTTTGCTTCTTCTGCGATCACTTATATTAAGTACTATACCAAAAGTTATCATCGTACGAGATAACTGGAACCTCATTGCGTCAAGAATAGTAATTAAGGGAAAAACGTCGCAACCAGTCGCGTCGCTGACCAGCTATGGATGGGTGCTTCATGGACATCGCTCAAGCATCGTCGATCCCGCCACCTTAGTCAACCATTGTCGACTCGCGGAGGGTAATGGACGACATAAAGAACTGAATACAGCAGAACTTCAGCATTGAGTCACTGGGAGTAGAGCCGAAACTACCGTCGACTGATGAAGAGGGAAGGGCAATCGCGCTGTCAGAAGAGAACACCAGAAGACAGCGATACGGGCTCTTTGAGACAGGCATTCTGTGGGCCGAGGATGACATCACTCTACCTTACAACCGTCAACAAGCATACAAGAGACTGGTCAACATAGAGCAGAAGCTGAGCAAGAGCGAGGACATGAATAAAGAATATGAGGAGCAAGTAAGAAAGTTATAGAAGAAGGTCTACGCCGAGTTCTACTTGCGGCATTTCTTCATGGTCAACCCGACAAAAAAGAAAATGAGAATGACGTTCGACGCTGCCGCACACTTCGAGGAAAAATGCCCGAATGACGTACTGGTGTCAGGTCCGGATCTTCTGCAACCATCGGGGTGCTGCTTCAGTGCAGTCGTGGCAAATATTAAAGCAATGTTTCTTTCTGCATATTAAAACCAGGAAAGAAGATAGAGACAGTCTGAGGTTCCTGTCGAGAGGAAACGATCGCACCGGGCTTGCGGAAGAATACAGGATGACTACCGTGATCTTGGAGCGAAATTGTCGCCGAAAATTGCAATTTACATAAGAAGAGTACCCGTACGCAAGAAGAGCCATCGTAGAGAACCATTATACGGGAGATTACCTACAAAGCTTTACCTTGGCCGAGGAGGCGCGCGGACAGCCAAGCATAGATCAGAAGGCTGGTTTTGAGCTGAGAGGGTGGGCAAGCAACGAAGAAAACGTACTGAAGAAGATCGGCAAAGAAGCAAGCGCAGTGTCGGGAGGAGAACTAATATCGAAAAAAGACCCACAAACACTGGAGATGCTGTGGACACAAAATGATGCTCTCTGTTTTAGCCAAGGGTTACCAAACGTTCCAGCTTATGTGATACAGGGAGAAGAAGCACCGATGAATAGACAGATCACAAGCTCAGTGATGTCGACGTTTGATCCGCTAGGGACAGTTTCTCCCATCCTCATACGGGGGAAGCTGTTTCTTGTTGTTCAGACGACTGCAAGTAGCCTCATTATACAATTGGCATTATTATACAGTTGGCTCTATTATACAAATCTATGGGCTTTGTACTTAGGAACTCTAAAATATTTCAGAGTAAATTAGAATGTTGTTCTATAATTTGAAATCTGCAATACAAAATCCGCAGTAGGATAGAAAATTTACGAAAAAATCTCCTCAGATTTATTATACATCGCTTCAAAGTATGCAATTTGTCTTTGTGATATAACTGAAGTTTTTTCGAATGTTACCTCTGCACTTGCGCAGGGATATTATTTATGTCATTTTTTCACATAATGTTCAATAACAAAATTAACTCGGTTCCTCTCACAGATTAATATTAAAATCACTTCCAGAATTTCCAGAAGGTCAGCTAGACGCGCGCTTTAAATTTTATAGTACGCGAGTGACCTGGTTTCGATCCCCGGTGCAGACGCCACTAAAATCATTGATTGCAATTTTAAGTGCTGACTTACCACGTGCTCGACGATGAAGGAAAACATCGTGAGGAAACCTGCAGGTCTGTGAAATATTTCGAAGACATGTGAAATCCGCCAACCCTCCTTGGAGCAGAGTGTTGGTTTCTTCCCAGCTCCAAAACCCTCTCGGAAATGAGTGAAGACCTGATTAACATTTGTAGGCTGTGACTTTACTTTACTTTACGTGATAACCTGTAATTAGTTGTACGTTAATTGTACAACTAATTATAGTAAGTAATATAATATTATTTTATTGCATGCTTTATTGTAACTTCTGTTGGATTTCACTTATTAAAAAAAAAATCGATACATCGAGAATCCGATATTTTTATAATATCAACAGCCCTAATCACGGATCACAACAAACATCATGAAAACTGACAGAAATGTTATTTACATTAGGGATAGATCAACTCGACTTACTAATTCGAATTAACTCGAGTTGCAGTCAACTTGAGTTTACTCGAGTTGAATTCTTACAATGTTACCTATGCAGGAATCCGTCAAGGTAGGTACCACCTCAGGTTCAGTTATTCTGCCATGAAGCAGTAGTGAGCAAACATTATTAAAAACTGTGTTTCGGTTTGAAAGTGCTGTGAGCTAGCGTAATCACTGATCACCAATAGCGCACTTGCAGATTTGAGGCTATTATTTAGCAGTTGTCAGCTGTGTGAAATGTGAAGAACTTACACAAACTCGCTTTTCGATTCGAACGGAGGCTAATCTGTAATCTACAATCTATCCTCCCAAAGATATCTTGGGCTGAAAGATTGCAATCCAAGGATTGTTTATTGGAAAACTTTGTTAAAATGAGGATTTTATTTTCAATCTTAAATCCGTTGTTTTTGATTAGATTAAATTTAGTTACTAATTTCGGCCGTAAGGTATTAGGCGTGCTATAACGGCAAATCCTTGTTTGGCTGCGGAGAGGCCTACGGAGTTGATGCTCGTGGGAGCAAGAATCTTTTGTCTCTTACCAGAAAGGCGGCGACGTGGTTCGCCACCCGGCACGTCTTATTTCCCACGTGGGTGAAAAGTGGGCTACATATGTTGCCTCTGCCTATCCCTTATATGGCAAAAGCGTAACAGTATGCGTGTATGGTATTATGATGACGACAACTTGACACGCTTTCTTACAATGACTTAAACAAGAGAGGTCATTATGTTTACGAAATATTTCGACAGATGTCGCTGTATGTTTAAAATCGTAGTATAGAGTTGAGTTGACCATGGCGACAACTACCGAATACTGTCACAAATGTACGCGTACGCGCGAAGTTAGATAGTTGCCCAATGAACTTGGTACAGATGTCGCTAAACCCTAGTGTTTCGAATAAAAAGTTGGTACACTCGTACAATAGTTAAAAATAATTATAAAATCAGCGATGAAATTGAATAAATACATATTTTCGATAAATAAATACAAATTAATGGCACCGATAACAGGAAGTGAACTCTGATCGAACATATAAAATTTACCTTCTTGGGACATGGCCAAACGGCTTACAAAATACGATTATTGTAAACAGTAAATAATCAATAACGTGATTACTAGTCAATGCCTGGTTTTAAAATTAACAAAAAAAATATTATTCATGGTCGATGTCAAAAATTGTTAGGACAGTATTTAGTTGGTTCATTGTATATAAGACCCCAAAAAATGGAACGCGTACTAAGAAATTGGTACGACTAACATCACTGTCTCTTACACGTCCCAACCTACCGTGCTCCAAGTAACGCTCATTCGATAAGATCGGAGGTACGATAAGTGTCAGATACAGTCACAAACAGCCCCAAATACCAACAATTGCCATAGTCAGGTATTTTGTGGTGGACTGGTAATCTAACCACTTTTTTTGTAGACAGAGGATATGAACTGTAGGTAAAGTAAATACAATTTATAAATTTTAACATTCAGGTACTGGAAAAAAAATATCTTAATTGCTTTTTATATAAGGAACAATTTATAAAATCGATATCCGCAATTTCAATTTTGCCGTCAAAAAAATTGCCATCATGAATAATTTCTTCCAAAAAATATTAGTAATGTTAGTCTACCTATAATTATGTAGAAGATAGATGGCATTGTTCTGTAGACGTGCGTTTTAAAAACGCCATCGCGCGAGTTACGTCGCCGTAACGGAATTTATCCCAAAATCGTTTAACTATTAAAACAATGAAATGGTTATGTGAAAAAGAATGGTGTAATTGTTTCAGCGCCATTAATCGAACAGTGAAGTGCGCGGAATAGTGTTTACAGCACCACAGGGACTTTTTGTGGCCTAAAAACTTGAAATCGTAAGAACCTTAGCATTGTATTAGAAATAGTATTTTATGCTTACAATGTTACAATAACAATCTGGTGGTAGGATTCCTGTGCAGGAATCCGTCTAAGGTAGGTACCACCCCAGTGCCAGTTATTATGCCGTGAAGCAGTAGCGTGCAAACAATAGTGTGTTTCGGTTTGAAGGGCACTGAGAACTAGTGTAATCACTGGGCATATGAGACTTAAGAACTGATGACTCAGGGTGTCGGGCGTAGTGTGGTGTCACACAGAAATGTTCTGGGTGACGCAGCATTTGTTATGGGCAAACGTTGCACTTACCATCAGGTGAACGTTTTGCTCGTCTATGGTCACTTTTTCCAATAAAAGAAGAAAAAAGGGAACTGCGTGTAGTGTTGACAGCGCCTATTACACTGGACCTTCTGTCGCTTAAGAATCGGGCCATTGTTAATTTGAAAATCTTTACGGTTTCTGCGTAAAAACTGATTAACTACAAATTATGGGATGGTGGAGACTATAAATTACAGGAATTACAAATAAAGGACTATGCTAGTAAGTAGACTAGGTAAGTATTATGCATATGTTACGAGGGGCTTTCAATTTGCGTTTAGTCATTATTTTAAGTACATGGAAATTTAAACATATCACTGAATATTTTAATAAGTGGTTTAGCAATGACAGTTATTTTTTTACGTCTTTATTTATCCTTCTACTCGTACTAAAATAACGCTGGAGAGTTTGTTTGCTTAAACGCGCTAATCTCAGGAAATACTTATTATAATAAAATAAATATTTTTGCATTAGATAGCCCATTTATTGATTGACACTTTATGTGCCGAACTGTGAACGCACAGGTCAGTAAGGTACTGTTCCGTACGGCGCGATTATGTGGCCGGCTTATTATTCGCGGGTAAAACCGCGGGATACAGTTAGTCGAACAATAAATGACTTCGCATTAGATTAAAAAATCGAGACTCTAGGAGAGTGCACCTGCCTGCTTCCTTGGCGACGCCTTTGCCGAGTTGAAAGTAGCAGTAGTGAGAAACTGACAAACTGACTGACACAATGTGCTGGCCAGCGACCTTTTTTGTGACGTTTAATATTATATTTTACTTTCAAAAGTTTTATATTCATTTGCACATAATATAAGCTCATGTATGTATATACTATACATAATAATATCAATAATATACAGATATAATATCATGTATACTAAAAAATAAAATATATACTAAAATAAGAAAAGAAATGAATACTAAACTAATTTCTTGTCCTAATATTATAGATTAACTCACTATTAACAAAAAAGTTCAGTAATTGTTCCTTCAAACGTGAATCGATGAAACGTAGTTGTCAAATTTTGCAAAATTTCATCAGCGGACAAACGACAAAACAACCATCGTAGCTAGTTGTTACATAAGTGTGAATTTTAAATTTTTATATTCCTGACGACGTTCTAAACACAACATCGTCCAATATTGTATGTCAGGTTTATTCTAAGGAAGCCCCCGCTCTTGCACGAAAGAGTTCTATTCTAGTCTAATCTTAAGTTCGGAAAATCTAGTCAAGTTTAATGTTTATTGAAGTAAACTATGCCTGCACTAAGATTTCTTATGTTTCATATTTGCATTTAATATTCATAAATTTCATACGCACAAAGCATTGAGACACAAAAACCAACAATTTGTGTTTTTTCAAATTTTGGATCGGGCTGGGATTCGAACCTGCGGCATAAGTCATGTAAACAGAGAACTAGGCTACGTCATCGTTACTTTGCAAGATCAACCATTTTGTTGCAAAAATTAATCGATAGATGTCGCTGTTCTGTTTAAATTCGTGGTATAGAGTTGTTACTACAACTTATACATATACCATCACACAATAAATTTAAAGTTACCCAAAAGTGATTACACTAGCAGAGTTTAATAACTCTCTATTTTTGATAACAGTATCCTAGTTTAAACTAAGATACTACTTAAAGAAACAATATGAAAAAAACATGTACTTAACAGCCGAATATAATTAAATTATCCGGTTTGTTACACCAGAAGGCCTTATCTGATATAATATCGATACGAAATATTGTCGAATGGTATTGTATTGATACATATACATAGTATAATTTGTTAAATATCAAACATAAAAAGTTAATAGGTAAAGAACTACTTACTCGTCCATTATGTTGTGACTATGTCGATTTGATGCCGCAGCCCGTAACCCAATACAGCTATATGATGTCTTCTGAAATAAGTTTACAAATTCATAATGTTATTATATTATTTTTCACGAACATTTGGAATACTTTACATTTCTAACATTAGCTATTTTAACAAGTCCAATTTTTTAAGTTATACATTTTTTAAGTTATAGTTGTCATTATCTGAATATAGCTACCTGGTTTTGCTGTCTAAACAAATTTATGTAATCTCCAGTGGCGTAACAATAGGATAAAAGAAGGGCGAAATGACAGGGGCTACGGGCCGAAGGGGGTCCCTGTATAGTTGTTTCACAACTTAGCTATCGAACATTCCATGTCCCGAAATTTGAACTTTGATGTTGTCATTGTCACTTGTTAAAAATAAATAAAAAATAACAAATAAAATGTCGACTAGAAATAAAATAGTTATTTCAATACAAATATCTTTAAATAAATAGTTACCAGAAAATCATCGATAAAGGCACATAATAATTTAATAGCGTTTCTAGTTTGTACATACGTACTCTACCTAATGATTTATAAAAATAAACTAGAAAGTATGTCGAGCTTCTTTCCCTTGACGAGTCCGATGAATTTGCCACGGACCTCAACGGTATAGTTACGTCACCGGTTATCTCTTAATACGCTCTCTTAACAGCACTATCTAAAATGCCTCATACATATACATACAATTGTGATGTGGTTTTGCGTGTATAAAACTATATTTTGAACTATTTACGGACTGTGTGATTTATTTCCAGAACTATTTTTCCTGGCTTCAATATTTGGGCTCTGAGATTTCTAGCATCTACGACTATCTGCTACTTTTTTAATGAAAGATAAAAAGATACGGAAGGCATTTTTCAAAACTCATCAAAATAATTTAAAAATATAAATAAATTATATTGTTTTACTGGAAGATTCATGGAACTCCCGTAAGTCTCACACATAAAGCTGTATTATTTAATAATTTTAAATGTTAATAAAATTTAGAGCGTTTTCAGTCTTCATATTAATGTGGATTTAAGTCCACAAAATGCTAATTTCAAGGACAGTACATTATCTTGTTAACATAAGTAAGAATAATACCTCGAACTATCAGATAATTTCAAAAGATTCCTATGCAGGAGTCCGTCTAGGTAGGTAGCATCCCAGGGCCAGTTATTCTGCCGTGAAGCAGTAGTTTGCAAACATGACTGTGTTTCGGTTTGAAGGGCACTGTGAGCTAGCGTAATCACAGTGCATATGAGAATTAAGAACTTATGTCTCAAGGTGATGGACACAGTGTGGTGTCACACAGAAATTTTCTGGGTGACAAAGCATCTGTTATGGGCAGACGTTACACTTACCATCAGGTGAAGGTTTTGCTCGTTTCATCACTTTATCCAATAAAAAAAAATCAACTAAATTTACAATGACATAATATCACCTAGTGGTCAGTGTGTACTTCTACACATTAGGTCCTGGATTCGAATCCCTGGACAAAAGATATAATATAAATTGTAAATAATAATTATAACAAAGCATCAGATCTATGGGGGAAATCTTAATTACATTACATATAATGTAAACTAGCTTTTAAGACATTTTCGTCGCCGAACAACCGAAACCGCAGTTTATATATTCGGGAAGATGCTGTTGCCCATCTCCCGGTTATCATTTTCGTTTGTCTACTTTTACGACACCCATGGGATAAGATGGGGTGGTAGATTCCTTTAATTAATTTTACGAAGACTATTGAAAGCGCCATCTGTTGACAGTCTGCTTAACTAATATGCACGGCAACCGGCGGTAGTAGTAGTTTAAATTCAACAAACTACAAGGTCCATTTTGTTAAGAAAATTTATCGACAGATGTCGCTGCTCTGTTTAAATTCGTCGTATAGAGTTGTTACTTCATCAAATGTATATGTCTCCATACAATTTTTTAAAATTTTCTCTGACTGACTTTTTTAATATATTTTTGTCATTTAATAAAACTACATTATAATTGAATACACCGGTTCTCGTCCTATCACTGAAGTTGAGCAACATCGGGCGCGGTTAGTACTTAGATGGATGTCGTTGGCTTTTTGCCAATGATGTGATGCGTTTAATTTCTAAACAAGTTTCGAGTGCTTTACAGCACCCATGGTCACGGAAGGACTCTGTAAAGCACTCGAAACGTCGGTTTAGAAATAGTTCCATACACTATATAAAGATATCGTCAGTTGTCGCATCTTATTACTGACGTTCCTATTATTATTACACTAACTTTACTACTAGAGTTAGCGAGTGGGTTGGCTTGGATTGGAACTAGTGTTGCAGAACCATCGATAGTTTGCAGTGGTCTCGAACCTACCGATTATTCGGTGTTTCTACAGATATGGCGCCTGTCCCGTACCGTAATCAACCGGTTTTTGAGAATACAATAAAGTTCTCTCGATTTTTTCCCGAATTTCCAAATTCCATGTTGGCATCCCTTTTCGTTTATCTTTTACGGGGTGTCCCCCGGTTATATGTGTTACTGCCATAGACTACTAGACCACCAGATAGAGGATAAGCACTAAATATACTAATTTTTTTATTATAGTCAAACTGTCTATTTAATGACGCTAATTGTTATGACTTAAAATTTGTTCAAAAATGTCTGCTGCTTTAGATAAAAAATATTGGTACGATAAAAATTAATTAGATTTAAGTTGTTGATTTCATTGGTTAATTCACGAATACTTAGTCTGTTATTATAAATTAATAACTTAATAGTTTGTTTGTTATTGTACTTAAACTAGTCTGTCCTGGTACTAAACACTTATGTGTGTTGCATACATAAGATCACGACTGTATCCTATAAGGGGTAGTCAGACACTGGGCACTCACTGCAAAAACAGATGACTGCCACAATCCACGTTTCACTAAAACAATATAATGCATTTGGTGTGATAGGTGGTGAGCCCATCGCCACCATGCGCTGTTGGGTGCACAGTGCAGTTTAATTCCTTACTCGCCTTTTACGAGATCCATTGGATGTGATGGAGTGGTAGTATTCTTTTAACGAGCCGCCACCACACGGCTATATACGGCTATATGAACGTAAGCGTGTTATTGTTACATAATTCGATTTCATTAACTTTTGTTGATATAAATAGAATACCTATTAAATTTTTTCGCTGCATGCTCACCTATCTCATTAGTTTTAATAATGTTTAATAATTTCTGAAGCTTAAAGTAAAAATATTTGATTGAATATTCATTTTACTTTACCGATTTTTAGTCCAAATGTACAGATTTTGCTTAGCAAATATACCGATTTCGCATTTTGACGTTCGAGACCACAGAGCTTGACTATCGATAGTTGACCTCGAAAACTATTCAGGATATCGATAGTACTATCGATACTACAGTCATGTGTCGATTCTATCGGTAATATCGATAGCTCTCCATGAGCAATACCATTGATGACAACGATATTATCGATACTTTTGGTATATGTACTGAAAGTACTGAAAACAATCCTTCATGCTTTTATTAAAGGCTTAGGACTGTTAGTTTGATGCAATAACAGAATGATGAGACTAGGAATAAATTAAAAACTGGCGCATTTAAAAGTTTATCGATATTTAAATCGTTCGGATACGTTTATTGCATGAGACAGCGCCAACGCCATGCCAGTCATGATACTTCAAATTCATCATCATCATCATTTCAGCCTACACTAGTCCACTGATGAACATAGGCCTCTCTTATAGATTGACACAAGTTTGTAGCTCCCATTTTAGGGATTTTGCCGTAGTTGCCATGCTTGCAAAGCATGTCAAAGCAACCGCAGTTTATTTATTTAGATGTTCCAAAAAGATGCTGCTGCCCATCTCCTGGTTTTTATTTTCCGTCTGTCTTTTACGACTTTTACGACATTACGACAAGGTGGTAGATTCTCCAAAGCCGCTACCGAAAAAGCATTTAATGTTTAAAACCGTTAAGTAGAAGCCAATACAGATAGACCGGGAGATGATGACACTAAATATTTGGTCATTTGTACCAGAATGGCGGTTCTTCAGGGGTCTAACTACGTAATAACAAAAAGGAAGATGATGGTCATAGCGCTGGCACCGGCGGCCCAATCGCGTGGGCGTTAACCGAACGTGTCGGATAAATAACGAGTGTCGAACGATTTGTTCCATTCACGAAAATCACCATGCCATACTTTTCTGACGGTTCCAAAGGGCCGCTATTCCGCCGCAAAGGAGTATTTTTTTTCGTTAAACGATTTGTAGCATCCTCAATTTTTTACACGCTTTATATTAGCTTCACTTGTATGTTTGTGTTTGTAACCGACTCCTTAGGAATCGATTTGCTCCTACTTTGAACGATCCGATTTAATAAAATTTTGCACACCTGTCAAAGACCGATGACAATGCAATAATTCGACTAAAAAATAAAAAATAATAGTTTAAAAAAACTAAAAAAAACACACTTTTATAGAAGACCCAACAAAAGTACTCAATAGATGGCGCTAATATGTATTATGCATGTATTATAGAGGCCATCGTCTTAAATTAGTTTGTAACAAAATAAATAATAGAATGAAAACACGCTTTTATAAATAAACTAAACTAAAAAGTAGAAAATAAATTTTAATAAATTTGAATTAAGAATAGTGTTAAAAATTCTTATAAATATAAATGAATAATAGTGTAAATAAGAAAATAAATGTATTATTTTAAAAAAAGCGTGGGGTGCTTTTTAAGATATCATCGAAATTACAATCCTTCTTATCATGTCTGTCAATGAAATATTTATAACTATTAAATATTACACTATGCACCTCACGCTTTTTTAAAATAAAACATCTTTTTTTCTTATTTACTCTGTTAGTCATTTATATTTACTAGAATTTTTTACACTATTCTTAATTCTAATTTATTAAAATTTATTTTCTAATTTTTAGTTTGTTTTTCTATATACTTAAAGCGTATTTTTTAGTTTTTTCAAACTATTATTTATTTTTAACAGTTCTCTGTATGATCATAAATAGAATTCTGATAATGGGAGAGGTGGCGAATGTACAATATTTTTTAAAAATTCCAAGTTTTTTTTTTTCGTATTTCGAACGATTTGTACCAGTATGCCACTAATTTTTCCTGTAAGTTTGAGGTTTAAATAATATAAATACAAATTTCCAAACACCTAGGTGGCGGCAATCTCGTCTTATAACCAGATGTTATGTTGTATAATATTGTACGGCTACCACCGCTCGAAAGATTCTTGGAATCGTAGAGGTCTCGGTCGGGCTTTCCGTTTTTTCAATCGACTATAGGAAAATACAATAATTTTTTTTGGAACAAATCGTTCGACACTCGTTATTTATCCGCCACGTTCGATTAACGCCCACGCGATTGGGCCACTGGTGCCCATTGCGCTATGACCATTATTTTCCTTTTTGTTATTACGTAGTTAGACCCCTGAAGAACAGCCATTCTGGTACAAATGACCAAATATTTTGTGTCATCATCTCCCGGTCTAAGATAGGGAGTTTGATTTATGAAAAGACGTACCGGACGTGCAAGAAGTTATAAAAGGAAAGAAAAAGGAGGACTGACTACAAAAAGAAGTGAGATCCCATCAAAAACATTAAAATTTAAAAAAAAAAATACCAAGCCTCTCATTGTAACCGTTACTGCGTAAAAAGTTGTGTTCTCATGTAGAGCTTCTTACAACATACAACTTTTTACGCTATAACGCGATATATTGCGATGCGATTCTTGGCATATATTATATTTACATTTTAATGTTTTTGATGTGATATGTAAATTTGTGTGCATTGGCATTTTGGTGTGCCGAGCGGTGGCGGCTCGATAAAAGAATACTACCATCTCATCTCATCCATAGGATCTCGTAAAAGGCAAGTAAGGAATTAAACTGCACTGTGCACCCAACAGCGCATGATGGCGATGGGCTCACCTATCACACCAAGTTCATTATATTGTTTGGTGAAACGTGGATTGTGGCAGTCATCTGTTTTTGCAGTGAGTGCCCAGTCTCTGACTACCCCTTAAGGGATACAGTCGTGATCTTATGTGTGTATGTAATTTTATTTTAATAAATATATTTTTAAATTTCGATTAACAAATCGAATTTGATTACACATGTCATTGTGTAATCAAAACAAAAACATATTTCTTTAATTCGCAATAAAATAAGATAGAAATATCCTAGGTTACGTGATTTAAAATGCAGTCGAGCAGTCTTCCGTAAAGATTAATGTTTATCCGATCGCAGTAACAGCCCCAAAAACCTGCGTCATACACTTCTATTTCTAACCAAGGTGTTCTAAACATATGCGAGAAAAGGAAACACTTGTGACGACTGTAACAGTGTCACAGTGTAATATCTAATATTTTGTATCTTATTCTAACTAAGGTAACACTCATAAGCATGAATAGAGAAAAGCTTCATAATGTTGTATAAGGGATTTTGTTACCTCGTGGAACAGGAACGGTTTTTTCAGTTCGTTTGTCACAGTTACAGTCTGTGATTTTATTTATCTTTTACGATAAATACGCCTCACTCCTAAAAAAGTAGACTTGAGCAAAAACGTTTTTTTTCGATCACGTTTCTGTATAGTTTGCGCAAAAGGATAAGTTCGAAGAAAGAACTTGGGCAAATTTTGTTCCGATGTGCGATCAAATAGATGCGGGCAAATTATTTCTACAGCTTCTAAATTTCAATGGTTAGCAATAGTAGTTATTGAGAAAAACATTCGTGCCTGTCTGTGTGACAGAAAGTCAGGCACCGAAGTATCCGTACCATATTTGACCTTTCCTTCCGAAACGAAACCATAATAAATAAAATTGTCGGTCATTTTGTACAAGTATAAAATAAATTTGCTTTCCGCTGACAGATGTCGCTGTGTCGTATAAATGATAGATTTGTTATTTACCAAAACTCGGTTTCTTAACGTGTACTGCGGCCATTACATTCTCAATTATCATATAGTCATATTTAAGATAGTACAACTATACGCTGCTGATTATTTAATTAAGAATTGCTTACAGTACTATGTAGAGTATCATGTAAAATAGAGTTGACGTTATTACTTTACATAGTGCTTACGAACATGGGACATCTGCAAAATTGGTACAATAATATTCGTTAAAATAAGTTTTTCAACATTTCGGTATCAGTTGATAACATAACATTTACTATTCGCAGTTTTAAGTTAATAACAATAGATGGCGCAACAATTGAAGGTCGAATTTGAATGCAACGTTTCTGTTGTTCTTAATTAATATTAATCGATGAATTAATAATTGTATAAATTTCTAATATATATAGCACTTTCTGCCACGGGTACAAAGTTGCACGAACTATTTTTTTTGAACAATGACTTCTTATTAAGAAGAAGACTTTATATAGGGGGTTATTTTTATATGAAATAACATATGGATGAAGATAACCCCTAAGAGTGAGATGATCGTTGCCAAGCTATTTTTACATCTTTAGGAAACTCTGGTGAATAAGAAACCCTCAAAAAATACAGTGCGGTAGCGACTTCACAGAATATACTATTCCGTGTCGGAAAACTCGACGTAAGAGAAAGGTCCAAAAAATGTCTTGTATTCCGACCGATCGTTGAATAACCATTTCGAATAATGGTCTGAAAATACATAGAGGGCTGACGGGCAGCAGCGGCTCAAGAATGAGGCTTGCGATTACAGCAGATCCTTATTTCGGAGAGGAGAACCCTATACCCAGCAATGGACTATTTGAAGGATGATGACGTCGACGACGACCACTATAGTCCTATCTAGTCTAATACAATCTTATCACAGTTTGTTATAATCTTTAAGGCTGGCTATTGAGTTGAGAAAATTTATCGACAGATGTCGCTGTTCTGTTTAAGTTCGTGGTATAGAGTTGTTACTTGAGTAAAGTGTATTTGTCGATGATTGTATTGAATAATTACCCAAAAGTAATTACACTAGCTGAGTTTTTCAACTCATTTATTTTTGATAACACCTCCATACTTCAAACGTCGGAATTGTTAATAACACCTATTATTAATACCAATTATAACGAATACTATTTAGAGATAAAACTTTATTTAACATCGAGAAAAAGAAGTTATGGTATACCTACTATACTTTTCCTTCTAGTAGAGAGGTATTATATTTGGGTCCATTTTAGATAGTCTTAACATTGAATATATTCGTTATCACATATACCAACGATACCATACCAGATAATATTACTATCAATATTCGCTTCTCAAACTAATTGAATCTAATATTGAAATTCTTCACAATAAAGAATATGTATATGAAATACAACGTTTTGGTGAATATGAATGATTATTCAGCATTTATTACAGCCAGTTCGGTTGCCATTTACCTCGTTTTACGATACAAAATCTTTTATATATAAAAACATGAAGAATAAACTTTGTACCCCTTTTTAAGCAAAATCATTGCGCGCATAAAGTATTGTGAGTTTTGGCATAGTTAAGATATATACGGAGGAGTGCAGAAAGCTTAATTGTATATAACAATATGTGTTACGAATTCAATAAAAAAAAGTTTATGAAGTACTTTCAAATTTCGACCATTTTGTGACAACTAATATAAACTAATATCCGTATATCCGTAATCCATACAATGTATGCTTCCTTGGTAACCAGCCCATGCAACTTTCATATGAAGCGATACGTGTATAACAATATCCTCACAATACACAGAAACGTAAACACACGACTAGCAAGCAGTCTGCGCTCGGTGTTATTAGAAATTTCTAAGTCTCCTAGCTATTACGCGTCCTATTAATCACAGCTTAACCTAATATAAATATACGAGGCTTGTATTATAATACCTATACTTATTAAGATATACAGGGTCTGTCGTAAATAATGGATAACCCGTAAACTGGAGTTGGTCCGGATGTGAAACTGTAAGAAAATCGTATCTTCTTGCCAGGCTTTCTAACCATATCAAAATGGCGCAGCCTTTTATACTTTTTTATAAATTTCGCTACTTTTTTCATTCATTCCGTTGCCATTTCATCAAATTTAGGTATTTCAGTGTGATTTTTTTAGTATTATACTCCTGAAGACGTGTATTATTTAATTTTAGTACAACTTTAGGTGTTTTTAACGTTAAACATTTTCAATAACTACTAAACTTAAACTTTTTTAAACAATTTTTTTCTTAATGTCAACTTTTGATAATTTACTGTGAAAAAAAAAAGTACTGCGCTATAGCTGCCCATGATCTTAATAAATTGTCTAGTATGTCTAGATTCTAAAAAGATATTACAATGTGTACTTTACAAGCAATATTAAGTTACAGGAGCGAGATCAATATTAAGGTCAGAATTTTGATGTTCCAAGTATTTTTATAAATGGTTATAAAACTTTGTCATAATGATTTTATTCTACCAAGATTCTTTACACAAACAATATCGGGCCACTATTAAGGATATTCAGAAGAAAACCAGGTTAATTTTAGTAAAAAAATATTTATCAATAACTTAAACTAAATGCTCGAAGTGCCCTCCGCCGGCAGCAATACATGCTCTACATCGCCTAATAAAAGATCTTTTAATCCGACGCGCATAACCGGCTTCTTCAATTTTACTTGCTGCTACTTGAATGCGCGCACGCAAATCTTCCACAGAACTTATTGCTTCGCTGTACACTTTTTCCTTAATACAGCCCCAGTAAAAAAAGTCCAACGGGTTAAGGTCTGGCGAACGTGCAGGCCATAAAATTGGACCCAATCGCCCAATCCATCTATCTGGATATGTGGTATTTAAATGTTCCCTTACACGAACAGCGTAATGTGCTGGACACCCATCATTTTGTAGCCACATCTCGTTTCTTATCTCCTGTGGAACGTCTTCCAGTAATCCAGGTAAAGTATTTACTAAAAAAATCCAAATAAATATCCGCATTTAATATTGCCGGCAACTCAAATGGACCAATGATTTGGCCGTTAATAATTCCAGTCCACAAATTTATTTTTAACTGATACTGCGATCGGTCTTCGCGTATCAATCTTGGGTTTTCAAGTTGCCAGCTGTGTAAATTGTGGAGGTTCAAAAAACCATCTTTTCGACACGTTGACTCGTCGCTCCATAAAATTTTATCAAAATAAGTTTGGTCTTCCCTCATCTTTCGCAGCATTGTGCGACAAAATGTTACTCTCGCAGCAGCGTCCCTTGGCATTAATGTCTTAACTCTTTGATAATGATAGGGATATAATTCATGTCTTTTTAAAATTCTGTGAACGGATTTTTGAGGTATACCGGTACGCCGTGAAATAACACTTATGGACGTACCAGGGTCTTCTGCGACTATTTCTAGTACTTCCGCTGCATTGTGTCGTTGAGGTCGTCCTTCACTGGCCCTGCCTATGCCGGTCCCAGGAAATCGGCCTTCCATAAATGCATTGTGCACTCTAATGAAGACACGGTAATCAGGATGTCGAAGATTTGGATATTTTTCACGATAAGCACTTGCTGCTCTGTTAGCGTTGCCATTACATAAACCATAAATGTAATGCATGTTTGCGTATTCGGCCGGCGTGTAATGTTGAGGCATGATACACAAACTTTTCCAAATCGACAAGTCCAATCGATAGCACAAAATAATGTCCGTAAATGAGAGCTAAGTCGTCAGTATCACCAGGTTCACAAGTCCAAATCACAAGGCAAATCAAAGTCCGATATTAGAAAGCAGTAACAAATTGACGAAAGTAATGAAAACAAAAGCGCATGCGATAGTCAAAATGACACTGAGATTTGTACACTCTACAATCAGAACATGCTAACCTTTCACACACCGTGAGTGTGAAAGGGACAGTGTGCATCTGCCTAGTAACAACTTAATATTGCTTGTAAAGTACACATTGTAATATCTTTTTAGAATCTAGACATACTAGACAATTTATTAAGATCATGGGCAGCTATAGCGCAGTACTTTTTTTTTTCACAGTAAATTATCAAAAGTTGACATTAAGAAAAAAATTGTTTAAAAAAGAACTTAAAATGACGATTTTGAAAATGTTTAACGTTAAAAACACCTAAAGTTGTACTAAAATTAAATAATACACGTCTTCAGGAGTATAATACTAAAAAAATCACACTGAAATACCTAAATTTGATGAAATGGCAACGGAATGAATGAAAAAAGCAGCGAAATTTATAAAAAAGTATAAAAGGCTACGCCATTTTGATATGGTTAGAAAGCCTGGCAAGAAGATACGATTTTCTTACAGTTTCACATCCGGACCAACTCCAGTTTACGGGTTATCCATTATTTACGACAGACCCTGTATACTACATATCCGTTACAACTCTACGTTTTGGGCCTTGGATTGCATTTTTTTTTGCATTACTTGGTAGTGAAGAGGTCGATGCTATTCTACTTTGCCGGACACCTACTTTTTTAATGGATAAACTGACGAGACGAGCAAAACTGTCACCTTGATGGTAAGTGTAACGTCTGCCTATAACAAATGATGAGTCATCCAAAACATATCTGTATTAGTTCTTAAGTCTCATATGGCCAGTGATTACACTAGCAGTAATCAAATACAGTACAGTACAGTAATTATAATAAGCATTGCCTAAATCGGTATCAAGTTGGATATAGAAAATATTAAGTCCTTACATATGAAATTGGCGTTTTGTCGTACTGGCCATTTTGATCTGAAATATATCCTCTTTGGTTAAGAATTCCAAATTCAAATTTATTAATCCATTTAGCTGGTATATTTGAGTTTCGAAAACACTCATTCCTTTGTTTTTTTACTCATCAGTTTTTTCTTTGGCGTCGCTCATCTCGCACAATGGAAAACAGCTCGAATGATTAACGATGTGTATGGCGCTGGTGTCGCAAAAGAAAACACGGTATGTTTTTGGTACCAACGTTTTCGTTCTGGAAATTTCGACCTTCAGAACAATCCCCGTGGATGGTCGGAGATCAAAGTGGATAATGACGATTTAAAGACTATTGTGGAAGCGGATCCATCGCAAACCACTTCAGAGATAGCTGCAGGCTTCGCTGTGAGTGATAAGACTATTTTAAATCCACTTGAAGCAAACAGGGAAAGTAAAAAACGGTAGGTACCTTATGAATTGAGTGAAGCAAACCAGCAAACACGCGTCGACTGCTGCGTTACATTGCTAAACCGGTACAATAATGAAGGGATTTTAAATCGTTTTTAAAAGTGGATTCTGTATCATAATCCGAGAATACAACCAGAGAAGAGAACCCTGGAAAACCAGCCAAATCCTGCCAGAAGCGAAAATTACTCAGAAAAAGTTACTTGTGAGTGTTTGGTGGACTAGTGCCGGTGTCGTTCGCTACAGCTTTCTAAAATCTTGTCAAACGATTGCGGCAGATATCTATTGTCAGCAACTGCAAACCATGATGGAAGAACTAGTCGCTAAACAACCGAGGCTGGTCAATGGCTATAGGCCACTGCTGCTTCAGGACAACGCTAGACTACACGCTGCACAACAGACGGCCGCTAAACCAGAGGAGTTGCAATTGAAATGTCTGCGACATCCACCGTCCTCTCCGTACCTTGCTCCAACAGATAACCATTTTTGCCGGAATTTGGATAACTTATTACAAGGAAAAGAATTCATCCCCGATGTGGCAGTCCAAACCGCCTTCAGAGAGTTTATTAATGCTCGCCACCTATGGTTTTTTAGTAAAGGGATCCATGAACTACCTATGAGATGGCAAACGTGCATAGATAACAATGGTACATATTTTGATTAATTAAATATATTTTACAAAAAAAAACGACGTTGTATTCCTTCCATACAAAACACCAATTTCATATGTAAGGACCTAATATAATTAACGACTGCAATAAATGTATCGTGAATTACTTCGGCTGGGCAGTTGCGGGCGTTCACTGAGATAGAATGTTACAGTCGTTGTAAGCTGGAAAAGATTGTCTACTACAATAAGTTGAAGTCTGTGATTTAAAAATAAATGTGCATACACCCACGTACACGATAATGTATGCCTGTAATAGATAGCTATATTTAATGTACCTTTTTATTTTTATAAATGATGCCTCACTAGTATTTCTCATGATCGTCGATGTTTTACAGACTAAATAACACCTGCGCAAATTTTTTTTTGTAACAATGACCTAAATATGTATACATATGTTTAACATCTGTGTTGACTTTAAACATAACGCATATTTCTTCATTCAAGGGTAACAAAAGTCGTGGACAAAGGAAAAAGTATCAAAATTTTCAAAGTATTCATATTATAACATAATTTACTTTTCGTTATTGATTAAAAATCTTCACTTCCGCTCCGCTGGAAAGACGTTTTCCTTGCTAAGACGGCCTTTTGCTTTGGCGCGCTATCCTGCGCGACAATTATTTAGCGTTCAACACAGCACTGAAATAGTGACATCGAGGACTTTCTCTACTTCCTCTTTCCCTTTATTGAAGTAAAACTTCTCTTAGCGCGATTAGAGTGAAATTTATAGGTCAAAGAGTGCAGCGTTTTCATGGAACGTTTCTGTTATTCTTAAATAATATTATTCAGTCAATGTCAGATCATGAGAAGCTGAAATAAAAAGCATATTCATGAAGTTACCCCAAACTTTAATTACTATCCCATATTCACGACGACATAATATAGCCCTATTAGAAATTACAAAAAAATCCGTTCAGCTATTTGAGCGCAATTGAGTAATAAACATCCCATCACACAAAATTTCACATTCATATTATAGTGCGAAATAACCATAACTTTTTATAAGGAATTTTAATGTAATGTTAACTAAATAAATATCGTTTATATAAAATATCTGGCAAGTAACATTTGACTAAAATAGCTGTTTGTTTTGTATGTCGAATATTGTAGCATTACATTTGACAATACAGCAATTACTTTATTACAAGGTACTGAAAAACAACCGCACTAATTGATTTTAATCAGTCAGTATTGAGGAACAGAGAAAACATGTGTGGTCTGGTAAAAAGTTTGTCGAATACTTTGTTAATATTATTCGCAATTGGTAAGTAGAATGTACTAATATTGTTTTCAATAACTCATCATTTAGTAAATGACAATTGACCCTGAAAACGGTCTAGAATCTTCAATTTAGTGGTAGGATTCCTATGCAGCACGGCCCCCCCATGGGTGCGCGCAACGAACCCCCTCGAGTCTATCACGCGGAGGCCACGGGGTCAGGAGACTTGCACTCGAAAGCACCAGTCTTCCCGTCCCCGGCAGCAGATCTGGTCTGTGGCTCCGCCGCCGACCACATTACGACCGCGGAGGAAAGAGAGAGGGGCTAAGACACACCAACACTCCTCTCTCTCCGCGGCTCCACCACCGCCGCATCAACGGTGCGGCCGCGCCAAAGTCGCGGGCGACAGGAAGAACCTACACTCCTCTCCCCGCGACTCCACCTCGGCTGCGAGGGGCAGGGTGAGCAGTGTCGACTCACTCCTCCCCCCAGCAGTCCTCCAGTTCGCATCCAGAGGGGGCTTACCAAGCCCACTTGGAGCATCCTCCCCGGGCCAGCTTGACCGCGTGACCAAGCAACGGTTACTAAGCCCCCCCCCCCCCCGCCACGACAAGGCGAGAACCCATTCGGGGGAATAGGGATCTTCTAGGCCAACCTGTCTTTTATCACATCTTAGAATCGAACTGGATTCAGGACATCACTAGTCCACTGCTGAACTTAAGCCTCCTTCATAGATTGCCCTTAAAGCTCTAATTTTTTATTTTGCGATAGTTACCTCACTTGGCAGGCAGGTTGGCAACCGCAGTTTATTTATTCAGATGTTCAAGGAAGATGCTGCTGCCCATCCTTGTTTTCATTTTCCCTCTGTCGACTTTTACGACACCCACGAGACGAGATGGGGCGGTAGATTCTTTAAAGCCACCACCACACGGAGATGGTCATTGGATTCTGGTCAAAATCGTGAAATAAAATAATGATGAACTAATGAAATAGTGGCATTTCATCATCGATGACGATGATCATCTGTATGGGCTAAAGCCATGAGGATGACTTACAATCCACGTAATAGGGTACTTTTTGCCATTGTTACAGTAAAAACACTTAAATGGCGATTTTCTGCAGCGTTGATAGAAACGCCACAGATGTTGCCATTTCACTGAAATTCTTTTATATATCCTTTTTCAGATTTCATTCCGTCTGCGCAAACAGCGTATTTAAACTGCTACAATGGGTGAGTATACTCATTTTTGTCCATACTACAATTTTCATGTTCGAACTCAGAATCCTCATTCAGCATACATACATACAATATATCCTGCGAGATCCTGAGGATTATGAGTTCGAATTCTAGTTTAATTATAACTCATAAATTATTAATATTCCTATCGCAGGGATTCCCAAACTTTTTTTGTAATCAAACATTCGAAAACCCGTAAATTTTTTCGGAACACTTGACTATTATTCGGGATCTGTTTTGCCGAACATCGTGATTTTTCGTGATATCTAAATCATCCGTCATTTGATATAAAGTATAAGGTCCTTTACAGTGTACTTACTTGCGTCGCGGAACATCTACTGAAATTCAACAGAACATTTGTGTTTCGCGGAACATGTTCAGGGAAACCCCCATTCAATCGCATAGCGTCATTCTATCGGAGACATCTCTAGACATTCATCGGAGATATCTATATATATGGAAAGAGATGTATACAACGAGTGCGTATCTCTTATTCTACGACATCACTTAGTTATATAGTAGACTGCAACGGGCCGGTTTCCGCACCTCCACGTCTATACGCATATTTTACGTTTAGGCAGGAATTCATTTTTATTCGAGCCAACCGAGTTCTTCCAGAATCGCTGGCAGACCCTTTATACTGTCGGTGACCAGGAATACTCAGCTCAGTATTTCGCGACCACGGCTTAGTCCATCAAGACATGGACCGAAGCTTGCTTGTAACATTGAATACGAAACATTGTTTGTTAAAAGATCCATGTGCTGTTATGGCGCTACCAACCGTTCTGATTTGGGATTTGTTCAGACTGAGTAGGATAAGTTTCCCTCTCCTGTCTGCACCAGCACTATCACAAACTAGAAAGAGAACACACTGATACTGAGGGGGAGGTAGGACTGTGGGAGCCAGTAGAAGCCTGTATAATATACACTAAACCTTCTCGCATTGCTCAGGCTCTATAAAGGTTAAGTGCTGATATTTACCGTAAAAATTTTTACTATACTACGCATTAGGCAATATATTGTATATTGACACGAAGATTATTACGGCTTTTTATAAAAATCTTCTAAGAGTATATACTTTTTTGTGGTCTTTCAGAACTATGCTAAATCCTCAGACCACGCCATTGGAATCACCTCTCCCTTTAATAGAAAACTCATTGTGTATAAACAAACTACTGAAAACAGTTTTCTTCGTGTTCGGCTTAAATGGCTCGGACACTGGTCCAGCCACCACGGCGATCGTCACCGGTTACATATCTAAAGGCAACGTAAATATCCTCGTCTTGGACTGGTCGGAGGAAGCGAGCATTGGGAATCTTGGTGAATTGTTAGGTTACGGAAAGGCTACTGCTAACGCACAGAAAGTGAGTTCTTTATATATCTAAATAAGGGACAAATTTATTTATTTACTCTTTAGTGTATTTACCTTAATGAAAAAGGATTACAAATGGCGGACCTAATGCATTTTGGCATTCTCTTCCAGTCAACCACGTGCATGGAGAAATAATGTGATAGGTGCTTTACAAACATCATAAACATATTACATATAGGTATATACCCAGATACATACATACAAATTCAATTAAATAAATATATCTATATATATATATATATATACACACACATAAACATACATATACATATGCAAATATATATATAAAAATATACACACGTACACATGTAAACAGATATACATATGAATACATACATATACATACAATCACCAATGGAATTTGTCGATCTCATCTTACAATAGGTGTTTTTAATAAATATTCACGTACCACTTTTGCGATACCCTTGTTACGTCTTCGGGTAAGGAGTTCCAAAGAAGTGTAGCCTGTACAATAAAAGAATTACCAAAGAAATCGGTGAAGTGTTGTGGAATACTAATCTTAAGGTTAGAAGAGGAACGTAGAACCCTATCATGGGTTAAAGAAAGATACTGAAATTTGACCTTAAGATAAGAAGGAGTAGTAGGATCATTTAAAATAGAGAAGAGAACGAGCAAAATTCTAGAATTACGCCTTTGTCTGATAGTAAGCCAATTAAGACGAGAGCAATAACGATATCTGATGCAGTTGTTGAAAAGGCGCTCTAGCTCGTTAAGAAGATCATTGTTCAAGTCCGTGTAGCACACATCTGCATAATCAAATATTGGCAGTATAAGTGTTTGCACCAGCAAGAGCTTGGTTTTAAAAGGTAATTTTTTTTAAACGATACAGTAATCGCAATTTGGTAAGACCTTACGGCTGATTTCTGTAATATGTCTTCCCCAGTTCATATTGTTATCAATATTTAGTCCAAGATTCTTTACTGAGCTTGTGAAAGGTATAACATTATGATTATAATGGACGGAAGGTAAAGCATCGAAATCAATGTTGGCTAACATTCTTGAGCTACGAACAAGATTAGCTTGGCATTTCGTAGGATTGACAGAAATTCCAAAACGCGACGACCATTCGTGAACAGTTTTGAGATTAGTATTTAAATTAGCAATCGCGTCCTGGAGTCTGCCAACGCTTGATTGTACATAAAGGTGGAGTTCGTCTGCATACAGATGGTACGAACAATCTATAATACAGGTGATGGAGTTAATAAAAACTGAAAAGATTATGGGAGATAGTATTCCGCCTTGCGGTACGCCAGAACTGAGATCGGTCCACTGAGTGGTATTTTGCCCCACGTGGACAGACTGTTCACGCCCGCGAAGATAGTAAGAGAACCATTCCAAGACCGAGGGAGCGAAACCTAAGTGGGCTAAAATAGCTCGGAGGATATCATGGTCGACTGTGTTAAAAGCCTTAGAAAAGTCCACAAGCACCACCGCTGTAATTTTCTTATTTTCCATTCCTTCACGATTGTCATCAGTAAAAAATAAGCACACAGCTCACCTTATGTTCAAAAGTCACTGACTACTAATGTCATACAACCGTCCATATATCCATTACCTACTTTACATTTTATACTCTTTATACTGGTGGTAGGAATCCTATGCGGGGATGATCTCTAGTCTATCTCTAGTCTCTAGTCTAGGTAGATATCACCGCAGGTCCAGTTATTCTGTCTTGAAGTAGTAATGTGCAAACATTAGTGTTTCAGTTTGAAGAGCACTGAGAACTAGTGAAATAACTGGGCATATGAGACTTAATAACTGATGTCTCAGAGTGACGGGCGCAGTGTGGTGTCACACAGAAATGTTCTGGGTGCGAAGTACTCGAGTCGCTTATATTCTAGCCACATTTAACAAAAAATGTTATGATGTCATCATCATAATCATGTTAATAACTTAACTAATTTATGATTTATTACACCGCAGGTAGGCGAACAGTTTGCAAATTCTTTACTTGTCATGGTTAATGCTGGTTTGGACTTGGACAAAATTCATATCGTAGGTCATTCCCTTGGAGCCCAACTTGCTGGTATAACGGGAAACGCAATCCAAACAAAGCGGGGTCCCGTTGGCCGGTAAGTTATTGTTTATCACAAAACTATTTCTATTTACGACACACGTACTTAACAATTTATTATCTATAGAATTATTTTGGTTATTGGTATAAGAAGAAAACACGTATTTATGGGAAATTTGTGGAACTTGTGATGGTAGCGTAAGAAAATCTCCCACGCATTCTCCACTTCTCACTCCTGGGGTGTCAATCGTCTTGCGTCTTTAACTTAAAGAGCAGAAAATTTTGTCTTACTGTTGTAATATTTGCATTGAGCATGCAGATTTTGACTCCCAATATTTTGCTTCACCGCAGAGTAGGTCTGTACTTATTCTTTTTTTAACAAAATTTAGTTGTCCAAGCGAACCATTTTTTCTAATATACATGAGCGAGTTTGTCATGTAACTACAACTGAATTTTGTTCTAACACCATGGAAAAAAACTAAAAAAATGTTTGTGTTACCAGAATAACAGGCTTGGACCCCGCAAGGCCTTTGTTTCAGGGAATCATTTCAATTCCAAACAAACTGAACCCTGACAGTGCCACATTCGTTGATATCGTGCATAGTAATCCTGGCGGTTATGGCATTGACCAAAGTAAGGGAACAGTAGACTTTTGGCCCAACTACAAAGGCGGCAAAGGCGTTCAACCTGGTTGTCCTGATGGAAATTATCCGCTGCTAAGTGAGGAAGGTAAGACTAATTATTAAACATCTAATTTTAATATAAATCTTCGGGTTTGGTTTTCTCTTCTTCTATTTTTTTTCCAAGCGTTTTCTCTTAATAAGGTCCTTTTAGCTATCATCAGCAACAATTATATAATATTGTAGTCTTCCGTATCTCACGTAATGCGAAAAGATCAAGGAAAAGATTGGATGCAGTGACATAGATACAGGGAAAATCTCAGTCCATACAGTCCCGAAAACCATAAATCTATGTCTTCCACATTTATTGGTTTCGGCTAGAATTCGCACCGAAAGTCGGCCGTTACTTCGTTTGGTTTTCTTGAAAATTCCAGTACCACTTACTAAGATTGTTTTACAATTTAAAATATTTTAATTTGTGGTTAATAATGATGGACATTTATATTTCTAGTCCGCCAATAATAGGAATTGTATAACCTTAATTATTTGACATAGGAAATGTCATAGTGGAGAGAGAGAAAGAGATCCTTGTGGGACACCAGAAGTATTAAAGTTACATCAAATCCACAAACACTCGTTCATACTGCTTCATCGTGATTACGATTGTAGCAATTTACCCACTTATGTGGATTATCACACATATCGAACTCCAAGAGTTCACGTAACAGAATAAGATGATCTTCGCGGTCAAACGCCTTATTAAATACAGTGTGGACCACATTCATTTTATACTGTTATCTACATCCGTTATCAATAAAAAGTGAGGGATTAAAGTTTATTGAATGGCTCCTGGTGATGCTATTGATTGTTGTAGTATAACTCAATAAAATATATCTATGAAATGTTTTTCTAAGGCGCTATACTTTATCAGTTCTTAGTACGCTAAGAACTGATATAGTACCACTATTTTCATGATAGGTTTTAATTTTAATTTTAATTGCCGGCAACACATCTGCTATGCTTCTGGTATTGTAGATGTTCATGGGCGGCGGTGATCACTAACCATCAGGTGAGCCGCTTGCTCGTTTGATCCCTCTACCATAAAAAAAGCATGCTGCAAGTCAGAGATTGTGCTCATTTAAGATAGTGTCGAGACAAGCAAATCGTTCGCCTGATGGTAAATGCAACCATGTCACCCAAAACATTTCTGACAACACACTGCGCTCGTCACTCTGAGACATCAGTTCTTAAGTTTCAAATGCACATTATTACCAGTAGTCTAGTAGTAACCTTGACACTGAAACACAGTACCCTTATCATTGTAAGACAACCGCAACGCATTTACCAATAAAGCTGTACATTAGCCTTAGATAAGAAGTTTCTTTTTCAGGTATATGCAGCCACCAGCGTTCATGGATGCTATTTCGAGAGTCTATACTTGACAGAGATTCATTTCCAGCCGCCGGCGAACCCGATTACGACACTTGGATTAAAAATAATGGGACCACCGACCAAATAGCATATTTAGGAGAATATGTCTCATTGCAGTAAATTACTCTATTATTTTAGTACAGACTTGTAAAGTGGTTCTAGATAAGAAGAAGAATGTTAAATCCTATTTAAAAAAGTAAAGCAAAAGCTTATAAATGTCGCATTGCTGAGCACAAGAATCCTCTCATTTCTATGGGGGCTTTGGAGCTGGGAAGAGTCCGCCACGCTGCCCCTATGCCCCAATGGATGGACGGACTTCACGTGTTTTCGGAATATTTTTATTCCTCAGACATGGCAGGTTACCCTCCGGGGATCTAACTCAAGTCACTAGCTTGGTATGAAATTTAATTTCCCGACCACTGAATATCTCGGCGATAAAATCTATTGAATTAATCAGCTTAAAATAATTTCATAATAATTTTATAATAAATCTTCACGTCTCTAAGGCGTTCTCTTATTTCCAGTGTCTAGTGATAAATGTGAAGTTAATGTCTGTAAAACTTACTCACGATATCGGTGGAACTCTGGCAAGCTAGCTAGCAAGGGGGCAACGCTTTTTAAAAAAACTACGTAAATAATGTGGCTTCACCACAAATTGAAAAATATAAATGGTAACTTTTTTTCTTCTCCAGGGCTAAAGGCAACTTTTATCTCAACACTAACGGCCAATCACCTTACGGTATGGGCGAAACCGGCACAAGACCCAATAATAACGAAACAGTGGTCTAATGGCAAGATTCACCACTAAAATCTTTCTGTTCAAGATTTTTTTTAATTCGAATTGTTCAATTTTATTGTTCATCTAAACTATACTGATATATAATAACTATAGATAATGCGGTAGCAGTTTTATAAACATCTTTCATTCAGTGTTGTTATTAAATATTTATGAATTTGATAGCCATCTTATTTCTCTAGGAGAGTTTTGACTTCATATAATGACTGATGACTGACGCAAAGGCACATGAGAGGAGAATACTATTAATGTTATAAAGATAATTATTAACTAAGTTTACCACTTATTCGGAATGCGTTTCCGCTGGAGAAGAACTGGCGCAAGAAACTCCAGCGACGCTTCCAATCATGACATTACTGTTAAAACGGTGAAAACCTCCTTTTCCCTCGAGTCAATTTTTGGTGTAACGCGAGGGCGTTGTATGTGGCAGCACTTACAACCATTGGGTTGGGGTACTTTAGATATTGAGCTATGCCCTAAATCGATGTGAAGATTTACATTACGTATGAACCACGGTGCTCCCGTAGGTTTGCACATAAATCGATTTTGAAGTAAGAATTTGACCCGGGGAGGCATGCGCAAATACGGGGCTTGCGTATTTCATAATTGGTCGGATAATGGCTTTATATAATGTAATATTATTACGTAAGGACAATTTACAATTTTTATTTAACAACGGATTTAGTCGGCCGAGGACGAACGCCGCTCGGTTCCATACTCGGTTAATGTGTGGAGCGACGGTAAGTCTTGAGTGTTATAGGACGCCTAAGTATTTGACTGTCTATTCCCAGGAGATTGGACGATAAAATAACTCTATGGTAGAGAGCTGTGACGTTATACGCCGCGAAAAGTACATAGCTACTTTTGGTGGGGTTGACCTCGATCCTCCATTTCCGAAACCTGTTCCGGAGGGTTCGAGCTGCGGATTGGGGATGTTTAGAGATAGTGTCTGGATTACGTGCAGACACATAAAGGGAGGCATCTTCTGCGAAGAGAGTGAGTTCGACACCGCTGGTGTGCGGTATGTCGTTCGTGAATAGGGTGTAAAGCACGAGACCTAGGACTGAGCCTGTACGCCGGCATGAATTGGATGTGATTCGGATCGCACCCCCTCGATTCGGTAGCGTAAGGTTCGACTGCGTAGAAAATCTCGTATGATGAGTACAAGGCCATCTGGCACACCGAGCCCATATAAGTTGTATATAAGCCAGTTGTGTAGACCTTGTCGAACGCTTTCGCCACGCCAAAGAAGAGCGCTCGGGTATGAAACCCGCGTATGAAGCGGGATTGAATGTGCTCCGTTATACGGTGCACCTATTGGGTACATGGGTGTTTAGCTCGGAATCCAAACTGCTCGTGGATAGGAATCCCTCGAGACTGCATGAAATGTCTTAAGCGAGAAGCAGGCGTTCGGGCTGACGGGCAGGAGCGGCTCAAATATGAGGCTTGCGATTACAGCAAATCCTTATTACGGAGAGAAGAATCCTACCTATACCTATACCCAGCAACGGACTATTTGAAGGACGATGACATCGGCGACGACCATAATAGTCCGTTCTAGTCTAACAAAATCTTATCAGTTTGTTAAAAGGTATGAGACCGGCCATTGAGTTGAGAAAATTAATCGACAGATGTCGCTGTTCTGTTTAAGTTCGCGGTATAGAGATGTTACTTGAGTAAAGTGTATGTGTCGACGAGTGAAAAGAATAATTACCCAAAAGTGATTACGCTAGCTGAGTTTAATAACTCATTTATTTTTGATAATAGTTCCGCACTTAATACGTCGGAACTGTTAATAACTCCATTAATATTAATACCAATTATTATAGATACTAAACAGAAGATAGCACTTTATTTAAATTAATATAACATTGAGAAAAAGAAAAGTTATAGTATACTAAACTTTTCCTTTCAGTATATTTGGACCATTTGAGATACTATATTGAATATATTCGTTATCACATATGATACCATACCTAATAATATTACTATCAATATTCGCTTCTCAAACTAATTGAATCTAATATTGAAATTCTTCACAATAAAGAATATGTATATGAAATACAACGTTTTGATGAATATGAACGTTTATTCCTGTGCGTATAATACAGCCCGTTCGGTTTCTGTTTACCTAAGTAAAACGATTCAAAATCTGAAATACTATTATCTTTAAATTATTAGCTTATCCTTTTACGAATATACGAGGCTTGTATAATAATACCTATACTTATAACGAATATATTCGTTACACCTCTACCTATTGGGTTGATGGCCACTCTTAGTATTCCTAGGTTCTTTTCACCTTCACCGGATTGAAAGGTGGCCGTGCGCTAAGGGCGCTTTATTTGTCGGTGAGTGAGCGTTCAAAATCGATTCTTGCGAACTGCCACCGGAGCCGGTTGGTATCAACGCAATGTAGATCTTCACAGCGACTGTGAAATGCATTTAATCTCTGGACACTTCAGAGAATTATCACGGCGGTTTTTCGAAAAAGCCGCGGTTCATTCAAACCCGCTCGACCGCCGTAGAGAGCGGCGCGCAATAGTCAATAATCACACCGTGTACACACGATTCACCCGTGTTCCAGGGCGGTTCTCACCGCCCAAAGTTACCGACACACAAGTCGACAGTCCGAATGGACGCGCGCAGCCTCCCTCAGACGGTCATTAGACGACTTAAAATATTTATGATTTTCGAAATCGCGAAAGCACGCAGCGAACGCGACACAGTCCGAACTTTGAGGTTTTTGTAGGAGTTTTTATTTATTTATTTATGTTTGGGTCAAACCAAACCTGGCACGCGGGCCCCTGGCCCGCGAGCACAGTATCCGATGAAGCTGTAAAAGCCGAGAAGGCTAACAGCAATTACATCACCGAAAATATATGTATTGTCGGTGAGTGAGAGTGCGAGAGCAAACATTGTTTTTGTAACAATGTGAAAAATATGTATACATATGTTTAACACCTGTGTTGACTAAAGACATAAGGTATATTTCTTTATTTAACGATAACAAAAATTGTGGACGGAGGAAAAAAATATTATAATTTTCAAAGTATCCATATTATAACATTGTTTGCTTTTCGTTATTGAACGAACATCTTCAGTTCCGCTCTACTGGAAAGACGCGAAGACGGCCTTTTGCTTCGGTTCGCTATCCTGCGCGACAGTTATTTAGCGACTTACTACTCTACACAGCACTGAAATATCTAATATTAATCTAATAATACTATATTAAATATATGAAATCGAAGACTTTATCTGCTTCCTTTACATTGTTGTAAAGTGGGCTGTTAGACAGGCCCGTTTCCCATTATCCAACACACAAACGTCGCTAGGTACTTTTCAAGGTGATTTTTACCTTAAATGTGGTCGCGTCGTTTAGACGGTAAACTACAAACTTGAACATTACCTTGCTTGTCTTTATTGAAGTGAAACTTCTTTTGGCGCGATTAGAGTGAAATTTCAAGGTCAAAGAGTGCAGAATTGTCGTGGAACGTTTCTGTTATTCGTAAATAATATTTATCACTCAGTGTCACAACACGAGACGTGAAAGAAAAAGCTCTTAAAAACATACATCTTGCGCGTTCATTGAAGTTTCGTCGACGCAAAATATGGTAAAGACGTCCCCCCAGATCAAACCACCAGATGTGGCCGGTAGCTATCCCCTTCCTTGACTCCTTCTTCTGCCAAAATTTTAATTACTACCCCATATTCATGACATACTATAGCCCTATACGAAATAACAATAAAAATCGTTCAGCTCTTTAAGCGCAATTGAGTAATAAACATCCCATCACACAAAATTTAACATTTATTTTATAGTGTGAAATAACTTTTTATAAGTAATTTTAATGTAATGTTAATTAAACAAATATCGTTTAATATAAAATATCTGGCAAGTAACATTTGACTTTTTTTTGCATGTTTTGTTTGTTTTGACAATATAGCTATCTATTACTTTATTACAAGGTAAAGAAAAATAACCGCACTAATAGATTTTTAATCAGTCAGTATTGAGGAACAGAGAAAACATGTGTGGTCTGGTAAAAAGTTTGTCGAATACTTTGTTAATATTATTTGCAATTGGTAAGTAAAATGTAGTAATACTGTTTTCAACTATTTTATCATTTAGTAAATGACAATTGACCCTGAAAACGGTCTAGAATCATCAATTTTACTAGTGGTAGGATTCCTATGCAGTACCACTCGAATCGTCATTCATCAACGTCAATTCATCCGTGCCCACCCCTGAATGTTTGGTTACCAACCCAAAATTCTAGGGCATAGCCATAGGCATTTAAAACGAAATTTTTTTTAAAGAAATAGTCTCAAGGAACCGACATATTAAATTCCACTTGGTTAATTTTGAAATTTCAAAAACTATAAAATCCACAAATAAACGACAGGGAAAAGTATCGTATTGCGTATATTCGGCTTCAGATACAATGGACTATTTGAAGAATGATGACGTTGACGATGACCACTATAGTCCGTTCTAGTCTAACAGAATCTTATCAGTTTGTTATAAGGTATGAGACCGGCCATTGAGTTGAGTAAATTAATCGACAGATGTCGCTGTTCTGTTTAAGTTCGCGGTATAGAGATGTTACTTGGGTAAAGTATATATGTCGATGAGTGAAATGAAAGATCACCCATAAGTGATTGCCCTATTTGAGTTTAATAACTCATTTATTTTTGAAAACATTTCCGTACTTTATATGTCGGAATTGTTAATAATTACAATGTTTATTAATACCAATTTATAGATTCTAAATAGAAGATATCACTATAGTTAAATTTGTTTAACATTGAGAAAAACAAAAGTTATAGTATACTATACTTTTCCTTTCAGTAGAGATATATATTTGGGTCCAGTTTAGAGACTCTTAATATTGAATATATAGTGCATATAATACAGCTCGTTTGGTTGCCATTTACCTAAGTAAAACGATACAAAATCTTACATATATTAATACATGAAGATTAAACTTTGTTCCCCTTTATAAGCATACTAATTATTGCGTGCACGGAGTAGTGTGTTTCGGCATAGTTAAAATATACTGTAGAAGGAGCGCAGAAAGCTAAATGTAGATGTATTTATATATATTACAAATTCAATAAAATAAAGTTTATGAATTACGCCCAAATTTTGGGTGCCCTCAGTATGAACTAATATCCCTAATCCAAACAAACTTATTCCATTATTTTTAAATAAGTTATATTCGCATATTCTGTCTTACTTTATGCTTCCTTGGTAACCAAACCATGCAACTTTCATATGAAGCGATACGTCTATAACAATATCGTCACACTCACAATACACAGATACGTAAACAAACGACTAGCAAGCAGCCAGCGTTCGGTGTTATTAGAAATTTCTAATCATATAGTCATCTCGCTCACTTCTCTCGGTGGAGTTTAGAGTTAGTTGGCTGAGACAACTGAGCGAGATGACCAATAGCGACCCAGACCAATAGCGAAGCGTCAAGCAAGTTAACTAGGTATTGCGCGTCCTTCCTGTTATCGTATTATTTAAGTAATACCTGGTAACCTATTACTTTTAATTAGACTATCCTAATACTAATATACGTGGCTTGTATCAGATTCTTTATACCTATACCTATTACGATATATTGTATATACTATATATCTCTTACACCTCTACCTTTTGGGTCGATGGCCACACTAAGCCCGAGGTTCTTCTCACCTTCACCAGATTGAAAGTTGGCCGTGCGCTTAGAGCGCTTTATTTGTAGGGTGAATGAGTGTGCGAGAGGGCGGGACTCGACTCGGTCCGTTACTTCGATTGGGGGGAATAGTATACTTTATAGTTTTATGTAGTTTCTAGCTGACCCGCCCCGGCTTCGCACGGAAGTTATCGTTATGTTAAAATATCTATACAGAAAAAACAGCACCAGTCCATTTACACATTTGGAAGTAGTGTTCGTAAAAATCCGTTCTTAGTGGGTGTCTATGTTGAGAAAGGAATATATAGGTATGCCTAATTTCAAGTTTATGTCTTGTAGCTTTGGAACTACCGTGATGAATCAGCGGTAAATCGCTTATATGTAAAGACTAGCATTCCATTTTTGAAACTAATATAAAAAGTACTTAACCGTAGTAGTTCAGGGGCTAGGCGCTCGCTTTAAATTTCATAGTACGCGAGTGACCTGGGTTTGATTCCCGGAGCCGGCACCACTAAAATTTAATTATTACCATCTTAAGTGCTGATTTGCCTCGTGCTCGGCGGTGAAGGAAAACATCGTGAGGAAACCTGCATGTCTAAGAAATAAAAAATATTTCGAAGACATGTAAAGTCCGCCAACCCGCATTGGAGCAGCGTGGCGGATTCTTCCCAGCTCCAAAATCCCTCTCGGGAATGAGAGGAGGCCTGTTCTCAGAAGTGGGACATTTATAGGCAGTTACTTTTACCTAAGTAAATACTGATTAGTTTAAGTAAGGGATATCTTCACCTGCTCACTATCTAGTCCTGGGACCTCATAACCGTTTAACGTAACGGGAAATTGCGGTCAAACAAGGTGTCGGCTTAAGAGAATCTACCACCCCACTTCATCCTTTGGGTTTCGTAAAAGTCAACAGAGGGAAGATCGAAACGCGCTGCTGGTTTTAGTCTTCCCTCTGTCAACTTTTCTTCCTGAATAAATAATCTACGGTTGCCAGCCCGCCATCCAAGCGTGGCAACTATGGCAAAATCCCCATAAATGAGAGCTACAAAATTTTGTTGAAATCTATGGGGGAGGCCTACGTTCAGCAGTGGACTAGGGATAGGCTGAAATGATGACGACGATGATCATGATTGTCTCATAAACTACAAGAAAATGTTTAGATGTTCCAATATGTTAATTGGTTGCTTATGTTTAACAATAATGTGCCTATTTTATTTGTTTACAAGCTGATGTCCGCATGGATAAGTTGATCGAATCCCAGTCGCAGCCAACATTTGTATTAAAACATAAACTGTTGGTTTTCGGGCATAGCCGTGTGACATTTACACACACGTTTTCACGTATATACATCCATATACCTAGTCACGCCTTTTTCCCAAATAATGGGAAGGCAGAGGCTACACAAGTAGTCCACTTTTCGCCCCCGGAGGAAGCGAGACGTGGCGGATGGGGAACCACGTCGCCGCCCGTTTTTGGTACGAGTCCAAAAAAAAAACATTCTGACTCCGTTGCGTTCCCACGAGTAGTATAGACACAACGATGCATATTTTCGTGTTAATCTGCACGAATAAAGGCCTTAGTCGCCTCTTACGACACCTCGGCAGTAAATAGGTCGGTGCTATTCTACTCTACCGGACACCTACTTTTTTTAATGGATAAAGTGACGAGACGAGCAAAACTTTCATCTGATGGTAAGTGCAACGTCTGCCTATAACAAATGCTGTGTCACCCAGAACATATCTGTGTGGCACCACACTGCGCCCGTCCCCCTGAGACATCTGTTCTTAAGTCTTATATGTCCAGTGATACACTAGCAGTAATCAGTATCATTCATACCGTAACACAGTATTGTTGTTGTTGTGTTGTTGTGTTTTCACACTACTGCTTCACGGCAGAATATCTAGCCCGGGGTGAACCTATCTAGACGGACTCCTACATAGGTATCTTACCACCAGTAACATATAAATACTATAAATTATAATAAGCATTGCCTAAATGGGTATCAAGTTGAACATAGAAAATATAAATAACGTCTGTTAAATCACACATGAGTACAATAAAAGTTACTGGAATCAGTTATTCTGGACGGATGCGGGCTTTCACTGAGATTGAAAATTACCGTCGTTGTAAGCCGGAAAATATTGTCTATATCAATAATAAAGTTAAAATTTTTACTGGTTCCTTTGCAGGAATCCGTCTAGGTAGGTACCACCGCACGCACCAAACGGAGTCGCGGGCATTAGCTAGTTTTTAATAAATTGAGCCGGAAAGAATCCACTCTCCAGTACGTGTCTACGGAATTAAGGACGAACGCGCAGTTTAGTGGTCAGATGAATACTGTGACTCGGGTCTTGGATTCCTTTCTCAGCCATGCAAGATTGGTGCAATTATTGCAACATATTTGTGCAATACGCAAATTGTTAGATTTCGGATCTAGGGGTCCACTGTGTAACTCTGGTTGGTTTCGTGATCGGTTTCATCTGATCCCATTAACCAACGAGTGAGCTTCAGAATAATACCGATCACGAAACCAACCAGAGTTACAAAATAAACCTCCTGGAGGAATTTCTAAGATATCTCGTATGGTTTACACTAACTGCATCCGTACTATTCTCTAATCTTATTGCATAAATGTTTCCTGTGTGTGATCAGCGAAAAGACTGTTAAGGCAGTAACTTTTCTTTGATAGCACAATAGATACCATACATTTGGTGGTAGGATTCTTATGCAGAAATCCGTCTAGGTAGGTACCACCCGAGGGCCAGTTATTCTGCCGTGAAGCAGTAGTGTGCATAAATTACTGTGTTTTTGTTTGAAGGGCACTGTGAGCTAGCATAATCACTGGGCATATAAGACTTATGAACTTATGTCTCAGGGGGATGGGCACAGTGTGGTGTCACACAGAAATTTTGCTGGGTGACATAGCATTTGTAATGGGCAGACGTTACACTTACTATCAGGTAAACGTTTTGCTCGTTTCATCACTTTATCCAACAAAAAAAAAAGTTGAAGAGTATGTCTGTGATCTCAAAGTAAATGCCACACGTACACGATAATGTATATTTTTAATGTATTCTTTTATTTTTTTAAATGATGCCCCACTAGTATTTCTTCACGTAGATGCGTTTTACAGACATAAATTGCACATCCACAAACTTTTTTTTTGTAGCAATGGCCGGAATATGTATTCATATTTTTACGCCTGTGCAGTCAATTCAAACATAACGCATATTTCTTCTTTAATGATAACAAAGATTGGAAGAAGAGGGACAGAGGAAAAAAGTAGTTTGATTTTCTGAGTATCCATATTATAACATTATTTACTTTCATTATTAAATTAAAATCTTCAGTTCCGCTCTGCTGGAAAGACGTTTTCCATGCGAAGACGGCCTTTTGCTTTGGCGCGCTATCACATGCGACAAATATTTAGCGTCGTCCTACTCAACATAGCCCTGAAATAGTGAAATCGAAGACTTTCTCTACTTTCCGATCGATTGTTGTTAAGTGGGGTGTTACACAGGTCCGTTTCCCGTCTTTCAACACACAAACAACGTTACGGTCGATACTTTTTAAGGTCGTGATTATCTTAAATGTGTCGAAAGCTATGAAATTTCCCAGTCTGTTGCCCCTGTTGAATTTACGACACCGACTTGATGATATGACAGATTTTCTTTCGCCGCCATCACACGACGCGGCAAAGCAAGAATACTATGTTGAGGTCATAATGTGTGCAGTCGCGAGGCCAACGCGCAAGTAAACCTAAAATTCACCTGGTGAACGTTTTGCTCGACTCGTCACTTTATCAAATAAAAAAATAACCGGGCCTCAGTGCCTTTCATGCCGAAGCACAGTGGTGTTTGCCTAGCACTTCGGATCACAGTGATCAGAGCGGTACAGCAAACTTGTTCATTATTATCTATAGTGAAGTGAAACTTCTCTTGGCTCGATTAGAGTTAAATTTTAAGCGTTTTCGAGGAACGTTCCTGTTGTTCTTAAATAATTTTAATCAGTCAACAATATAAGAAGTTGAAAGAAATGGCTGTTACAAGCATCAAGTGGCTCTTAAAGAAAATCAAAATATGCCTAAAGACGTAGTCAAAATCACAATAAAATCCGATCATAAATTTGAGCGAAATTAAGTAATAAACATCCCAACATACAAACGTTCACATTTATGTTATAGTTAGTGTGAAATAACCATAACATTTTATAGCATGCCATCAACAATTTATACGCACACCTAAATAAATATTACATTTATATAAAATATTTGTCATTACAATACAGCTATTATTTTACTACAAGTCACCGGAAAACCAACGCACTTATTGAAGTTTTTGTCAGTCAGAATTGAGGAACAGAGAAAACATGTGTGGTCTGGTAAAAAATTTTTCGAACTATTTGTTATTATTATTTGCAATTGGTAAGTAGAAAGTAGTAATACTGTTTTCAATTATTTTATCATTCAGTAAATGACAATTGACCCTGAAAACGGGCTAGAATCAACAAATTTACTAGTGGTAGGATTCCGATGCAGTGGTAAGTAGGTACCACCGCTATGGTGGGCAAACACCACTGTGTTTCGGTTGGAAAGGCACTGACTTGATACGCCTATAAAATAACTTCAGAGCGTTATAAGCCATTGCTGAACATGAGCCTGCCTCATTTAAAGATCAGGCGCGTTGGCCTCGCGACTGCACACATTATGACCTTAACATAGTATTCTTGCTTTGCCGTGCCATGTGATTGCGGCGAAAGAAAATCTGTCATATCATCAAGTCGGTGTCGTAAAGTCCACAGAGGGAACAGACTGGGAAATTTTATAGCTTTCGATAGGTTACGGAATAACTACCTCGAGCTAACTGACCGAATTGAACCACGCCCACCACATAATTGTCTGATAACCCAACATCCCGGGGTGGCTCCAGGATGTTGGGTTACCGAACCAAAATCCTAGAGTAGGCATTTAACACGAAAACACTTTTAAATAAATAAATAAATAATCTCAAGGAGCCGACATATTAAACTCCACTTTGGTCAATTTTAAAATCTCAAAAACTATAAAATGCACAAACATTATAACGACAGGGAAAAGTATTATTGCGTACATTCGGCTTCCACTACATAGACCATCCCTTCAAAATAACCCAAGGAAGCAGCCAATGCGGACTGCATTGTCCTATCATGGGTAAAAAAAGTAAAGTAACAGCCTACAAATGTCTCACTGCTGAGCACAGGCCTCCTCTCAGTGCTGGGTGGGGTTTAGAGCCGCTGCTTCAATGCCGGTTGGCGGACTTCACATGTATTCAACATTTTTATTTCTCAGACATGCAGGTTTCCTCACGATGTTTTCCTTCACCGCCGAGCACGTGGTAAATCAGCACTTAAAATTGAAATTAACAATTTTAGTGGTGCCGGCACCGGGAATCGAAGACAGGTCACTCGCGTACTATGAAATTTAAAGCGAGCGCCCAGCCCCTGAGCTACCACGGCTTGCCCAGCATCATGGGTTATTTCTGTAACATCAGTTATTTTGATATATTTGATATATTATAAACATAGGCCTCCTTCATAGATTGCCCAAAATGTTGTTAGCTTTAATTTTGGAGGGATTTTGCCATAGTTGCCTCGCTTGACAGACATTTGGCAACCGTAGTTTGTTAATCAGATGTTCCAGGAAGACGATGCTGCCCATCCTGGTTTTAATTTTCCGTCTGTCGACTTTTACGAGACTCATCAGATGAGGTGGGGTAGTAGATACTTTTAATCCGCCACCGTACGGCGATGGTCATGGGATTCTAAGTCAAAGTCTTGAAATAAAATAAAGACGAATTTATAACATAGTGGCTAGTAACATAGAATTTATAGCATAGATCATCTTGACTCATCTCCGATGGATGTGGGTATCTATGGGTGTCCATGGGGATGACTTAACATCCACTGGATAGTATACTTTTTGACATTGTTACTGCAAAACACTAAAATGGCGACATTCTGCAGCGTTGATAAAAACGCCACAGATGTTGCCATTTCACTGTAGTTTATTTATTCACGTAATCTTTCAAAATTTACTTTTTCAGCTTTCATTCAGCGTACGCAAACAGCGTATATAAACTGCTACAATGGGTGAGTATACACATTTTTTTCCAAACTACATACTATTCATTTTCATGCTCGAACTCAGAATCCTCATTCAGGATACATAGCTTGAAATATGATCATATTTGGCTTACGCAAATTTACTATAAAATTTACTATACATTAGGCAATGTATCGTATATTCTCAAGAAGATTATTATGGCTTTATATAAAAATCATCTAAGAGTGTTTAGTTTTTGTGGACTTTCAGAACTATGCAAAATCCTCAGACCACACCATTGGAATCACCTCTCCCCTTAATAGAAAATTCGTCGTGTATAAACAAACTACTGAAAACAGTTTTCTTCGTGTTTGGCTTTAATAACACGGACACTGATCCACCCATCACGGCGATCGTCAACGGTTACTTATCGAAAGGCGGCGTAAATATCCTCGCCTTGGACTGGTCGGAGGAAGCGAGCGGGAAGCTTGGTACAGTGTTAGGTTACGCAAGGGCTACTGCTAACGCACAGAAAGTGAGTTATATATATATCTAAGTGAGGGATATCCGTGTGGTAGCGGCTTAAGAGAATCGACCACCCCATCTCATTCCGTGGGTGTCGCAAAAGTCGATAGAGGGAGAATGAAAACCAAGAGATGGGCGGCAGCATCTTCCGGGAATATCTCAATAAATAAACTGCGGTTGCCAACCCGCCTGCCAAGCGTGGCAAGTATGTCAAAATCCCTCAAAATGATAGCTACAAACTTTTGTAGCAATCTATGGAGGAGGCCTTTGTTCAGCAGTGGACTAGCGATCGGCTGAAATGATGATGATGAAGCGAGAAACATACGAGCACACAGTCTACGTAATGTTCTAAAGTAACAAAGGTCAAATGTCATACAAACTTCCCTACATCCATTATCTACAAAGAATCAAGTTGTAGGTCTGCTAACAACTATGGTGGTAGAATTCCTATGCCGGAATCCGTCTAGGTAGGAATCACCCCAGGGCCAGTTATTCTGCCGTGAAGCAGTAGTGTCCAAAGATTACTGTGTTTCGGTTTGAAGGGCACTGAGAGCTAGTGTAATCACTGGGCATGTGAGACTCATAGGTCTCACATGCCCAGTGCCAGCCTTATATCTTGAGAGTGACGGGCGCAGTGTGGTGTCAGACAGAAATGTTCTAGGCTGCAATGACGCAGCATTTGTTATGAGCAAAGGTTACACTTACTATCAAGTGAACGTTTTGCTCGTATCGTCACCAAAAAAAAACAATGAATCAAGATGTAGGTCTGCTAACAACTATTTAATATGCTCCGTAACTAGTTACTGTGACTCGATTTGATTTAGTTCCTTTCAACTTTTTTTATATAAGAGCAGTACCATCAAGCGGCCCGTCTGTAATTGAGCACCCGCAATAGCAATTCAGTTTTTAGAAACGGCCTTTGAGAAAGGAACAAGTCCTTTTTTTCGAATGTCCCTAGGTCGTATCTGTCCGGAAAAACCGCTGGCGGTAGCGAACTCCACTATGCGGCCGTGCGTAGCAGAATTTCCTTGAAAACTAGGTGATGGTCTGCATCCCACCAGCTGAACTTCTTTCTCTTTCGAAAATAAAGTATAGATTTCATGTCCTTCTTTTCAAAAGCTAAGGATGCTTCGAATGCTTAATAGCTGAGGAACATTTTGTTTCCTGTATGAATTTTTTACGCTACTGTGACGCTACCAGCCGAGTGTGTTACAACTTACAACACACAGTTTTGTCATAGGATGCACATGATGACACAGCTACGTGTTAGGTGCTACACAGTTTAGGGTCAGACATCGCATTTACCATTAGGTGAATGATTCGCTCGTCTCGTAACTTTCTCACAGTATATATTTATGGAGGCGTAGAGCTTACCATCACGAGTAAGGCGTGCCCATCACTTATCGTCTGTGATACAACAAAATATTGATATAACACTTACTGCTATAAAAAAATATTATTTGGTGTAATAATGATGTCTTTTTCAAAATCTACAAATCATCAGAGTACGCGAACTACTCGAGTCACTTATATTCTAGTCGCATTTAAAAAAATGTTATGTTGTCATTATCATTATCATGTTAATAACTTAACTAATTTATAATGTATTACACCGCAGGTAGGCGAACAATTCGCAAATTCTTTACTTACCTTGGTTAATGCTGGTTTGGACTTGGAAAAAATTCATATCGTAGGTCATTCCCTTGGAGCCCAACTTGCTGGTATAACGGGACACTCAATCCAAATAAAGCGGGGTCCCGTTGGCCGGTAAGTTATTGTTTAGCCCAAAAGTATTTCTATTTAAAATTAAATTCCATAGTCAATAAATCTTTAAGTACCGGTTACTTAAAGATTTATTGGCTATGGAATTGTTATAAAAGGAAAACGCGTATTTATGGGCGTCTTTAACTTAAAAAGCAGAAAATTTTGCTTACTGTTGTAATATTTGCCTTGGGGCAGATTTTGACTCACAATATTTTGCATCACCACTGAGTAGGTCTGTACTTATTCTTTTTTTAACAAAATTTAGTTGCCCAAGCGTCATGTTTTCTTACAAATCATGTTTTCTAATATTCATGCACAAAAGAATGTTCGTCGTTTAACTAAAACTGAATTTTGTTCTAACACCATAGGAAAAAACTAAAAAAATTTTGTTTTGTGTCACCAGAATAACCGGCTTGGACCCCGCAAGGCCTTTATTTCAGGGAATCATTTCATTTCCAAATAAACTCAAATCCGACAGTGCCAAATTCGTTGATATCGTGCACAGTAATCCTGGAGGTTATGGCACTGACGAAAGTAAGGGCACAGTGGACTTTTGGCCCAACTACGAAGGCGGTAAAGGCTTTCAGCCAGGCTGTCCTACTGAAAATCAACCGCTCTTTAGTAAAGAAGGTAAGACCAATTATTAAACATCTAATTTTAATATCAATCTTCGGATTTGGTTTTCTCTTGTTCTAATTTCTATCTAAGCATTTGCAATTAATGATGTCCTTTTCAGTGATTTATAATAAAAAGACATTTCTCAATTGATAAACCGAAGCTATCATAAGCAGCAGTTATGGAATAGTCGGACATTAGCGTAGTCTATGGTATCTCACTTAACGCGAAAAGATTAAAGAAAATCTCATTCCATACGGTCCCAAAAACCACCAATCTACGAGTACCTGTTGTACATTTATTAATTTCGGCTAGAATTCGACCCGAAAGTCAAGCGTTACTTCATTTGATTTTCTTGAAAATTGCAGTCCTACTTAATGTTTTCTTTTATTTACACGAACGCTACACATTTAAATAAAACTAATTTTTACCGATTTTATCGCGTTTAATTTAAGCTATTTATAACCCGACGTTTCGGGCGCTTTACCGCACCCATGGTCACGGGAGGACTGAGGTGACAGATGTCCTGATGTCATAGTTAACCCGGAGTACCATAGATTTTTCTTTTTTAAATTTTTTTTTAGTCCTATCTACGCAGAAAGAGCTTACTGTGTCATGAAGCCTTGCAGTGTTATGCTTGGTTTTTGATTTAATTTCATTAATAATAGGATCCCAAGCTGGTGGTAGTACCCAACAATCTTCCCTATTGAAATTAGGATGTTTTTTAATTTCAATAGCCTCGCGAATCATCCTTGGTAGGAATCGGTTTTTTTGCAAGGATTTGTGGTCTATCAAATCTAATGTAATGATTGGGATGATCCAGAACATGGTCACAGACTGCAGACTTCCTAGGGCGTCTATGCTTCACATCAGCTATATGATCGTCAACGCGGTTTTAATGGATCTTTTAGTTTGCCATATGTAAGAGAAACCACATTCACAATCCAGCTTGTATACTCCTGCATCTTGTAGAGGGATGTTACACTTGACAGATGGTAAAAACTGACTTATCTTCTTCGGCGGCCTAAAAAATGTTTTTATAGAAGCTCGCTTTAAGATATAGCCAATCTTGTCCGTGACTCCTCTGACATATCAAAGAACAGCAAGTACCCGCTCGACTGTGGCCGGCTTCACTCGGTTACTGCTACGAAGCCGCGGAATACGAAGCTTGTTGTCTTTCAAAACTTGCTTGACATGCTGAAGCTCGGCGGCCAAGTGTTTACTGTCACAGATCCCTTGTGCTCTCTGAAACAAAGATTTACACCCACGGTAGCTAACTGTGAAGGATGGTGGTGAGATTCACCATTTAAATACCTATTAGTAGTATGGGTCTTATTTCTATTCACAGTGTGACTCAAGGTGTTATTAGGATTCCGAATTACTAAAACATCCACAAAAGCTAAAGAGTTATTTGCCTCTAACTCCATTGTAAATTGAATTTTAGAGTTTAGGGAGTTAAGGTGGTCTAGAAACGTAGTTACTTTATGTGATCGTAAAATTGTGAAAGTATCATCTACGTACCGCTTGTAGAATCTTGGATTTACAAGAGAAGTACTGAGAGCATTCTCCTCAAAGTCTTCCATGAAAATGTCGGCGACAATGGGAGATACTGGAGAGCCCATCGCCACACGATCTACTTGCTTGTAGTACTGTTCCTTCCACAATAGATAGCCAGATGTAAGGTAATGTCTAAGTAGTTCTGCACATTCTGCTGGCATGTTGTTCTCCGCTAGCTTCCTGGATACAATTGAGATGCAGTCTTCTACAGGTAGGCATGTGAATAGCGACTGGACATCGAAACTGATATGATCTTCGCGGCGGTTTATAATATGTACTTCGCGGTCTCAAATCAAATACAGTGTGAATCACATTCCTTCTATACTTTTATTGACATCCGTTATAAATAAAAGTTTAAGATGAAAGTTTATGAAATGGCTCCTGGCGAAGCTAGTGAATTGTCGTGGTGTAACGCAATAAAATAAGTTGATGAACTGTTTTTCGAAGCCTACTTAGTACGCTAAGAACTGATGTAGTACCAAAATTTTCGTGGTAGCTTTTAAACTCCTTCGCATTAATAAGTTGTAAATAATAACAATCGTAAATAACTGTAATAAAGTCTTTCTTTTTATAAAATAAGCGTTTAATTCCATTTTTAGCATGCTGCAATTCGGAGATTATGTTCAGATAGTGTCGCAAATTGTTTGCCTGATGATAAGTGCAACGTCTGCCTATAAAAAATACCGGGTCACCCAAAATATTTATGAGTAGCACCACACCCTGAGACATTAGTTCTTAAGTATCAAATGCATATTATCAGTAGCTATGAGTACCCTTCAGACTGAAACACAGTAATGTTTGCATGACTATAGAATAACTTGCACTACGATGGCCCCCTCTTTTAGATAGGTTTTTGCATAGACATCCTACTATCAGCAAAGCAATAAATTACCTGTAGTATGGGTAATAGTATTTACCAATAAAGCTGTACAATAGCTTTAAATAAGAAATTTCTTTTTCCAGATTCATGCAGCCATCTGCGTGCCTGTTTGCTATTTCGAGAGTCTATACTTAACGGAGATTCATTACCAGCGGCCGGCGAACCCGATTACAACACTTGGATTAGAAATAATGGGACCACGAACCAAATAGCATATTTAGGAGAATATGTCTCATTGCAGTAAATTACTCAATTATTTTTAGTATAGACTTGTAAAGTGGTTCTAGATAAGAAGAATGTTAAATTCTATTTAAAACAACTTAAGTAGAAGCTTGTCGATGTCCCACTGCTGAGCACAGGCCTCCTCTCATTTCTATGAGGGTTTTGAAGCCGAGAAGAGTCCGCTACGCTGCTCCAATGCGGATGGGCGGACTTCACATGTCCTCGAAACATTTTTATTCTCCATTCATATTCCTTGCGGTGATCGAACTGAATTCACTCGGTTACGATGAAATTTAATGTCCCGGCCACTGGAGATCTAGGCTTTTAAATCTTTTGAACTAATAGTTCTATAAAAAATCTACACGTCCCTTAGACATTCTTTTTATATAGTATTCATCACAATCTTGATGATCTCTTTGTAAAAACTTTGATAGTTAAAATTTTGAATTTTTCATCTAACATTTTCATAACCAATCCAATAAAATATGTGAAAAAGGAAGTCGTCTAGTGACAAATGTATAACGAACTCACGATATCGGAGAAACCCTAGTAAAGCGGTAACGCTTTAAAAAAAACTATGTATGTATGTACTATGGCCAGTAAAAAAATATATATAAATTGAAAAACATATATAAAAACTTTTTTTTTTCCAGGGCTAAAGGCAACTTTTATCTCAACACTAACGCTGAGTCACCTTACGGTATGGGCGAAACCGGCACAAGACCCAATAATGACGAAACAGTGGTCTAATAGCAATAATCACTATAAAAACAACTTTAAAGATTTTTTTTAAACGTTTTGTTAAATTTTATTGTTGGTCTAAACAGTTTTATTTCTTATCAATTGTTGATAATGCAGTAATAATTTTATTAATGTCTTTCATTGAGATTTGTTATTAAATGTTTATGAATTTGATGAATCTATTTCTTTATATTTTGATTACATCAATTGTCAACTCAGTTCAGAATCTCTAGAAAAGTTTTGACTTCATTTAGATCCTCTTCACATGAAATTAATGATGAAAGGACTTCTATGTATAATGTGTTCAAATCACTTGCTAGTGATTGGATTCCTATGTAAGAATCCGTCTAAGTTGGTACCACTGCAATTCCTGTCGTTCTGCCGGTAAGCAGCAGTGAAAACATTACTGGGTTTCGGCCTGAAGAGCACTGATAGTTGGTCCAATTTTTTTCATCAACAAATAAATAGGATAAAGTGAGGAAACGAGACAACCGGTCACCTGATGTTAAGATGTCATTTGTATGTGACGCCACACTGCGTTCGTCACCCTGAGACATTAGTTGTTAAGTCACATTTACATAATTTGTTATTGACAGACGTTTTCATTATTTTGTGACACCCCCCCCCCCCCCCCCCCCTTACTTCCCTATTCCATCGACTGAGAGATGCCTGGAAATTGTGACTTCCGTCAGAGGCGAAAAAAAACTTATGTAAGTATAAATACATATCATTAATAAAATATACGGTAAAAATATATTAGTACCGAGAAGAAGAATAGAAATCTGATTACTGAGCTGATAATACAGAAGTGTTTTTCATGAAATATTTAGTAAACGAACTGCAAATGGAAAAAACTTTGAACCAAAATTTTAAATCACGTGTACATTTCTGTTTTATTCACTTACAAATTCTCAAAATGAACATCAACTTACGAACGTGTTAGTCATAACTAGTTTGTAGATAATAGGGAACTTTAGATAAAACCTACAGGTTTTCGGTAATAGTGACTGTAAAATTATGTACCCATAAGTTTGAAGATAGTGCAATGAGTTGTCAGTTCCGTCAAAGTATTTATGGTTTCAAGGAAATTGAAAACTAATCTACTAATTACATTAAAAGTGAATGTGCTTGCTTGTGTGATTAACATTTAATTATCATAAGTAACTTAGCGAAACGAGTTTCTGCTCTGAGATACAATAATACCGCACACACACCCGCCCTTGCGACAGCAAGGACGACACATATTGGAAATTAACCGACTGCAGCCCCATGGTGTTCCACCATCACCGCTTATTGGCGAGGCCAAAGAAATGATAAAACATAGGACTCGATTTCCTACACTACTATTTCCGTGTGCATAACGGTTCCAGAGTCCGCTACGCAGGGGTCATTGGCCAGTAAAACGAAGACCCTGAAGCACAAGTCTTCCCGGTCTTTAACAGCGGAGGCCGCGAAAGGTAGGGAGAGCGCCGCATTGTAATACCGTCAATCCTTCTTGCCGTCTCCTTCCCCCACAGGGGCAGCCGGGTTATGTCAGACTCTTATTATTTTTGTTTAGTTTTTTTTTAATTGTTATTTATTATAACTCAGAAGTAAAAATGGTAAGCATAAATGCCTACCAATGTACACAGTAGAACGAATTAAACACTGATATTTTCTTGCTTGAGAACCGTTTCGCCTGGCAATATCCAAACAAAAGTTGTATTTTGTGCTAATAGTACTCCAAGAGTACCTCCCATGACCTCTTTTTTGACAATTAAGGCATATTCCTTCGAAACATCGCCTCGACATGGTATTAACGAGTAACTGTACCGTGAATCCGGTGACGAAAAATGTTTGCGAACCTTGATCTATTATATCTTAAATAGTTCAAAATCCCCATTCAGAGACTCGACCCTAACTAGAGCTGTCGCAAGCAAAATTTGACTTGAAGAGTCTTTCATGGAAAAATGGGTATTTATTTTTTCTGTTGAACTTCCTTCAACATCCGGATTCAATTTTTAATTATTTTTGTTCAATTCAATTTTGTTCGAACCTAACCCAGGTTCAATTTTGTCGGTGTCGGTTTAACAAAGAGTGATGTTTTTTATTACAAATTTGACAGGTTGTGGATTTACGACAATTTTTAACAGAATGCAAGCCTCAACGTTTGAAACATTGCCTGGAGGATTGCACAAAACTGTACCTGTCCTCAGGTGACTCCGCAAACAGTTTGCAATGAACAATTTTAACTCAGTTTTCTGATCTAAATACATTTCCTCTATTAAACCGTAAAAGTCATCCGAAAAATATTTGTTGTTCATATCTCTAGAAGAAGCAATTTTGATAAGTTCCTTATGTTGTTTTACGAAATCGTTCCATAATAATTGCAGATTTTGCCTTTAAATGTACACATTAGTTAAACGATCATTTGGTGATTTCTTATAATTTCTTACTAATCTATGAATATTTTTCTTATAATCGTACCTACTGCAGGTTAATTATGTCTTCTAATATAACTTGATGTTTTTAAACAAACTTATAATTCTAAATCAACGACAAAAAAAAATGTTTCAAGACTAACAATAAACAATTACAGCTAAAATTTAAAACAAGTTCATACACAAAAAAGTCAGGCTTTCAAAAGTCAAGCTTGTCACTCACACTGCAAAAAATTAAAAGGTACTCACGATTTGCGATTTATGCTCACATAACAAGTCTCACGTTGACTTCCAAGTATGTCCTTTCCGCCGTGTCCGAAAAGTTTTGTACTGGAAGGTGGAGGAATCCGTATAGCATTCTGCCGTGAAGCAGTAGTGTGCAAGCATTACTGTGTTTCGGTTTGAAGGGCAATGTGAGCTAGCGTAATCACTTGGCATTTGAGACTTCAGAACTGATGTCTCAGGGTAACGGGCGCAGTGTGATGTCACACAGAAGTATTCTGGGTGACACTGCATTTGTTGTGGGCGGACGTTGCACTTACATCAGGTGAACGTTTTGCTCGTTTCATCACTTTATGCAATAAAAAAAAACGTATCTCTATTGTAAAATAAAGATCGTTTTCATGCATCTGCGGACGCTTCAACGATGACTTTGAACGACTATGATCGACGAATCTAAATCCACTTGAAAGCAACAATTGCTTGCTGACTTTTTCCTTAGACCAATTAATGTCCGTCGACAAATGATCTTCGCAGATGAACATCTCATCACCTAAAGTATTCTCCCTATTGACGGAAAAAGGGTACTGTAAATACTTTGCTCGATAACTTCTTCTTCTGTAATCACTACAATGAACTATATCCGGATCGAAGGAACATAAATCAGTGTCTTTAGATACTAACCTAAAGACACTGATTGAGATAATTTTATAATTTACTGAATTTCGTTGCTGTTTAAAAGTTAAAAAAAACTGTAAAGTTTCAGCCTATAAATGTCCCACTGCTGAGCACAGGCCTCCTCTCATTTCTAAGAGGGTTTTGGAGCTAGGAAGAATCCGCCACGCTGCTCCAATGCGGGTTGGCGGACTGCACATGTCTTCGAAATATTTTTTTTTATTTCTCAGACGTGCAGGTTTCCTCGCGATGTTTTCCTTCACCGCCGAGCACGTGGTAATTCAGCGCTCAAATTTGCAATTAACAATTTTAGTGGTGCCAGCACCGGGAATCGAACCCAGGCCACTCGCGTACTATGCAATTTAAAGCGAGCGCCTAGCCCCTGAACTACCACGGCTCTACTTTAATTTAATTCTTATACGCATAGGCCTATGGCACCCAGGCTAGGTAGGTACTTCCTAAAAGGCAAAAAGGCAGTTTGCAGAGGTGGCGTGTAATATTATGCAAGAAAACTCGTAGTTCAGTAGAAGATTTTTTCTAGAATGAAGGATTTTATGCCCACTGAAGTCTAAAGACCCGCTTTTAAATGTCGTAGTAAACTCTGAAACCATCAAACAAAAGGTTTAGCTTCATACAACCGCTAAGAAATGTTTTGTTGCTAGACAGTACAGTAATACTGCTGAGCTATCGGACCTGTCTGACTTTTATTTCGTCATAAATGTATTGATGCTGTTCATCTCATCTCCGGCATCGAGACTCCGCGAGTCTAAAAAGAGTTGATAACGTTCCATGCCTAGTTGAGAGCGTTTACTACATGCCATTACCGAATCAGGACTCCATCATTCCAGTGGCACGGAACCTGAACAGTTTTGATAAATTTTGACGCCGTATTTATTTAAAACTAAGGACTACAATTGACGGGCTTACTGGACCTGGTTCTTATATTCAACGAACAGTTATTATTGGTAACAGCTACGATTGGTTTCTTTGCTACGAATAACGAGGCGTTACGCAGTATTACTTAAGCAACTTTCTCACATCATTTACTAGATACTAACATCCTTTAGTTACACACATCTGAATATAGGAACTGGGCGTTAGTGCCTTGTGGCATTCTCTGCCAGTTAACCCTGGCTAATGATGAAAAAAAGGCAGGTGCTATTTAAAAAACCTAACTTAGATTAATAGATTAATAAACAAAAAATTAATAGATTAATGTTATAGTACACATAAATGCAGATATAGCAATGCCCTAGCTCTAATTGTGATTTTTGTTAAGCATAAAGTATGGGAGTATGGGAGCGTTCCTAACTAAAGGTGTAGTGCATTTGAAAGCTTAAAAGACTTAACTGATCTTCCATTTTTGTAATCAAAGATATTAATACGGATTTTCTACATTTTATAATTAAAAAGAATTACGCCTGCCGATTACATTGAAAACGTCTAATTAAATATTTGCTAATAAGTATTGTCAGGAGCTAAATTTTCAATTTATTATGCAGTGGACTAGTGATAAGATGAAATGATGATGATGATGCAACACTATTCAGTGTATTTATGGAAAGCTTTACCGTATAGTTTATAAAATAGTAGTATAAGTTTTAAGCAACAGTCGCTATATTTTCGATTCAATAAAGCAGACTAAAGCGGTGGATATCGCTTATTATAATACTGGTTTCTGCTCCATAAGAATTTACGAGTGTATGTAAAAATTCAAATAATGCAGCGCTCTATATAGTAATAGAAACAACAGGCAGGCAGAAGCTCAAGCTTATTAGGTAGCGAGACGTTTTATTGGATAAATACCAGGGACTAACACTAGCTTGTAATGCCGATTACTAGACTCAATAGAGTAAGTAACTCATCCATATTTTTTTACTACAAAATACCAGTAAGTCCACAAAGTCTTCCTATCCATAGATTCAAAAAGTTTATTAAACAGAAACTACGAGTATAAGGTTTATAAAGTAATTCATTTATGAAGTATGTACTAGGTTTAATAAGATAAAAGAATATATGGCCCAAGAAACTCCAGCGACGTTATATTAATGACACTATTGCTAGGTGGAAGGTGAGAACCGCCCTGAGATGCGGCGGTATCGCGGATAACTTTGTCTGATACGCCCTCGCCGACGGCGGGGCGGTATGATCACCATCATTGTGTTGTGTGTGTTTGTTGTTCTGAGTAGAGCGTATGGTACGTACCTAGTGGCCGCGTCGTCAGGGTCCTCGAAGACGTGCCTCGGTCTCCTTTTGTCCGCGAGTCGAGTTTTGGTGTAACGCGAGGGGGTTGTATGTGGCGTCACTTACAACCAGTGGCTTGGGGTGCGTGGCGGCAGAGTCGAAGAATCGGCGAGAGGCCAACTTTAGATATGCGCATGAGTCGATTTCGTAGTACCTGAAGTCGGTGAATTTGACGCGGGGAAGGCATGCGCAAATACGGGGCTTGCGTATGTCATAATTGACCGAATACAGGCTTTGTATAATTTAATGTTATTACGTAGATTTTACTATTTTTATTTAATATCGGGTGTAAACCATGCCGTAAGGCGCAACATATGGCCGGCTTATTTTACGCGGGTGAAATCGCGAGGCACAGCTGCTTATGAATAATTATCGTATACGATATTGACTGTATTAGTTAACAATTTTTAATATATATTTTTATTTTATTAAAAGGTGCCCCACTAGTACTTCTTCTGTACTTGGATGCGTTTTACAAACATAAATTGCAAATACACAAACAACCACACCTGGAATATCAGTCTTTGAGAACATTTCAGTAATATAAATCAATTATAGTTAAATAAAAAAAATCTATATGTTTATTTTCTTTGTAACATTGGCCAAAATACACTCAGCGTCACAAAAATCGCACCTCTCTAAGTTTGCGCGAAAAATGGCTGTAATGGCTAGAAACGAATTATATTTATATAAATATCGGTATGTTTGCAATGGGTATTTGAATAGCTTTACATTATTAATAAAAAAATCATGAAATCATTAAAACATTTACCATTATAGAGCGTCAAAAATAAACACTGTCAAATGCTCGTTAGTAAGGACGCTAGTTACACCACCTAAAAAGGGTATAAAAGGGTCGACCTGGATGAAATATGGGCCGGGATCCGCCGAGCCGTCGAGCTGTTAACACCTCAGTTGTTAACAGAACACCACTCCGCACGGACCATTTTTCTCTTCGGCGTTTGCAGGTGTCTATTTTAGACACCTGTTAAACGCTACCATTGTCCTCTTCGGAGGCAAGGCGTGTGCAACTACCCTCAAAAACTTTTCTGGGTCCCCACGGCGCTACTCCGCCTCCCCCCTTCTAGGGGGCGAGGTGCGAGCGGTTCTCCCGTGGGAGACGCGTTGGTCGCGGAGCAGACGCCTCCCTGAGTCGCCATGGAGGGCGGAACGCCCCCCAAACCGTCGACATCATCCGATCCAGCACCAGCGTCACCAGCCGCGTCATCAGCGGCAACCACCACGACTGCTACCACTACCCCAGCCACTTCGCCCCAGACCGAGGACGATAGTAGCGACAGCGGCAGTGACAGGGGGTCAATGGAGATCTCCTCCAAAGACTCCTCCATCGCCGACCTATCGCCGAAAGCTCAAATTCATTGCGAGCTCGCGTTGACCAAGCGCATGAAGGCGCTTGGTCTTATGAGGCCTGCAATTGCCGATAAGAGGATTGCCGAATACCGCGCCCAAATCGAAGCTCTTCACAAGGAAGGAGTCTCCACATCAGTAGAGGACATTCGCATCCTGGACGAGCTGTTCCAGCGGGGCAGTGAAGTGTCTAAGCGGCTCAGAAGCCCGCAAAGTGATGACTCTCAAGAGCGCAAGAAGCTGCGCGAAGACGTGGCGGCGCGCCAGGGCGATAGTGTGGTCACCGAGCCCGCACTATAGCCCGCCCGCCCGGCCTACGCATTCCCAGCGCCGACGGAGCAGGTGAGTATAGCGCCTGTAACGCCTGTAACATCTGCGCCCATACCTCTCCCTCAAAGGGATCCTCGTCTAGCCGCTTCACGGCTTCCAAGATTGGCCGCCCTGAAATTGATTCAGGCCGCATCCATTCCCGAGAGGGCATCAGCGCCCTCCACGTCACGTGGCACGCCTTCAGCGCTGCCCCCCGGCGCGTCGCGCCCTCTGCGCTCTCCACTACCTCGGATCATTCCGGCAGCCGGACAAGCACCGATGCCCAAATCCCCACGAGCTCCGCCTGCGGCCGTACCGCAAGGTGCGCCGCGGGCCCCCACTCCACCGCCGTTTTCCTATCCGTTGGTCTCTTCGGCCCAACCAGGCGACACTCATGGCTCCGGCGAATCTGCCTCGCCCGAGGGACCCTCCTCACCACGCAAGTACAACCTCTTCTTCTTCTAAAAGAAGAAATCGAAGCTTAAGGTGGCACCAGCGTCTTGCCCAACAACAAGCGTGTCGGTTGCCACAGCGCCCACAGAGACAGCTCTGCCTTAGACGTCGTTGGGATCGGATAACGCTGCAACGTTATCTGCAGCGATCACGATCCTCAACGACGTCCTCAAGGCAATCCAGAGCGGCACCAATCCCGTGCCTATCATCCTGAGCGGCATAGCCTGCTTGCTTAACAATCAAGGCTAGGTCGCTCGGGATATTCACAAACCATAGCTCGGAAGTCTCTACTAAGACAAGGAAAAACCCAACCCACTGTCGCAGGCGGGTCACTCGGCTGGGCAATCCTCGTAAGAGGACGGCCTGGCTTGAAGACTAATGCCAGCGACATTGGGAATATCATCAGGATATTACCCACTAAGGTTTGTGACCACATCCCTAGTCCGGCCACAATTAGGCCAATCTAACCTCAGTTTTTAATATAAACACCCCAAAGCCCCGCGTCAATTTCTTCACGCGGCGACTGAACCTACTGAGAGGAGCGACGACTCCGGACAGTTTCCCGGTGTCCCCTTCGGGGGCGCAGGCGATGACCCGAGCGGAAATATGGGCCAGTCGTAATTTAGACTTTGCAGTGAACACACATGAACAAGTAACCCAAGTAAGAACAAGTAAAGATGGACACCAGCTCTGAAGAAGCCGCTCAAGTGATTGCCCTATTGCAGTCGGGGATGCGGCAGTGTGACGTTGCTCGACAGTTGAACCTGTCCCGTTTTTCAGTTCGACGGGTGTTCCAACGTTTTCAGCAGACTGGTGGTTATGTTAGAAAACCGGTATCTGGAAGAAAACGGTGCACATCAGAAAGAGATTACCGTTTCATCGTTACGACATCTTTACGAAACCGTTTTACAAATGCTGTTGAGTTGCAACAACAGCTTCGATCAACTCGGAGAACATCTGTGAGTGCTTCTACGATAAGAAGAAGGTTACACGAAAAGAGTTTAACAGCCCATAGACCTGCTAAAGGTCCAAAACTTACTGCACAGCATCGCAGAGATCGCCTAGAGTTTGCTCGCAATCATTGCGAGTGGACTCTAGAACAGTGGCGGACCGTACTCTAATCTGATGAGACGAGGGTCTGTCTCTTCTGCAATGACAGACGTAGAAGGGTCTACAGAAGACAGGGGGAGAGGTTCACACAACCCTGCTTCGATGAATCCGTCGAATACGGGGGTGGCTCGTGTATGTTTTGGGGCGGCATTTCCGTCGACGGGAAAACGGAACTTGTGTGCGTTTCCCGGACTCGGGGTGGCCGTGGGCAAGGGTCATTAAATGCTGGTCGGTACATTACTGAAATCCTGGCGGAACGTGTGGTCCCGTATGCTGGTTATGTCGGTGATGGATTCATGTTAATGCATGATAATGCTCGTTGCCACACCGCGGCTATTGTACGGGATTATTTACAGGAGGTCGATATCCCTGTTATGCATTGGCCAGCACGAAGTCCAGACCTTAACCCAATAGAACATCTCTGGGATGATCTAAAACGGCGCGTGCGAGCTCGAGATCCAGCTCCAGCCACTCTTCAAGAGCTCCAAGATGCGGTACTTGAAGAGTGGGAAAATACCCCAAGAGGCTGTTGCGATCCTTGTAAGGTCCATGAAAGATCGCATGGAAGCCGTTATCAAGGCAAGGGGGGGTAACACTAGGTTTTAAGAACTTTTTTTGTATTTATTAAGTTTTTTTTTTAAATTATTAATTTGCAAATTTGTACATACCCTGTCTTTTTCTTTAATTTCTCTTTCGTCTCGTTATAAAAGTAAAATTCAATTAAAATTCCTGAAAGCTAATGAAATTACCTTTCGAATGATACCCTCAAACCACAACATTGCCACTGGCCTGTTGTGTTAAAATAGTATTTAAATTATTTTTTTCGGATGTGCGATTTTTTTGACGCCGAGTGTATGTACACATTTTTATAACATCTGTTTTGACTTAAAACATAAGGTGTACTTCTTCATTTAATGATAACTAAAATAATGGACAGAGGAAAAAAGTATTTTTCGTTTCACTTTTCGTCATTGAATAAAAGTCTTGAGCTCCGCTCTACTAGAAAAACGTTTTCCTTGAGAAGACGGTCTTTTCCTTTAGCTACTTGCGCGACAAGTCGTATTTCTCGTCTTCCTACTCAACACAGCACTGAAATAGCGAAAACGAAGACTTTCTCTACTTCCTCTGCATTGTTGTAAAGCGGTGTCTTACACAGGCCCATTTCCCAACATTCAGTAAACATAGGACGCTACTTTTTATGTACATTTTTACCCCAAATATGGGCGAAAAATGATTTTCACGGTAAACTACAAACTTTCCATTATGTGTATGTCTTTATTTAAGTGAAAATTCTCTTGGCGCGATGAGTGTAAAATTTCAACATCGAATTTATGTGCAGCGTTTTCGTCGAACGTTTCCGTTTTTCTTAATTCATATTTATCAGTCAATGATACAACATGCGAAGCTAAAAGAAATAGGTCTTATAATATACATCTAACATCGCGTTGGTTACAGTTTCATCGACGCAAGATATGCTTAAGACGTTCTTGATGAATTTTGGTGTAGACAGATTGAATCTCGGAGAAGGACATAGGCTACTTTTGTCGCAAAAATAAAACTTGAAGGGAGTGAATAAGGGGATGACAGTTTGTATAAGGAACCAATTATTCTTAAGTGTTTCAGCAGCTTTTGAAAAATCATCCCTCATGACGGTACTGTAGCGGATAATTTAATTATTTTTTTATATTTGTATCTATAGTCTGTAGAGAATAGTAATTCGCTAGAAAATAGTTACCTATCGGATCCTAGCATTGCTATAAACCATAGTCTCGACAAAATAAATATATTGTGTGAATATGACTACAAATGGTCTCAGGCGATCTAAGTCGATCAGAAAGATACCCGATCACTGACAGACATCAATTATTATACACAAATTCAACGATTATATAAAGATAAGTTTTATTTCGCGAATCCCGCTATTCCCTAATCCCGCTATCCTATCCCGATATTCTCAGTAACTTCCCGTTCCATTTTAAGTGCATTCCGTTCCCAGTCGGCATCTTCTTCGCTATGGCAATAAACAAAGCTCGGACGCTGCATACAGCTGGAGTAGACCACGCGATCAGCTCTTGTTCCTAACACGCATAGCACTATGTGATATTTTTCCGCATGAGTTACGCAAAGTTTGTGTAACGCCAGGCCATACAACTTCAATATATACATCTCAAAAATCTTAAATAATACGCGAACGAAGTCGCGGGCACAGCTAGTTACATAACATAAACATCCCAACATACGAACTTTAAAATTTATATTATAGTGACATTGTCAAATAAATTACTTTACAGCATGCCAACAATTTTTTTTTTCTGTAAATAAATTATAAATTATCTGGCAAGTAACATTTGACAAAAATAGTTGTTCGCTTTGTATGCCGCATGTTGTTACATTACAATTGACAATTTAAGCTCTTATTTAATTATAAGGTAACGAAGAACAAGCGCACTAATTGATTTTGTGTCAGTCGGTTTATAGGAAGATAGTAAACATGTGTGGTCTGGAAAAAAGTTTGTCCAATACTTTGTTAATATTATTTGCAATAGGTAAGTAGAATGTTGTAATACTAATTTCAATTATTTCATAATTTAGTAAATGACTACTGACTCTGAAACGGTCTAGAATCATCAGTTTTAAATCCTGTTTGGATGCCCAACCAACCAGGGGGAGTCAGCCGGGTTATGTCTTACTCTTACCGACTAAAACTCCACGGTGGTCTCCATCAGCGCTAAAGAGGGTTCACGGGATCTCCATGGCTCGGCTACTGGCCCGACCCGTAAACAGTAGTCACTGATCCCAGCACTCTCTCAGTGCTATCCTGGTGACACGAGACCACTTCGAGACATCGTCCTCCCTAGGGAGGAGCGAAGCAGGGTCCTGTTTCAACTCGACCATTCGTCACTTCGCTGTTTGCCACTTTTTTTTATTGGCTACAGTGACGAGACAAGCAAAACGTTCACCTGATGGTAAGTACAACGTCTGCCCATAACCAATGCTGTGTCACCCAGATCATTTATGTGTGGCACCACACTGCGCCCGCCACCCAGAGACATCAGTTCTTAAGTCTCATATGCCGAGTGATTACACTAGCTCTCAGTGCCCTTCAGACCGAGACAGTAATGTTTGCACACTACTGCTTCACCGCATAATAACTGTCCCTGCGGAGGTACCTACCTAGACGGATTGCTGCATAGGAGCCTTTCTACCAGTAAAAGTGTACTGATTATATTAAAAATCTAATAACTCAACTATCTCGTCAATTTAAGTGTTTGATAGTTAAAAATCATACAAAATTATGCAGTAGATACGTCACTTTCTTTTTAATCATTCTAATAGGCAAGGTAAGTATGCAAAATAATTTAAATGAGTGCCGATATTAATTAACTCAGATAAAATCCTGTCCGTAATAAATTTACAAATAATTAACACCATTAATCACAATAGACACGATAATTAATAATTGATAATTTAAGTGCAGCAAAAAGTAATTTTTTGCGTGATATCTTATACTTTACGTATATGATTTTGTTAAAAAAAAGGAAAGTAAAAGCCTATAATGATGCAGCCACTGCTGAGTAAAGGCTTATTTCTCAGAGGGTTTTGCAGCCGCGAAGTTTGCCACGCTGCGCTAGTGCGGAGTAGTACGTCGCCGAAATGTTCAGACATGCAGAATTCCTCACGATGTTTTCCTTTAATTTTAGTGGTGTCGAAACTGGAAATCGAATCCAGGTCACTCGCTTACCACGGAATTTAAAGCGAGCGTCTAATCCCTGAGCTACCACGACTCTTGAAATTGTTATAAATTATATACTACTAGCGATCCGCCCCGGCTTCGCACGGGTAGATAGATATTGGAAAGATAAATTAGTAAGTACTTTATTTGGACAAACACAACAACAACAATCCCTTCACTAACATTTTTGTAGTGACTATGCTCATCGGCGAATCTGCAGCTGTTCAGGTAAGATTAAGTTACCAAAATAATGTTTTATTTATGGGAACATAAGCCATGAAAGTTTAGTGGCTCAGAGCTTCCTTGTAAACAATATTTCATGTCGTGTTAGCAAAATAAAACGACCACTCTCGACCGCTGCGCAAAGGGAGCCGCGTACCTCGATGATGCCCTAGTCGCATGAAACTGGGCGGCGGCGCGGCGTTAGAGACCGCGCCGCTGTATTTATTATAGAGCGTTACAAAGTTTTAAACAAAATATAATTAAAATTAAAAACCACTATTCAATTGTTTCTAGTTTACAAAAAATAAAATGAATAGGTATGTAGGAATCAATAGAACTTAGTATAATCGCGGTAGCGCGGGCGAGTGTGTGGCTGTTCGATCACATAGCATTTATTTTTACTTTTAGCATTTTTATACCCGTCGTAATTTCTAAACGATAGGTCCGAATCGAATAATACAAATAAGAATTTACATGTACATAATCAACCTTGACTATGAAACTATTTTGTAGGATAAGGATTAATATTATGATACGAATGTCATCATCTTTCGATTCTACCCGTGTATTGATTGACTAATTTAAACAAAAAGCGGTTACTGTGACTTATCTATAATAGTTAGACATAGCCTCGCGAACTTTTTTGTGAGTAATGATGAGTACTATGAAAATGTAGTACATTATTTTCTTTAACATTAATAGTTTTTGCAGCGCACGCCAAATAATGACTTTTGTTAGTAAATTTTTGATACCTTGAGTTACATCATAGCAATTTTCTTAAGAATCTCGGTTTTTTTTAAAATAAAATATAACTCATGTTAGTCGTTGATACTGTAGTTGTATATAGGTGAAAGAAAATTTTAAAATCGGTTTAGTAGTTTTTGAGTTAAATCGTTACAAGCAAACATACAAAAAATCAAATCTTTCTTCTTTATAATATTAGCTTAGACAACTGGACAGTTTATATGTTTGAACTCGCTAAATTTTTTTTCATTAGATTATCCGTTAATTGAGGATGGTTCTAGGCCAGTGGTGCTCAAACGATCGACTAACAACATGTTTATTGTGCGGAAAACTAATATCTATGCCTCGATCCACCATACCTAGACGACAATCCTGCATCACTCATACTTGCAGCTTCTTAGAGTCGATCGATTGTAGTCGTAACAATATTGATGTAGATCAAAAGCAGTTCAAGTTTGAGCACTCCTGTCTAAGCTATAAACCGTAGTCGGCTTATTTTTCGCGGGCGAAATCGCGGGTCATCGCTAGTTTATATGATAAGTTAAGAAAAGGCGTTCGTCTTGTGGTCATGGCGTTAGATTATCTGCCATCCCTTTTTTTGTAAATGTCAAAATCATGGGTAAAGTCGATTAAAGTATAATACCTGAAAAATTTCATGAGCTTCAGATGTTTGTATTTATGTATTTAAGAAATACTAGCAATGCTGTTAAGAATTATTTAAGAATTACTAATATTCCTGTTAACTACTCCAACCAAGCTTAAACGCTTGTGTTAGTAGATCGTTCACGTGTGTTGGACTGCTGATCCTCCTTTTGTATCGGCGTCCAAGAGGAGAAGCAGCATGCCGGGCCGGTGTACCCTCAGCGCCGGAAAGTAAGGTCTCAGTTGCGTATTTGCTGCCCGGCGGCTAATAACCCTGCGAGCACTCTCTCTTTTACGAGAGGGGGAGGGATATATTAAGGAGTTCACGGCGGCTCAGTTGTACCCGGTCATTGAGGCAGTCATGGGCAGGATTAATTTCTGCCGACGCTGGAATCTCGAAACCCTTTTGGAACGGAGTGCTGGTGACTTGGACTCGATTTCACCGATCGCTTTGGAAACCAAGTTTAATAAAACCACGTTTTACTGAACTTAGTTCAAATGTATCATTTGAGCTCGGTTTTCGTCTAACCGATTTCACCGGCTCCATTTTGATCGCGTTCAGAAAAACGAAGTTTACGTGAAATATCGTCACAATCTAAAACAAAAACTCGATGTATTTATTATTTTGCGACATCAAACAGCCTGTTTTTATGCATAAGACACATAGGTATGCAAACAATAAACAAAACGTATTAAAAATATTTATTGTGTTTACATAGTTGTGCAATTGACAATGCCAGCTCTCTAAACGCGTTTAAAGAGCTGTGCGTCGAAAATTGTGCGTTCAGAATTTGAACCGCGTTTAGCTTTAATCGCGTTCAGTTGATGTTGGTGAAATGCAAACAGCAGGATTGAACTCAGTTAAACGCTTAAACTTCGTTCAGCTTGAACTGATCCCGTTTAGTTTCAACGGTGAAATCCGCCCTTAGCCGCTAGCAGCCGCGAGGATGAAAATTTCTGTAGAAATCCGCCAAAGCTCAAGTGTTGGCATTTCGTGAGAAGTTGAATGGCTTACGGAAAGAAGAGTGACGAAGAGAATTACTTTCGCATTTATAATATTCAAGTATGGATTATTAGAAATATTTAAACTACCATGAACGAAAATAATGATGACCAAAATGCAAATTTTATTTAAACCGTGCGCATAGCCCCTAATTTCTATTACGCCGGAAAGATTTTATGCCGGAAGCCTAAATGTTTTCGAAATAAAAAGTAGCTTTCATTGTTCTCAGAAAAGTTCCCTACCTGCCAATGAAAGTCGCGTCAAAATCGATTCAGCTGTTTCAGAAATTATGCCGGACAAACAAATAGGCAGTGAGACAAATATTGTAAAAACGCGTATTTGAGTTTTGTTCGCTGCGAGTTATTATTTTTTCTTAATCTCATATGTATTGTCTGAATGTAAGAAAAAAACTTTATTGCGAAATCACAGACAGACACAGTGAAAGCCAAAAAGACTAACAGCAAAAACATTATTGAAATTGTGTCAAATATTTGTCTACATGAATTTAGATTTCAAAGTTATGGTTTATGTATATAAGTTTCGGTTAAACCAAACCTGGCTGGGCCCGCGAGCACAGCTATCTGAATCCGATGAAGCTGTATAAGTCACAAGGCTAACAATCGAACCATCATCAAAATGATATCAAATATTTTTCGGTAAGTTAATAACTGCTGAGTGCTACATGAAATATCATATCTAAAAAGTCTATATGTTATTGATCGAATGGTCTGGATGAATGTTGTATTGAACTCTCTTGAGGTTTATTTATCATTGTACATTTTTTATTTGTATATTTATTTAATCAATTGAAGGGTTTATTAATTATTATTACAGGTTAGTTAGTTTAGGTTTACATGTTTTTCATTGGTTGTAAATACTTATTTTAAATTGTGTTGTAAATCTATACAGGTACATAAAAATAGAGCGGTCTGTCTGTGATTTCGCACTAAAGTTTTTTTTCTCAACCCATACAATACATATGAGATAAAGGAAATATAATAATTTACAGAAAACCAAAAGTCAAACAAGCGTTTTTAATTTTCTTTTGTATCTCTGCCTGTTTGTTTGTCCGGGCTAATTTCTGGAACAGCTGAATCGATTTTGACAGGACTTTCATTGGCAGGTAGGGGACTTTTCAGAGAGCAATCTAAGCTACTTTTTATGTCGAACATATTTAGGGTTCATATCTGAAAACCGAATATAATCTGAAAACCTATAATAAAAATTAGGGGCTATGCGCACGTCTTTAATTTGCATTTTGGTAACATTATTTTGGTTCTTTTTTTTTTATTGGATAAGTCGACGAAACGAGCAAAACGTTCACCTGATGTAAAGTGCAACGTCTACCCATAACAAATGCTATGTCACCCAGAACATTTATTTGTGACACTACACTGCGCCCGTCACCCTGAGACATCAGTTCTGTAGTCTCATATGCCCAGTAATTACGCTAGCTCACAGTGCCCTTCAAACCGAAACACAGTAATGTTTGCACACTACTGCTTCACGGCACAATATCTGGCCCTGTGGTGGTACCTACCTAGACGGATTCCTGCATAGTAATTTTTCATGGTAATTTAAATATTTCACTTAATCCATACCTACGAAAGTAATTCTCTATGTCCCTCTTGAGTTTTTCTTAAGTTTTCAGGGTTAAATCGCTGAGCCGATCTTGACGAAATTTGGCAAGATAGCTTGCATCCTGAAGACGGATATAGGTTCTTTTTATCCAGAAAAACATATAGTTTTCACGGTTTTCATTTATTTAAAAAAAAACCTGATCCACGCGGACGAAGTCGCGGGTATCAGCTAGTTTTAACTATTTCTTTATCATTTCTTAGATTCAGCACAATTGAACAAATTCGTAGACTTCAAATACTCATAACTTTTTATAGAATAAATCGATTTTAATAAAACGAAGACTAACTGTTACTGGAAGACACGCTTTATGAATTTCTTACTAAGCTTGTTGAAGAAATTTAGTACTTTAGACGTGATGCGTTCACAAACAAACAGACAGACAATTCTTAAAATTATAGAAAAAACTTTTATTCATATTAAATTCAATTACTTATTTTTAGCCCCCCTCAATCATTTATTTCTCAAAATTTTAAAATGTACAGACACTAACAGTTTACATTTTTATTATATGTATATATTCACAATTACAGATAGCATGGACTTGTAGAGAACGCAGTGAGTTATCAATTATTTAAATTATCCTACTTTAAAAGTATTTTTTCATTTTCAGTTTGTTATTAAAGTAAATTGAAAAATAATATAAAATTAACATTTAAATATGTATAACAGTACCTCTCTACAAAAATTTTTAAGTGCGGATTGAAACGTGTTTGTGTCTGACATGTTGTTTTTTTTCAAATCAATTTCTTGAATCATTATAGGAATGTTGTAATCTTCTGCTCTTCTAAAAGTTTGAAGAGTGGAATATATTTTGAAATATATAATATATAATATATAAAATGCGAAAGTAACTCTATCTGTCCCTCTGTCTGTTTGTTACCTTTTCACGGTTCAACTGCTGAACCTATCTTGACGAAATTTGGCACAGAGATAGCTTGCATCCTGAAGAGGGCAATAGAGTTCGTATCCTACCCGTACCATTGTTTTTAGAGCCGGAAAGAATCCACTCTCCACGTGTCTACGGACTTAAGGACGAGCGCGCAGTTTAGTGGTCAGATGAATACTGTGACTCGGGTCTTGGATTCCTTTCTCAGCCATGCTAAGATTGGTGCAACATATTTGTGCAATACACAAATTGTTAGATTTCGGATCTGGGGGTCTAATGTGTAACTCTGGTTGGTTACCAGAGTTACAAAATAGACCTCCTGGATGAATTTCAAAGATATCTCGTATTGTTTACACTAACTGCATCCGAACGTTTCTCTAATCTTATCGCATAAGTGTTTCCTGTGTGTGCTCAGCAAAAAGACTGTTAATGCAGTAACTTTACTTTGATACTCGTAGCACAATATATACCATACATTTGGTGGTAGGAATCCTATGCAGAGATCCGTCTAGGTAGGTACCACCCCAGGGCCAGTTATTCTGCCGTGAAGTAGTAGCGTGCAAACATTACTGTGTTTCGGTTTGAAGGGCACTGTCAGCTAGTGTAATCACTGGGCATTTGAGACTTAAGAACTGATGTCTCAGTGTGACGGGCGCAGTGTGGTGTCACACAGTACACAGTTTCTGGGTGACACAGCATTTGTTATGGGCAAGCGTTTCACTTACCATCCTGTGAATATTTTGCTCGTTTCGTCACTTTTTCCAATAAAAAACGACGTTGAAAAGCAACGAAAATAGATTATCTCATAGTCATTCAAGTATGAATGAGCAGTAAACCAACAAGAAAACCTACTTCATTACAAAAATCGACCTGTCATGGAATTTTTAAACATTAAACTAGAGATAGCGCTTAGGGCGACGAGGAGAACTACTTTTAGAGGTTGAATGAACGCTCTATAAGCAAAAAAAGGTATTATGAGTATTAAAAGTGTTTTTGATAAATTATAACAAAGAAGGGCCTAGAAACAAGTAATCAAACTAAAGACAATTAGAAAACAATAAATCTTCTTCGAACTTGCAATACTTGGATACAATTAAAGACTAAAATAATAGTCCAATCGATTAATGCTGATATATTTTTTTCATGCACCATTTCTGGTGATTCCCCTTTGGGGTAGCTACGCCTTAATAGTAAGTATTTTAGTAATATCTAATACAAACGCATTCTTTAACATCAATTCCTAAATCTAAAATATATAATGCCTGCGACAAGAACTAGTGTTAAAGGTGTGACTTTATAGTAATTATTCATTTCAAAGTCAAGTTATTTTAAAGAAATTTGTGACTCAAATACAGTCAACTTAAAGAATATAAATCATATATTATGTAATCAAAAATACTGCTAACCATATTTCTCATAAAATGTTATCCAGTGCACTGTCTTAGTCAGAATATTGAACAAGAAATAAGAGTATTAGTCAGAAATTACTCGTCGTCGTCGTCGTCGTTTCAGCCTATCAATAGTCCACTGCTGAACATAGGCCTCCCCCATAGATTACCACAAAAGTTTGTAGCTATCGTTTTTGAGGGGATTTTGCCATAGTTGCCACGCTTGGCAGACGGGTTGGCAACCGCAGTTTAATTTTTCAGATGTTCCAGCAAGATGCTGCTGCCCATCTCCTGGTTTTTATTTTCCCTCTGTCGACTTTTACGACACCCACGGGATGAGATGGGGTGGTAGATTCTCTTAAGCCGCTACCATACGGCAGAAATTACTAATACTCTTCAATAGAAGGTTAAGTGACAGAGTAACGTTAAGTATTTCTGGACGAAAGAGGTGATGAAACTCAGATGCTGAAAAACGGAAAATGCCTGACTGATTTGGCATTTTTTTACTGGTGGTAGGATTGCTTTGCGGGACTCCGTCTAGGTAGGTACCACCCCAGGGCCAGTTATTCTGCCGTGAAGCAGTAGTGTGCAAGCATTGCTGTGTTTCGGTTTGAAGGGCACTGTGAGCTAGCGTAATCACTGGGCATTTGAGACTTAAGAACTGATGTCTCAGGGTGACGGGCGCATTGTGGTGTCACACAGAAGTATTCTGGGTGACATAGCATTTGTTGTGGGCGGACGTTGCACACGTTTTGCTAGTTTCGTCACTTTCCACAATAAAAAAAAACATCACAATGCATTTAAATACCATTGGTAAAGGAAAAACTATTATTGAGATGATTAGCGCAATAAACGAATTCAAAAGTAAATTGCAACTTATGGATAGATCAACTGAAAAGAAAGGATCAGAAACATTTTCCATCTTTGAAAGCAAGGATTCCTCAGTTGAATTATGATATTTATGAGGCAGAATTATCAAATATTTTGAGCCAATTCGAAATACGTTTTTATGATTTCAGTAAATTGGCAAATAACGCATCATTTATGAGTTATCATTTTTCGTGTAAAACCATTGAGGAATTAGCTACTGATATATCAAGACAGTTTAACATGGATACATGTTCTGTTGAAAATGAGATTATATCAGATATACATCTCAGAGCCACAGCATCTGAAAGAAAATTCTGGTGTTTTATATCTAAAGATAAATATCCGAACCTAAGACAAATCGCTCTTCCTGACGGCAATGTTTGGGCTAACAATGAGAGTCTGCATTTTCTGAAATGAAGATAATTAAGTCAAAATATGGCAATCAACTAACTGACGAACATATGTGATCGTACTAGCGATTAGCACTCGCTTATGACGTACCATCTTATGAAAAGTAGCAGTGGACATGCACTGCCACGGTTCAACATCCAAAGTCACTCTTTAGTTACATTTAACACTAGAACTCTTTTGTTTTGTAACAAAAGAGTTCTAGTGTTAAATTAACAACCAATAAATTCGCAATTTTGAATAATTTGATTTGATTCTTCATTGATATTTTAGTTCGGTCTGCACACACTACACTTAAAACACAAACCAAAAAACATGCATATTGTGCGGAAAACTAATATCTATGCCACGATACACTCTACCTAGACAATCCTGCATCACACATACTCGTACTTGCAGCCCATCAGAGTCGATCGACTATTGAGGTAGATCGCAGCTTATGCTATCTCTTATATCTTATAGTTATCTTATATCAGTCTAATAGCATAAGACTGATATAAGATTATGTACTAGATAAGGTACTTTGACTTTGCGTAGAACTTGAATAATAACCAAATTATTTATTTTTAATGGAAAAAGGGACGGGACGAGCAAATCGTTCACCTGATGGTAAGTGCAATGTCTGCCCATATCAAATGATGTGTCACCCCGTACATTTCTGTGTGGCACCACACTGCGTTAGCCACCCTGAGACATATGTTGTTATGTCTCATATGCCCATTACACTAGCCATCAGTGCCCTTGTAATCGAAATGCAGTAATGTTTGTACTCCACTGCTTGACCGCAGTATAGCGGGCAATGCGGTGTTACCTACCTAAACATATTCCTGCAGCGGAATATTACCAACTGTAAAAAATAATATGTACGAACAACTCGCTAAGATTGCATCGAGTGTGTTAGCGTAACAATCTTTCTTATTATCATCATCAATCTTCAAATCTTTGTGCACACAAAGCGCAAAAAGACAAAGGCAACTTAAAGGCAATATTCAATGTTCTTTAGTGCACGTCTTATACTTCATGTCTTATACTAATACTTCTATGCTTAAAGTTAGCGTAAGCCAAAATGATATTCTCAATTTGAAATTCGAAATGTGTGCATGAACCGGTGGTATTGATAGTATACCGGTAGTTATTCTTAAAATTGAGTCTTAAAACAAGTGAGTTTACGTTCGAACCGCCTTTCTTAGTAGATCCGATCTGTTTCAGAATCTCGAAAGTTAACAAACGAAAAGATAGTATAAAAAGGTAGACCTATTCAATTACAGACAGATCATGATAATCTCCATAACATGTAACATTAAACAGGGTGTTTCAAACACCTAAATCGTATCGTATTTCGTAATTAAGATCTTTATGACGTAATGACGATTTCACTACTCTACTCGGGGCCTCCTGGTGCACATCACTCACCAGCTATTGAGACCCTTAAGAGTTTTAGACGGGCTCTAGCTTCGCAGAATATTCTAAACGTTTTACTATGATTTGGCATGCTTAACATATCAGTAAGCTTCCGTCATTCAATATTCTCTTCATTTGTGTGCAGGGGGATTTCACGTGTAATCGGTTCAAAGGGAAAGTATTTCCAAAAATGTACGATATGCTGATCCCTGCACTAAGCGCAAAGCGCAAAATTTTCAATTTTAAATTAACGCTATTCCGTTTTTAGCGGGAGGGTTAGCATTTGTTGTACCATCTTTGCGGAGTTGTCACCATGAGGCATTGGTTCAGAGCGCACCGCGCATTTGCGGTGGAACAATACAAACAATACTGGTGAATCGTTGGTTCGAACGCGTCGTGCTGTCTGTTCCCACTTTGATATTCGGCGATTAAACGATGCTCCAAGCACGCAACTCATCTGGTCATGGGTGAAAAGATTTCGACAAAAAGGGACAATGGTTTATAAGCCATCACCGGTACCGTCCTCTTCAGTAGCAACACCGGAACGTGTGGAACAGATGCGACAAAAAATAATTCGAAAACCATCAAAAAGTCATCCGTTCGCGTAATTATGAAAACCAAACTAAAACGTCATACCTACAAAATGCAAATGGTTCAAAAATTTAAACGCTAGAACAATGTTGGTACGATTTCGTACCCCCAGTGATGAAGCTAATTTCCACATCGGGGCTACGTCAAAAACAAAATATGCGCTATTGGAGTCTAGACAATCCAAAGGAATGGCATCAGAAGAGGTTGCACTGCCCTAAAACGACAGTATAGTGCGCGATTTTGACTCAAGGAATATATTTTCAATCAGGGAGAAACTGTCACTTCTTCGGTGTACTGCCGTACGATTGATGAGTTTTTGTACCGCAATTGCAAGTGTATCGTGGGTGCAACAATAGGACTCACTTTCAGAAGATGGGGCAACTCCACATACAGCTTGCACATACATTAAGGGGCATTTTCCCTGAAAAATTAATCAGCAAGTATGTAGACATTCCATGGCCACCTTGATCACCGGATATGACGCCGAGTGATTTTTTCTTGTTTATCCTCGCACCATATCTGCCCTTCAAGAAAACATTCGGCGTGAAATCGCCATATTTGCCAATATGAGAGTTCGCTTGCAAGAGTGTATTAAAAGGTTACTGAAAGACATAATATTTAAAAAGAAAATAATTAAAGAAATATTTTAAAATTACTGGTTTATTTGTAATTTAATTTTAAAATCGATAAATGTCATTTGCAACATCTCACACACTCTCTCTCTCTCTCACACACACTCACACACACACACACACACACACACACACACACACACACACACACACACACACACACACACACACACGCTAGCGCGCGCGCACGCAAATACACAGAGAGAGAGAGAGAGAGAGATAAACACTCAGTGAGAGAGAGAGACTAGACACAAAAATATAATATTATTATTAAATAACATTTTGTAACTATAAATGGAGTAATATTTGTGAATATTTTTAATAACTTTCATGAAGTCGCGAAAACAAGCAGTTATCGAAGATGTATTTTTGCGAGTGCTGCGTAAATAATTGTGATAGGTCAAAATATAAAAAAAAACTTCGATAGCGTGTCTATCCGCAACGGTTAGCCTAAAATATTGAAAAAAGAGAGTAAATATAGACTTTTGAAATGCTTTAATCTAAAGACTTCAATATTAATTTGAAAATACTGATTTATTAAATGAAATACGTTCTTTGTTTTGTGCATACTAAAGAAATGATAACTGTCCTTAAATCATTACATTGGGATGAATACTTAAGACTTTTCAAGATTGTTTCTGAAATTCTGAATTCTGAAAGACTTTTTTTCATTCGCAAAATAAAAAAAAATTAAATAAACTTTTGTAGTTTTGATACAGGTTATAGATGCTTAGGAGGCTATTAACTACAAGGAATCCAGGTACCGCGTACCGATCTCATTCGTCGTCGGTCAAAGCATGACTCGTCCATCTCGATCAGAACGGAGGCCAGGTTTTTTCATTTAAATTTTTTCAAAACGATTCTTCGTAATATAAAAAGGTACGGATATAAAAAATACGAATATAATAGACGAGATGATGCCCTCCTGGGCAAGAAGTGTTGTTGATCTTGCTGTAAGCACCTATATCGCCCTCTTGTAATTTGACTGTTAGCTGGTAAGTTATCTAGCATCATTTTACATAGACCTTCAAAATAGGTTATCTCATTCTAATTACAATTTCAACTATAACGCACTTTATCTATTTTGACATAGAATAATTAAAAAAATAGCTTTTTGCTTATCAGTACTTAACATTCATTGTTAGTGACAGGTGGCTTCAAAAAATTCGACAAATATGAGTATTCGGAATAAAATCTTTACCAATACGTTATTCGTTATATTTATCATGGGTAAGTCTCACTTTCTAATAATTGCTGTTACATTTACTTGGTCACACGTCTGTATGAACATGTATAAACTTTAAGATATGCAAAGATGTGGTAATAGTTTTCAAACTTTATACTGTTTAGGTACGACTTTAGGGCCCGCAAAAGATGGTATGGTTTAGTTAGGCACTGTCCTCCAACCCAGCTCCTTTTTCTCTATTTATTTTTTTAAAAAAGACCAAGATACAGTAGGAAGTCTCGTAAGTGTGTTTTACAGATATTCATTTAACACGCACAACACAATCAGACCCAACAATTTTGAGTTTTTGCACAAGTGTTGGATTCAACCCAGGACCCGCTAGAAGTCAGGTACTCTGACTACTGTCGTCAAAGCTGCTGTTAAACTTTGTGGGTCAGTTTTTCCGTATGCGGTCTCACGTTTTCGTGAAGAAGACCGACTACAAGAATCTTCGGCAGTTTTTCTCGCACAACATCAGCCAGCTTTTAGAACTATATTTCGGTTTGTAGGGATGACACATAAACTAATTAATGGGCATGTGAGTCTCTATGTGACAAGTGCAGTGTAGTGTCATAGTAGTAGACATAGTGAGTTTCAATTACCATCAGGTAAACGATTTGTTCGTCTCGTCACTTCCTTCCATTAAAAAAAAACTGAAGGTTATGATAGTAGCAGTCTGTTATCGAGCAGTTTTAAGAACAGCGTAATTTGAGAATCCCAGAAAACCATATGCAAAGACATATGAGGGTGCGAGATAGGTTTCAGTAGCGTTGAAGGAACTAACAGCAACCCGGACATGGCTCAAGCTGGTACCGTAATCCATCTTGGTCGATGGCGTTTGGATATCGTATTCGACCCTGACACAGCGTTTATCCTCCCCGTCTCCCACGAATACTTAACCTAGTTGGCTTGTCCAGCAAATACGGTGGAGTACCGGGTAGGCGACCCCAGCCTCCCGAGCTACTGCCGTCTCCTCCGGCTCCTTCTGAGATAGCAGTATCTTACACCTTATAGTTCCTTTCCCAACTTCCCATTAGGAACAACTGAAAGGTAGGAAAAGTGCCCATGGCTATCCACTTGTGGGAATGCAATGGGGAGCAAGAATTTTAACTCATACCAAGTAACCGTATATGTCATCCTTGATTATATGCGTGCCTTTGATGCGATAAACCTAACTCTACTCTTATTCAAGTTGTCTTACTATGGGTTCGATGTAGATAGCGTTAGGTGGTTTCTTAGTTACTTATCCTCTAGATCCCAATACGATGAAGTAACAAATATGGATGGCTCAAAGACAGCTCCACCTCGATATATTTTGTACAGGGGTACTTCTCAGGGCTCAATTCTCGGCCCCCTGCTGTTCATATCATATAGTGCTGATATTATCTCATGCATAAAACACTGCAAGTATAATATTTATGCGGATGACCTACAAATATACTAGCATCGTCATCCTAATGAAACCGGTGAAGCTGTTATGAAAATTAATGATAATCTGGATCGTATAGTCTATCACAATGGTCGGATATTAATTGCCTTATGTTAAACACATCCAGATCTAAGTACATAGTCTTAGGAAAAAAAACAGTTATATGTAATCACTTCTCAGCAGCCACATTAGTCTTTTCTTAATCAGTGCCCTTTAAACCGAAACACAGTAATGATTGCACACTACAGCTTCACCGCAGAATAACTGGCTCTGGGGTGGTACCTACCTAGATAGATTCCCGTTTTTTTTTCATAATGTGACGGAACGAGCAAAACGTTCACCTGATGGTAAATGTAACGTCTGCCCATAACAAATGCTGTGTCACCCAGAAACTGTGTACTGTGTGACACCACACTGCGCCCGTCACCCTGAGACATCAGTTCTTAAGTCTCATATGCCCAGTGATTACGCTAGCTCTCAGTGCCCTTCAAACCGAAACACAGTAATGTTTGCACACTACCGCTTCACGGCAGAATAACTGGCCCTGGGGTGGTACCTACCTAGACGGATTCCTGCATAGGAATCCTACCACCAGTAAAACTACCGGTCGACCGACCAGTAGATTGAGCGACGACAAGTACGATTTTAACACGAGAAATCAATAGATGGCAGGTAGCTCAGGAATCTTATTACCTATGGGGACAGCCTATGTACAGCAGGGGGCTTATGATAGGCTGTAATAATGATGATGACTTTTAACTTCACTTTTTAATTAAAATTACAATCTCTCACTTCTTTAACAAAAACGTTTTGTTTACAGGCTCAACTCAAAGTGCTCAAGCAGCTTATTTACGTTGCTACAAAGGGTAAGAACGTCTGAATATTTTTGAAGATTTTTTTCTGTTTCTTTTAACAATTTTGTTTGAAGGAAGGTATTTGGAAAATTATTAAAAGTGTGTGTTACAAACCATTCCCTACATTTATGGCCCGGTATGCTTTTTATAGCAGTGGTAGCTCAGCCGCGGTGGCTTTGAAATATAGTTTTAGTTTTATAAAAATAATAGAAATATATAAGCCTTATTAGTTGCGTCATAATAATGTTATTTGTATAGCCTCACATATATATATATATATATATATATATATATATATATATATATATATATATATATATATATATATATATATATGTATAGCGTTACGACATCTAGTGTGCAATAGCGAAACTCGTAAGACTATAATTTTGTCTACGGCGTCAAAAATATTTTGTTAAGTATCTGTTGTGTACAAAACATATTAAGATCTAATTCTTTTGCATGAACGTGTTTTTTTGATTGTTGTACAATTTAGTATTATTTACCTTATTTCGGAGCAGAATTCCATCAATAAGAAAATTTTTTTCATTGTGATATCTTTAGTAACACAGTTGCATGTGTGTCTGTTCTGTGGTTAACCACGAATGCTTAAAAATAGCGAGAATACAAAAGTAAACCTCAAGTACGTACTTCTCTTTTTATTTCTACACTCGGGCGTAGTGCTAGGTACCCCAAATTGAAGCTACAAACGTGGGGGGATTTTGCCATAGTCGCCACGCTAGGCAGACGGGTTGGCTACTGCAGTTTATTTATTCAGATGTTCCAGAAAGTTGTCGCTGCCCATCTCCTGTTTTTTATTTGACCTCTGTCGGCTTTTACGACACCCACGTGATGAGACGTCGCGGTAGATTCTCTTAAGCCGCCCCCAAACGGCATTAATAAATATTAAATAAAAACTCCGATAATGATCCCTGTGCTTATATGTATGTAACAATATTTATAGTTTACTATTTAATAAAAAATGTAGAATGTTTCTGTATTTCAGAACGCTGGAAAACCCACAGATAACACCATTAGAATCACCTCTTCCTCTGATAGAGAATGCTTCGTGTATCAATAAAGATTTAGACACAGTATTTTTCGCGTTCGGCTTCACCCGTAGCCCAACTACCAAGGATTCAATCACAATCCTAACTGCTTATTTATCCAAGGGTAATGTTAATGTAATACTCTTAGATTGGGCGGAAGAGGCTAAAATTGGAATATTAGGTACAGTTATTGGATATATAAGGGCCGTTATAAATACGGGAGTGGTGAGTAGACTTAATAAAAGGGTCTTGTAAAAGTCCAATTTTTTTGAAATCTACTAATAACTCTTGAAATTGTATTTATATAACAGTAACACCAAAAAAAAAGATATTGCAAGCATTACAAATATCGAATTAAAAAATCTTTGTCATTTGTTTTGGTGATAGGTTGTTTTGTTGATGATTTTATTCGTTGTAGGAATCCGCCTTGGTGGTTATCACTGCAGTGCCAGTTATTCTTCCCTGCCAACACTACTGTTTAAGCCTTAATGGCACTGATAGCTAGTGTAATTACTCGGTAGGACAATGAGGGCAGCGTGATGAACACAGGAATGTCCTGGGTGACACAGCATTTGTTATGGGCAGACTTTGCACTTATTATCAGATTAACGATTTACTCGTCTCGTAACTTTTCTCCGTGAAAATGATGTTAATAGTATAAACACATTGAAATGCGAACAAAATGTTGTAATTGATAAAAACAATTTTAGTGTTTGGCTAATGGTTTAATAACTTTTGTCTCAGGTTGGCAAAAAGTATGCAACTGCTTTATTAACACTGGCCGGCGCTGGTCTAAATTTGAGAAAAGTTCATCTCATTGGCCATTCTCTAGGCGCCCAATTGAGTGGTGTTGCCGGAAACACAGCTCGAACAAAGGGGGTGGATATAGGACGGTAAGAGTTTTTCACAAACTAGTTAGTTTTATCATTAAATGACATTGCCCAAATTCGCCTAAGAGTCAGCATACATTTAACATATACCATAATTCTTAGCTTATTTTATGCCCCTTTACTCCAAATACTACAATTCAGCCGACACTTCAGATTAATAAACGAAAATTAAATAGGTAATACTTTAATTACGACACTTTACCGTTCCCCGAATAACATAAAATCATCGCTTCAGCGCTGGATCCGTAAGTCTAGAGAAAGGAACCAAAGCTGCTGAAAGCGCTAACTGCCACACAAAATGGCGCAGCTAAAAATCTTAATAAAAATTACAGTGCGAGCGAGAAACAAATAAAGGTTATCTAAGCGTGCGAGTGAGCGTGATTTTGTATGTCCAATAACAATTGAGTATTGACAATTTCCAATAGGCAATGTTTGATTTGATTTTGTTTCTAAATGTTATTTTGGCGATCTTTGTGTTTGTTTGTTAGGTGTTCTGAGTAATTGTTTATAGTTATTTTCGTTTTGCTTTTCGACCAGATTATAGCAACTGATATTTTGAAATAAACCTAAAATCGAATAGCAAGGCTACTTAAAATAACCTCAAAATCGAGAATATTTTAGGTAATAAACAAATTCTGAGAAGTGTCCGTCGTTTTAATCTGCTTTCACGGACACTTAGGTGTTATTTTGAACCCAATAATCAATGTTTTATGACCGTTGGTTCCTGGCCGAACTTGGCATGGGGACCTTTACTTATTTCTATTCTATTATTTGAAGTGAAACATCTTTGGGCACGATAGGACGAAAAATCGTTATGCGTTACCTCAAGCCAGAGGTCGAATGCACAGTGATAAATCTATTTACTTGCGTACACGTTTTCATTCAAAGAATATTTCGATAACAGTGTCAAACACGTGGCCCAGATTTCTTGTTTTATTTCATTTTAACCTCTCTATTAATTGTAGGTATAACATCAAACAAAATACACAATAGTGTGCATGTGTTTTTTGCAGTTATACTTCTTGCGTGTTTTATGGAGGGTAAATTGATATATAATTCGGTGATGTAATTGCTGTTAGCCTTTTTGGCTTTTACAGCTTCATCGGATACTGTGCTCACGGGCCAGGAGCCCGTGTGCCAGGTTTGGTTTGCCCCAAACATAAATAAATAAATAAACTCCTACAAAAACCTCGAAATTCGGACTGTGTCGCATTCGCTGCGTGCCTTTGCGATTTCGAATATCTTAAATGTTTTATCGCCTAATGACCGTCCGAGGGAGGCTGCGGGCCTCCATTCGGACTGTCGACTTGTGTGTCGGGTCGACTTGTGTGTCCGTGGGTAAATTGATAGCTGCGAGCGTAGCCTGTTACGGAAGTGCAACATGATTAAGTTAGCCATCAATAATAACGGAATTGCGACAATCATAGTGAAGTTAGCTTTCAATGATAAATAACTATGTAAATTTATTTTACTGACTAAACATGTCATGTAATATGCCTGCCACTTGCGCCGTACTTGTGAACAGGTGCCGTTGGTGGAGCCTGGTCTGCTCGAGTTTGCAATGTATTTATACATTTATTATTGAATCTTGTCTATCCTTTTGCCATAGACGTGCTTTGGTTTTCTATGAGACTATTATTTGTAAATTTATTTATAATGTACTTTGTAATGATAAAAAAAAACAAAAAAGAGGATACCTACCTAGTTTCTTTCGCCTGTTTCTTTTCCGTCAAAGGAAACTCATTACGAAACGGTCGTAGATTGTAAAAAAACGACGTTAGACAAACGAAATTTAAATTTCTTACGTTGAAGAATAAATAATTTTAATTTCATAATATGAATGATGATAGAATACGAAAGTGAAACTCCTATATAGACTTAACATTATAATTTATTATGACTGACAGTGCCATCTCTTGGACCGCAAACCGCAACTTCAAAGAAAGATTTATACAATTTTTTTATAGATGGCGTTGTTATATGGAAATGTGACAATTATTTTTAATAAATTAAGTTACTGATAAAAAAATATTCAATAGAATTACTGATAAAAAACGTTTATCTATATATTTTTTGGTCTTAAAATTGTTTTCAAGCCTTATAAAATAATAATACTCATAAGGAACTTCAATTTTAACTTGAAAATGCCCTGCAAAAACCAAGACGCAAAAGTTTATTTTCACATTTTATTTAAAATTTATAAATTATGATAATGATTTATCTATACTAATATTATAAATGCGAAAGTAAAGTCTGTTTCTCTGTCTGCTTATTAACTTTTTACGGTTTAACCGCCAAAGTGACCTTGACTTGAGATTGCTTTTTATATACTAAATATTTATATACATTACTTGATATAATTATACAATGTTTATCTCAGTTACTTTTTTCGGACAAGACCACCGACCATAAGTCAAATCTGGCTTCGTTAGGATAGCCAGCTTGAAGAAAACGGTGCACAGGAATTGCAAATAACAAAAAATAAGTGTCCATGTAAGTATGCTTTTTAATTACAAAATACAATCTTCTACTTAAACCATGACTTACCCTCCAGTACCATTATTCGCAAAACAAATGTTGCGAATAATGTTCCATGTCATCATACTTACGAAAATCATAAATTTATGAAATTTACATTGTTATTTACCATTGTTGGCTAACTTCGTCATGTTGCACTTCCGTAACAGCTCTCAATTTTATCTTCTACTAAACGCGCTAAAAGAAGAATAACTTCAAAAAGGGAATAATTTTAAATTTCTAAATAAGAGCACATCACCATTGTTTACATTGGTAGCAAATTTGATTAGAATTGATACAGACTTGACTTACTCTGAACTGTATGAAGAAAATTTAATGTAATGAATATTAACACAGATTTAAGGCGGAGGAGATAACTGTTAGCAGTGGCCCAAGAGTGCGAAACTTTTTTTTCTTAATGTTACATATTCTTTATATAGTTACACGATATTCCTCTCAGTTGAATTTCCTTGAACGAAACCGCCAACCATAAGTCAAACCTGGCTTTGTTAGCATAGCCGGTGTTAGGAAAACGATGCATAGGCACTGCAAATAAAAAATATAGGTTCGTAAGTACGTTTCTTTATCATCGTCATCACATCACATCATCTTTAATTACAAAATAGAATCTTCTACTACACCATGACTTACCATCCAGCTTACAATCAAAACAACAGTATTATGAAGACATTAGCTGTGCCCCGCGATTTCACCAGCGTATAAAAGCCGACCCCGATCAATGATATAAATGTCTACTTCCCTATTTGAATCGAATTTTGAGGTCTAATTTTTTTGCGCGGAATCTTAATAATTATTGTAAAATTAAAGTAACCTAGGTTACCCGCTGTAATATTATCTATCTGTCGGTGAAAGTCACGTCAAAATCGGTCCCGCCGTTACGAGAATTAGCTAGAACATACAGACAGACAGACAGATAGCAAGACAAACATTTTAAAAATTGTTTTTTTCTTATAAGTACTGTATATACTTTCATAAGAATTGAGCAAAAAACTTTTATTTTGTTATTACAAACAGACACTTAAATTTTACTTATTTGTATTAGAGTATTATTTGTATTATTTGTAGTATTCCTGTCTAATACAAAGACTGCGTAGTCCATTTCTGCCGGAAATTCGTGAGAATGCCGAAGTCGTTCGTTGCAATATAAAATCCAAAGTCAGTATCTGTATGAGTGTAGAGTCAGTCGATGCAGTAGAAGAATCCAGGGTCCGCAAAGAATACCAAGTCGAAAAATAAAATCACTAAAACAATGTCGAAGACGCAAAATAACAAGAAGTACAAAGTAGCAATTTAAAAATTAAAAAAATATCCAACGAAGAACGGTATCCTATAGAGGTGGCATAAACATTCACGTACTACAGAATTTTTATAATTTTAACAGTAATTTAATTTTTGAAAATATTTCACACAATTCTATGCAAAAACGCCATCTATTAAAACTTTGTACGAGTATAAAACGTGCGTTTCTTGGTCCTAGAGATGGCACTGCCAGTTACGATAAATTATACTTTTAGGTCTAAATAGGAGTTTCAAATTATATCATCATTCATATTACATATCATATTACTCCTGCGCGTTACTTCGGGACTCCTACGAGTGAGCTTAGTCAGTAAAATTAATTTACATTGTTATTTATCATTTATGGCTCATCATATATGATAAATAACAATGTATATGAGGGCATCATATATGAAGTTATCATCATGCTTGTCGCGCTTCCGTTATCATTGATGGCTAACTTCAACAAATCGCGATTCCGTAACAGGCTGCACGCGCAGCTGTCAATTTTACCCTGTACTAAACGCGCCAAAAAATAAAATAAAATTTTAAAGTATAAATGCATGAATTTTGTCTTTTTTTTACATAGAATAACAGGTTTGGATCCCGCCAAACCCCTATATGAAGGATTCCTTTCCATTCACGAAGGACTGAATGTGGACAGCGCCATATTCGTTGACATAGTTCATACCGACCCCGGGCAGTACGGCATTGAAAAATCGACGGGCACTGCTGACTTTTATCCCAATTATAATGACGATAACGACGTGCAACCGGGCTGTCCAGTTGGAATTTATGTATTGCTTAGCGATGAAAGTAAGACTTTTTTTATAAACGATATGCCCGCACTATGATTTCTCCTGTGTGATATGTATATTATATCTCAATTATTCGGCTCGTAGGACCAATGTTTAGGGTTTTAACGGACGTAATGTCACTATGACTGTATATAATAAGTTTTTGTCGTGTGGTGGCGGTTCGTTAAAAGAATACTACCACTCCATCTCATCCAATGGATCTCGTAAAAGGCGAGTAAGGAATTAAAATGCACTGTGCACCCAACAGCGGATGGTGGCGATGGGCTCACCGCCTATCACATCAAGTGCATTATATTGTTTTGGTTAACCGTGGATTGTGGCAGTCATCTGTTTTTGCAGTGAGTGCCCAGTCTCTGACTACCCCTTATGGGATAGAGTCGTGATCTTATGTATGTATGTATAATTAGTTTTTATTCCGTTGGTACAATTTAGTTAAAATACAAGTAAAGAGAAATGTGACCTCCGTCGCCGATGGGTTGCGTGCGGAGCGAGCGCCGGTGCGATTGTTAGTTGCTCCCGAACAGTCGTCGCCTCTAATCGGTCCACTGCTGGATATAGGATTGTCGCATGGCGGTATGAGAACGCATTAGAAAGAGCACTAAACAAGACTATGATAGAATATTTCGATGCCAGTAATAATCTCCAGTTCCCCTTAGAGACAATACGCATGTATTGATGGATTTACTTTACGCTGGTATTCGAAGATAACGTTGTCCTTACCGGTTTGAGACGACCCCTTTACATACTTTAGTCAATATACAATAGCTAAGTTTACTAATACCTGCAGCGTGGCTCTCATCATCATCATCAACATTTCAGCCTATCGCTAGTCCACTGCTGAACATAGGCCTCCCCCATTGATTGCCACAAAAGTTTGTAGCTCTCATTTTGGAGGGATTTTTGCCATAGTTGCCACGCTTGGCAGGCGGGTTGGCAAACGCAGTTTATTTATTCAGATGTTTCAGGAAGATGCTGCTGCCGATCTTCAGGTTTTAATTTTCCCTCTGTCGACTTTTACGACACCCACGGGATGAGATGGGGTGGTAGATTCTCTTAAGCCGCTACCACACGGCAACCACACGGCATGGCTCTCTGGCATACGAATAGTACATCTCAATTTTTGGCTCCAATTTGAAAAATAACGGTTACATTAACTACATCTTATTATTGATATGTATATTGTGAGTAGTGTATAAGTATTTGTATGTATATAACTGTTTTATATGTATATAAATATGGATTAATATTAAGATGAACATGATAAAGTTTTAATAAATAAAATATTGAGAATGAATTGTCCAGCAAATATTCGTAAAAGTTGAGAGTTTGGAAATTTTCGCAGAGTAACGCCTGACTCTATTCACTAACTATAGTTCTTGAGTAAAAGTAAACTACCATTTTGCTGACAAAGTTTTCTGAGATTCAAGAATTTCTATATATTCCTATAGTAAAGTAAAAAAAATAAAGTTCTAGCATATAAATGTCCCACTGCTGAGCACAGGCCTCCTCCCATTTCTGAGAGGGTTTTGGAGCTAAGAGGAATCCGCCATGCTGCTCCAATGCACATGTCTTCGATATATTTTTTATTTCTCAGACATGCAGGTTTCCTCACGATGTTTTCATTCACCGCCGAGCACGTGGTAAATCGGCACTTAAAATTGCAATTGATAATTTTAGTGGTGCCGGCACCGGGAATCGAACCCAGGTCACTCATGTACTGTGAAATTTAAAGCGAGCAGAGGGGCTAGGCCCCTGAGCTACCATGGCCTATAGAGATTTACAGAATTTGTATATAGAATACCAATACAACATTCCGTCTTATCCATACAGCTTCTCTTTACATGGTCTGACCGTCGTCCCGATGTGACAGACTTCTTACTGAAAATATGACATTCATACCTTTTATAAATAAGAATAACTCTTATTACTCAATTAATGTTTTTTTAATACAAAAAGCTGTTGTTATGTTTTGTTTTATTAATCTCTATTATTGATCTCTTAAAGTTTTGTTCAATGTTCTGTACGTCTAAGTGACTATTTTTTAAAGCAATTTGACGATGACACAAAAATAATATACTTAATTGATTTTTGCTTCCAGGTTTATGCAGTCACGATCGGGCTTGGGCGTATTTCGCAGAGTCGGTACTTAATAAAGACGCGTTCCCTGCTGCCGGCGAACTCGACTATGACGCCTGGATTAACAATAACGGGACCACTAAGACGGTCGCCTACATGGGGGAATACGTTTCACCAATGTTAGACATACACATTTGTTACCTCTTAACACTAGAATTATAAGAGAATTAGTTCCAGCCAGCAACAACTTAATGTCATTTATAATGATAGATAATTTATAGCCTGTAAGCATTTGGGTATCACTAACCCGTCTGCGTTATTTAGGTTGGATATACGCGCCCCTGTAATAAGCCGTGGTAGCTAATGAGCCGTGGTAGCTCAGGGGCTAGGCGCTCGCTTTAAATTTCATAGTACGCGAGTGACCTGGGTTCGATTCCCGGTGGCGGCACCACTAAAATTGTTAATTGCAATTTTAAGTGGTAACTTACCACGTGCTCGGCGGTGAAGGAAACCATCGTGAAACTTACATATCTGAGAAATTAAAAATATTTCGAAGACATGTGATGTACGCCAACCCACATTGGAGCAGCGTGGCGGATTCTTCCTAGCTCCAAAACTCTCTCAGAAATGAAAGAAGGCCTGTGCTCAGTACTGGGACATTTATAGGCTGAAACTTTACTATACGCGCCCCTGAAGTTGAGTCTTATGTTATAAGCACTTCTTATGTTCTAATCACAACAACTGGAACCTCATTTGAACCTCATTAGAACCTCATTAAAAAAACTGTATTAATTGGTAAAAAAATGGCATTTACCTAACGAGAGCTTTGCACCATAAGCTACAATTAAACGCAATAGCATCCCTAAAATTTTAATTTTATTCAATGGAAATAAGCAATCATTATGGGCGTACACATTTTTGAATTTTTTCCCTTCAGGGCCAAAGGTAACTTTTACCTTGTGACCAACGATCAATCTCCATTTGGAAAGGGAGAGGCAGGCACAATACCCAATGAATAATACCAAATTAGTGAAAAATGAAACATGCAGCAAATAAAATTCTGAATTCCACTGATTGTTTTTTATTATATTTTTCTTCTTCTTCAGCCGGTTTATAATGTCCTCCTGAAAGATTCTCGACCATGGGCACAACTTACGAATAGCCAGGATCAACTACGCAGGAGATATTATAGTGCCACAAGTGTACGCGCAAACATTCATTCGTCTTAACCTACCCGCGCCCTATGTAACGCTCTTACAAGAAGACCGGAAGTACGCTAAGATGTAATGTCAGACACGAGGATATATATCTGGGACACGAGTACTAGTTCGCGATGTCGTGGGCACGTTTACAGACATAAATTGTTTACACAAAAGCAACAATGCCCGATAAATATTTGTAGATCATACAAATATTTTCCATTGCGGAAATTGCGTGCGAAATGCGTTATTGTTAATCCAGGCGTCATAGTCGAGTTCGCCGGCAGCAGGGAACGCGTCTTTATTAAGTACCGACTCTGCGAAATACGCCCAAGCCCGATCGTGACTGCATACACCTGGAAGCAAAAATCAATTAAGTATATTATTTTTGTGTCATCGTCAAATTGCTTTACAAAATAGTCACTTAGACGTACAGAACATTTGAACACACATTCAGAGATCAATAATAGAGATTAATAAAACAAAACATAACAACAGCTTTGTGTATTAAAAAACATTAATTGAGCAAAAACGTATGAATGTCACATTTTCAGTAAGAAGTCTGTCACATCGGGACGACAGCCAGACCATGTAAAGAGAAGCCGTATGGATAAGACGGAATGTTGTATTGGTATTCTATATACAAATTTTGTAAATCTCTATAGGCCGTGGTAGCTCAGGGGCTAGGTGCTCGCTTTAAATTTCATAGTACGCGAGTGACCTGGGCTCGATTCCTGGTGCCGGCACCACTAAAATTATCAATTGCAATTTTAAGTGCCGATTTACCACGTGCTCGGCGGTGAATGAAAACATCGTGAGGAAACCTGCATGTCTGAGAAATAAAAAATATATCGAAGACATATGCATTGGAGCAGCATAGCGGATTCCTCTTAGCTCCAAAACCCTCTCAGAAATGAGAGGAGGCCTGTGCTCAGCAGTGGGACATTTATATGCTAGAACTTTATTTTTTTTACTTTGCTATAGGAATATATAGAAATTCTTGAATCTCAGAAAACTTTGTCAGCAAAATGGTAGTTTACTTTTACTCAAGAACTATAGTTAGTGAATAGAGTCAGGCGTTACTCTGCGAAAATTTCCAAACTCTCAACTTTTGCGAATATTTGCTGGACAATTCATTCTCAATATTTTATTTATTAAAACTTTATCATGTTCATCTTAATATTAATCCATATTTATATACATATAAAACAGTTATATACATACAAATACTTATACATTACTCACAATATATACATATCAATAATAAGATGTAGTTAATGTAACCGTTATTTTTCAAATTGGAGCCAAAAATTGAGATGTACTATTCGTATGCCAGAGAGCCATGCCGTGTGGTTGCCGTGTGGTAGCGGCTTAAGAGAATCTACCACCCCATCTCATCCCGTGGGTGTCGTAAAAGTCGACAGAGGGAAAATTAAAACCTGAAGATCGGCAGCAGCATCTTCCTGAAACATCGGAATAAATAAACTGCGTTTGCCAACCCGCCTGCCAAGCGTGGCAACTATGGCAAAAACCCTCCAAAATGAGAGCTACAAACTTTTGTGGCAATCAATGGGGGAGGCCTATGTTCAGCAGTGGACTAGCGATAGGCTGAAATGTTGATGATGATGATGAGAGCCACGCTGCAGGTATTAGTAAACTTAGCTGTTGTATATTGACTAAAGTATGTAAAGGGGTCGTCTCAAACCGGTAAGGACAACGTTATCTTCGAATACCAGCGTAAAGTAAATCCATCAATACATGCGTATTGTCTCTAAGGGGAACTGGAGATTATTACTGGCATCGAAATATTCTATCATAGTCTTGTTTAGTGCTCTTTCTAATGCGTTCTCATACCGCCATGCGACAATCCTATATCCAGCAGTGGACCGATTAGAGGCGACGACTGTTCGGGAGCAACTAACAATCGCACCGGCGCTCGCTCCGCACGCAACCCATCGGCGACGGAGGTCACATTTCTCTTTACTTGTATTTTAACTAAATTGTACCAACGGAATAAAAACTTATTATACATACATACATAAGATCACGACTCTATCCCATAAGGGGTAGTCAGAGACTGGGCACTCACTGCAAAAACAGATGACTGCCACAATCCACGGTTAACCAAAACAATATAATGCACTTGGTGTCATAGGCGGTGAGCCCATCGCCACCATGCGCTGTTGGGTGCACAGTGCATTTTAATTCCTTACTCGCCTTTTACGAGATCCATTGGATGAGATGGAGTGGTAGTATTCTTTTAACGAGCCGCCACCACACGACAAAAACTTATTATATACAGTCATAGTGACATTACGTCCGTTAAAACCCTAAACATTGGTCCTACGAGCCGAATAATTGATATATAAAATACATATCACACAGGAGAAATCATAGTGCGGGCATATCGTTTATAAAAAAAGTCTTACTTTCATCGCTAAGCAATACATAAATTCCAACTGGACAGCCCGGTTGCACGTCGTTATCGTCATTATAATTGGGATAAAAGTCAGCAGTGCCCGTCGATTTTTCAATGCCGTACTGCCCGGGGTCGGTATGAACTATGTCACGATCAACGAATATGGCGCTGTCCACATTCAGTCCTTCGTGAATGGAAAGGAATCCTTCATATAGGGGTTTGGCGGGATCCAAACCTGTTATTCTATGTAAAAAAAAGACAAAATTCATGCATTTATACTTTAAAATTTTATTCTTTTTTTTGGCGCGTTTAGTACAGGGTAAAATTGACAGCTGCGCGTGCAGCCTGTTACGGAATCGCGATATGTTGAAGTTAGCCATCAATGATAACGGAAGCGCGACAAGCATGATGATAACTTCATATATGATGCCCTCATATACATTGTTATTTATCATATATGATGAGCCATAAATGATAAATAACAATGTAAATTAATTTTACTGACTAAGCTCACTCGTAGGAGTCCCGAAGTAACGCGAAGGAGTAATATGATATGTAATATGAATGATGATATAATTTGAAACTCCTATTTAGACCTAAAAGTATAATTTATCGTAACTGGCAGTGCCATCTCTAGGACCAAGAAACGCACGTTTTATACTCGTACAAAGTTTTAATAGATGGCGTTTTTGCATAGAATTGTGTGAAATATTTTCAATAAATTAAATTACTGTTAAAATTATAAAAATTCTGTAGTACGTGAATGTTTATACCACCTCTATAGAAAACCGTTCTTCGTTGGATATTTTTTTAATTTTTAAATTGCTACTTTCTACTGCTTGTTATTTTGCGTCTTCGACATTGTTTTAGTGATTTAAATAAAACTACTTTTTTACGGATTTTATCGCGTTTAATTTTGAACTATTTTTACCCGACGTTTCGGACGCTTTACAGCACCCATGGTCACGAGGGGACGTAAAAAAGTAGTTTTATTTAAATGTGTAATATTCGCGTAAATAAAAGAAATCATTATTGTTTTAGTGATTTTATTTTTCGACTTGGTATTCTTTGCAGGTAGAAGAATCCAGGGTCCGGATTCTTCTACTGCATCGACTGACTCTACACTCATACAGATACTGACTTTGGATTTTATACTGCAACGAACGACTTCGGCATTCTCACGAATTTCCGGCAGAAATGGACTACGCAGCCTTTGTATTAGAAAGGAATACTACAAATAATACAAATAATACTCCACTACTGTAGTGGTTAATTATTGAAAATATTTCACACAATTCTATGCAAAAACGCCATCTATTAAAACTTTGTACGAGTATAAAACGTGCGTTTCTTGGTCCTAGAGATGGCACTGCCAGTTACGATAAATTATACTTTTAGGTCTAAATAGGAGTTTCAAATTATATCATCATTCATATTACATATCATATTACTCCTTCGCGTTACTTCGGGACTCCTACGAGTGAGCTTAGTCAGTAAAATTAATTTACATTGTTATTTATCATTTATGGCTCATCATATATGATAAATAACAATGTATATGAGGGCATCATATATGAAGTTATCATCATGCTTGTCGCGCTTCCGTTATCATTGATGGCTAACTTCAACATATCGCGATTCCGTAACAGGCTGCACGCGCAGCTGTCAATTTTACCCTGTACTAAACGCGCCAAAAAAAAGAATAAAATTTTAAAGTATAAATGCATGAATTTTGTCTTTTTTTTACATAGAATAACAGGTTTGGATCCCGCCAAACCCCTATATGAAGGATTCCTTTCCATTCACGAAGGACTGAATGTGGACAGCGCCATATTCGTTGACATAGTTCATACCGACCCCGGGCAGTACGGCATTGAAAAATCGACGGGCACTGCTGACTTTTATCCCAATTATAATGACGATAACGACGTGCAACCGGGCTGTCCAGTTGGAATTTATGTATTGCTTAGCGATGAAAGTAAGACTTTTTTTATAAACGATATGCCCGCACTATGATTTCTCCTGTGTGATATGTATTTTATATATCAATTATTCGGCTCGTAGGACCAATGTTTAGGGTTTTAACGGACGTAATGTCACTATGACTGTATATAATAAGTTTTTGTCGTGTGGTGGCGGCTCGTTAAAAGAATACTACCACTCCATCTCATCCAATGGATCTCGTAAAAGGCGAGTAAGGAATTAAAATGCACTGTGCACCCAACAGCGCATGGTGGCGATGGGCTCACCGCCTATGACACCAAGTGCATTATATTGTTTTGGTTAACCGTGGATTGTGGCAGTCATCTGTTTTTGCAGTGAGTGCCCAGTCTCTGACTACCCCTTATGGGATAGAGTCGTGATCTTATGTATGTATGTATAATAAGTTTTTATTCCGTTGGTACAATTTAGTTAAAATACAAGTAAAGAGAAATGTGACCTCCGTCGCCGATGGGTTGCGTGCGGAGCGAGCGCCGGTGCGATTGTTAGTTGCTCCCGAACAGTCGTCGCCTCTAATCGGTCCACTGCTGGATATAGGATTGTCGCATGGCGGTATGAGAACGCATTAGAAAGAGCACTAAACAAGACTATGATAGAATATTTCGATGCCAGTAATAATCTCCAGTTCCCCTTAGAGACAATACGCATGTATTGATGGATTTACTTTACGCTGGTATTCGAAGATAACGTTGTCCTTACCGGTTTGAGACGACCCCTTTACATACTTTAGTCAATATACAACAGCTAAGTTTACTAATACCTGCAGCGTGGCTCTCATCATCATCATCAACATTTCAGCCTATCGCTAGTCCACTGCTGAACATAGGCCTCCCCCATTGATTGCCACAAAAGTTTGTAGCTCTCATTTTGGAGGGTTTTTGCCATAGTTGCCACGCTTGGCAGGCGGGTTGGCAAACGCAGTTTATTTATTCAGATGTTTCAGGAAGATGCTGCTGCCGATCTTCAGGTTTTAATTTTCCCTCTGTCGACTTTTACGACACCCACGGGATGAGATGGGGTGGTAGATTCTCTTAAGCCGCTACCACACGGCAACCACACGGCATGGCTCTCTGGCATACGAATAGTACATCTCAATTTTTGGCTCCAATTTGAAAAATAACGGTTACATTAACTACATCTTATTATTGATATGTATATTGTGAGTAGTGTATAAGTATTTGTATGTATATAACTGTTTTATATGTATATAAATATGGATTAATATTAAGATGAACATGATAAAGTTTTAATAAATAAAATATTGAGAATGAATTGTCCAGCAAATATTCGTAAAAGTTGAGAGTTTGGAAATTTTCGCAGAGTAACGCCTGACTCTATTCACTAACTATAGTTCTTGAGTAAAAGTAAACTACCATTTTGCTGACAAAGTTTTCTGAGATTCAAGAATTTCTATATATTCCTATAGTAAAGTAAAAAAAAATAAAGTTCTAGCATATAAATGTCCCACTGCTGAGCACAGGCCTCCTCTCATTTCTGAGAGGGTTTTGGAGCTAAGAGGAATCTGCTATGCTGCTCCAATGCACATGTCTTCGATATATTTTTTATTTCTCAGACATGCAGGTTTCCTCACGATGTTTTCATTCACCGCCGAGCACGTGGTAAATCGGCACTTAAAATTGCAATTGATAATTTTAGTGGTGCCGGCACCAGGAATCGAGCCCAGGTCACTCGCGTACTATGAAATTTAAAGCGAGCACCTAGCCCCTGAGCAACCACGGCCTATAGAGATTTACAGAATTTGTATATAGAATACCAATACAACATTCCGTCTTATCCATACGGCTTCTCTTTACATGGTCTGGCTGTCGTCCTGATGTGACATACTTCTTGCTGAAAATATGATATTCATACGTTTTTAAATAAGAATTAAGTCTTATTGCTCAATTTATTTTTTTTAATACACAAAGCTGTTGTTATGTTTTGTTTTATTAATCTCTATTATTAATATCTGAATGTCTGTTCAATGTTCTGTACGTCTAAGTGACTATTTTGTAAAGCAATTTGACGATGACACAAAAATAATATACTTAATTGATTTTTGCTTCCAGGTGTATGCAGTCACGATCGGGCTTGGGCGTATTTCGCAGAGTCGGTACTTAATAAAGACGCGTTCCCTGCTGCCGGCGAACTCGACTATGACGCCTGGATTAACAATAACGGGACCACTAAGACGGTCGCCTACATGGGGGAATACGTTTCACCAATGTTAGACGTACACATTTGTTACCTCTTTAACACTAGAATTAAGAGAATTAGTTCCAGCCAGCAACAACTTGATATCATTTATAATGATAGATAATTTATAGCCTGTAAGCATTTGGGTATCACTAACCCGTCTGCGTTATTTAGGTTGGATAATATACGCGCCACTGTAATGATCCGTGGTAGCTAATGAGCCGTGGCAGCTCAGGGGCTAGGCGCTCGCTCTAAATTTCATAGTACGCGAGTGACCTGGGTTCGATTCCCGGTGCCGGTACCACTAAAATTGTTAATTGCAATTTTAAGTGGTGACTTACCACGTGCTCGGCGGTGAAGGAAAACATCGTGAGGAAACCTACATGTCTGAGAAATTAAAAATATTTCGAAGACATGTGCAGTCCGCCAACCCGCATTGGAGCAGCGTGGCGGATTCTTCCTAGCTCCAAAACTCTCTCAGAAGTGAGAGGAGGTCTGTGCTCAGTAGTGGGACATTTATAGGCTGAAACTTTACTATACGCGCCCCTGAAGTTGAGTCTTATGTTATAAGCACTTCTTATGTTCTAATCACAACAACTGGAACCTCATTTGAACCTCATTAAAAAAACTGTATTAATTGGTAAAAAAATGGCATTTACCTAACGAGTGTTTTGCACCATAAGTACGATTAAACGCAATAGCATTCCTAAAATTTTAATTTTATTCAATGGAAATAAGCAATCATTTTGGGCGTATAAATTTTTGAATTTTTCCTTTCAGGGCCAAAGGTAACTTTTACCTTGTGACCAACGATCAATCTCCATTCGGAAAGGGAGAGGCAGGCACAATACCTAATGAATAATACCAAATTAGTGAAAAAAGAAACATGCTGCAAATAAAATTCTGAATTCCACTGATTGTTTTTTATTATATTTTTCTTCTTCTTCAGCCGGTTAATAATGTCCTCCTGAAAGATTCTCGACCATGGGCACAACTTACGAATAGCCAGGATCAACTACACAGGTGATATTATAGTGCCACAAGTGTACGCGCAAACATTCATTCGTCCTAACCTACCCGCGCCCTATGTAACGCTCTTACAAGAAGACCGGAAGTACGCTAAGACGTAATGTCAGACACGAGGATATATCTGGGACACCGGTACGAGTACGGGATGTCGTGGGCACGTTTACAGACATAAATTGTTTACACAAACGCAACAATGCCCGATAAATATTTGTAGATCAAACAAATATTTTCCATTGCGGAAATCGAACCCGTGATCGTGGCCACTGAGCTAACTGAGCCGATTTTTTTTAAAACCTCAGTCTTGGAGTTCGTGAGTGAGATTAACAGACATTACACATGCATAACGCAACCAGACAGGAAAACCAACAAGTTGTGACTTTGCACAAATCTTGGCTCCGGCTGGGGTTCGAACTCAGGACCTGCGGAGTCGACAGTCCGAATGGACGCGCGCAGCCTCCTTCGGACAGTCATTAGACGACTTAAAATATTTAAGATTTTCGAAATCGCGAAAGCACGCATCGAACGCGACACTGTCCGAACTTCGAGGTTTTTGTAGGAGTTTTTATTTATTTATTTATGTTTGGGTCAAACCAAACCTGGCACGCGGGCCCCTGGCCCGCGAGCACAGTATCCGATGAAGCTGTAAAAGCCGAGAAGGCTAACAGCAATTACATCACCGAAAATATATAGGACCTGCGGCGTAGAAGTCTGATACTCTGTCAACTCAGACACGCGATCGTGTAATATAGTGTAACATGCACTGTAGTAAGATTGTACTGGTGGTAGTGTCCACTGGAATCCGTCTAGGTAAGTACCACCCCAGGGTCAGTTATTCTGCCGTGAAGCAATAGTGTGCAAACATTACTATGTTTCGGTCTGAAAGGCATTGAGAGCTAGTGTAATCAACAGTAATATACATATAGGACTTAAGAACCGATGTCTTAGGGTTTTTAGGGTCTTTCGGAGGGGGTTTTCAGGGTCAGTTATTCTGCCGTGAAGCAATAGTGTGCAAACATTATTATGTTTCGGTCTGAAAGGCATTGAGAGCTAGTGTAATCAACAGTAATATACATATAGGACTTAAGAACCGATGTCTTAGGGTTTTTAGGGTCTTTCGGAGGGGGTTTTCAGGGTCAGTTATTCTGCCGTGAAGCAATAGTGTGCAAACATTATTATGTTTCGGTCTGAAAGGCATTGAGAGCTAGTGTAATCACCAGTAATATACATATAGGACTTAAGAACCGATGTCTTAGGGTTTTTAGGGTCTTTCGGAGGGGGTTTTCAGGGTCAGTTATTCTGCCGTGAAGCAATGGTGTGCAAACATTATTATGTTTCGGTCTGAAAGGCATTGAGAGCTAGTGTAATCACCAGTAATATACATATAGGACTTAATCCAAAAAAAAACGCGATACGTATCTAATTCTGTTTTATTCTAGGGACAAAGAACCGATTTCTCATTTCTACGTCTTGGTCTTGGTTGCACTTACCATCAGGTGAACGTTCTGCTGGTTCCGTCACTTTTATCAAATAAAAAAAAATACATTAAAATCTAAATTGCACAGAAAATCTATACCAATATTATAAAAGCGAAAGTAACTCTCTCTGTCCCTCTGTCTGTTTGTTACCTTTTCACGGCTCAACCGCTGAATCGATCTTGGCGAAATTTGGCACACAGCTTGCAACGTGGAAGCGGACATAGAATATGTTTATTTCCGAAAATAAAATAGTTCCCTCGGGATATTCCAGAAACCTATATCCACGCGGACAAAATCGCGGGCACCACCTAGTACTCTTTAAATGAGAAATCGGTTCTTTGTCCCTAGAATAAAACAGAATTAGATACGTATCGCGTTTTTTTTTGGATTAAGTCCTATATGTATATTACTGGTGATTACACTAGCTCTCAATGCCTTTCAGACCGAAACATAATAATGTTTGCACACCATTGCTTCACGGCAGAATAACTGACCCTGAAAACCCCCTCCGAAAGACCCTAAAAACCCTAAGACATCGGTTCTTAAGTCCTATATGTATATTACTGGTGATTACACTAGCTCTCAATGCCTTTCAGACCGAAACATAATAATGTTTGCACACTATTGCTTCACGGCAGAATAACTGACCCTGAAAACCCCCTCCGAAAGACCCTAAAAACCCTAAGACATCGGTTCTTAAGTCCTATATGTATATTACTGTTGATTACACTAGCTCTCAATGCCTTTCAGACCGAAACATAATAATGTTTGCACACTATTGCTTCACGGCAGAATAACTGACCCTGAAAACCCCCTCCGAAAGACCCTAAAAACCCTAAGACATCGGTTCTTAAGTCCTATATGTATATTACTGTTGATTACACTAGCTCTCAATGCCTTTCAGACCGAAACATAGTAATGTTTGCACACTATTGCTTCACGGCAGAATAACTGACCCTGGGGTGGTACTTACCTAGACGGATTCCAGTGGACACTACCACCAGTACAATCTTACTACAGTGCATGTTACACTATATTACACGATCGCGTGTCTGAGTTGACAGAGTATCAGACTTCTACGCCGCAGGTCCTATATATTTTCGGTGATGTAATTGCTGTTAGCCTTCTCGGCTTTTACAGCTTCATCGGATACTGTGCTCGCGGGCCAGGGGCCCGCGTGCCAGGTTTGGTTTGACCCAAACATAAATAAATAAATAAAAACTCCTACAAAAACCTCGAAGTTCGGACAGTGTCGCGTTCGATGCGTGCTTTCGCGATTTCGAAAATCTTAAATATTTTAAGTCGTCTAATGACTGTCCGAAGGAGGCTGCGCGCGTCCATTCGGACTGTCGACTCCGCAGGTCCTGAGTTCGAACCCCAGCCGGAGCCAAGATTTGTGCAAAGTCACAACTTGTTGGTTTTCCTGTCTGGTTGCGTTATGCATGTGTAATGTCTGTTAATCTCACTCACGAACTCCAAGACTGAGGTTTTAAAAAAAATCGGCTCAGTTAGCTCAGTGGCCACGATCACGGGTTCGATTTCCGCAATGGAAAATATTTGTTTGATCTACAAATATTTATCGGGCATTGTTGCGTTTGTGTAAACAATTTATGTCTGTAAACGTGCCCACGACATCCCGTACTCGTACCGGTGTCCCAGATATATCCTCGTGTCTGACATTACGTCTTAGCGTACTTCCGGTCTTCTTGTAAGAGCGTTACATAGGGCGCGGGTAGGTTAGGACGAATGAATGTTTGCGCGTACACTTGTGGCACTATAATATCACCTGTGTAGTTGATCCTGGCTATTCGTAAGTTGTGCCCATGGTCGAGAATCTTTCAGGAGGACATTATTAACCGGCTGAAGAAGAAGAAAAATATAATAAAAAACAATCAGTGGAATTCAGAATTTTATTTGCAGCATGTTTCTTTTTTCACTAATTTGGTATTATTCATTAGGTATTGTGCCTGCCTCTCCCTTTCCGAATGGAGATTGATCGTTGGTCACAAGGTAAAAGTTACCTTTGGCCCTGAAAGGAAAAATTCAAAAATTTATACGCCCAAAATGATTGCTTATTTCCATTGAATAAAATTAAAATTTTAGGAATGCTATTGCGTTTAATCGTACTTATGGTGCAAAACACTCGTTAGGTAAATGCCATTTTTTTACCAATTAATACAGTTTTTTTAATGAGGTTCAAATGAGGTTCCAGTTGTTGTGATTAGAACATAAGAAGTGCTTATAACATAAGACTCAACTTCAGGGGCGCGTATAGTAAAGTTTCAGCCTATAAATGTCCCACTACTGAGCACAGACCTCCTCTCACTTCTGAGAGAGTTTTGGAGCTAGGAAGAATCCGCCACGCTGCTCCAATGCGGGTTGGCGGACTGCACATGTCTTCGAAATATTTTTAATTTCTCAGACATGTAGGTTTCCTCACGATGTTTTCCTTCACCGCCGAGCACGTGGTAAGTCACCACTTAAAATTGCAATTAACAATTTTAGTGGTACCGGCACCGGGAATCGAACTTAGGTTTTTGCCGTGAGGTGGCAGCGACGAACGTCGAAATAAAAAAATCTGCACTTTTTATAAAATGTTAGTTTCGTTCTTCGTCAATCACCGCATCCGCAATTTCTTAATAAAGACCGACCTCCTCCAAAAAAAAGACGGTCATTTTCCCTTCATGGCCTGTGCCCTGCAGTGGAATATTAATTCTTATTCTCGCTTCTTATTCTTATTATCAGATCGTGTTTAAATTATTTACTTCTATCTCCTATTCCTTTCTTAATACTTTTTTTATAAAAGAAACTTAGAGAAGATAAACTCACAGCATGTCCTTGACTCATACATTTGGAGGGCAGGTGCTATTACAAACTGATATGACGACTTTAATGAAGGTGTTAGATAAGGTAACGGAGCTCATTTGTGTCAAGAGCGAAGCATACTTTGGGGGTTATACGGGCCGCTATAAAACAAGCGTTTGTTGATCTAATTTGTGTTTTGGTAAAGATAAAAAACAATTACATCTGAACTTGTAGTTTGTGCCTGATGTGCAGTTATCATTTAATTTGACTAAACAAAATGCAAGGTCAAGTACCGATACCATACCATTTTGTCTTATAGGTTGTATAAGGAAAATGCAAGCAAAATTTGATTACACCTCCAACAGATGCGAAATGCGATTGGCAACTTACATGATTTATAATCTCTTCCTTTCCGATTTTTTTTATTGTAGTATTACGAGACTAGCAAACGTTTACCTGATGGTGTCACCATAACAACTACTATGGCACGCATAACATTTCTGTATGGCTTCATACTGGGCTGAGCCTCATATGTCCAGTAACTACACTAGCTCTCAGTGCCCTTCACACCGAAACACAAATATTTGCACACTATTGCTTACTCGGCAGGATAACTATATATAACCATAGGAATCCTACCACCGGTAATTTTTGAAACTTCCGAATACGATCGAAAGCTATCGGCTATGCGGGAGATATTATAGTACCGCTCTTGTGATAAGATCAGAGCTAGGCTATGGTGCAGTCTCAGAGACACGGCGAAAATTACAGCAGACTCGAACATTTTTATGTTTTTACACAAATGTTGGCTCTGACGGTGATTCGAACCCAGCTCAAGAAGTCAGATAACAACTATGTCATGTGGTCAATAGGCTGACAATGATGACAAAGAATGATTTCTTACATTAAGTATGGAATTTGAATTTCAAAGTTAATTTAATATCAGGTTTCCTCCAAATAAATAGCAAGTAAGAAATGGATACTATTCGGTATCTAACCGAGTATTCAGCTTTCTGAATATTGATTATCTTAACAGCAGCTCTCAAAATGGAATATTTAGTACGAGTACATATACTGATAAACATAAGCCTCTATGATCTAATGAATGCACGACGGCAGTTATTGTTTGGCTACGCTTGGCGCGCGGATTGCCGTTCTAGCTATTAATACACAAAATGAAGCTCAATATCTGGTTTATTTATTCTCTTATTGGTTTCTTATGCAAGTATCCACAGACAACACAAATTGAAAGATTTTCTTATGGCAATACACGAAACAAATTCGATTCCTTGGAATTCTTTGCCACGCACGTTTTCCGTTTAAGTCCGACAATGCCTTTTGAATATTGATGATATTTTTGTATAATAATCTCCATTCAGACATGACGCGCATATCGTGACATGTCGGATTCGATTACATCGAATCCGACATGTCCGATATTATATTATTTCGGAGCCGTATCGAAGTTACCACTGATGTTTTTAATGTATGTATTGTTTACCAGATACCCTCCACCACTACAACACTACCAATAGGCAATACACACCACTGAAGTCGACTAAACGACACCTCAAAATGAGGCAATATCAAGAGATATTGACTCTACGAAAGTCAGCCTCTCTGCGGCAATCAACGGCATACACAGCATTTTAAATTTTGCATGCGGATCTTAGCAAATTAACTTTTTTTTCGTTTATCATAATAGATTTCCGCAAAGTAACGCCTGATTCTATTAACTACAACTAATAATATTTAGTGATAAAAATAAAGGAGGTTTGAACGCTGTGTCAGAACCACAGGACAATCGCAAAACATTCATAAATCCAAAAACAAAAATGAGTTATTTGTACAAAGTGTTGTATTATTCACGACGCTGAATACATTCAACATTTGCAACATTTCCAAGTAAATACACACTTGAACCGCCGCGTGGTGGCGGCTTAAGAGAATGTACCACCCCATCTCATCTCGTGGGTGTCTTAAAAATCGACAGAGGGAAAATAAACAGAGGAGATGGGCAGCAGCATCTTACTGGAACATCTGAATAAATAAACTGCGGTTGCCAACCCGCCTACCAACCCAAATGGCAAAGCCCCCCAAAACGAGAGCTACAAACTTTTGCGGTAATCTATGGCGGAGGTCTATGTTCAGCAGTGGTCTAGTGATAGGCTGAAATGATGATGATGACACTTGAAAAACGTATTTATAATATTGTTATATATATAACAAGATATATATAAATTGATCAAAAAATACGTAATCATCATAAATAAAATAACAATTAAAAAGTAAATCATTTCATTGTTATTTTGATCTTAGATCAGTTTTCATTAGTGATACTAGTAGTTTGTTCGCCCACACACATCCATTGTCTGACCTAATAAATACAAATTTGATTTGTTAAATATCTGTTTGTTAATGAGGTTGCTCTGTCGTGAGAAGAGACAGACGAAAGAGACTCCGCAACTCTTTTAAAGTATTTTATTTAAAATAATTTTATTATTGATTTTAAATTTAGTGTTATATTAAAAGATTTAAATTATCCATTTTAATATCACAGACTTGACAATTTTCCCGCCACTTTTAGAAAAAGGCAAAAAAATAGTTCCCAGAAAGCAATAAAAAGAGTAATATACGCAATAGAAGAGCAACACAAACTCATTAAAATTCTCAATTTAAGACTATCAATTCCCACATCATAATTCGTTCTCAGTTATGAAACGCTATTGTATTATTTATTAATATAACATCCTTGACCATATGCTTTGTCTTGAAGGTCACCTTAAACCATTATTTTAATGAAACACTCGCATTTTGCCTAAATATCAAAATATTAAGTAAGGTTTTTCAACATGTTTTTTTGTTTACTGTATAAAGTGACGAAACGAGCAAAACGTTCACCTGATGGTAACTGCAACGTTTGCCCACAACAAATGGCGTGTCACCCAGAATATTTCTGTGTGACACCACACTGCGCCCGTCACCCTGAGACATCAGTTCTTAAGTCTCAAATGACCAGTGATTACGCTAGCTCACAGTTCCCTTCAAACCGAAACACAGCAATGCTTGCACACTACTGCTTCACGGCAGAATAACTGGCCCCGGGGTGGTACCTACCTAAACGGATTCCGGCATAGGAATCCTTTTTTTTTATTATTGCATAAAGTGATGAAACGAGCAAAACGTTCACCTGATGGTAAGTGCAACGTCTGCCCATAATAAATGTTGTGTCACCCAGAAAATTTCTGTGTGACACTACACTGTGCCCATCACCCTGAGACATAGGTTCTTAAGTCTCATATGACCAGTGATTACGCTAGCGCACAGTGCCCTTCAAACCGAAACACAGTAATGTTTGTACACTACTGCTTCACGGTAGAATAACTGGCCCTGGGGTGGTACCTACCTAGACGGACTCCTGCATAGGAATCCTACCACCTACTGGTGGTGACTGCACTACTGTGTTGTCACACGGCTTGCCATTTAAAATGATAGTTTATTTAAATAAGAGCAGTGTTTAGGAAAGCTTAAGCTTTATTAGCGTAAAAATTAATGTAAGTAGCCTTCGTTGGCATTTGCCTTACACTTAGAAAAAAGTATACTTGCAATTCCTATTATGAATGATCGTTTGTAACCTTGTAAATGGTTGGTGGAGCAGCTGAGCGATTGGATTCTGTCGCGGGTTCGATTTCCGACGGAATAAATATTGGCAGTTTTTTTCAGGTTGTAGGTGTTTATGCGCGTGTTTACTTCGACAAATGCTTCCACGGTATAGGAAAAATCCTAGTGTATTGCAATGTTAAAAATAATTAGACTCACTATCGGTTGTGAACAATGTTTATGAAACATAAAACATAAAATTAGTAAGAATGCATTACATAAAAGAACATAAAAAGGTGCGAAAATTAGTCAGCCTACACGTTAGAAACATTTTAAAACTGAACGCGCAGTAAAAAACAGCATTTTATTTACGTAAGTAATGTTTAAAAACATATATAATGACATAATAAAAGTTTAAATGATGTAGATAATCTCTCCCTCCAATCACCTATGCATTCCTCCTCTTTCTTCAAGAAATCTTTTACGGTCACAGCTGTGCGATTATGGAATTCTTTACCCCTACACATTCGACAAGCTAAGTCCCTTTGTTCCTTTAAAAATCTCGCAAAAGCTCATTTCTTGGAACTATGATTTTATGCTTCCCTTTTCCCGAACTGTCTATTGCTTTTATCTACGAATGCCTTCATTATGTGCTTTACATTAATTTATGTACACCCCCCTCCGCTCCCTTCTTAATTACAACAATTCTGTTACAATGGTTGTCTGGAAGAAATCGCTTTCTGAGCGATAAGACCGCCTATTGTACATATTTTTACACTTTTTTTGTTAACTTTTGTGCTTTGGTGTACAATAAAGAATATCTTGATTGATATTGATTGATAATCAAATACAAAAGATAAACATTATTGTGTTTTTGTCTGAAGGGCACTGAGAAGTAGGTGTAATCACTGGGCAATAAGACTTAAGAACTGATGTCTCTTTATGACGAGTGCAGTGTGGTGACGAACACAGAAATGTTCTGAGTGACACAGCATTTATTATGGGTAGACGTTGCACATACCGTACCAACGTTTTTCTCGTCTCGTTACTTTATCCTATAAAAACTCTGAGTTCCAGTCCCGAGTACGCACTTTTAAAATCCCACACATTCAGATCAAACTAAAGGTTGACCTTTGCGGGATGGCAGTAAAATACCATATAAAAATTAAGTAAAAAACATCTAAACCACTAATAGCACACAATTTAGTTATTAAGTTACAATATCATGAATCATAATTGTAAAATCTTGTCCCATCAGTATCTAATACCGAACATTTATTATACAACTTTTATATCACAGTCTAAATTGTTATTCGTTGGCCGTGAAAACTAAAATCAAATTTAATTGAATTTCATAACAATGTTGATAGTCGATATCGATAAATGAGATATTTACACGCAACTATTAAGTAAAAGAACCCTGATCGATAGTGAGGAAAAAAATAGAGATAGTTTACTAGTGAGTGAGGTAGCTAAGGGGCCGGGCCATGATACTCGTATTAAGTTTGACAGCACGCGAGCAATCTCGAGTTCGGACTCCGATCGATAAAACTATAATTATTTATTGCAATTTTAAGTGCTGGTCTAATGCGTGCTCGGCATTGCATATTTAGGACCGTTTGGTTCGTGTGATTATGAGACTATCTAGCCTTGACCTGTCTCAACCAGCAATTATTTTAGTGTCTTTATTTATGTTATATTTTACCTAGAGTGGTGCATACCCAGTCGCATAATTATAGCCGTGGTAGTTCAAGAACCGGGCGCTCGCCCTGGTTACCGTGACGAGACGACCAAAACGTCACCTGATGGTAAATGCAACGTCTGCCCACATTTGTAAAAAATAAATTAACAAATTATTTCAAAAAGCGACGAAACGAGCTAAACGTTCACCTGATGGTAAGTGCAACGTCTGCCCACAACAAATGCAAGGACCAGGCGCTCGCCTTTGTTAACGTGACGAGACGAGCAAAACGTCGCCTGATGATAAGTGCATCGTCTGCCCACAACAACTTGGTTAACGTGACGAGACGAGCAAAACGTCACCTGATGGTAAGTGCAACGTCTGCCCATAACTTGGTTAACGTGACAAGACGAACAAAACGTCACCTAATGAAAAGTGCATCGTCTGCCCCCAACAACTTGGTTAACGTGACGAGACGAGCAAAACATCACCTGATGATAAGTGCAACGTCTGCCCACAACTTGGTTAACGTGACAAGACGAGCAAAACGTCACATAATGATGAGTGCAACGTCTGCCCACAACTTGGTTAACGTGACAAGACGAGCAAAACTTCACCTGATGATAAGTGCAACGTCTGCCCACAACAACTTGGTTAACGTGACGTGACGAGCAAAACGTCACCTGATGGTAAATGCAACGTCTGCCCACAACAACTTGGTTAACGTGACGAAACGAGCAAAACGTCACCTGATGGTAAGTGCAACGTCTACCCACAACAACTTGGTTAACGTGACGAGACGAGCAAAACGTCACCTGATGATAAGTGCAACGTCTGCCCACAACTTGGTTAACGTGACGAGACGAGCAAAACGTCACCTGATGATAAGTGCAACGTCTGCCCACAACTTGGTTAACGTGACAAGACGAGCAAAACGTCACCTGATGATAAGTGCAACGTCTGCCCACAACAACTTGGTTAACGTGACAAGACGAGCCAAAACTCACCTGATGATAAGTGGCAACGTCTGCCCACAACAACTTTGGTTAACTGATGACGAAACGAGCAAAACGTCACCTGACTGGTAAGTGCAACAGTCTGCCCAACAACAAACTTGGTTAAACGTGACGAGACGAGCAAAACGTCACCTGATGTATAAGTGCAACGTCTGCCCCACAACTTGGTTAACGTGACAGACGAGAAAACCGTCACCTGATGATAAGTGCAACGCTCTGACCCACAACTTGGTTAACGGTGACGTAATGTGGTTGCATGCGTTTTTTTAAGATTATACATATATCTATATATATATATATGTGTATATATATAACCTATAAAAAACGTTCCAGTGGTCAGAATACCCGACTTCTACGATGCGGGTCCTAGGTTCAAATCCTAGCAGAAGCCAACATTTGTGCAAACGAAACAAATTGTTGGTTTTGGGTCTGGTTGTGTTGTGCATGTGTTTATGGCTGCAAAACGCAACCACGTTACAGAAATCCTAAGGTGGAGCATTTTTTTATCAGAATAAGGAACAATAGTGAAATTAGGTTATCTCTTCCATGATATGTACTCTCAACTTAAACGTTAATTTCCTTTACATGAAGTCAAGCACCCCGTCTCATCCAGTGGATGTCGTAAAAGTCAACAAAGGAAAAAAAACAGGAGATGGGCAGCAGCATCTTCCTGGAAAATCTCAATAAATAAACTGCGGTTGCCAACCAGCCGGCCAAGAGTGGCAACTAGGACAAAATCTACTCAAAATGCTACAAATGGCTACAAAGTTTTGCGGCAATCTATTAGGGAGGCCTATGTTGAGCAGTGGACTAGTGATAGGCTGAAATGAAGTCAAGCAAGTAATAGCAGAAGTATTAATTAATGCAAGCATGGGCGCCGGCAGGATTATTTGGAGGGAGGGGGGAAGGGCATCTGCATCCGATACATTATATTTTATTATCGGGGCAACCACGCGGTGCGAGATGTTAATACAAAGCAAGCGAGTGATTTTTTTTTATTTAAAACTTTTTTTATTTTTTTTTAAACGTTTCATACAATCACAAACGCTCGCCACACAAGGCATTCTAACATCAGAAATAGACTTTCCAGGGAAACATTAACAGGCTTACTTCTTACGAAAAGTTTTTTTTTATTGTATAAAATGATGGTAAGTGCAACGTCCGCCCAAAACAAATGCCGTGTCACCCAGAATATTTCTGCGTGACACCACACTGCGCCCGTCACCCTGAGACATCAGTTCTTAAGTATCAAATGCCCAGTGATTATGCTAGCTCACAGTGCCCTTCAAACCGAAACACAGTAATGCTTCCAAACTACTGCTTCACGGCAGAATAACTGGCCCTGGGGTGATACCTACCTAGACGGATTCCTGCATAGAAATCCTACCACCATTAATTGTGTTTGATTTTAAAAAAACGTAAACCTTCACAAGAACATCATAAACACTTTAATAAATATAAATTTTATTTTCCTGAAAAACGTTACGAATAATTCAAATAAATTTCATAACATATTTGTAGCATTTCAAAACATTTATCCTCTTCATCTCACTTGATAAAAAGTACGAGTTCTTGTAGCCAGCAACTTAAATATTGTTTAGTAATTTTAAGTGCTGATTTACCCTATGTTCAGCGGTGCAGGAAAACCGGAAAAATGTCTTAGGAATTTCAGGTCTTCAGGATAAATTTGAGGACATGTGTAAAGCTCGCCAACCCGCACCAGAGCAGCGTGGCGGACTTTTTCCGGCTCTAAAACCCTCTCAGAAATGAGAGGAGGCATGTGATAAGCAGTGGGACTTTTATAGGCTGTTATTTGACAAAGATCTGCGAATTTTTCATATGCAAATTTTACTAATTCTACGTAATGTTCTGTTCTAGCCTACGCCTTTTTTCAAAATCCTAGTTGGTTAAAAAGTAAAGTCCTCCTCTCATTTCTGAGAGGGTTTTGGAGCTAGTAAGAATCCGACACGCTGCTGGTTAGCGGACTGCACATGTCTTCGAAACATTTTTTTTATTTCTCAGTAGTAGCTCAGGGGCTAGGCGCTCGCTTTAAATTTCATAGTACGCGAGTGACCTGGGTTCGATTTCCGGTGCCGGCACCACTAAAATTGTTAATTGCAATTTTAAGTGCTGATTTACCACGTGCTCGGCGGTGAAGGAAAACATCGTGAGGATACCTGCATGTCTGACTGTGGTATCCATGTGGTAGTCCACTCCTGAATATTTTATAGGTATCTCCAAGAAGTATCGACTTACGAACGCAGTACTAGACACCTTGTAGGCCTTGTGTGTCCTTTTAGGACTGATGGTCACTGTTAGCCCGAAGGCTTTTACAGCTTCGCCGGATTGAAAGGTGGCATAGCGCTGAGGGCGCTTAGCCGAAACCTTTATTTATGGATGACTGGCGCAAGGGCCCCCGAGAGGGGACCTCGGCTTGGACCGTCATCCTGTTCGCGAGAGTAACAGACTCGAGGGTACCCAAGGGGGCCGGCCTCGGCTCGGTCAGTTACTGCAATCGGGAGGGCAATATTACTACTACTATAATTATTAATACCATGATTATTATTAGATAAGTTTACCACCAATTCGGAATACGTTGCCGCTGGAGAAGAAATGGCGCAAGAAACTCCAGCGACGCTTCTGTTTATGACACTACTGCTAGGGGAGAACCGGCCTGAGATGCGGCGGTATCGCGAATAACTTTGTCTGATACGCCCACGCCGACGGCGGGGGCGGTATGATGGTGATAATGGGTGTTTGTGTAGTGTTGAGTAGAGCGCTTGGGCAATAGTGGTCGCGTCGTCAGGGTCCTCGAGGACGTGCCTCGTTCTCCTTTTTCCGCGGGTCGAGTTTTGGTGTATCGCGAGAGGGTTGTAAGTGGCGGCACTGACAACCAGTGGGTTGGGGTGCGTGGCGGCAGAGTCGAAGTATCGGCGAGAGGCCAACTTTAGATATTGGGCTATGGTAGGAAGCCCTAAATCGATATGAAGGTTAGCATTACGCACGAACCACGGTGCTCCCGTGGCTTTACGCATGAATCGATTTTGTATTACCTGAAGTCGGTGAATTTGACGCGGGGAGGTATGCGCAAATACGTGGCTTGCGTATGTCATAATTGGCCGTATACAGGCTTTGTAAAGTGTAATTTTATTACGTAGGGACATTTTGCTATTTTTATTTAGTAACGGATGTAATCGACCGAGGACGAACGCCGCTCGGTTCCTTACTCGGTTAATATGTGGACCGAAGCTGAGTCTCGAGTCTAATAGGACGCCTAAGTATTTGACTGTCTTTTCCCAGGGGATTGGACGATCGAATAAATGGTGGGGAGATGCTGCGTTATGCGCCGCGAGAAGTACATGGCTGCACTTTTGATTGGGTTGACCTCGATCCTCCATTTCCGAAACCAGTTCCCGAGGGTTCGGGCTGCGGATTGGAGGCGTTTAGAGATAGTGTCTGGATTACGTCCAGACACATATAGGCAGGTATCATCTGCGAAGAGGGCGAGTTCGACGCCGCTGGTGTGCGGTATGTCGTTCGTGAAAAGGGTGTAGAGCACGGGACCTAGGACTGAGCCTTGTGGTACGCCGGCTAGGATGGGATGTGATTCGGATCGCACCCCCTCGACGCGGTAGCGGAAGGTTAGACTGCGTAAGAAATCTCGTATGATGAGTACGAGGCGATCTGGCACACCGAGTCCATATAACTTGTATATGAGCCCGTTGTGCCAGACCTTGTCGAACGCTTTCGCCACGTCGAAGAAGAGCGCTCCGGTATGAAGCCCGCGTATGAAGCGGGATTGAATGTGCTCCGTTATGCGGTGCACCTGCTGGGTACATGAGTGTTTGGCACGGAATCCAAACTGCTCGTGGATGGGGATCCCTCGAGACTGAAGTCTCTTAAGCGGGCGAGAAGTAGGCGTTCGTATATCTTGCCTAAAGCCTTGAGGAGGCTTATAGGCCGATATGCGGTGGGATCGGACGGGTGTTTAGAGGGCTTTAGAATCCCTACGACCTCTGCTTCTTTCCAGATGTTCGGAAAGATTGCGTTGGCCAGAGCTGCGTTGTAGATTAATACCAATAGCTGAATGATGGTAGTAGGCAGGAGCTTAACTACTTTGTTAGTGATACCATCGGGACCGGGAGATTTCCTCGGACGGAGGTTTTTAATAATAGACTCTACTTCGGTGCTGTTAACCGGCGGTATGGAATCGCGGAGCGGTTGAGAAGCCTTCCGATCGACCTCGCTGTCGACTAACGCGACGTGGGCGGAGTCGACCGGTAAGGTGCTTGGGGAGCATTGAGATTTTAGGCTGTCAGCTAGACATTCTGCCTTTTCTTCGTCTAGGAAGGCAGGCGGTTGGTTGGGTCGTACTAAAGGGGGCATTGAACGGGATGTGCCTCCTTTTAGTGATTTTGGAAGTCGCCAGAAGGCGAGTACTTGCGTCAATTTTGGATGAAATATGGCGGTTAAATTATATTCCGCCGCTACAACATTGCCTATATAATATCCTTTTTATTTAATATTTATTATCCAACCACAGGAAATCAATAAATGTATACTGTACTAAGTGTTACAAATGTTCACATAAGAATTCGTTGACCTCGTGACTCAGTACAAAGTGTTTTGCTGTCACTTATTTTAAACGCAGAAAAAAATAAAAAAAACACCGGGTGAATGAAACCATTTATTCAAAACAATTGGAATAACATTATTATTTTTATTGAACAAAGTGACGTGGTGTGCAAATCGTTACTTAATTGTAAGTTGCAAAGTTATATGTGGCACTACACTGTGCTCGTCACCCTGATATTTCAGTTTTCAAATCTCATATGGCCTGGAGGTCTGCTACGGAAATCGAAATACGAAGTTTCGGCTGACGGATCACACGTTTCCTACACATTAATTCACTAAACATTCATTCTATGGATCCGAAAGTTGCATCCGAAGTAACTTCATAGTAGAGTTTCGGTTTGATGTCCGTCGTTGCTTCGAATCGATCCGAAACATTATTTCCGATTTTCATAGTAGGCTCCCTTAGTACACTAGCTTACAGTACCCATTTTTTTGTACTTTAATAATGTATATAAATGTATTATATCGTTATGTAAATATTTTAATAATGAGCCTCTTACCTATTTCACCTGTAGCGACACAATTTGATTCCAAAACCTTCATCCGCACTGTATTTATTTCAGTGCCAGCTTTAATGCAAATATATATACTACACGTTTTCAAGTTCACTATCCGATGTTCTGGTTACATGATCGGAACTTGAGGAAGTAACCATATGTAATACTTATTACTTTCTTCATTGTTTCACCTTTCTTTTGTAAGTAAGCCTTTATCGTTGGCAGTCGTAAAGTTCTAATAAGATAATAAATAACCCAACGGATGCCTAGTAGCACACTTAAAAGTAAGCTTTTTTTATTGGATAAAGTGTAGAACGGTGCAAAAAATTTACGTGATGGTAAGTGCATCGTCTGGTCATAACAAATACTGTAACCACCCAGAACATATCTGTGTGACACAACAATGCGCACGTCACTCTGGGACAAGAGGTCTTAAGTCTCATATGCCCAGTGATTACGCTAGCTCTCAGTGCCCTACAAACCGAAACACTAATGTTTGCACACTACTGTTCCACGGCAGAATAACTGACCCTGGGGTGGTCTGAGTCTATGCAGGACTCCGTCTAGGTAGGTACCACCGCAGGGCCAGTTATTCTGCCGTGAAACAGCAAAAATTACTGTTTCGATCGTAATGGCATTGAGAGTTAGTGTAATTATTGGGCAAACGAGACTAAAGAAAGTATGTTATATTACTTACTACGTGAAAACTTTTACTCGTCTCGTCACCTGCTCCTGCAAATTGCTGCAGGCATGCTGCATTTGTTATAGGCAGATGATGCACTTACCACCAGGTTAACGTTTTCCTCGTCTCGTTACTTTCTCCTATAAAAATACCCAATAAACATATAATCTACGAGCATGCCTATGCTCAACATTTGATTATTAAAATCTAAAATAAAAATAATGTTAACAAGAATTACACCGAAATAGTAGTTATTTTTATGTATATTTTTCATGTACGAAGTATTTAATAAAATTGTAAGTGTTTATTGGCATCAGTTACATACAAGAACAATGTTTAATGGTAAAATGAAAACATACCTGAACACAGGCCTCCCCCAAAGATTGCCACAAAAGTTTAAGTAAAGTAAGTAGCTCTCATTTTGGGAGGGATTTTGCCAGTTGCCACGCTTGGCAGGCGGGTTGGCAACCGCAGTTTATTTATTCAGACGTTCTAGGAAGACGCTGCTGCCCATCTTCTGGTTTAAATTTTCCCTCTGCCGACTTTTACAACACCCACGGGATGAGATGGGTGGTGTACTTATCGCAATTTTACCACACCCGGTGTTGACTGGAAGAGAACGCTTATGGGCATTAAAACTGCCCTTTGTAACTTGTTTTATGTAAGGTTAGCAATAAAGATTAAACAAAAAAAACCCAAAAAAGTAAAGCCCTTAAAACTTGCTCAAATATATTGATCTATTGGTTAATAAAAAAATCATTCCTATCAAAATAGGCAATAAGAATATTAATATGGAAGACCATTTCGCATAAACAGGCACACAGCTCAAAATAAAAGTTACTGCTTTCTATACTCTGTTTTTACTCTGTTCTAAATGTTTCGTTGTTTCGATTGACTGAACAATTACTTACATGACCTGAACATAATCATGCGAGGTCTTGGTCTTTGTCTGGCTGAAACCTATAGCGGGATTACATTTATTTGAAAAAAATAATAGTATAAAAGTCCTTCAATAACATAATGAAAAATAGTATTGAATCTCAGGAATTTGGCTCATGATGATAAAGGTTACACTAATGACAATTAAAGAAGCGTACCAAACATTAACATACAATTGCATCCAATATAAGGAATATTTATTCACACAGCATTTAGTTTTAAAACCGCCGCGCTAGTTTTATCCGTCCGTATCAGTCGATTGTCAGTGCGCGAAACGCACGACTGTGCATTGCCGATTAAAAAAAATAAGTTGTGCCATAGATACCAAAGTGAATTAGTTTATAGTTTTACAAATGTGCGGACAACATATGATTTGGTCAGTTTTAATGCTTATAGGTCAGTTTGTTAACTAGTTTTCATTACTTAAACTGGGGAGTTGGGTCCTTTTAGGAATAACTAAATTGTATTTAGATTTGTTATTCATAAAACTAAATTTATTTATTAACGACAATATATTTTCCAATTGAAAGATTCTATATATTTTATAACCAAATTTGTGGAAAAGAACAAGATTTTAATTGATTGTACAAAACCAAAAAAAAAGACAAATCAGAGGATCATTCTTTAATTAATTTTTGAAGTTAGTTTGGGAATACTTTTCTTTTTATTGGTAGTGTATCAACCTAAAAATATTACTTTTCACATACTTTATGAAATTATTATCCTTATCACTTTTGTTTTCCAATAAATCAATTTTTTTTAATAAATCAAATATCTTCTTTTTCCTAAATAGGACTTCTGTATCGGTAGTCCGTTTAACAGACACAAATTTCATATGCACAAGAGAACTAGACGCGGAAACAGTCAATAATATTGGCTCCGGCTGGAATTCGAGCCCGGGTCCTGCAGCAAAGAGTCTCTGGCCACTAGGCCACACGGTCGTTTACAATTTAAGGTTTCTCACCTCTTTCAGTTTTTCTACATTTAATGTATTTAACTATAAACTGCCGCGTGATAGCGGACTAAGAGTGACTAAAAGTGTAGTGAGTGAGACAGATGGTGGAATAATCATCTCAAACATGCCCAGACCTAAATTATCCAAACCCGTGACAGGCAACCTTGCATCTTACTACCTTGGTAAAGCAGTGACAACTCAGGGGCCGGAAGCACGTCTTTTTTTTATTCGATAAAGTGATGAAACGAGAAAAACGTTCACCTGATGGTAAGTGCAACGTCTGCCCATAACAAATGCTGTGTCACACAGAAATTTTCAGTGACATCACATTGTGCCCGACACTATGAGACATCAGTTCCTATTTCTCATATGCCCCATGATTATACTACTGAAGTAAGTAGTTTGAAGGGTACTGACAGCTAGTGCTGTCAGTGCCCTTCAAACCGAATTACAGTAATGTTTGCACACTACTACTACACGGCAGAATAACTGGCCCTGGTTTGGTACCTACCACCACTTAAAATTCATAAAGTGCCTTGGCACTCAAACCTGCTCGACGGTGAAGGAATACACCGCGAAGAAATCCTGTCTGAGAATGTGACGGGATGTGAGCTTTTCCTGGCACCAAAAGCTATTAAAAAATGAGACTAGGCCCCGAGTGCGCCCTACAGAGCTATAAAAAAATTAAAAATGAATATAGTAACTTTGTAAGCCGTGGTAACTAGGTGCTCGCCTTAAATCTCACAGTATGTGAGCGACCTCAGCGACCTTCGGTGCCGGCAGCACTAAAATTGTTCTGATGATTTATCACGTGGTCAGCGGTGAAGGAAAACATCGTGGGAAAACCTGCGTGCGTGAGAAAATAAAAATGTATGTGAAGTCCGCCAACCCGCATTGGAGCAGCGTGCAGACTCTTGCCGGCTCCAAAACCCTCTTATAAATGAGAGGGGGCCTGTTCTTAGCAGTAGGACATTCATAGGCGATTGCTTTACTTTTTTTATAGCTTCTACTTTAGTAATGCCTATGTCCAGTGGTGGACTGTACAGTCTGCTTTTGATGTCTCCTTCTTACATCCCAAAAAGCACACAGGGGAAGAAACTGTAGAAAATAACAAATGTTTGTATTGCAGGTATTTTACAACGCACACAGGCAGCTTGGTTAAGATGTTACAAAGAGTAAGTATTTTGAGAAGAGTGTTATAGCAACTTTTAATATTGATTACTAGCTGTGCCCCGCGGTCTCACTCGCGTAAAAAAGTCGAACCCGATCGATGATATGGTTATATACTTCCCTATTTGAATCGGATTTTGTGATCTTCATTTTTTTGCGCGAATCCCTAATTATTTTTCTAAAATTAAATTAGCCTAAGTTACCCGCTATAATATCAGCTATTTGTCAGTGAAAGTCCCGTCAAATCGGTCTAGCCGTTTCGGAGATAAGCCAGAACAAACAGACAGACAAAAAATTTAAAAATTGCTTTTTTCTTATAAGTACCGTATATACTTTCATAAGCGTTGAATAAAAAGCTGTTATTTTGTTATTACAAACATACACTTCAATTTTATTTATTAGTATAGATATTATACAGAAAATGTCCATCATAATTTTTTATCAAATGATATCGTAAGTAAAGGGTTGTCACGACAGGAAATATACTGCTCTCACAGAATATCAACAAAACGGTATGTTTCGTGTTGCGAGTGAACAGAATCAGAGATCTAATTAATGGCGCGGAAACATCCCATTAAGATGAGGCATATGACATCCACGCACCTTTACTTTGAACATCATGGAGGATGGATGTATATACACCTATGAAGCACAGTGATCATTTACAAACTGCGTGATCGTTCGGTCAAAACTTTACTAAAAAACTACAAAAGTTCGTACATTTTTCTATCTCAGTATTTCAAAAACCTCACACAAATGTTTAAATGTAGTTAGATAGATAGATAGATAGATAGATAAATAGTTGCAGTAATAGTAGATAATTTTACACATATAAATATGTGAAATAATGATTTTATGCTACAAGGCATTCTCCGCCAGTCTACTTACGTTTGAGAAGACGATCCAGTTTATTTAGACCAGTCATTTTTTTTCGACCAGTCTGATATTCGGTGATCACATTTGAGATCGTTAATTACTTCACGGATACATGCAACTTCAGCCTGAGCATACACTTGTAAATCATCAGCATACAGATGATACGAGCAGCGAATGTGGGACGTAATGAGGTTTATAAAGATGGAAAATAAGAGAGGTGAAGGAATACCACCTTGAGGAACACCTGCAGACAATGTACACCAGTCAAAAAAAATAATGATATTGGGATGGAAGACTTAAATAAAAGAGGCATTTAATTCACCACTTTTATTAAAATATATAAAACAATAATCCATCGCACCTTACGGCATAACCTCAAATTCCATCGTCACCACCTTGATTGTTGGCATTCCACCACAGTGCGTTTTTCGCGGAATTTTCTGCCACGCACTTGCACTTTATGGAATGTTCTGCCGTCAGCGGTTTTTCCGGACCGATACGACTTAGGGACCTTCAAGAAAAGAGCCTATTCCTTTCTCAAAGGCCGGCAACGCATCTGCTATTCCTCTGGTATTGTAGGTGTTCATGGGCGGCGGTGATCACTTACCATCACGTGAGCCACCTGCTCGTTTGCCTCCTATTCTATAAAAAAAAAAAAAATAGGAGTCAAGGAGTTAGTGGCAACTTTTTTTTATTAGATACAGTGACGAGACTAGCAAAACGCTCACCTGATGGTAAGTGCAACATCTGCCCATAAGAAATGCTGTGCCACCCAAAACATTTCTGTGTAGCACCGCACTGCCTCCGGCACCCTGAGACTGTCACCTGAAATCAGTTCTTAAGTCTCATACGCCTAGTGATTACACTAGCTCTCAGTGCCCTTCGCACTGAACTACAGTAATGTTTGCACACTACTTCTTCACGGCAGAATAACTGGCCCTGCTACCACCAGTTACCTAGACGAATTCCTACATAGAAATTCTACTCACCAGATTTAGTAGAGTTGGAAATGTTAAAAAAAGAGCTGAGAAAAAACTACTGCTTCTAAACGGTAGAGCGAAGACGTTACATCAGGGACACCTTTCCAAGGTCTCGCTAAGTGGATCACTAGGGTAACATGATGATGACGTAACGTAGGACCTCTCTTGCATACATAATAGTTATGTCGTCCGCTTTCGTTTTATCGAATCTTATTATGCGTAGACAAACCTGTTTTTGTTTACGAATAATCTGGTGTTCAAGTTTTCTAATTTTATAATAGTTTATTGCCGATAGAGATTTTTTTAGTTGGAATTTTGGTAACAAAAAGAAATCGGAATTATTTTCATGTCTTTGACTAAAATCGTTAAGAAGATCAAAATAAACAATTATAGGTACAAGGAGAAAAAAAAATCGTATATTTTTATAATCAAGAATTTTATATTTAATAAACATTACCTCACATTAGGATTTCTCCTGTATGAGTGCGTTTTACGGAGATGAATTGCACATACACAGATAATTGCAAATACCCAGGACAACTTTCTGAAGGCCGTACAAAAATTTGTACCGTGCGAGAATCCAATCCACGGCCCGTAACGCAGAAGTTATTCTCTTAGCCACTCAGTCTGAAGTCTGTCAGCCGACAATAACAACAGCGAGGATAATAAAGACTTATTTTGTTGCAGACCAAAACCTCTAATTCAGGGATTTCTAAACTTTTTTCTGCAATGGAACACTCCGCGGATCCGGAGATTTATGTGGAATAACATACTATCACTCGCGACGATTGAATATAAAGTAGAAAGTCTTTAAATGTATACCAGTGTACTTACTGTCCAAATTGTCCCGGAATACCTATTCAGAATCAACAAAATACATGTGTTCCGCGGAACAAATAGTTTGGGAACCACTGTTGTAATGTATCCATCTCTTTGCGAACGGTTGACTTAACTATATACTCGTATATAACCACGAATTAGGATAAAGCTCAGTCTATTCAATAAATAAATAAATACACAACGTCTGGTATCGCGATCGTCTAAGGCGTGATCGCAGTTACCGATCCACCTGACAAACGTAGTGATTATGGCAAAACCTTGGGAAAGACATGAAGAAGAAGAAGGAGAAGAAATTTTTTCACAAAAGATTTTTTTTTACCACAAGCAAATTTCCATTATTATTTCGAAACATAACGTACTAAGTCCATATCAGTCAGGGTTTCGTCTCGGTCGCAGCTCTGCTACTGCTTTAATCAAAGTCACTAATGATATTAGACAGGGTATGGAAGATATAAAGATTACAGTGGTAGTGCTAGTTGATTTTTCGAACGCTTTTTACACAGTTAATCACGATATTCTCCTTTCCATCCTATCCCATTTTAATTTCGCTCCCGCTATCTTAGAATTGTTTGCATCTTATCTTCGCGGTCGTCAGCAATATGTTCACTTGGGACAAAAATCCTCAGCTTGGGCTGATGTTGAAGCTGGCGCGCCGCAAGGCGGTATACTATCTCCTATTATCTTCTCTGTTTCTATAAACTTGATCATCTCCATAATTGACTGCCCGTACCATCTGTATGCTGACGATCTACAGCGGTATGTGCAATGTGATACTGTTGATCTTCATAACGGGATTAATAATTTAAATAAGAATTTAAAGGCCCTTAAAGATTGGTCATCTCGTTATGGAGTGACTGTCAATCCTTTAAAATGCCAATCTATGCTAGTGGGTAGTCCGAAGATGTTGGCTAAGGTTAATTTTGCAGACTTACCTTCTATACATTATAATAATATTCTTATTCCATTTAGTAAGTCTGTAAAATATCTTGGTCTTATTATTGACGACACCCTTAACTGGAATGTTCAGGTTACTGATATCAGTTGGAAAGTCACTGCCTCCTTACGTTCTTTGTATCGTTTAAAACATTTTCTTCCCATTAAATCTAAGCTCATGCTTGTCCATACGCTAATACTACCGATTATTGATTATGCAGATGTGTATTACCCAGACCTATCCCAAGATCTTCTTAACATGCTGGAGCGCCTGCTCAACAACTGCATTAGATTTATTTTTGGTCTGCGAAAGTATGACCATATTACTCAATATAGATCTCAGCTGAATTAGCTTACTGTTCGACAAAGGCGTAAATCTAGAATTTTGCTTGTTATTTTTTCCATATTAAATGATCGTTTCAAAAATAACCAAAAAAAAAAACAAAGATACACATGAGTGATTAAGCAACAATAAGGTTAAAGTGAGAAGTTTAATTTATATAACTGCTATAGAATTCACAACAACCAACAGCACCTTCAGTGCGACACACGTGGTGTAGGGAGGTAATGCAGGAATGACAAAATTAGTTAATAATATTTTGAAAATCATAACGATACATTTTTTTCATATTGCCATTACCAAAGTCAGCGACGAAACGGCCGGCCGGAACGGGCTAATCTGCTCACGTGTTTCAATCGCCCCAGGCGCGACATAGCTCTTCTGGTCAAATTATTATATTTATATATTAACTTTAGTAATACTTTCACAGGTCTCTAACAGGGTATCTCCTGACTCCATTAGACAACCCTCTACCGATCGTTAACTCTTCATGTCTTGATCGGTCTCTGCCAACCATGGTATACACATTTGGCTACCAAGGTAAAACTGCTGGGCCTGCTACCACCGCGGTCCTGACCGCCTACTTAACTAAAAGGAAGAGGAATTTAATACTTCTGGATTGGGAGGAAGAAGCCAAAAAGGGTCTTTTGGGTTTCCAACTTAGTTATGCAACGTCTGCGGCGCCCAATGCTAAAAGGGTAAGTATAATTGAACTATATTATCTTTACCTTATTATCATAGCTGGTCCCACGTTAATAAGATTTACACCATGCTTGGTAGGCTTATTGCCGATGACTGTACCAAATATTACTTCCTAATTAACATTGATCGTTAACACCTAATCTCCGGCCGCTGAGAGAATGGGTTCCTGACGTCTGTGCGTTTGTCATGACTAGTGATGGGCAATAAATAACACTATTATTTGCTTTTTGAACGACACGCCACGTGTTCTCGACTTCATCTTAACAAATTAACTTTCTCTCCTTTACAAAAATGCGTTAGTAATATTCGGAAATATTGAATAGGAAACAATAAAAAAAATTGAAAAAGAGTTGCAAAATATGTTTACTCAGCATCCATTTTCGCCAAATAGCGGAGAAGCATTGTGGCGGGCTGCGTAACCTTTGATTTGAGCGCAGACTACTCAATCGCATTGCGCTTCCTGAGCCACATTTTCCAGATTATTGTTTTTAAATAGTTTGATCAGTCCTGCTTTTGCACTGCGTATTTGCGTCACTGCCTTTTCTTTGTAGCGAAGCCACCAATTCTTTTCTATTTTAAATTATATTACTATTTTAGGAACGCATAAGGGACAAAATACTTCTGTTTTTGCAAAAACACGATCGTAAATCAAAATCTAAAATACTCGTCCTCTAAAAAGCAATTTTTATCCACATGAAAGGTTTACTTTTCATAACAAAAATCGCAAATATAACACCACTTGATGGTGAACCGCTAGTACTATCTTCAGTGTGCCCATTTTTAGAACATGAACTATTGTATCCAGTCTTCTGTAGAAGGTGACACATGTTTTTCATAACAAATAAAAAGGCAAAAGTTATCTTGTTCATCGTAATTTTCGAAATTTTTAAGCCATCAGGTGAACTTTTTGCTCGACTCGTCACTTTATCAAATAAAAAAATGTATTTTTTCGTTTGCCACCAATTTTCTCTTGTCTGTTCTCCGCTTTTACTTAAGTTATTTTTTTTCAGGAGTATGGAAGTAAATGGAAGAATCCTGGTAGCTTTTAAGCCGTTCACTCGATGTTTGTTGTACGATTGTAGGCCTTTGTGTACAGTCCTAATATCATATCATATATACTGTTATTCTGTTTAATGATGTTGCTTCAGATCTGCGTAGTGATATTTCGGGACGTCGTGTCATAATAGAACAATACCAATCCATAATGGCCATTTTGGTCTCTTCATTAAGTGTGTTTTAAGCCATTGGCAGTAACAAAATCATTTCTCATCTTTCAAGATGTATGACAAGATGTAATGTAAGATAAGATGACATTATCTTAAACCACCACTACATGGCATCCATTTTACGATACAAAAACATTATAGTTGCCAAGTACTATTAGAGGCATTAACTCATTGAAACTTACCGTATCCGATGGCATGCTTAAGCGATAATATCAGAGTTCAAAATCATCAGAGTTTAAAACAGTTTGTTTTTATTTTAAACAGATAGGCGAACAACTTGGGAAAGCTTTGATCATTTTATCAAACGCCGGTATTGATTTAAATGACATCCATTTAGTGGGGCACTCGTTAGGCGCTCAACTGATGGGTTATACCGGACGTTGGACGAGAGCGAGGGGGAAAGCAGTTGGCAGGTAATCTAAAATCACTAAAAGCAACGCTCACAGCTTTGTTTCTACGGTACTTAGAAATCTTCCAAATTAATGTTAATTTAGATACATTGGATTTAGATATAACTGTCAAACATAACGATACAGAGGTGGGAAAGTAGTTGGCAGGTGATCTAATATCACTAACAAGCTACGCTCACGATTTTGTTTACGCGGTCTTTATATAATAATAATAACTCATTTAATCTATCCAGCAAAATGGTACATACGACACCAAAGAAAAATGTAACAGAATAGAACAATTATTACTTTAAACCTATAGTAAATTAAAAAAAACTGCGATGCTGTTTCGATATGGTTTCAGCTCAGCATTATGTTGTAGCAAGAAAGCCAACCCTGGTATTCTGCTGAAACATAAACTACTACGATAGTCACAAGGTTACTATTTATAACATTTGCAGATTAAGAGTTAACAGCCAGTTAGCACCGACAGAATAACAGCGCTGTGGCAATACTGCCGTAGCATTATGCTGAGTCGACAGCCATTTCGTTGCTACAGCCCAACGTACTTTTGTAAATGTAATGTCATATCTAATTGTTTATATAACTTTTGAACTTTTAATGTATGTTGTGTTGTAGTATTGAATAAAGTTTTTTCTTTCTTTTCTTTCTTAAGACAGAGAGATATGAGGAAATAGAATTTGTTAATTTTACTGGCAACACAAACACTTTCTTACATCTACCTATGCGTGTCAATAGTGCGGGTTATAATCCTCACAAAAACGGAATAATAACCATAAAAACGGAACAATAACCATAATCATCAAGTTTGGCAGGTAGTTTTATGATCGCAGTATCAAACACCTGTCACCTTATCTGTGTATTTTTGGTCTAACATTTTCGTTAATTCAAGATGTTTATTCTGCCTCCTATCGAAGGCTGATTTGCAAGGAATTTCCCTCAGTCTACTCTAACAACACCAACGGTATGAAATGTGGTGTCAGATTTTCTAACTCCGCCACTTATTTCTTACTTACTAAATTATAAACTACTGTCTATTTAATTTACTACAAAAATTTCAGAATTACTGGTCTGGATCCAGCACGAACGTTATTCGAAGGCATTTTAGCTATTATTTGCTTCACTAGATAGGACCTGCGCTAAGTTTGTTGACATCATTCATACTGATCCTGGAAATTATGGCACCAGCAAAGCTATGGGGACGGTTGATATATGGCCTAATTTCTATGGGAGCAAAATGAAACAGCCCGGCTGTTCCCAACAAACACAAGAAACGTTTAGTAGTAATGGTAAGTTTGAGCAAAGTGTATAAAATTATTAGGAAAGAAATATCATTGTTTTCGTACCTACGCACGTACGTATTTTATGACTAAATAAACAGGAATCCGTCTATGTAGGTACCACCCCAGGCCCAGTTATTCTGCCGTGAAGCAGTAGTGTGTAAACATTACTGTGTTTTGGTCTGAAGGGCACTGAGAGCTAGCGTAATCACTGGGCATATGAGACTTCAGAACTAATGTGTCAAAGTGACGGGCGCAGTGTGGTACTACACAGAAATATTCGGAGTAACACAGCATCTGTTATGGGCAGACGTTACACTTACCATCAGGTGAACGTTTTGCTAGCAAATAGCTACCATTAGGCCTCCTAGCGGCTTGAGCTAGAGAATCTACCACCTCATCTCATCCCGTGGGTGTCGTAAAAGTCGACAGAGGAAAAATAAAAATCAGAAGATGGGCAGCAGCATCTTCCTGGAACATCTGAATAAAGAAACTGCAGTTGCCAAACCGCCTGCCAAGCGACTATGACTAAATCCCCCAAAATGAAAGCTACAAACTGTGGCAATCATTGGGGGAAGCCTATGTTCAGCAGTGAACTAGATAGGCTGAAATGATGATGATGAAAATGAATGGAAACTTCGTTGACTAGCTAAGAAAACCTCCTTTCAGATATTATAGGCATTTTCTTTACTCTGGCATTCTGTCAGAGCATGAACAACTATCGTGTCGACTAAGGGCGAGGAGAAACGTCGCGTTTTTTGAGTCGATTATTCATCTAAAATAAGAATGAGAGAATTTATTTTGCGTTCCCACAGAACCCAATGCAGCGTAAGTTACTTGACCCAAAAACGCGACTGACAACTCTAAAATTACGCTTATTTCGCCTCACTCGTTATTCTGCGACGTTGACCTACGATGGTTATTTTACTCTTTGGTTTTACCAGATCTATGCAGCCATAACCGCTCGTGGCAATACTTCGTAGAAGCAGTGCTATCGGGCACGAACATTTCTGCGGTTTACGCTGAAAACTACCAGGCTTGGATTTCCGATAACACGCGTAGCAACGAAACTTTATACCTGGGGGACTTGATTAACACGCGGTAAGTTTGATCCAGTCATCCAGATTAGCAAACTAGATGGAAACACTGGTGGAACTAAAGCATACTACTTCGTCTCACTTGACAGCTGTGAGTTATGTACCCATATGCGTAAGTATAGTATTTTTTATGGAATATACGAGCAAATCGTTCATGTGACGGTAAGTGCAACGTCTGCCCATAACAAATGCTGCGTCACCCAAAACATTTCTGTATGACACCACAATGCGCTCGTCACCCTGATACATCAGTTCTTAAGGCATTTATGCCCAGTAATCACCGTCTATCAGTGAACCTCAGACCGAAACACAGTAATGTCTGCACACTACTGCTTCACGGCAGAATTAGTGGCACTGCGGTGGTACCTACCTAGACTAGTTGTTTCCAAATATACCAACTGTTGTTTGCCAAATTATTCTGTCTGTCAGTTACATTCGGTCACGACCTGTCAGGAACGCATTCTCTCAGCGGCCGGACAGTAGTTACACGCCCTGAATAAATGGATGAATTCCCATTAATTTGGCTGACTGTAGGTAATTTATTTATATAATCTTCATTGTATTGCTTAATATTAAACGAATACAAAAGGCAACTTCAATGCTTATAGGCATTCTCTACCATTTTAATCAAGACGTGTTGAGATTTTGTAGTAGATGCAGCAATTAGCATAATAAAAAAGGAAACATTCTATGACTTAAAACGTAACCATCAATTATACATAAATTATACATGGACAACAATATTATCATAAATCATATACATATAATATTAATACGTATAATAAAGATGTACATTATATGTAAGTACGGTTTTATTTTGTTCTGTTGTTTACACTTAAGATTTTTTAGTGTACAGTCGTAAAACAAATTCACAATTGAGGTGACATAGCTAAAGATACATATCAACAAAAGACTGCCATTGCCTAATTGTTTACTAAAGATACGAACTTATTTGGTGCAGTCGAATTAAAAAGATAATAATTATTATAGAACCATGTTTACAGATTTTGAAATTTCTTCAATTTACAGTTATTTTAACGGACATTATCCCAAGGTTAATGTCGGTTAAACTAACTAATATCAGTTAGTTTGTTGTAGTTTTTTTATAGCCAGTTATTTTGCCGTCAAGCAGTTGTGTGCACTATAAAAACAACATTAACAAACGACTGCTGCCATCTATTATCGAATAGACGAAAATAAAACTTCACAGTCAATAGTTTACAAATAGACAAACAGAATGTAAACACTACGTTTTACAAATACACTATTAACAATACAGAAAACTATATTTATCACATCTGCATCCTACTTGATGGGTCTTAGTCATAACCTCAGTGAGACTGTATTTGTAAAACAAGCAAATTATTGATCTTAATTTACGCAGTCTTGTACAGCGATTGTCCCGTGTTTTCGATACTTCAGTACCCTTTCCGCTGATCATATCACATATATTAAATCGGTGACGAGTAAGTAGTAACGCAAGTGACTGCCTAGTGCTTGCGCTAAAACAAGTAGCAACACTCTCCCACTTGCTTTTCACTGTGACTGTGACGCATCCTATTACCACAGATGAAGGATAATAATACCTATTACTGTAATTATTATAATTATATTTGTGCTGCAAAACTGTCTTCGGTAATAATAAATATAAAATGATTAACAAGTGACATCAACTTTACACAAAGAAAAACATCAAGCATTAAAATAATACTTAGAATAATACTTATTATGAGAGATTCCAAAAAATATACTAACCCGGCGGCAACATTATCAAACAATAATAGCACAGGACTTTTGGCGCCAACTCTAGGAGTGGCGGTAGTGTTTTTATTGAGTTCTGTAATTTCTCTGTATAATTTTGAGTATTGATGTTTAATTTTGATAGTTCAAGCAACAAGTACTCGTGAAAGTGTACAGTAATTGGAAAATTCAATTCAAGGCCAAAATTGTACTTTTCGTTTTGTCTCCGTCAGATCGTCCAGCAAATCTTCATCTTCATCACCATTCATTAGTCAAACAAATCGTCAGTAAAAGTCAACTATCATTTTACTGTCGATTGAAACGAAGTCCTAATTACAATTAAATTATTACTCGACATTGGCAAAATGGCTTGATTTGGTAGCCGATTGCCAGAATAAAAAAAGAAGAAGAATAATAATAGCAAAGTCAACAGTCTTTCTTTTCAATTTTGCATAGTTCATGGTATTTTGTTAGATTAAATAGTTAGTATTTTTTAGTTACCGTTAGTGTTAAGTTCAGAACTTTTTTAATTTTTAATTTTATTTGTGTTTTTAATTTGCTCTTTATCTCTATTTGTTTTTTTTTTGTCTTTTGACTTTGATTTAAATTTAAACATGACCTTCTAACCATTTCCTATAGATATTAATAACATCTAACTTCCGCCTTTCCTTATTATCTAGGGCAAGAGGCAATTACTTCTGTTCTACCAACTCCCAGGCTCCGTTCGGAAAAGGAACAGGAGGACTGAAACCGGACTATCAACAAACTGGACTCCATCGTTCCCCGCCATTATCAGATATAATGAATTCGTTAAGGTGACATATGCGACTAGTGTTAAATATTTTAAGCAGACTACGTTTTATTTAAGAAGATTGCTTACAAAATTTACTAAAAGATAGTATATTTATTGAAAGAAGAAAACTCAAAGATTTTTTAAAAGTGTATTCAACTTTTTAGTAAATATTTTAAGTAACCATTACATTAACCGAATAGTAAATAAGATTACTTTATTGTGAACAACAGCACTTTTAGTGAAGTTAAAAATAATTTTAAGTGTTGGTTTGAAAATCACTAAAAAAGAAGTTATCCTTTGTAACTTATCAATAAAGACGAGATATAAATAATTGTGATTTATTAATTCGTTTTACAGTGTCCAAAATTCTGCGTAACGGAGGTATTGCAAATTAATGTAACAATTTTCCTCTTCAGCTTCATACATATAGTGAAATTTTACCAACTTTTCTTTTTTTCTATTTTGTTTCTTCTTCTAATCTTAAATACTAGATTATTAGGAGCCGTAGTAGCACATTGGACATGAGCTCGTTGTAAATTTTCTTATCACGCGTGCGTAATCGCACTACAATTATTGTAAACAGCAATTATTCAGTGCTGAACTAAAACAGCGGGGAAGACCCGGCTTCAAAACTCTCACAAATACCCCGGCCTTTTGCCCAGCTGTGGGTCATTTATATAATATTACTCAGGTGAATCAACGATTAAAAGTAGATCTGTATAATGCAGCCATCGCTATTTTCGTTTTAACTTCTATCGGCAAAAAGTATCTCTTCGCAATTTCTTGAGATGACATTACAATTTTTCAATGTTCAATGTGGCTGAAAAAGGTCTCTTAAACTTTCAAAGCGGCATTTCCTACAACGAGGCCGCGAGATGATTGTAAGCAAGAGATAAAAGCTTAAAAAAATAATATACCACATTCTATTACAAATACAACATGATAAATCCGATTTCTACTTATAGTCTATTCAAGGAGCCGTAAGACAGAAGCTAAACAAATCATAAAAAAAGATTTGATTACTAAAGTTGGAACGTTTAATACAACCATAGTAAAAAAAGAATACAGTTATTGCTAGTGTTGCCAGGTATCCCGATTCACCCTTATAGGGACACCAAATGTCCCGATTTTTCACTAATGTCTAAATGTATCTAGTTTGTTAAAGTTTTATTGATTTTGTGTGGTAGCGGCTTAAGAGATTCTACTACCCCACCACATCCCGTGGTTGACGTAAAAGTAGGCAAAGGGAAAACGAAAACCAGGAGATGGGCAGCAGCATCTTCCTGGAACATCTGAATAAATAAACTGCGGTTGCAAACCCGCCTGCCAAGCATGGCAACTATGGCAAAATCCCCCAAAACAAGAGCCACAAACTTTTGTGGCAATCTATAGAAGAGGCCTATGTTCAGTAGGGCAGACCGGGGATGGTTGACCACGTTTTTGGTTATCAATTTTTTTTTTAAATATTGTCTTGGTGTTAATGACAAATATTGTAAACTGTGCCAAATTTCATAGTCAATTATAAAAAAAGGTTATATGTGGATATTATTAAATAAAATCCGGATTTTTTCAGTTTTACGAAACCTCTCCGAGATGGTCAACATGCCCCAATGCCGGAGTAGGCAGACTAGTCAACTGTTGCTGGGTGGCTTGAATTACGGGATGACAAAATTTAATGTGTAATAAAAATTTCACAGAAATGTTCTTGGTGACACGGCATCTGCAATGGACCGACGTAGCTCTTACCATCAGGAGAACGTTTTGCTCGTCTCGTCACTTTATCTAATAAAAGAAGTCATAAGTTTTGCAGAATTTTTCCCTGATGGGTTTATTTATAATTTAATGAATAATTTTTATCTCAAACTTTGATTTCTTTCGTAAACCATAAATATTTTCGAAAAAATTGGACCATATGGGTCATAGTCAGTCAACCAATACGCAATTGGCCTACCAACCCCGACCGGAGCTTTTGCTTTCAAAAATTCACTAAACTATAATGTTTTGCATAACAGTCATATACGTATTTGTATACCTTTTATAATAATTTACTTTCCATTTTAAATTAAGTTTGTTGAACTTGTCTATAAATTACAATGTAAGAACAAAAAAGATGTGTTGATGAAAAACTACTTAGGTATCTACTACAGGTACTTCTACAGTCTACTTAGGTACTATACAATTATTGATATTGCGCTCTAAGTGACAGTGAGACATTTCCTCGTGTCCCGCGTTCTGTGCGAATGATCGGCTTTCTTTGAGTGCAACGTTGATTCTCTCACTCAAACCTGCAAGAAGTTAGGAGCATCTATTCTACCTACCCCAGTCCCCAACCAACCCCGGTCTGCCCTAGTGTACTAGTGAAATAATGATGATGATGATGACTAACCAATGCTAATATATAATTTTAATAAATCAATTTTTTCCGGTGGTCTGATATAAATGATGATCCAGAAAAACCTGTTTTTTTTCTGGACATTGTAGCTATCCCGATTTGAAGCCGAATTTCCCGATAATTTTTACATTCCGTCTCGAAATGTGATACACTGGACCTGGCAACACTAGTTATTGTTCATTAAATTAAAAAGTACTCTCGTACTCGTTCTGGTTGTTGTTTCTTGTTGTGATAAGTTTTTATTTATCTGTTCATTGTTTGTTTTTTTTTTATTTTGTCGTTTTCGTGATTAAAAACATGATTGCACCAAGCAAAACTTGAAGTTTTTCTTCGCCGAAGAAATAGCGATCAAAGAATACTGTCATACATGATTAATTTAATGTGCACGTATTCTTAATTTTCTTTAAAGTGCGTGAATAAAAGTTGAGAAACACTGTTTTCTTAGTATATACTTTGTCCTAAGTTGAACGACATATTATAGTATTATTTTTCTACATCACACTTTTTACGTAAGTCTGAGTTGACTACTCGTGTCACTACGTCAAAAAATATTATTAAGGCTTTCAGACTCGATGCATTTTCGTGCCCCGTGCCTGAAAAAAATCGAGACTAGGTCCGGTCTCAAAAATAGCGGGAAAACGATACATTCAAGACTATTTCAGTAGTAGGTTCCCACACATATAAGTACCGAAAGGTTCTTTATTAACTTAAGTTATAAAATGAAAAATAATTTATATATATATTTTTCATTTTTATAGCAGCCACGTAATAAACAAAGAGGAAATAAGTACCTAATGTGATAATAGTATTATAATAAATAGTGATAGGTATTATACGTAGTGATTAAGTGACACACAGATTACTATCGTTCGTCAATCTCCACAGATTATCCTAAGCTCCACTCTACAGTATTGCCATGTCCATGTAACCAGAATAAAAATTACTTTGGGATTATTAGATTTGTTAATAGTGTTTGATTGTGACTTAAGTCTAACGTCTCGATATTCTCGATGACAAAAACATCAGTCTCTATTCTCGTAGATACCCAAAATCGTCGACCGAGTTCCCGAAATTAAAGCCTTAGAAAGTGTAAAAAGTGAAGCACATACGTGAGGTTGACTTCTGAACTCTCCCTGTTTTGTGATGTTCTCCTAGCCGATTTCGACCACGGCGACAACTTCCGAATACTGTCGAGAGCCGTCAACTGCGCAGGAGATGTTATAGTGCCACAAGTGTACGCGCAAACACACAGGCACTCACTTGTCCCAACCTACCCGCGCCCGATGTAACGCTGATGTGATAAGATCGGAAGTAGGCCAGGATGCAGTGTCAGAAACACGGGGACAATCACAACACAACCAGACCCGAAAACCAACAATTTGTGTTTTAACACAAATGTTGGCTTCGGCTGGGATTCGAACCCAGGACCCGCGGCGTAGAAGACAGGTACTCTGACCACTAGGCCACGCGGCCCTGTTTTGTACTAACACCATAGTCCCTCCCTGACCAAGCCGGCTCAGTAACGGTCTAAAAACAATATGTGTATAGAATCATACCATGTGGATGGGGGCGTTAGAAATCGCAAAAAGGAAATACCGGGTAAAACATGAAAAAAAAGTGGTCTTTGATAGATAACGGTGAAGTTAAATAAAACAGTCTCGTGTATAAATTATAATATCCTTTAATACTTTTAAAGAATCGACATAATATTTACAGAGATCAATATACATTTTCATATACTTATAGTTCACTTTAAACATTGTTAAATCACCGTTCATCATAATTTATAATTGTTCTTTTTTATTTTACATTCTATTATAACCTAAACACTATTTCTTATAGTATTTTATACAAATATACATTTCTTTCATTAGTTTCAAAATTTCCGTCGACAAAAAAAACTTTGTACCCAATGAAGGTAATCCTTCAATTGTCAATTATAGGAGTCATGAAATGCCAGTTTCTACTCAAAATAGAGAAGACGATGTCATACCGTTTAATAGACCACACTCAGATGGGGAGACGAATGAGACTAATCAATAGTATACTACTAGAAGTGGAGTGTTAAAAAACCGGACTTAAACTTTATTTGTAAAGCGGAGATTTTTAGGAGTTGGCAACACTAAAGAGTTTTTTGATCATTTTGTTAAACCTCCTGTCAAAAGGTATTCAGTAATAGTTACACCAGTAATTCTTATTCAAAAAAATAATAATACTAGCAATGCTATAACATTACTAATATTCCCTGTTAGCCACACCAACTAAGCTTAAAAGCTTGTGCTAGAAGATGCTTCACGTCAATAGTCGAATGGCGGGCTCGATCCTGCGACGTCACGCTTCGCAGTCCGTACCCTAAACTATTAGGCTATTGCCGCTTTAAGAGTTATTAGTTTTAGCAACAGTGTTTCATTGACATAACCTTAACGTTAACAGATGATGATGATGATTATATGTAAATCCAGACTAAAGAAATACTAGAACTGGAGCTTGATAACTTTCATAGAGAGTCAAGGCTTCAAAGGAATGCCTATACAGGCATTTATTTCCCTACAAGATGTTAATTTTTTTTTATTATTTGATAAGAGTGACGGAACGAGCAAAGCGTTCACCTGATGGTAAGTGCAACGTCTACCCATAACAAATGCGGTGTCACGCAGAACATTTCTCTTTGATACCACACTGCGCCCGTCACCCTGAGACATCAGCTCTTAAGTCTCATATGCCCAGTGATTTCGCTAGCTCACAGTGCCCTTCAAACCGAAACACAGTAATGTTTGCACACTACTGCTTCACGGCAGAATAACTGGCCCTGGGGTGGTACCTACCTAGACGGATTCCTGCACAGAAATCCTACCACCAGTAATACCAGGAGCTAACAAGTACTTGTTAGTACCACCAACAAGTGTCGCAAGTGAACAGCTAGGTATGAGTAAAGACTTATTAAGTCATGATATAAGTAGTGATATAAAATGAATTAATTTTATATCATATAAATTTGTTATCTATTTATTATCTACAAAATACTATCAGTAGGTATTCTAGGCATATTGTTATACTATGGAATCGAGCATCAATAATTCTGGTCTATGGTACATCACCATCTTTTCCATTCATGTTAGATTGACAATAGAATTGTTTTTGTGTGTGTAAAGATTCATACATTTGCTGTATTATACCATATTTATTTTGTTCCATTTAGTAGTGGGGAAAAATCAGCACAGAAACGACACTTTATATTAAAATACGATACGACTTAGGGACCTTCAAGAAAAGAGCCTTTTTTCCCCCTGTTTTTGCGGATGTTTATTGGCGGCGATGATCACTTAACATCAGGTGAGCTACTTGCTCGTTTGCATCATTGCCTGATTTGAGTTATAAGCAAAGGTAGTATTTTTTTTTGTTTTTTTCGACTCATGTGTACGAATTCGGTAGCGTTTTACTCTATTTTTTATTTATCTGTGTTTAAACATTAAACCCAGAGCCAATATGTCGGAGTGTAAGAATTCTAATTTTGACCTTCCCTTTTATACTTGTATCTAGACAAGTATAAAGGGGAAGGTTAAATCTCTTAAATGTAGGAAATGCACAGATTCATTTTACATATTACGTTAAAAAACTAGGATTTGCAATCCTTACAATCAGATTACCAGATCTAATTGTACCAACCTACATTTCTAAGGATGGCGCCGATGCGCTTTGTGCGTGTTGGCAACCCAGCCAATGGTCAGTGTTGCCACCTCACGTCTACAAATACCTGTGCTACGTCGGAGAAGTGCTGTAGAACCTTTTCATGGTGGAGTCAATGTCGACTATGGCGTTCCTTACGTCGAGCGTCGAGGCGCCGACCGCCTCGAACGTTGTCGCAAACCTTTCTATGGCCCGAGCCTGTAAAAATATTTTTCCAAGCTTATGTCGTCATCTTTATAGTTGTCCACAGTTGGACGTAGTCCCTCTGCATAGACCCATGACTTTTGCTGGGTTCATTTTTAGTTTTAAAAGAAAGAAACAAGATATTTGTGCATTTCACACGCGGTAAAAGTGTAAATTTTAGAAAACTTCGAGAGGATGAGACGAATGCAGAGTATCAAGAGTAGGATAATTGTAGGGTTTATTTATTATAGTATTGTTACCAAGTCTGAAAATGATTTTACATATTATTCTATATATTATACAGACTCCAAGTTTTCAATTTCAACAAATGACACGTGTCATTTTTTTGTTATAGTAACTAAAGTATGAAATAAATGCTTTGGTTTAGATTTTATCAATTTATCCTTGAAATACAGCGTTACTGTATTTGATCTTGTTGTCGAGCTAATGAGACCAAAATCTACGAAGAAGAAGATTTCGACGAATTCGAAAATATGAATATAATAGGAAACACTTTATACTGTGCATTCTATCTCATTATCCCTCAGGCTAAATCCTTTAGATGAAAATGTTTGTCTATTTTTACTGTTGTAGAAATTTCAAATCATAACGATTCTACAGATTTTTTTCTAATATTTTTACTTAAAAAATATGTTTTTACGGCTCTTAAAAATAAAATAGAAAAATATTCAACTTTTAGCTATGCAAAGTGAAACATGAATTTAATAATTCACTATACGGAGATATTGTTTTATCTGTGCCACAAGCATTACCGCGAAACGGTTCTCCCTCAGCGATGGCCGCGGCTGTGACATTATAACCTCGGCGCTGATTTTCATAGGGACTTGGTATTTCGATTTAGCTGAAAACTGTTCTAGTAACAAATTCTCCTGTATAGACAAATGCATTTTCTTGTGGTCAAAATTGGACACTAACTAAATAATACATTATGAATTTTGACTATACCATACTTCTGCATACATAATAGCTTAATTAAACTGTGTACTATATAAGTAACCAGTAACATGATAACACTGCTGATTAACACAATGAAGAAATAATAAAATTTGCATCAATAATAGACACACAGCCATACAGTTACAGACACACACACAGAGGATACAATATATCCAAAAACTAATAATTTTCAATTCTAGCTACTTCTACTATAACATATACAAATAAATATATACATATATATATACCATGCATTTTCTTTTTTTTTCTTTCTTTTTTAAAATTTTGAGCCCACACCCACAAAAGGTGGTTAGTGACAAAACAACGGTGAATGCTTCTGATGAAAACTATAGATTCTAGAAAATTAATAAAAAAATAAAATTATTAGAAATGGATTTGCTAAATTTGCCAGTCAGTGGCTGATTTGTTGCGATTAAACTTTTTTTGCTACGGCCTTGACGCGTTGCACGCTGAGAAATGAACACTACTGAGGAGGCCGAAGGCCGAAGACTGCGAATAGAACAGCGATACGGAGCAGTATCCATTATCATCATCATTTCAGCCCGTCACAAGTCCACTGCTGAACACAGGCCTCACCCATACATTGGGGGATTTTGCCATATTTGCCATATTTGCAGTTTTTTTATTGAGCTGTTTTTACAGTAAGATGCTGCTCTCCTGGAATCTCCTGGTTTATATTTTACCTCAGTCGACTTTTACGACATCCACGGAACGAGATGGGGTGGTAGATTCTCTTACGCCGCCACCACACGGGGTAATATTGTCGGATTATTTTACACAAGCGAAACCGATGAGCACGTCTAGCTCAAAAATGTTGTTGATCAACCCAATCTCACCTGTATTTGTGACGCCTCGGCTAGCCTCTCCATCGCTTGAGCGTTGACGCGCGATGCGTTCGCCAATTGGGACATCGCATTTGCCTGATCGCCCATTACCTTAACCTACAAGATACAAACATTATACTTCGGAATATATAATCATAGTCACGCCTTCATTCCATAAAAAGAGGTAGGCAAAGACCACACCCGCAGCCCTATTTTCGTCCCGTGGAAAACGAAATGTGACGGGTTTTTCTTACGAGTATAATCGATTCATGCTCCCCATTGCGTTCTCACGAGCAGTATAGTAACAGGCTTTTCATATGATGGTGTCATTCTGCACAAATAAAGGCTGTCCGTACGATACCTTAGTCGCCTCTTACTACACCTCGGCAGGAAAGAGGTATGTGCTATTCTACACGGCCGGACACCTGTCGCATTTTAAGGTTACCTAAAAAAAGTATTGATAAAAGTGACTAGAAGAGCAATCCGTTCGCCTGATGGTAAGGGCAACGTCTGCTCACCACTCATAAGTTATGTATAACCCACACTTCTTACCACCACACTGCGCTCGTCACTCAGAGAAGGTGGCCCACAAGGGCTAGCGCTCTCAATTTCATAGTACGCTCGCCTAAGTTCGATTCCCCGTGCCACGGCACCACTAAAATTGCAATAAAACTTTATTTTTCACCACTTTATTTTTTCACCACGTAGAGCACGAAGGAAAACATCGTGAGGAAACCTGTATGTCTGAGAAATAATATAACGTGGTAGAGTCATTGGTTCTAGGTACAAATCCGAGCCAAAGCATATATTTCTGTGTTACAGAATATAATTTATTTATAGATCTGAATGTGTACTGATAACACATTCAGATCCCATATATGACGTTGCACCTTTTTTTTATAGAAGTGGAGGCTAACGAGCAAGTTCCTCACCTGATTGTAAGTCATCACCACCGCCCATGAACATTCACAATACCAGAGGAATAGCAGATGCGTTGCCTGCCGAAAGGAAGATGCTATTTTCATGAATCGTCCCTAAGTCGTATCGGTCCGGCTGTACATACATACAGACACGCTTTTTTTTCATATAAGAGGTAGGCAGAGGCCACACGCGTAGCTTACTTTTCACGGAAATTTGACGTCACGGGTGGCAGACCACGTCGCCGCCATTATGGTGCGAGTAAAAAAATTCTTACTCAATGAGTTCCCCCGAGCAGTATAGTGACAGTATTGCATATTATGGTGTTATTCTGCACGAATAAAGGCTGTCCGTACAATAATTTAGTACCGTAAAGTGGTGGTGCATGGCAGAAGATTTCATAAAGTGATTGTGCGTGGCACTAAAACTCTTCGAAACTTATTAGTCCTAAGGAAGAATTGTATAGAGAATCATATGGAAATATTCACCAGTTTCTCCATCACAATCATCTGCCGTTCTTCCAAGTCCACGATGGGTTCCTCGAACGCAAGCACGGGATCGTTATCTACGCTGTCTTCGTTGTCAAACGACTGCTCCGTGTAATTTGATTTCTGCTTCTCTGAACTGCCATCTTCTGGAAATTTAATGACACTCTCTTTATTTAAAGGTAATTATTGCGTGCCGAAAGTTGGAGTATAAGGTACTTACCTACGAAATTATCGATTTGTATAAGAAGAAATAGTAATAATTCGTCATCATTTCAGCCTATAACTAGTCCACTGCTGAACACAGATGGGGGCATAGATTGCAAAAAAAGTTTGTGTCTCTCATTTTGGGGGGATTTTGCCAAAGTTGCCACGCTTTGCGGACAGGTTGGCAACCGCAGTCTATTTATTTAGAAGTTCCTGGAGCTTGTTACGCAAGAGAAATTCGAGTGAAACAAAATCGTGTTTACTTAGACGTGAAGTCATTCGGTCTGATTGGTGTTTTATTCAAGATGGCCGCGGTTTTCATCATTTAAAGCCGTTATTATTTAGTAAAACGTTCTTACTGTCATCATGCCTATTGGCATAAAAGCAATTTCACAGATAACGAGTGTAGTTATTTTTTATGGAAGGAAGTGACGAGTCGGGCAAATTGTTCATGTGATAAATAAATGCAACGTTTGCCCATAACAAATGCTGTGTCACCCAACACATTTCTGTTTGGCACCACTCTGCACTCGACACCCTGAGACGTCAAAAAATAAGGACTTTTATTTAAAACTCCGCTAAATATTCTAATCATCACTTAAGAACTGCCGCATCCAGAATCAGGATTATAGGTAAACGCCGACGAAATGTACATTACTTATAAGCAAAAATCTACATCAAATTATAAAACTTACTGGATGAGTCTTCCGCCAAGAACAGGTCCCATATTTTCTTTTCTATGTTCGAACTCAACGTGTTCGGGTCGCCGCCGCCGGATTGAACTTTTGTCCGGATAATAGACTTTTTGTCCGCCCAGTACTGTAATTGTAAAAGTTTCCCTTACACGATTAACTTAATATATAATCGCGTGGCATAGTGAACGGTCAATTTTTCTTACTTTTGATGACTAAGGCGAGATTATAAATATTACATGGCGTGAAAAACCGCCTTCCAGTTTTACTATGTATGGTGGTTATTCTAGCCAAATATTAGGCACTAATGACCTTCGGTAATAAGCAACGAATTATACCTACTTTCACCCAGGACTTCACGGGCCGATCGGGTCCTTCGAGATTGTTGACGATCGTTGCGAGTTCAAACCACAGCCTTTTGCTCTGTTCGCGTGCTTCGAGGCCTCTCATCTGACTTAGAGCAAGCGCGGGATGTTTCTCCATGAATTCTATTATCGCCGTGACTTGCTCGAGGCTGGGCCGCGACTGAAAAAATTATTTATTTTTTTATAATTACATGATATTATAATGAAGTTTAGCAGGGCCCCATATACTTGATTTCCTGTAAACAATCTTCGTTCAATATCGCTGTCGTAGTTTCCATCTCTCATAAAATTTGAACCCAAGTATACAAACTCTTTCACCTGTTCCACTCCTTCTCCTTCAATCAGAACTCTGCAATCGGTCATAATTTCTTTTCTTTCAAAAACCATCATCATCGTCATCATCATTTCAGCCTAAATCACTAGTCCACTGCTGAACATAGGTCTCCCCCATAGATTGCCACAAGTTTCTAGCTCTCATTTGGGGAATTTTGCCACAGTTGTCACGCTTGGCAGGCGGGTAGGCAACCGCAGTTTACTTATTCAGATCTTCCAGGTAGATGCTGCTGCTCATCTCTTGGTTTTAATTTTCCCTCTGTCGACTTTTAGACCACCACTTTGACACCCACGGGATGAGATGGGCCGGTAGATTCACTTAAGCCACTACCACACGGCAAGTTTTTAAATACTAGGCTGTTTTATAGAAAACCGATAAATACATTTTTAAGAACAATTACAGATCATGCCATCAGTCATTAGATTTTTTTAGACTGGCCAGTGCTTCACCTGATAGAATAGAATAGAATAGAATAAATTTTTATTCAATATAGATTATTTACATAATACTTATTGAAAGTCATTTTTTTTCTTTTTTTTAAACTACACTGGTTCGCAAAAATGCCTCTGTCCTGGGAAGAACCAGTAAGAAACCCAGCGGGCTTTTTTTTTTAGTCATTTTTAAAATAATGTACAATAACAGCAGTATTTTAAAGATGTAGAAATGGCTTGGCGGCGATCACCTCATTCCCAGGGGTTATCATCATCTATGTATTCTTTAATATTATAATAACCCTTTTTATGAAGTCTTTGTTTAATATAAAATTTAAACTTTTTGATTGAAAGACTTTTAGCACTTTCTGGGATTTTGTTGTAAAAACGTATACATTGCCCCATAAAAGAGTTACTGACTCTGTGAAGTCGGGTAACTGGCATAATTAATTTGTGCTTGTTCCTGGTATTCACATTATGAACATCACTTTTTTATATGTATGTATTTTTTATATTATGATATAAGGTAAGTGCCACACCTGCCACGGTACATTTTAACTCGCAATCTTGTGTGGAACTACCATCAGGTGAGCCGCTTGCCCGTTTGCCCCCAAATATTTAAATAAACTGAATCAGTAATACTCTCATATGCTCGGTAATTTATTACAGAGCTCTTCAAACCAAAGCTCTTCAAACCAAAACTCTTCAAAACTCTTCTTTGCTTTGAAAACATAGCGGCAGAATAGCTGACAGCGTGGAGACTTACCTAGGCGAACACTTACATAGCAGTCTTACCAAGCACATCCACGAATAACATCACCTCGCACATCATAGATTTAGCCATTAGTCCATCGCTAGCATAGGACTCCTACATGATTAAAACTCATAGAGAGAATCACGCCATTATTTATAAGAGTTGGTTGGTTTGCAGACACTGACTCTACTGCCCAACTTCTGCCTTATCTATTCGCTTATAGTGAGTTTCAATATGCGTTCTATTCATAATTCGAGATCCTATTTAATATAACATTATTATATTAAATAGGATTATTATATTAGATAGGTAATATTATGGCATTGTCAAAGTAGCATACGCGGGAATAGATATATATAAATTTATATTATGTAAGGAAAAAAGTGATAAAGTGATGAACAGCGTGATAAGGGTACGTTGTGGTGTGGACGAAGATGAAGTGACAAAGATAGAGAACGGGATGCTGAGACGGGTTGGACACGTTGAGAGGAGGAATGAAAGAAGATTGACGAAACAGATTTATGTGGCGAATGTGTATGGGCAAGCCGGTAAGGGTCGACGTAGACGAACGTATCACGATCAGATCGAACACATTTTAAGAAAATTTTTTGTCGACCGCGTGGCGTAGTGGTTAGCGTACCTGACTTCTGCGCCACCGGTTTTTATTAACTTTATATTTTTACTCTACTACAGACTACAGATATTAGTACTGAGTTATTTAGTATTTTCGCTGCCCATAATACGTTTTCGTATACAGTGGAGAAGTAAACGTTTCCGTGATCCGTCATATCGATATCGACACCCATCGTAAGACTCCTAAAACGCATTTCATTTCTTAATTTTTTTAACCATATCAACTTGTTTGCCGACTTTTTTTCAGCTTGGGCTGATACACTATAAAGTGTTGAAAAAATATATACTCGTAGAAGCCAAATCTACTGTATTTGACAAATTAACTTTACAATTTTCGACCTATTTATCTAATATATTTATTATATATATTTATCTACATAATATATTTATCTAATTTATGGCAATAGTAAACTTTTTCCCAGTATCAGAGTCTATGGTTCAATCTTCAAATTAGTAGCCAAACATCAAAACTTAAAATGTACTCAGAAATCAGCACTGCCAATTGTCATAGCAGTGACGATAAATCGAGATAGCGGGTAATTTGGCGGGTATTTCTTGTCTTCGGGGTAAAACCGGGTATTTTGTTGTAGTTTTAATTAATAAAAAAAATTGACTGTTTTCTATGCCTGACCTTATGTAAGTCAATGCTTTGGGCGAACAAAATTCTGATTATCCTAGGTTAGAAACTTACGACTATTTTGCCATTATGCTTAGTATAATTCGTGCTATCGTAACCAATGACAACCATTAAACTGACTTAAAAATTATTTTGCAAATTAGTACATAAAACATTTAATTTAAATTTGTATTTATCTTTAATGGATTAAAATAACAACAAAATTATTTTTACATAACTTTTAATCAATTTAAGATCTTTAAAAAAAAAGCGTGGCGTGCTCAGTAGAGCGCCACAGATCGACTTGATCAACTGGCTTTGCGATGAAATTTTCATCTCTTTGGATTTTTTATAAGATCTACCATGGAGGCCATGTGGTGGCGGCTCGATAAAAGAATACTACCACTCCATCTCATCCAATGGATATCGTAAAAGGCGAGTAAGGAATTAAACTGCACTGCGCTCCCAACAGCGCATGGTGGCGATGGGCTCACCACCTATCACACCAAGTGCATTATATTGTTTTGGTGAAACGTGGATTGTGGCAGTCATCTGTTTTTTGCAGTGAGTGCCCAGTCTCTGACTACCCCTTATGGGATATAGTCATGATCTTATGTATGTATGTCTACCATGGAGTGTTCCGAGGAATTGTTCGGATAATTCCAGCCGCTGATTTTTTGGTTGAAAAGCTCTGTACTCTTTCACTTAGACCTTTACTTTTTTATGCTGATTTCTAATTTAGCAATCTAAAACTTTTGTTCGACCAGACACGCCCAATGCCTGCATTGCTAGACTATGTAAAATGATATTATCGTTGAATGCTTACCTACTTGCTGATATGTATAAAACAAAACTGTAATTAACAAGTTAGCTTAAACGAACTTATTTTAATTAACTTGTAATAATTTAAAAAAAATCAAAAAATTTTGGGTAATTTGTGTTTGGAGACGAGTAAAAGCCGGTATTCTTGAGATGTGTTCTAGGGTAATCTGATGAGCCGTGACTGTCAGCCCTGACAGAGATAACAAAATTCACCAAAAAAACAACCGACACTTCGTGTTGGCGCCAAAAGCCTAAAGCTCTTAAAGTGTATATTATCTATGCATATGTCTGTCAGTGAACTGTCATGATTTATTACCAATGCTCTAAAAATAACAAACAAGTATACAACTAATAAAATCGACTGTTTGTTCGAGAAAGTACGCATTGTACACTTCTTCCTTCCTCATAACTGATCTCCTTCAAACCAGATATTCGCCGCGTGGTATGTGATGTGATACCCCGCGGTGGCGGCTGTATTCCCGTGCACCCACTATAGCTCTATACGAAACAGTCATTAAGTCAGCTTCACCACCTGAACGAGAAGGACTAAAGAATTGACATGTAAATCACCACCGCTGTCGGAGTGACAACAGTACGTGCGTGACAGCGATGTCCCAATACCGACTAATGGCGACGAGTAGGAGCCCCGCATAATCCCTCTATTTGTCCGCCGCGTAAGCGTATTCATGTACCACTCCACAAAGAAAAGGGTTGAGGCACATTTATGTATATAATTCATGCATCTTAAATACACTGGATTATAATATATTGCATATAATAAAATAATTAAATTGCAGTTCAATAAGCGTAACATAAAAATAGATTTCTACAGATTTCAATATTGTGAGAAAAGTCTTACAATAATTATTCATGGATATGTAAAGCATTAAACTGCACAACATAATGGTCCACTATGTTCAATTCCTTGTCATGATAAAGGTTCCATACCATACAACAGTAGAGGCTCATATTTATTACAGACATTCAGTTTTTAATGTTCACACATCCATTAAACAACTCGAAGTTATATGCTCAGGATAGAATTACAATATGTATCAACCAAACATGAGCACTCGCTTTACCTTAGCATATCATGTAACACTTGCAATAACAATCAGATGCAATATCAAAGATACAGAAATAATCACAACAATGTAGGTCCAAAAATCAATAATTTATCTGTTAGATAAGTATTGACTTCAACAAGGATTATATTTAAGGTATAAGTAAATTTAAAGTAGTAAGTAGAAATAAGATCCGTCATTATTTTCATGTGATGAACTTAAAGAAGCATGCCTTTCATTCATTAAAATGCCTCCAAGGTTTCCTGCCCTTGTCAACTAAGATTGTAAGTGATGAGATGAGCAATGCCTACAAATAACAGATTCGGTGTGACCCAGAACTTTGCATTGGAAAATTATGTGTAGTGTCGCACTGCACTCATAACCATAGAACATCAATTCTTAGTCTTAAATGCCCTGTAGTTACACTGTCTTCAATGGCCTTCCAACAGAAACAGTTGTATTTGAACACCACTGCCTGACAGCAGAATAACTGGCAGAGTTGGTACCTACTAGATAAGAATTCTATCAACACAAACTTAATTACTAGTACATACCATACATACATACATACATACAAACAAATAAAGTAATCATATCAAACATGATTAAGAATTCAAGCATAAATTGTAGACAGTGTAATGTTGTGGATTTCACCACACAAGACTCCAGCCAATAAAACTAAATTGATTTAAAAAAAAATTAAAACTCCTTCATAGCAGTCTTAATTTTTTTCTGTTATACAGCATAAGCCACGATATTTTTCGACATTTCCCTTTATCGACTGTTAAGACACCCACAAAATGTGGCAAATTTTTTTTCGCCACCCCATATAAGACGATAGTTTAATAATCATTTTTTTTTAATTAGTGTTAAGTAGTTTTCGGCGGGCTTCGAAAACTTACAATCAATGATACCTAAACAAATTTTAATTTATCTTAAACTCACTTTCAATTTACCTTAATATTCATTCTATATAGTGGATAAATTTATACTTTAAATATTAGACACTAAATACCATTATTCGAGATGAGAACTTGAAGTTATTTCACTCGACTTGGAATGAAATTTTTACTTTACTACCTAAAAAAGCGTCACTTACCGCGATAATACGTTCCGTCATTTTGTAAATATGCCTAATGGAGAAGTATCCACTAAACACTCTGTTTTGTCAATAATTAATAGTTGAAATAAAATTTTCATTTCATGCCATTTCGAATTAAATTCACTTACACATAGCTATTTATATATTCCCTATAAAAGCTTTTTCGATACGAACAAAATATGACAACCATTGGTTGGGGTCAAAGCTGAAGGAACATAAATCGTCCGGGATTGAACAGTGTTCCAAAATACCGGTACGAAACCGGTATTTAACGGTTCTGATAATAGAACCGGAACCGATACTGAACCCTTAATGTGAATCTTAGATCTTTTTTTACCGGTACGCAAAACTAGTTCGAAATAGCCTGAATTCATACGCTGGGTTTCAAAATAATATTTCGTTTGTTGAGCTAGTGGTTGCAATCAGTGTCCACCTCACCTAATCCATGATCATGTTCGATATCGACATTTTCTACTCGTTTTACATTTATTTCGTGCAATTACATAATATTTTAAAATGGGTCAAAGGAAACGAAATTGTCGGTAGATCCGAGCAAAAAAGATTTTTTTTTGTTATTGTTGTGTAATGTGTCGAAAGATAGTGTCTTACAAATGTCCATTACAAACGAAATTGAATTTATAAATATTTTATTTATGAAGAGGAGCGATGTCCTGTAATTGACTGTGGAACATTAAATATAAAGGTTATGCAGTAAATATAAAATAAATTCACATTGACAGAGCCACGCAAATGCGTTTGGGTACAAACTGCAACACACCTTGTGTCACGTGCCCAGGTCTGTGTATAGTACGTAACAAAGCACGTGAAAAAGGGTAATGTCCTCAACGCCTGTTGAATGGAATGCAGCGTTGATGTGCATTTGTCCACGTTTAAAAAAACTATGGTGTAGAGGTAAGGAACGACGACTCACATAAAACGGTTCACGAAAGAGTGTCCGACAAAATGCATAGAATGGGCGTGGCTTGGCGAACAAAATTTTGAACATAGACAATACACTATAATTTTAATGTATGCTAAGTTAGGCACTCAGAATATCTAAGTTAGTTTTCGCTTGTGACATTAGCAACTTAAATATGGGACCATTTTGCTTAGTAATATTTGTACTATCGTAACCATGACAAACATCAAACTGACTAAAAATATCTTATAATTCGTTACTTAAAAATTTAAATAATTTGTGTATGCGGGATCAAACCCTGTCTTAGTCTTTACTTAGTCACTTAGCCCTTAATTTATTTTAAGCCTAGCGTAACTTAGCAACTTATAATTTTGTGTTCGCCCAGACACGGCCAATAAGGGTTCCAAATATTACCAAAATAGCGTTGACGTAGCAATAAGTATGACCCGAAATAAGCGATAAATGAAATGAAGTATGAAGGAAATTACTAAAATTTAAAAATATCTAATTCTATTGAAAAGAGTAAAAAAAACTGTAATTAAAACGTAAATTGTTACAAAGATTTTTTTATTAGTAATATTTGTGAATAATGTGACATATAGTTTAAAACAAATTATAATAAAAAAATTCGCCTGAAAGAAGTTCTGTTAAAATTTAGGACTTTTGCTACCAGTAATGTCATCTCAATTTCACTCAATTTCTCGGACACTTTTAATTTATTTTAAGGACTCTATATAATAAAATCGGTAGCCACCCGTCACGTTTCGTTTCCCGAGAGGGCTAAGTGGTTGGCCTCTGACTACGCCTTATACAAGAAAAAGGCGTAATATAAATAAAAATGATATATGTTTGTATAGCTGAATAGGCTACTCTGACACTGGCTTAAAGTTTTTAACGGTTGCCAAAAATGATAAAGAAAATTATATAACTAAGTACCGAATAGAGGTGGGTTCTAACAGGTTAAAATTAATACCTGTTGTCACTGTTCCTTAAAAATAACAGTTCCAAATACCTGTTCCTAAAATAACAGTCTGGTTTATTTGTTTCCAGAGCCCGGGCCCGAGCCCTGGTTGAGTCCAAAGAGCTCATTTTTGTGTTCAATCCTTTCAGCATTCTTATACTTGTTAAGGCTGTCATACATAATATGAATGTACGGTACAAACCAAACCACCTTTTTTAACATAAATTTACTATCAATTTATGTTTAAATAAATAATGTAACTACCAATCATATACTGAAAATCATTGTTTTCCTTATAAATGCAATGAAAATACATAATTTGTCATTATAATATGTATGACTGCTGAGATTTATCTATTAGCTAAATTACAAGGGAAATACAGATCATTCTTGAAGCAATTTTACCTGGGTACTTCTTGGCAAAAATTATATTCCTACTTGACCACACGATCTAAATAAAATCAGTAAATGGTCTAGATCATTTGGATTCGTTGTTAATCCAAATAAATCGCAAGCTATAATCGTAGGCAGTAGATTTTCACGTGCATTACTTGATTTCTCCTCTCTTCCAAATTTACATATTAACGGCACTACTATTCCTTTCTCGGACACAGTTAAGAACCTAGGTCTAACTCTTGACGCTAAGTTATCTTGGGGCGCACACATAACTGAAATTGGCAAGAAAGTCACTTATGCCTTTCATTCATTAAAATGCCTCCAAGGTTTCCTGCCCTTGTCAACTAAGATTTCTCTCGTTCAGACTCTCATTCTGCCGATTATTGATTACGTCCGATCTTTGCTATTTAGATGCTACAGAGGAGCAATTAAATAAGCTTGAGCGCCTACAAAATTTTTGTATTCGATTTATTTTCGGACTTAAAAAGTTTGATCACGTCTCGTGTCATCGCAAGCAGCTCAAGTGGCTCCCAATCCGACTTCACCGGAACAATCGAATTGTTTGTTTTCTTTTTAATATCCTACACAATCCCGCTTATCCGTCGTATCTTCGTGATAGATTTACCTTTGTCCATTTCCCTAACTCCTTTTGCAGATCTCACCTTAAAACCGTCTTAGCATTTACAACCTTTAGAGCTAATTCCTACTCCCATTCTTTCTCCGTAGAGGCAGTCAGACTTTGGAATGAACTTCCTCCTGTAATCCGCGAGGCTAAGACAATGTCTTTCTTAAAAAAAACAACTATCTATCACTCTCTTTCCATACTACCACAATAATTAATTATTGTAAGAGTGTTTTTGTATATGTAGGTATATTTACGTATGGATGTATATGTAATAATTATATGTACATGAATGTATATATATTTATGTATAGTTTTTTTTATTATTATTTATGTATGTATATGTATGTATGAATGTACGTGTCATGTCATGTAATTTTGCTAAGTGCACACTAAGTCTTCATCTCTTCTAAACTGCCCTGTGTCAGGCCAGCTGGAAGAAATTTCTAAATGAAATAAGCTGTGCCTTTGTACTAAATTTATTCATACTTTTTCTTTGTCGTCATTGTTTGTGTGTACATAAATTATTAAATAAAAATAAAATAAGTCACATTGTGAAACTGAAATGACTTTGATTAATCGAACTTTTATGTTTAACGTTCCCAAAATATCACAAAATAATATTGTTTACAACAAAATAAAATTAGTTCAAGAAAACTGAAACTTTACGATTCGACACTGACATTTATTTGTGATGTGTTTTATTTTCAAGACTTGTGATGCGTTTTTTTTAACTGACTTCAATAAAGAAGAAGGTTTCAATTTAATTGTATATTTTTTTATTACAAATGATAAAATTAATTAATGTAAGTAGAGTGTTTCATAGTGAAGTATAACTTCCCTTCATGCTTTTACAAGTGGTAGGATTCCTATGCAGGAGTCCGTCTAGGTAGGTACCACCCCAGGGCCAGTTATTATGTGTTTCGGTTTGAGGGGCACAGTGTGGTGTCACACAGAAATTTTCTGGGTGACACAGCATTTGATATGGGCAGACATTACACTTACCACCAGGCGAACGTTTTGCTCGTTTCATAACTTTATGCAATAAAAAAAAATAAAAAAAAAACAGGCTTAAGACTGTCTGTTTGATTACTTAGTTGATTGATTAAAATTTGGATTTGATAAACAGGTGCATTTAGAAGTTTTAGTTCATTTTATAAACATTATGACTATTAATTATATTATATATTTATACAAATATTCATATTTACATTATTTACAATTTTGGTTTAAGAATACCAACTGTTGTAGTTTTCTTATACCTAACCGAGCTCTGCGGTCGGTCAGCATATTTCCGCCATAGCATTCAAATTTTTTATTGCGACCTGGTACAGGTTGGGGTAGATGGCCTTATGAATCCGCCACCATGCCAAAGGACAGTCAGTTCGCTTGATGATTTGGTCGTCATAGTAGCGCTGGACCTCGACGATAGCTCTCGACTGTGCCGTACCTTCTGGCTGCACGTTGGCCATTTTGTGTGGTAATCTCGCCAAATCTCCGATGGTAAGAGTTGCAATGTATGGCACAGATCATGGCAAATTTGCCATTCGTATGGCGAGAGCGTCACCATGTCCAAATTTATTAACGAGCTGTTAACAGCTTCCTTCACGGCGACCATACTTTCTAACGTATAATATGTCGAATTCCACCTGGTGGACACCTCCTGGATTAGTCTTCTTGGAGTCATCCCTGCCTGCTCCTGATATTTTTTAATTTTAGCCAGCCAACATTGCTTTTTCAATAACCGCAAATATACCTTTGTCATTCATACATACAATATGAAAAACAAAGTCATTTTTTGCTGGCGAAAAAGGATAGTGGTATTTTGGCATACATAATCTATGCTTGCTAATACAGACAGAACCCTTCATGGGTGAGTCCGACTCGCACTTGGCCACTTTTTTTAGAAAATATTGCACAGGTCACTTGGTGATATTTTATGGTGCTTTTTTCGTTGCGCGGTCATGTCGAACGCTTTGTCTAGACTAAAATTTTATTACGTGTTGTTCCTTTCAATAAATCTCATGTTTTTTTTAAAAGAATTTTTGTTCCCTTTGAAACTTTCGAAACTTTTTGTACAGTTTTCTGCGCGTGAACTAAATTGCTATCCCATAAAGCTTATGGAACGCAAGAGTTTTTTAAAATTTGTCCCTGTTTTCACATTTCATCTAACTTATACATTGTACCTACGCGGAAATTATAACGCTGTGTTGTGTTGGCCATCTCATACTATGGCCAACTACATACATACTAAGGCACTAAAATTTGCGATAGTAGGTTCCTACAGTGGTGGTGATCGTCTACTTATGTATTATTCATTAATTGTATCGAGTGTTTAGGAAACTTTCAGAGACACTTCTGGTTGGAGTACATCTCGGTAACTGCGGTAGCTTTGATTCATAGTCCCTACTTGATACTAATAAACAGTACATTTTATTAGCAAAGTAAACAAGAGCAAATCTTTCATAAAAAATATCGCTATAAAACACAAAACTTGAAAATAAAAGGCATCTGTTTTGAAACGAAACCATAAATTTAATGTTACGTGTTGATGATAAATTAACATTAAATTAGTTTTTCTTTTTAATTGGTTTTTATTATCATAATGTTCTTCCTATCTATTTGTAATCGTTATTTTATAATAATTAGGTTAATGTGGTGAATCAAATCAATTCAAATAGAACATTATCCCAATATATTATTTCACTGCGTCTATTGAAACCTATCCGGAGAGGACCGGTAACGGATTGTCTATCTCACTTCATTTACATAGGAAGAAATGAGAAATGTATAATAACAGATACTGGTGGAACAAGAGTGACAGTCGAGCAGGTACTGCGACGGTCGTGGCGGGAACACATTGTTCCCCGTCACAGTTAGTTCAAACAGTTGATCCTATGACTCAAATTACGGAGCGACCGCCCTAACGGTTTGTTACTTGGGATAACAGGTATTTTGTTCTGCATATAACAGTACGGAACAGTGACATTTAAATACGTGTTATTTTTACGTGTACCGAATGAAGACTGAAGTTGGATTGGACTGAAGGTGAAGTAGCGAAACTATCTATACGGTCATATAGTGTTTATCTAGTGTTTACATTCTTTTTGGGTATATATACCTCAGGTATCTGGTATATAATACATGGTATAGATAAGTTACTACATAGTCTTTCATTTACATACTTCATAGTTCTTTTATTTCATGATTTACATGTTACATTTCTTTGATCATCTAATTAAGTTTATACAATACATATAAATCTTGTATGATAATTTTTCTGTACAGCATTGTAACCGAATTGTGAGTTTATCAGAGCGTATTCGACAATTAAATTTCAAAGTCAAAACAAATATGAACTCTTTCATCTAGATTTTATTATTAGCTGAAAAATGGCTAATTCTGTAAATATATCCATCGAGGCACCAATTGAAAATCAAATACAAGAAATTACGTATGATGGCCAGGAGATATATCAAGCGTAAGTATTTAAATACTGTTAAAATCACAAAAATCCCATCAATGATGTAAATTATTTAAAAATGATGACTTTTCATAACATAAAAATGTTTCCAGACCACTTTCTATGTCAGAAAACTTGGCTAGACTTGCACAAAAGATAGACTTTTCAAAGACCGAAGATGAATTCTGTAACATTAAAAAAGAGGGTGAGAGTAGCGTGGAGACAAAATCTGAAGATGAAAATAAAGACCCTGGATATCAATCTAGTCTCTGGCCCTGGGACTCTGTGAGGAATAAGTTAAGAAATGCTCTAACAGAAGTGTGTGTCCTGGCTGATGTACTAAGCATTGCTAAGGAAAAGAGATATATGGTGAGTGAATATGTTGCAATTGTAATGCCTGCTTATCAATTTATAATTAAGAGATTAGTTTATAATAAAGAATTTTTAGTGGAGTATTATTTGTAGGCACGATTCCAGTAATATTTATATGTAATCATTTCTATAGGTGATCAATTTAGATTCTGTATAATACATAAAGGCTGTTATACATTTCAGATATGTAAAGAACTTATCAAAACATGTCCTGTTAGCTAAACATGAACCCTTATGTTGGTGGTGTTAGAAACTTTTAATAACATGACTTTATTCGATACATTTATTTTAGATTTACTTATGGTTTTGTGAAAAAAATAGTGTGAATATTCAAAAGATTTTTTGTATGTAGTATTTTCTATATCAGATAGAGCCAAATTGTACCACCAAAGCCTTTCTTATTTAAATGTTGTAATTTATGCAAATATATAACTTCAGTTGTGTACAGATTGACAATTGGTTGTATCGATAATTGATATATCATAAGTAAGTAGTCATGAAGTTTGCACAGATGACATGGGCAGGAACAAAAATCCATACCATACCTTAGTCGCCTCTTATGACACCTTAATAGAATATTGGTACAGAACAATACCTAAATTAATTTGGTTCTTCTTCTTCTTCTTTTTTTATGGTAGTATTGTTGTAGTCGCCAATGACATGTATAGTTTTACTGCCAGTTTAAGAGCTCAGCTGGCAAAATAAAAGATTTGCAAAGCAATTTAATTTCAGAGATTGTGATAATACAAGTTTTTTTTTTTAATCTGGATATACTTTGTTATGTTGAATTACCTATAACAAAAGACAAACACAGTTGTTAACAAGTAATTAATTTATTAAAGAGGACAAACACCCTTACAGCTTAATGTTATTAGAGTTAATAAAATCACATAAGGTATAAAAACAAAAGATGAATTTATAAAGGCAAAAAGGGAATTAAATTCTGTAGGAAGAGGGATAAGACAAGATGAAAAGATAGACAAGATAGTAATTTAGGGCAGGAGCAAAAAAAAATTATTTATGTTCATCATCTAATCCACATTCACAAAGAGAACTACTATCCCTTATCCTTATTTTAGCAAGATGAACATGGGTGCAAGCATGACCAATTCTCAGACAACAGATTATTGATGTTGAACTTTTGCTTGCTTTATTAAATTTGAAAAACCAAGGCTTAGGTGGGATACTACATTGAATAGTAGTGTAATGTTTACCCTTAGAGATTTGTGACCTTTTCCAGACTTCATTCCATTTACTAAGTAATCTCTTTTTAGCTACAGACATTAAGTCATGACAAAAAACCATATTTAAAGAGAGATCACTTTGCATAGCATTTTTAGCACATTAATAATTAATGTGATTTATGTATAATTCTGTGCCTCTGCACACTATTTTACTGGTTGACAATTTTAAACATACTTAAAAAATGAAGATGAAAGAAATGTCACATTTCGTGTAAATCTATGACAGTATTTGAATTGCAATGTTCTTACATGTCTATACATTCTTAGCAATGGGGAATTCAGTTGTACATTGGATTTGCGGTAAGGAATGTGAAATGTTTTCGTAATAGGATATCTGGGGGGTTTATAATGGTACAGCATACAATATAAGTTGTACTAAATCACAACATTTGATATTTCTGCAAATCACCTTAAACAAAAACAGAAGGTCATGGATATGCCTGACATTCTGTTAATGCCTTCATTTGCAAATTAGACTTTGTTTGTATGGACTATGGTGACTTATGCCTTGTGATACATACCCTTGGTGCTTTTTAAATGCCCCCTGTAATAATGTCCACCCTTTGCGAAATCAACTGCTTAGAAGGGATTCCATGCAACACTTGCATATTCCATTGCCTGCATTGAATATGATTATTTTGGTTTTGTATTGTCTAAATCCCTGGGTGTTACATTTTATAAAGTCTAACATTTTTGCCGAATGTTTAACTGTTATGTACATGTCTTTAAAATTTAATTCTAGATAATGATGAGCTATAATAATAGAAAAAAATCGAAAGTACCTGTTTGTACTGCAATTTGCTATACATTCTATCATGAATAAATGAAAAATAAAAAGGTAATAACATAAATATTTAAATTTATATATTAATCAGTATATTACATACTGATACAGTTTAAACAAATTTATTAGTCATTTGTTGAAGTGATCCTACAGATAGGTTTTACACAATTGTCAGTGATAGATGTCTTGCATTACTGCTGTTTTAGGCACACTAATAATTTTTCCTAACTGAGATATAAAAATATTAGCATATTTTCTATGTCATTGGTAAAGAAATGTGAAGTAAAACATAATAGCCATAAAGAAGACAGAAGACAAAAATAAAAATAACTACTTTACATTCGAATATCTTAATATTAATTTTAGGCAAAAGGTGGTGATTCAGTGTTTGCTCACACGGGATTACGATCCCATGCAGAGCTGGTTTTCAGGCATCTTTCCTCGCCCTGAGGTGTTATGCGAAAATAGCTTATATTAAAAAAAAAATTGTTCCAAACAGGTGCTTGATCCTATTCAAGCTGAGCAAGCTGACAACCGTCCTATGGTCTTAGTCTACGGGCGTAAGAAAGCATTAGGGGCCGCTGGAGCTGTTCTCCTAGCTGGTGTTGAAAGACTCCGGGCCAGTGAGACTATGAGGATGACTCGCAACATGCCTGACTTTCACATTGATTTATTGAGGCTCAGACAGAACTGGCGTCTGAAGAAAGTTTCCAATACTATTGTAGGAGACTTAAGTTATAGAACTGCTGGTTCTAAATTCAGTCAGACAGGAGTTTTTGAGGTAAGTACCGCCTCAAATTTTTAGAATTACAATTTTTTTTATAACCGTTCATAGTCTAGTGCACTAATCTTTAGAGACTGTGGCAGCTCAAGGGCTGGCTATTTATTTATTTATTTAAATCTTTATTGCTTCCCTTACAATAAAAGGATACAAAGGGCGGACTTAATGCCTTTTTTGATTGCCTGCTTTAGGCATTTTCTCCCAGTCAACCCATGGAGTGGTGAGATTTTGATTAGGTGTAGCAATAAAGGAAAACAGAGAAAGAAAGAAAGAGCAAAAAAAAAACATAAATAACTCATAATACATATATAAATATATATAAAACACATAAACATGTATGTATATACGGTATTCATACATATTATACATATAAATAAACGTAAAATAAAATAAATATAAGTAAATAAATGCACACTTGTAACAGTGACCAACTACTAACTACTGGCTTTGATTTCTTTAATAACCTTTTACACTTATTGAAATAGTGGAAAATTTAAAATATTTCTATAAATAATTACAAGCAAGATGAGAAGATGTAAAGTAAAATAAAAACATGAAAATCTTATTTCTGAATCTATTTTTATTTCAGCTTTAACAGCAGTTGTGAATGTTTCTGTTTAATTACTTCTTTTTATGGTTACTAAAAGTAACAATTTGATATAACATTTACAGGTAACCAAAGCCCCAGAGGAACAGATAGCACAAGCGATGAGCATGAATGCGTCGGGGCCTGCTCCTTCTGCTTTGCGCTGTTACTGTCCCTCCAGAGTTGCAAGGAGTCGCCTTCATCTCAGTTCTCTGCCAAAAAGGTTTTTTTTCACTCTATTAGAATTCTTAATATGTACTATCTTTGTAGGAGCTATTTAACACATTATAAAAATTCACATAGTGAGACTACCCAAGTGGTTTGGGAAAATTCAATATAAAGCAAGAATCTGAAAAATCTGCAAGTTATCTTGAGAACAAAAAGTTTGGGAGCCTATGGTGTTCATTATACTGATTTTTAGTTGCCATCACTCGTATATTTATGAGGTAAATGTATTTGTAAAAAATAATATACATTTATTTAAATTGTTAAAAGTCAATGTCGCTTTGACAAGCTTCGCTTATTGCCCAGTCAAACCATATTTCTGTATAAAAGTGTGTATGCAGTGGTATCAAAATTTTATAGCAAACTTGGGCAGTTTAAAAGAGATTTTCTTTTTTATTGGATAAAGTGATGAAACAAGCAAAATGTTCACCTGATGGTAAGTGCAACGTCTGCCCATAACAAATGCTGTGTCACCCAGATAAATTTCTGTGTGACTCCACACCGTGCCCATCACCCTGATAGAACATAAGTTCTTAAGTCTCATATGCCCAGTGATTACGCTAGCTCTCAGTGCCCTTCAAACCGAAACACAGAAATGTTTGCACACTACTGCCCTGGGGTGGTACCAACCTAGACGAATTCCTGCATCGGAATCCTACCACCAGTATGTAAATGCCATTGAATGTAATGGGAAACCTTTTTACTTTTGAAAAAGAATTATATTACTCAATCAATGAGTTATAAGTGACAAATTATAATATAATGACAATTTTGATTTTATTTTTTACTAGCTGTGCCCCACGGTTTCACCCCCAGTTGAATTTAATTAAATCGTTTTAAGGGTCGTAACGTGACGTTATATAGCCTATAGCCTTCCTCGATAAATGAACTATCCAACACTAAAAGAATTTTTGAATTTAAACCAGTAGTTCCTGAGATTAGTGTGTTTAACCAAAGAAACTCTTCAGCTTTAAAATATTAGTATAGATTAATTTTACATTTTAGTTTTTCTTATTTTATATTATTATTAAAATAATTGATAGTGTAAATTAAATATTTTTACAATAACGAATTTAAATCATTTCTATTTTGTATGCCTATTGATGGGACATAGTGTACATATAAATTGTAACTTTCATCTTCATTATATCAGTGTTCACGAAACAAATGATTTCATTTGATTTACAATATCCATGTTTCATGAGGTATTTTTTAAGAACGTCGCCTTGCATTTTATAAATAAATATCATATGCACCACACAACAGAATCTGAAAACAAATGATCTGTATTTTCCACAAATGATGGCTACATCTGGGATTCGACTAATTTGCTATGGTCAGGTATCAACTGTTTCAGCTGCTCTTCATTTCTCTAAAACCAGTCTACAATTATAACTTACAGAACAAGAAGATGTGGTGACTGCCACACTGAGTTCTTCAGCACTCAATTGCCCGGGAACGCTTCCTGGTGATGGGGCAGAATTACACTGGCAACAGAAGTTAGAAGCGGCTCAGAATGTTCTGTTCTGTAAGGAGCTGTTCGCTCGTCTAGCGGCCGAAGCTGTGCAGTTAGATGCTTCAATACCACATATGGTTGTTGGAAATCAGATTATGGCTACGGTAAGTATCTCATTTAGTATCTATCATCTTATCCGCATAATATGCCGTCGTCAAGCAAAAGTCTGCAAACATTACTGTGTTTTGGTCCGACGGGCACTGACAGCAATTATTAAGCATATGAGACTTGATGTCTTAGAGTGACGAGTGCAGTGTGGTGCCATACAGAAATGTTGTAATTTTTTTTTATGGAAGAGGGGGCAAACGAGCATGCGGCTCACTTGATGGTTAGTGATCACCGCCGCCCATGAACATCTACAATACTTGAGGAATGGCAGATGCGTTGCCGGCATTTGAGAAAAGAATAGGCTCTTTTCTTGAAGGTCCCTAAGTCGTATCGGTCCGGAAAAACCGCTGGTGGCAGCAGATTCCATAAAGTGCTTGTGTGTGGCAGAAAAAAAAAATTATAAAGAAATAAATTGTCTATGGCATTGTGCCAGTACAATATTGTGGCAAACGTATCTGATCTGACGATGAGCATCGGATTTTGACAACCGTCTGGCCTTGTGGTCAGAGTACCGGACTACTATACTGTCCTGACTTTGAATTCCAACTGGAACCAACATTTGTGAAAAATCATTAATTGTTGCATTCTACTAGCCTGCCTCCAATCGTATCGCATGAGCAGGATTGGGCAAAGGCACAATTGGTAGCTTCCGACGAAATTTGGAAGTTCTCGACGTGGTCGATAGTCGGCCAAGAATAAATCATCACATTGGAGAAACCTAGAGCTAGAACATCTCAAATAGGAGACATTTGATACTTTTATTTATTTATCGAAACCATCAGCTTAATCTAGCTTACAATTTAGCAGATATAGAAATTTAACAAATATTGAAGTCAATTACCGGTTTCCCAATATTTACAACTGTGATAACCAATCCTCCTATTAAGTATGGCGATTATGTCAAATGTTCATTTTACCACGTTTTTATTCACTCACTTTCTTGTATGTCTGTTCGGGACGAATTTAGTTAATTGATTTAAAATTTACTTCCCGAGGAGCTAAATAAAGGCTAGAAACTTCAAACATAGCTTAGAGCTGAATTTTTGTCTGTCTGTTCGTTTGTTGGGTACAAATTTTGTAAGTGATTATAAACTAACTTTATACTTAAGTCTGCTTTACGATACTTTTTTCGTTTAAGGTTCTACCTGGCATTCAGTTGCTAATTGGGCTGTGTCACAATAACGGTCAAAACAACAACAACAACAACAATCCAGATGGAATAAAGGTATTTTTTTTAATGTTAAGTAGGATTTATGTTTCTTATTTCTGTATTTCCTATATGTTATAGTTACCATAAGTTACAGTGTCAGATAATGATATTTTTATTACATACGTACACTACCTACATACTTTCAACATTAAAAGTGTTACTTTCGAATATTCAACAGACTGAGGGTTCCAGCGGCAAATCTGAGCACGACCACGTGTTGGAACATTCCCTTCACCAGCTTCTACGCGCGGTACACCACAACAACACCCACCACCCGTTCCCGCACCCCGCCACCGGGCCGCTCGGGCCCTCCAAACGGCGCTCGCTCGCAGGTGCGTAGTGTCACGACACAACAACACCCACAACCCGTTCCCCCACCCCGCCACCGGGCCGCTCGGGCCCTCCAAACGGCGCTCGCTCGCAGGTGCGTAGTGTCACGACACAACAACACCCACAACCCGTTCCCCCACCCCGCCACCGGGCCGCTCGGGCCCTCCAAACGGCGCTCGCTCGCAGGTGCGTAGTGTCACGACACAACAACACCCACAACCCGTTCCCCCACCCCGCCACCGGGCCGCTCGGGCCCTCCAAACGGCGCTCGCTCGCAGGTGCGTAGTGTCACGACACAACAACACCCACAACCCGTTCCCCCACCCCGCCACCGGGCCGCTCGGGCCCTCCAAACGGCGCTCGCTCGCAGGTGCGTAGTGTCACGACACAACAACACCCACCACCTATTCCCCCACCCCGCCACCGGGCCGCTCGGGCCCTCCAAACGCCGCTCGCTCGCAGGTGCGTAGTGTCACGACACAACAACACCCACAACCCGTTCCCCCACCCCGCCACCGGGCCGCTCGGGCCCTCCAAACGGCGCTCGCTCGCAGGTGCGTAGTGTCACGACACAACAACACCCACCACCTATTCCCCCACCCCGCCACCGGGCCGCTCGGGCCCTCCAAACGCCGCTCGCTCGCAGGTGCGTAGTGTCACGACACAACAACACCCACAACCCGTTCCCCCACCCCGCCACCGGGCCGCTCGGGCCTTCCAAACGGCACTCGCTCGCAGGTGCGTAGTGTCACGACACAACAACACCCACCACCCGTTCCCCCACCCCGCCACCGGGCCGCTCGGGCCCTCCGAACGGCGCTCGCTCGCAGGTGCGTAGTGTCACGACACAACAACACCCACCACCCTATTCCCCCACCCCGCCACCGGGCCGCTCGGGCCCTCCAAACGGCGCTCGCTCGCAGGTGCGTAGTGTCACGACACAACAACACCCACCACCCGTTCCCCCACCCCGCCACCGGGCCGCTCGGGCCCTCCAAACGGCGCTCGCTCGCAGGTGCGTAGTGTCACGACACAACAACACCCACAACCCGTTCCCCCACCCCGCCACCGGGCCGCTCGGGCCTTCCAAACGGCACTCGCTCGCAGGTGCGTAGTGTCACGACACAACAACACCCACCACCCGTTCCCCCACCCCGCCACCGGGCCGCTCGGGCCCTCCAAACGGCCCTCGCTCGCAGGTGCGTAGTGTCACGACACAACAACACCCACCACCCGTTCCCGCACCCCGCCACCGGGCCTACTACTACTCTACTACTTAACATAAACCTCTACTACTAAATATCAACCTCTCAACTTGGGTGGGTAGCGACGGCAAAGGCCTCCTCTTATATACAGGGATTTTGGAGACGGGAAGTGTGCGTCACACTGCTCCAGGGCGATTTGACGATCATGTCGTTGAAATATTTGGAGGAGCAAAAGTAGTCAACTACGCAAATTATATTTTAGTGCCACAAATAAACACGCAAACAGACGAGGCACTCACGCGTACGTTCCCGTCTCCGATGTAACTGTTATAAAATAAGATCGAAGTAAGGATCGACTAGTCAGAGACACAAGGACCTACTGGTGGTAGGATTCCTATGCAGGAATCCGTCTAGGTAGGTACCACCGAAAGGCCAATTATTCTGCCGTGATCTTCTAGGTGCCACGCCAACTCGCGTAGTAAAAAAGAAATCTCGTTTTTCCCTATTTCGACGGGACGACAAATTCTCTTACGTTACTGCCACGCAGCAAACTTAGCGTTTCCCTTAGTTGACTCTCACTATCTCTCTAACGACGCCACCACCATATGGCCGCCATTACACTACTATTAACCAAACTACATGATACTGTGCTTGAACGGAGTCCATTTCGACTTCGCAATACAGCGTCACTTTAGTCGCCAAAGTTTTTTATTGTTTTATATTATATATTTTTTTTCTTTAACTTTTTTTATTGGAGGTAGGGATGAGACGATAGAAATGCGTCTAGGTAGGTACCACCCCAGGGCCAGTTATTCTGTCGTGAAACAGTAGTGTAGCAAACATTACTGTGTTTTGGTTTGAAGGGCACTGTGAGCTAGCGTAATCACTGGGCATACTTGAGACTTAAGAACGGATGTTTTAAGGGTGACGGGCGCAGTGTGGTAACACAGCATTTGTTATGGGCAGATGTTGCACTTCCATCAGGTGAACGTTTTGCTCGTTTCGTCACTTTGTGGAATAAAAAAAAACGTTTACGTGATGGTAAGTGTTACGTTTACCAACACCATAGTATGCACCATACTGCTCGTGGGAACGCAATGGGCAATAAAAATTTTTAACTCGTACCAAAATGGTGGCGACGAGGGTTCACCATTTTTCTCGCGGGGGCGAAAAGTAAGCTACGTCTACAGCTTCATCGGATACTGTGCTCACGGGCCAGGGGCCCGTGTGCAAGGTTTGGTTTGACCCAAACATAAATACATAAATAAACTCCTACAATAACCTCGAAATTCGGACTGTCGCGTTCGCTGCGTGCTTGCGCGATTTCGAATATCTCAAATGTATATGTGTAATTTTAAGTCGTCTAATGACCGTCCGAGGGAGGCTGCGGGCCCCCATTCGGACTGTCGACTTGTGTGTCGGTAACTCTGCTGGAACATAAGTGTATCGTGTGTACGCGGCGTGATTGTCGACTGCTGCGCGCCGCTCTCTACGGCGGTAGCGCGTCGTGGTGCGTATTATATTAAAGCTATTAACTGTGTGTACAGTGTGGCCTGGATCGTGACTGACCGTATCGTGGTCAGGGAGGCTACGTGTGTGGCCTCTGTCTACCCCTTATATGGAAATAAGGCATGACCGTATGTATGTAAATTAAAATGAAATCATTGCAGGTCCAATGGCAGCAGACCGATACGAGTTATTGGATATGAGCAAGGAGCAGTCTCTGCTGGAACAGATAATACAACAAGCTCAACATTTCTTCATGCGCAGGCGCAGCGAATACGTGCTGGACACTATAGCAAAAGAGGTTAGTTTGTTTTTATTTATTTTTTTATTTGAGAAAGGGACGAGACGAACAAAACGTTCACCTGATATTAAGTGCAACGTCTGCCCATAACAAATGCTGTGTCATCCAGAATATTTCTGTGTAGCACCACACTGCGCCTGTTCCCCGAGACGTCAGTTCTTATTTCTCATATGCCCAGTGATTACGCTAGCTCTCAGTGCCCTTCAAACCGAAACACAGTAGTGTTCGCACACTACTGCTTCACGGCAAAATAACTGGCACTGGGGTGGTACCTACCTAGACGGATTCCTGCATAGGAATCCTACCACCAGTATGTTTCGTGCCTACTTTTCCTAAGTTTAAAAACGTTAACTTATGTTAATTCTTATAAGTCCAGTGCTGCATTATCACCAAAATTGTCAGGATTCTAAAATGTATATTTTACATTTTAATATAAAGGTCATGTCATGTCATATCAATGATCATGTCTTTTATGAGGTTCTCATATTTAGACGAATACTTGATGTTCTCCTGGCAGATTTTCGACCACGGTAACAACCCTGTCGGAAATTATCAACAGCGCAGGAGATATTATAGTGCCACAAGTTTACTCGCAAACAGGCACTCACTCGTTCTAACCTGCCCTCACGATAGGTAGAGTATGATATGTTACAGACACAGAGACAACTCAACATAACCGAACCCGAAAACCTTGACACGCTTCGCCGGCGAGTTGGCCACCGCAGTTTATTTATTTAGATTTTTTTTTATGGGATAAAGTGATGAAACGAGCAAAACGTTGACCTGGTGGTAAGCTGTGTCACCCAGAAAAATTCTGTGTGACACCACACTGTGCCCATCACGAAGAGACATAAGTTCTTAGTCTCATATGCCCAGTGATTACGCTAGCTCTCAGTGCCCTTCAAACCGAAACACGGTAATGTTTGCACACTACGAGTGCTGCTTCACGGCAGAATAACCGGCTCTGGGATGGTACCTACTTAGACGGATTCCTGCATAGGAATTCTTCCACCAGTGAAGGAAGTTCCAGGAAGATGCCGCTGCCCATCGTCTGGTTTGCATTTTCCCTCTGTCGACTTTCACGACACCCACGGGTAGAGATGGGGCGGTAGATTCTTTAAAGCCGCAACCACACCGCGTACCAATAATATCATACCAATAGAACATCCGAAACATTATTTCGCGCATCATTGTGACATTGTTTTTATTTCAAAGTTTCCATTACGTACAGTACAGTACAGTTTCAGCCTATAAATGTCCCACTGCTGAGCACAGGCCACCTCTCATTTCTGAGAGGGTTTGGAGCTAGGTAGAATCCGCCACGCTGCTCCAATGCGGGTTGGCGGACTGCACATGTCTTCGAATTCCGAATTTCGAGGTTTTTGTAGGAGTTTATTTATTTATTTATGTTTGGGTCAAACCAAACCTGGCACGCGGGTCCCTGGCCCGTGAGCACAGGATCCCATGAAGCTGTAAAAGCAAAAAGCAAAAAAGGCTAACAGCAATTACATCACTGAAATTATATATGTCTTCGAAATATCTTTTATATCTCAGACATGCAGGTTTCCTCACGATGTTTTCCTTCACCGCCGAGCACGTGGTAAATCAGCACTTAAAATTGCAATTAACAATTTTAGAAGTGCCAGCGCATCGGGAAAATTCCCATTAAAATAGTTAAAATTAATATATGACTAATTAATCAGATATAGCCAGGTTGAATCAAAATAATAGAAAATAATTTTGCAATTAACAGGTGAAGGACCCGTTGATAGTGTCGCATTGGAACGCCCTGAACAGCCCCACACAGTCGTGCGTCAAAATCAACATTATGGCTTGCGGGTAAGTGGTCCAACGGCATATCTATGAATCTGTAAGGTACAATTTGATTTTTTTAGTGAATCTTCTTTGGGCGCAATGACAGAAAAATTTCAAGGTCGAATTCAATGCAACGTTGCTGAGGCAAAAAAGACGGAACATACGTCATTTGCCGGAGAGAGAAAGAGCGTGAACTTATCTATACAAGTGAATAAAATTGAAGCGTCTGTTTGTAATAACAACTGTTTGTAGTAAATATAACAAAATACGGTACTGATACAAAAAAAAAACAATTTTCAAGTTTCTGTCTGTCTGTCTGTCTGTTCCGACTAATCTCCGAAACGGCTGGACCGATTTCGACGGGACTTTTACTGACAGACAGCTGATGTTGTAGCGGGTAACTCAGGATACTTTAATTTTACAAACATTCGATTCAAATAGGGAAGTATGTTCAAACAGGACTACGAGTATGTCGTCGATCGGGGATGGCTTTTTTACGCGGGTGAAACCGCGGAGCACAGCTGGTGCTATATACGTAGCTGGGCTCGTTTTTGTTCTTAATTAATATTTATCGATTAATGAACAATTGTTTACATACAAGTACTTAGCAGTTATTTCAAAGTGAGTATTTTTTTGTAAATACATTCATTTTTTATTTTAAATAAATTTTAATAAATTTAAGAACTTTCGCTTCTGTCACGTGTGGTGAGTTGCATTTGCTCTTCTTTATTATAAGACAGTTCATTCCAGTTTATAATTCAGTCTCATTTTTACTGACATTGATAACGGAGAACAGTATAAAAAAAGACATTTAATTAATAATCGCCATTGAATACAAATTATTCTATTCTTGTCTTTAGGAATTAGTGAATCTTAAACGAATGTATTTAATTTGTTTATATGAAAATATTTAATATATTTAAGCAAATCCCACATTTAATGCTGAGCGTAGATCTTTTTGTAATATCATGTACTGGTATTTCGTTTTTATTAGATAAACTGACGAAACGAGCAAAACGTTCACCTTATGCTAGGTGCAACGTCTGCCCATAATAAATGCTGTGTCACACAGAACATTTCCGTGTGATGCCGCACTGCGCCTACCTAGACGGATTTCTGCATAGCAATCCCACCAATAGTAGTCTTCGACATGTAAAGTTGGTTTTTTGTTTCTCCGTTACGAGAGACCATAGACAGAAGTAAACCTTTTTTTAATCAGGTAATAAGCTCTAATTTTATTTGAATGGGAGTAGAATACGAATAATACATCTATACATGCGCAAAGTCACCTCGGTTGGCGCAGTAGTCAAATGACTGACTGCTGCGATATGGGTCAATGGCTATATGGTCAAGTGGTATAATGGGCGCGGTGTGGTGCCGCACAGAACCCATGCAGGCACTCCACTTTCCATGAGATGTTATGTGGGTATCGTGATAATTGAGTTCTCCACATCTTGAGTTAATATCTTTTTCATATATTATTAGTGAGAAGGTACGTTTGTTTATCAGGTACGATGCGGTCTTCCGGACTTCGCTCGTGGTTCACGTCGGGGAGAAAACACTCAAGTGCATCTGTCGCGATGGCAAGGTGCGCCATCTGTCGTATGAGTTGCAGGAGTTGAGGGATCTCATCTATTGCCAGGTTTGTTTGTTTTGCGAACGTCAAAATCTATCACCGCCTCGAAAAAGTTTGTTTCCTTTCTCCTTTTCTTGAATAGCATATTAAAGTATATTTTAACAAATTAGGTAATTAGGTGGTTAGGCCGATCGATAGGTGTCCTAGCCGGTAGGTGTCCGACTTTACGTGACTTTGATCTATAATTAATAGATAACCCTATAATCCAATAGGTGTCCGCCAGAGTAGAATAGCACCTATCTCTTTCCTACCGAGGTGTCGTAAGAGGCGAGTAAGGTATTGTACGGGCAGCCTTTATTCGTGTAGAATAACACCATAATATGCAATGCTGTCATTATACTGCTCGTGGAATCATATCGAGGAGTAAGAATTTTTTTTACTCTCACCAAAATGGCGGCGAAGTGAAGTCTCGTTGCCTGTGAGGGCGAAAAATGGGCTACGTGAGTGGCCTCTGGATACTCCTTATTTGGGAAAAAGGCGTGACTATGTATGTTTAACAAATTATTGAATAATTATGAAACCGTGTGACGTTTCACAAAGTAATTACTGTTGGAAATAACGATAAAAAGATGCATTTTATGTGAGATGTAAAATAATAAATAATAAATTTTTGGTGCTTATGATGAAACGGAATAGACACAATGAAATAATTTACATAATGTACTATGTTTACTAGCCTAATTATTTTAATACAAATCCATAAACTACAAAAGATTTTCTATCTTAAAAAAAATCTGCAAATAATGGTCAACTCTGGAAACTCGTATCGCCCTTTGCTGAATATCTATTTTTGACCGCGTCGACAATTTTTGAACAAGGAAGCCGACAACTGTGCAGGAGAAATTATAGTGGCACAAGGACGCAGTGCCACATATACGGGGACAATCGCAACATAACCAAACCCACTCACTATTGATGTTTCTGCACAAATGTTGTTCCTGGCTGGGATTCAAACTCCGTACACAAACAGTTTTATTGTAAAGAAACATAATAGTGATGCTGATAATGTACTGAAAGCTAAAAAATAATTAGTTAGGTACCAGGTACCACTCATCACGCCACTCTCCTCATCAATGCGTGGTCAATGGTGGCTCATCAATGGTGGATACTGCTGTCTTTCTTGGAATAACTCTTGACGCAAAACTTCAATGGAGCCCCCATATATCTAAACTAGCAAGTAGACTTAGCTCTGCAGCTTATGCTGTAAAAAAAATTAGGAATTTGACTAACGTTGAAACTGCTAGATTGGTTTATTTTAGTTATTTTCATAGCATAATGTCTTATGGTATTTTGCTATGGGGAAATGCAACTGATGTTGAAGTGATTTTTGTTTTGCAAAAGAGGGCCGTAAGAGCTATTTATAATCTTGGCTCTAAAGTGTCTCTTAGGGATAAATTTAAAGAAATTAATATCTTAACCTTGGCCTCTCAATATATATTTGAAACCGTTTTGTATGTACACAAGAACATAAACCAGTTCACTAAAAAAAGTGATGTTCATAATGTGAATACCAGGAACAAGCACAAATTAATTATGCCAGTTACCCGACTTCACAGAGTCAGTAACTCTTTTATGGGGCAATGTATACGTTTTTACAACAAAATCCCAGAAAGTGCTAAAAGTCTTTCAATCAAAAAGTTTAAATTTTATATTAAACAAAGACTTCATAAAAAGGGTTATTATAATATTAAAGAATACATAGGTGATGATAACCCCTGGGAATGAGGTGATCGCCGCCAAGCCATTTCTACATCTTTATAATACAGCTATTGTAATACAGTTATTGTACATTATTTTAAAAATGACTAAAAAAAAAAAAGCCCGCTGGGTTTCTTACTGGTTCTTCCCAGGACAGAGGCATTTTTGCGAACCAGTGTAGCTTAAAAAAAATGACTTTCAATAAGTACTATGTAAATAGTCTATATTGAATAAAAATTTATTCTATTCTATTCTATTCTATTCTATTCTATTCTATTCTAATCTAGAGAAGGGCTGTCCAAACCAGATACGATCCCGGGCCAATACGAATTTGTAAATAGACTGGAGGGCAGCAGGGACATGTATTTTAAATTTTGAAAATAATTGATAATAAGAACTGCTCTAATAATAGTGACAGAAAATTTAATGCCATAGGAATAAATACTTCATTCATTTGTTTGGTATGCCATAGGAATAAAATAATGTTCTACAAAACACATTTTGCAAAAGGAAAATCTATGTATTTGCGGTATTTGTAATATCAGATGCGGGGACCTGATGCGCCGCTGGTCCTGGGTTCAAATCTCAGTCGGAGCCAACATTTGTCCAAAAACACTAATTGTTGGTTTTGGGGTCCGGTTGTGTTGTAATTGGCCTCGTGTTTCTGACACTGCATAGCCTTCTTATCTTATTGCATGGGTGTTATGGGGCGGGTGAGTGCTTGCGCTTGTGTTTGCGCGTACACTTGTGACACTATAATATTTCCTGCGCAGTTCATAGCTGCCGACTTCGGAGGTTGTCGCCGTTGTCGAAATCGGGCAGGAGGACATGGTGCAGGCGTGCTTTCGTTCCAGATCTACCAGCACCAGATGACGGCGGTGCAGGCGGTGGGGCGCTGCATGGGCTGGCAGCTGCTGGCCAGCAGCGCGCACCTGGGCTCCGGCCCCGTCGAGCCGCTCGGCAACGCCTCCTCCTGCCTGCTGGCCTCGCCCAACGGTACTCCTTTCTCTTGCTTGCACCGTCATCGCACTACACCAGAAGTACACTGCTGGAGAGCGACCTCTCTCGAGACACTGTTTTTTTTTGACAGGTTTAATTTATTCAGACCTGTAACGGGAACAATTATAATTTATCAGTATTTATTTATATGTTCCAGGAAGATAGGCAGCAGCATCTTCCTGGAACAAATAAATAGCGGATGCCAACCCGCCTGCGAAGCGTGGCAATTATGACAAAATCCCCCCCAAAATGAGAGCTACAAACTTCCGTGGCAATCTATGGGGGTGGCCTATATTCAGCAGTAGACTAGTAATAGTTATAGGCTGGATGATGGTGATGAGTGACGTCAATCGGCCTGAAAAACGTGACGGTTTCTGCAAATTGCTCCAACCTTGAAGGGGCCTATACCCAGCAGTGTACTTCTTACAGACTAGTGATGTACTATCCAGTCTGTTTCAAATTAAAAAAATACGAATGTAAACAATGTTAAGGCACTGTGATTTAGAAATATATTAGTAAATAAAATATTTCGGTACAAAAAAAATATACGCAGTGTGCGCGGTTTTGCAGGAATTCGATTGATGCAGGTGGCTCAGGACCGTGTTTTGTGGCAATCTATTGGGGAGGCCTATCTTTGACAGTGGACTAAAATAGGCTGAAATGATGATGATGACAAAAAAAAAACAAATTCTATGTTGGTAGGGGTTGTGGATTCGACTCCCGCACGGGACTAATATTTGTATCGCCTATCGATTACTGCCGATAGGTGTTCGGCACAGTAGAATAGCTCCTATCTGTTTCTTACCGAGGTGTCGTAAGAGGCGCCTAAGGTATTGTACGGGCAGCCTTTATTCGTGTAAAATAACACCATAATATGCAATGCTGTCACTATACTGCTCGTGGGAACGCAATGGGGGGGTTAAAAAATTTTGACTGGTACAAAAATAACCGCAACGTGGTACACCACCCGTCACGTTTCGTTTCCAGCGAGGCCGAAGAGTGGCGTACATGAGTTGCCTACTGCCTACCGCTAAAATGGAAAAAAGGCGTAACTGTATGTATCTATCTATAACTGTCCTAGGTCTGTGTGTCTATGTATGTGAAATCTGTCTGCAAAATGCACCTATGTAGGATAGAATTTTGGTGGGTTATAAATAAAACTGACACAAAACTTTACATTTTACTTTGTTTGGAATTTCTAAACTTTTAAATAGATAATACTTCTACAAAAGAGTACACAAATCTTGTTCGCATTCATAGAAAATAGGACTGGAACGGGCTGTCGTAATTTGTCGTAAGTTTTTTAGTGTGAATAAGTGTGTGAATAAGTGTAACGTCTGACCATAACAAAAGCCTGTGTCACCCAGGAAATTTCTGAGTGACACTACACTGCGCCCGTCACCCTGACACATAAGTTTTTGAGTCTCATATGCCCAGTGATTACGCTAGCTGACAGTGCCCTTCAAACCAAAACACAGTAATGTTTGCACACTACTGCTTCACGGCAGAATAACTGGCCCTGGGGTGGTACCTACCTAAACGGATTACTGCATAGGAATCCTACCATCAGTAGAATCCGTGATCAGTGGTTAACTTACGGTTCTGTATCGTAAGTGCGTTTTGCAGGCATTAATTTTCATACACATGACACAACCAGAACTGAACCAGAAACCATCAATTTGTGGTTATGGATAAATGTTGACACCGGTAGGGATTCAAACACCAGACACCACCTCAGCTGCTTTGACCACTGTACCACGCGGGCGTCATATCATTATTTACCTACCCCGTCATTATACATTACCGACATCCTTTACTGCAAATCGTACATTTGTTATCTTTACCAAACGCCGTTATAGGTAAAACAATGCCAAATAGATAATACATACATACATAAGATCACGACTGTATCCCATAAGGGTTAGTCAGAGACTGGGCACTCACTGCAAAAACTGATGACTGCCACAATCCACGTTTCACGAAAACAATATAATGCACTTGGTGTGATAGGTGGTGAGCCCATCGCCACCATGCGCTGTTGGGTGGACAGTGCAGTTTAATTCCTTACTCGCCTTTTACGAGATCCAATGGATGAGATGGAGTGGTAGTATGCTTTTAACGAGCCGCCACCACACGGCTATAAAAAATAGATAATGAAGCTATATTTGGAGATTTTTTTTATAAAATGTCCATGGCCAAATTCACTTGTCAATTAATATATTTTTTCAGCAAAATTTATTTATACAAAACATACATTGTAAATTAATAATTATAATATGATTATTTCGTTAAATTCAAAACAAGTTGTATTTACATCTATGCCTGAATTAGGTTAGTGAATATCTCAGGCAGGTTAGCTCTTTATTATTTATGAACAGTTAAAATAAATGATTTGGGGTAGGAGACCAGGATTTAGGAATGATGGTATGTATGTTTGGATGGTACTTTTGGAATAAATAAAGTGAAATGAAAATAATAATTGATTTGATAATGAAAGTATTTAGATTATGAGATTATTTGATTTTGCAATGTCTGTCTATTGACATAATTGAGGATTATTCACTCAAAGTAAGGTTTGATGTAAATCATGATTTTTTTATTTCACTTTTTATTTTTAAACAAAAAAAATGTTGGCTCGATATAGGTTTTTTTTTTATTGGATAAAGTGATGAAACGAGCAAAACGTTCACCTGATGGTAAGTGCAACGTCTGCCCATAACAAATGCAATATTACCCAGGAAATTTCTGTGTAACACCACACTGTGCCCATCACTCCTGAGACATAAGGTCTTAAGTCTCATATGCCCAGTGATTACGCTAGCTCACAGTGCCCTTCAAACCGAAACACAGTAATGTTTGCACACTACTGCTTCACGGCAGAATAACTGGCCCTGGGGTGGTACCTATCTAGACGGATTCCTGCATAGGAATCCTACCACCAGTAAAGGTTAAAGAGGCTGAGCCAACGTTGAACAACGCCTTAAAGAAATGCAGGGTGATTTTGCTGCGTATGACAGAAATTAAATGTTATAAAAATTATAATGTTAGTTGAATTTAAAACTTTTTTTTTTAAATAAACGATTCCCCACAGTAGGATTTCTCCTGTGCCGTGGGTACGTTTTACAGACATAAATTCCACATGCACAAACCACCCAGACCCGGAACAACTATCTGTAGGCCAAACAAATATTTGTCCCGTGCGGGAATCGAACCCGTGACCCGCGGCGCAGAAGCCAAGGGCTTAGCCACCGCGCCAACCGAGCCGTACAAAACAAAATTAATTAACAAACGAAAGTAGATTGTTTCATACTATGTATAATGTTTTCCACGTTGAGAAAAAAACCCTGAATATAGTTTTATATGGCTAGCTGATGCCCGCTACTTCGTCCGCTTTGTAAATATCTTGTGAGAACCATTTGATTTTCCGGCATAAAAATTATCCCATGTCTGTCTCCAGTATACAAACTGTCACTGTGCCAAATTTTGTCAACCTCACTATTTCGTTCGTTTTCAATGTAACGCCTCCTATGTAAACAAAACTATCGCAAAGATGCAGGGAGTATCTGAGACGCGAGATAGTCACAATGTTTGAAATTGAAACATATAACTCGCGTGAAGCATCAACGCCCTATGAAATCTGACCATGATATCAGATTTGATAGATCACAAATCCTTGCAAAAGAACACCGATTTCTGCCAAGTATGTAGAAGTATTCTCGAGGCTATTGAAATAAATAAAAAAAAAACATCATAATTTCAATTGAGGCGATGACTGGATACTAACTACCATCGGCTTGGGCATACCAATGCAAGACTTCAAGACACTAGGCGTTTGGCCTAGATCGGACCCAAAGTAATTAATTATTACTAACTTAGCTGAAGGTAGTCATTGTCATGGTACGAGTAGTAGTAGTACTGCAAAGCACTCGAAACGTCAGGAATAACATTTTTTTTATAGGATAAAGTGACTAGATGAACAAAACGTCCACCTGATAGTAAGTGCAACGTTTTCCTATAACAACTGTTACCCAGAACATTGCTGTGTGGCACCACAATATGTTATCATAATACATCAGCTGAGTATTGACTAAATCAAAAGAAAACAAAAATGATGTCAAGTTGTGAAGTGGTAGCATACGGAAAGTCGCATTTAAAACGAAGGATCGAGTCCACACTGCTGATTAATGAGAATAATATTGAAAGATTTGTTTGAGTAAACATGTATTAAAGTCAGTCGTAATTGCAGAGAGTCGTAAAAGTAAATATATATCTTAGAAAATGTTCGAAGGAAGTGAAGAAGAACTATAATACACTGTAAGCAAGTTTTTAGCATAATAAATAGGCGTTTACTTGCTTTAGAAGGAGGTGGCTGTGCCGACGTCTCGAAAGGATAGAAAGTATGGAGAAACGAAAGAAATATAAGTATGGAGATACATACCAACACTACCTCTACCGCCCGATAACTCTCAATAAGCTGAAAGCCAGGTAAAGAGTACGAAGAGAAATGGAGGCATGGCTAAAACCGTGATTCGGAAACTGGAATAGCGTGGATATTGTTACAGATAAATGCACCAAGATGACAGCGCAGAAAGCTGAAATGTTGACTGAAAAAACGCTTACAATGCCGCTATCTAGAGAAGACAATTATAGATTTATAGTAAAAGTTCGTGAAAAAAAATATGTGGAAATGAAATAACTAGTCTGGCCATAAATACTACATTAAAACTTTTCTTTTTTTCAACTTTTTAATTATCTTGAATTTTGAACACGTATATTATTTTAAAAACTTCTTTCGATTTTGGGCCATTTCACATATATTTTCGTGTTCCTTATCAAATTACAATATAGAATGGGGGATTGAAGAAAATAGGACTGCAGTGGAAAGACTAGTATAACTATTGCATCTGTGGTTTTGTAGTAACCCGAATTTTATTACAATTACATTATTACGTAATACGAATCGCGACGCAAAAATAAACTTACAACTATAATAATATAATATATATATTTAATTATATATAAAATTATTTGGATCTAAGTAATCAAAGACTGTAGTATAACTTTTGCATCTGTGGTTTTGTAGTAAAGCTGCTCTATGGTACTGATGCTTAGTTTACTTAAACCACAACTCAACCTAACCTCTTCTTACACATACAAATTTTTTAGGGTCCCGACATGTACTAGGTTAATACTGTTTTGGTATGGAAAAATGCTAAGCCTATCATATAAAGAAAGAAAGAAAACATTGGCACAGCACAAAGACAACATCATTAAGCTTTGTTGAAGGCATGTTTATTTTTGCCGGTATTAGATTAATAATTGTAGGTTAATTGTTACTAGTTAAAATGAATTGACTACATGCAAAGAAATAATCATGCTTCCTATTTTATTTATTTTGAACAAGTCAGTTACATAATTTATGGGTTCAAATTTGAGTTTGCACGACATATACAAGTTAAATAATATATACCAAACGAACTTGGGTAAAAAAAATTAGGCTGTTTTTTTTTTATACAAAACTATCATTTTCAAACAGGCAAGTCTACAATATACAGCAACTTGCCTGTTTAAATATATCATAGGTAGGTTATAGGTTTACAAATTAAATGACAGTATGTATTAAATGGAACTTTTTAGGTACACAAAGTTCCATTTAATTCTTCCGTGGTTTCATGCTTTTAGAAGAAAATTAATTGTTAAATTTTGTTTCAGGTGACAGGATGATAGCAATAAGATGCGAACCATCAGTTGGAATCCAAGTTTTCATAGCTCAGTCTCCTAGAAAAGACTTCTTTGCAAGTGAACTAGTACAAGATAAGAAATGGGAAAACCTTGGAGGTGCTTTCAAAGAGATCAAACTAGATAAAATGGAAGGCAAAAACTTTTTAAATAAGATGGAATTGCTAATGGCGTGCCTAAGCAGCCCTTCGTAACTTAAAATATTTTACGTACTTAGATATAATATTTAAGAATAAAATAAAACAGTTGAGTCAGAATCATATCTTTTATTTATTATACGTAGAAGTCTTAATCCATAGGTGCTTAGGTAAAATGTTTAATTATTCATTGAAGATTGTTCTTGCTTAGTTAAATGTCTCGCCGTCGGTGTCGACTCGGGACCGGAAAATCCAAGGAACTGAAAATAAAATTATTGTAAGCGGTTTTTAGATACAAAATAACAGTAGATTTTCGCTGACTATGGCCGACAATGGATCAACTGCAATTGGAAACTAGTTTTAGTGTATTTCTTTTGAAATGGTAGAAGTAAGTTTTCAACATTACATAGAACTCTTTATGAGACTATTATATCTAGTTATAATAAAGAAATACCAACTCATTAGTATCAGATAAGTTATTATTATTTAATGAATATGAACATTAGTTACAATTGATTTCTGATAATATTGTAGATTATACAATAACATGCTATGAACATTTAACAGTTTGTGAGAATTTGTATAAAAACATTCTATGAACTTTGTAGATACTTTCTTAACTTGCCTAATTACCCCATGCTCCACATATAATAACTACGAAAGGTGAAATGCTACAAAATAGGTTAATAGTTAAATTTTTGCAGTAAAAAGAAAATGACTCAATTTTAATAACAATAATTAAAATTGCTAGGTATAATAATTACTACAATGGCACAGGCTAACTGAGCATGCAGGTCACAAACATTATGGTGGACCATGATTAACATTTATGGTGAGGGTAAATGTAATTTGTGAATGACATTTACCCTAAAAACAATATATTTGTTAATAATTTAACATCTAAGATAAAAGTAATTGATATTCATTAATGGATTTCAAGGTATTTGAATTTCACATTACTTTTTTAATTATATTATCAGTTTCTATTTCAATTATTAATGTGCAATAATACTATACAGCTTGTGTAAATTTTTTTTGGCCTCGTACCAAAATGGCGGCGACTTGGTTTGCCACCCGTCACGTTTCGCTACGGGGGCGAAAACTGGGTAACTTAAGTGGCCTCTGCCTACTCCTTATATGGGAAACAGGACAAGTAAGAAAAGGAACAGTATGTATGTATCAGTAAAAATAGTTTTTAGTAGTAGAAACTTATTCAAATCATGTTTTTGATAATTTGCATTACACAGTGATTTAAACCTACTAACTGTAACCCACAGTTGGAAGATACAAAATCTAACTGTTGTTTATTGTAATTTATTGAAACCTATGATATGATCAATGTTATATTTAAGAACAGACTACAGAATGTAATTCCTAAATATGCCTAATACATACAGTCACACCTTTTTTCATTTTATTGGTAGGTAGAGACCAAACCCATACCCCAATTTTTGTCCTTGAGGAAACATGACGTGACGGTTGGCGAACCACGTCGCCGCCATTTTGGTATGACAAAGTAAGTTCCCACAACCCGTTTAGTGACAGTATTGCATTTGGATTTCTTCTGCATGAATAAAGGCTGTCCATACAATATACCTTATCTTATATCTATACCTTAGTCACCTCTTACAACACTTCAGTGGGGAAAAAGGTGCCTAGATGCTATTCTACTCTGCCGGACACCTATCGGCTATCCAATGTGTAAAAATATGCCTAATAATCATAAATAACCTATAATAGGCACAAAATGAGCAGTGCCTTATGATGAGCTAATACACATTCACTTTCATTTTTATATGGAATCTCATGAAATCAAGATGTTTACCGAGTTAACAGATTAAACCTAGAGAGATTACCAAGTGTACTTTTATTGCTGTTCTACTACAAAATACAAATAAGATGTACATGCTTAAGAAGTTATCATTAACATAAGCTTTATAGCAGTTACCAATTCATTACTTATTTTACATGTAAATGGAATTGTAAAAAAATCATTTTATGTTATAAAATGATTACGATAGAATCAAATTTCACAATCAATAATGTATTTGTAAAGAACTTTGAGCATTAAAAATGGGACATTACAAATTAATTGAAATGACTATAGAGAAGAGAAATGAATTTCTGTTTATTGCTAATACTTACCATTGTTAATACTGAAACCTCTTTACATTGGAAAAAAAACAAGATAATTAAGTGCATATTACCTCTAATTCCTCAGGTCAATGACGTCAATGGAACCCTTCCAGCATTAAATCCCCCCGTAAAATCAGATATTGAATTTTAACACATGGAAGGCTTCAGATAATGTTAACACTAAACCTAACTAAAAGCTAAAATTAAATTAGATGCGCTCTAGCGGTGACCTAGACCTCATATTACTGCCAGAGGAGGGATACTTGTTGTAAGATTGACCTCCGTTGCGGTTGAAAGGCCTGCCGCCACCGCCACCACCACCGCCTCCGAAAGAATTGAAGGATCTGTCACCTCCAGGCCGACCTCCGAACGAGCGTCCCCTGAAATTACCACCTCGGCCTCCCCTGAAGTTGCCGCCCCGACGCGGACCGTCACGTTTTCTCGATAATTCTACTTTAAGGGTCGCGCCTAACATTTCAAAGCCATTCATCGCGCTACACGCATCTTCAGCCTCCTGCATGTTTTCAAATTCTATGAACGCAAATCCGGGGGGATTTAGTGCTACCCAAACGGAGTTTAGTTTGCCGTATTTGTCAAATTCTCTTTCGAGATCCTCTTTCTTTATGCCCTCTACGAGTCCACCGACGTACACACGTGTTCCACCTGAGCTCATGGTGCTTATTTATATCTAAAAATGCATAACAGCAATGTAAGTGTCATAAATAGATAAATACAATGATCAAACAAAATGTCGTCGAAGTCGCGGCAATGCCACGCCAACACCACACGGTCACTCAAACAAAGAAAACAAGAACTTACGTGTAATAATTTGACGATGAATATTCTTATTTTGTAATTGAAACTAAAATTACAATTTTTTGATAAATATACTGTAAAATATACGGAATTATTTATTATAATATGAAACAAAACGAAAAACGGATTGATCGAATTGAAGAGTGAATGAATAAGAGGCGGAACAAATAGAAGCTATGGACTGAATGAACAAAAACGTTATGTAATGTTGCTATACTTAAAAATACAATGATGTAACTATCATTCTTTGAACTAATAATTTTAAAACAAAAAATTACTTACAAAGCTAACAAATAAATAAAAAAATTGATATTTAGGAAAATAAAAACATAAAGTATTGATAATATTTTTAAAAATAATGTATCATGAAAAAGTAAAGATTGAACACGCGGAATGGAAATGAATGAATGATAGTAAAGTGAAAGGAACGGAAAGGTGAACGTACGAATGTTGTTTTATTAGGAGGGAGAGGGAGGAGGCTTTTGATATGAAACGTATGAAGCAGGTGAGAGGGCAGGGAGGAAGAAACTATATGCACGAAACCGGCCAAACGACTTTGTTCAACGGTCGCGCCTTAGCGCGCGTTTTCGCTTATTTTCTGTATTAACCCACCCCACCTTTGTTCTGTTGTTTTGATACGAAGTTTGCAGCATTATATTAATTTATCTTACAAAATACATTTATTTTTTATCAGTATGTATTTTGATATTATGAGACAATATACTTGTTCGATGTTTAAATAAGTCTTACTTGCAAACGAACGTTAGTAAAAGTGAAATGAATATTTTTGTGTTCAGTTAACAGATAATGGAATTCTCTAAAGATATGGAATTACAAAAGAGGCATAGTCAGTTTAGCGACACTAAATACAAATGGAGGACAGTGTTAGTGTTTGTGGTGTGTTTTGTGTATGTTTGTGACGGCCAAGCCTTAAGAATTGGTGAAACAGATCCTTATTTATTAAACAAGTCTTTAGGACTGACAGAGTTACCTGGAGGTGTGATAGCTGGCGGTCGCACACTGTGGAAATCTAATGGAAGCCCATATCTCCTTCGAGATGATCTCCTGGTGGAAAGAGAAGCTGAGTTAGTCATTGAACCGGGGGTTGAACTTAAATTTGCCCCAATGGTTGGAATTACGGTCCGTGGGAAGTTAGTGGCAGTGGTAAGTTATTGCAGTACTATTAGCGATAGTCCCTTCAATAGTTTTATTCACGGGCATTCATCATTCTCTGGTAAATGGATTGATAGGATCACGTACAATTTCCAAAAAAAAAATTGGAAGGGGAAACTTGCAATGTAAAAATGTATAGGAAAAATATTAAGGAGAGATGGGACAGTAGTCCTGTATTGGTTTACAGCACATATACCTTTAGAGAACGCAGGTCGCTAGCCGCTAGGTTTTACAATCCAGTATTATCCATTACATCCCAGAACTTTTTAAGAGATTTGAAACCAGAAAGCGTCCGCTACGCAGTTATAGTGCTGTTTGTTGGAATTTTCTCATAATGTTTTCCTTCATCGGCGATGGCGTAAATAAGCATTTAAAACCAATAACAATTTAAGTCGGACCGGCGCCGGGAATCGAGCTCGTGTACTATTAATATTAAGGCGAGCGCCCGAACTCTCAGCCACCATGGCCCCGCACAAGACTTATAAGATTTTAAACAAACACTTGTAGGAATTTTTAATATCGATATTTGTATTAATAGCTATTCTCAAACATACGAGTGGTCGATTCAAACAATTCAATGTCAATTTTTTTTTAATAAAATTTAATAGTAAGTTAATAGAGAAATATTTGTTACACTAAAGATGGTAAACCAATTGTATGAGATGGGAAGCTGTTACCTTACCTACGCAGGATGTATTACAGTACATTCAACATATACGACACAAACAAAAGGGGCTCGCCGTTATCTTCCATTTTCCGCTGTAACAACGAACGGAGAGTTGGTGTAGCATAAATTATGTAAGAATATCCGATGAGACAATTTTTTTTAATACATAACTTGGATAGAATAGAAAAGAAGAACACTGATTTCTCACGCGCTAGGGGGTGAAGTAAAATATCGTTAGGAAACCTGCGTGTCTGAGCGAAATCCGTTATGCTGCACTGGAGCACCGTGGCGAACTCTTCCTGGTTCCAAAAACCTTCTAAAAATGAAGGTCTATGCTAATTGGGCGGACATTTATTTTCAGTAACTTTTGTCTGGAACTACTACTGAACCACTATGATTACAGTTTATATTATTATCTGTTGCTTTGCGACCTTCAAATGTTACGTAGTTGATAATTTTTTACGCATTTCGTTATAATAAATGTAAGTTTATATAAAATAATAAAAATCTTGTCAATGCGAACGCATGTTATTTAAATGCCACTAAATTATTGATATGGAATTTTGCACGTGTTAATCACCTTGCGACAACTTACTCTTTGTATCATCTTACTAGATTCAATCGAGTATCTTCGATCGATCGAGTATCTTGTTTTCTGGTAAGATGTTAAAATTCAGCATGAGTCCACTAGTATACTGTATATGACACATGATCGTATTAAACATTACAATAATTATTAACATTACAAGCACGCTTTAATTTTGAGAAGATACTGTCGCCCTCTAAAAAGTACATTGCAAGAATCCTCCTAAGTTGGGAGGACTTTTCGTTATCGCCACTCTTGTCAGGTGGTTTGGCGATGGCACATGAAATCTTGTACCTTGAACACTGCTGTCCTTCATCAGTACGCATAATTTAAGTTTTGCTGCCATCTGTCGGATACTATGCTTCTTTATCTGGATTTTTGCATGAAGATTAAAAAGTATGAGTCAGGGAAGTTTATCGTATGCCGCCACAGCACGGCCCTGTATTGGTTGATAAAATGATTATTGGTTTGCATCTTCAATATATCTTCATTATGATTTTTGTCTCCTTTGAGTGTATACTTAAATATATTTGACTAACTAATATATAAAAAAGCGATTTTAGACTTTTATTAAATTCTTATAAGATCATCTCAATCATATTATTAATCCGAATTTAATACTCATTTAATTAAATTCTAACCAGATGGAAATAACGAAATTAGGGGCAAACTTATTTCCAATTGATTCGGTTTTTTAAGGAAGACGTTTAATAAAATAAAGGAAGCGACAAAACACATACACATATGTAAAACATAAGAATAGAACATATTTCAACTTCGAAAGACCAGAAAAAATACAGTGAAACTATAAGGTTAGAAATAAGCTGGTATATGTGCTTATTAATTTTTTCAAACTGTCTGTTATATAAATTGCATTTCATATCAATCTAAAAAAAATACAAAATTTTACTATTACAATCCGAAAGAAAAAAAACCTATAACACTTATACCGTCGGAGCCCTTGATACAGTACAATTCCACGATAACGCCAGTCCTGATAGTGATATCAGCAACCTGCAATATTGATTTGTGTCACCTGTTCCGTGTGCTAAATAATAGGGCACGGTTGAATTTTCAGTCCAATGAAATTATTTTAATTAAAATAACGATTGACGAAACAGATCTATGGGGCGAGTGTGATTGGGCAATTCGGTAAGGATCGACGTAAACGAACTTATCACGATCAGATCGAAATCGTTTTAAGGAAAGGCCCCGTTAAATGCAACCGATGAGCTTGTATGAAAACGCTCATGAAATAAGATGAAATAATGTGTGTCAGGATTGCAGCCAGTGGGAAGAAGAGGTCTACCTCAAAGGAAAAGGGTTAAAATTTTCCAAACTACAGCTTTAAGTCAGAATGACTGAAGCTACCAAGACGCGTTCCGGTATAGTACCTACATCCAGAATGTCAGAGTTTTTACTATCTACTATATTAAAAAAGCATAACATTTGCAAATTGTTTGGTAACAGACGATTTCTATTGAGTCTAAATATTTTCAGCCATCAAAGCAGTACAGCAAAAAAAAAGTGGGACGGTCTTTTTAACTTTGGAAAACAATATTCGGCGAATAATAATATTAATTCATTGATTAATATTCGCTAAATACGAATATACGCATTCGTTGCATCACCAGTGAAAATAATTAATGAAAAAATATATTTGCAAATTATAAATGCGACGTCTTAATGTTCACAATTGTTTTAAATAATATGCTTATATCGACTGTAAGAGATTATTAAAATTATAAGTTAGTAAAGTCGCTTACAACTAAATAAGTTTAAATATCTGTCAGCACGATTATTTCAAAATCCATTCAGCAACGCGGTATTATGAACGTCATTAGCCGACGCCAGTCTTTAACTTCACACTTATTATATCAAACGTTCCGTCTTCAAGTAATAAAACAGTTTAATACCTATCTCTGATGAATCATTCAAAGCATATGCTCGGTGACACGTGTGGGGACAGATGCAGATTCTGACCCGCGCGACCCCGGCCCCGTCGACGTCCGTTGATTCAATTATGCCTCGTAAATCTGGTGACCTGTTTTGATGATGGGCCTTCCGCCATTACGGTCACCGGAAGACCGGCAGTCTAGGGTGTCTAGCCTATCCGTAGTGAATATATTAAAATGTTTCTTTTAGAAATAAATGCAAAATTATCAATTTTTTCGGTGTTTCCGATTGATCATTATTTTTTAAGAACGACAATATAAAAGTAAGCTATATCGAAGTGTAAGGCTCATTTTGGAGAGGGTTTTCAAGCCAGGAAAATCCTGTGTGGTTTGGCTAGTTTCACATATCGGCAAAATATTTTTCACACATGTGGCTTCTCTTACCGTGTTTTTTATTCACCGCTGAGCACGTGGTAAATCAGCACTTTTTTTTCTATTTTTTTTATATTTAAAAAACGAAGCCTCACAGTAGGATTTTCTCCTGTATCGTGGGTGCGTTTTACAAACATACATTTCACATGCACAATACAACCAGACCCGAAAAGCAACAATTTGTGTTTTTGCACAAATGTTGCCTCCGGCTGGGAATCGAACCCAGGACCGGTGGCGCAGAAGTCAGGTACGCTAACCACTACGCCACGCGGTCGACATTACTATTAATAATTTTTAATCCACACCTGGAATCAAACCCTGGTATTAGATTCTTACTGGTGGTAGGATTCCTATGCAGGAATCCGTCTAGGTAGGTACCACCCCAGGGCCCGTTATTCTGCCGTGAAGCAGTAGTGTGCAAACATTACTGTGTTTCGGTTTGAAGGGCACTGTGAGCTAGCGTAATCACTGGGCATATGAGACTTAAGAACCTAAGTCTCATATGCCCAGTGATTACGCTAGGCAAGGTGGTGGGCACAGTGTGGTGTCACAGAGAAATTTTCTGGGTGACACAGCATTTGTTATGGGTAGACGTTGCACTTAACATCAAGTGAGCGTTTTGCTCGTTTCATCAATGCAGCAATAAAAAAAAAATTGAACCTTGTGTTAGACTCCTTAATGATATTGTAACATTAATTCACTAGTTTACCACTTTAGTTTACTTACCTCTGTACTTTTCATAAACCGTCTCGTAACCATGAAGAGGTAGACGTTTAAAAAATCTATATACTCGTAAATACTCAATACTTTCCTCAAATGATTTCATATCGTTTCCATTTGAATAAAGTTTAATACGTTTTTTTTTATTTAATAAAGTAACGAGACGAGCAAAACATTCACCTGATGGAAAGTGCAACGTCTGCCCATAACAGATGCTGTGTTACTCAGAATATTTCTGTGTAGCACCACACTGCGCCCGTCACCTTGAGACATTAGTTCTTAAGTCTCATATGCCCAGTGATTACGCTAGCTCTCATTGCCCTTCAGACCGAAACAGTAATGTTTGCACACTGCTGCTTCACGGCGGCATAACAGGCCCAGGGGCGGTACCTACCTAGACGGATTCCTGCATAGGAATCCTACCACCAGTAAAATTTTATTTAAATTATGTCGAATTCAATGAAGACTAGATCTTTTTGGCTGGCTATGAAACTTAAGTGAAAAGCTAAGTTCGATCATTGAGTGAAAAAAAATTGTTTTACATAATGGAATCATTACTATCTCATACTGAATCCCAGCTTAATGGAACAGCGGCTGTTTTGTATTATGAACGATGAGCACCGGAAACCTATAATAATTACTGGCCCCAACGTTTTTTTTCAGGGCTGACAATGCATTGGTTTATTAAAAAAAAATCTGAATGTTGTGTAAAAATGTCGGTGTAAATGAGTCACAGTATATAGACGGACTTTGTGCACGTTTGCACGGTGAAACATGTTGAACAATGAAAATTTTGAATGAAATCTAATTTACCGCAGCTTTGAAATTATTATGCCGAGCGAAATTTTCCCATGACGCTTCGCATTTACAAGTCATTGATGGCGGTGTGCAGTTAGTCGGACAATAAATAACTTGGCATTAGATAAAAAATCGAGTCTCTATGGGGAGGGCAGCTGCCCCTACCTTTCGACGGTTATAGGAAGTTGCTGTTATCGAAAATCGTCTGGGAGCCCAGGAAGAAATCACTGTACAGGGGGTCTACTGTGTACCTCTGGTTGGTTTCGTGATCGATTTCATTTGATCCCATTAACCAATGAATGAGCTTTATTTTGGCGAATGAACCTCATTCATTGGTTAATGAGATCAAATGAAACCGATCACGAAACCACCCAGAGTTGCAAAGTATCCACCCCAGGTCATAATTGTCGCGTGGACAGCGGTCATAGTACTTACCATGTTAGTAGTAGCTGCGAAATAACAATTTTTTGGAAATTTACATTTACCATACGCGTATAATTGCAGCTTAGTTAGTATTATGTTACAGTAATGGCCTTTGGGAACATGAAGTCATTGTTGTCCACATCGATCATACCACAAACAGAAATACGCACTCATCTTTACATTTCCGTATCCGCCTTAAGAACTAATAAATACTGTACAAATAAATGACCGAACAAAGGTTAAGTTATTTATTTATTATTAAATGTAATACCTTAATCTAACGAATCCTATGGGCGGACTTAACGCCTAAAGGCATTCTCTGCCAGTCAACCCTGGGAGACAAGAAAAATAATGGCAGGTGCAAAGTTTGTAAAAAAAAATTCCAGGGTTGAGAATCGTTAGGAAGATAGTTTCTGCACGATTTTGCGGGAAGTCGACGGATTTAGGTTGCTAAGGACGGTGTTTTGTAGCTTTCTATAGGAGCCTATGTTCAGCGGTGTCTTTAATGATGATGGTGGTGATGATGAAGATCTTCGACTCAAGAGGTAAACGTTGGTCTGCAAATAGGTGTACATTATTTGTGTTTTTTCATTATATTTACTGGTGGTAGGATTCCTATGCAGGAATCCGTCTAGGTAGGTACCACCCCGGGGCCAGTTATTCTGCCGTGAAGCAGTAGTATGCAAACATTACTGTGTTTCGGTTTGAAGGGCACTGAGAGCTAGCGTAATCACTGGGCATATGAGACTTAAGAACTGATGACTCAGGGTGACGGGCGCAGTGTAGTGTCACACAGAAATGTTCTGGATGACATATCATTTGTTATGGGTAGACGTTGCACTTAACATCTGAACAATTTGCTCGTTTCGTCAAAAAAAAACTACTTTTTATATTACTTATATTATTAATTTATTCATTAATAGTGTATTTTATTTGTATGTTATGTTGTGTATTTTATATTATTTATATGATGTTAGTTTATTAGCCTGTTCATTTTTATTTCATTTAATATAAATTTTGTCACTAGCACCTGCCACACATTTTTAACCAATTTTAACACATCAGCCAGGGTTGACTGGCTGAGAATGTTTTTTTTTTAGTTTTGTTATTGTAACCTTTTTTTTAGGCGTTAATCAAGTATAAATAAATAAAAAATGTATTAACACAATTCATAAATAACTAGCTGATGCCCGCGACTTCGTCCACAAAGATACAGGCTTAAATGTCCCGTGGGAACTATTTGATTTTCCGGGATAAAAATATCCTTTATCTGTCTCCAGGAAGCAAGCTATATCTGTGGCAAATATCGTCAGGATCGGTTCCGCGGTTGAACCATGAAAAGTTAACAGACAGACAGAGGGACAGAGAGAGAGAGAGAGAGAGAGAGAGAGAGAGAGCGAGCGAGCGAGCGAGCTACTTTCGCATAATATTAGTATGGTCGTCACTAGCCATTTGCGTGGAAGGAACATCAGCTTCCACACATACTCGCTCGCGGAAGAACGTAGACTCCGCGTAGTCATTAGGGGCCTGCCCAAAGAATTGGAGACAAGCCACATCCTCAGTGACCTTAAGTCACAGGATATACCTGTGTTGGAGGTGCATCGTATGCATCACCCACACAACAAAAAGTCATACGACCTGATCTTAGCCATACTGGATTTAACTCCAGAAGGCAAACAGGTCTTCAATATTAAAACAATTTGCGGCCTCTCAGGCCTTTCTATAGAGGCACCCCGCAACAGGGGCATCATTGGCCAGTGCCACCGATGCCAACTGTACGGACACTCTGCCCGTAATTGCTTCGCCCGCCCTCGTTGCGTAAAATGCCTCGGGGATCACGGCACCCAAGAATGCGCTCGCACGCCAGAAGCGCAAGAACCCCCAAGCTGCATACTCTGCGGCGAGCTGGGACACCCTGCGAACTACCGCGGGTGTAACAGAGCGCCGAAAAGTAAGAAGCGCAGGGGAGGCAAAAAGAACGGCCGTAGGAAGGGCCCCGGGGCCCCGCAGCCTCAAACACCCGCTCCTAAACCGGCAACAAAGCCCGCGACTAAACCCGCGCCTAAAACAACGCCCGCGCCCGCTCCGGCCGCAGCGAAACCCGGTCCCGTTGACGGGACTACCGGGCTGAGCAAAAGCCAGAGCGCCGCGCCGGCGCCGAACGCATGGACAAAACCGTTGCCCATGACGCAAGAGAGCGTAGCCGCTTCACCGCCCGCGCCTCGAAACGCAGAGCCCAAAATTCAGGGCTCGTCAAACTTCGCCGCAGATTTTTCATTAATTTGCGGCTTCATGCGCAGCATCAATGTTGCCGAACTATCCAGCTTAGTGCGTAAAATCCGCGAAGCAAAGTCCCCTCAGGACCGACTCATGGCGACCGTGGAGCACATGAGCGTAATAGACGCGATTTGGACGTTTCAATGCGCCTAAAACATAAAGCGCCGCGTCGATCATAAACAAACTTTTAATTGTTACCAATGGCGTCCCATATAGGTAGAATTAAACCTCGCTCTCTGACTGTCTCGTATTTTAACGCAAACGGTCTTAAGACGCAGTTAGTTGAAGTCGCGAACTTCCTTCGTGATCATGACATCGACGTTATGCTAGTGCAAGAGACTTTCTTAAAACCTAGTATGCGCGATCCTAAGATAGCCAATTACAAAAGCATCCGTAATGACAGAGCGACCGCGAAAGGCGGCACTCTGATTTACTATAAAAAGTCCTTGCACTGTATCGCGCTCGATACACCCGACTTAATCAATATAGAAGCTTCTGCGTGTAGGTTAGCAATGAGCGGCCACAGGCCGCTTGTACTAGCATCAGTATACCTCTCGCCATCCAGACAAATATTAGAGTCAGATTTAAAAACTCTATTAGATCTAGGTCGTTCTGTTATACTTGCCGGAGACTTGAACAGCAAGCACGGCAGTTGGAATTCCAACGTTAATAACACGAACGGTAATAAACTGTACGACATAGCGGAGAGACTTAACGTAAACGTTATAGCTCCCGAAACCCCAACCAGAGTACCGACGCAATTACATCAGCAGCCGGATATTCTAGACGTAGCTATTATTAAGGACGTGAACTTAGCAATAGATTCTATAGTTACGCTTCACGAACTGGAGTCGGACCACCGTCCGGTCATTTTTAAGCTGAGCCAGCCAAATGGTGAGGTCACTCAGACCAAAACCATTGTGGACTGGCGTACCCTCGGAGTCAAACTCAAGGCTACGACCTCTCAGCACTTAGACGAAATTCCGGATACTATCGACTCGCCAGAGGTAGCCTGCCGAGCGATAAAATCTTTTTCGACTCATCTCAAAACAGCCGTCGGAGAATCCTCCCGAACGGTTACGGTGTCGAGCGATCGACGCTGTAACCTGCCGGCGGACCTCCGTCGCCTGATTAGAGAAAAGAATCGCGCAGCTAAAGCGCACGATAGATATAGAACCGACACAAATAGACTCAGACTGCGCCTCCTACAAAGGGATGTTAAAGAGCGCTTATCTGAGTATAATCAAGACAGCTGGGACACAATGCTCGGAGAAATCGAGCCGTCGCACACTGCCTACTGGCAGTTGGCACGATCTCTCAAAGCAGAGCCGGTCTCACCCATGCCTCCGCTCATTAGATCACTCGACAATTCGCTCGCCTTCGACGACAGCGAAAAAGCCGAATGCCTCGCAGACAGTCTAGAGAGCCAATGCACTCCGTCTCTCGCGCCTGTGGATCCCGACCATCTGCAGCAGGTGGCCGCGGAAATCGAACGCAGGGCTGCCATACCACCAGTGGGCGAACCACTGCCTCCAGTGACTCTCGAAGAAGTCACTAAGATAATCAAAAAGCTTAAAAACCGATCCGCGCCTGGCCTCGATGGCATAAACAACAGGGTGATGAAAGCTCTAACTACGCCGCTATTGTGTCTGTTAGTTACTATTTTTAACGCGCTCCTCTCCAGCTGCTCCTTCCCGGACGACTGGAAGGAAGCCGACGTTATAGGCATTCCGAAGCCTAACAAGCCTAGGAACATTCCGTCCAATTATCGCCCAATAAGTCTCCTCAACTCGATGGCTAAGATTTATGAGCGAATTATACTCAGTCGATTAAAAGACTATGTCCTTACTAATAATATTCTTCCAGACGAGCAGTTCGGCTTTCGCCCCGAACACTCGTGTACTCATCAAGTGCACCGCTTAACGGAGCACATTTTAGAGAATTTAAACGACCGCCCTAAGCCTGTAGGCACAGGGGCCTTATTTTTCGATGTCGCAAAGGCATTTGACAAAGTCTGGCACGACGGCTTGTATTACAAGTTGTATCACACTAAAGTGCCGGATAGACTCGTGAACATCATACGAGCCTTCTTGTCCAACCGCCTATTTCGATTCCGGGTAGAGGGAACGCGCTCCTCAAGCCGCCCTCTCCGAGCAGGTGTCCCTCAAGGCTCCTGCCTCTCCCCACTCCTTTTCTCGCTATATACTAGCGATATTCCTAGAGACCAGAAAGTCAATCTTGCGCTTTTCGCAGATGACACGGCCCTGTACTATTCCGACAAGCACAAGGGCCGCATAACGATTCATCTCCAAGCCGCAGCCGATCGCCTAGGCGAATGGTTCCGGAAATGGAGAATAGAGGTAAACCCCGAGAAAAGTGTAGCGATATACTTCTCGAGGGGCACGCCAAAACCCACTAGACGAATTCACACAATCGGCAATAATCAACTAGGCACGATCACCCTGTTCGGACGCTCTATTCCTTGGGAAAAGAGCGTCAAATACCTCGGGGTCACGTTAGACGCAGCGATGTCGTTCGCTGCACACATAAAAAACGTTCGAAATAGAGCGGCTTTTATCTCAAGTCGACTATATCCACTAACTTGCTCTTCAAGCAAAATGTGCTTAAGACACAAACTTCGCCTCTATAAGACTTGCATAAGACCCGTAATGGCCTATGCTTGCGTCGCTTTCGCTCACGCGACGGGCAATCAATTAAAGAAGTTACAGAGCGTTCAAAATCGATTCTTGCGAACTGCCACCGGAGCCGGTTGGTACCAACGCAACGTAGATCTTCACAGCGACTGTGAAATGCCCTTAATCTCTGAACACTTCAGAGCATTATCACGGCGGTTTTTCGAAAAAGCCGCGGTTCATCCAAACCCACTGGTGGTTAAAGCAGCAAATTACCGACCAGATAGAAACGCGACCGAACGCAAACGTCGCCCGCGAAACGTGCTAGACGACACGGATGTCTCAGCACTCCCTGACCACGATACGGTCAGTCACGATCCAGGCTACACTGTACACACAGTTAATAGCTTTAATATAACACGCACCACGACGCGCGACCGCCGTAGAGAGCGGCGCGCAGCAGTCGACAATCACACCGCGTACACACGATACACCCGTGTTCCAGGGCGGTTCTCACCGCCCAGAGTTACCGACACACAAGTCGACAGTCCGAATGGTGGCCCGCAGCCTCCCTCGGACGGTCATTAGACGACTTAAAATCGTATCGAGATATTCTAAATCGCGCAAGCACGCAGCGAACGCGATACAGTCCGAATTTCGAGGTTTTTGTAGGAGTTTATTTATTTATTTATGTTTGGGTCAAACCAAACCTGGCACGCGGGCCCCTGGCCCGTGAGCACAGTATCCGATGAAGCTGTAAAAGCCAAAAAAGGCTAACAGCAATTACATCACCGAAATTATATATATTAGTATGGATTGTTAACATTTATGTATAAATTATATAACAATTATTTATTCAGTTGTAGGAATTCACCAAATATTAACATGGCAAGTTAAATAAAAGCTTGAAATAAAAACAATAAACGTCTTGTTAATATTGGAAGAATAAACAAATCACGAATTACATTATTATATTATATGCTAAACGTATCATAAATGACAAAATGTCTTCCATGAATATAACGAGGTGATTGGCCACAATAAACTTTCACTGTTTCTTAAGGGTATCGTTTTTTGTACCAAAAACACCCTGATGCAGCGTTACTCAAACTTACGTGATCCCGCTTTTTTGCGCTACTACGTCAACAACGGTCGTGAATTAAAAAAAGTCAGTTGATTATTAAAAAAGTAATTTTACTAAAGATTAACAATTTCTATTTCAAATAATATTCCTTTTTTATTGGAGAAAGTGAGCAAAACATTCGCCTACATTCTTGTGAAGAAGTGTTCAGAACATTTCTGTGTGGCGCCACACTGCGCCCGTCCCCCTGAGGCATCAGATCTTTAGTTTCAAATGCCCAGTAATTACACTAGCTCTCAGTGTCCTTCACACCGATACAGTAATGTTTGCACACTACTGCTTGATACCTACCCTTGACTGTGATATTCACTTCAACATTAATGCAACCTGATCTTAAAAAGTATACTTTTTTTATTACGTATTTTACACGATAGTAAGGCCGACTTAATGTACGCGTAGATCAGTTTCCACCCAGTCTCTCCCAGTTCGATATTTAGGTCGACCGACCCGACGTCGACGCGAATAGGTCGAAATTCGGCCCTTACTGCGCTCTACACTACGATCCTCTTCCACCAAGCCACCGGAGGAAGTGTGCTTTCATTTCTGCAGTTATATTTGGCTTGGTCATGAGAACTTAATTCTGGGCCGCACTGCACTGGCTTGTTTTAGTACATAAATAATATTTGGGACAGTTTGAGAAGCGATCTTGGGAGAACTGAAGACAATTCGTCTTAGGGGAGATAATGCTTAATGGAAGAAACCCAATAATATTCTCAAGTCTGGTGACGCGAAGTTCCGCCTTTTATGTGTTTCGAACCCTGCTATTAATTCGAATAATAATAATGATTTAATCTTATCAAGGTGTTTGGTTAATGGTAACAAGCTGAAAGGGGGTGAAAGCACCCACCAATACACGTAACTCTTATGGGATCAAATTACGGAAACGCAAAAAACCACCCGTTTCATACAAAATTAAATACCTACTCGACCAAAATGTATGGAGCAGCATTTTTTTTTGATTTCAGAATCACATCGCCAAAAAATTTTCATGAATAGGTTGCGCATATATGTTCCCGATTGTTATACTGTTTACCAAACGCCTTGGAGAATAATCCATTTTGAATTTGGAAAAAAAAAAGACTGTTTTAATATACCTTTTCCTTATATTTTTCTTTGATTTTTTTATATCTTTATTATGCTTATGTATTAGGATAGGATAGAACTATTTCTATTCGATGTATATTACAGTCAACCCTCGTTAATCCGGCCCCTGTACTATCCGGCGCCCCCTTTAATCCGATTTGCCAATTATATGTGTATGAAAATGTTCCGTTAATGCACGATTGAACAGGATGCAACTTTGTATTATCTAATATGTTGTTTCATTGGTGAAATTGCATACCGCATACGTCGAGTATCAATTTTATACATTGTGTTAGCTTTTCGTAATTTGTCGGATTACAAGGTACTCTTAAATATTCCGGACTACAAGGGGTCGGTGGCAATACTCTATAGTCCGACAAATTTGATAATCCGACTTCGCTTTACAAAGCGATTGTCGGATTACCGCGGGTATACTGTATTTACAATAACACATATTTGACATTTTTTTTTTAATTTCACATAAGTGCCGATAGGTGCCCGGCAGTGTAGAATAGCACCTTCCTCTTTCTTACCGAGGTGTCATAAGAGGCGACTAAGGTACGATGTAAGGCAAGGTATATATACGGACAGCCTTTATTCTTACAGAATAACATCATAATAGGCAATGCGGTCACTTTACTGCTCGTGGGAACGTAATGGAGAGTAAGAATTTTTCGACTCTTACCAAAATGGTGGCGAGGTGGGTCGCCACCCGTCACGTCTCGTTTCCCGCTAGGGCGAAAGGTGATCTGCGTGGGCAGCGTCTGCCTACCCGTTTTATGGTAAAAAGGCGTGACTGTATGTATGTATGTATGTATAAAGTGCCTCTGTCCTGGGAAGAACCAGCAAGAAACCCTGTTGTATATCAGTCTGTAAAGGATACCACTTACCGTCAGGTGGACAGTGTATTGCCTTCATTACGCGTGACGTGGCGGACTCTTCTCGGCTACAAAACCCTCTCAAAGATGAAAGGTGACCTGTGCTCATTGATGGAACAATGACAGACTGCATAATTTTTTTTTTAATATAGATTAGAATAAGTTTCGAATTGTACTATTTTCGAACACAAACATTACTGGAAAAAATATTTCTTCATGGCATGTATAAGATCTTTCTAACGTACCTTTGGATATTATCGTAGAACCCAAATAAAACCATTTCCTTACCCGTAACAAAATCCAACGAATGTTTAATTAGGACTGCTTATCAAAATCGTGTCAAGATCCGTAAATATAGATAAGTGTGAAGTGTAGACTGTACGTCGCATTCTTAAGATCGTCGTTTTGACAATACTACTAAATATTATAGTTTCATAAACTTTAGATTAAAAATAAATTGATAATAAATTTGCATAGTATTGAGGCATACGGCCAGCCCGACTCCCCATTCCTTACTTGAAAAATCTGTTTCAAGTAAGGAATGGGAACACTTTTAATGCCCTAAAATATGTAAACAAAATTCTCTTGGAATATTGTGGCAAAGTCTCTTATAAATAATCTCCCGGTCGGAGTATTTTTGACATATTTGAACTTTATACTTTCATCTAACTAAAAGTCAACTATTACATGCTAAAATTCATTCATCGTTTAAGTAATTGAAGATGTTTCCGTGATCTGATAGTAGTGTATAAGATTTACAGGTTGGGAAAAGATGTTATACATGATGTAATAATCCCTTGTCTAGTCGACAAGGGATTATAGCTTGTGCTTGTGACCCTTCAGAACACGGATTATACACAGTACACAACACACATGGATAAAATGAAAGTGTCTATAGTAATCATCTAACACTTATGTTTAATCGCCTACTTGTCAAAATCTTTACTAAAAAGATCTGTCTGTATGTCCGACCGCATCGCGAGTCGCGGACTCAGCAGACACGTGCCCTGACCGCTGACCCGGTCCGTCGTTACAAAAACTCAGTAGTGGCCTTATGACCGTAGGAAATGGTGGTAGGGTTCCTATGTAGGAATCCGTCGAAGCAGGTACCAGCGCAAGACCAGTTATTCTGCCGTACAGCAGTAGTGTGCAAGCATTACTGTGTTTCAGTCCAAAGAGCACTGGGAGCTAGTGTAATTACTGGGCATATGAAACTAAAGAACTGATGTCTCACTGTGTGACTGGCGCAGTATGGTGCCACTCAGAAACGTTCTGGGTGACACAGAATTCGTTATGTGCAGTCGTTACACTTTGCATGAGGTGAACGATTTGCTCGTCTCGTCTCGTCACTTTCACCAATAAAGAAAAACTTCGTAAAGAAGAAAAATAAAGAAACACTTTCGTCAATAATGAAAAAAATCGTACCCTATCTGTCTGCAGCAAACCATTCCCATAGAAGTGTTTAGAGCGCAAATATCCGACGCATTAATTCATGATTGTGGGAAAAGATTTTTTTACTTTTAGTCAATTTCACGCGCTAATTACGGGGCATAGTGACCCTTGAATGGATACAAGATGATTTTTATTGTACGTAAAAACGGATTTATTTTTAATTCAAAAGGTCTTGGTCGATTTTGACGCCATCTTGTGGTGAACCCGAAGATACAAATTAGAGAAAAACTGAATTACTAAGTATTACACATTACCTTAGTTTTATGTATATTATGGAATTATGGTAAAAATGCCTCCTCTCAAAATGTACATAGAAGTCTATCTTTATATTAAGTACCTCTTATCTAATTCTGACTTATTTAAATCGAACTGTTATTTCGGCGTTACAGTTATCCGTTGCGGTCGGTTAGTCCTCCATTTCTACTTAGATGAAAGGGTGTCAATAAAAACTGTTATCTTTCGGAGAGTCCACTTATGAAATTATTTCGATTATTTATATTTTTTGTAAAGGACTCAAAAAATCCTGTAAAAAGTTTCTAGATATGGATTCCTGGACTGTGGTATGAACGGGCCATTTATATTAACAGTTAATAACAAAAGTTACGATGCATGATTTTCCATAGCACACGGTCTCGCCTTTCCGGATCCGGTACTACATTGAAATATTTTTTTATGAATGCATTCATTACGTAGTTTCAAATTATTATGTAGGTAGCGGCGTCAGATACCATTTCCTCTCTTCCCGTGATTATCGTTAATGCCAGAATAATCTCGCAGCCTCCCACAGATGACAATGACATAGGTTTAAAACAAAAATCATTTCATTCATTCATCATTTTTTGTTAGATTTTATTTGTCAAGCCTATGTCGTGTACTGAACTTCAAATGCTGCTTGGGCAATACCTTTCTGTGTCACATCACAGTAACCAGTCACGTCACCCTGAGACATTCGTTATTAACTCTCATATGCACACTAGCACTCATAATTACACTAGCTCTCAGCGCCCTTCAGACCTCTCAAACATTTACTGTGTTTCTCAGTTCATTGATCAGTAATTTTATTTCAATGAATTATGTTAGATTTTTATTTATTGTACCACCCTGATACATTCGTTCTTAATTCTCATACGCCCTATAATTACACCAGCTCTTGGTGCCCTTCAGACCTCTCAAACATTTACTGTTTCTTAGTTTATTCATCAGTAATTTTAGTTCAATGAATTACGTTAGATTTTTTTTTATTGTACTACCCTGAGACATTCAATCTTAACTCTCATATGCACTGTAATTACACTAGCTCTCGGTGCCCTTCAGACCCCTCAAGCATTTACTGTGTTTCTCAGTTCATTTATCAGTAATTTTAGTTTAATTAATTACGTTCGATTTTTATTTATTGTACCACACTGAGACATTCGTTCTTAATTCTCATATGCCCTGTAATTACACTAGCTCTCGGTGCCCTTCAGACCTCTCAAACATTTACTGTAATTCTCAATTCATTGATCAGTAATTTTAGTTCAATAAATTACGTTCGATTTTTATTTATTGTACAATAAAATGTTAAACTAATTAAGTTTCATATGTATCGTAATGTAAATTTTACAAAAACGGATATTTCGGATCACCCGATTTCAAAATGACAATATCGATAGCTATTAAACTTTTTTTCAGACATTTAGAGAGATGGATAGATTCCCTCAAAATAACTGATTTGGATTAAACAGTAAGTGGATGTGGTTAACTTGTAACCTAAAACTAAAACTTGAAACTAAAAAAATACTATTAAAAATTATTTTTTTTATATTATTTACTTCGTCGGCGGCGTAGTTGTTTTTCTTTATCATAATCATAATTTCAGTACACCATAAGTCCACTGCTGAATATAGGCCTCCGCCATAGATTGCCAGAAGACAGTCTTGCGCTACCTGCATTCATCGACTTCCCGCAAAACCGTGCAGGTCGTCGCTCTATGTAGTAGGGGATCGCCCTACATTTCGTTGTGGGGCCCGTCGGGCGATTACACGTCGATGTAATAATTGTGTTGTTCCCTTGCCTCTAATATGATTGAGAAGGCCGTGGACTGCCACAGAGTCATACTAGAGAACAGGTGCTGAGAGGTATGCAATGCACTTATTTAATATGAAATTTAACTTCTGTCGGATTTACGTGCTTCGGTTGCCTATGGCACTATTCTTCTTAGTTACAGTATTATATAGTCCAAATGGTAAAATGACAAAAAAGACGATACCTGCCGAATTTTCTTCGCTAGTTTCTTCTCAGTCGGAGGAACCTTATAACTAAAAGGAGGTAGGTATAATTATTTGGTATTCTACACAAACCTTTTGGGATAATAATCTCAAACATGACACTATGCTTAATTATAAATAATAATAAAGTAAGGAAGTTTTATTGAGACCCAAAACACACATACAGACATACACACATACGCACACACATACAAACACACTTTATGATTTACTGCATCGTCACCTTGACACGTCGACCCACAATAGTGTCAACCTGTAAATTACGACTAAAGCGATTATACTTAAAATATGCTAGGATCATGAGTTTGGCAATTAATGTCGATAATCGAGGTTAAATATGTTTTCCGCGATGTCAGTTATAGTTACAGCTTTTGTTGGATAATATTTTCTACGGCTTCAGCTTACAATCTTTTCGGTCTTTGCACAAAGCGATAGGATTCAACATTCGTTGTGCGCGAGGCGTCTATTCCTGAGATCGCCGATTCGATGGCGGTAACCGTAAATTGAGAGATCACAAAAAGTTGATGAAGAGACCCATGACGTCCAAAACGATTTGCAGTAAAAACTTTCTAATAATTATTTTATTGGTCATTTACTTATGTCAACAACCTAAGTCACAACGACGGATTTTTGGTCACCAAAATGGACTTCATGGTACTCTACGTAAATCAAAGTGCTCGCTGAACTTTTCTGTTTTTTTTTTTCTGTATTTTTAATTGTACAAAAGAAAGACCTTCTTTTTATGTTTTATTTTTAATTTTTATTTTTTCAGCAGTTAAATAATTTTCAGTCTAAATCCAGACTTAAATAAAAACTTTAATTGTGTAGGTTTTATAATTAAATAAAATAGACTACACCTTATATAAGCCGCTCAAAGTTGTATATATGTTTAGCGCCTCTTTGTAAGACCTGTTGTTGATGTATTGCTTCCGGCTATGATTAATACGGAAGTAACTATGTAAATCCAATAAGACGTTACGATAAGATTGAGATCTCTCGACGGTAAGTTTTTAAATCATGTTTTTTTTATTGAACGAGACGAGCAAATCGTTCACTTGGTGGAAAGTGCAACGTCTGCTAATAACAGTTGCAGTATCACACAGAAAATTCAATATCATGTGTGATTTGAAAACTTTTTTAACCTTAATTCCTATAATAACCTTATTTCAATGAAAATCACGAATCTCTTAAATTCCCATAAGTACGTTAGGGAAGTTGAAGCGTTGAAGGTGTTTTTTTGATTAAATAATTATATACTATTATAATCAGACATGTGCAGTCCGCAAACCCGCATTGGAGCAGTGTGGCGGATTCTTCCTAGCTCCAAAAACCCTCTCTGAAATGAGAGGAGGCCTGTGCTCAGCAGTGGAACATTTATAGGCTGAAACTTTACTTTTTTTTATAATCTTATCAGAAAGAATAAAAGATTTAACTTGCTTTTTACGTCGACGACAGTCTCGACACCTAGTCCTTTGTTAAATTCAAATAAGAATATAGATAAAACTATTTAGAAAAAGGTAATTTACAAGATTTACTCTAGCTGTATTATTTACTTTATTATTACTCATTTATACATCGCCGTTTGATGGCGGCTTAAGAGCATCTGCCAACTCATCTCATCCTTTGGCTGTCGTAAATGTCGACAGAAGGAAAATTAAAAGCATGAGATAGGCAGCAGCTTCTTACTGTAACATCAAAATAAATAAACTGCGGTTGCCAATCCGCCTGCCAAGCTTGGCAACTATGGCAAGATCCCCGCAAAATGAGAGTTACAAAGTTTTGTGGCAATCTATGTGGAAGGCCTATGTTCAGCAGTGGACTAGTGATAGGCTGAAATGATAATGATGATGATGAAGCAACTTTAAATATTTATTTAATATAGCAAAACAATACTGAGAAGTTGTTTAGGCAATCATTTAACGTCTCAGTTTTTGGTAAATGAGCTGGGTATAAGAATCGGGATTTAACTATCGAAAATTAAACTACGTTGTGTACAATATACTTATACCTTTTACTTTATTAATATAATCTTTTAACACAAACCGTAGTGCGGTTGCGAATTGATGAAAAAAATCACTAAGATAAAATATTAATTCCAATTATTAGATTCACTTTCTCAATCATTCACATGAATTCCGAGAAACCCGTTCGGAAAGACCCGCAGTAAAAAAAGTGGATCGAAAATTTAAGATCATTAAATATCTACAACAAATTTGTATTTTCTAAATTCTTATTGGAATTATAATTAACGTCTGTTTGAACTATGCTTGTTACGAAATTAATTATACTAAATTTTATATTTATATTCTGTATTTTTTTCGTTTCTTTCATGGTTCATCACCAAGTCATCTATGAATAGACAGTCTGATAATCAGAAATAATATACGAAGCAATCTTCTACACTAGCATTCAATCATAGGTTGTGACATAGAGTCACACTATTGCTTAATAATGACACATACATACATTTACTGGTGGTAGGATTCACCCAAGGGTCAGTTATTCTGCCGTGAAGCAGTAATGTGCTGTGTTTCGGTTTGAAGGGCACTGAGAGCTAGCGTAATCACTGGACATATGAGACTTAAGAACTGACGTCTCCGGGTGACGGGTGCAGTGAGGTGTCACACGGAAATATTCTGGGTGACTCAGCATTTGTTATGAGCAGACGTTACATTTACCATCAGGTGAACGTTTTGCTCGTTTCGTCACTTTATCCAATAAAAAAATAGTCATGCCTCTTTCCTACTGGGTAGGGCATAGAAAACATCTGCAGCCCACTTTTCACCCCCGCGGGAAACGAGTCGTTGATAATGTCATTAGTATATAAATAGGTCAGTTCGACCTGCGAAGTCTACTCTCGCAGAATATAAGTGTAAAACGGAAACATTTCATTGCTTGGTTGCCTGTGTCCTCGTATACCTCAAGGGACTGTATAAGCCTTTCATTTCCTTAAGTTTTTCATGGTCAATGGGTAATGTACCTAAAAGCTCTCTCCTTAACATCTGCTTAAACATTAAAACTACTGACTTCTTCTTTATGGGTATTTTTTAGGTTACAGGGTAAATAAATTGGTGACATATGAAATGGCACACCGATAACTTGCATCCTGCACGCCGTAAAAGCCATAAGGCTAACAGCATACTATGCATTAAAAAAAATCTCCGTCTATGGTAAATGATTGCGTGAGCTATAACACGATAGACATCGCACGAACCTGTACTACGGGATCGACAAAGCCACATCAGTCGACCCATGCACGACCTGACAAACCAATAAATAAAATAAATCCTTTTGTCATTATTAAATCGCTAAACGGATATCCACATCTAAATAGGTCAGTCACTATGACTAAACTATAATAATAGTAAGTTTGTTTACAACATACTTACTCAAGTAGAACGCATAGTATAATAACGTTCGAAACATTATGAATGAACGTTGAACAGTACGGCAACATTCTTTATCGTGCATACTTTAGTCTTGATAAACTTGATGGTCGTGACTCATTCTTTATCAGTGTATATGTCACCCGTTGCTGAGTAATTTTAGGTGTAGTGTTACTTCCTTTACGATGATGTTTACGCTACATCGGCTACCGTTAACTGAACATCTTTAGATACGCTAATGAGCGGCTACTAAAACTTTGCGAGTTCAGTGTAACAGAGCATGAAGTTTTTTTTTATCGGATAAGGTGACGAAACTAACCAAACGTTCACCTGATGGTAAGTGCAACGTCTGCTCATAACAATGCTGTATCACCCAGAAAATGTCTGTTTAACACTGAGCCCGTCACCCTGTAACATATCTCATTAGCCCTGTAGTTACACTAGCTCTCAGTGCCCTTGAACCGAAACAGTAATATTTGCACACTTCTGCTTCACGGCAGAAGTGTGGTTTTAGGGTGGTACTTACCTAGACGGATTCCTGCATCGTAATTCTACCACCAGTAAAGAATTGTATTGAAGAAGCTATATTTAGTCAACTGTAATCGAGATAGTCTACTGTCACTGCTCAAGATAGGCCTCCCACATAGCTTGCCACTAAACACAGTCCTAAACCATCTGCATCTATGGACTTCCCGCAAAACCGAGAAGTCGGCGCTTCACGTAATAGAATGGGAAAGGTAACCACTTTTTGCCGGTACGAGGTCGTCATTCCGTTTCCCCAGCGGTTCTACGAGCTGAAGGGCCGATCCAATACCATTTTAGCTTTTTCATCCTTAGAACTATGACGGTTACATTATTTCCGCTGATGACTGATACGGCTGCCAGCTTAAATTCAAATTTAGTGATATCCAAACTGGCATGAGACTGCATGAATAACGTGACTATTTTTTTTCCCTCAGAACGGGACGCCCTTAAACTAATACCTCTTACTAATATACGTCGAATCGCGGGTGTATAGTTACACAATGCTTTGTTTTATTCATTCATATGTAAAACAACTGATGACAGAAAGAGAGAAATCGTTGTGTGACTATTTACTCGCTATACAGCGTTTATTAGTAAGGTCGTTATTATTTTAAAAACAAAAGTAATGTTTATGATATATATCAAAAATGTAAATAGGAACTAATGTAACTTGTGTAGTCTGGTGGGTTGGTTTTTCATATTGTTCCATATATTATCAGGTTAAGTTTTTGAGTATGAATGGCATGACTTGTTGATGTTGCACTTTTCTTTTATCAAATCGGGATATTTTTACATATTTTCGGGATGAGCGAGGCACACAGCGTTGTGAACCTTCTAACTATAAATACTCGAAGCCACACGCGTCTGCGCCTACAGGCGTCTTGGTTTACGCGTTTACAGGTTCGATATTGGAATAAATTTACGATGGGTTCCAGGGCATGTAATTATGGGCTGTAAGCTATTATGTTGCACGGGCTGATTCTAACAGAACACAACTGGTGCCTAGAAAACCTGAACACACCTAGTTTTAAACATTTTAAAGCCTTAATGCCTACGATTGTAAATGTTACAGAAGCAGTAATAATTTATGCATTCTGGTCAGATCTCGAACTCGACAAAAGACGTGTGCAGATCTATTGTGAACCGGTTCACTGTTCCGAAACATGAATGTGATGGTGATTAATGTGATATATGATTGTAGGATTTAGATATTGTTACCATGTTAAAAAAATATTTTTCATTTTATTCTACACATATTACATTATACAGATTCCAAGTTTTAAATTTCAGCAGATGATACGAGGGGCTTATAGTAGTAACTAAAGTATGAAATAAATACTTTGGTTTGAATATGATCAATATATCTTTGAAATACAGCGACAATTACTGTTTTTGCTCTCGTTATCGAGCTAGTGAGAGATAAATCTACGAAGAAATCGAAGGTTTGGACGAATTGAAAATATAAATAAAAAAGGAAACACTTTATATTTTATTCTATATCATTCTCTCGCAGGTTTATTTGTTTCAAATCACGACTCTAAAGAAGTTTTAACTTCAAAAATGTAATCAAAACTCTTAAATTTTGAAACCTAGCGTGGTTGGAAACAACATTGAGAAGACATGATTTTATCTTATTAATCTTTTACATTAATCTGTTATGGCTGTCAAATAATGTTGATAAATCTGATCATGTCCTCCGATCTTAAAAGGTTCAGGATTGCTTCGTTATCAAAATAATTTCTTAAACACCTTTTTGTAATAACTGAGAATCTTAACAAATTATTAAGCATAATAATATTAATGAACCACTTCACTATGTCGAGTATAGACAAATTAACAATAGTGTTAAGGTGTTTTATAAGGTCAGGTAGCTAACAGCACATGTACAGTTCACCTTATATCTGGGTTGCGCAGTACGGTCGTAGTATTGCGTAATGGCGACAGCTCACGTCATGCCTTCAGACTTGATCGGGTTTTTGATAATACATTTACTTGCCTTGTCGTGATTTCCATAACTTATATAGCATTATAATTAAATACCAATATCATAACGTATTTTTTTCTATGATCATCTGCACAATGAATAATGTACATGAATAAGTATTTTGTAATATTACCGTCTCGTATGTTCCCGTTGTTGAGATTATAATTTTGGTTTAATTTAATTTTTTTTTAAACTTTCTAAATATTGTTATGAAGAGTAATTAAATATTTTGAGAAGTGTGGATATCCCGGTGCAAGTACACCTGGTGAATTTAAAAATCCTTGACCGGACGAAGAGAATTCACTTAGAAAACTTGATAAAAGACGGACAAACAAAATGCCAACAAGTAAAATGCCAAAGTAATACCAAGTTAATTAACTGCTGCTCTAACAAACATTTTTTTATATTCTATTTATATATTTCATTCAATGAATCCTTTTTATTTATAAGAATAATTCACTTAACTGATAATATTTTATGATAAAGATAAAATATGATTAGATATCAATCCTTCTATGGAATAGAAAACGTTGTGTACATAGTAGTGACACCCGCAGCATGTCACATACTATACAAATGGCCGACCCTTCGACTGGGGTACAACTACATAGAGTCGCATAATGCCCTAACACAACGCTGTTGTGATTCGTATGGTTAGTGAAGAGAATCAACGTTCAAAATACTGACAATGAGACATTCACTGTTGGACCATAATAAGAAAAATGCACCTTCGTGTTGATTCTAAATCGAAGATAACTGCAGATATCTATGGGCACCGTAACCACTCATCATTTGATGAGATTTGTGTCCATTCGTCATCTCATTACTGAAATCATAGGTGTTAAGTTCCTACTGTTGTTGATCATTGACTAGACACACACACAGCCGAATATGTTTTGCACTTATTTGAAGTTAATTTTAAATTTAAGTTAAATACATTAGTAGAATAGTTACTAGATCAAACTTTCCTCTCTTGTTACTTCATTAAAACTGCCATACAGATCACCGATTTGGACCTATCTTTACTTCAGATGAGATTCGATACAACTTCATTAGCAGCAAGCAAGAAACAGTCCGTAGCCTCTTCTCCCGTCTCTTCTGAATTTGGTATAATTTGCCAATTTGTTGTTAGTGCGGTGGTAGGATTTCTATTCTATTTCTAGGAATCCGCATAGGTAGATACCAACCCAGTGCCAGTTAAGCAGTAGTGTGTCAACATTACTGTTTCGGTTCGAAGGGCACTGAAAGATAGCGCACTGGGCATGAGACTTAAGAACTAATGTCTCTGCGTGACGAACGCAGTGTGGTGTCACACAGAAATGTTCTTCATGACACAGCATTTGTTATGGGTTAACGTTTCACTTACCATCAGGTGAACGTTTTGCTCGTTTCGTTACTTTATTAAATAAATAAAAAATATATATCATTCGTCACTCTTGATAGGCAGAGGTTCAATCTCATTACCAAACGCTTACTTGTCGTCATCGGTCTGGGATATTTCTCATCCGACGAAGGTGTCTAGATTCTCGTGGTACTTATCCCTCTTAATTGCAAGTTAAGTCATCCACTTTATGAGATGAGAACCCATCATGGGTGTCCTTAGGTCTATACACATATAGGGCTGGTTACTTTAGTCTCTACTCTTATTAAGGAAATAGGTTATGTATGCAAATTTGACAGACTGTTTATTTTGTTGCCCATTTTTGATAGTGTTGATTACAAAAGGTTTAAAGCCAGTGTAAAATAATACTTGATCGATTCAAAAACTAAACCACACAGTGTGGTTACCGAGTACCAGGATCACATCACGTTCCGACATACAATCACGTGTTTCATTATAGCTATTTTATTTAATCTGCGATAGAGCTGTCATGTCCACGTGTATTAGTCTAAATCGTATAAAAGGTAGGTAAAAAAGAGAATGTAATAGTAGTTGGTCAGAAGGGACAGATGTCATATTTTTGTTCATTTTGTTAGTGATATTAACATAATATAAGAGGTCCTAATAAAGATAAATAAAAGAAATCCGATGCGTATACAAATAAAATGTTTTTTTTATATGGTATTGTACCATTGAATTTTCTTAGACGGCCAACTTTACGCTTTCGATTTTTTTTTCTTTCAACGCGCCAAAAGGAGTAAAACTTCAACAACGCCATATCAAACTGTGTGTATCTACTAACTAATCGTAGTGAAGCGGTTAGTTTTAAAACGAAAACCATAACCTTCATTTTGATGGATAAAACCTTGCTTTAAATTCTCCATAGACGGTCCGAGCTCATTAAGATGTCTATCAGCAACGCCGTGCTCTGTAGGTTCACTGTGACGTTAGTCACAATTTATGTTCATTCCTTTCTAACGTAAACATTTATTTTAAATATTTTTTTGGGTTAGATGAAAATTTTATATTGTTTAACTATAGTAGTCGACGTGTGGTGGCGGCGTAAGAGAATCTACCAACCTATCTCGTCCTGTGGGTGTCGTAAAAGTCGACAGAGGGTAAAATTAAAACCAGGAGATAGGCCGCAACATCTTCCTGGAACATCCAAACAAATAAAGTGCGGTTGCCAACCCGCCAGCAGGTATGCAAATTTCATTCAGCAGTGGACTAGTGATAGGTTGAAATAATGATGATGAAGTAGGTTAACTTACGCTTCATTTTAATATAAATTTTGGTTGAGTAATACTAAACATTTTAAGAAAAAAAGCATAGTTGCAGCATGTTTAACTTTAAAAACGTTTGCAGTTTTAAACGTTGCTGAAATGTTAACTCTACTTCTTTTTTGAGAAATTGTATTGTTATTAGCCAGTGAAAAAATTAATTAAGAAAAAAACGTATGGACGCTCTTAATACCAACTTATTCGTTGACCACCATTTCTTTTCTACATAATATATGCATTAAAGATCCTATTCGTTCTAATTGACATTTTTAATATTTAACTTAAAAAGGAACTAATAAAATATAATGTGGAAGGGAATTTTAATTCAGTACTTCTGGGTTCAATGTTTTCTTTCTGATGCCCGTCATGCCTTTGATGTCTGTCTCATTTCACGGTTTCTAGGGTTGCCATGTAGACCGTAAGGTATTCAGTACGTGATTATTTCAGATAATAATGTAGCGGGTAGTGGTGGTTGTTTGTACTACTGTTTGTTACTACTCGTTAACCAAAGATTTATTTATAAAATACATTGAAAACTTAATCCCTTTTGTTAAAATGTTTTCAATTGATATCACCTATTTTTTTAAATCATTTGTTTTTCCTGTTATCTGAACATTTGAAAAGATTGTTGGTTTATATATGAATAAAGAATTCATTGTCTTTAGCATGGGTCGCGACAAAGCAACATTTGTTCAAATAATTTGACTGCCGTAGAAGGAGGGTAATGTTTTTTTAAGATTACGTGCTCAAAGCCAATGCTTCAGGGCAATCCCAATACCAAATCCGCATCCAAAAATAATTATGACAATTAATTCTATGAAATCTTTCCATGTTATTTTAGAGGTAATTAACCGATTTTCACGCTACGCAAGTTTTCTTATGACCATTTTCATAAACATTAAACTCCCGCGATTTTAATCTCTCATATTTTTCTGTTTTTCATCGACAGTTAAACTTAATTACATTTCGATACCCACTGAGGCTTCAATAGTGCCACTTTAACACGATTAGAAAGTTCAATTTTACTCGGTAAAAATCTAATCCACGTTTTTTTAATGTAAATGGACGCCAACCGTCAATAATAATTTGATTCTTTGTATTCTATTCTTAAATAACAGATTTAATTACGGCTTTTTCAATTTTATAGCATAAATTGTGTTGGCGCTATATATACTTTACTGGTGGCAGGATTCCTATGCAGGAATATCTATATATATTTGCTAGGTGGCAGCAGTGCCCATAATTCTGTCATTAAGTTGTAGTGTGCAATCATTACTGCGTATCGGTCGAATGACCACTCTTAGCTTGGGTAATTCCTTGGCATATGAGACTTAAGAACTGATGGCTCAGATTGAAATCGACCGTAAAGTTTCAGCAAGTTGCGATTACTCTACCGTTTAAAAAATTTTCTTATTTTACCGATTTTTGATTGTGCAGACGTGTGTTACATAGACTTGAACAATGACCTTCTTAACAAGCTAGAGCGCCTTTTCAACAACTGCATCGGATACGTTTTTGGTCTTCGAAAGTATGACCATATCTCTTATTATCGATCTCGCCTTAACTGGCTCACTATCAGACTGAGACGTAATTCTAGAATTTTACTTGTTCTCTTCTCTATTTTAAATGATCCTACTACCCCTCGTATCTTAAAGATAAATTCCAGTACCTTTATTTAACCCATGATAGGGTTCTTCGTTCCTCATCTAACCTTAAGATTAGTATTCCACAACACTTCACCGGTTTCTTTGGTAACTCTTTTGTAATACAGGCTACACTCCTCTGGAACTCCTTACCCGAAGACATTAGGAAGGTTTCTAATAAGCTGACGTTCAAAAGACTAATTCGAGAACTTTTTTTAAAATCATCTTTGTAAGTTTATATCAACTTTGATCTTTTCTTTCTTTCATCGGTCATTCTGTAATATGTATGTATATATGTATATGTATTTATCAGTTTTACATGTATGTATATTTAGTGTATATATCTATGTAAATATTTATGAGTAATATGATTTAAATGAAACTAATTTTACGGATTTTATCGCGCACCCATGGTCACGGGCGGACCGCCCGTGACCATGGGTGCTGTAAAGCACTCGAAACGTCGGGTTATAAATAATAAAATAAAACGCGATAAAATCCGTAAAATTAGTTTCATTTAAATGTGTAGTGTTCGCGTAAATATAAGAAATCATTATGTAATATGATTTTAAATATAATTTTTATTGATATCTAATCAATCAATATTTTAGTACAATTAGCGTATTGTTTTTATTAGCAATAATTTAAAATGATGAATTTGTAAAGCACCTACAACAATGTCTCGCTATGCCTTGGGTTGACTGGGAGAGAATGCCAAAAGGCATTAAGACCGCCCTTTGTAAACCTTTTTTTTTATTAAAATTAGGTGAATGCAATAAAGAATAAATAAATAAATAAATAAATTGACCAATACAGTTTGGTGCCCTAAAATGTTCTAAGTGACAACATTTATTATAGACAGACGTTGCACTTACCACCAGATGAGCTAGTATTGTCACATTATTCAATAAAATAGAACCATTTTATGACGTTTCAATAAACCTAGATTTTACGGATTTTGTCGGGTTTCATTTACTATTTACACGGATTACCCACCTTAAATACCGCATACCAGGCAACTGACGCGCAACGTATGTGCATTTACACGAAATCTCGCTAACATGAAAGCTTCACTATCGTCGTGTTACACCCGTGTACAACTCGTTTCAACTCTTCGATTCTAATTGAATACTATTTATTCCTGAAAATCGAAGAGTTCCCACGGTATTTAAAAAAAAAGCCAAGCGCCGGTTTCAGCCAGCCACATACAAATGTCACATGGCTGAGTACAGATGCGGGTTGGCGTACTGCACATTTCCTCGAAATATTTATATTCATCAGATATGCCAGTTTCTTCACGTAATTTCCTTTAATTTCCTCTTTTTATTGGATAAAGTGACGAAACGAGCAAAACGGTAAGTTCGCCGCCTGTCTGCTGTGTCACCCAGAACATTTCTGTGTGACGCCGCACTGCTCCCGTCACCCCGAGACATCAGTTCTCAAGTCTCATATGCCCAGTTTTTACACTAGCTCTCAGTGACCTTCAAACCGAAACACAGTAATGGCTGCATACTACTGCTTCACGGCAGAATAACTAGCCCTGGTACCACACCTACTTAGACAGATTCCCGCATAAGAATACTACTCGTATCACCAGTAAATCTTACTTAGGTCTTGTTTTATATAAACGCGACAAAAGTCGTGGTTAAAGTAATGTATAAATCATTAAATGCCATCGCCCTAATGTTACATATAAAATGTAATGTTAACATTTTCACAATCGTTCGGCGAAGTGCAGACGCGCCGTTGCGAAACCTCCAAGTGGCTCGTGCATTTGCGTTCACATCGCACAAAAGGTTACTTTGACCTATAACTAGGAATTGTTAATTTTCATTATTTACCTATGTCTACTTATGAGATATACTGTATTCATCTTCGACGAGATGTCTGACGATTTTATCGACGGTTTCGGACTTTATATTTGTTTATTATTAAGGACAGTTACAGTAAAAAAATACATTACCATATTGTTAATTACAATTCTGTTAACCCATTACCAACTATCCACGTTTCACATATTTTTTTTTTTTAGGTTTTAGAGGAGAATGCATTTATTTAAAAGAAGAAAAAGAAATATCGCATGAGAAAAAAAAACTACGAAGAGGAAAATCTATTAATATTTAAAACTGTACCCTATTTCTTGAGTGATATAACATGTACTATGCATGGGAAGATCTGAATAGTCAAGTGACCTCCAAGAGACAGCAGAATTTTAACAACGAGGTGGGAGCCGTTCCGTACCTCAATCACAAATCCGCCGGCCAAGATTTGTGATAACAATGCGATGTTAATCCCCATATTGTATGAATGACGAAGCATCTGTGCAATCAGTTGCAAGGCCCGAGTATCTACGTGTCATCCTTGTATGCGTCCTGCTAATTACTTGTGGGATATCGAGGGTCAAATTACATGTTTTTTTTTAATTAGAGCAAGTGTCGAGACTAGCAAAACGTTCACCTGATGGTAAGTACAACGTCCGCCCATAACAAATAATGTGTCAATCAGATTTCTTTTTGGCACCATACTGCGCCCGTCACACTGACATCGGTTCTTATGTCTCATGTCCAGTAATTACACTAGCTCTCAGTACTTCCGACCGAAACACAGCTTTGCACATTACTACCTCACGGTAGAATAACTGGCCCTGCGGTGGTACCTACCTGGGCTCCTGCATAGGAATCCTGCCACCAGTGAAATGTAAATGAAATGTGCACAATGTTAGGATAAACCTAGAGGACAATAGCCATTGTGAACTTCCTTAATCGACACAATGGTGGGCGGTCACGTGTGTTGTCATTATCATAACTCGTAATGTAACGGACTCTAATAAACAGGTGATTGTGTGACGATGAGACTTTTTATCCGATTGAATATAAAATTATTAATTAATACATTCCTACAGTCACGACTTTTTCTTATATGTGGGGCGCGTGACGGGTGGCGATCCACGTCGACGCCACATCGCTACAAGTCAAAAAATTCTTACTCCCCAATGCGTTCCCATGAGGAGTATATAGTAGGTATACAGCATTGCATTTTATGGTGTTATTCTGAACGAATACAGGCTGCCCGTACAAAAACTTAGTCGCCTATTACGACACGTCGGAAGGAAAGATGTAGGTGTTATTCTACTCTGCCGGACACTTATCGGTACCTATATATATTTCTATACGTAGATCTAAATCTAAACTTTTGGTTAAAAGCGAGTAGTTTATATATAAGTTTGATATACTCAGGGAATATGCGTACCGCTGCAGTGCCAGTCATTGCTGTCGAGCAGTACATTACTGTGTTTTGGTCGGTCTTAAGAACTGATGTGCGAATGCGACGGACGCAGTGTGGTGTCATACTGGTGACACAGCATTTGTTTTATTTTTTTAATATATTTATATAAAAAACCTATTTATATAAAAACCTAAAACAGGTAAAAAAAGTAAAAAGTAAAGCTTCAGCCTATAAACGTCCCACTACTGAGCACAGGCCTCCTCTCTCATTTCTGAGAGGGGTTTGGAGCTAGAATCCGCCACGCTGCTCCATTGCGGGTTGGCGGACTTCACATGTCTTCGAAATATTTTTTATCCCTCAGACATGCAGGTTTCCTCACGATGTTTTCCTTCACCGCCGAGCACGGTAAATCAGCACTTAAAATTGCATTTAACAATTTTAGTGGTGCCGGCACCGGGAATCGAACCCAGGTCACTCGCGTACTATGAAAGTTAAAGCGAGCGCCTAGCCCCTGAGCTACCAGGTATGTCTTGGATACTCAGACACTTGAGCTGTAAACAGCTGTATAAACAGAAAAATGTTTTAAGAAATATGTTATGGGCAGATATTACACTTACCATCAAATGAACGTTTTGCTCGACTCGTTACTTTCACCTACAAAAAAAACCTATGGTATAAGATGTTTTTAGTTAATTTTGCTGCGTATGCCACATAAGTGTTCCTTGTTGCTGCTGTGTAAATATATGCAAGGATATTTATAATTACACAATAAAATATTTTTTGCATCAATGTGATTTTGTGTTCTTGAGTTGAAATATAAAATCGATTCGACTACATGGTTATTTATAACCACTGCAAATATCGGACCTTCATCGTACACACTAGAACTGGTTTTACAGCTTAATAAACAATGTGACGCCATTTAGCATAGTCAAAGCAATGGAAAATAATCAATGAGAATTTTAAATGAGTTATTTTACTGTTGTGAACTAGGTTAAAACGACTGTAAGATTGAAGAATATAAAAGCAGAGAAGCTGCTCTTTTTTTTTTCTTTCTCATCATTCACAAATCTTAAATGCGAAAGTAACTATCTCTGGCCCTCTGTTTGTTACCTTTTCACGGTTGAACCGCTGAACCGATCTTGACGAAATTTGGCACACCGATAACTTGCATCCTGCACGCTGTGAAAGCCATAAGGCTAACAGCATACAACTATGCATTAAAATTTACTGGTGGTAGGATTCCTACGCAGGAATCCGTCTAGGTAGGTACCACCCCCTGGCCAGTTATTCTGCCGTGAAGCAGTAGTATGCAAACATTACTGTGTTTCGGTTTGAAGGGCACTGAGAGCTAGCGTAATCACAGGGCATATGAGACTTAAGAACTTATGTCTCAGGGTGATCGGCACAGTGAGGTGTCACACCGAAATGTTCTGGGTGACACAGCATTTGTTATAGGCAGACGTTGCACTTACCATCAGGTGAAAGTTTTGCACGTTTCATCACTTTAAACAATAAAAAAAAATCTCCGTCTGTGGTAAATGATTGCGTGAGCTATAACACGATAGACATCGCACGAACCTGTACTACGGGATCGACAACGCCACAACAGTCGACCCATGCACGACCTGACAAACCACAACAATGCGACATGAACATTTCGTGAACCTTTGGCGCGAGACTAGATAGACCATCGTCGCGCTCTGCTTGTGACTTTGAACAGCGCGACACGATTCTATAATTCAGAAAAAGATAATGTTGTTGTTAGAGCTGTTATATTTTTAGGTATTATTATAAGAATTATTGAACTGTTTTTATTTTAAAATAGAGGAGCATCCCGTTTTGTTATTTGGTTTTTAAACGTTGCACATTGGGATTTCTCATGAATCGTGGGTACGTTTACAGACATAAATTGCACACACAAATAACCTCTAGTCTTTAAGTTCATGGTGCGCGGGTGACCTGAGTTCAATCACCGGTGCCGGCACTCTAAAATTGTTCATGTCAATTTTTTAACATTTTCTGAGCGGGGAGGGAAAATATCGCGAGGAAACCTGCATGTACGAGAAATAAACAATATTTCAAAGATATATGAAATCCAACAAACCGCATCGGATACCGTAAACTGTCTCATACACGAGAGAGAGATAGCCTGTGTTCAACAGTGGGACTTTTATAGGCTAAAAATAAACCCCACTAAGCACCATGCAGGAACATCGCCAAAGTAACAAACATAATTTAAGGCAGTGCATAAATCGTTTTTGCCGTTTTAGTGTGATTAAAATCCGTCACATAAATTAATAAAAACTAGTAGTAAATAGTCTGTGTAAAAAAAAAGTCTAGACGTGAATCCGATAGCGAAATAAACGGAGAAATCGACGGAAACACGGTCCGCTTGCCCAGTGAATCGGCGTCGTCAGGAATTTCTCCTACGATTTTTTACTCTGGCAAGTTTTTCAAACTCTTAAATGTACGATTGGTTGTAAAGCACAAAACGATATCGAAATGCCAAAGAAGGCAATACAAATATTAACAGACATAAGTAAAAAAACGTTGATGACGAAATACTTATGCGATTACGTTCATTGAAATCAGAAATGCTTTCAAACCGCCGAGAAGAGAGTACTCGACCAAACTCTTACGGCACCACTGTTAAATTCGATCGATAATTCAGTATTCGACAAGTTATTTTAATATTTTTTTTAGCATAATATAGTGATAAAGTACTGGAGGAGAGATTTTTGTGCAGAATCCGTCTATGTATTTACCACCGTAGTTATTCTGACGACCGCGTGACCTAGTGGTCAGAGTACCTGACTTCTACGCCGCGGTTCCTGGGTTCGATTCCCAGCCGGGGCCAACATTTGTGCTAAAACACAAATTGTTGGTTTTCGGGTCTGGTTGTGTTGAGATTTTCCCCGTGTTTCTGACACTGCATCCTAGCCTACCTCCGATATTATCGCATCAGTTTTACATCGGGCGCGGGTAGGTAGGGACGTGTGAGTGCCTCTGTGTTTGCGCGTACACTTGTGGCACTATAATATCTCCTGCGCAGTTGATGGCTCTCGACAGTATTCGGAAGTTGTCGCCGTGGTCGAAATCGGCTAGGAGAACATCATCATCATCATCATTCTGTCGTGAAGCAGCAGTGCAAACATTACGGTGTTTCGGCTTGAAGGGTTCCGATAGCTAGTGTAATTACTGGGCATACGAGAACAGATCTATCAAAAAGGTTTCATAAAAGGTGTTCAATGTTAAAGAGAAAACTAATACAATATATACAATGAGACTATTTTGTTACTAAATAAAATTATCAATATACTGAGAGGTGGATTCCAAATTTTAAAAATTTTCGTTAGTTTACCATATTTTGTTTTCACTTCATTTAATATACATGTTGTAATATAAACATTACAAAATTCAGTGTGGTGAAGTGAATACTTCTTTTCAATTAATACCAACAGAGACCCAGTATTTAATAAAAGGTTCTTCCTGTTTGTTCCATAGTGTCGATGTCTTTTGGCTAAGGCGATTTATTTGTTAAATTTTTGTGAACGTAAAACAACATTTAAACGAAACGTAACCGTTTTCGAGTTGGCGTAAAAATCAACGAGATATTTAAAAAAAAACTAAGATGTTATCTTTTTTATTTATATACAAATACAGTAATAATTGAGCCGTGCTCTTGTCCATTCATGAAAAATGCCGCTGTTTGTGGAAGCGAAACTAGTTGCAACAGGTGCACAAGTTTCTACGGTGAATTCATAATTTACGTATTGTTTAAGAAAGTTTTGTTTCAATTATCTGTTTAAAATTCGAAGAAACTGGTTTTATTTTCCATGTAGTTTGATAAGTTTCTTGTGAAAACATGACCGATAATGTTTTTATTCGTGAACTGGTATCGTATGCTTCAGAAAATTGTTTCAGAATCCTTAAGACATATTTTTGCGAAACAAACACTTCTAGACTGTACATTACGTCTGACCACGTGGGTCAGACGTAATGTAAACGTGTCACATTGCGGATGCGTTTCCGGACCTAATATATCATTAATCTGTCTCCATTAAACTGTTGCACCTGCTGTTGCTGCAAATGTATTTCAAATTCCAATAATCGGCGAAACAAGGAAAATAAATTTTATATATTTTATCATTATTTTTAGCATTAACTTATTCATTTGAGCGTGTTGTTGCAGCGAATAAAACTTGACTGTTTCTAAACTCTAAGATATATTTAGCTTGATTGATGATTTTAAAAGAATTCATTTTAATAGCATATTTTGCGTAAGTAATAAATTAAATACAATAATTGTTGTATCATGTTATGCAGAAATCGTTTTTAGTTCATTGTAAACTTGTATTGTTGTCTTAAAAAAGGTTTGGGTTTCTCGAAAAGCGCATAATTTTAATGAGTCCGTGTTGACCACTTCACAGGCTATGCTTAAATAACAATAATGCAGCTTAAACATAAAATGCGTTATTTATTTAAACTCTTTATTGCGCACACATTAAAAATTAAGGTACATTTCTTTCTTAACCATATACTAAAAGTACAATTAGGCCTGTTCGGAGAACAGCGACGTCTTCCAGACGAACTTTTGGTGAAAAAAAATTATTAAATTACAATAAAATAAGGAAATAAAATGTAGTTAGGTCATGTAGCACACTAAAATGAGTCTGATTCAACGAAATAGATCTGAATAAAGTTTATGTTTTGTTATAAAACAACGGGAACAAAGCTACAAGCGTTAAACGCACTGTCACAACAAGTAATCGGGCTGATACGAACAATAATATTGTGAAACAATTATGCCAGTATAACGGAAATCCTCAGCACCATTCTGTGCGATTGTTTAGACAAAAACAATGGAATGGGTACTCTATGTTTATTCTTTATTGGATAAAGTGATGAAACGAGCAAAACGTTCACCTGATGGTAAGTGCCACGTCTGCCCATGACAAATGCTGTATCACCCAGAAAATATCTGTGTAACTTACCACACTGTGCCCATCACCCTGAGACATAAGTTCTTAATTCTCATATGCCCAGTGATTACGCTAGCTCACAGGCACTTCAAACCGAAACAAAGTACTGTTTGCACACTACTGCTGCCGAGAGAGCCTACCGAGACGAATTACTGCATAGGAATCCTATCACCAGTAATATATTTTTTTGAAATCATTTGATCAGGTCAATGAAAAACGGCAATGTCAGACGAACTTGTGTAATAAATAAAACAAAATAATACAACTAATAAACAACAAAATATAAATAAAACAGCTAACGCATGTTTTTGCCGGTGTTGAGCTTCAAAGAACGTGGTTCGTGGCTAAACGTCACCTTTATATCAAGGCCTAGCGCCAAGTCTTTCGACACTAATCTTTAATTTTCTGCCTACGCTAGTTTTAATAGGCATCTTGTGAGCTAATCTGCTCACCGTCAGGGAGCTCCTACTTTAGACAAAAGTTAAAAAATTATCGGCGCACAATATGATATGACGGTTTCATGGTAATATCGTTTGCTATTTGACTTTGTCATGTGGAGGTGGCAAGAATCTACACTCTCGTGTGGGTGTGTAAAAGTCAAGTATTTCAAATTCCAGAGAAAGGTCCTCGTATCTTCGGACAGATGGCGAAATAACAAGTTTGAGAAATTTCAGACCTAAATTATCTAGCTTAGAGGCTGACGATGATGACGATAAAATCCATATATTTACTTTTACTAGCTGACTCACTCCATCCACATTTGTTTTAAAATGTAAATCACTCCAACCGACACTTGTATTGCGTGTTAGTTAGACAGATTGTCAACAGATGGCCTTTTCTACAATTTAATTTATTAATTCAATCTTTTTATCATTTTTTTTACTTACTGTTCGTCATCCTTTTCATTTTGACTCTTACCAAAATGACGGTAACGTGCCTCGCCAACCGTCACGGTTAGTTTCCCTTAGGGGCGAAGAGTGGGCTCCGCGTGTGGTCTTTGCCTACCCGTGGAAAAAAGGCGTGATTGTATGTATGTATTTTTCGTCAATAGAGGAAAAAATAATCTTCAAAATTGCGCATTGGCAAAATAATATATTGTATTAAGGGAGATATTTCATACAGAAAAAACATCTTTAAGAAATAATGTAGATAATATGTGTAGTATTCGTGAAAATGATTAGATAATAACTCTGTTCAAATTGCAAGAAAATCTATCATCCTGTCTAGTGCGGTGGGTGTCGCAAGAGCCGTGACGTGCATTTGTACTAAAAATTATACTGCTATATGGGGGTCTTCAAATATGTTTGTATAGTTAATAGAATCAGGCGTTACTTTGCGGAAATCCATTATAATAAAGGAAAGTAAGTTACTTTGCTAAGATTCGCATGAAAAATATAAAAATGGTGTATATTACCTAGTTTTTTCCTAGCCGCCGACTCGGCCGTGTGTCGTAGAGTCGTATGACGCTTGATAATGCCTCGTTTTGGGGCGAAACACGTGTCGTGTTCTCGACTTCAGTGGTGTATATTATCTAGTGGTAGTATTGAAGTGGTTGGTGGAGGGTACCTGGTGGCGGTTCCTGGTGGCAGTGTTAGTTTGCTTGTGCACGCTGCTGAGGGAGGGCGGGCGGTGCTCTTCAATAAACTAGGTAATATACACCATTTTTATCAATTTTAATTACAATTAGCAAAGTAACTTACTTTCCTTCATTATATGTTTGTATGTAGTCTCAGGGTGTATGGTACAATGAACATAAGTAAACGGCTGAGTAAATTTAGCTACGGGTGGGTGCGCGGACATTCATTCGAGACTGCGTAGTAAGCTAGTAAGTTCATTCAAGTAGCGTCCCCACTTCTTTCCTCCTCCCTATGCAAACCTAGGTTATGTTACTGCGCATGTATCCGCGCGAACTTCAAGACCGCCCACTTATGATAATTCAAGTGTACGCGTTGCTGTTAATATATGGGACGGTAATGGCTTCGAGGGTGGAACTACGCAGCTTCAGTACGGGTCGACGAAGTTAGTTTGTCTTGTTGTTTTCTTAGCCGTGTGGCTCGTTAAAAGAATACTACCACTCCATCTCATCCAATGGATCTCGTAAAAGGCGAGTAAGGAATTAAATTGCAATGTGCACCCAACAGCGCATTTTGGCGATGGGCTCACCACCTATCACACCAAGTTCATTATATTGTTTTGGTGAAACGTGGATTGTGCAGTCATCTGTTTTTGCAGTGAGTGCCCAATCTCTGACTACCTCTTATGGGATACAGTCGTGATCTTATGTAAGTATGTATGTTGTTTTCTTACACATGCTGGTTTGGTCACGATGTTTTCACCGTTGAGCACGTGGTAATCACCACAGCACTGGTTGCTGGCACCGGAGATCTAATTGAATGCTGCCATACTATTAAATGTTATTCTGCTGTAAAACAGTAGTGTGCAAACATTACTGTGTTTCGGTCTGAAGGGCACTGAGAGCTAGTGTAATCACTGGGCATATAAGAACTGAGGTCTCAAGGTGACGGGCGGAGATATTGTTAATGGGATCAAGGAAACAATTTTTTTTACAGAGGTGACACGACGTTTTTTAATGTTACGAAAAAAAACTGCATTAAATAATCACGTTTTAATTTTAAAATATCGGAATGATTTTAATCAAATCAAATAAAATTCAACAAGTTACATACTAGAATTACATGGTTACAGTCTATTTATAGGTTTTTAATACCTGCCACCATTGTGGGCGGTGCTTATAAACTGTCCTTACGTCACTTCAGTGTTGTCTTGACGACCGGTCAATACGGATGACTTAACGAATAATTTGATTTTTTAATTAAAAATGCCTTAATTTGTTGTGCAGGAATCATTCGGATCATGGTCCCAAGGACATTCGACGCATAAATACACTGATAACTTTAGTGAAACCTAAAAATGTATCAATACATACACATGCTTGCAGCGGTCAGATAAAAAAATTGTTGCTTACAGTATATCTGCAATATTACATCATTATTATATTTTGATTAAGAGATAATCTGCAGATGACGTTATTTTCATCATCATCATCATCATATTACTAGACTATCACTACTCCACTGCTGAACAAAGACCATAGATTGCCACAAAAGTTTGTATGCCTCATTTTAGGGGATTTTGCTGTAGTTGTCCCGCTTGGCAAACGAGTTTGCAACCGCACTTTGATTATTGAGATGTTCCAGTAAGATCTCCTGGTTTTCATTTTCCCTCTGTCGACATTTACGACACCAACGGGATGAGATCGGGTGGTAGATTCTCTCAAGTTAAATTTTGCTGGTTCCTTATGCCGTAAACCCTTCCACGAATGAATGGACTGCCGGTTGCTCCTGTGCGAACCAAGCCCTGCGTAACTGCCACTGTAATTCGGCTAATCACGACTGGCCCAGTGTTGCTTGATACAGTAAGAATCAATCATGCGTCTTTTGCAATTTTACGCTAATTTAATAATCTTCATCATCATCATTTCAGCCTATCATTGTCTGAAAAACCGACAGGTTGTCGCTCCATCTAGTGGGGGGGTCGCCATACACTGCGTTTGCCGGTACGAGGTTGCCACTCGAGAACCTTTCTTCCCCAACGGTTATCGGTTCTCCGAGGTATATGGCCGGCCCATTGCCACTTCAACTTGCTAATCCTTTAGGGCTACGCTGATTTAATTGGTTTAAATTACGTGTTTATTACACGGTAGTTTATTGTCACTAATTTCGAATGACAATTGTTAGAAACGCGTCTTCTAAGATTTTTTTCATTCGCTGGCACCATTTCATAATAATAAAAAAGTTAATTTTTAACTTTTATGATTTTACATTTACGAAAGAGCTCAAATTTCGTATGTCTGTAGTCACCAGTACAGTAGCCAGCCAGTAATCTTTAGCTTCGGTGTTCAAAGACGCTCATTTAAAATTCCACGCAGTACGCGGGGAGAATCACACACGCTTTGTTCGCCGGAAGTGGGCGCCATAACGCCGTGGAATTATCTGCGAACGGTCATTTGTACACTTTTACGATCCATGCTTCACATCAAATAATGGAACTGTTAAATGATTTCTGATCCGAACAATTTATTTTTGATCACGATATTCTACTATGTTAACATTTATATATTCTACTGAGAACGCATTTAAGTGGTCATCGTACCTAGCCAATAAGTCTTAGGTTCGAGGTTAAAATCCCATCCAAGCCAGTATTTTTCAAAACACAAATTGATTTGTGGTAGGATTCCTATGCAGGAATCCGTCTAGGTAGGTACCACCGCAGGGCTAGTTATTCTGCCGTAAAGCAGAAGTGTGCAAACATTACTGTGCTTCGGTTTGAAGGGCACTGTAAGCTAGCGTAATCACTGGGCATATGAGACTTGAGAACTGAGGTCTCAGGGTGACGGATGCAGTGTGGTGTCTCACAGAAATGTTCTGAGTGACACATCATCTCAGTTTCGTCAGTTTATATAATAAAAAAAAGGTCCGATTCTGCTGCAGACGTTTTCAGCCGAAAAGCGTCGCCGTAATATTAACTGACTTCGTATGAAATCATCATCCTATTATATTGACATCTTGTAGTTTAGGGGGTTTATTTGAAATTGTTTCTTCGTCATTAGTTAGTAAATATTCTTCTGCCACATATTGACCTCTCCCAAGATGGGATTTGCTGTTTTAACCACAGTTGGCAGGATTGGTGATCGCCGTACCGGTGTGTATTTTCAATCTATAATTCATCTCTGTTTCGGTCTTAAGGGCACTGTTAGCTAGTACCATTACTGCGCATGGGCTAGTTGTTACAGTACCTGAAACTTCTACGCCGCAAGTCCTGGATTCGATTCCCAGCCGAAGCCAACATTTGTGCAAAACACAAACTGTTGGTTTTCGGGTCCGGTCGTGTTGTGATTATCCCCGAGTTTCTGAAATTGCGTCGTAGCCTACCTCCGATCTTATCTGATGAGTGTTATGGGTGGGCGCGGGTAAGTTGGGACGAGTGAGTGCCTTTGTGCTTGCGCGTACACTTGTGGCACTATAATATCCCCTGCGCAGTTGATAGCTTCCGACTGTATTCGAAAGTTGTTGCCGTGGTCGAAAATCGGCCAGGAGAAGATCATTACTGGGCATATAAGGCTTAAAAACTGAATTCTAATGGTAACATTTCTATGTCGCAGTGTGTTGCCACATAGAAATGTACTCTGTAATTCAGCATTTGTTATTGGCAAACGTTGCACTTACCATCAAGTGAACGATTTGCTTGTCTCGAACCTTGCAGACTTGCAGTGAATCTAGCAGTAATTTCACGATATGTTACGATACCATATTACTCGTATAATCACTAAGCAATATTATTTGCATTTATTGGGCAGATACCATATTTGTATGATTCCTTGAAAACTTTGATATTTCACTGTCACAGGTACTCCTACATACAACAGTGTTTTTAAATATTTATCACTAAAACCATACAAAGTGAAGTGACTCACACACAAATCAATCAATTAAGAGCGTGTAGATAAACGAAATATTGCTATCGTGAAAACTTCAGAAAATAAAATAATAACTTAAAAACAATGCACATTCTAATATAGTTATTGTATAGTATCTTGTTATTTCCAGAAGTCAACTGCGCAACATAGATACAGGCTGTTTGAATTTTCTTTAATAAACAATGTTTATTTATTTAGACGTTACTGTATTCACCTCGATTAAAAGGGTAACAAAGGGCGGACATAATGCTTATTGGCGTTCTCTCCCTATCAATCAAAAGCGTAGAGATTATTGTGATAGGTGCATACAAATTTAAGAATTTCTTAAAAATATAAGCTATTAGTTAATAAAACATATCTATACAAATAAATAAAATTGAAGTGTGTGTTTTAATACCAAAATAACAGTTTTGTACTCAATGCTTATTAAAGTATATACGGTACTTATAAGAAAAACACAATATTTAAAAAATTTGTCTGTCTGTCTGTCTGTTTGTTTCGGCTAATCTCCGGATCAGCTGCACCTATTTTGACGGCTCTTTCACTGACAGATAGCTGATATTACAGCGGGTAACTTAGGCTACCTTAATTTTAGAAAAATAATTAGGGCTCCGCGCATAAAAATTAATACCCCAAAATCCGAATCAAATAGTCTCTTAATTTTTACACGGGTGAAAATGCGAGGCACAGCAAGTATATCATATAAAACAATATTTACATATTTAAGGTTCCCAAGCATCCGGATAAAGTCAGATATACGAGTAGTTAGGTTTTTTTTAGATGCGTGTCCCGGCTTTTGTTAAGCTTTTTACATTTTACACGGTCGGCGCTGTGTTTAATTTTGTTTTGAATTGCAGAATAAAGAAGACTGATTCATTAAACTTTGTTGTTATTTCATTAGAAGTTCAGACGATTTGATGATAAAGGATCAAAAAAGCCTGGATTTACATAAAATAATGTTATTTTAAAACTAAGACACAAAATCCTGATAAGTTAATCTTGGTAAGAGATGTCCGGCTTACTAGCTGGTCTGTTCGGATTTCTGGTTTTAGGGCCTGACAACCCTATAAATTTTAGTGATGTAACGAATATTCACATCCGCAATTGCGTTCGCTAATATTCGCATATTCCATTCGTAGCTAACACCACAGGGCCAGTTATTCTGCCGTGAAGCAGATCGAAACGAAACACAGTAGTGTGCAAACATTACTGTGTTTCGATCTGAGGGCCAGTGAGAGATAGTGTAATTACTAGGTATATCAGACTTGAGAACTGATGTCTCAGGGTGACGCGCGCAGTGTGGTACCACGCAGAAATGTTCTGAGTGACTCAGCGTTTGTTATGGGCAGACGTTGCAGTTACTATCAGGTGAACCTTTTGCTCATCTCATCACTTACTCCTATAAAAAAATATTTCTTAACATTCGTATTACCATTCTCACTTGCAAAAATTGTGTAAATATTATGTGATCGTGGTTGTCACATTCACTTCATATTGTGCTTATAAAAATTGTGAAAAAAAAATTAAATAATACAGTGGGTACCATTAGTTTAATGATAAACATTTATTATTAAAGCTAATTTTTTAAATAAAATATTACAATATAATAAAATATTATATAATTACTATATAATATTCTATTTTTTTGCCAATAAATAATCAAACAAACAATCGGCTTAGTTCAGATCAGCTCAGCAATTTCCGGCATAAGATCTAAAAGGTGCTAATGTGTGCAAACGAAGGTGTTAGGTGAATAGGTGAAAGTATCCATAGTTACAAGTAACTTTACCTACTCATGTGGTCAAATAGAAAAAAAAACAGTCCTTGCATACATATTTAATGCCAAAAGAAAGTGACGACACGAGCAAATCCTTCACCTGATGGTAAGTGTAAAGTCTGCCCATAAACGCTGTATGAAAGTCAATACTGGATGATAACCCAGAACATAGCAATTGCAAAACTCTGTGTGCCACTACACTGCGCTCGTCATCCTGGCAGATCTGCTATTATGTCTCATATGTCCTGTGAGTGTCATGTAGTCTGTAACTACACTACCTTACAGTGTCTTTCAGACCGAAACACAGTAAAGTGTTTGACTGCCGAATAACCTGAACTGCGGTGATACCTACCTACATATTCTTGAATTCTACCACTAGTGAAACCTATTTATAAATAGTACCGTGTGGTAGAGGCTAAAATAATGTACCATCTCATCCCGTGGGTGTCGTAAAAGTCGACAGAGGGAAAATAAAAACCAGAAGATGGGCCGCAGCATCTTCATGGAACATCTGAATAAATAAACTACGGTTGCCAGCCCGCCTGCCAAGCGTGGCAACTATGTCAAAATCCCTCCAAAATGAGAGCTACTCAGTGTTCAGCAGTGGACTAGTGATAGGCTGAGATGATGATGAAGCCATAGGAAAATCGATGACGATGATAGCAGGATAGAATGCATCTAATTTAAATGTTTCGCTTCATTTCACATAATTACGTATAATAACAGTGTACGAGTATCTCAAGTCCGCTACGGCGTTCCGCTTCGTCGATTAAAAAACGAAAAAGCATAAAAACGGGCGACCGTTGGTGTAGGACGCGGCAAGGACGCGATGTAGCGGCCAGCAACCGATGAGTCAGTTCGAAGCATTTGGTAATTATGTGGGTTGACTGAACTTCTAAACCTCAATAATCTTTTGATGATATAAAAACATTGCCGATAGATGTCCGGCAGAGTAGAATAGCACCTACCTCTTTTCTACCGAGGTGTCGTTAGAGGTGACTAAGGTGCAAAATAACACGATAATTCTCGTATGCTATGCTGTCTAACTAATAGTGGGCAAACATAGCTAGTGTAATTACTGGGTATATGAGACTTAACAACTGATGTCTCACGAGCGCAGTGTGGTGCCACACAGAAGTGTTCTGGATGACACAGCATTCATGTGCTTTTTTTGTATTCCAGACATCCACGATGACAGTGAGGGAAATCCTCACTCAATCTAATGTCTATAATAATACATGTTTTTTTTTTATTTGATAAAAGTGTCGGAACGAAAAAAACGTTCACCTGACGGCAAATGCAACGTCTGCCCATAACAAATGCTGTGTCACCCAGAATAGTGTGACACCACAATGCGCCCGTCTCCCTGAGACATCAGTTCTTAAGTCTCATATGCCCAGTGATTACGCTAGCTCGCAGTGCCCTTCAAACCGAAACACAGTAATGTTTGCACACTACTGCTTCATGGCAGAATAACTGGCCCTGGGGTGGTATCTACCTAGACGAATTCCTACAAAGGTGGAGAAGACCTCTATCGCAGCGCCACCTACCGGGTGCAATACTGAATCTAAACCATCCAGGGAACCACACAAACACACAAAAAAATTCATGAACATCGGTCCAGACGTTTAGGAGGAGTTCGGTGACATACACACGCATATAAGAATTATATAAGTATATAAAGATATATGAGTACAATATTATCAAACAGATTATAAAAAAAACAATCACAAAACCTACCAGAGTTACATAATAGACCTGTTCTAGACCAATATTGTATCTATAAAACCAGGCTTGTACGACTACAACTGTTTTTTTTTGGTTGATAAGTAAAAGTTTCGTATGAGGCTATATGATGACGCCATCACTGCGGCAAAGGACTTTCTCTCGAATACAGACATCACAAGAAAACATGAATGTTTGCACATTACCTTATAAATAATATGTATGTAAAGGTGTCCGACAGAGTAGAATAGCACCTATCTCTTTCCTACCGAGGTCTCCGTAAGAGGTGACTAAGGTACTACTAAAGCTCTTGTACGGACAGCCTTTATTCGTGCAGAATAACACCATAATATGCAATGCTGCCGCTATACTACTCGTGGGAACGCAATGGGAAATAAGAATTTATTTGACTCGTACCAAAATGGCGGCGACGTGGTTCGCCACCCGTCACGTCTCGTATCCCGCGGGGGCGAAAAGTGGGTTACATGAGTGGCCTTTGCCTACCCTTATAGGGGAAAAAAGGCGAGACTTTTTTATTTCAGTTTTAATAAGTGTCTAATAATCGCTTAAAATAAATCGTTTTATGATTTACTTTAAGCGACAGAGGACATAATAAGAGCAGCTATCGCAGGAAACATGCTCATTATGCTTGCCTTCTCTTGTTATCAGCATAATTCACGAATATGAATAAACTAGAAGTTCATTGATTTAGTTTATTTAATTAAAAGCTTCCACACTTATTTCTTATAGGGTTTATTGTAAACAAAAGTATGAAAATTTGTCCTTAAATCACGCAATCTAATGATATTTTGATTAGATGTAGTGTAGAGAGTTAGGACATAGGATACTTTTTCTACCCTATAAAGTTCTGGCAAAGCGAGCAGGTAACAGCTAGTAATATATAAACGAAAAAAAAACATCCATAAACCAGGAAGTCTGTGATCATGTTCTGGATCATTCCAACCATTATATTGGATTTGATAAAACACAAATCCTTGCAAAAGACTACCGATTACTACCAAGGATTATTAGCGAGGCTATTGAAATTAAAAAAAACATCCTAATTTCTACCATTTGTTGGGTACTACGGTGGCTCGGGATCCCATAATTATTAAAATTAAATCAAAAACCAAGTATATCACTGCAAGACTTAAAGACACAGTTAGCGCTTTCTGCGTAGATCGTACCAAATATAATAATAAAAAGCTGAAGGTACCCCGGATTGACTATGACATCAGGGCATCTGTCACCTCAGTCCTCCTGTGATCATGGGTTTTTTTATTGCATAAAGTGACGAAACGAGCAAAGCGTTCACCTAATGGTAAATGCAACGTCTGCCCATAAGAAATGCCCAGAAGGTTTCTGTGTGACACGTCACTGCGCCCATCTCCCTGAGACATCAGTTCTCAAGTCTCATATGCTCAGTGTTGTAAAGCGCTCGAAACGTCGGGTTATAAATAGTTTAAAATGAAACGTGGTACAATCCTGAAAATTCGTAATAATTAATGTGTAATATTCGCGTAAATGTAAGAAATCATTACGAAATAAAAAAAATTACAATTACCGTTAAACATGGTTTTCATTTATATCGATATCAAGCCACATGAATCACATAGCGAGTCTCCCAACCCAATTTGACCTAAAACACAATGTAAACTTGCTTACTCTGTTATAAATTTCGATCATCGTTTTTTTAGTACTTGAATATTTAGAGAAACAAGACTGATATTCTGTTAATTTTAAGTTTAAATCGTTGGTACTTCCTAAGATGAAACGCTGTGACGAAACCATACTGGTGGTAGCATTTTCATGCAGGAATCCGTCAAGGTAGGTACCACCCCAGGGCCAGTTATTCTGCCGTGAAGCAGTAGCGTGCAAACATTACTGTGTTTCGGTTTGAAGGGCACTGAGAGCTAGTGTTAGCACTAGGCATATGAGATTTAAGAACTGATGTCTCAGGGTGACGGGCTCAGTGTGGTGTCACACAGAAATATTCTAAGTGACACAGCATTTGTTGTGGGCGGACGTTGCACTTACCATCAGGTGAACTTTTCGCTCGTCTCGTCACTTTCTCCAATAAGAAGAAAACCTTTAAAGAGGTCGAACCGTTAGGTTTATAGTATTTTCAAAGCAATCCTATAAGACGTTCGAATCGGTTATAATTTAATATGGTTTCGGTCGATACAGTTCGACGAATTGCATATCCCAATCATTCCGGCTAATTTAGCAATGGCAACAGATGGAACTTGCCGGAACGTGACGGTATGAATGGGGTGTATAAAAAGGCAGGATGTCACGAATGTGAAGTGTAAGGGCGATCTGTGTGATCCGTCTGTGGACGACGCATGTTGACTGGTTTATCGTATCGGCCAAGTGAAATTCGGTCGAAGTTATCTACCTATCACTAACTAATCAAAAACAAATTAAAACAATTTAAGAAATTAAATATTCCAGTACGGAATTTTAGTTTTTATCAGAAATCCAGAGAGGATTTTTACTGACGAACCCTCTCAGAAAAGCCGAGCTGTAAATTATGCGACTTAAAAAACGCAACTGACAACTCAAAATATAACGTTCCTTAGCCTCAGTCCAGTAAGCTTCTATATATAATTTCGGTGATGTAATTGCTGTTAGCCTTTTTGGCTTCATCGGATACTGTGCTCACTGTGCCAGGGGCCCGCGTGCCAGTTTTGGTTTGACCCAAACATAAATACATAAATAATACTCCTATAGAAACCTCGAAATTCGGACTGTCGCGTTCGCTGCGTGCTTGCGCGATTTCGAATATCTCAAAATAATTTTAAGTCGTCTTATGACCGTTCGAGGGAGGCTGCGGGCCTCCATTCGGACTGTCGACTTGTGTGTTGGTAACTCTTGGCGGTGAGAACCGTCCTGGAACACAGGTGTATCTTGTGTACGCGGTGTGATTGGCGACTGCTGCGCGCCGCTCTCTACGTCGGTCGCGCGTCGTGGTGCGTGTTATGTTATAGCTATTAACTGTGTGTACAGTGTAGCCTGGATCGTGACTGACAGTATCGTGGTCCTAAGCTTCTATTAAACCACTCTAAGGTTAAAAGCTTGAACTAGGAGATAGTCTCAAACAATTGGCGCTTAAATGTGTAATTTTCAAGCAAGCTTTAATTCACATATTGTATGGTTAAAAATTTGATTTAGCAATCCGTCTTGCTGTAACTCCACAGCGATCGATCCGCCTAGAAGATACATCGCCCTTACACAATCGCTGACGTAAATTCAGGTCTTTTCAAATTATGAAAAAAAAAATACAAATTATGAAAATCTTTTTTTCGCAATCAAGCGCAATCAAACATTTACAAGATTGATATTTCAAAACAAATTTAATGATTTTATCCTCACTTTAATAATAGAAGTCTGCGGTAACTAACTTCAGAATTTCATTATTTTTCCCGTAGGTACTCAGTATGAGAAACGTAAAAAAAATTATATGTACTCGTAAATATCCAGTCAATGTAAACATACCCGAGCGTAGGCTGTCCAAACCTACGACTGTCTAATGTCGGCAGCTATGATGTCATATTAAGTTAATGACCTTTGACATTGATGCATTCGAAAGTTCAAGTTTATCAAAATGTTTGTAATTTATTGAGGAGTGAGTTAAAGTTTCAACGTAATTAATCCTCCGCTTGAACAGAACAGAACTCGCGACTTGCGTTTGGAACATACAATACATAATGGTTTTAACATTACGGAGGTGACTGAGCTATTTTCTTTTGTCCTAAGGGCTGACATCACGCACGGAATAAACATTATGAGGTGTTTATTTATGTGCAATTTGAGAATGTCTGTAAAACGCACCCAAGTTACCGCGTCCTTGTCAGCATGGATACAGGTTTTTTAAATATCCCGTAGGAACTATTCGGTTAATCCGGTATAAACAATCCTTCTCGTATTTTCGTCTCCAGGATGCAAGCTATCTCTGTGCCGAATTTCGTTGAGTTCGGTACTATGGTTGAGCTGTGAAGAGGTAACAAACAGATGGGCATTGGCGTCAAACTACAACCTCTTAGGATTAATACTTTTAATACTAGTATAGACAATATGAAACGTAAAGGCTCCCGTGAATATTAAATTCCTACCTTTTAGTTTTATCTCTTTCTCCAAGACAATACAATGCACAAACACTCATAGATCACTATCTAACGCTACGGTATGAGATTTCTGATACTGATCTATATTAACTTTAAAACTTATTTTTTATAATATAATTTACCGTGTATTGTATATGCTGCAAATAAAATTGGTTTTTTTCTTTCTACTTTTATTCGTTGTCAGTATTTTTTTCGTTGTACAACGTTTTTTTTAAAGTTAGGAAATTTTGTCGGAAGCAAATAGAATGAATGAACGGACGGACGTAAAATCATCGGCTTAAGTAATAATAAGTTACCAATTGTTTGTACAAAGCTTATAGTAGGTTTTTGTACCAAGGCTGATTGAACAACTCCTTTTGAGTGTTAACATTGCACGGTACAAACACGAATGCATTAATATACAAATAACAATGAATGGGACAACACACTAATTACATTATATTTATTGTATCTTTACAAGATATACAGCGTTCAAAAATGGCTTTGAATGAACCGAATCAATTTATTTTGATTTTACGAGATAATTTCATCTCATCATCATCAACATTTCAGCCTATCACTAGTCCACAGCTGAACATAGGCCTCCTCCATAGATTGCCACGAAACCCTTAAGTTTGTAGCTCTCATTTTGGAGGTATTTTATCATAGTTGCCAAGCTTGGCAGGCGGATTGGCAACCGCATGTTCCAGGAAGATGCTGCTGCTCATCTCCTGAATTTAATTTTCTCTCCGTCGACTTTTACGACATACACGGGATGAGATAGGCTGCTAGATTTTCTTAAGCCGCGGTCTGTGAATAATATAAAAAGTAAAAATAATTATTATTATTAGATTTGTGATTAAAAAAATAGAGCCGTGTGGTGGCGGCTCGTTAAATAAATACTACCACTCCATCTCATCCAATGGATCTCGTAAAAGGCGAGTAAGGAATTAAACTGCACTGTGCACCCAACAGCGCATGGTGGCGATGGGCTCACCACCTCTATCACACCAAGTGCATTATATTGTTTTGGTGAAACGTGGATTGTGGCAGTCATCTGTTTTTGCAGTGAGTGCCCAGTCTCTGACTACCCCTTATGGGATACAGTCGTGATATTATGTTGTGATTAAATACGTTCAACTGGAATCGTGGTTGATCACGTCCGTGAAACAACCCGGTTGGCCGTTGGGCTTTGAAACAGGCTAAAGTGTGAAACATTTCGTGGCTGTGAAAATAATATATATATTTAAACCAATAATTTACCTCAATCAATAATTTACCCTTTTCTGTTGGTATTTATTACCTTGTTTATGTAGTCGTATCTGTACGTTTCTAATGTCTTTGTTCCAGGGAAAACATGACAGAAAAATTACATTTACCAGTACTGAAGAACCGCTTAAGCCAGCAAAACCGATACCAGACATCCGGCTCGTGGACGGACCGTCAATACTCGCCGGGAGAGTACAGGTCTTGCACAAGGGCCAGTGGAGATCTGTCTGTACTAATTCCAGAAAGTTAGTATATAATTTTAAGTTCTCTATGAGATTTCTTTTTATGCTTTCTAGAACCTCGCAGATTGACGTGACACATCGAAGATAAGGAATTCAATGTCCTCCATATGAATATTGTGTTCAAGCCCAGCCGGGGCCAATATTCGTGTATACGAAGTATTGGTTTTCGGGTCTGTTCAGTTCAGCAATGCATCATATTCATCATTTCAGCCTATCACTAGTCCACTGCTGAACATAGGCCTCCCCCATAGATTGCTAACTATCTTTTTGGGGGGGTTTTGCCATAGTTACCACGCTTGGCATGCGGTTTGCCAACCGCAGTTTATTTATTCAGATGTTCCATGAAGATGCTGCTGCCCATCTCCTGGTTTTCATTTTCTCTCTGTTGAATTGGACGACACCTATGGGAAGAGATGGAATGGTAGATTCTCTTAAGCCGTCAACATACGGCAAATGCATCACCTAATGCATCATATTAGTTGCGAAATTTATTGACGAAAATAGATAGGTTTTTATTAATGTACTAAAATATTTGAACTGAATTAAATTATTTACCCTATACTACGTATACTAATCAAAATGCGATTGAACATCTCCAATTGGATTTTGAATAGTAGTTGTAAATGATGTTTGTTGTTATGTTGAATGATGCGGCGCTGTGCAAGAAATTTACAAATAACCGTTATTGTTTGTTCCAGTTGGACTATCAACGACATGGAGACTGCGTGCAGGCAATTAGGTTTCATGGGCGGAACATTCTACAACTGGATGGACAGACTGCCGGGTCGTCGCGCTCGCCTCTTATTCGAGGAACCCAGGTGTAAAGGAACGGAGTATGAATTATTTCAATGCGATTGGAATTCGAGACAGCTTGGTTCAGGTGTTTGCGATTTCCATCCCGACCTTGGTATTCAATGTTTACCTCACCATGATGATAATGAAATAAAAAACTCCGGACAGCATTGGAGAGGAGTTAGATTCGAAAATGCCGTTTATGAGAGAATCCTGACCGCTGAAAACACCCTATATATTCCAACTTCTATGTCGATACTTAAGCATGTGGTGATAAGAAATGCAGGGCTAGGGAGAGATAATAATGCAACTAGTGCCTTAGATGTGATAGGTGTGCCACCTGTTATAGAAGATATTAAAATAACAAATTCAGCTTTTAATGCTATCAATGTTACTTCTCCTAACGCTCCCTTAGTAATCAATAATTGTACCATACAAAATAACAGAGGCTATGGTGTATACGTAAATTCCACTTATGGTATGACAAAGATTGAAAACTGCTTGATTAACGATAACGGCGGAGATGGTGTCAAGTATGTTGTCCACGAAATGAATATCGATGAGAAATTGGATCGTAGTGAAATATTCGATCTCTGTACTCTAGCATCAACACCCAGTCAAACGTTTCCGATACAAATGTCGATCGAACAGTCGAGATATTCAAACATGGAAAGAGATTGTAACCAAAAATTTTACACCAGGCCCGATCACGTTCTCACTTTAAGCTTTATAAAGCTTTTAACAAATAATAACAATACTGGTGAAATATATATTTACGATGGGTTAACATCCGATGACAAACTCCTGTTGTCTTTCGGTATTAGAAACCATACTCGACCACAAAGTATTACTTCCACGAGGAACCGCATGTATGTAAGATTTCGTGCTAATACTAGAACTGACATCGTCGGTTTTTTACGATTAACATCTGGAGCTAGCAAGACTTATGACTTAAATATAATGGACACAATTATATCGGATAATAATGGTAGAGGTGTGGTTATTGAGAACTTAAGATCTCAAGTTCATATCCATCGTACCTCTATATCAAATAACAATCATGTTGCTGGATTCCAAGTAGTAAATGGTGCAGGAGATATAAATGTTACAGAAAGCAGAATATCGTTCAACCAAGGTGATGGCATAAACGTTACAGTTACTGGTGGAAACAGAAATATATCAAGAAGCATTATAAGCTCAAATAATGGATACGGTGTTGCTGTATGGATAAACAATACTAAAGAAACTGAATATATTCATGTGAATCAAACAACTGTCGTTGAATATTCCGAAATATTTAAAAATCTCGAAGTAGGTATATTGCATGGAAACTTTTGTGGTGACAGTTGGGTCAATCTTACTGGAAACTGGTTTAATTCAAGTATAGAAAGCACTGTAGATATATCATCCTGTTGGAAATTTATCGATCCTCCCAAATTGCTTAATTTACAAATAGGCCACAATCGATTTTATCAAAATCTACGAGTTCCTATAAAGCTTCAACCAGCTCTTAACGTAGTAGGTAAAATTGAATACAACTACTTTGAACACGGTGATTACGGAGCAATTGTAATTATGAATCGAATAGAAGGCAAATATCCTGAAGAATTTGAAATACTCCCTGCTCGATTTAATATACAACACAACTATTTTTTTGGTAATAGAGGACCGTTTGTTGTCAATCTTGGATTATCACCATATAGTGACATCCAATATATTTTATTCTCGAGGAATTACCTTAGGGATAATAAAATAAGAGAGCCATTTGAACCACTGGAAGGTATCTCATCACGTTTGACTCCACGAAGCAGAGTAGCCGCAACAATAGTGTTAGCATCAAGCAATATCGATGTATTTAGAAATATTATTAACAACCCAGAAGCGCAATATGAAATCGGTTCACATGTAGAGGACCAAAGTAAAATTCTAAACTGCACGTATAACTGGCTAGGTTTTGGTGAAGAAGAAAAAGTATACAATAGATTGTTCCATAGAAAAGATCGCTACAATTTAGCAAAAATAATTTATATGCCATACTTATTACATAGTAGTAATCCTGGCGCAACTCAGATTAATTACAACTCTCTTTACGTTCCACAATTTAACGTACCGGGCTCATTTATTGTGGGTGGAGAGGTAGAAGGTATAGAAATTTTAAGACAAGGAGAATATGACGTAGACAAAGACATAAATATTCGGCCGGGTGGAAAACTAGTGCTGCAGTCAGGTGTTACATTGAAATTTCCTCCTGCTATAGGAATGATGGTAGCTGGTAAACTTGAAGCAAAAGGAAAACGTCCAAATGATATTACTTTTACTTTAAAAGAGGATGTCATTATGAGCAATGACAGCATTTACGAAACAGATGCAGAGATAGAGCCCACGACTCCGAGTTATGCGGAACCCATTATACCTATAAGACTTTTAGGTGGAAGAACACAGTATGAAGGAAGACTACAAGTAAGAGTCGATGATAAATGGGGAACAGTTTGTAATTATAGATGGAATATTATTAATGCTGCTTTAGTATGCAATCAACTTGGCTTAGCTCTAAATCCTAACGATTGGTTTTTGGAGCCAAATGAAATACCTAGCGCCGGTACAACAGAAAATATTATTTTATCTAACGTTGAATGTACAGAATTTGATAATGATATAACAAAATGTAAAGCGGAAACCATTGAACATTTCGAAAATTCCTGCACACACGAAAATGATGTTGGTATTCGATGTTACGAAACAAGTTGGGCGGGTTTGAGATTCAGTGTCATAGCTGAACGAGCTGATATGCAATATGTAAATATTGAAAAAGCAGGACTTTTAGATTATTCGTCTAATGTTTTTAAGCCAGCACTTCAAATAGATTTTTCTCGTCACGGTTTAGAAAGCGTCAAAATATCTAATAATTACCATGATGGATTGGGGATTTTATATTCAGATTTGTATGGAGCTGATGCAGTTAACATAGTAAGGAACTCAGAATTTAGCAATAACAAAGGGAGTGGTATAAGCTTTAAACAATTAGGTTTGAAAGTACACGGTTCAGTAATAGAAAATAACAATATTGCTGGCATTTCACACAATCCTCATCTGACGAGTCTTCAACAGAGAGAAATTGCTGGCTGGTTTACTTTGGATGCTGGTTTCAATATGGACGAATCTAACTACCGCCCAATAATTATTCCCGATTATGAAACAGACATAAGCCTCGTAAATGGTGAAACTAGGCATTTAGTGTTCACTAAACATTATGGCGATAACATAGTAAAAACTTACAATATTAAATGCAACCCAGGTTATGTTCTTGGATTACAACTTTTGAATCCCATTCATAATTTTTCAACAGAGAGTATTTGCATTTACGATTCACAAAATATTAATGAAGGAAGCACTAAATGGTGTCTTGATCGAGATTTATCAACATTTCCTACGACTAGTAACAGTTTCGGCATTGTTTTAACTTACCAGAGCGGAAAAGCTGCTTTAGGGGGAGTAGTCCTGGTTTTAAGTACGATAACAGCTCCAGTACAGAACATCAGAAACAGAATCGTTAAAGGACCAGTTCCGACACTTCAACTCGCCAATTCAAAAATCAAAGGAAACACTGTAGGTATTAAAGCGCTGTATTATAATAGATATTTAAATGAGTTGGGTGACCACTTTCTACGAAAAGCCAATGAAACTATCAAAATATTTAACTGTGAAATAGCACATAACAAAGAAGAAGCTATCTATATAAATACGCCATATTGGGATATTCACGATAGTAATATCACAGAAATTACTGTAATGGTGAACAATAGTTTAATCACAGATAATGGGAAAGGCATATATCACTTCGCTAGAGATTTAAGGAGCTCGAATAATCTATACCATTACGTACTTCAAGATAATACAATAGAAAGAAATAAAAACGGCGGCTTCGATGTCGGACTTCCTTACGTCTGGCAATATAATGAGAATTTTACGCATTCGGTCTTCATGTATAACAATACTTGGCGGAACAATAAAAATTTTGGATTCATTATTGACGGTCATTTTGCTGAAGTAAACATTACGAAGAATATCTTCACTGACAATTTTTGCAAAACCGGTTTAATCTCAATTCGCGGCATGGAAAAGAAAATGAAAGTCGATGGCAATTCTGTTGAAAGGAACAATGGTCAGTTTATGGTTCAATTTTATATGGACAGCCAAAGCGAGATAATGGGATTTGTTTACGCAGTCTTTGTCTATAACCAAGTCAAGAATAATCAGTTTTCCTCTACTTTTAATAGAGGAGCATTGATAAGAAGTCTTGATCCCACATATGTAATAGGTTTTAGAGGAATACAAAAAGTAAAAGTCAGTAGAAATCTGTTTGGAAATAATGCTTTGCAATATACTTTAGTAGCTGGTATTAAAACTGCTAAAATTGATAACCTATTAGATGTGACAGAAAACTGGTGGGGAAGTGCCGATGAGAAAGAAATAAAAAAACAAATATTCGATTTTGATGATTGGAACAATCACGCTGTTGCTACGTACTTGCCTTATTTGCTTGAAGATCATTTCGATTCAAGCGTGTCAGTTACTTTCAGTGCTGAGAACTCTGTAGATGTCAACGTACTCGGAGGTAGACTGCTTGCGGATCTTACTTTAGAACCGCGCATTGAACCATATCTAGTTAAAGCTGATATTACTATAATGCCTGACGTAACATTTACAATTGATCCAGGTGTCACTTTAGAATTTTCCCCAAATGTTGGTATACTTGTAATGGGCACACTGCGTGCAATCGGTCACCCACAAATACCTATTTTAATGAGGCCTATGTCGATGATTGGAAACGGAGAAATAAACAGAATCGAGAAAAGAGATATTGGGCAATATTCATCGAATCATCACAAACACAGAAGGCAGTTGGAGTCATTAGTAGTCCAGAAATCTATCAGACTTTGCACGGGGAGAAATTGTACTGTTAATGACATCAATGCGGAAAGGACTAATGAAGGATTCTTAGAATACTTCAATAAAACTACTTTGCAATGGGTACCGATGTGTGACAATCGGTTCACGGAAAGGAATGCACAAGCTGTGTGTCGTGAATTAGGCTTCGATCCCATTAATATCTTTTTCGCTCATGATCGCCGAGTAGAATATCATAGCAACTCCTTATCGAGAATTTGGTCCTGGCCGGAACCCTTACAATGCGTTGGTACCGAAGATCGGTATGAAGACTGTCCCATCAGACTTAATGGTCAACTATACGGACACAGACATGACTGCAAATGGGACTCAGACTTTATATTCATCCACTGCGGCGATAGAAATTTAATCGAAGGCCTCGATTATTGGGGTGGGATTAGATTTACCCACCCAGAATTTGAGTATTCGCTCTATGAACATAGAATCCACGATCATCATACCCACGAGACTTTAAAGAAAGTTGAGAGCGTTCTGGAGAATGTTCATATATTAGGCGCTGGTATTTTACACAACGAGAAATCTCCAGCAGTACAAAGCATAACAAAGAATCCTAGAATTAAAAACGTTAACGTAACCAATTGCGCACATCATGGAATTAACATTATATCGCCTTCTGATACTATTAACTTAATGTCTAATTCAGTTAATGATATATTGGGGGAGGGAATAAGCGCTATATCGTTGACTGGAGAAGGTAGAGAATCAGAAGAGTCCAGTTTTACACCTTTAAAAGATTTGAACCTTCCGTATAATTTGTTCTCGCTTATAGATATTTGTGACAGCTCCAAAGTAATAACAGTTGAAGAGAGAGTACTTCTATACTATAAGTATGATAACAATCCCGTAAACTGTGTAAAAATATTCAAGAGTATGTACAGAGTGAAACCATTTGGATTCCGGCTACTGCAATTCAACTTGTTCAACCATACACAGAACTACGGGAAACGGGATTCATTGACGCTGTACGATGGCGACATTTATAACATCACAGCTCCCCTCATTGGTTACTTAGAGAATGGATCCCCAGACGAAAAGAAATTGTTTAGGACTGATGGTGCCAGTTTGAGTGTGAAATTATTTGCCAATGGCGCATCTTCTGTTCATGGGTTTATTGCCGAGGTCGTCACTTTACCTATATCCGCTATAGGATTCAGTGAGTATACTATATTAATATCCTTTACTTCCTCATTATTCTAAATTTATAGTTATTCAATTGTAACTTATACGAGTATGATATATTTTAAAGCAGCTTCGAATGTATTCATAAAAATCGAATGTAATCATACGCCAAATTTTCAGACCGGGACGTTCAGCACAACATTTCCAACAGCGAGTTCACAAAGAACAGAGATGGAGCTATCACGTACCAATCAGTAGGAGAAGTGAACCCGTTAGTGGCGATTACAAGAAACGACATAAGTGGCAATTGTCTGAAACTTTATGGCAATTTCACCACGTGCCCGGCGGCTGTGAGGATAGATGTGCAAAATACTCAGACTTTGGTGTTCCGGGTAAGTCTTAGTACTACTGTAATATATATAAGCTATACAAAAAAATCGATTCTTTGTTGGTTTCTAGTATAACGTAAACATGATTTTATTTTACTGTAACACATATCTTACTGTGCCAAATAACTTTCAAACAAACTGAAGTAATTAAAATTATATAATTATTTAAACGTAGTAAATTACGTTAATTTCTTTACAAACCATATAATATTTGATTCATTATTCAGAATAACCTAGTGAGGAACAACGTTGGAGGTCTGCTGGTTCGAGCTGACTCCCGTGGTTCAGCGACTTCCCTCCGTGGATGGATACATAACAACTTGTTCTATGAAAATCGTGATTTGCCGTGTCTCCAACTCGAAGGTAACATTTGGTATAACAGTATGAAATATTTTCTTGAAAAGAAAGGTTCTTAGGCTGCTCACTGCATTATCAATTAAGGTCAACCGGGGCATTCGCGTCTTTGGGGCAATAGCGTTTATTCGAGATTACTGGAAAACTACTTGCGTTATAATATCACATGCAATCTAGGGAAATCTATTTGATGCAAACTTATTATATAAAATATCGGTGGAGGGCATTGTGTGAAAAATATCCCAACCATGAGCCATTTTAAAAATCACATTGTTTCTGTGAAATCGTGTCTCGTGCCATGAGTGGACAAAAGCTTTATTAAATTAGTATTTTTACCGTTTATCCATTTCTATTTAATAGTGCACGTAAATAATATTTATTAGCTATATGTACAAACAATTATTTTTTATTGTAATTGCTTTGATTGTTGAAATGTAACGACTGAAAGTTTTGAGTTTAGGTTTGATTTGTTGAGGTAAATGCGTACACTCTTTTGAGGGAATTGCGTCTGTATGGCGCATTTGCCCCGATAATAGTGATCGTCAACCTTTTTCTTGGTACAATTTTAAGTATAATCATATAATTAAGTATATCTCAAATTAATGTGATAAAAACTATTTTTTCTCCATTATATAAAGAGTACTACTGTTTAGTTTTTTTGTTCGAATTTATATTTCGGATGACGAGCATATTCCACTATATATATAAATAATATTATTAAGCTTTTTCATGTAAAAAGTTGAGCACTTCTGAATTTTCCAAGGGATAAATGCGTCTATGGAAAAGTAGACGCATTTTCCCCATGTTTATTATATCATCTATTAACACTTGAATATTTCATTTTTTTCATAAATACTCGTATTTATAAATTCTAACAACTACAACTATATCTTAAACACAATATCTTGATATCAGTTCTGGAAGCTAACCCATTTAATGTTCATTAAATAAAGACGCATTTGCCCAAAATGGTAAATACGTCTCAAATTCCCGTTTAAAAAAAAACGCAATTTGCTCTTTTTATGTCAAGATATCAAAGAAATTAACACATTCATCTTGTATCCAGATAGTCCTAAAATACTTTTACACCATAGCATTTTTAATCCTTCAATAACCAACACTTTAAGCGGCATTAAAAATGTGTGTGTGCAAAATATAACGCAATTGCCCCGGTTGACCTTATAACATTTATTATATATGTCCTTCACCTGTCAAACTAAACCCATTGCCTTTAATACTGAGCGTAGTTTGCAATGTTGCAGTAATCCAGAAACGTGAAGACCGCCCCTTCACGTTTCTGGATTATTTGAATCACTGGTAGAAAGTTCTCTGCAAAATTTCACTCGATACTTACATTTAAAGTATAAAAACTTATATATTTTTATACTTATATATTTATAGCGAATCAACAATTAAAATAGATACACAAAAATAGAGTGGGCTATACAATAACAGATGAGGGGCAAGTAGCACAAAACTAGACCCAAAATTCCTCTTCGTCACCATCATTATCAACCTGTGAATAGTCCACTGCTGGATTAAGGCCTCTCCCAAAAATATAGATGTGTAACGCCTCCTTGACAATAATTCTGTCTCCAAATGAAAAGCGATGGTCGACAAAGCCGAAAGTACGCAATAATACTCTTCCATGTCGTAATATTTGTCGATTTAATATCACACGCCTCGAGATTATTTATTTGTTTATTTCAATGTGTTTTTTTTGTGAATTTCTGCCTACCACTTTAACCTACATCATGAGTCACTAGACAATTCCTGGGCGGGCATGGCCCTCGGCCCGTGCATATGCCAAATTTCAAATCATTGTATGTTGTATTTTCGGAGATGTCGTGATGAGTCAATTGTAAATCGCTTTTTTTATAACAGAAAGTGACGAGACGAGCAAAACGTTCACCTGATGTTAAGTGCAACGTCTGCCCATAACAAATGCTGTGTCACCCAGAACATTTCTGTGTAGCACAACATTACGCCCCCGAGACATCAGTTCTTAAGTCTCAGATGCCCAGAAATTAAGGTTTTATATATATAGATTTTTACATAAATAGCATATATAATTTTTCAGGTCGGCAATCGTCCCCGTACCAAGAAGTGACGATCTACCGAAATTACTTTACTCGCAACCGCGCTCCGTATAAAGATGTCATAGTGCTACGTCAGGTTGTTTCGAACTTTACGTATAACTACGTTCACGAAAACACGGGACAGAGGATTCTAGAAGTTTCTGGCTTCGATAAAGTGCGTTTACCAATCTACCAGACCACATCACACAACGGGTTTTATAAGTGAGTATTACAGTTATATACATAATCGTAACGATCTACCGCAATTAGTAGTCTAAATTAGTACTAAAGAATTTTCTGACTCTATATTTTTCTTTATTACCATCGCATTCAAAGTTTTCTGTTAAATAAAAAAGGCGTTTCATAAGTACTAGTGGTCGCCCTAGGGTCGAGATTCGACCGTAGGTCACTAACTTTTTTATGAATTTAATGTACTTCTAACACATTAAGAAAAAGGTGTAAAAAGTAGCGTTGTTGTGTAACAAAATACCGTTCTTACAAACGTTGTGGAACATTCCCAAACAATATTCGACAAACAGACTCTGGATATTCCAACAAGATTCAGCGCAAGCTCATCGGGCAGCAATGATTTCATCAGGAACGACGAGCGGCCCTCTTCCGGCTCTGACTTAAACCCGTTGTATAACAAAATATGGCAACATTTGGAAGAGAAAGCCTGCGCTAAACATCACCAGAACTACCCCTATTTATAAATAATATTATATAAACCCTCAAAGCTCAAAATTCCTTCGCGGAATTTTCTGCCACGCACGACCACATTATGGAATCTGCTGCTACCGTCGGTTTTTCCGGACCGATGCGACTTATAGACCTTAACGAAAAGAGCCTATTCCTTTCTCAAAGACCGGCAACGCACCCGCGATTCCTCTGGTATTGCGGATGTTCATGGGCGGCGGTGAATACTTACCATGGTTACCAGGTGAGCGACTTGCTGGTTTGCCCCCTCTTACATTAAAAAAAAAATCAAAATAACAGAGGGCATTTCGAATAACATTAATAAAATGTTAAACACATTTACCTACTTTTGTTTTCATATATATTTTATACGAACAATAAAAGTCGTAAAATTTATTGAATGAAGTGTTTGTGACAGAACTTATGACCCGACTAGGTATTTTAATTTTAGCTTTCTGCTATCCTTCTCCGTAAACTTTAACTATACCAAACTCACATTCCTCCATGCTCGCACTATGCTAAAGAAGGGTTACAAAGTTTTCTCTTCACGTAATTATATATAAATAAGCCCAAATGCATACGCATTCACTCGTCATCACCTTTCCAGTCCAAGAATTTCCGTATGAATTTAGAATTCCTCCGGTATGCTACACAAATAGCAATGTAGTTTAATTCTCAATCTCAATTCTTTTTCACTGCACGCTATCTATGCAAATAAATAAAATTGAAATGTCTGTTTGTAATAATAAAATAACAGCTTTTTACTCAATGCTTATGAAAGTCTATTCGGTACTTATAACAAAAAAACTGTTTTAAAAATTTATGTCTGTGTGTTTGTTTCGGCTAATATCCGAAACAGCTAGACCGATTTTGAGGGGACTTTCACTGAAAGATAGCTGATATTAAAGCGGGTAACTTACGCTACTTTCATTTTGGAAAAAAAATTAGGGTTTCCGCGCAAAACAATTGAAACCCCAAAATCCGATTCAAATGGTGCGGTATATATGTATATCATCGATCGGGGCTTTTTACGCGGGTGAAACCGCGGCGCACAGCTAGCACTAAATAAAAGAGATACGACAAAATTGTAAGCAAAAATTCGTAGCAATCTTCTATATACTAAATAAAGCGGATACGGCAAAATTCATAGCAATCTTCCATACATCATAACTTAACATGCCATGCTGTGAAGATAATCACACCATTTTGTCCTGTCACACGGCGACTAAAATAAATACTTCCAAAATATCGAGCCTGGAATATCCATTTAAAATATAGCCAGGCCATAAAAAAGACACGACGTCGTTCCAGATACTGCGAGCGCTCTTCCATGTTGAATGAGGCGTATTAACAGAGACGAGATGAAAATGATTTTCTGAACTTACTGAGCTAATAGGGATGTGCATAAATTCCAGAAACTACGCTTTGGACCGTTCGGGCCGGGCTACAATTGTCGCGGGCACAGCGGGGCAACACTATGTCGATAACATATTCTTCAACCCCGACAACGACTACGAAATGATCACCGTCAACCGTTCCATGTGAGTACTACAATTGTTAAGTAAACACGAGGGTAACACTGTTATTTTGTTTTTTTTTATTTTGATTCTCATTCGGTTTTCGATTTACATATTATCAAAATAAAAAAGTTAAACTCAGATTTATATCTTCAAGTAAATAAAACTAGCATTAAATCATAGGCAACTTACACTTGTTGTAACATTAAATTACGTAATGGCACTGTGAGTAAAATAATTAAATCAATGGGATACTGCATGCAGACCTTAGCAGATTATCGTCGTTTCTCTTTCTATTGCTGCAATGGATGATGGATGATGGATTTTTGCAAAGTTTAGATTATATTATACTATGACCGTTATGAATCTAGGTATTTTATCGATACATTTCGAAAACATTGCGTTTATCTATTTAGCTACTCGTTTATCGATAGTAACTAATTTTGCATAAGTTTTTTCGAAGATTCGACTAAATAATTATGATTCAAAATACGTTCAATTATAAAACATTTTGTATTTGTCAATTAGCTATTAAAATAATTTCATTTGTATGTTATATACATCACTATTCGTTGCGCACATCACTATGGCGTTCCATAAAACTTTGATGCGAGTGAGATAGAGAGACGCTAAAGATTTATGAACCCAGTCCTGGTTCTAAACGGTGCTATTACGTAACATTACAACTTTACAGTGCGGCCCTCAGTAAACTTACAATGACGTTTCGTACGTTAAACGTAACAAATTTGAATGATTTGCATGTTCCTGTTGCATGGCTGCCCCGGACCATAGCTTTGTTGACTATAATCCCAATGCCATAAGGTGAGTTGGTTCATTAAAACTATGTTACTACATTGATCTAATATCTTTTACACCAAGTAAATAACTATTTAAGTACGTGCATTAATATGTATATGCTTATTTATTGCTTTTAATAATGCAATTCACATTATAATATTTTCTAATTTCACTTTTGAATTTATTTATTGATATACTTGCTTTTGCACAAAATATTTATGCTTCCTCTAGCATGATACTAAAACAGTTGTCTTTTAATATAAAATTCATACAAAAATACTTATAACAATACTAAGTTATAATTTATGTGGCGGACTTGTTAAGAGAATACTACCACTTCCATCTCATCCAATGGATCTCGTAAAAGGCGAGTAAGGGAATTAAACTGCACTGTGCACACGACAGCGCATGGTGGCGATGGGCTCACCACCTATCACACCAAGTGTATTATATTGTTTTGGTGAATCTGTTTTTGCAGTGAGTGCCCAATCTCAGACTACCCCTTATGGGATACAGTCGTGATGTATGCATGTATAATTTAATATTGTGCAATGAATAGACTAACATATTAATATTATTATTTTTTTACGTCGTTTATCTCAGACTTGTTATTTGTAAGCTTCAATTTGCAATAATCAATACAAATACATAGGGAATTGTATCTGAAATAAAATGATACCTATTTTAATGTATTTTAATTAAAAATTACAGTGCTTTAGAACCATGGAGGACTCGTATTGAGGCGAAACACAATTATTGGAGTTACAACGAGAGCCTGGCAGTAGCGGGTCGCATCCGGGATCGATCAGACGACCCTCTACTACTCGAGGTTAGCATACAAAATACTTCATATATATAAAATACATAGATATAGCATACTTAACGACCGCATGGCCTAGCGATCAGAATACCTGATTTCTACCCCGCCAATCCCCCAAAAACGAGAACTACAAACTTTTGTGGCAATCTATGGGGGAGGCCTATGTTCAGCAGTGGACTATTGATAGGTTGAAACGACGACGACCCCGCCAATACTGGGTTGGATTTCTAGCCGGAGTCAACATTTATGCAGAAACAAATTGTCAGTTGTCGGCTCTAGTTTTTCCGTTGTGGTTGTTGATATTATCGCATAGGCGTTACATCAGGCGCGGTTAAGAAAGAATGAGTGTTTCTGTGGCAAAACCGATCATTTTATCTATGCAAATAAATAAAAATTGAAGTGTCTGTTTGTAATAACAAAATAACAGCTTTTTATTCAATGCTTATAAAAGTATATACGTAAAAAAATTAAACCACAAAATCCGCTTCAAATAGTGAATTATGTATATCATCGATCAGGGTCAGCGTTTTTACGCGGGTGAAACAGGAGGGCATAGCTAGTTAACTAGCTATGCCCTCCTGTACAATTTGTGAGACCAGTACAAATGTCATTCCTAACTTTGATTATTTGATGTATTCGGGGTGCAGGTGGATTACCGTCCGTACCACATGCACAACACGTCGCTGCTGGACGGCGGCAAGTGCCCGCCGGGCTGGGACGCGGTGCGGGGCACGTGCTACATGTACGTGGCCGCGCCCATGTCCTACGAGCAGGCGCGACTCTTCTGCTTGGTGAGTGAATCGTAAAATCGTACCATTTCAAAGTGCAATTGATTTAATAGTAAAGGTTTTTCTGATTTTTTTTTTAAAATATATATATGCAACATTTATGAGAAAATTAAATATTATTTCATATTTGGTTTACAAAAGGTGTAAGTAACACCACAAAATAGAGAGAGTTCATAAGACGAGCTTTATATAATGTATTCTATAGTAACGCTTACATAGACATCTTTCACAGACACGGAATCTCAAATAGTGCCAAAATAGTTCAGGCGCCAGTGCTGCGCGCTACAGACGTAATTTTTTGCTTTCGCACAGGCCGTCGGCCATACGATTACATACTTACATACCGACATATAGTCACGCCCTTTTCCCATATAAGGGGTAGGCAGAGTCTACACATGTAGCCCACTTTTCGTCTCCGCGGGAAACGACACGTGATGGGTGGCGAACCACGTCGCCGCCATTTTGATACGAGTCAAAATTATTATGGTATTACGGAATTATTCTGCACAAAAAAAGGCTGTCCGTAGAATTCCTTAGTCGCCTCTGACGACACCTAGGTAGGAAAAAGGTTGGTGCTGTTCTACTCTGCCGGACACCTACACATACCTTCCTATCGATTATCGACATAAATCGAGCAAAGAAAGATAACTTATTATAGCTCAGTGGATGTCTAAACACTACTTTAAACAGTGAATTCAATTTTTTTAACCTACCACTTGTCTCAGAAAGGTAAGCAAACAGTGAATTTTGTAATAGGAGAACCATGGATTACGTTTTTTCTTGTGTTATTTTTCTGCATTGGAGTTTTTGACGTAAGTCGGAGTGACTGCCTAGTAAACTTGACTTTTGTATTCTCTATTTTGTAGTAGTACCTACAATCTTTGAACTGATATCGCCTACATATATTTATTAGATACATAACTTGAAAACGTAATTTTTATCAATTCACTATTTGTTAAATTAATGTTAAAAAGGAAGATTTCCCTTATGAGATAAACTTAATAATGGACAGACCATTTAATGATAATTTATTTATTAGCAAATAGAATTATTAAAAAATGTAACTATGACCCCGACGTGATTTGAACACGCAACCTTCTGATCTGGAGTCAGACGCGCTACCGTTGCGCCACGGAGTCGTTGTAAACGCTTATTGAAAATAAGTTTTACTTTTATGAATGAGATTAATAACAAATTTATTCATAGTTCTTTTGTACATTACTATTACATACATTTAAATAAATAACACGGTTAGTGGTTTTCGAACAGTTTTTAATGATTTCGTTCAAATGTTTTTATTGTATAAAGTGACGAAACGAGCAAAACGTTCACCTGATGGTAAGTGCAACGGCCGCCCACAACAAATGCTCTGTCACCCAGAATATTTCTGTGTGACACCACACTGCGCCCGTCACCCTGAGACATCACTTCTTAAGTCTCAAATGCCCAGTGATTACGCTAGCTCACAGTGCCCTTTAAACCGAAACACAGTTATGCTTGCACACTACTACTTGACGGCAGAATAACTGGTGGTACCTACATAGACGGATTCCTGCATAGGAATCCTACCACCAGTAAAATATTACGTCAATCTGTATTAATATTATGATATAAAATTTTATTTTTAGGAACTTGTCAAAAGATTAGAACAGAATTTATTTGATTTAATTACCATTTTATTGGACAACTCTGACAAAAGGATAGAATAGAATAGATGTTTTTTTATTCAATATTGATTATTTACAAAGTCATTTTTTTTCTTTTTTTTAACTACACTGGTCCGCAAAATACCCTGTCTGGGAAGAACCAGTAAGAAACCCAGCGGGATTTTTTTTCAGTAATTTTTTAAAATAATGTACAATAACATCAGTATTACAAAGATGTAGATAGCTTGGCGGCGATCACCTCATTCCCTGAGGTTATCATCATCTATGTATTCTTTAATATTATAATAACCCTTTAAATGAAGTCTTAGTTTTATATAAAATTTGAACTTTTTGATTGAAAGACTTTGTGCACATTCTGGGATTTTGTTGTAAAAACGTATACATTGCCCCATAAAAGAGTTACTGACCCTGTGAAGTCGAGTAACTGGCATTATTAATTTATGCTTGCTTCTCGTGTTTACATTATGAACATCACTTTTTTTTGTAAACTGATTTATGTTCTTGCGTACATACAAAACGTTTTCAAATATATATTGAGAGGCCAAGGTTAAGATATTAATTTCTTTCAATTTATCTCTAAGAGAAAAAACGATTCTATCCCAGGAAAACCAGCAAGAAATCCAGCGGACAGTTTTTTTGTCAATCAGTTTGAGAAGTACAATAAACATAAAGACTGTAGAAATAGTGCGGTAGTTACCACCTTGTTCCCAGGGGGTTATCATCATCATCCATATATTCTTTAATATTGTAATAACCTCTTTTTTTTTAAACACTCCGCTGAAAAAAAACTTAACTTTTTGAGTGTAAGACTTAGTGTACTTTCTGAGTCGAGTAAACGGCATTACGAGCTCGTGTTTGTTCCTGGCGTTTTTACAGCATGGACATCACTTTTTTATTAAATTTTTTTTCTTTTATACATACATTAAGTTTTTACATACATATACACTAAGACATACTTTGAAGCAAAGATTATAATCTTGGCTTTTAAGTAATAATAGCCCATATCTTTAGCAAAACAAAAATTAATTCTATGTGAGTCGTATTTCCCCTCAGTAGCTGTTTCAACATCTGTCAGATTCTTAAATTTTTGTACAGCATAAATTGCAAAGCTAAGTCTGCATTGCAGTTTAAAAAAAAACATGAATTACTAATTACTAAAAATTGACGGTGTAGATTTCTATTAACTTATTTATAGTGAAAATGAACATAGTAAATTATCATAAGATAAATGTAAACCAAAATATATTTTCGATGACATTTGCAACGACTCCGTGGCGCAACGGTAGCGCGTCTGACTCCAGATCAGAAGGTTGCGTGTTCAAATCACGTCGGGGTCAAACTGAAGTAATATTTTTATAAATATTTAAAACAGGGACTACTTCTTAAATATTTTGCTATTTTTAATTTAACATAAACTTATGTTAAAAACAGCTTTTGCTCGAAAATTTTATTTGTACTTTTGGTGACTTGACTGTATCTCTATGTAACAACTACTGTTGCCAGGTGTCCCGATATGCGGGACGTCCTGATTCATCCTTGATCGGGACGCCAAATGCCACGATTGTCCACTAATCTCTAAAATTACCTAGTTTGTTTAAGTTTTATTTGTTTTGGTTCTTATGTGCACGTGTACTTACCAATAGTAATCCATTTAAAAAAAACTGACCGTCCGAGAAAAAAATGATGATTCACAAAAACTACTTTTGTTTGTAGTTGTAACCTTTTTGAAAACCAAGTTCCCGATTATTTTTACATTCTGTCCCCAAAATCTGAAACACTGGACCTGGCAACACTAGCAGCAACCATTGCTTTAACTATCAAATACAAGCCGGTTGCTTTTTGTCTTGTTATTTTGTGATTGCTACCGTGTCTCCGATACTGCATCCGAAGCCCTCCTCCGATGGGCAAGCTGACTTGTTAACTTAGATGTATTAATAAATGTTGTATTTACTGGTGGTAGGATTCCTATGCAGGAATCCGTCTAGGTAGGTACCACCCCAGGGCCAGTTATTCTTCCGTGAAGCAGTAGTGTGCAAACATTACTGTGTTTCGATTTGAAGGGCACTTTGAGCTAGCGTAATCACTGGGCATTTGAGACTTAAGAACTTATGTCTCATGGTGATGGGCACAGTGTGGTGTCACACAGAAATTTTCTGGGCGATACAGCATTTGTTATGGGCAGACGTTGCACTTACCAACTTTATCCGATAAAAAAAAATACTACTAATTGCAATCTCTTACGCCTCTACAGTCAGACAACGCTTCTATGCCGTACGTGAGCGGGAACTACGATGCACTGTACGAGTTCATCCACCGTCAGAACCAGGTGTACCAATATGGCGACAGAGTGTGGGTCAACCACATTGACTACGTCACTCAGTGTACCTCCTTCGTCTTCTCCACCGTCGAGATCACAGATTGTAATCAGAAGAATGCGTTCATATGCGAGATTGGTAGGTTTATTTAATTTGTGTATTTTACGTCTGTTATTTATTGCACGTCTCATGGCGCGAAGCGGCGTGAGATAGTGTTTTATACCCGACATGTCAAGGTCAAGCGATTCGGCGGTCTTCAAAGGCCTTTATCACAATTATAATGCACTTTTATGCTAATTTGAATAGACTCATACCGAGAAAACACTTTAATTAATTCATTAAAATTATTTTGAAAAATAATCTAATATAGCCACATTGAAAAAAATTTAATAAAATTGACGTGGACGTCCGGATTTTTTTAGGGATGTGGTCACGATAACTCCCGAAAATTGACGTATCGAGACCGGGTTTTTTTATCGTGTCCAGAATTTAATCTACTGGTTTCCGATTACATATCAAAAGAGCACTTGTAGTTATTAAGAATTTTTTTTTCTTATTGTTTTGATCTGAAATGGAATTTGTTTCTTGAGAATTGTTCGTGACTGCATAACAAACAAGCAGAGAAACAGACTAAATGCCGATCGGATCATATATTAATTACCTGAAGAGAAAACTTTGTACCCCTATTTAAGCAATTTGCTCGCACGAAAGAGTGTGAGATTTGTCGTAGTTAAAATTTGTATGGAGAAGAAGCGACATTAGCTAAAATTTATGTATAATATGTGTTACAAATGCATTACTTAAATTGAAATGAAACATTCATTATTTACGTTCATACTGCCAATGTCAGACACATCACAGTCGCACAGAGTATAGAGTCGCCATAGAATTTTAAAATATTACCAACAAATAATTACTTAAACCTCAAAAACGTTGAAATTTAAAATTATATGGATTACGTTCGTATTTTTTTCTTTGTCTGTATCGCCGATCCTTGGATTACCAAGTTAACGAATAATTATTTGGACAGATCCGAAAATATCTATCGATCCTCTATCGTGGCGCGGGGACACTCTGGCCGTGGCCTTCATCGGTGTGTTGGTGGCGGCCGTGGTTCTGGTGGTGGCCGCGCTTATCTGCTGGTACTCCAAGTCAAAACACAGGTGCGTGTTCACAACTGTTTCTCGAGTTTTCCTTAATTACACGTTGATTATTTAAGAAAAAATTACCTTTTACACCGACCTTAAATAGATAAATTGGCTAAGATCCGCATGCATACTTAAAATTTACTATTTTAGTAGTACCCCACCGGGGTTAGAGCTCGAGATGCTCTTATGTTATAATTAAGTCCTCCTTTTGAATTCTGATAATATTATAATAAAGCTGAAGAGTTGTTTGTTATTTTGTTTGAACGCGCTAATCTCTGTAACTACTAGCCGGATTTGAATGGTGGAATTCTTTTTTTATTTGATATCCCAGTTCTTGAAGAAGCTTATAGGCTATTTAACATCACGCTACGAGCCATTTCAATTAAACGTCAGGTTAAGCCAAGTGGCACAGATAGTAATCAATATTATTTTATCAATTTAGGCATCTGCAGCGTTTAGAACGGCGGAACTCAATACGTCAGTCGCTACACTCGGTCCGTTCTATCGGCAGTATCAACGGAGGCTTCCCTGATACGACGTATCGCAGGAAACTTGTACAAATGGTAAAATCTCGTTTAAGTTAGTTACTATCTAAAATATGGGTAATTTTCATATCAGTTATATTTTTTAAGTTATATCCGTTGAATAGATATTCTGATAAAGCACATCGAATTATTTATTTCTCACAAAATATACTGATGAAGAAAAGTTTTCGTCTATAAATGTATTGTATAAATAAAGAAACATATTTATAAAATTATGAAAGAATACGACATATGAATTACGAGAAATACGACTCACTAACTTCGAGAGAGGGACTAATAATAAATTTAATAACTACAAAACAATATTGTGTGGTGGCGGCTAAAGAGAATCTTCCACTCCGTCTTATCCCGTGGGTATGTAGTGGGTAAAAGTCGACAGAGCCAAAATTAAAACCAGGAAATGGGCATCAGCATCTTCCGGAAATATCTGAATAAATAAACTAAGGTTGCCAACCCGCCTGCCAAGCGTGGCAACTTTGACGAAATCCCACCAAAATGAGAGCTACAAACTTTTGTGGCAATCTATGGGGGAGGCCTATGTTCAGCAGTGGACTAGTGACAGGTTGAAATGATGATGATAATATTCGATTTCCGTAATTAGTAAAAAAGACCACGTACCTAATACGTTGCAAATATATTCTTTGTTGAGCTTGGTTTTTTAATCATAACTATGTGTGGTTATACAGATTGTTCTCAGCTTTAATACACATCTTTATTTATTTATTTATTAATGGAAACAGTCATAAACTATTTTCCAGTGTCAAGTTACATATCCAAGTATAAAATCATTAAGCAGAAAGATGCAAAATTTTGATCGACAGTAAATAGATAGTTGAATTTTACTGAAGATTTGGTGGACTGATGGAGACAAAACGAAAAGCACAATTTTGGTCTTCAATTGAATTTTCCAATCACTGCACACTTTCAGGAGCACTTGCTGCATAATAAACTATCAATATTGAACATCAAAACTCCAAATATACACAGAAATCACAAAATTAAATAAAAACACTGCCATTTTTCGAGTTGCCGCCAAAAGTCTAATATACATATTATAATTGAGTATTTATATATAATTCCACAGAGTAATCGATCAACAGACACTCTAACCAAGGGTTCGGATTATCGTAAAATGCTCGCCTCTACAACCTCTATGGAGTCAATGGAGAAAAGTCAGTTCAACTCCTCCATAGACGATAACCAGAGCTTCGACATCTACGAAGCGCACAACCCTAACAATGTCATCCAACTAAAACATAGCACATTCAACAAAAAGAACTCACCAGAGTACTCTGTACCCCAAAACACAAAGCCTTACAATTTGGGTTACCGCAACGAGGCTTACAAAGAAAATTCCGGAGCGAGCGAGGCACCATCTATGAACACAATGACCGAAGAGTTACCAATTATCCATCACCCAGGTGGTCTTACATCACCTCAAGATGATGACACTCTGTCACCAACGAGCGAATCGCAGTATTTCACTTCCGATACATTACCATTGAGAGAACTCGATCATTCCGATGATCCATTAACACTAAAGAGGGAATTGGAAAAGGAGGGGAAGATTTACGGTCCGTACGGGACGCCTAATTACGGTACGCAGCCAAAACTATCTTTTCTCATGGAGTTGAGATCTAAAATGCCGGAGCAACCGCAGCCGGGAGCCGTGCCGACCACTACGTTCGGACAAAGAAGTAGAACACCAGGTAATCATTTGATGATATTATGCAGTTTTGTTTCAGTGTTCTGCTATCATATAAGAAATCCTTATAATTTCGTTTTGTCTGTCCTAATGCGTCACAGCATCATAACTTCTACAGTTTTTGACCGAAGTAATAAAAATTTAGTTGCTATACGATTTTTTTATAGGACTAGGTGACGAAACGAAGAAAACGTTCACCTGGTGGTAAGTGCAACATGCTGTCACTCGGAACATTTTTGTGTTAAAACACACTGCGCTCGTCTCCGACACATCAGTTCTTAAGTCTCACATGCCCAGCGAGTAGTTTCGGTCTGAAGGCTGAGCTAGTGCCATTCAGACCGAAACACAGTAATGTTTGCACACTACTGCTTCACGGCAGAATAACTAACACTGGGATGGTACCTACCTAAACGGATTCCTGCATTGGAATCCTACCACCAGTCTCATTTTACTCGAATTTACGCACATACAGTCGCGCGCATTTTCCATATAAGGGGTAGGCAGAGACTATACACGTTGCCCATTTTTCGCCCCCGCCAGAAACGAGATGTGACGGGAGGCGAACCACGTCGCCGCCATTTTGGTACTAGTTTAAAAGTTCTTGCTCCTAATTGCGTTCCCACAAGCAGTATAGTGACAGCATTGCATATTATGCCGTTATTCTGCACGAATAAAGGCTGTCCGTAAAATATCTTAGACACCTTGGTTGGAAAGAGGTAGCTGCTCTTTCTTCTCTGCCGGACACCTATCCTATGTAGTGGATTATCATAAGATAGATCAGGGATATAGAAAAGTGGGTAGAATTTGGTGAATCTGTTTGCAGAGGCTGTAAGACTTAGTCCGCTACGTAGGGACGGTATGAAAATCCATCGAATTACGTTGAGCGGGTATCATAAAACTCCTCTAAAATTTTTTTTGCATTTTGCACAAATTTTTGGTTGCAGTTAAGTGAAAACATAAGCATCTGTCGGGGATGCCTTAGTTTAGCATATCCTAATAAATCATAACTAAAAGGTTATTTTATTATTTTCCCAAATATTTTATGCTTAAAACTTTTTGCAGACCAGCAGCAATTTTACGACGACAGCCTGCCGTCGCCTCCCCACCCGCCAGTATATTCCAGTGCGTATGACTCTCCGTCAGAAGCATTAGCAAGCTACGACTCCAGTCCCAACTCATCACAGCAATACGACACCTATCCATCAGACCTTCACAGTAGATCCAAGTCCGAAGCTCTTCTAGAAACCAACTTTGACTTTGATGAACCAAGTCCCGTACCAATGACGGAGGATAGTCGATCTTATAGCGAACCTCTGGAAACCGCTATGTAAAAACATCGCTAAAATATTAAAAATGTACTTTGTAATGTGTCACCAAAATGTAAATTATTCACTGTTAAACCTTTTACTAATTTAAGTGTTTGTTCTTGAAACATTTTAGAATTAGTAAAGCAAGAAATAAAAAACACAGTAGCTTAAAATGTTTTGTAACCCCGTGAATTTTCTAGACATGGCTGCTAAGTTACTCCCAAGTATAACCTACATTAGAGAGGGCCTTCACATAAATTATCTTTAAAAAAAGGTAAACTATTTCAACAGCTTATTACCTTATGTTGTAACATGATGATTTTACATCTCTGCACAATAACAATATTTAGAAGTATGTATAAAAGAAATTACGTGTTTCCAATGCAACCAGCATTAACTTTCTAAATATGAATATATATCTATAATTAATAGTTTATCAATGTAACTAGAGCAAGGTAATGTAATCAGTTATCACTATATAAGACAAAGTAAAGAAAAGACTGAAAATATATGTCACATGCAATTGTTCTATTGCATTTATATATGAAAACTATACTTTATTAGTTCATCATTGTTAATTTTTACTTATTTTCATATCGTATTTAAATACTTTATTACTACCATTTTCTTACATACTCATTATGTTCCACAATTTCTATTTTTAAAATATAAAGTGCCAGTGTTTACTTAATTACATATTTTCTATTACGCATCAAGTAGAAAAAATTAGTTCAAAAAGCTATAAAGGTGTAACTTCTATTTCAATACTAACCTAGGTATTTTGTCGAAAAATATCATAATTGCAAGATCTCATTAAGTGAAACAATGATTTTCCTTGTTGAAAAGGAATAATTTTGTTAAAAGTAAAAATAATATTTGATTAAAAAACATATGGCTACTATGCCTCAAATAAAAAGAAACAATGTTATATTAATAAAAATGAAAATAGTACTAGTGTACAAATATAATTGAATTTCGACATTTTATGAAATTTTTAGATAATTTAATGTTATAGCTACAATTATTAATTCTAGTTTTAAGTTAATGTAATGTGTCCGTCCCTAGATGTTATATAAATCTGTAGTAATATAAGGAAATATTTTTAATACATGTATTTTTGTCAAGCTTTTATCAATAACTATAAATTTTATTTAATCTGTCACATTTACCTTTTACATTCATTTAATTTTTACATCACTTGAAAGCATTTTAAGAATATTAAGAATTTCCTTTTTTATTTATTATGATTTTATTCAGTATATAATTTTTTTATTTGTGCTTTAAATGTTATCTTGTACAAAAATAAGTGACAACATTAAAATATTACTGAGAAGTTTATTAAAATTTTAATATTTTAGTATAATTTGTTTTATTTACCGTCGAGTAAAAAGCCTACCAGCCTGCCAGGCTACTAGAATATTGTCTATAATAAAGCACACTATTAATTGCATAAATCATAGTGCAAGCCGGGATCTACAGACAACTACGTTAAGCGTATTTAATGCTTTGAATGTTAAAAAAAAATGAAAATTAGGAAGACAACCAAGATCTGTCTATGTATTATACATGGGTATTTATGTCATTTTAAAAGTCTACATTCTAGAACTTTAAAAAACTAACTACTAACTTTGAGGTAATACATCAAAAGTCTACAATGTCAAAAAGATAAGCGTTGCCAGATGTAAAATTGACGTTATATTTATAATAGATAGGGGAAAAAGTTTCCTCGCATTTTGTATGAAATCTCATAATTTTTTTTTTTAATTTTATTTGCATTTAATTACAGTATATACATGCAATTTTGTTTGATGACGTTTTGCCATATTGAAGGTAGTGACATGATTCCGCTGCAGTAGAAATTTTGGGAGCAAATGAAAAATAGCTGAAAACAATATATTACTAATTTGTTTCTTTTTTTGAAAAGTAACATTTTTAAAGTCATCAAAACCAGCCAGTTACAATTAGTACAGCAAAAGAGATTTTATTAAAAGTTTATATATATATATACTTATATTTTTTTAATTGATAAAGTGTCGAGACGGGCAAAACGTTCACCTGATGGTAAGTGCAACGTTTGCCCATAACAGATGCTGTGTTACTCAGAATATTTCTGTGTAGCGCCACACTGCGCCTGTCACCCTGAGACATAACTTCTTAAGTCTCATATGCCCAGTGATTACGCTAGCTCTCAGTGACCTTCAGACCGAAACACAGTAATGTTTGCACACTACTGCTTCACGGCAGAATAACTGGCCCTGTGGTGGTACCTATCTAGACGGATTCCTGCATAGGAATCCTACCACCAGTTAAATACTTACTTTATTTATGTTTACTTTATTCCAATAGACTTTCCCCGACCTATTATGAAAATACATTTTTATATTTTGTAATTTAAAATACTAATTTCAAAATACCTGTGTCAGGTTTTTGAAATACCCATTACTTAAATTTTAAGGATATAATTGAAATAAAAATACCTAATATGTAATTGGTATTTCAATTACTTGTAATAAAGTATCATAAACTGCCCTGCATGTGAAATGCATGTTATGGTTATATTAACAAGTCAGGACTATTTAACAAGCTCTTAAACCATTTGGAGCTTGTTATAAAAGCAATAAAAACATTTGTCACGCTGCTATAACGGTTTGGTTGTCAAGATGTTTGTTTAGTTAGCGGCATATAAAAGTAGGTGCACATACTATTAAGTTGCTTATTAACACGTAAATTATTTAGGTTTTTGTATTATTTTAGGAACTTGTAACACCGAAAATGACAGACACAGAAGTGAATTGACAGGCTGCGACTGCAAGTTAGGGCTGTTGATATTTTTAAAATAGCGGATTTTCGATATATCGATATTTTTAATTAAAAATAAGACAGTCATAAAACGAGTTACACAGTTTTTTAATAAAGTATATTAATTAAAAAATAATATGTTCTTTGTTATTAATCTGAAATATACATTAAGAGTTTATTAATCAGTTCTAGGATTTTCTGCAGACGACGTATTGCAGCACTTCACTATTTAAAAAAGTAAAGTAAAGTTTCAGCCTTTAAATGTCCTACTACTGAGCACAGGCCTCCTCTCATTTCTGAGAGGGTTTTTGAGCAAGGATGAATCCGCCACGCTGCTCCAATGTTGGTTGGCGGACTTCACATGTCATTGAAATATTTTTAATTTCTCAGACATGCAGGTTTTCTCACGATGTTTTCCTTCACCGCCGAGCACATGGTAAGTCAGCACTTAAAATTGCAATTAACAATTTTAGTGGTGCCGGCACCGGGAATCGAACCCAGGTCACTTGCGTACTATGAAATTTAAAGCGAGCGCCTAGCCCCTGAGCTTTACTATTTAAATTAATTGAATTGAACGGAATGCACATGTGCTTTTCCCAAAAATATCATTAACATATCCACCACCACACCCGTAGCACACTTTTCGAAGCCGCGGGATCAATAGTTTATAGTAATATAGACTAAGAGATTAAATAACTTGCAATAATAAAGTTTAAATGTTAAACGAAAAACACGGAAAAGAAAAACTTATTTAAAAAACCATCGATATCTTGATTACAATATAGAACTATCGCTATATCATTTAAAAATATATCAATAATACATATCGATATTTTTAAATATAAATATCGATATTTCGATATTTTATCAACAGTCAGGTAAATCATAGAGTATAGTATTAATAATACAACAGCTGTAATTTGAGTATGTTGAGTATTGACATAATTGACCAACCATCCATACTATAGTCTTAGAACTATACTAGTCTTAACATATTAATATCGTCTATATTGTATATTGTGTACTCCGTTTCGTTTTTACTGCTTTATCCGTACATTTTATTTATTGTGTAACGATCACAAAGTTCCTTCATACATACTGAAGCCATCGTTTCGGAATGATAACAAAACCATGATATAATTTAATTTCTTTGTGTCACAAATTTGGCGTGATTTATAAACGATATCCGTGAATAAACTTTGAGATGGAAACTTCAGGTTCGATTAATAATGATTGTATTGAGACAATTGAAAACGAGGAAGAAGTCATTGACGACTCCGAAGAAAGAGAGTTAGTGGCCGACTCTTGTTCCACTAAAGTCCTTAATAATGATGAACAGCCTAGAGACCGATATCGACTCGTGTACATCCTATTCTATCTCTTTGGAATTACATCGCTAGTACCATGGAATTTTCTTATAACTGCAAACGATGTGAGTGCACTTTGTTTATTATTTTTATATCTTCGTAAACCTGTAACGATTTTTGAAACCTTCTCTCTTTCTAGTATAAATATGTTTGTGATATTATAATGAAACTATGACTTAATTGTTCGTAGACTTGCTATTAATATAATATTTGCAAATTTATTGTAAATAGCATCAACAATTTTATAGAGAATTATTTCGGCCGGAGATTATTATGTAGTCAGATTTTATCAAGTAGGCAATTTAAAAAAAGAAAAAGTTTCAACTCAAATTAACTTAAAAATTATTGATATGATTAAGAAATATTTTGTAGTAATAATTAAGATTTATAGAAAAAATTATGCCATTAATTAGTCATGCTTTCAACAGCAGTTCTTTTGTTTTCATTTTTAAATGTTAATGTTAAATGTAATATACATAAAGTAATAATAATATATTGTTTTCTGAATACAGAGTATTTTCTTGCAAGGAATATTTAACAATACAAGTGCATTAAGTTTTAGCTTTGACATTACATGAGGAGTACAAAATATTCTATCATAAATATGAATGCCAACAAAAATGTCACATAATAATTATTTAATTATTATTATTATTTATTATTAAAACTTTATTTCGGAATAAATCGATAATAATTACATATTTCTTTCTTAAATTAATGATTGAATATTAAAAATTCTACAACAAAATTCAATTCAATTGTTAAGTCTGTTGGATATACTAATTACTTACTATTATTTGAACTGTGGGATTGATTGCCACATTTTATACAATTATGCAACTGCATAAGCCCTTCATCTGCTTAAGTCTTAAAAAGAATCACCTCTTCGTTTGGGTTTGTAAAATTTTGTTAGGTTACAGGGTAAAGAGATGGGAAACATATTAAAGGTAACCCTTATTATTTGATAGTGGTAACCATCTATTTTTTTAAATAATTTCAATGAAAAAACCTAGGCAAAATATGGTATTTGATAGTTACATAAATTTCTTAGTTATAAAAACTTGATTTATACAGATCTTAGGGGTTCTACCATATTATCTATTCTATGGATGAGTCCTACAATCATAATGCATGGCATTTTAATTTTCGAAAAAGCCTGCTACTTGGAAAAAACTAGATAACTTTGATGCATTTGCATTTGATGCATACATAAAATAAATATGTATATTTTTATTACAATTACAACATAACTTAAACATTGCTGTGACACATTTATACATAGAATTAAATAAAAGCGGTAGTGGCTTAAGAGAATCTACCACCCCATCTCATCCCATGGGTGTCGTAAAAGTCGACAGAGAGAAAATTTAAATCAGAAGATGGGCAGCAGCATCTTCCTGGAAATCTGAATAAATACACAGCGGTTGCCAACCCGCCTGCCAAGCTTGGCAACTATGGCAAAATTCCCTCAAAATGTGTGGTGCCACACAGAAATATTCTGGGTGACACAGAATCTGTTAAGGGCAGACATTGCACTTATCACAATTTGGTGAACGTTTTGCTTGTCTCGTCAATTTATCCAATAAAACAGAATGTTACTTCGCACAGCTCGTTCAAAGTTAGGTGAACGACTAGCTCGTTCCGTCACCTAATTTCACTAAAAACAAAAACAAATTAGCCACATTATTATTTAATGTAGAAACAAAATCTAGGCTCTATATTTATGATGGAATCCTGAGATGTTCATAAATAAAAGATATTTTAACCAGAATCCTTTTAAGAACAAGTTTTTATTGAATGTCACTGATGATAATGGGAAAATGGTTTGTTAAATTTTTAGTTTTATCTTATTTTTTGAAGTCACACGTCATCGAAATATTTTTTGTCTCTGATATACAGGTACACGATGTATTCTTTTACCACTGAGCTCACTTAACTAATTATAATATAAATCAGCACTAATAAAAACAATTTTAGATGCCTAGGCCACTCGCGTACTAACCTTTTTTATGGAACACTGTCTGTGCCCCGCGGTTTCGCCCGCGTAATAAAGCCGACTATACTATACTAGTACTATTTCAATCGGATTTTGAAGCTATATTTTTTTGCGCGGAAACTTAATTATCTTTCCCTCCAAGTTAGTTAGTAGTAGCCAAGTTACCCGTTATAATGTCAGATATCTGCCAGTGAAAGTCCCGTCGAAATCGATGCAACCGTTTCGGAGATTAGCCGCAACAAACAGACGGACAGACAGACAAAAATCGTTAACATACATACATATAGTCACGCCTTTTCCTGTATACAGAGGGCACACACGTAAACGGTGTATATACTTACATAAGCATTGACTAAAAAGCTGTTATTTTGTTATAACAAACTGACACTTCAATTTTATTTATTTGTATAGATAGCGACGCGACGAGACGGGCCACGTCTGCTAATAAGAAATACTGTGTCATCCAGAACATTTTTGTGTGTTACCACACTGCGCTCGTAACCCTGAGACATCAGTTCATAAGACCCAGTTATTACACGACCTATTAGACAGAAACACGCTTAAGTTTGCACAACTGCTTATCGGCAGAATAACTGACACTGCGGTGGTACTTACCTATGACTAATTTACCTGCATAGGAATACTACCACCAGTAACGGCATACCTACCACGGCTCCTTCGATTTCGTCTTTAGTACATACATACCTACAGTCACGCCTTTTTCCATATGAGGGGTAGGCAGAGACCACACACGTAGCCCACCTTTCGCGCCCGTGGGATACGACACGTGACGGCTGGCGAACCACGTCACCGCCATTTTGGTAGTAGTCAAAAAATCTTACACCCCATTGCGTTCCCTCGAGCAATATAGTGACAGCATTGCATGTTACGGTGTTATTCTACAAAAATAAAGGCCGTCCGTTCAATGCCTTAGTACTGCCCGGCACCTATCGGCACCTATCTATTTCTATACGTAGATCTGAATCTAAACTATTGGTTGAAAGCGAGGAACCCTAGTTTGATCCCCGAATATGAATACCGCCGCAGTGCCAGTTGCTGCCCTGTCTTCTTTAGCGTATGTCACATTATCAGCTGTCAAATTTTCGAACCTTTTTCAGTATTGGATGTACAAGTTTCGAGACATCAAACCCAACAACATGACGTTGGCAGTAAGAAAGACGCAGTTCCAAGCGGAGTTCACCTCTTACCTCAACGTGGCCACCGCCATTCCCAACTTGGTGTTCCTGGTCCTAAACTCTTTGTATGGACATTTGTAAGTGTTACATTTGTTATTAGAAAGTGCACAAAGTCTTTCAATCTCAACGTTCAAACTATTTAGTTTTAAAGACTTTTTAAGAAGGGTTATTATAATATTAAGGAATACATGGATGATGATAACCCCTGTGTATGCGGTGATCGCAGGAATCCGTCTAGGTAAGTAACACCCCAGGGCCAGTTATTCTGCCGTGAAGCAGTAGTGTGCAAACATTACTGTGTTTCGGTTTGAAGGGCACTGAGAGCTAGCGTAATCACTGGGCATATGAGACTTAAAAACTGATGTCTCAGGGTGACGGGCGCATTGTGGTGTCACACAGTTCTGAGTGACACAGTATTTGTTATGGGCAGACGTTGCACTTACCATCAGGTGAACGTTTTGCTCGTTCCGTCACTTTTATCAAATAAACAAAAAGGCTATTTCTACATCTTAATAATACTGCTGTAATTGTACAGTATTTTAAAAATAACTGAAAAAAATTCCCGCTTGGTTTTTTGCTGGTTCTTCCCAGGACCCTCTGTCCATTTCTCTGCTAACCAGTGTAGCTTAAAAAAATGACGTTCAATGAGTATTATGTAAATAATCTATATTGAATAAAAAATATTCTATTCTATAGTTTTTTGAAGTTAAACATCTTTAGGCATGAATAGAGTAAAATATCAAAGTCGAATTTGAATACAGCGTTATCGAGCAACGTTAATGTTATTCTTAATTAATATTTTTCGATTAATAAATAATTGTTTATGGCAACTGCATTTTACTGTCATTTTACAGTAATATTTTTGGTTAAGAGAATCTACTATCTATCTCATCTTGGGTTTCGTAAAAGTCGACTGAAGAAAAATTAAAACAAGATGGGCTGCGGCATAAATAAACTGCGGTTGCCAACCCGTCTGCCAAGCATGACAACTATGGAAAAATCCCCCCAAAATTAGAGAACAAATTTTTGTGGCGATCCATGGGGAGACCTTTGGTCAGCAGTGGACTAGTGATAGGCTGAGATGATGATGAAGCCATAGGAAAAGCTAGTGTTTGATAAATTATGACGATGATAGCAGGATAGAATGCATCTAATTTAAATGTTTCGCTTCATATCACATAATTACGTATATAACAGTGTATCTCAAGCCCGCTACGGCGTTCCGCTTCGTCTATTAAAAAACGAAAAAGCATAAAAACGGGCGACCGTTGGTGTAGGACGCGGCAAGGACGCGATGTAGCGGCCAGCAACCGATGAGTCAGTTCGAAGCATTTGGTAATTATGTGGGTTGACTGAACTTCTAAACCCCAATAATCTTTATATCGCAAATATATACTTTGTTGTCAGTCAATCTTCCCTTACCTTCTCTCCGATAGTTTAAATAATAAAAACTTTTTAACAAAAAATGAAAAAGACGAAAATATTAACTGAAAGGCGAAAAATAATTTACTTTACTTTTTCATATGGCTCCTAAACTAATGTAACTAATTTTATATCGGCGATAAAAAAACAATCAACGAATATAATAAAATTAGTAATTAACTAATTAAAGCAAAGTACGAGTAACATCATCATCATCATTTCAGCCTATCACTAGTCTACTGCACATACACCTCCCCCGTCGATTTCCGCAAAAGTTTGTAGTTCTCATTTTGGAGGGATTGCGCCATGGTTGCCACGCTTGGAAACCTCAGTTTATTTATTTAGATGTTCCAAGAGGTTGCAGCTGCCCATCTCCTGATTTTAATTTTTCCTCTGTCGACTTTTAGGACAGCCACTGTATGAAATGGGGTGGTAGATTCCCTTAAGTCGCCATGACACAGACACGAACAGATCAATAATCCAAATGCAATAGGCTTTGTGGTGGCGAATTAATGGATTTAAACATGTTGGTCCATAGATCTGAGCCACCAATTGTATGCACAAACACACCGACATCTTTATTCTCCATCGAGCATGGATGTTGTTATCTAACGTTATAGTGACGGCTTACAAAAACGATGACTGCGTGATCATTTTTTTTTCACCATTAAAAAGATTGAAAAACGCACAGTGGACTGGTTTTTCAAGACCTTACTCCTTTCTCAAAAGCCGGCAATGTATCGCAGTGGATGTTCACGGGCGGCGGTGATCACTTACCACCATATAACTAAACTTCGAGAGAATGAGACGAATGCACTCTGTATTCATCTCATTCTCTCGTATCGTCATCAGGAGTAAGATATTTGAATGTTTTATTTGTTTTAAATTATTTTATTCTACATATTACGTTACATATTATACAGACTGCAAGTTTTCATTTTCAACAAATGAGACGAGTGGCTTATGGTAACTAAGGTATGAAATAAATGCTTCGGTTTGGATTTGTTCAATTATCTAGCGTCAATTAAGGTTTTTGATCTTATTGTCGAGTTAATGAGAGAAACATCGACTAAGAAATCGAAGATTTGGACGAATTCGAAAATATAAAAGGAAATAAAGTATACTGTATTCTATCTCATTCTCTCGCCGCCTTAATCCTATAGATGTATAAGTTGGTCTCTTTTTAGTGTCGCTTTAACGTTTCATCGAGTTTCAAAACAAAACGATTCTGAAGAAGTTTTCTTTTCAAAAAGGCGAGATAGAGAAGATTTTATAAGTATTGTTAATATTTCAGGGTATCAGTTAAGAGCAGACTGCAAGGTTCGCTGGTCATTGTCACGCTGTCATTCCTCGTGACCACGGCCCTGGTGCAAGTGGACTCCGACGGATGGCAGAACACGTTCTTCATCATAACCATCGTGTCTGTAGTTATTATGACTGGTGAGTAAAGAATAGGAAAGGGGAGGGGGGGGGGGGGCTCTCTAAATGTTTTTACAGGGCCACTGCTGTCGACAACCTTGTCGTTACCACCCCTTTTATATTACTATTGTACAGGCCAAGCAGCCAAAATTGCTCCCCACCACTCAATATCAATCTTAATATAATAACAGTTCACTGGTAACGCATAGAATGAAGTGTGCCTATCGATAGATTTATAAAAGTTAGCGATACAGGGCACCCCATAAATTTCGATAACCAAATGCTGGTGTGACAAAATAATTTGACAAGGTGATGAAGGAATTAAGACTACGTTGTTCAGTGGGCGCTTTCACAGCGATAAATCTTTTAAACAAAAACTTTTAACTTTTAACAAAATGAATGATTTACAAATAAATAATACTCGTGTGATAAAATAATTTAAAATGCGACGAAGTAGTTAAGATGACGTTGGTAAGGTGCGCTTTCTCAGCGACACCTCTTAACAAAAGTGGCCAATACAGGGCGGTTATTGTGAACTGTTAAATGATTTAAAGACAAAGGAATTCTTATGTGATAAAAATATTTAAATGGTGATGAAGGAACTGACCACGTCGGTTGAGAGTGCTCTCGCGGCGACATATATATTTTTTTTTTCAGATCTGTCTCTGTCTGTTTGTTGCCTTTAGACAGATAACTTGCTTCCTGGAGACGGATATAGGATACTTTTTATTCCGGTACATCAAATAGTTCCCACGGTATTTTTAAGATACCTAAATCTCGCAGACGAAGTCGCGGGTATAAACTAGTAGTAATACCTGAAGCCCCGCCCTATCTCCGTTCAGGATGCAAGCTATCTCTGTTTGAATTTCGCCGAGCGACAAAGAGAGTTACATTCGCATTTATAATGTTACCTCGGATAAATTGTTTGGAATAACAGTTTGTGATCAAACCGGTTTATATTATTTGCTAAAATGTAGCGCTTAGTACTACATATCTAAATGTAAAACGATATTACTGAGTACCAGTCGTTTGGATATCAAGTTATTTATTTAAACTTTTTTGTTGACCCTAAAATGATACAATGGGCGGACTTAATGCCAGTTGGCATACTCTGCCAGTCAAATATATAATAAAAATACAAAACAAACTAATTAGCCGAACCTTAAAATCTACATAAAATATAATTACAAATTAAAGGAAATTATTCGTTTAAATATCTGGGCAAACAAAACAGTAAGAGCGTCAGCGATGTAGGCAAATAGATAAGCATCAGTGACTCACTTTGACCCAATGCACCCAGTTACTAGATATCTAGGTCGCATCAAAGTCTAGAGTAGGGCTGTCCAAATCAGATACGATCCCGGCTAAAAGTTTCAGCCTATAAATGTCCCACTACTGAGCACAGGCCTCCTCTCATTTCCGAGAGGGTTTCGATCCCGGCTCAATACAAATTAATAAATAGATTGGAGGTCCACAGAAACAAACACTACAAATTTTTGCACATTAATGGAATGTCCCTAATAATAGTGACAGAAAATGTGTTGCCATACGAATAACATTTATTTGCTATGCTATAAAAATATAACGTTATACCATATAGATTTTGTAAAAAGGAAAATGTTTGTAATTGCGGTAGTTCAAAAACACGTCGCGGGTCGCACAAATATAAGCTGTCGGGCCGCATGCGGCCCGCGGGCCGTGCCTTGGACAGCCCTAATCTAGACAATTATGTTTATTCGTAGCTGTTTGTTTGTGGAAACACACGAATTAACTAACATTATGTAATACTAGACGATGACGCCGTATGGTGGCTGCTTAAGAGAATCTACCATCCCATCTTATCCCGTGGTCAATTTGATTTTCCGGGATGGAATGCTATATGTGTGCCAAATTTGATTAAGATCGGTTCAGCGGTTCAACCGTGAAAAGGCAACAAACAGACAGAGGGATAGACAGAGTTTCTTTCGCTTTTATAATATTAAAGTATTGATAGTATTGATTATACACCCCAACATGGGGAAGTGGTGGCAGATTACAAGCTCACATTTCAACATAGAGTACATAAAAATTCATAGAAATAAACTAGCGATGAGATTTTTTTGACATTTAATTGCTAAGACCTAAGACACAAGGGGTAGGATAACTGTAAGGTTATTATAATATTGATATCAGTTAAATAAACTATTTTACATGTATCCATTACATATTATACAGACTCCCAAGTTTTCAATTTCAACAAATTGCAAACATTATTGTGTTTCGGTTTGAAGGGCACTGAGAGCTAGTGTAATCACTGGGCATATAAGACTTAATAACTGATGTCTCAGGGTGACGGGCGCAGTGTGGCGTCACATTGAAATGTTCTGGGTGACAGCATTTGTTGTGGGCCGGCGTTACACTTACCATCAGGTGAACGTTTTGCTCGTTTTGTCACTTTATTAAATAAATAAAAAATGGCACGAGTGGCTTATGGTCACTAAAGTATGACATAAATGCATTGGTTTGAATTTGTAAAGCGTCAATTACTGTTTTTTAATCTCGTTTTCGAGCTCACGAGAGCTCTTCTCTCAGAATCTTCGACTTCTGCGTAAATTATTTATGCAGAAGACGAAGATTTGAATGAATTAGAAAATATAAATATACGAGTAATAGGAAACATTGTATACGGTATCTCATTCTCCCGCAGGCTAAATCCTATAGATGTATGGGTTTGTCTCATTTTAGGGTCGCTTTTTCTTTTCATTGAGTTTCAAATCACAACGATTCATAAGAAGTTTTCACTTCAAAAGTCATATTTCTAGTTGCATATAATTTTGCTCTTGTCTTTTATATGCAATGTGTGACAAGCAAAGCTCGTTGTTAGCTCGTTTTAATGAATAGAGAATAAGAGATAATATACGTAGAATAGAGAATAAGAAAATCTAATACCCTGATTTTATAGTTAATAGAATCAGACGTTACTTTGCGGAAATCCATTATAATGAAGGAAAGAAAGTTTGCTAATATCCGCATGCAAAATATAAAATGGTGTATATATAACCTAATTTGACGAGCACCGCCCGCCCTGTTACAGTAGCATGCACGAGCAAACTAACACCGCCGCCGGGAACCGCCACTAGATACCCTCCATCACTAATACACTACCACTGGCAAAAATATACACAGACGCGGTCTCGGTGACGCAACCGGTCCTTATTTATACATATATAATAGGCAGCTCTTTGACCACGGCGCTCACTCGGCGGCGGACTGTCGTAGAGTCAATATCACTTGATAATGCCTCGTTTTGCGGTGAAACACGTGTCGTGATCTCGACTTTGGTGGTGTATATTGCCTATTGGTAGTATTTTAGTGGTGGAGGGTATCTGATGGCGCTGATGGTTTACTCGTGCACGCTACTGTGGGCGGGCGGGCGGTGCTCCGTTAAACTAGGTAATATACACCATTTTATATTTTGCATGCGGATTTTAGCAAATTAACTTTCTTTCCTTCACCCTGATTTTGGAATTGGTTTTGAAATTATGTTTTCCAGCTGCCAGCGCCGTGTTCACTGGTGGCCTCGTGGGTATCGCCAGCAAGTTCTCCAGAGAGTATATGGCAGCCGTAGTCGCCGGGCAATCTTTGGGCGGGATCATCGCCGCCATAGCGCAAATCATATCGCTAGCCTTCAAAATCTCCCCCCTCCACAGCGCCCTCATCTATTTCGTGATAGCTGACATAATGGTCATTACCTCCTTGATTTCCTACGCGTTCCTTTACAAGATAGACTTCTTCACATACCACATCCTGAGGGGGACTGGGGGGATGGCGACGAATAGACATAGAGAAGCGTCTATGGTCCTAATCTTGAAGAAAATATGGGTGTACGCGTTTAGTATTTTTTCCGTCTTCGCTATAAGTATGGCGGTGTATCCGGCCGTCACTGTGCTAGTGGAGTCACATCCTGTTACCAAAGGAACTGATTGGAATAGTAAGTACCAAGCAATAATAATAATCATCATTTCAGCCCATTACAAGTCCACTGCTGAACAAAGACCTCTCAATAGATTGCTATGAAACATGGTGCTGTGCCACCTGCATCCATCGACCTCCCGCAGGATCGTGCAGGTTGTCTTTCCATCTAGTGTAGGAGCGCCCTTCACTGTTGTCTACTCGCGAAACCTGATTTCTACGCCATGGGTCCTGGGTTCGAATCCCAGCCGAAGCCTTGCATTTTTATTAGAATATGTCACTTTTTTAATTGCCTTGGATTTTTAGCGGTTCTTACCATAAGTGAGCGGTCTATTTATTTTGTGTAGTGAATTAATAAACAATAAATCGATTTTTGTTATGTTGGCAATCATACATACTAAAAAGTATATGTTAATCAAATTAGGGATGTTATGACTTCTACTTTGCTTTCATCATCATCATTTCAGCCTATCACAAGTCCACTGCTGAACATAGGCCTCCCCCATAGATAGCCACAAAAGTTAGTAGCTCCTCATTTTGGAGGGATTTTGCCATAGTTGCCACTCTTGGCAGGCGGGTTGGCAACCGCAGTGTATCTATTTAAACATTGCAGGAAGATGCTGCTGCCCATCTACAGAATTTAATTTTCCCTCCGTCGAATTTAAGGACACCTAAAGGATGAGATGGGGAGGTAGATTCTCTTAGACCGCCACCACACGGATACTTTTCTTTGCATGAAATTTTTTCTTTGATTTTTTTATTGAATGAAGTAACGAAACGAGCAAACTGGTCACCTGATGATAAGTGCAATACCTGCCCATAACAAATGCTGTGTGACCAAGAACACCTCCGTGTGACACCACACTGCGCCCGATACCCTGCTATATCAGTTCTTAAGTCACATATGCCGAGTGATTACGCTAGCTCTCAGTGCCCTTCAAACCGAAACACAGTAATTTTCGCACGCTACTGCTTCGCGGCCGAATAACTGACCCAGGGGTGGTACCTACCTAGATGGATTCCTGCATAGGAGTCGTACCAGCAGATTAAAAAACTAAATGACAATTCATCGTTCCAGATATATACTTTGTGCCCGTGGTGAATTACTTGATATTCAACTGTGGAGATTACTCCGGTCGACTTGTCGCCGGTTTCTTACTGAGGGTAGGTACTGCTTTCGTAATGTCATTTGCCCTGTGCTAGCGTCATAATTGTAACTAACGCCATCTCGTGGCGTCTATCGTTAGGATTTGCTTGTATAGTGCTACATTTAAGGTCATAATCACTGCGTCCTGGGGCACAGTGCAGGGTTAAATAATAAGAATAATAACTCATTTAATCAATCCAGCAAAGATTGTACATAAAACACAAAAGAACAATGTAACACAATAGAAAAAAAATATTACCTTAAATCTATGGTAAATTTAAAAAAGAAAAATTGCGATGCTGGATCGATATGGTCTCAGCTCAGCATTATGTTAGCCAGAAAGCTAACGCTGGTATTCTGCTGACAATTCTGCCATTGACACACGGAAGGTACCTAGTACTTTCCGTGTGTCAATGGCAGAATTTACTTGTACATATAGTTCATAACGCAATCACCAATCGAAAGAATATAACAATAAATTAAATAATACGTACTATGTGTAGAAAACACATAGTACGTATTATTTAATTTATTGTTGCAAGGAATAAAGTTTAATACTAGGACTAGAAATTATACATTCAAGATAAGAAGATAATATAATATGATAAGATAATGTAACTATTTACGATTATTATTCAATTTATTTAAAACACAGCAGGCGTTCTATTTCTATTTGTAAAACACCGGAGATAAAAGTGACGCTGTGTTGTAAAGTCGAAATGAACTACACTCACCAAAGAAAGCTGTGGATGGACCGCAGCGCTGGTTTTCAGTGGAGCCACAACATGAAAAATAAAAATGCACGTATGTGCCTACGGGTTCACAAATACAAGAGGGAAATGAATAAACAGAAAGAAAAAATACCTGATAATCATCATCATCATCATTTCAGCCTATTACAGTCCACTGTTGAACATAGGCCTCCCCCATAGATTGCCACAAAACACGGTCCTGAGCCACCTGCGTCCATCGACTTCCTGCAAAACCGTGTAGGTCGTCGCTCCATCTAGTGGGGGGTCGCCCTACACTGATAATATAGGACAAATATGAATGTTACAAACAAAAATAAAAACCTAAATAAAACGATAAAAACAATAAACCATATCGGATGAAATATAATTAACTAGCTGATGCCCGCGACTCCATCCGCGTTCATGAAGGTTTTTTAAATATCCCGTGAGCTATTTGTTTTTCCGGGATAAGAAGTACCATATGTCCGTCTCCAGGGTGCTAACTATCACTATGGTAAATTTCGTCAAGATTGATTCAGCGGTTGAGCCGTGAAAAAGTAACAAACAGATGGAATGAGAGAGTTACTTTCGCATTTATATTATAACTAGCTGATGCCCGCGGCTTTATCCGCGTGGATATAGGCTGTATAAATATCCCGTGGGAACTATTTGATTTTCCGCTATAAAGAGTATCCTATGTCCGTCCTTAGGATGCAAACTATGTCGGTGCGAAATTTCGTCAAGATCGATTCAGCGGTTAAGTGAAAAAGTAACAAACAGACAGATGGACAGAGATTACTTTCGCATTTATAATATTAGTATGGATAATGATTTCTTGTATTTACGCGAACACTACACATTTAAATGAAACTAATTTTACGGATTTTATCGCGTTTCCTCCCTATCCCAACCATTACATCAGATTTGATAAACCACAAATCCTCGCAAAAGAACACAGATTCCTACCAAGGATGATTCGCGAGGATATTGAAATTACAAAACATCCTAATATTAATAGAGAAGATGGTTGGGTATTACCACTAGCTTGGGATCCTATAATTAATAAAATTAAATCAAAAACCAAGCATACCACTGCAAGACTTCAAGACAAAGTTAGCTCTTTGTGCGTCGATCGAACTAAAAATAATAATTAAAAGCTGAAGGTACTCCGGGTTAACTATGACATCAGGACATCTGTCACCTCAGTCCCCCCGTGACCATGGGTGCTGTAAAGCACTCGAAACGTCGGGTTATTAATAGTAAAATTAAACGCGATAAAATCCGTAGTAATTAGTTTCATTTAAATTAGTATGGACGTTTTGCCAGACTGACCGACCCCATTATAAACACAACATTTGTTTTTTCAGCCAACTAACCAATGGATGATAGCGGGAGCCAGCGTCCTGAGGGTCGTTGGGGTGCCAATGCTGATGCTGTGCAATGCTCTGCCCAGGAAACATCTACCGGTCGTGTTCCTTTGGGATTACGAATATATAATCATTATGATTATCTTCGCCTTCACCAACGGATACTTGACTAATATCGTGATGATCAATGCAACCAGGTGAGCTTTATTTATTGAACTATAAAACTCAAAATGCCATATTATTTACGAATACAGGTGGTAGGATTCCTATGCAGGAATCCGTCTAGGTAGGTACCACCCCGGGGCCAGTTATTCTGCCGTGAAGCAGTAGTGTGCAAACATTACTGTGTTTCTGTATGAAGGGCACTGAGAGCTAGCCTAATCACTGGGCATATGAGACTTGAGAACTGACGTCTCTGGGGACGGGCGCAGTGTGGTGCCACACAGAAATATTCTGGATGACACAGCATTTGTTATGGGCAGACATTGCACTTAACATCTGGTGAATGTTTTGCTCGACTCGTCCTTTCTCCTATAAATTTTTTTTATCGCTTATCTACCATAAGCGTGGATAAGCGATAATTATATATATTCTTACCGCGCTTTATAGTATGAGATGTTCGCAGTTCCTAGCAGAAAATCATAGGGAAACTTGCTTGTGTCAGAAATTATCAAAAATTTCGATGATTCGTGAAATTCGCCAACCCGCATTGGAACAGCATTGCGGACTCTTCCATGTTTCAAAAACCCTTTAAAAAATGAGGTTATCCTCAATGAGACATTGTCGGGCTGTTACATGTATATTATTGTATAGCTGCACCAGCGACTTCAAGGAGAAAGAGCGAAGAAAGAGCTGTTTAATCTCAATTTGTTGGTGTGTATGTTTATACAGTAATTACGTTATCTATCTTTTGTTTAAATACTTCGTAGTTTACATATCTATACTAATATTATAAATGCGGATATTATAAATGCGTAAGTAACTCTCTCGGTCCCTCTGTCTGTTTGTTACCTCTTCACGGTTCAGCCGCTGAACCAATCTTGACGGAATTTGGCACAGATATAGCTTGCATCCTGAAGACGGACATAGGATACCTTTTATCCCGAAAAATCAAATAGTTCCCATGGGATATTTAAAAAACCTATATCAACGCGTGTAGTCGCGGGCATCAGCTAGTTACTGATATGTTCTTATCTTACGGGCTATTAACGAGCGCACGTGTTTTCTATGAGATAAACAAAACGCTTTGTACATTTAAACACACGGACGCCATTTGTCAGTGTATTATTTACTTGTTGTTTAATTAATACCAGTCGATGAATCTAATTGAGAAACACAGTTGAGAAAATGTTGCACTTATATAAAAGTGCCGCTGTATGCAAAATACTAAAACAACTAGAAATGTACCCAAAACAACATTTGGAAGTACATTGGATAAAAATGTTTAGGAAATTATTTAATTTTCTTTTTAAAATAGTTACTCCCTGAATAGGGTTTCTAATTTCTCGACACATTTTCCCGGGACTCGAGATTTCTCGGCTGGGAATTCCCGGGAAATTTACGTCGATTTTAAGATTAATAGGTAGATGCTAGTAAATAGACTCACATCTTTTCTATAGTAATCGGAGCCGGAGTCCTGGGCTCGAATCCCAGCCGAAGCCAACATTTGTTCGAAAACGTAAATTGTTGGTTTTCGGGTCACGTGTTTTTTTTTTATTGGATAGAGTGACGAAACGAGCAAAACGTTCACCTGATGGAAAGTGCAACGTTTACCCAAGACAAATGCTATGTCACCCAGAGACATCAGTTCTTAAGTCTCAAATGCCCAGTGATTACGTTAGCTCACAGAGAATGAAATGAACACATGAAAGAAAGAAACACAGTAATGTTTGCACACCACTGCTTCACGGCAGAATAACTGGCCCTGGGGTGGTACCCACCTAGACGGATTCCTGCATAGGAATCCTACCACCAGTGAATGTGGTTGTCCTCGTGTTTCATAATTGCATTCTAGTCCACCTACGATCTTATCGCATGAGCCTTTCATTGAGCACGCGGTAGGTTGGGACGAGAGAGTGCCTTTGTGTTTGCGTGTACACATGTGGCACTATAATATCTCCTGCGCAGTTGACAGCTTCCGACTCAGCCTTATTCATATTTATAAATAATAAATATCGATAGTTAATCATAACGATCGTTCATCTTTTCAGAGTTGTGGATCTACACGAGCGGGAGAAAGCAGTCCTCCGTTATAGCAACAATGTTGAGTGTAGGCCTCACGGTAGGTGCGGCTGTTGGAATGTTGCTTGTTCGTTTGTTGTAAATTTACTAGCACAAGGAGTAAACAACAAGGGTTGGGAGACAGCAGTAAATTAGAAAGGGAAAAGAAATGAGATATGATACGATATGCGGATTTAATAATAAAAAAATCATTTAAATGTATTTCATGCTATTAACATGATACCAGTATGGATTTGACAGAAACATATTAATCATTAAGAAATAGAACCGTGATAAATTTTATCTTTAGATAGTTTAGCGCGTTATTTTTTAATTATCAACAAATTTACGAAGAAATACCTAAGAAGAAGATTTTATATTTTGACATATTGATCATTATAGCCTTAGAAATAGCATACCCTCATCTGTTAATAGAATGAGGCAGCATTTAAAATTATTATGATATTATCATCATTATTAATCACACTACAGTGACAGCTTTAATTGCCGCCACTGTTTATATTTTTACGTTAATACATTTTCGTTTATTAATAAAACCCATTGCCATTTGAAAGAAAATATTAGAAAATGTTTACAATAAACTGGCTTTAGCCTGGAAGTTCCTGGCAGTCAGTCCTGCACAGATCAACTCAGAATTAATAAATGTTTCCTCTGTTTAAATAGAAAAATACATATCAAATAGACACATTCATTATATTGACAGACGGAGAGTTTATTTTTCTAAAACCAGATCCCGTAACAGGATAATGTAATAGTTTAATTTGCCATAACATAACATTGTATATTACATTTATAGTTTACAATGCATTAGTTAATAATTCACTTAGAGGTTAATAGCTTAATTTATTTTCTGTTTAAGACTTAACCATTGTGTTTAATTTTTTTAGTTATTGATGGACACATGCTGGGATTTTATTTATATATAAAATGTGTGTCTTTCCAATTTATGTATAATCTATGGTTATTATATAATAGTAGTCAAATTTATTTGTTGTTCCATTTAATTATATTAATTTAAGTTCACAGAGATGATAAGCTTTTTATACTAAAACAATGAAATATAACGATCCAAGTTTTTAATTCCTATTGAATGTGCAACATTAAGTTTTTTAAAACTTTCCTCAAGAATTGAGGCTCTTAATGTATGTGTTTATAATTTAAAAAAAAAACCTTAATAAGAATCAATTCAATTGCAAGTTTCTGTTTTTTTTTCTCATTACGATTAATTATATTTTGCAATCAACGTTATTACAGAATTTATAGTTTAATTATAAAATAAGTAATACTACGTTAATTTAATTACAATTGAATTGTTTCACTTACTACAAAAAGTGTACTAAAAAATATTTGACGTTTATAACTAGTACTTTGTTAATTATATAATTATTAGGATTTTCATTAAGTTTAAAATAATTTGTGTTCTGTATTCAAACGACATTTATCCATGAATTATTTTTTTAACTCATACGAGTGAAATAGGTTTATATATTTAACGCACCTTCTTTTGAAATGGTACGTCCGTCATTAGTTAGACAGCTATTTGTCTTGTAATCCTTTGGATTCATAATAATAATATGAATGACATATTTCTGTGAGACCTAAGTCACCCTGTAGAAAGTTTGAGCTCAAAATATACATTCCGAATATACATATTTAGCCTTTTTCTTGTATGTATAATATTAAAGTGTTAAGAACCAAGTGGATTGCTACCAAATATTATAACTTATTTTAGTGAGTTGGTTTAAGTTCATCCGTTTAAGGGGTTAAAGGCCGTATTCATTGAATTGTTTAATTAGGTGTAATTGTCATCGACAAAAGTTTATGTTAATTTTAAGTTTCGTAAACGACAACAGGACGGTTTATTTGGCCTGGTTATACTGACTTAATTAAATGTAGTCTATTGTAATTAAGTCAGTAATACCGTAACGCAGCATAATGTTTACCGTACACATCGATTACTTTAAATGGATCTCAATTTGCACTTAGTATAAGTAGATCAATATACCATGTCAATGGAATCAACTAATATAAAAACTGTGTGAACTATATACGTAAAAATATCAATATAGTTCAAATAGCTAAATTGTATTTAATTTTTTATGATTATTCTGTAACGTTTTATTTCATGTAAGTACCTGATTGTCACAAACTGGCATTTTAAATAGTTTTGTTTTCTTTTTTTTTTGAAATATTGTATTGAAAAGATAATTGAAATTATAAACTATATCGCAAGCGTATCACAGCCTTTTCTTTATCATCATTACAGTCTCATGAAGTCCACTGCTGAGCATAAGCCTCCCCTAAAGATTAGGGAGGATATTGCCAAAGTAGTCGCGCTTCGCAGTGGTTGACAACCGCAGTTAATTTATTTTTCTCTCGACAGTCTTACGACACCGACGGCACGAGATGGCTTTGCATTTTTCTTAAATGCGTTTATATTTTACAAATTTGATAACATTCCGTTATTAGTACATTTAGTACAATTTTTCGTCCTATACAAACGTTTATACATTTTTTTCCTCAAAATATGACACCGTGAATGTTCTTTCACAAACAAGTGCTCTCATTTAGATAGAGGCCTGAATCTTATTTTCTTAAGGGTATTTTAAACTATATAAATTGTGATATTCTGTATATAAGTTTTCTATTAAGTATGTTTACCAATATTAAATAATATTTTACTAACACTGACGAATTTTAGTTGCTGTAGATAATTTTTCCTATGTTGATTAACTTCGTTGATGTGTTTTAAGGAATGCGGAGGGAAGCTTACATAGTTATTGTAGTATATTTTTAAGAAATCTGACAAGAACTAATCGTAGAAAACTAATTGTTAAGAAAATCCGAATGTAAAGTTTGCTTAAATTTCCGTTACTAATTGTTGTATTTTAGTAAAATTTGATGCGCTCATTTAACCGTTCATAAGGTGAATAAATACAATCTGTCTTTCAACTCGTTTTATTGAACCTAGAACCTTAAAACCTTGCCAGCCGTTCCCATTAAATACGGTTAAGATAGTGTCTTCCGAACGATATAATGCCAGAATATTCGAGATATAGGTGAACAATTCTTTAACAATTACAGAAGTAATTTTTGTTTTACCAGAGAGGACCGCTATAGCCATTTATAAGCTAAGATAAAGTATCTCGTAGATGCATTTAAAGAAATAAATATCTTAATCTTGACCTTTCAATCTATAAAAATAAATAAAATTGAAATGTCTTTCAGTAATTTTGCAATACGCCTTTTTTAATCTATCGGTATTTTGCAAGATACCAAAATTCAAACACGGATTAAAAAAAATGTTTGCTTGTTTGTCCGGGCTAATATCCGAAACGGCCGAATCGATTTTGACAGGATTTTCATTGCCAGGAAGATGATTTTTCAGAGAGTAATCTAAGCTACTTTTTATTTTTGAAATATTTCGGGTTCCTGTGTAAAATATGATAAACTGTAGAAATTAGGGTCATTATTAAGAGTTTAAATATTTGTCTTAATATCTTAATTGTAAGTAAAGTCAGTTATTTTTCTTACGTCTTTATCTTGTTACTATATACAGGGTCTTCTTATATACTCTTTGACAGGGTCATTCGTAATGTCCTATACATCCCGGCAGGCTGGAATTAGTGACGATGTGTATATGCCCCCAATAAAATTTAATGATAAATATAGCGTGATACCTGTAGGAGATATGTCGACTTAAAGAATTTGCATAAAACTCATAGGTTTATTGCATTTTCTTTTTCATTTTTTATCGCACCTTACGGCATAACCTCAAATTCCATCGTCATCACCTTGATGGTTGGCATTCCACCCTTGGTTGGTTGGCTTGGTTGACCTTCAAGAAAAGAGCCTATTCCTTTCTCAAAGGCCGGCAACGCATCTGCTATTCCTCTGGTATTGTAGGTGTTCATGGGCGACGGTGATCACTTACTATTATGTGAGCCACCTGCTCGTTTGCCTCCTATTCTATAAAAAAAGGTGACTTCCCTGTTATACAGCTCATCGAGGCAATTTAATTGGGCGTTTTTCCATTGAGCTGCCATCGAAAGAACTCGCAAGTACTAGGATAACACGAAGCTTAAGTAAATCTGTTAGTATGACGCCGATGTTTTTCGATCTTATAAATAGTTACTAGGGTAACATAAATTAAATGGTGAAAGAAAAAATATTTTGAATTTGTCTGGTTGGGGGCAACGACTTTCTGAGTTAGGGTCGCGTAAAGTTATACATAACAAATAATTTTAAAGTTTTGTATTGACATTTTTAGCGTTCAATTTTGTCATTAAAGCTTCACCGTTGTGTTTATTAGATCAGAGTAGCATGAGTAGGTGTCGGGATGTTATACCAATTATGAATAACGTTGTATATATGTTTAAATAGGTTAGATTAGATAGCCCGTTTATTGGGGAAGGTTGTAGGCTATACTTCATGATATAGCCTTAATAAGCCGCATGCTGAGAACAAAATATTACCGAGAAGGGCAGAACTGTGAATGCTCAGGTTAGCGAGGCGATCATGTGGTTGGTTTATTTTCGCGGGTAACAGCTAGTATGTAACGTATGTATGTATATTAGAACAGAAATCAGTTAACCAAAAAGTGATGTTCATAACGTAAATACCGCAATTATCACAAGCTTTTAACGCCCATTACTCGAGTTCACTGAGTAACTAATGTACACGTTTTTGTAACAAATTCCTAGAAAGTGCAGTGTTCCTATCAACATTTCCAACGTTTTTACCAAGTGAAAAGTGTTTAGGCAACGGAATAACGTTTTTTTTTACTATTACCAAAATGGCGGGGACCCCTCCCTCTGTCGGCTTTCACGACACCCAAGGGATGAGATGGAGTGGTAATTCTCTTAAGCCGCCACCACACGACCCAAACTCGTATAATTTTTCTGAATCAATAGGTCGTGGTTCGCCACCCGTCACGTCTCGTTTGCCGCGAGGGCGAAAAGTTGGCTACGTGATTGGCCTCTGCCTATCCCTTATATGGGAAAAGGGCGTGACTATATGTATGTATGCTCACGTCGCTGACAGACCATGCTAAGGGGTAATACAAATAAAACTCACTGAAATAGTATTCAGTCATTTTTATTCAATAAATTATGTCATGTAAAATTAATCAATCACAATATCAGACGATTCTAAATGAGAATGATCATAACGTACAATTATTATCGCGCTTTACTCATGCACAATGCAACATTACAATTGTACCCATATATAACTAATATCCAGGCACCATGTTGATATAAACGACGTAATTAATTTTATATTACAATATTACAGATTCGAACACATCAATGATTATAAATATCGTATATATAATATATGAGCATTGGTAACATATATCGCAAAACTAAAACGACTACGGCAGACCAAGTTAAAAAGATATCATTCCAAAAATTACTTCCAATTATATTAAAGTTGAAATAATATTGTTATTTAACATATACATTAAGTATAGATCTCTTCTAGACTGCATATCAAATTCATATACATAGTTCATCACGGAAAGCCACATTTCAGATTAGGTTTTTTTAAGTACTAGCTGATATCTGCGGTTCCTCCGCGTCGATAAAGGTTTTGTAAATATCCAGTGGGAACTACTTGATTTTCCGGGATAAAAATTATCCTATGTCGGATTCCAGGATGCAAGCTGTCTCTGTGCCAAATTTCATCAAGATCGGTTGAACCGTGAAAAGGTAACAAACAGACAGAGGGACGTAGAGAGTTACTTACGCATTTCTAATATTAGTATGGATTCTTAAAAATACTCAATATTAACACGCTTTTATTAGTTGGATCTGTATGAATATACTGAAATCTTCCAATTAAATTTTCACCGACTTCCAGACATCCGAATAATTTGAAATTTTGCATATGCATTAAGGATCGACGAGAATACAAGAATATCATGATTATGTAAATATGCTTACCAGGATCATCATACCTCATTGCTGTTCAAGCTTGTTTTTTTTTCTAGTTTGATAAACTATAACATTTTTTGTTAATATTTCACTCCGTGATTGCAAACATCTAAATCAGGGGTTCCCAAACTTTTCTGAAATGGAACATTTCGCGAACCCGGGAAGTTATCCGGAACACATGACTATAATTTGGAATTGTTTGCGGAACACTTAGCTACCACCCGCCAAATTGTCGCAGAACACCTGTTCAGGTTCAACGGAAGATCTGTGTTCCGCGGAAAATAGTTTGTAAAACCCTGACCTCTATTATAAACCCAAGTTATATATGTTAACACAGTATCAAAATTTTAATAATACAATCACAATGAATACAATAACATATTATCACAATTATATAACAATAATCGAACAATAAAAGTTAGTCAATAACACAATTGTGTTAAGAAATATATATACATATATATATTTTAATAATTAGGGCACATTCCGTTACAGTCTTTTAAAATACGCTTTACATGTGTATTAATGACTGAAAAGGCTTAAAGTAATTCATAGACAATAAATAAGCTTTTAAATATTTAGGTAAATAGTTACAATTTAAGTTAAATAAAAAAATGTCAGCAAGCTTCCACAAGTAAAGTTTTATTGGATCTGCTAGAAATTTATTACGTTTAAATTAATAGTTACAAAGAGTTTGGTATAGAATATACACAATAACAATGACTGCTAGGCCCAGTGGACAGAGTATTTATATCATTTAAACTTTATTTGCACAAAAAAAGTGTACAAAAACTCTCTACCAGTCTACCTTTGGGTTGAGCAGAGAGCATGGTAAGGGTGCAAGTGCTAAGGACAGATATAGATAAAGAAAAATAGACAACCTAACGTCTACGCCTCGGATCTTAGGTTCTAAATCGGCCGGAGCTAACATATGTGCAATGATGCAAATTGCAGGTTTTCGAGACTGGTTTGTGTTGTGATTGTCCTCGTGTTTCTGTCACTGCATACTAGCCCACCTTCGATCTTATGATGAGCGTTACATCAGGTAGGCAGGTTAAAACGAGCGAGTGCCTGTGTTTGGTGTTATATAGTTGAAGTTTTCACTGGCTTTTACAGTTTTATCGGACCACTGAGCTCGAGAGCTTGATTTGGTAGGACCCAACATAAATACATAAAAGAAATGTTGTGTAATGCGTGTGGCACTCCTGCGCAGTTGTTAGCTTCCGAAAACAATTTCGGCAGTTGTCGACGTGGTCGCAAATCGACCAGAATGACATCATCAGACACAATAATAAAAGAAATATTTAAAACCATCACAATTTCATTGATACAATTTTCATAGTTCATACGGTTTTTGGTAAAAATATTTAAATAAATAAATAAATATCAGTTTATTGCCACAAAGAAAACACAAAAATAAACCTTTACATGAAATAATCCCTTAATTAATTTTAGGCAAGAGGAGGTGACTCAGCATTTGCTGACACGAGATTAATCCCATGCAGCGCTGATTTTCAGGCACTCCAGTCTCCCTGAGATGTTATGCGGGGATTGTGGTATTTTAGATATAAAAGCCTCGATATGTTGTGTTAAACAAATTAGTATCATTTGTATATAAAAATAAATATGTGATGTAGCGCCGCAGCCGTCCATACCCAGGGTCGAGCTAATTCTGTGGCACTATCAGCTGTTCCGGTCGACGTCAGCGGTTCGCCGGACAAACCGGAACATGCCGTTGGAGATCGCCACCACAGGCGAAAATAATCTTAGAGGATATTCACTGAAAAAAACGAAAATATATTCACTCATGCACATGCATAGGTCTCCTCTCATTTCTGAAAGTAATTTACTACGTACATCACTGGCTTGGGACCTTTTTCTTTTTTTGGTAAACAATCAGTGGTAGCTCAGAGGCCAGGTGCTCGCCTTTATTTCATAGTGAGCGAGTAACCTGGATTCGATCACCAGTGCCAGCACCTCTAAAATTGTTCTAGAATTTTAAGTGCTGATTCACCACGTGCTTAGCGGTGAAGGAAAACATCGTGAGGAAACCTGCATGTCCGAGGAATAGAAATATTTCGAGGACATGTGAAGTCGGCCAACCCGCATTGGAGCAGCGTGACGGATTCTTCCTAGCTACAAAACCCTCTCAGAAATGAGAGGAGGCCTGTGCTCAGCAGTGGGACATTTATAGGCTGTTACTTTACTTTTTTTTTAAATAATCAGTGTAACAATACGTTATAATATCTAGAATACAATAACAAAATAGTGCAAATATTGCTGATGAATGAACATCTTACAAATAATGATCTTTTTACTAAATTTAATATTGCTAGCACTTATTTTTATTTTCAAAGTTAACTACATTATTTTTATGTAGAATTTCAAGTATTTTTTTTAAAGTACCTGCTCAATTTTTTTAACGATGCCCCACAGTAGGATTTCTCCTGTGTCGTGGGTTCGTTTTACATACATAAATTACACATGCACAAACACCCAGACCCGGAACAACATTAGGTGAGCCGCTTGCTCGTTTGCCCCCCTATTCCATAAAAAAAAACTATCTGTAGGTCATACAAATGTTTGTTCCGTGCGGGAATCGAACCCGCGACTACTACTCGGTTGGCCGACAAAATCTGTACCATTAAAATTAATGTTAAATGTATTGACCAACTGATATAGGGGGGACCTTTTACCAGCGATTGTACGACATCTAAACTAATATAATGAAGAGGAAAGATTTGATTTTTTGTATGTTTGGTTGTAATGATTTAACTCAAAAACTACTGAACCGATTTTAAAAATTCTTTCTAAAAATTCTTACTGATAAGATAACGCAGAATCAAAGAATCTTTCACCTATTTACAACTACATTACCACCGACTAACATGAGTTACGTAACAGTAGTGTGCAAACATTACTGTTTTGGACCGAAGGGCACTGGGAGCTAGTGTAATCACTGGGCAAATGAGACTTAAGAACTGATGTCTCAGAAACCACCCAATGCACCAAATGTTTTGTGTGACACAGCATGTTATGGGCAGACGTTGCACTTACTATTAGGCGATGTTTTTTGCTTGTCACGTTACTTTCTGCCTTAAAAAAATTACTCACTTTCCTATAACGGGAGTTGCTTCATTCCCACTCAAAATGAACACCGGGAAGAAAATGGAGAATACACAACCACTGAAACAGAAAAAAAAAATGAGTCAGTTTTTCATTAATTAAGGAGCCGTGGTAGCTAAGGGGCTAGGCGCTCGCTTTAAATTTCATAGGATGCGAGTGACCTTGGTTCGATTACCGGTGCCGGCACCACTAAAATCGTTAATTGCAATTTTAAGTGTCGATTTACCACGTGCTCGGCGGTGAAGGAAAACATCGTGAGGAAACCTGCATGTCTGAGAAATAATAAATATTTTGAAGACATGTGAAGTCCGTCAACACGCACTGGAGCAGCATGGCGGACCCTTCCCCCCGCTCCAAAATCGTCTCAGAAATGAGAGGCCTGTGCTCAACAGTGGGACATTTATAAGCTGTAACTTTACTTCTTTCCCCTTTTTTTAATGAATAGTGCTAAGTTTTATATTTTTATGCATCTGGTAATAACTATTTATGTGTGACAGAAAAAGTATCTTATCTCTGGTCGTGGGAACGCAATGAGGATTAAGGATTTTTTGACTCTGCCTACCCCGTATATGGGAAAAAGGCGTGACTACATGTATGTACATAGTATGTAGTACATTCAAAGCGAAATTTATTATATGTTAATATAATTTAAAATGGTTTCGTATTCAGTCTTAGTTTACAGCTTGGCAACTATTTATTTCTGTTTGCCACAATAAATGTTACAGTTGACTTTCGGCGCCAACTCGAAAAGTGGCATTAGTGTTTTTATTTCATTTTGTAATTTCTGTTTATGTTTGGAGTTTTTATGTTTAATAATGATAGTTTATTATGCAGCAAGTGCTCCTGAAAGTGTGCAGTGATAGGAAAATTCAATTCAAGACCAAAAATTGTGCTTTTCGTTTTGTCTCCATCAGTCCAGCTAATCTTCAGTAAAAGTCAACTATCAATTTACTGTCGATCAAAATATTGAAGTCTTGCTGCTTTACTTACTTGACACTGGAAAATAGTTTTTGACTGTTTCCATTAATAAATAACATACATACATACATAAGATCACGACTGTATCCCAAAAGGGTTAGTCAGAGACTGGGCACTCACTGCAAAAACAGATGACTGCCACGATCCACGTTTCACCAAAACAATGTAATGCACTTGGTGTGATAGATGGTGAGCCCATCGCCACCATGCGCTGTTGGGTGCACAGTGCAGTTTAATTCCTTACTCGCCTTTTACGAGATCCATTGGATGAGATGGAGTGGTAGTATTCTTTTAACGAGCCGCCACCACACGGCCAATTAATAAATAAATACGAGTAATAATAAATGTTATGTTTTGACATTAGATAAATTTGGTTCTACAGATCGACTCTAATCTATTAATTACACAAATTGTCTAAATGTGAAACGATTGCCTTTAATAGGCATTGTATGAACTGATAAGATAACGCAGAATCAAAGTACAAATAAATTATAATAATGTGACATCATATATATTTTACTGGTGGTAGGATTCCTATCCGTCTCGGTAGGTACCACCCCAATGCCAGTTATTTTGCCGTGAATCAGTAGTCTGCAAACATTACTGTGTTTCGGTCTGAAGGGCACTGAGAGTTAGCGTAATCACTGGGCGTGAGACTTAAAAACTGATGTGTCATTGTGACGGACGCAGTGTACTGCCACACAGAAATACTCTGGGTGATACAGCATCTGTTATGGGCAGACGTTGCACTTACTATCAGGTGAGCGTTTTGCTCTACTCGTCACTTGATCCACTAAAAAGAAAACATATAAAATAGAAGTAATTGTTACATGAATTTTACCAAAGTTACAGATAATATCTGTGGGATGCCAATTTAGACTATGTTCTATCGTGTTTGTTTCACTGGTTCAGGAAGTTGTAAACATTTTTTTCCGATAATATTTCACGGAACGCCATATATGGTATAGTAGCAGAACCTTTAATGTAATATATTAGCTAAGCCGTGCGATTATTTCGCACAGTATCGTGATCATGTACAGATGGCGCCAACTACCTCCTTTAAAGAATGTAAACAACTCCAACCAAAACTTGAATGGTAGTTGAACGGATTGTCAACAGATGGCCCTTTCCAAATTAATTAATTCAATATAAATTTAGTATTCTTTTAACGAACACATTAATTTCAACTATTACTTAACATTTACTTAAGGGGTGATCCAAAAGTAATGATAATCAGTTATTTCTAGTGCACACAAAAATACAAAAAAATTTCAGTCACTTACTCAGTTAACCACTAGTTCAGGGAAAAAAAATCATATAAATAGGCCACGATTCCCGGGAGCTACATTCATTTGAATACGGACTGTCAAGGAGTGAACATCAAAATGGAAAAACACGAAATCAGAGCTGTCATTAAATACCTCTGCTTGAAAAAAATGTCTACCAAAGACATACACAGCGACTTGGTGGAAACATTAGGGGACTCTTCTCCTCCATATTCCACAGTTGCACGCTGGGCTAAGGAGTTTAAGTTGGGAAGAACATCGACGGAAGACGAACACCGCGAAGGACGCCCATCGACGTCCCTCACTGAAGAAAATGTGAAAAAAGTTGAAGAAGTTGTATTGGAAGATCGAAGAGTGACTATCAGGCATGTAGCTGAGGTCACAGGGATCTCATATGGCAGCATTCAAAGAATCCTTGCGAACGAATTGCATATGAGAAAGGTCTCCGCGCGTTGGGTACCGAAAATGTTAAACGACGAGCAAAAGAAGAAACGAGTCGACATGTCAAGAGCAAATCTCGAAAAGTTCCAGGCAGACAAGGATAATTTTTTGTCACGTTTTGTGACCATGGACGAGACCTGGATCCACCATTTTGATCCTGAAACAAAACAACAATCGATGACATGGAAACGATCCGATGAACCGACGCCGAAGAAATTCAAAGTGTCAAGCTCAGCAGGGAAGGTTATGGCGTCTGTTTTTTGGGACGCTGAAGGAATAATCATGGTGGACTACTTGGAAAAGGGGGCCACTATTACAGGCTCCTACTATGCAGAACAAATAAGAAGATTGCGGGAGGCTATTAAGGAGAAAAGGCGAGGCAAACTGCGGGCTGGAGTGCTGTTCCATCAAGACAACGCACCGGTTCACAAAGCTGCAATTGCCATGGCTGCCATTCAGGAAGCGGGCTTTGAGCTGGTGGAACACCCCCCCTATTCACCAGATCTAGCCCCCAGCGACTTCTATCTCTTTCCACGACTCAAGGAACACCTCCGAGGCAAGAAATTTGACGATGATAGCGACGTGATGGCCGCGGTTGAGGACTTTTTTGAGAGTCAAGATAAAGATTTTTTTTCTAAGGGAATTTTAGGATTAGAAAAGAGATGGACTAAATGTATAGACTTGCTAGGAGACTATGTTGAGAAATAAATTTATTTATTTATTTTATTCATTGTGTTTATTATTGATTATCATTACTTTTGGATCACCCCTCGTATTTGTCGTCATTAGAGGGATTGCCGATAGGTAACCGGCAGAGTAGAATAGCACCTACTTCATTCCTACCGAGGTGTCGTAGGAGGCTACTAAGTTATTGTACAGCCTTTATTTGTGCAGAATAACACTATAATATGCAATGCCTATCACTATCGTTGTCTCTGCCTACCTCTTATTTATGAGGAAAAGGTATTTCATACTGACAAAAAATCACCTTCGACAAATATATATATATATAGATAGATAATAAAATTGGATTTCATTATAAAACGTGTGTGAACAAATTCAAAGGTCGAATGGTTGCTTTGCAATAAGCTTTGCTTTGACTTTATGATTGTCAAATAAATGAGTATTCATTCGTTCATTCACTCACCTTATGATGTAAGACTGCGGTATCTGGGTGAGTACGGCGAGTGGTAAGCCGAAGCCGAGGAAATAAGGCCAGTTGGTCTCGATGAACGTCAGCCTTTTGTGAAGCTCCCAGCCCATGTTGAACCATTTGTACTCGAACGAGTAGAGAGAGTAGAGCAGACACATGTGAACGAGACACAACAGCTCCCCGATGTATGTGATGGGAAGCATGCTCACTAGCATGCTCTGTATAAAGATATGAGTAAATTAGTTTTAACTACCCTTCTTCTGCAAGGTCAGTTGTTGTCAAGCAGCAGTGTGGAAACATTACTGTGTTTCGATCTGAAGGACACTGTAAGCAGGGTAGGGCAGTCATTGAATTACTATTAATTGAATAGAATAGAATATTTGTTTATAATATATATATATATATATATATATATCGAGTATACCTCAATCCCTCAAAACAAAAGTGTAAAACCAGTGCGTGTTGCCAGTGATGGCACATGGAACCGAGACGTGGTCCTTCACTACAGGCCGCATGAGGAAGCTCAGAATCGCGCAGCGAGCTACGGTATGGGCTATGCTCGGAGTTTCTCTGCGAGATAAAATCCTTAACGATGTTATCCGCAGCAGAACTAGAGTAACCGACATAGCCCTAAGGGTTAGCAAGCTGAAGTGGCAATGGGCCGGCCATATAACTCGGAGAACCGATAACCGTTGGGGAAGAAAGGTTCTCGAGTGGCAACCTCGTACCGGCAAACGCAGTGTAGGGCGACCACCCACTAGATGGAGCGACGACCTACACGGTTTTGCAGGAAGTCGATGGACGCAGGTGGCTCAGGACCGTGTTTTGTGGCAATCTATGGGGGAGGCCTATGTTCAACAGTGGACTATGTTAGGCTGAAATGATGACGATGATGATAGATCATTTTCATAATACTCATTGAACGTAATTTTTTTTAAGCAACACTAGTTCGCAAAGAAATGTCTCTGTACTGGGAAGAACCAGTAAGAAACCCAAGTACATTGATATACATATTTGAAATACAAATACATATTTGGTATTTATATTTCAATTATTATTATAAATTACTATACATACATATATTCAGTTATATTGAAATACCTGACGTTGTGGTATTCTGTAATTAGTATTTCAAATATTTAGGCTTTCAAAATATATTTTCACATTAATACATTTAGCGTCAATTGTACCACTAAATTACTACTTTTAACTGATGGTAATAAATTGGTTAATTGTACTACTTTTGAGGTGGTAGGATTCCTATGCAGGAATCCGTCTAGGTAGGTACCACCCCGGGCCCAGTTATTCTGCCGTGAAGCAGTAGTGTGCAAACATTACCGTTTCGGTTTGAAAGGCAATGTGTGCTAGCGTAATCACTGGGCATTTGAGACATAAGAACTGATGTCTCAGGGTGGCGGGCGCAGTGTCGCGACACACAGAAATATTCTGGGTGACACAGCATTCGTTGTGGGCGGACGTTGCACTACCATTAGGTGAACGTTTTGCTAATTTCGTCACTTTATACAATAAAAAAAAATACTAAATTGTACAATTTTCCATAGAAAAACTTGTCAATTTCGCCAATTTGTACGCTTATAATGTTAACTGATATATGGCTCAGTACTTACTTTCAGGCGTGCAAGTTAAAGTTGGTCTTAGACCAGTGCATTTCCAAGTCAATTTATTTCAATCAAAGTATTTTTTAATTTGTATTAAAAAAAATGGTTAAAATTTACAAATACATGACTTGAAAATTTCGTCTTTCGTATTTTAGAAACGTGCGAAAAAGTATTTTGTATTTTTTTTTGAAAAAGTATATTTTAATTATAGCAAAGCATATATTTTGCTCAGCTCCGACTGTAAGCTAGTGTAGGGTAACGAACACAGTGTGGTGTTCTATAAAAAGGTTCTGGATGACGTTGCACTGAGCATTAGGCGAAAGATTTTTTTAAACGAAACGTTTTTTAACGTTTTTTTAAAACGTGGTACTGAACCCACGGCCCAGTAGGTTGATAATTTGACAGCTAAGAAACTGTATAAATTATACCATCCAATATAGTGGCAGGTCTCCTATGCTGGAATTCGCCAGACGATTTAAAAACCACTGACTTTCAGTTTGAAGGACACGGGTCTTAAGAACCGATGTCTCACTATTCGGAACTTTTCCATGTAGTGCTCTGTGTGACACTGCAATTGTTGCAGTTGTTGCACTGCACTTACCATTAGCTGAAAGGTTTGTTCGTTTTGTCACTTAAGTCCTATTAAAAAAAAGGAAAAATCTTTGTACCGTCTGTCGAACTTACTTACATACATACATAAGATCACGACTGTATCCCATAAGGGGTAGTCAGAGACTGGGCACTCACTGCAAAAACAGATGAGTGCCACAATCCACATTTCACCAAAACAATATAATGCACTTGGTGTGATAGGTGGTGAGCCCATCGCCACCATGCGCTGTTGGGTGCACAGTTCAGTTTGATTCCTTACTCGCCTTTTACGAGATCCAATGGATGAGATGGAGTGGTAGTATTCTTTTAACAAGCCGCCACCACACGGCCCTCGAACTTTTTTTTTTATGTTAGAGGAGGCAAACGAGCAAGCGGCTCACCTGATGGTAAGTGATCACCGCCGCCCATGAACATCTACAATACCAGAGGAATAGCAGATGCGTTGCCCGCCTTTGAGGAAGGAATAGGCTCTTTTCTTGAAGGTCCCGAAGTCGTATCGGTCCGGAAAAACCGCTGGCGGCAGCAGATTCCATAAGGTGCTTGTGCGTGGCAGAAAATTGCGCGAAAAACGCACTGTGCTGGAATGCCAACCATCAAGGTGGTGACGATGGAATTTCGCGCTGTGCCGCAACTTACTTATTTAGGATTATTATATCGTCATAGTACAAGAAAATGGAATCAGCTGAACTGGTTAAAATACCTGAACAAGAAATAAAGCTTGAACCAGCAAACTGAACAGCGAGTCCGCGATTATTTTGCTGACGCTCGACATAAATTGCGGCCGTCCGCGTCGGTGTCTGTACGCCGAGTCCGCTATATCCTGTAAACAATTTAGTTTTGTTAATTGAGGTTCCTTGATCTATGTCGCTGATCTACAGTGATCAATGAGTATCGTGATCATACTTCCCGCATTGATCGGGCCAGTCTCCCTTGTAAGCTATGTGTCCCACTGTCCCCAAAGGAGATATTGAATGAAATTTTCTCATCCGAAACATACAAAAAGCCAGCCCACCAGATTACACAAAATTGGTTCTTTTTTTTATTTTTGATTATAAAACATTTCTTAAGTATATTATCAACGTGTCTTTTATTTTTAAAATAATAAAAATATAAGGGCATTCTGCTCTGTGGGCAAAAAGAAATGGTCACGTTATCTATGATCTTACTCTGTTATTTCTATTGGTTGGTCGTTGGTTTGTGGTCGAGAAAAAAAGCTAAAAAAACAAACACGAAAAGATTAAAATGAGAACCGTTAAAACTTTCGAAAGTTTGGGAAACATAAGTAGGCAGGAGCTTTGGAGAAAAGAAAAGCAATCGGCAATATTATGAAATTAAAGTTTAGGAAACTGATATACCTTTAACTATGCGGTAACAGAAATTGTTGACATATTATACCTGACTACCACGCCGCAGTTCCTGGGTTTGAATCCCAGCCGGAGTCAACATTTGTGCAAAAACACGAATTGTTGGTTTTCGGGTCTGATTGTGTTTTATTGTCCTTGTGTCTCTGACACTGCATCCTAGCCTACCTCCGATGTTATCGTATTAGCGTTACACGGGGAGGTCTGGAGGAGTGATTGCCCGTGTTTGCGTACAGTTGTAGCACTATAATAACTCCTGCGCAGTTGCTTACTTCCGACAGTATTCGATTGTTGTAGGCGTGGTCGAAAATCGGCCCGAAGGACATCAATGTTATTAGGAATAAAGTTTTATTTTCTACTCAAAAATTAGAAAGAGATAAAAGTCGTGTTTCCACATTTCGCAACTTAAGCATCAAAAACCTTTTCTAAATTGTTCTGTGGTATGAAACTAGAAAAATCAAGGAATTCTTACCTGAAACCAAAGACTGTTAACCAGTTTACTCAATAAGAAGAGCGGAAGCACCCAAATCATTCTGAAGGTCATGGAGAGGAAAGGTTGCATCCAGGCCCACACACTGTGCGCGACACCCGGGTCGTGGCCAAACACGGCAAGCACTAAGTACCTCACCGCTGGCAAAAGAGCATACTCGAATACGAGAATACTCAGCAGAAATATGCAACCATTGAGAATACATGACTGTAAAACCCTTGTAAGTACTTTTGATTCCCTGAAACGAAAAATGCAAGATTTATTTTCTTATAATTTTCATGTATTTAAGTAAAGATTTTTAAACCTTGATTAAGTTCAGTGTAGCTGAGTTCAACGCATTACTAAAAAAAACCTGTTCTATTTTTTTTATGGAAGAGGGGGCAAACGAGCAAGCGGCTCACCTGATGGTAAGTGATCACCGCCGCCCATGAACATCTACAATACCACAGAAATAGCAGATGCGTTGCCGGCCTTTGAGAAAGGAATAGGCTCTTTTCATGAAGGTCCTTAAGTCGTATCGGTCCGGAAAAACCGCTGGCGGCAGCAGATTCCATAAAGTGCTTGTAAAAAAAGTAAAGTTTCAGCCTATAAATGTCCCACTGCTGAGCACAGGCCTCCTCTCATTTCTGAGAGGGTTTTGGAGCTAGGAAGAATCCGTCACGCTGCTCCAATGCGGGTTGGCGGACTGCACATGTCTTCGAATTGTTTTTTTTATTTCTCAGACATGCAGGTTTCCTCACGATGTTCTCCTTCACCGCCGAGCACGTGGTAAATTAGCACTTAAAATTGAACTTAACAATTTTAGTGGTGCCGGCACCGGGAAACGAAGACAGATCACTCGCGTACTATGAGCTACCACGGCTCTAAAAGTTGTTGCTTGTGCGTGGCAGAAAATTACGCGTAAAACCGCGCTGTGCTGGAATGCCAATAATCAAGGTGGTCACGATGGAATTTTGCGCTGTGCCGCAATGTGCGATGGTGAAAATCAGCGGCTGGGATTAATCCGAACAATTCCTCGGAACACTCTCCATTAGTTCCTATAAAAAATGCACAGAGATGCCAACATCTCTTCGCAAAGCCAGTGGATCAAGCCGAATCACATAGAACATGGTCGTCGACGATTCGAGCCGCTCTTCGTTCAATGCATTTGTGCTAAAACACAAATTGTCGGTTCGTCTGGTACGCCCAGCCGAAGAGCATAGACATTTAAAAATTGAGGAGGGTTCGCGGGACGTCCCGCCAAAATCAGGACACCTGGTAAAGCCAAAGACACTAGAATTGTCTAATGTGACAATAAAGTTTTTGCCAATGGGGGGTATATGATTATATTCTCTTTGTTAAGTATATAAGTCGATTATAACAACTAAAAAACTCAAAATTTAGGAGTAAATTAAAAAAAAGAACAGTAATGTAAAAAAGCAAACAATAGATGCATAGGTTAAATTTATTTGTCTGAATATTCTAATGTGCTGATAAATTTGACCTCTAACTGTATTTTACTACACTCAGCGTCACAAAAATCGCACCTCTCTGAGTTTGGGCGAAAAATGGCTGTAATGGCTAGAAACGAATTATATTTATATAAATATTGGTATGTTTGAAATGGGTATTTGAATAGCTTTACATTATTAATAAAAAAATCATGAAATCATTAAAACATTTATCATTATAGAGCGTCAAAAATAAACACTGTCAAATGCTCGTTAGTAAGGACGCTAGTTACACCACCTAAAAAGGGTATAAAAGGGTCGATCTGGATGAAATATGGGCCAGTCGTAATTTAGACTTTGCAGTGAACACACGTGAACAAGTAACCCAAGTAAGAACAAGTAAAGATGGACACCAGCTCTGAAGAAGCCGCTCAAGTGATTGCCCTATTGCAGTCGGGGATGCGGCAGTGTGACGTTGCTCGACAGTTGAACCTGTCCCGTTTTTCAGTTCGACGGGTGTTCCAACGTTTTCAGCAGACTGACTGGTGGTTATGTTAGAAAACCGGGATCTGGAAGAAAACGGTGCACATCAGAAAGAGATGACTGTTTCATCGTTACGACATCTTTGCGAAACCGTTTTACAAATGCTGTTGAGTTGCAACAACAGCTTCGATCAACTCGGAGAACATCTGTGAGTGTTTCTACGATAAGAAGAAGGTTACACGAAAAGAGTTTAACAGCCCATAGACCTGCTAAAGGTCCAAAACTTACTGCACAGCATCGCAGAGATCGCCTAGAGTTTGCTCGCAATCATTGCGAGTGGACTCTAGAACAGTGGCGGACCGTACTCTTCTCTGATGAGACGAGGGTCTGTCTCTTCTGCAATGACAGGCGTAGAAGGGTCTACAGAAGACAGGGGGAGAGGTTCATACAACCCTCGAAGAATCCGTCGAATACGGGGGTGGCTCGTGTATGTTTTGGGGCGGCATTTCCGTCGACGGGAAAACGGAACTTGTGTGCGTTTCCCGGACTCGGGGTGGCCGTGGGCAAGGGTCATTAAATCCTGGTCGGTACATTAATGAAATCCTGGAGGAACATGTGGTCCCGTATGCTGGTTATGTCGGTGATGGATTCATGTTAATGCATGATAATGCTCGTTGCCACATCGCGGCTATTGTACGGGATTATTTACAGGAAGTCGATATCCCTGTTATGCATTGGCCAGCACAAAGTCCAGACCTTAACCCAATAGAACATCTCTGGGATGACCTAAAACGGCGCGTGCGAGCTCGATATCCAGCTCCAGCCACTCTTCAAGAGCTCCAAGATGCGGTACTTGAAGAGTGGGAACAAATACCCCAAGAGGCTGTTGCGATCCTTGTAAGGTCCATGAAAGATCGCATGGAAGCCGTTATCAAGGCAAGAGACCCCCCCTTGGTTTTAAGAACTTTTTTTGTATTTATTAAGTTTTTTTTTAAATTATTAATTTGCAAATTGTACATACCCTGTCTTTTTCTTTAATTTCTCTTTCGTCTCGTTATAAAAGTAAAATTCAATTAAAATTCCTGAAAGCTAATGAAATTACCTTTCGAATGATACCCTCAAACCACACATTGCCATTGGCCTGTTGTGTTAAAATAGTATTTAAATTATTTTTTTCGGATGTGCGATTTTTTTGACGCCGAGTGTAGTTCTGGTTTGTTGAAAATTACAAATTTCCGAGTGTTAACAGAGTTGTAATATGATAATTAAATATAATCTTAAATAAATATAAAAAACATTATCCTCCAATTCGTTTTTTGAACATCCGCTATTACATTGAAGTATATGAATGTGACTGAGCGTAGATTTTTAGAGTCGCCAATTTCCGCTGCGATTTTTAAAGTTAATTAAATAATGAATTTAAAGTACCTTTAATAAACTTCAAGATAAAGAAATAATAATTGCTAGTAAGAAATTTGTTAGCATTAAGAAATTTCTTTTAGTTACCTTATTTCGAAGTTAAATAAAAATTAACATATAAATTTTAAGGAATAATGTCTGTCACACTTTCATCTACTGTAGAAAAGAAGTGATTACAAGCTTATTTATGGTCAAAACCACAACCCCCAGTGTGGGAATTAAACATTTATACACTATTATAATAAGTAAAGTTGTGATTGTCCCCATAAAATGAAACCTATTTACCTGGTGGTAGGATTCCTAAGCAGGAATCTGTCTAGGTAGGTACCACCCCAGGGCCAGTTATTCTGCCGTGAAGCAGTAGTGTGCAGAAATTACTGTGTTTCGGTTTGAAGGGTACTGTGAGCTATCATAATCACTGGGCAAATAAGACTTAAGGACTGATGTCTCAGGGTGACGGGCACAGTGTTGTCACACAGAAATGGTCTGGGTGACAGCATTTGTTATGGGTAAACATTGCATGTTACATCAGGGTGAACATTTTGCTTGTATTATCGCTCTATCCAATAAAAAAAAAACCTACTTGGAAATGAAGTTATTAACTAAAACGCATTAAGTGGCCAAGTTTAGGCGCAGGCCAACTTTAGGACCTACCCTCGTTAAGGGATGAATTTCTAAAAACAATCATACAACTGAGTTTTCAAATTTATAACTACAAAAATGATGCAGACCCCATACAAAGTTTTGTCCCTTATTTTACGCCATTAGTCTTTAATAGGTATCTTTATCTTTAATAGGGAAAGATAGCTCTTGAACAAATGTTTCCAAGGTTAGCAAATTGGCAAAGCAATCTAATTATTACAAATTAAAAATAGAACTAGAATTAATGAAACACATGATAAATACTTGAAATTCTGCATATTTAAACTATTGTTCATGCACTACGTTGGAATGTATGAAAGAAAATGTATTTGTACTACATTTAAAATATTAGGAAATTGTTGTGCTATAGGTGATTGGAGTTTAAATAAGAGTCAATTTTATAACAAAGGAAAAGAAATACTCACTGCTTGACTTTTGTGTACTTCTGTTTATGTTTGCTGTTTTCGAAGTCTAATTGTGGAGATCGGCTTAAGGCTCGTTCATTTATTTCTTTGTCTAGATATAAAAGCACAGTTACACCGCGCAGACTGTCTATAAAACCCTTTATAAAAGATACAGAAAAATTCTGAAAAAGTAAAACTATTATGAACAACTACAAACTTAAAATCAAATCGAAACAAAGATTCTCTAGAAATAAAACACATTCAAAGAAGTTTACTTACAGTAACGCTCTCCATTTTATAACTGCTAATTATCTATTGTTTCATTATTCGGAGTGATAATGCGATAAATATTGGACTTCGACTCAAATCACTATTTATGTATTGAAGTTATAAAAACAAATTTTCTGTATACGTAATACGCGCCTGGTTTGATATCTGATTTTGTATTGAACTTTTTTTGTTAATGTTAGACAAGCGATATATAAGACATACAGCATATTTTTAATTAATAACTATTTACTTACATTAAAGTGGTTTAAGATTTTAAAACAATATTCATGTAAATTCAATTTTGAATACGCTAGAAGTGTAAAAGTAAAATGTTTTCTAGATATTAAGAGTATTATAAATAAAATTTTCTGCCCTGGTTCAAATACCAAAGCCTAGCAACATTTCTAAAAAGTTGATAATTTGACATGGACCACAGATAATTAAAAATTGTTATTACTATTTCAATATTTACTATACTTTGTTTCCCAAGTTTTGTTTGTACAATTTCTAGTGCCATTTTCTATTCTATAATTTTTCTAGCATAAGTTTTTCTTAAAGTTGTTATGCATCATCATCGATAAACATGGATAACGTGTTTATTCTCAATAATCTGAGGTAAGTTATTTTTTTTTAAATAAACAAGTACGCAATTCACAACGTAGACATTGATTTGACCTCTTTTTAAGATATATTCTCTAATTTTTGTCTCCTACCGTTGTATCCTGTTCTATTATCTAATTTCTATGACTTTTGATGTGTACTTTTCAAACAATAAACAATATTTTGTATACTGTTTCGAACTGTAGCTGAATTAGAAAGTTTTATTGCCTCCCCTCCTTTCCAAATTAGAATGAAGATAACATACATTTTAATGTATTATTTCAATATGAATATTATTGAATGATTGGGATACAAGTGTATTACAAAACCTATGGTTACTTATTTTGTCGTCAAGTTGCTTTTTACTTAAAATTATATGTATATATATATATTAATTTATTACTCATCTTTCTATTAGTTACAATGAGTTCAGATTTCATTGAAATATATTTTTTGAATCAATTCATCTGGTACAACATAATATTGAATTGTTTGAATGGGCATTATATATATGTTATATGTTATTCTAGATGAATATTGTATATTATTGCTGTCTTCAGTGCTTGGTTCAAGTATTTCATAACTTACAACATATTGCATAACTTTCACAATTACAACAACTTATTATAAATTGATGGACCTTGCTTGAAATCTTTAAGTTGTAAGTTGAAGTGTTTACTAATTTTTTGAGAATCCATCACCCCAGTTAGTAGTAGTAGATAGGGTTTTAGTAAGGAAATAAACAACAAGATTTTTACTATGGGTGCCATCTTACCTTCCAAATATATTATCTATGGCCTCCTATTTAAGTTATGTGTGAGGAGACATGTACAGTAGATTACTAGACAAGTTGTGATTTATTATTTTTAGAGAAATCACAAAATGTAAGAAAAGAATTCTGTGACCTTTCTATTTAGGTTGGACATTTTTTTATGAAAGAAAGAGACTAGACAAGCAATCTTTATGGCTCTATACTGTTCTCATTACCCATGGCCATTGGTTCTTAAGTCTCATATGGCCTTAGACATACATACTTACTTAGACGGATTCCTCCATTATAATCCTATCACCAGTAAAACTTTGTACAGTACATTCCAACTTGTCTATATGTCCATTTGTGTATATTATGAAATAGGCATTGTATAAAAATATGTTTAGGTAGGTACCACCCTGGGGACAGTTATTCTGCCATGAAGCAGTAGTGTGCAAACATTACTGTTTCGGTTTGAGGGACACTGACAGCTAGCATAATCACTGGGCATACAAACCTTAAGAATACACCTGTGTCAGCACACTGCACCTGTCTCAGGGTGACAGGTGCAGTGTGCTGTCACACAGAAATGTTCTAGGTGACACAGCATTTGTTATTGGCAGAAGTTGCATTTATCATCAGGTGAAACTTTTGCTTGTTTTGTCACTTTATGTAATTAAAAAAAAGTTGCATTTACAATAGATAAAAGGATACAATGAATACAGACAAGACTGTCTGCCACCAATCTGCTATAGTTCTGATCATAGTATTGTGGTTTAAATACTTTTTTTAAGTTCACCTTTAGTTTCACAGGTTCTGGGATTCTAACCCAGGGCTTGCGGCATATAAGTACACTGACCTCTAGTCCATGTGGTCGTCAAGTTAATATCAATGTTTTCTGTAAACTTATTTGCTTACTTATGCAAATATTACAAGTATTAAAAAGCAATTGCATCATCAGTCAGTCCAGCTGATTAATGTTTATAGTTCAAAAATTACTACACAATACAAAATGTTTTTTTTTTTACTTTTTCACTTGTAGTTTTTATTATTGAGATTTTTATTGTCACAAATTCGCTCGCTCGGGTGTTTACGTGCACGTGGTACGGGTGGTTACACACAACTCAATTCGTTAATAATAAAAAATATTTTACTCATCACGAGTTTAATACATTTTTTCTTCCACGAAAATACACGTAATTGTCAAATTGACCCATCGTGATTAAACGTGATTTTCCCCCCCCCCCCACTCAGTTCGAACATCTATGAATAAAGGACGACATCTAATTTAAATCAATTTTAATAAATTTAGGTACAAGGAGCGTTCAATGTACTCTCAGTGTTGGCATAAGTAAAATATTGAGATTGCATAAAAAAATAAAAATAAAATAATTCGAGTTCTTTTTATTTTTTAATGTAATCCCTCACAATGCATTTGATACATCCCGAAATTAACTTTTCAATGCCCTTTAAAAAAATAACTATCTTCCGCGTCTGCAAAATGTGCATTTTTTGCCGACTTGAGATGTTCATCGTCCGAAAATCGTTTCCTAAGAAGGTTTTTTCAAATTGGTACCAAATCATAATAACTAGAATCTAAGTTTGTACTAAAAGGTTGGTAGTGTTCTTCGAAACCACAATCACGCACAGCAGCCATTTAAACACCCGTTGTGTCAACCGGGGCGTCGTTGTGAAGAAGCAACATTCCTGTGGTCAGTTTACCTCGCTTTTTTTCTTCAACTGCTTCTAAAAATTACGAAAAAGTGGATGAGTAGGATGCTGCCTTTAATGTTTTCACCTTTCTTTGTGTACTCGGCAGGAAAATACCTTTCGAGTCCCAAAAAACCGTTGTCATGACATTTCATGGCAAACGGAGTGACTGAATTTCCTCGGGTGTTTGTATCCTTCTTGTGCCACTGTATGGTCTCCTGCTTACTCTCAGGATCGCAGTGATGAACTCACGTCTCATCTCCAGTAATACTTCTATTAAAGATATTTGATGGATCTTTGTCACAGAGAACTAAAAGTTCTCTACAGCACTCGCACCTGTTTCTGAGGCGACGTGAGCCTTCGCGGCACCCATCTTGAACTGACTCTTGTAAGGCTAAGAAGGTCAAGAAGAATGGTGTGTATGATGGTAACGGATACATTAGTCATGTCTGCTATAATTTTAACCTTCATTCGGGCATCCAGTACAAGTTTATCAACTTTTTCACGTTTTCATCCGTAGCTGTGTGGTGGCGGCTCGTTAAAAGAATACTACCACTCCATCTCATCCGTTGGATCTCGTAAAAGGCGAGTAAGGAATTAAACTACACTGTGCACCGAACAGCGCATTGTGGCGATGGGCTCACCACCTATCACACCAAGTGCATTATATTGTTTTGGTGAAACGTGGATTGTGGCAGTCATCTGTTTTTGCAGTGAGTGCTCAGTCTCTGCCTACCCTTATGGGATACAGTCGTGATCTTATGTATGTATGTATTTCATCCGTAGGGGCAGTAACCGCGCCGCCCGATCTGCAACACTCCCTCTTCACCTTTTGAATTGATTTGACATATTTTAAATTGTTTTAGGCAGTCGATAACGAAGGTGCAAATTCCTGGTAAACAGTCACCATCCCCTCGTAAATATATTTTTTGCTTTGTCTTTGTTTTGTAAGGATCTGCGTGGCGCTCGATTTTCTTCAACATTGCTACGTCAGCCATTCACAGCTGTATGAAATTTTATATTTATACCCTCAGATAATGTCATCACCTAAATGATTAGTCAAATTACTGGTTTCATTAGTAAATTAACCCGATACCGAGAATACATTGAATGCCCCTCGTGTTATATATTTTTTTAAAGGTTAATAAAAAAATTGTTAAATAAAAACGAGGATGGACATTGGTGTCTGCAGGTCACAGTGACCACTGAAGGTGAACTGTGTGCTCGTTTAAAACCTTTGCTACAAAATAGTTCTTTTTGTTATTACTATGGCGGATTGGCTAACTCTATGTTACAATAAAATACCCCATGAATGTAGAGCAACTGTGCAGTTCCAAGACAAACTATTGGACTATTGGAGTCTTTCACTTAATCGTCACGCGCGGCAAGCGAATTAGCAATTGCAATACCAAAAAGGTCTCGCACACATGTTGCTGATGCGCCCGTCACCCTGAGACATAAGTTCTTAAGTCCCAAATGCCCAGTGATTACGCTAGCTCACAGTGCCCTTCAAACCGAAACACAGTGATGCTTGCACGCTACTGCTTCACGGCAGAATAACTGGCCCTGGGGTGGTACCTACCTAGACGGATTCCTGCATAGGAATCCTACCGCCTGTTCTGCAGTGGACCAGATAATTGGTTCTCACATGACTCAGATAAAAAGTAGTTAAAAAGTTACGATCGAAAACTTAACTTCCAGTTTTGTTATTGAATAAAATGACAGGGCCAGCTCAAAGTTCAACACTCCAAGTGACGTCGTCGCTTCGCTTCCCCGTCGAGTGTTTGAAGTTTCATTACTTTGATTTAAACAGTCAGTGCGTGAATGTGCGGTGTGTTGCACGTGTCTCCCGCACCGCCATTGCTTGCAAACTCCTTTGTGACGTAGGGGCATGATCGTTTAGTTTTCAAAGCCCATTGTGTTAAATAAAAATGAAAGTGGACAAAGATACAAGCCTTGCGGGGCCAGTGGACACTAAACCTATACTCTCCGACAGGAAGGGGAGCCTGAAGGTGACCATTACCCCAACACAGCACAAGACTCTCACCCATTTGCCGAAGCGGCCGCCAGTGGATCTGGCTTTCACCGATTTGACGTACAGGGTGCACGAAGGAAGAAAAAGCAGTAAGTGTTAACATAAAAAAATCTGTTATTCTTCAGCAGACAGCATTCTCAAAGTTTTTCTAATTTGTTTACATATTTTTATGATCTGATTTGCGATAACTTCCACACCATTTTAGTACGACAAAAAATTAATTATAATGGTATTTACGTCTTAATTATTTGACTAAGTAGGTCCAAATGAACTGAATATCAGATGACCTCATTAATTGTTTCTAGTTTGATTAACGTTGAATGATTCTTGTTTCAACACGGGCAATATATTTAAATTGTAGAATTAGTGCATAATACATTTTAAGACTTAAAATGTATTATGACGATAAACGATTAGTTATTCTATTCGTTTCATTTTATAAAATAATTTTCAAATTAAATAGTTGTTACCAAGTTGATTACACGCCTAAGATAACGGATTCCGATTATCGCTGATTACGAGCTTAAAACACTTACGTATATATATAATTCACTTTGAAAATGCGCCAAATGCATTTATTATGAATATTTGTTTTAAAATTATTGTTGACTTTGGAAGTATGAAAAGAAATGAATGTTCTATAAGTATTACTTATCTTTAAAATTAAATTAATAATTATTTAATCAAAAGATCGACTTCTACGCAGCAGCTCCAAACAGAGTTTCATTGTTTTCTCATGGATCCTATCATCAGAACTTGACCAAAATTATATGGGACCACCCTTACGAAATGCCCAAATATTGAATATATATATAATCACTAAAATCGCTTCATAAACAAAGACGTTATGCCCGGACATACATACAAAAATATAAACGTGAACCTTTTTTGAAGTAGGCTGAAGTGGGCTCAAAAATTTTAATTTACATTTCCGCTTACGTATGCGGCAAAAACTGAACTTTAACTCATATTAATGCGAAAATTTTATAAAAAATTGTTTTCCTGGTTTGTAAATACATATCGCTTCTCAGTCTTCCATTTATTTTATTATTCACATAATGTCCTCGGTATTTAATAAAAACTCGTTAATTGTCGTATGTAATGATTGCATTAAAAAAAACGTATTTTTCCTTCAGTTTATGCCGTAAGCAATGATTTTATTCAAATGAAAGGGTAAACAGTCTTGGAAATTCATATCTATATATATTGTTTGGTACATATTAGCATTGTAATCTATTTAAAAACAAATACATTTTAAAAACCAGTCAGGTTTATGTCGGACCCCGAATATTGTTACGTAATTATTTTGACGCCGCCAGTTTTGCCCCTTTAACTCGAAAAACCGTGTGGATCCCGTAAGTGTCGTAAAAGACGACACTTACGTAAAATTAAAACCAGGAGATGGGCAGCAGCATCTTCCTAGAAAATTTGAATAAATAAATTGCGTTTGCCAACCCGCCTGCCAAACGTGGTAATTATGACATCCCTCAAAAATTAAAGTTTCTAACTTTTGTGGCAATTAATGGGGGAGGCCTATGTTCAGCAGTGGACTAGTGATAGGCTGAAACGGTGATGATGATGAACTCGTGAAAAATATTAATCATAAGACAACTGAACTAATTTTAATTAAAGAGGTCTAACCATGGCCCACTAACATTGTTGATAATGTTTCTAATCCAAACAGTTTAACAGGGCCACATTAGTAACGAATTTGGAGTTTATCATACAAATGTTACGACTGATAAAAAAAAGTAGTTGGAAACGCGTATTTTTTGTAAATTTTTATTCAACGGTACTATTAACGCGTCGGAGTGTGTTCAAAAGAAAATCACCTGCGCTTTATATGTAGTGCATATTTAAAAAAAAAAATATTAATTTTTTTCTTTAAATTGATACTAAGTAACTACCAAATTTCATACATTTCGGCTCATATCTCTATAAATAATCACGCTGTGATATATTGGCGTGACGGAAGTACGCATCGAACGCTCTTATTGGGATTATTTAAGTCAAACTACGGAACCCTATAAACCTATGATGCGATTGAAGACTGCGTGACTGCGTGGCATGGTATCTGACTTCTACGCCATGGGTCCTGGGTTCGAATCCCTGCCGTAATCAATTTTTGTGCAATAAAAGAAATTGTTGGTTTTCGAGTCTGGTTGTGTTGTGCATGTTAAATGTATGGCTGTAAAACGCTCCCACATGGTTCATCTTTTTTGAAAACAAAAGTGTAAAGAAAGAAAGATTATAGCTTGCTGATTGCGACCATGGCAACATATTGCTCCTATCAGAACTTCATTTTCTATTGAATTTACTTACCTTCCCGAGTGTTATGTAATTATAAGATCCGCATGCATATTTTAAAATTGTGGGGTATTACCCAGTTTTATGAGAGCCTTGTACAAGCGTTTTGAACACGCTGTATTAACGAATATAACGTTAGTATATATATATATATATATATATATAATTATAAATTGATATCGCTGTATAATTTGGACGGCTAAACCCTGGACCTACCATCTGCATAATTCAGACCCTAATATAGAACCCTGGGCAACTCCCTTATTGAACCATTAGAAGTCGATATCTTTTTATATCATTCTTAAATTGTATGCATTAAATTAACGAAAAAGCTATTAAGCCGCCTTAAACCGTCTCCATGCTAAAACCATAATATGACATTTCGGATGGAATATATGGAATTATGAAGATTTGGATAAACTGTAAGACAATAGTATATCTTATCTTTGGAATCGAGGCGGTTCATTTAAGTTAATATTATATCTTTAAGCGTTCATGTTTCATAACTCGCAAGTTAGTAGCGACATGTTACGATTGAAAAGTACAATTTGTAATTACTGCTGGCTTTGTATATTATTTTATCGTTTGTACATTTGAAATTGAATACCAGTGTTCCGATTTCGATGATATATTCATTAACAAACAGGTTTCTGAACATCGATGCAATGGAAATTCAGCGGTGACTCGCAAAAAGGGTTCATTGTTATCGCTCTATTCGCTAGGCGGAATATCGTTCGCTATTGATGTCACGCACTTACAAATGCCCTCACACTATACTATTTCCATTTCTTTATTTTGAAATTGTGGAAACTTGAACGAGCGTCTTTTTTACATAATGTATGCATTATTTTATAAAAATATGACGTTTACACAAGTACAAGGTTATACCAGAGTCGGAGAAACTGATAGGGATGGAGCTATATCGATAAACGTAACACGATAACAGACCCGATGTTTTTTTACAAAATGTAAGAAACGAAACTACTGCCGGATACTGTTGTACAAATTTATTAACTAATATTATATTTCATTTCAAGATGTTACACGTATTCTTGATTGATAATGCCAACTTCTTTAAAATTTTCGAAGCTTTTGTAAAATAAGTAGGTATAGGTAGGTACTCAACAATGAAACGAAATAATTATACCGACAGGTAATCTTTATTTTATAATATTATAATAAATATATGCGATCGATATCATTACTTATTTGGTCACAACACTACACCTATCAAATTAGAACTGTCATCGAGAAAATAAAGAAATGGAAATAGTATAGTTCCAGTTCTTTTAGGACCGCCATATTAGAAATGGTTTTGCCGTCACCGGCTAAGGGCCAGGATATTTTCCCTAGTCGACTTAATCGACACCCACGAGACAGTGATCGATACTCACGCCACTATCACACGGCAAAATACGTGATTACGACATGTTATCGAGACTGTTATTTAGGTTTCCGTATGCTACGAAAAGGTTACAGGTGATATACTTATTTAAATTCCGGTTGCGTATACTGCTGTTGCGTACAGTGATTCTCGGATCAAGATAATTTATTCGTTGTGGATTTGACGTCACCTGATATGTATCTTTATGACTAAAGAGTAAAAAAATCTAGTAGTACGATATATTAATTGTTTATACAGATTTTCTATAGTAAAAAGCCTTTATGTACTGCGGAGATACGAGTACATTCGTTATTCTGCTAAGACTGAGAGCATTATGCAGTTGTTACCTAAAATAGAAAAACTTAAAACGTATGGAATTGACTTTTACGACCGCTCTAAACTAGGATTCCTATGCAGGAAGGTACCACCGCAGTGCCGGTTATTCTGCCGTCAAACACTAGTGTGCAAATATAACTGTTTTTCGATATGAAAGGCACTGTGAGGCAGGTGGTGTAATTACAGGGAATATGAGACCGAAAGGACTGATGTCTCAAGGTGTCAAACAGAAATTTTCTCAGAATTTGTTATGATACGTTGCACTTAACATCACGTGTCAAACTTCCTCGTCGCGTCACTTTTTCTTTCCTATAAGAAACTTACATAACCCCTCTGATCTAGAAGGCAATAGGTACAATGACAAAAATATGTTGATCACAAACTCGCTCAAAAAAGTAGACAAGAATCTGGTATAAGATACAATAGTCTATGACAAATGAAATTTAAATGTACGTAACGTAAATAATTCTGTAACAATAGGTATATAAAAAAAGTCCTTGATTTTTCTATCTCGTGCGTGCGCTCGTAAATATGCTGTGAAAATTTAACTACTGGTTATAGCAGGAAGAAATCGTCGTGGTCGCTTATTAAAAATAAATTACATATTAATACTTAATTACCGTTTAAAGTACAAAATAATTGGTGTCCTTGAACGAGCAAAGCGTATTATATTCTAATTGTAGATGGATTAGGTCCACAATCCCACTGAATACAAGTTCAGGTACAAACTTTTTTTTTAATTGAATCTGATTCGTTTACGCAACTTGAAATCACAATTTCTATCGGCTTCTATAGCATATTTAAAGCAATAGGCGCCATTAGATAAATGGTTCAGTATACGGCCTATGGACCTAAGCGTCGTGGGTGCGAATTCACCATTTGGTTATTGTCGTGATCACTCTCCTGGTAATTTTAATAGCATTCTTTGCTTGCATCATGCTGTGGTAGCTCGGTGGCCGGGTGCTGGCCTTTAATTTCATAGTACGCGAGTAACCTGGGTTCGATCCCCGGTGCCAGCACCTCCAGAGCCAGAGGTGCATATCCGAGGAATAGAAATGTTTCGAGGACGTGTGAAGTCCGCCAACCCGCATTGGAGCAGCGTGGCGGACTATTCCCCGCTCCAAAACCCTCTCAGAAATGAGAGGACGCCTGTGCTCAGCAGTGGGACATTTATAGGCTGTTAGTTTACTATTTTTACTTTTGCTTGCATCTTAAAAAATATTCCGTTGGTATTGCAGAACTTTGTAACCAGTATGAAGGGTTACTGAACCGAAACTCGTGTAAGTACAGGACATATGAGAACATATAATTTTCAGACATAAATTTATATGTGACTTCGCAATTGTTGTAGACGGACACTAACCTAGACTGATTATAATGCAGGAATCCGGCAATGGGCCGCCCGTATAGCTGGTACAACTGATAACCGTTGGGGAAGAAAGGTCCTCGTACCGGCTAGCGCAGTGCTGCAGGTGATCGATGGATGCAGGTGGCTCAGGTCCGTGCTTTGTGGCAATCTACGGGGCAGGCCTATGTTCAGCTGTCAAGCAGTAGGGAGCGAACATTATTGTGTTTCGGTCGAAAAGGCACTGATAGCTGATGCGAATTATCTGACACAAATTTGTGAACGGTTTTTTTTTGCATAAAGTAATGAAACGAGCAAAATCGTTCACCTGATGGTAAGTGCAACATCTGCCCATAACAAATGCTGTGTTACCCAGAAAATTTCTGTGTGACACTACCCTGTGCCCATCACCCTGAGACATAGGTTCTTAAAGTCTCGTTTGCCCAGTTATTACGCTAGCTCACAGTGCACTTCAAACCGACACAGTAATGCATGACCACAGTTATGTTTGCACACTACTGCTTCACGGTAGAATAACTGGCCCTGGGGTGGTACCTACCTAGACGGACTCCTGCATAGGAATCCTACCACCTTACTTGTGAGCAGGCACTTACCGTCAGGCGAATGGTTTGTTCGTTTCATCACTTCGATTACATAAACGTTTTAAAAGCTTTATTCTACGGAATAAATTACTTTTAAAGTAGCTACATGTTACGGAAAGACGATATCCTTGGCGTCTCGTCCGTCAAGGCAGCTGGTTAGTAATTATTATATGGTTACACCTCGGACACGTTTCGCTGTCACTCAGTTTAATTGCTGACCGCTGTACGTTATTAGTGCATCGTGCATATATCATCATGCATATACTACGTATATATGTACATGTATTATACTAGCTGTTAGGCGCCCTCTTCGCTGCGGGTAATGTGTCCAGCCAGTTTACCCATTCAAGGAGTATTTGTTCGTAAGTCGGGAAAGGAAAATGTATTCCAAATTTAAAGTCAGTAGGTGTCAGTAGGCCGTGTGGTAGCGGCTTTAGAATATCTACCTACCCCATCTCATCCCATGGGTGTCGTAAAAGTCGACAGTGGGAAAATTAGGAACTAGAAAATGGGCAGCAGCATCTTCCAGGAACATCTGAATAAATAAACTGCGGTTGCCAACCCGCCTGCCAAGCGTGGCAACTATGGCAAGATCCCCCCAAAATGAAGAGCTTCAAACTTTTGTGGCAATCTATGGGGGAGGCCTATGTTCAGCAGTGGACTAGTGATAGGCTGAAGTGTGAGGTTTTGTAGTTTTTGAAAGATCGTAATGACTCGGTGGTAAGTAGCTTTTATATATAGATTAGTGCATCGTAATAACGCATCAACAAGACCGAAATGGTGGTCACAATCAATATATATAAATATTAGTAATACTCGTACTATACATGAGGAAGTAACTCTCTCTGTCCCTCTGTCTGTTTGTTGCCTTTTTACGGACCAACCGCTGGACCGATCTTGACGAAATTCGGCGCAGAGATAGCTTGCATCCTGGAGACGGACATAGGATACTTCTTATCTTGGGATATCAAATCCTTCTCACGTGATATTTAAAAAACCTTTATACATTCGGACGAAGTCGCGGGCATCAGCTAGTATCTTATATGAGAGAAATAAGATAGTATAGATAATTAAGGAAAGACTCTAAATTATCAAATTATTAAAGTGTATTACAGCAACAGCGTGCCACCATCAGGAGTCCATACCAAATGCCCCACACTACTACAACATGACTACTAGCAATACATGCACATTGCGGTAGGCGGGACGAGTAGGTGGTCTTCCAAAACTTTATGATAAAAACAATTTTTAATTATATATGCCAACTTACTAAATTAACTTAAGTTCCTTTCCCATAATGTAATGGATTACAGACTCTTCTTTCATATTTTAATTTTAGACACGATGTTTTACACTAGGTTACTACTGAGTCTGCTTCGACAATCGAAATACGAAGGTTCCTACCTCGATATCACCCTTCATTAAGCATTCATTCTATTGGTCGCATATGGATCTGAAGGAAGGCCCGTAGAAGTTCCATCCGAAGTAATTTGGTAGCAGGGTTTATTTCAACGTCCGTAGTTGCTTCGAATCGATCCGAATCTTCGTACTTCGGTTTCCGTAGTAAGCCAGCCGCCTTATCGTGGTCAGGACATTGAAGCACCCGTAGCCAAAGTCAAATAGCTATGACGCCATCGCAAGCACATTCTTGATCTTATTAACTACCTTGGACATTAATCTGTCTGTTGGTACGTAAATTACATAAAAAATACTATGTTGATTAAAACGCAACATACTTACAGTACAGTTTAAAGTGATTAGTTACCCTGGTAGTAACTTGATTTTTTATGTGTTATAGACCAAAGTTTAATTACACTTCCGCCGTAGTATGTTACGTTAAGTAGTAGTGAAGTTCAAGAAAATTCTTATTTATTCCATCTTTGCAGAAATTCATATTGTATTCGTTTTGGAAAACTGACGTCGATGAAGATTGGAACTGGTGGTAGGATTCTTACTGGAATCCGTCTTGGTAGGTAGTAGGTACTACCGCAGTGCTAGTCATTGCCGCTCCCTGACCACGATACGGTCAGTCACGATCCAGGCTACACGGTACACACAGTTAATAGCTTTAATATAACACGCATCACGACGCGCGACCGCCGTAGAGAGCGGCAAGCAGCAGTCGACAATTACACCGCGTACACACGATACACCCGCGTTCCAGGGCGGTTCTCAGCGCCCAGAGGTACCGACATACAAGTCGACAGTCCGAATGGAGGCCCGCAGCCTCCCTCGGACGGTCATTAGACGACTTAAAATCATTTTGAGATATTCTAAATCGCGCAAGCACGCAGCGGACGCGACAGTCCGAATTTCGAGGTTTTTGTAGGAGTTCATTTATGTATTTATATTTGGATCTAACCAAACCTGGCACGCGGGCCCCTGGCCCGTGAGCACAGTATCCGATGAAGCTGTAAAAGCCAAAAAGGCTGACAGGACCTAAATTATATATAGTCATTCCGGTGTGAAGGGGTGTTGTGCAAACATTACAGTGTTTCGGTTTGAAGAGCACTGACAGCTAGTGTAACTGGACATATGGGACATCAGCTCGTATAGCTGATGTCCCAGGGCGATGTGCGCATTGTGGTGCCACACAGAAATGTTCTGGTTGATACAGAATTTGATAGGGACAGACGTTGCACTTACCACCAGGTTAACGATTTATTTATTTTCTAGCTGTGCGCACTAAAAATTATACAAACGCTTTAAGGATTTGTATCCAAAATGTTCTATTACATTAGATATGTAAAAAACTGTCTATTGCCACATTTTGTTTTTAAAATGTAATTGAAACCGAAGGTCACAAAGGAAATAATTTAATGGTAACTTTAAAATCTTTTATCTCTTCGTAACTTCTTTATTTGGTTGTAAATGTGTGGTAGTGAAACGCGTTTGCTGACTATTTTGCAATTGCTGTTATTAATGGCGGCATTTGCTCCGTTCATTTAATTGGCTGAAGTTTTAATAGCAAGACATGGACGAACGTTCTTTGTCATTAGATTGCCCTGTAATCGTCCTCAATTACATTTGAAATAATTTTTATATTTGTTACCTATTTTTATGCAATGCTCACAACCAGTATATAACAATTTAAAACAATGATTTTCAGTAGTGGAATTACATAATCGACATACGCCAAGTAGTGGCCATGGGCTCGGGTCGGCTTCGCAAATTTCAGCACGTTTTCCATATCTCGTGATCTGGATCTGGTGGAAAATCAGTCGGTTGTGATGATGAAATCCGTCAGAGATTATTGATTGCGCCATAGCCAGAAATGTACAGTGGCAACGGGATGGTCGCATCTCTCGCAGAAGGAACATGTGGGAATAAATGTATTGTTATAAATAAAATACATTTTCTATATAAAAATATTTTCTATCTATCAATATTTATTTGCAATACTTTATTATTAATTCATTGCACGAGGAAAGTGATTATAAAATGGCGTCAGTCGAAGGATGAACTTATCATAAATGTTTTTTGCAACGCGCCAACATTAGAGTACGGAATAGATTATAGTAACTAAACTTGACTTAGTAATTAGAGGCACGCAAAGTCTAGCGGAGTTTCGTATTTTATTTCTTTAATACCTTCAAACCTGTCATTACGTCTGAGGTAGACACAATCCATAGCGAATGCCACACAACTGTGTAACAACGAGTTAGCTCATTTCTGGAAGTATGTGGCGTAACAAGCAAGTCGTTCACCTGATGGTAAATACCATATCGGACCATCACAGTTGCGGTGTCACACATTATTAATCGACTTCAAAAAAGGAGTCGGTTCTATGTTCGGCGTTTTGTATTTTTTTATGTATGTTTGCTGATTTTTTTGTTAACTGTGGACTCATTTTAAAAAATCTCTTTGTTTGAAAGAGGATAACGTAAGGGTGGTCCCATATAATTTTGTCCAAGTTCTGATGATGGGATCCGTAAGAAGACCATGAAACTCTAAAATTAGCTTAAGCATGTTTGGAGCTGTTTCGTTGAAGACGGTTTTTCGATTAAATTATTATTAAATGCAAAGTTCTGTGTAACACAGCACTCGTCTCCATACATCGGTTCTTAAGTGTCATATGCCTTTTAATTACGCTTTGACGGCTTTGTCTTGGATCCGTTTCCCAGTCCAGTTCCGTTCCCAATCCGTTTTCCAGTCGGAGCCATCGTTTGAGCAAATAGTAAAAGGCCCCGTAAAAAAACAGTAATTGTTGGTTTTACGGGGCTGGTGTTATAATTGTCCTTGTGTCTCTGACACTGCATCCTAGCCTACCTCCGATCTTATCGCATGAGCCTTAGTTACATCGGGCGCGGGTAAGTTGGAACGAGTCAGTGCCCCTGCGTTTGCGCGTACACTTGTGGCACTATAATACCTCTGACGCAGTTGATAACTTCCCAATGTATTCGGTAGTTGTGGTCGTGCCGCGTGCATCGTGCGAAAATCGGCCAGAACATCAATTACGCTAGCTTTAGTGCTCTTCAAACCGGAACACTCAATAGCGGACACTGCGGTGGTACCCACCGAGCGGATTCCTGCATGCATCCTATTTTATACACTAAAAAAGGCATATGCTCAGTAGTACGACATGTATAGGCCCACGATGTGGTAGCGGCCTAAGGGAATCTACCACTCCATCCCATCCCGTGAGTGTCATAAAAGTCGACAAATACGACTCACTAACTTCTAGAGAGGGACTAATAATAAATTTAATAACTACAAAACAATATTGTGTGGTGGCGGCTAAAGAGAATCTTCCACTCCGTCTCATCCCGTAGGTATGTAGTGCGTAAAAGTCGACAGAGCCAAAATTAAAGCCAGGAGATGGGCAGCAGCATCTTCCTGGAACATCTGAATAAATAAACTTCGGTTGCCAACCCGTCTGCAAAGTATGGCAACTATAGCAAAATCCGTCCCATATAAGAGCTACAAACTTTTGTAGCTATCTATGGGGGAGGCCCATGTTCAGCATTGGACTTGTGATAGACTGAAACGACGACGACGACTTTGAATTTACATCGTCTTGAAAGTGTTTTTTCCTTTGTGTTTTTATATAATTCGCTCGCGATAAGCACTTCCTGGTCTTATCAGTTGATAAGGATATATCGTGTTGGTTGCGATATTCATTGCAGCTCGCTACTTGCTATACGTTTGACAACAGCATTAAAATTCCTTAATCTACAGTGTTATTAGCTTCATCTTTCCTTTGAATGTTGTTGGTGGTAATTATGTCTAATTTGGGCTGCTCTACACTGCGGTTTTGGGCTGCTCTACACTGCGGTTTTGGGCTGCTCTACACTGCGGTTGTTATCAATACTTTCTACCGACGCTCAAAACCAATTTGCGACGATTGTATTGTTTTTTTTTTAAAAACTATACCTCTCAATAGGATTTCTCATGAGTCGTAGGTGCGTTTTACAGATATAAATTTCACATGCACAAACACCCAGACTCGGAACAACTATATGTAGGCCATACAAATATTTGTCCCGTGCCGAGATCGAACCCGCGACCGGCGGCGCAGAAGCCAATGGCAACAACTCTTCTCGGCTCCAAAACCTTCTCAAAAATGAGAGCAGGCCTGTGCTCAGCAGTGGGACATATATAGACAATAACATCCACTAGATTTTTTTATAATAAAAATAGTCTTCCTTTATTATTGAATATTAGCGTTTGACTTCATACTTTTGGTAAAAATAGAACCTATATTACTAACCGTATCTTTATGTTGTTCGTGTGAAGCGTGTCTTATTGCGTGAGAAGCTTGAATTTTTAGAAAAATATAGAGTCGTAGACTTTATTTCATATTAACTTCAACGTTAAATCCCGGTTTCTAAGAAAAAAATATCTTGATCATTTAAATAAGGTAGTTCAACATAGAAGGCATTTTCTGTACTTGTGTTGGTGTTCCTTCGTGGCAAAATTTAAGATTCTAGAGAATGTACCTCTTTTGGTTATGATGGCTGACTTCATTAATTTTATGTTATTGAACATTAATGATTTTTTACACTTGAAGTTATGGCGAAAACTAGATTTGAGAATTTTATCACGAATTGCTTAAATTTTCTTATATTTTATATTTATTTGCTATATTCTTCGCAAAGTATATTATAGTTCTAAATTTTTAAAATTTTTCTGCTACTGTTATCAACTTGTCTAATACTTGTTCAAACGAATTTTCAATAAGAAGACAACAGGTAGGCTGTTGAATCTTATTGAAAATTCGTTTGAACAAGTATTCTAGTGTGATTTTAATTAATGTATATTCAATAAATATTGACACAAACATGTGTGAATTGATGATTAACTTATTTTTGCAATTATCTTATAATCGAGCTGCTTATGGCACGGAAAGTAGATAAAGAAAGGTCGCGGCTAAGTGCATAATCTCAAGGAGTGTTTATGGATGATAAAATACATCAAATTTCTCCTTAAATAAGTGAGCGTATGATTGAATTAATTAATAATCATAACAGTTTTATCTGTGGTTATTGTTATATGTTGTTCTAATTTTTAAATGATTTAGGGCGGATTTCACCGTTGAAACTAAACGCGATCAGTTCAAGAAAAACGAAGTTTAAGCGTTTAAATGAGTTCAATGCTACAGTTTGCATTTCATCAACATCAAATGAACGCAGTCAATAATACGAATTAAAAATAATTTTTGTGTTTACATAGTTGTGCAATTGACTAAACGCGGTTCAAATTCTGAACGCCCGATTTCCGACGTTCAGCTCTTTAAACGCGTTTAGTCAATTGCACAACTATGTAAACACAAAAATTATTTTTAATTCGTATTATTTATTGTTTGCATACCTATACGAACAACCTATGCATAAAAACACGCTGTTTTATGTCGCAAAATACGAAATAAATCGTCTTTTTGTTTTAGATTGTGACGATATTTCATGTAAACTTCGTTTTTCTAAACGCGAACAAAATGGAGTCTGTGAAATCGGTTAGACGAAAACGGAGATCAAATGATACATTGTAACTCAGTTAAGTAAAACGCGGTTTTATTAAACTTGGTTTCCCAAGCAATCGGTTAAATCGGGTCTTAGACATTAAGTCCACTAGGTCATCATGTAAATCGTTTTTGTTTTTGGGAATACATTTTGTTCTCATTTTTTCTTATAGTGGCACTGTCCCTGTCCGTATCACTACCCCATCTGTTCTGTTCACGGCTCAAATTCTGAACTTTTCTATTTCCTCATCTGTTTCGTGTATGTCCCGGCCTGCGCTATCTTTTTCTTTTTCAACGTTTGTCTCGAGTATAATCTCTCGTAATGAATTATTGTGTCCAATGATATGGTTCTATATAGTTACCATTTGTCATTACTTCTATCTTAGTAAAAACGTCACTATTTTGTGGTAATTTTTAATTATTTATATTTTGTTGCTGAACATAGGTCTTTTAAAGCTGGCATGCACTTCATAGCAGTTAAAAGTATAGTTTGTTCTTATGCAGGAATCTGCCTAGGTGCCGTCAAACAGTGTTGTGCAAACAGGCACTGGCAAGGGCACCGACAGCTACTGTAATTACTGGTCATAAGAGACTTAAGAACTGATGTCTCAGGGTGACGACGCAGTGTGGTGTTATAAATAAATGTTCTAGAGGCCACAGCATTTATTAAGGGCAGGCGTTGTGCCGTGTGCCGTGTTCCGTGTGGTGGTGGTGGCTTAAGAGAATCTAAGATGGGCAGCATCTTCCTGTAACATCTGAATAAATAGACTGCGGTTGTCAACCCGCCTGCCAAGCGTGGCAACTACGGCGAAACTCCCCAAAATGTGAGCTACAAACTTGTGGCAATCTATGGGGGAGGCCTATGTTCAGCAGTGGACTAGTGATAGGCTGAAATGATGATGAGTATGAGGCGTTGCTCTTACTGTCAGTTGAATGATTTGCTAATCTCTCTTTTCATAAAAAAGTCTCGTCGCTCACTTTCATAAAAAAATTGCCCTCGTTGGGCTGGCAGTGTGATGAATGCAGTGACCTCGCACTGGCTCACAACTGCACATGCCACACTCATCACAGCACAACAGCCTACTACTAGCCAATGAGATTTAGGTTCGATGAACTTTGTTCGATGACTAGGGGTTCCCAAATAATGTTCCGTGGAACACATCTGAAAAGGTGTTCCGCGACAAATTGGAGAGTTAATACAGGGCTACACGTAAAGAGCTTCTACTTTATTTCGAAAAGCGGGTGATAAGGCAGAAAGTGTTCGCAGTGTTCCTTTGCAAAAAAGTTTGGGAACCCCTGATTTAGACAGTAAAAAAATATTCCCGCTTACAACTCCCCTTGTAGTAATAACTTATTAAGAAAATAGACTAATAAATAGTAGTTATCCTATTAATAATTGTCGGCTCTGTTGGCGTAGTGGCTAAGCGATTGGCTTTTGCGCTATGGGTCGCGGGTTAGATTCTCGTACTGGACCAAAATTTGTATGTCCTAAAGATAGTCTTCCGAGTCTGGGTGTTTGTCTATGAGCAATTAATGTGTCTTCGTTGAAATAAATCGCTCAATATTTGGACATACTTAAATGATGACTAAAATACATGTACATAATATTACAACCACGCATTGATTGCCACATTATCGTAATTGCACGCACAACGGGAAGTGAAGTTTGACCTATGAGCCAACAGCGATACCGCATTTCTGTTTGTTTTTCTTTTATATTTCGATGTATAATCACTATTATGTTAAATTGTATATAGTATGTAATAGTACACTGGTAAATAGCTTGCGGTGAAGGAAATATCGCGAGGAAACCTGTCTTGTGTGCATGTCTGAGGAATAAAAATATATCGAAGAGTCCGGCAACCCGCATTGGAGCAGCGTGGCGGACAATCCCGACTCTAAAACCCTTTCAGAAATAAGAGGAGGCCGGCGGGACATTTATAATATGTAACTTTATGTTAAACTAGCGATCCGCCCCGGCTTCGCACGGGTAGATAGATATACAAAGATAAATTAGTACTTTATTTGGACAAATAGAAAAACAACAATTGCTTACACTAACATTTTTTGTAGCGACTATTCTTACCGGCGGCTCTGCAGCTGGTCAGGTAAGATTAGGTTATTTTACCAAAATAATGTTTTATTTATGGGAACATAGGCCACTAAAGTTTAATGGCTTAGATCTTTCCTATAACCAATTTTTGATGTTGTGGTGGAAAAATAAAACGACCGCTCTCTACCGCTACGCAAAAAGAGCCGCGCACTTCGGTGACGCCCAATCCGCATGGAGCCGGGCGGCAGCGCGGCGTTCGGGGACACCGCGGCCGCTGTATTTTTTATGTGTTTCAGTTTTATAATAAATTAATTAAAAAAAATATATAATTAAAATTACAAACTATAATTCAATTGTTTCCAGTTTACAAAAAATAAAATGTAGGTGTTTAAGGTAGGTAATTAAAAGACTGTTCGCTCACACCGCGGCATTTTTTTTACTTTTAGCTTTTTTATACCCATCTTAACTTCTAAACGATAGGTCCGATCCGAATAATTTAAAGAGGAATTTACATGTACATAATCAACCTTGATTATGTATTAATTTAGTAAGATAAGGATTAATATCATTATACGGAAGTCATCATCTCTCGATTCTACCCGTGTATTGAGTAACTAATTTGAACAAAAAGCGGTTATTATACTTAACTTAGTTAGACATATAGCCTTGCGGACTTGTTTGTGAGTAATGATGAGTGCTATGAAAATGTACTACATTATTTTATTTATCATCAATAGTTTTCGCAGCGTACGACAAATAATGACTTTTATTAGTAAATTTTTGATACCTTAAGTTACATCGTAACGATTTACGCAGGGATCTCAATTTTAAAAAAAAATTAAATACAGCTCACGTTAGTCGCTGATAATGTAGCTGTCTATATGTGAAAGAATTTTAAAATCGGTTTAGTAGTTTTTGAGTTACAACAACACAAACATACAAAAAATCAAATATTTTCTATTTATAATATTAGTTTAGATAGACGCGTGACTTAATTAGCTGTACTAGTGGTGACCAGACGGTCGGAATTCGACCGTAATTCATTTTTTTATTGAATTTAATGTATTTTAACACATATATAAATTATAGCTTTCTGCACTCCTCCATACAAACTGTGTCAAATCCCACACTCCTCCGTGCGCGAAAGCGCATGCTTAAAAATAAATTACACAGATTCGTCTTCACGTATTAATATATAGATAATTAAAAACTCAAATAACATAAGCTAGGCTAGGTTATATCACTTGGATATATCTGATAGATACCATTACGACTCAAGATATTTTAAATATAATTATTATATGTTTGTCTTGTTTTTATTGTTTTTTTTTAATCGACGTCGTGAGTGCATGTTACATATACGATCAAAGCTGAAAATCAACGATTTGCACAAACGTTGGCTCCGGCTGGGATTCGAACCCAGAACCCGAGACATAGAAGCGTGGTACTCTGTCCACTAGGCCACGGTTGTCGGTGTATATGTGGTAGAGCCGTGGTATTTGCAGTCGACTTGCGGGGAATGATCACGCTTGCACAGAACACTGGCAGTATGGTTTCTTTTGTGGAGAGAAAACATCCGGTGACCCATTTATTTTATATCCTGAAGTAGAACAATATTACATTTTTTATGTCCCCTCTATCTTCCGAATATTGTTACCAGTTATTAACTGCGCAAGAGATATTATTGCGCGAAAATTGTACGTGCTTTCAGTGACGCTTATGCGATAAGATCGGAGTATAGGATGCAATGACAGAGCTACGGGGACAACAAACTAGCTCTTGCTAGGATTCAAACCCATGACGCGCGGCGTAGAAGCTATCTGACTACAAGGTCACACGCTCGTAACTTTTTTTTTTGTAAACAACGTTATTCATAATTGGTATAACATCCCGGCACCTGCCCATGTTACTTTGATCTGATAAACACAACGAGGAAACTTTAATTACAAAATTGAATACTAAAAATGTCCATACATAACTTTAAAATTATTTGTTTTGTTAAACTTCACGCGACCCTAACTCAGAAAGTCGTTGCCCCGAATCAGACAAATTCAAAATACGTTTTCTTCTCCAATTAATTTATATTATCCTACTACGGCGTCATACTAACAGATTTAAGCTTCATGTTATCCTAGTACTTGCGAGTTCTTTCGATGGCAGCTCTATGGAAAAACGCTGTATAACAGCGTAGTCACCTGAGTTTTAAGCAAATCCTTTAAGTCGACATATCTCCTACAGGTATCATGCTACAAGGCTCATTATATTTTTTAGGGCATATACACATCGTGCCTAAGCCCAGTCTGCCGGGATGTATAGGACCTTACGAATGACCCTGGATACATACTAGCCGTGCCCCGCAGTTTCACCCGCGTAAATATCAGACTCCGATCTGAAGAGAAGATATACATATATCCTTCCCTATTTGAATCGGATTTTAGGGTTTTAATTTTTTTGCGCGGAACCTTATTTTTTTTAAATTAAAGTCGCCTAGAAGTCCCGTCATAATCTGTATATACCTTATAAGTACTGTATATACCTGCATAAGCGTTAAGTAAAAAGCTGTTATTTTGTTATTACAAAGACACACTTCAATTTTATTCATTGTATATCATGTATAGATATATAAAAGCGAAACCACTGAATCATCATAAAATCTCCGAAACTACAAGATCGGTTGTCTCGAAATTGGGCATATATATTCCTTTCCCTACGTAGACACCCACTAAGAACGGATTTTACGAACATTTACTCCTAAATGGTTAAACGGGCTGGTGCTGTTTTTCTCTATACAGATTTTCACATAACAATAGCTTCCGTTCGACGTCAGTTCGGTTCGGGTAGTATTTAATAAATGTACGTTTCATGGTGAGGAAAATAGGTCGACGCGTCATTCTTAGATGACATATTCGTATGAGGAAATAATCGCAATACACAAATAAATTGAGTTCCACGCCATAAGAAATGCTGTGTCACCCATAACATTTCTGTGTGGCTCCACACTGTAATGCAAACACAGTAATGTTTTTGCACTAATGCTAGAGCGCAGAATAACTGGCAGTGCTATGGTATAATACTTGTGTTACAAATTTTAGAATGGACTGGCATACGAACCCAGGACAGGATTTTTGTTTTGCACAAATATTAGCTCGGAGTGGGAATTTGAACTCATTACCACCCTGAGACATCAGTTCTTAAGTCTCATATGCCCAGTGATAACGCTAGATCAGTGCACTTCAAACCGAAACACAGTAAGGTTTGCACATTACTGCTTCACGGCAGAATAACTGGCCCTGGGGTGGTACTTACCTAGACGGATTCCTGCATACGAATCCTACCACCAGTAAATCTTTGTCTTTATTTTTATGTTTTGATCAATCGAGGACGTGACGTTTTTGTAGTGAGTTTTGTGTGGTACAGTGTATGTTGAGTTTTTTGTATTTCAATGGTGCCAAAAGATTTTCTTCTTACAAAACGTTGACCCGCTATATAGAAATAATTCCTGTATAGCAAATTCACATATGTACGTGTCACATATACGAAACACTCAGAACCGGAACCAATACCTATAGGTCATTCCAATGTAGTCCCGTCCGGGAATCTTACCCACGACTCGCAGGGCAGAAGCCAATAGATTTGCCATTGCACCAACCGAGAAGACAATATGTTCGTATGCGTGCGATACACTTTTGTGAGCCACTGTATGCATTATTTGCCACTGAACCCATAATTGTCTCGCAACTTTGTAACGTAGTGAGTATATTCTCTTCGGTTTTTACATTTAACAGTGTGTAGAGATACACAAGGATCAGGTTTCGTGCGTGTTTTCCCGCGGGATTCCCGCATGTACAAAAATAAAATTGCATACTAGTTTGGTATACAAAGTACTCGTAACTGCTGATGTCCCAGCTTAAGAGTGGTAGTTATTGCATTTACCTATCAACAGTTCAACAATTATGATGCAATTATTGGAATTTCTGTCCATTACAATATAAAACCTTTGACATTCTTTGCTTAAAATATTTATTTTGTGTCTCCAAAAATGTTTAACATTACGTTGTTTACAATTTTAAATAGGACAGGGTAACATTTAACGAAACTCGTTTCTTAGACCATTTAAATTGTGTTGCCAAATAAAAAAAACCACTTCTGCCCTACAGCGATCACTGCGACATCTTCTTATTACTAACTATAGTTGTCACCTGCGTGGTATGCAGCGTTGCCAGTAGTTTAGCTTTGCGCGAGATGTCACGATATTCTTCTGGTAACCCCTGATCACACCCTTCACACGCTTCGCCCGATGTACACTACACGCTAGGGGTCATCGGCCTCGAGGGAAGCCAGTCGGCCAAGTTGGCTAGTAAAATTTGGTCCCCTGTGCGAGATATCCACCATCGACTCCACTACACGACATACTTATCCACAAGATACGTTCCGATTTACCCGTTTTTTCTCCAAGCAAGCAAGAGTCAAAGATAATGTTAGGTCAATTAAATTGCTAGTCTCTCTAGTTACAATACGGCCGCTGAGAGATATCACATTTTACGGTTCGTAATCGAATGTACGATCTCACCTTAAAGCTGCAAACACATTAAGACGAAAATATTTTTACTGTACACTGCCACTAACTATTTTTTTTCTTTTTATTGGATAAAGTGATGAAACGAGCAAAACGTTCACCTGATGGTAAGTGCAACTGCCCATAACAAATGCTTTGTCATCCAGAAAATTTCTGTGTGACACCACACTGTGCCCATCACCCTGAGACATAGTTCTTAAGTCTCATATGCCCAGTGATTACGCTAGCTGCACACTACTGCATCACGGCAGAATAACTGGCCCTGGGGTGGTACCTACCTAGGCGGATTCCTGCATAGAAAACAAGACATGCTATAATTACGACAATTTACAATAAAAAGTACACACAACTCTAAAACTACGCCAATTTGTCAAACGTCAAATGTTCACTCTCTCAGCGGCCGGACTACAACAACAATATTTTTAATAGTTGAATTTACGTTTGATTTTTTCTTATTTTACATTAAAAGGTATGGTTATGATGTCGAAACTGATTAATTAAGATATAATAATTACAGCATATGTGTACACCTGATAATAGTTAGAATCAAGTTTTAGTTAGGTTAACCTTTAAATGTTGTAACGTTTTTTGACCTTTCCGTTTCCAACTCTTTGTAATCGTTTCGTGTACGAAATAAATAAATAAAAATGTAGTCTCTGTGGTAATATTGGAAAAAACTAAATTTTTATAATACCAATAGTGTGTTTATGTGTTTAACAACTCATAATTTGAATAGTAAGGAACTTTCCATATGAGATTCACAAATCACGTTTTATATCTGTGAAAGTTTCCTAAGTGATTTATTCTTCCGTGAAGCAGTAGTGTGCAATAATTACTGTGTTTCGGTCCGAAGGGCGCTGAGAGCTAGTGTAATCACTGGGTATTAAGAGCTGACGTTCCAGGGGGACGGGCGCATTGTGGTGCCACACAGAAATATTCTGGTTCACCATCAGGTGAACTGTTTCCTCGTCTCGTCCCTTTCACCAATAAAAAAAACTACTAGTGTATATTTTCCAATGAATCTTAATATTAGAATCTTTATAGTATAGGTGTACCCACTTACTCGTAATTGTAATTACGAGTAATTCCGCTTGATATTTATAAGCATTTGCTCAGGCGTTTGCTTATTTTATGTTCTAAAAGTTGAATCGTTTTATATTCATTATCATAATTAGTTTTAAATAAGTAATAGCTGTAAGTATCCTAAATAAAATGAATACGGATTGGTTTATTTCAACATTATATCTTAACATTATAAATGGTCGCTTAAATATTCATCTGGTTCTCCTTGCACTTAAATATAGCCAACGAAACTAGTATTATATTCAAATTCAAATATTTTATTTGCTATAAATAGGGTTACATTGATGTTCAAATTAAGACCTGTACCTGTCCTGTGCTTTAACCTATTTAGCTGCATATATATAACATGCAAATATTTTATATATTATAAGTATTATCATCTTTTTATCATATAACCAATTAAAATCATATCCAAATTATGAACAGAGGAAAATCAAAGAAAAAATTCATTCACATACAAAAAAAATATATTAAATACAAATTGTCAAAATCGAATTATTATCGCACCCAAAAAACCTAATAACACTACTTCCATTGAATTCAGTATTATATAAGGGGCGTTCAACGTATTATCGGTATAGGCATGAAAGAACAAGCAGAAAATTCTGATGTAGGAAGGGAAGTTAATTTGCTAAAATCCTCATGTAAAATATAAAATGGTGTAAATTACCTAGTTTTTGAAGAGCTCCGCCCGCCCTCCCTCAGTAGCGTGCACAAGCAAACTAACACCGCCACAAGATACCCTCCACCACTAGGTAATATACATCACTGAAGTCGACAACACGACACGTGTTCAGCCCCAAAACGAGGCATTATCAAGTGTCATAAGATTCTACGACACATGGCGAGACGTAGACGTAGACGTAGAGTCCATGACACATGGTGGTCTTTAACTAATGAGATACCTAATTTAATTACCGTCATCATTAGTATATCACCTCGATACCGAGAATATATTGAACGCCTCCTCGTACTTTACAAATATCATTATTATTAAAGATTATTATTATAAAAGATATTTTTAATATTAAAATAAAAAAAAATTGTAAAATAAATTTTACAATTTATTTGTTAAACAGGAATTTCAAAACTAGTCACATAATTTATAAAGTTAAAACATTAATAAAAGTATTGAAGAAATATGTTTAAAGATTAATAATATATTATTTACAATTAAAGAATCCTCTAAGGTATAAAAACTTTTTGCTAATAGCCATTTTTTTATTTCAATTTGAAAAGGTTTTAACGTCAATTGTCTCAAATTTCTGGGATTGTTATTATAAATTTTATTACCATTTATTACACATCAAATGACAGTTTTTTTTAAAGCAAAGAAGTATTTTACATTTGGGATATTTTTAATTTTTTATGTCCTGCAAAATCTTTTTTCCCTTCAAAGTCATCACTGCATTTATAAAAAAAAGTAGGATGTTTTTTAACAAATGCACCTACTTATAAATAAGTCCTTAATGTTAGTTGGATTAAAATATGACATCTTGTTTGTAAAATTATCATCGGCTCGATGGTTAGCGTACCTGCCTGTGAATTCATAGTAGGTTCTGGGTTTGAACCTCAGCCGGATCAATATTTTTGTAACATCCTCTTGACATTATAGCCTTTCCTGAGAACTTACAGTACGAGCCTTATATCGCTTACGAGAAGGTGAAGACGAGTGAGTGCCTGTAATTACATCTGATACAGACTACTGCACCTGCATCACGTGTTTGACGAAGCCGAGTCCTAGACCCTTTTGTCTAAAATTAATTTTAAATTCAAATATTATTAAAATTCAGTTTTTCAGTAAACCTGATTTTAGACAAAATATTATTATATTACTATGATTATTATTATTTTTATAACGATATCCATACTAATATTATAATTGCGAAAGTAACCCTCTTTGTCCCTTTGATTGCTTGTTACCTTTACATAGCTCAACCGTTGCACCGATGTTGACGAAATTCGGCACAGAAATAGCTTGCATCCTGGAGACGGACGTAGGACTTTTTGCGGAAAATGAAAGAGTTCTCACGGTATTTATAGAAAAAATAAATCCTTGCGGACATAATCGCTGGTCTCCCATCAATATCATCATCATCTAGTCTAGTCATTTGTTTTATTAGAATAGTGAATATCTTTTTCAGGTAATAGTTCACCTGGACATAGTCTTAAGAAGAGGAGATTTGTCGCAATCACCACGTTTGGCAAGTAGAATGGATAAATATCTGACGTAAATCGGTCTTGAAAGTCCTTGAAAGACTTGTTTCGTTGTCATACGTCAGTAAATCTAGTTATGGGTCACGGCGTCATAATGTTGCGGGGCCCTGACCTTCTCTGTTAATTGTTAAGTGTGAAGTATAAACTGTCAATTATCTACGTATTTATGAAAGCAAAGCATCGATCGGTCATTTACGTATCATCTTCTTTAGGTTTTTTTTTGATTTCACTCTTAAGTCCATTCATAGGTATAAAGGCAGTTTTTTTCTAGTGGGTTGTTTCTGAGACGAAGGCCGCTAAAAGCTAGTGTAATCACTGGCCATATGAGACTTAAGAACTTATGTCTCAGGGGGACGGTCGCCGTGTGGTGCCACATAGAAATATTCTGGTTGACACAGCATTTGTTATGGGCGGACGTTGCACTTACCATCAGGTGAACGTTTTGTTCGTCTTGTCAATTTCGAATTTAAAAAAAAACCTAATTACTAGTAAACACTGGCCAAGGGGCCTTCTTCATAGAGGCAACTTCATAATATTAATTTGCTTTATAAAAGCACTAAGGAGTTGCTTAGTTCATTAGTTACTTAGCATGGCGGCTTAGCGCCGATTTGATAGAGATGCCGATATTCGCGTATATGGCTGTGGCCATATGTTAAGCGGGTACGCTTTTATAATGACCCAAAGACTAACTGCCTCACACAGAGAAGTTTAATAGATAATTAATCATTTTTTTTTATATATTAATACTAGATCAGCAATCACCGCGCAAAAGCGTACCCACTTAAAATATGGCCACAGCCGTATACCTAAATATCGCCATCTCTATCCAATCGTCGATAAACCACCACGCTAGCGAACTTGAGTAAAATAGACAAATATATCTTTGCTTCAAAATTTCATTTACTGGTTTCAAATCTACGTCTTAGCGATTGAATACTGGTTAAGCTTTCTTTGATGCGTTGGTATGAGGTTTGCATATCTGTTTGTTTAACTCAGTGTTTTGGGGTTTCTCTTTCAACGCACTATCGCAAACGGTACATCCATTCTCACAATCCCGCAAGATCGAGACTATCGAAAAATCGACTTGATACTTCGTCGATCTTTCGTCTATGGACGTTGGTGTATATAGTCCCTACTCCCCAGTGGTGTAACTTAACATCAGTGTACAAGTTTACGTTCGTTTATACAAGTTTTTTTTAATTTGCTTCCTACGTCTGTCTTTGCGGTTCAAATGTTGTAAGTTTTGACCTTCTTTTCGTTTAGCATTTAGCATTAGCATACTAATGTACGAGCTTCGGTGACAATGGAATAATATTGAACCATAGAGCTGGTCTTATGATGGAGCCGGAAGTAGGCCATAGAAACACCTCAATACGGCAAGATAGCAAAAATATGATTTTTGTTACAAGCTTTAATTTGTGACTTATTCACCTTTGAAACATAACAAGAACAATTGCATTATTCAAGTGGTATTAGGTTCGATTTTTTTACGCAATTGTTACACATAACAGTCTTCTTCTTCTTAGTGTGTCGATGGTTACGTAAATTTTGTCCGCCCAAAAGTCAGCCACGAGTATTGCTCACTTCGATGTCGTTCTGAGTTCAGCACTTAGTGGACAGGATGCTAACGCCGGGAGCAGCAAACACTGCGTTACCGTGCTTCGGATGACAGATCTCTGCGATAAGCGTGAGTCCACGAATGTGTGGCCGACTTTGAGTTTCATCCCGGTGGGTCTCCTGCACGAAAAGAAAGTCGCAGTGCGTTTTGCGATACAAGTCTGAGAGAATCTCCGCTTTGTCTTGTGAGAACCCTTCGATGTCAACCAAGACGACACTTAGAGACGGCTTTAGTTGTTGACTTTGGTTTGCCATCGTGGTGAAAGGATTAGCCAATCAAAATATATGTCTCGCTGATTGCCCAGGGTGCGCCGGACGTACAATACGTCGGTAATACGGTTTGAAAATCGACTATGTAGTTAACAATATGTTTTTCTCTCCGCCAGATGAAAAGATGATCCTGAAGTCTGTATCCGGTCGGCTGCGGTCCGGCGAGCTGACGGCCATAATGGGCCCGTCTGGCGCCGGCAAATCCACGCTGCTCAACATTCTCACCGGATACAAGTGAGTTCACAACTCTTTGAAACTTATGAACTCCTAGTACAGCTAAGTAATATGGTTTTTCTTCTCAATTTACCCTTTGTATGAATAAAAAATATTATATTATACTTTGTTTTAGTTAAGAAATTTGTATTGTATAGTCACGAAGTTCATTAGAATATATTACTATATTTTAATTAACTTCGTGCTCCACTACTAGATGGCGCTGTACTAAAACAAACATTATATTAAATGCGGTGTTGTAATTTGCATAACTTTGTAAAGTATGCAGAACTGTAAAGAAAATTAAATCGGCTGTTATTAATTGGGTCGTAGCAATGGGTGTCTTATTCCAATTAGTTATTTATAGCATTAACCCTTGTGATTGTGGATTTTCATCAGTTATTCTCGTAGTGGAATGCATCCTTTTACTTTCCAGAGTTTATGAATGCCTAGTACTCAATGTTGTGGAAAATACAATTTGTAGCGATTTACGATTGCGGGCTTAACTACGTCAAAGGAAAGAAGAAACAAATATACCAATTTACCTCCTTTTGCTTGTAGGGTTGTCATCCGTACTTTTTAATAAAGTATTGTACTTTTATTCGGCAATTGTACACTGTACTTTACGAGAACAATAAAGTACGTAAAGTGGGAGGACGAAAGAAGCAAACAATTTCGGAATTTGCCAAAAAAATAAATAATTATCTAATCTTAAATGTGGTCAATTATTTGTTAAAGATTGCTAAAAGTAATAAAAACATGTTTTTAAACACGGTTTGAAAATAGGATTTGCGTGGTTAAAAACTTTATTGACTACAGTTGCGAGGATTCGTGTTGCATGTACCTACTCGTATATTGTGTTATGCGTATAATGGATTCTCTCAGGTCAGACAACTCTGAACTTGATAGTCCGTAGCCACTTTCAATTAACGTATTCTATGCGTATCGTAAATGAAATTATATGACTAAGTGTTTTAAGGTGCATATTCGAGTTTACAAATGTTCATAATTTATTAAATAAAATGTTAAGAAAAACACAAACTTCGATAAAATGGCTAACACGATTTCAAATATCTAACGCTGTACAAATCTTTCGAACTATGCATAACTAACTATGCTAGCCTATCTCCGATCTTATCGAATGTTACGTCGGACATGGGTTGGGTAGGTCGGGACGAGTGTGTGCCCCTCAGTTTGCGCGTTCACTTGTGGCACTATAATATCGCCTGCGCAGTTTATAACTACCGACAGTATTCGGTAGTTGTTGCCGTGGTCGAAAATCGGCCAGAAGGACATCAACTAAGCATCCAAAGTTACCTGTATTCTGCTAGCTAGTCGTCTAAGATTACTCGTATCGTGGATACGTTTCACAGACATAAATTGCACATGCACAAACACACAAACCCTGCGCACCTATATGTAGGCCGTAAAAATATTTATTCCGTGCGGGAATCTAACCCGCGATCCGTAACGCATAAGTTCATTGTCTTAAGTTTCATTTCATACAACTTTATGTTTTACATTTTGTGTAACATAATTGTTAAATAAACAAACATCTGTATTATTTGAGCTCTATCAGTTAATTATTTTTCTTAATAAAATTGGTTCTAGAACCTTCCTCCCTCGTTTTTAGCGTCTCAATACCTGAAGTACCCGCTCGCCTCTTTAAACACTACTTAGAACGTTTTCACCGTTCGCTTTGGAAACCGAAGTTTTATAAAACCACGTTTTACTTAACTAAGTTCAAATGTATAATTTGATCTTGCTTTTCGTATAATCTAATATATATATATATATATAACCTTACAAAAAAATATGTTTTGGGTTTACATACTTGTGCGATTGACAATCACAGCTCTGTCAACGCGTTTACAGAGTTAAACGTCGAATATTGGGCGCTTCGAAATTTGAATCGCGTTTAGCTGTTACTGCATTAATTTGATTTTGATGAAATTCAAACTGTAGCATTGAACTCAGTTAAACGCTTAAACTTCGTTTAGCTGGAACTAATCGCGTTTGTTTTCAACGGTGAAATCCGCCCTTAGTCGCTACTAAACAGTAAACAGTATGGCTATTCTGAGGATGTTGTTGTTATATACAGCGCGCATATTACTGCAGCCAGTCGTCTCACATCCGGGAATTTAAGGAATGCTATTGTTTCATGTGGCAGTGCTTTGAATTCCAGCAGGAGACAACATTTGTGCAAAAACACAAATTGTTGGTATTCTCTGTGTCGCTTCCACTGCATCCAAGCCTACCTCCGGTCTTATCAGATGAGATAGTTAATAGAATCAGGCGTTACTTCGCGGAAATCCATTATAGTAAAAGAGAGAAAGTTAATTTGCTAAGATCCGAATGCAAAATGTGAAACGGTATGTATTACCTAGTTTTGAAGAGCACGGCCCGCCCTCCCTCAACAGCGTGCACAAGAAAACCAATACCGCCACCGGAAGCCGATATTGGTTCCTTTATTATCAAATGAGTTTTTTACATCGGGCACTGGTTGGTGATCATACATCAGTAAGTGATCTTACATCAGTAAGTGATCATACATCAGTAAGTGATCACTAAGTCGCATAGATATCTACATAAATCCTGCATGAAGAGTCAATCAGGTGCATTTGACATCCTCGAGGATCTTGATCATGATTATAGGCTCACATCACACTTTTCTCTGTACAAGTCAGAGAGGTAGCGAGTATTCGTTAATAGATGGAAATTAGGTTGGAAATTGCGGTTCTCACTTCACAGTTGTTACACGCGGTCTTGGGGCGCTTTCTCTCTTACCGGAGAGATATTGACTTAAACGGTAAGCCATCTTGAACTGGGACAGACGCCGTCATCATTTCTTTACTTTATTCGCCAGCAATTTTTACAGTAGTTTTATTAGATAGAAAGAAATAGTTTTATTCGTGGCTACGCAAACATAACACAGATTAAAAAAACGATACAAAGTTAAAAGTTGTCATAGATTGTAACAACGAAAGTGCTTGTGGTGGCGGCTTAAGAGAATCTACCACCCCATCTCATCCCGTGGGTGTCGTAAAAGTCGACAGAGGTAAAATGAAAACCAGGAGATGGGCAGCAGCATCACCCTGGAACATCTGATTAAATAAACTGCGGTTGCCAACCCGCCTGCCAAGCGTGCAGAAAATCCAACTATGTAGGTATCGCCGCAGTGTCGGTTTTGTCGTTTAGCAGCGTTGTGCAAACACCACTGCGTTTCGGTTTAAAGATCGAAGACTTAATAACTGATGTGTCATGGTAACTGATGTGTGATGGTACAGATAAATTCGTTGGACTTACCGTCGGGTGAACTAATTGCTCGACTCGACGCCTTACATATAAAATTAACTGTTAACAGCTTATTGCAGCCTTTCTAGTGTTGGAATTAACATAGAATGCAACGCAATGAGTGACCACTCTGTTGAGCCGATTCTCACTTCAATTTATATACTCGTAAGTACTACGACCTAATTAGTGTTATAGAGTACTTTCGGGTCTGCTTGTGTTGTGCATGTAAAACGCCCGCAATACACCAGAAATCCTACTGTGGGTCATCGTTTTTTAAAAGAAAAGGTCGGGACAATCACGCTTATCTCTTACTTCCATTAAATCTTACATCCGTCTTACATCGATGAGGATGCAGGAAATTCTTCCGCTTTCATTTTAGCTCCGTTAAGTGTTCGCACCAAAATAGGCACATGCCACCTACTTGGCGCAGAGGTCACTGCGGCCAAGGTCTTTCGGATGTAATTATGAAATTACTGTACGCGGTCTGTGTACGGTATATACCACAGTATACTTATGTTGTGTAACTCGACGGCCCGATTGATTCTTGTCCGCTATGGGACTTACATTTGTACGGCCTGCAGATAGTCGTTCCGGGCCTAAGTTGTTGTTGTGTAAAAGGCACCATCGAAGAAACAAAAAAAAAAACCCTAGTGTGAGGCATAGTTTTTTTCTTAAAAAATTAAAGAAAAAAAGGACTGTGGCTGATTTAGGAATATTTTTGATTGACACTCAATGTCAAACCGAATCTGAGGTTTTCGACTTGAAAAACAAAATCATAAAGCTTGTAAATAATGTATTGCACAAGAAATAAAGTGTTCTTGTGAAATACATTACTTACAAACTTTATGCTTTATTGTTTAGAGTTTTGAAATACTAGTTATAACCGCGACCTCGTTCGTGTTGACAAATTTTCAATCAATATAAGAGAGTCAAAGTCAATAGGCTAATATACGATATCCGGCGTTTTTTTTTAATGGATAAAGTGACGAAACTTGCAAAGAGTTCACCTGATGGTACATGCAACGTCTGCCCATAACAAATGCTGTGTCACCCAGAACATGTCTGTGTCACACCACACTGCGACCGTCAACCTAAGACATCAGTTCTTAAGTCTCATATGCCCACTGATTACGCTAGCACTCAGTGCCCTTCAAACCGAAACACAGTAATGTTTGTACACTACTGCTTCACGGCAGAATAACTGGCCCCGCGGTGGTACCTACCATGACGGATTCCTGCATAGGAATCCTACCACCACATCATCGAAAAACTGTTCATAAACTCTGAACCGGTGAAACAACCAAATGAAACATAGCTTACTTTGGCCCTAGAGTTATTATCTTTAACCTGTGTAATATATAAGTTAATTGGTTTACTAATTCTAGAGTTGTATATAATACAGACAGTCGGACAGAGAAAAAGGTACTTCTTTATAAATTTATATGATGTTTGGTTATTCCGTCATCGTTCCGGTGGAATAGAATAGAATAGAATATTTTTTTATTCAATATAGGTCATTTACGTAATACTTATTGAACGTCATTTTTTTTAAACTACACTGGTTCGCAAAGAAATGCCTCTGTCCTGGGAAGAACTAGTAAGAAACCCAGCGGGATTATTTTTTTCAGTCATTTTAAATATAGTGGAATTGTTGCTAGTCATTTCGTCACCTTTACGCTACTATTCAGAGAGAGCGTCGCCCGTTTCCGGTCGAGTTTACCACAGCTTGGCTCTACCACGTGAATCTTTGAAAACATCAATTCTGTTCCTTAGTGTTCTTAATGTAGCATTGAACTCCACAATAGAAAAGTAGTATTTCTATTGACATATTTCTTATGTTCTGCTCGGTTCAGGTACCAAGTTCCTTACACAATTAATAAATTAGCCGTGTGGTGGCGGCTCGTTAAAAGAATACTACCACTCCATCTCATTCAATGGATCTCGTAAAATGCTGGTAAGGAATTAAACTGCACTGTGCACCCAACAGCGCATGGTGGCGATGGGGCTCACCACCTATCACACCAAGTGCATTATATTGTTTTGGTGAAACATGGATTGTGGCAGTCATCTGTTTTTGCAGTGAGTGCCCAGTCTCTGACTACCCCTTATGGGATACAGTCGTGGTCTTATGTATGTATGTATGTTAATATGTCAATAAATTAATAAAATTAATGTATGGTAATAAATTACACAAAATCCAAAAAAGAAAAAAAAAGGTTAAGTAATCCATACTAATATTATAAATTTATCCACGCGGACAAAGTCGCGGGCATCAGCTAGTAATATTTCTTTGCGACTAACGACCGATTAAAAACACATTAGAACACGGTCATGTTAACTAGGCAGTTTGTGAAAAAGAAAAAAAAAAGGTAAAGTAATCCATACTAATATTATAAATGCGAAAGTAACTCGAGTTAGATAATATCTTGAAAACTAAATCGTAATATAAAATCCATACTTATATTATAAATGCGAAAGTAACTCTTTCTGTTCCTCTGTCTGTTTGTTACCTTTTCACGATTCAACCGCTGAACCGATCGTGACGAAATTTGGCTCAGAGATAGCATGCATCCAGGGGACGGACATGGACACTTTTAGCCCGAAAATTAAAATAGCTCCCACGGGATATTTAAAAAAACCTTTATCCACGCGGACGATTTCGCGGGCATCAGCTAGTAATATTTCTTTGCGACTAACGACCGATTAAAAACACATTAGAACACGGTCATGTTAACTAGGCACCTGGCGCCAAAGATGACGTCTTTGGCGAGGTGCTTATTTAACATAGTTATCGCCGCTCTGGGAGGCTATGCAAAAAAAAAAAGCAGTAAATTACAGCAAAAACCAATAAGAATAATTATAAAAACTGCTCAGAGATATTTAAGTCATTATTATTGTATTCTTGTTGTTTTGTATTAAATCTTATCTTATTTAAAATTATCATGAAGCGGGCTTCCATAACAATTTTTTCCAAGTCGCCGAAGAAGATACTCGTATGTTCGTTTTTATCATATGTCAAGTGTAACATCCCTCTACAAGAGTATAGAAGCTGTATTGTCAATGTGGTTTCTCTTATATAGAGCAAACGAAAAGATAATTTAAAACCCGCGTCAAAGAAACCCGTAATTTCAATAGAAAATATGGTTGGATCCGGCTTGAGATCCTATTATTAATAAATTAAAATAAAAACCAAGCATACCACTGCAAGACTTCACGACACAGTAAGATCATTCTGCGTAGAATGGACCAAAACTAATAATTAAAAGCTGTAGGTACCCCGGATTAACTGTGACGACAAACATCTCATTCCGCCCGTAACCATGGGCGCTGTAAATCCTTCGAAACCCTGTTACTCGTATAAATACTTAAAATTAAATTACTACATTACAGCTAACGAATTACTTAGAACATCAGGCTATTTTACCAGAGGTACAATCTGGTTTCAGGAAGGGGCGCAGCACGGTGTCAGCTTTACTCGATGTAACTGATAATATTCTGGAGTCACAAGACCAGGGATTGTGTACTTTGTTGGTGCTGCTAGACTTTTCCCGGGCGTTTGAAACCATCAACGTTACTCTTCTGTTGTCGAAATTGAGTTATTACGGCTTTGACACAAAAACGGTAAAATGGTTTAGCAGCTATCTCAGCAACCGATTTCAGTTCGTTGAACTAAGGATGCCCGATGGATCGCCTCTCCGATCTAGTTTGGCAGCATTTAATCGAGGAGTTCCTCAAGGATCGATTCTGGGCCCTATACTTTTTATTTTATACTCTGCAGATATCACAGGATGCATAAGCAACTGCAAGTACCATATTTATGCTGACGATATCCAAGTCTACATTTCTTTTAAGCCGGAGAACCTAGATACTGCCATAAAATATTTAAACGAAGACTTGCAGCGAATAGTGACATGGGCTGAAAGTAATAATCTCGTTCTTAACCCAATAAAGTCGAAGTATTTATTAATGGGCAGCAGGCAACGCTTAGCTTCCATTCCCTCTCGATCGGCCCTTCAGCCAACGCTCTTAGGCGTACCAATTGAACGTGTGCTTGAAGCTCGGAATCTGGGTCTGACCATGGATGCTGAATTACGATTCGAGAAACATGTAGCTGACTGTGTACAAGCTTGTTTTTATAGATTAAAAATATTGTATAAAATAAGACCTTTCCTTAGCACTGAGTTACGTACACAGCTGGTAGAAGCACTAGTGCTTTCAAAATTAAACTGTGCGGACTCTGTTTATGGACCTAGATTGCTTGCACGTACACAGCGTCTTGTACAAAGGGTTCAGAACGCTTGCGCTAGGTTTTGTTATTCTGTTCCCCCGCGCAGTCACATTACACCTTTTTTGAATAAGCATTACATCTTAAAAATGAAATCAAGACGTAAACTGTACCTAGCATGTCTTCTTTTTGGTGTAGTCAAATATGAAAAGCCTGTTTATCTACATGAGAAGCTATCTATGGTTACAGACAACAGACGCTGTACTAGCAGGCAGTGCTCCCAGCAATTAGCTATTCAGACACACAGATCAGCTGCATTCAGAGGCAGTTTTCGATATGCAGCAACAAAGTGTTGGAACAATATTCCACCACCAATTAGGAATTTAAATAATATTTTTGCTTTCAAAATGAAACTCAAGACCTTTCTTACTGAATCCCAGAGACATCATGGCAATCACCAGGATGTTTCTTTTATCTGACATGTAGGATTTACTGTCCTCTTATGCTAGGTTAAATACTCACGCATGCGTCGATGCTCCCTGAATGATACTTGCAATTTTATAAATATTTTTATTTACTCATATTTATATAAATACCATTATTTTGTATTATGCATATATATTATTAATTAATAGAATACATTTTATAATCTTTTGTTTTTACCCAAATTATCCGATTTTGTATGTTTCAAATTACATTGTATTACTTTTAAAAATAATATAATATAAATATTTTTCAGTCGAGTCTCGTTCGTTTGCCAATTCAAAGGTTTTTTGGCTGAAAATCAGCGCTGTGTGGGACTATTCTTACACAGTCCATGCTGAGCCAACCCCTTTTCGACACAGAACTATTTTGTTTACTTTTTATTTATTTTCATTTATTATTCAACTGTATTATGTTCTTGTGCCGAATAAATGTTTTTTCTATTCTATTCTATTCTATTCTATAAAATTAGATTTTATTAAAACCTGATGCTACTAAGTATTTCCTCATTATGCTAATCAAACTTATTTAGAACAAATTGTTGCACTTGGCTGCTGCAATTTATGAATATAGTCGATCACGTAGATTATAATTTAGAGTAGCAACAAAAAACAAACAAGCAAGCAAGACCGACAATTAAAAGAATCGGTCAAGTGCGTGTCGGTAGCCACCACGCTCAGTGAAGGGTTCTGTGGTGGGGAATAGCGTTTAATCGAAAATATCTCATATCTCGAATACTACACGACGTACGAGTATGTTATTCGAAGAAATTCGTTGAAAGTGTTTTCTATGCCTTTTTCCCATATAGGGTAGGCAGAGAACACTCATTTAGCCCACTTTTCCCCTTCCCGGGAAACGAGACGTGACGGATGGCGAACCACTTCGCCGCCATTTTGGTACAAGTCTAAAAATTCTTACTCCCTATTGCGTTCGCACGAGCAGTATAGTGATTTATATATGTATTGTACATACTTTAGTCGCCTCTTACGACACCTCGGTAGGAAAGAGGTAGGTGCTATTCTACTCTGCCGGATACCTATTGGCTGCTTCGGTACCACCTTAAATTTTTAGAATTTTTCTCCGCATAGTTAAAAAGTAAGAGGGCCTGCCCTCTCTTATTTTTCAACTAAAGTAAGCTAGAGGAAAAGTTACGAGGGGGAGGTGCGGGAACACTTTTTTAGAAGTAAATATCTCCAACTATTGGTTTAAATAAAATAGTTATTCTAAAAATTGCTTTATAATTTTTATAGACCTTTATTTTTATAAATTTTTCACACGCACGGGACATGCCGGGTGGCGAACTAGTTCTTACGTCCCATTAATGACACTAGTATAGACCGAAACAGTAATGTTTGCACACTATTGCTTGAAGGAAGAATAACTGGTATAATATGCGAAAACTATAAATTGGTGTTTAGTAATAACTATTATTTAATTAATTGAGCAATGTCTTAATTTAATTAAGCAAATCAAATAACTGTCTGTTTTCCGAATTAAATAATATAAAATATGAACTTTTTTGAACATATAGCCTCCGAATACTGTCGCAAGCTATCAACTGCGCAGGTGATATTATAGTGCAACAAGTGTACACGCAAACACAGAGGTACTCACTCGTCCTGACCCACCCGCGCTCCATGTAACGTTCATGCGATAATTTATTGTATATCATCAAAATAAGTTTAATATAATAAATTATTTTATATTTGTGTGACGCGGGAGATTTTAAAACCTTGCTGCCTTCACATATCACATACAACAGTCAGATAAAATGTCAGGAAATTTACCGAAAAGTCAGGGACATTGTCAGGAAATATCATTATTTGATCTGGTAGCTCTGCCCGGAAATTACATATTATATTTTTAATGGAGAAAATTCCTTATTACATTTCTTGGAGATACAATCACACCTTTTTCTCATATAAGGGGTAGGCAGAGACATCAACCTTAGCCCACTTTGCGTCAATGCGGGAAACGAGACGTGGCCGGTGGCGAGCAACCGTTTCAGCCAGTCACTAATCTACTGCTGAACATAGGCCACCACCATAAAGCCCCATAGATTGCCACACACGTTTGTAGCTTTCATTTTGGGGGGATTTTGTCATAGTTGCCATGCTGGGCTGGCGGGTTGGCAATCGCAGTTTATTTATTCAGGTGTTCCTGGAAGATGCTGCTGCCCATCTTCTGGTTTTAATTTTTCTTCTGTCGACTTTTGCGACACCCACGGAATGTAATACTCTATCTAAACATTCATTTTATTTCTTGCCTATGGATCCGAAACGACGGCTGTCCGTAGAAGTTGCATCCGAAGTAATTCGATAGTTCGGCACGGTTTATCGTTGACCTTCGTCGTTGGTTCGAATCGATCCGAAACTTTGTACATCGATTTTCGTAGTAGACCCCTGCACAGCTCGATCTTTCGCTATTCTTTCGGCATGTCCGAGCCAGCGAGGCCTGTGGGCTTCTATTTCGCTATGTTTGACTCGGCCACCAATTTTGTAACATAAATTCACTTGTTTCAACTGGTTAAAGGAATCGTAGTAAGACAAGCAGCAGTGTGTAAACTTTACTGTGTCTCTGAAGGACACTAATAGCTAGTGTAGCTATTCCCTCTCAAGTCCACGAGCGCAGTGTGGTGACAGGCAGAAATGTTATGCTAGGCCTATACGCAGTTGTATTACAACGACTAAGGATAAGTAAACGACTATTGATAAGTAAATGGCATGCAAACATATGGGAACACAACATTGTATTCACATCCATGCGTTTTGAACACTCTAAAACCCGTGACAATGCAAGCACAAATGAGAAATTAACATATAATGGATTCCATTGTGCTGTTGTAATGTCCTTCAATGTAAACTGCGTCAAACATCTATTTAACATTAGCTGCTTCAGAAAATACCTTCGCAAAGCAATCTTTGCACAAAAATACTATTAAAATTTTAATAAAAATAGTATTTATTTTAGGTGAGTTAATTTGACTACAATTGCAGAGGTAACCGCACAACCGGTTTTTGAATGTTACAAACGGTATTGCTCATATTGTGATCGATCGTGTATCTATTTATTTAAACATAAGCTGCACTTAATTTTAATTGACAAATGTTACTATTCTATTTCCGACTTTTCAAATGATAAGTTTTGATATCGTTATTTTAATATTATTTTACTTTCTGTTGACATTATGAAATTGACATTGACAAAATTATTAAGCGACATTTAATTTGTTTAAGGTGTTTTTTTCTTTTTCTTGTAAATGGCAGTAGTTGTGTTATTCCATTACCGATATAATTATCTTTTGTTTTTCTAAAAATTGTACGCGAAAACATATGGACTTCGGTTTTTTTTATAACACCAGCATGTTTGCTTTGTTCACCCATGTTTAACAAATAAATTATCTTTATCTTTTTAGACCACAGACACTGATACTGTTTCCCATCCTTTTGGTTTCGCTCCCCAGATGTTTCGCTCAGGATTTCCATTCGTTACCATGTGAGGTACTAATGAATACACCTATGAGGATAATTATTTAAGAGATGTGACGATTATGAGAATACATAAGCGATTTGATCGTAGTTACACATAACCTGAGTAAAATGTCGATAATTTTCTTAGTTTCAAATACATTTTTCTTTTCTGTATTTTAAGATTAGAAAAAAATCTTTGTCTGTCTCTCCGTCAACATTTTACTTAAAAACTACGGAAACTATAATTTAAAGGTTAAATTACATAAATGCTGGAATCCAGCTTGTAACGATTACTTCTGAATCCATTGGTGAGCAGACTAGCGCCGGGCGCACTAATTAAATAGCGCATATGGCAAAGCGACCAATTGACCCACTTAGCCCTAAGATAACACTGGGATCCGGTTTGATTAGACTAGTGCTCGTTACGCGTAATACGTACTCAGTGTCTTGAGGACTGCATGACTTACTCGTGAGGGTACCCTTACTGCTGAGTTAGTAGTTTGAATCCAATCCGAAACCAATAAATCTGTAAAAAAAAATTTTTTTTTTTTATTTTTTTTTTATTTTTTTAAAAAACGAATCCCCACAGTAGGATTTTCTCCTGTATCGTGGGTGCGTTTTACAAACATACATTTCACACGCACAACACAACCAGACCCGAAAAGCAACAATTTGTGTTTTTGCACAAATGTTAACTCCGGCTGGGAATCGAACCCAGGGCCGGTGGCGCAGAAGTCAGGTACGCTAATCACTACGCCATGCGGTCGACAAAAAATTTATCTGTAACAGGCCTGGATGTTATGTGCTGTTATTTTTTATTTGATAAAGTGACCAAACGAGCAAAACGTTCACCTGATGGTAATTGCAACGTCTGTCCATAACAAATGCTGTGCCACTCAGAACATTTCTGACTGATATCACAGTGCGCCCGTCACCACAGACATCTCTTTAAGTCTCATATGGCCAGTGATTACGCTAGCTCTCACTGCCCTTCAGACCGAAACACAGTAATGTTTACACACTACTGCTTCACGGCGGAATAACGGGCCCTGGGGTGGTACCTACCACCAGTAGGTCCTTGTGTCTCTGACTAGTCGATCCTTACTTCGATCTTATTTTATAACAGTTACATCGGAGACGGGAAGGTACGCGTGAGTGCCTCGTCTGTTTGCGTGTTTATTTGTGGCACTAAAATATAATTTGCGTAGTTGACTACTTTTGCTGTTTCAAATATTTCAACGACATGATCGTCAAATCGCCCTGGAGCAGCGTGACGGACTCTTCCCGTCTCCAAAATCCCTGTAAAGAGGAGGCCTTTGCCGTGGGTGTCGTAAAAGTCGGCAGAGGGAAAGTAAAAACCAGGAGATGAGCGGCAGCACCATCCTGGAATATCTAAATAAATGAACTGCGGTTGCCAACCCAACTGCCAAGCGTGGCAACTATGGAAATATCCCCCCAAAGTGAGAAATTCAAATATTTGTGGCAATCTACGGAGGAAGCCTATGTTCAGCAGTGGTCTAGTGAAAGACTGAAATTAAGGTTCATCATCATCTGGTAAACTTTAATTGGACTCAGGGATTTTTAATTAAAATGTTGACGTTGATACGAAAGCATTTACGTATACAGCCATGCCTTTATCCCATATAAAGGATCGGCAGGGACAACACATGTAGTTTCGCCCACTTTTCGACCCCGCCGGAAACGGGACGTGATGGGTGGTGAACCACGTCGCCGCCATTTTGGTACGAGTCAAAAGAATCTGACTCGTTGCGTTCCCACGAGCAGTGTAGTGACAACATCGCATATAGTATATAGTATATATATAGTATTATTCTGCACGAATAAAGTCTGTCCGCACAATACCTAAGTCGCCTCTTACGACACCCCGGTAGGAAAGAGGTAGGTGCTATTTTACTCCACCGGACAGCCATTAAGTACGTACTGACTTACACTTAATTGCCTGCACTCGTGTGCTTCAAGTTGCGTGAGTGTACAGTTATGGCGCAAAACCGGCCGTGTTTACATACCGACTTGCGAAACATTACTGGCCGCCAGTTGAAGTCACTTCTACTTCACACTCTTAGGACTAACAAGTTGGAACACAATTTACTTGTAATTAAGATACTATTTATAAGGTATGCTTGACACTTGACAAGAGTACCGAAAATTAGTCGCATTGAAAAAAAATACTAAATAGAGGATACCTGCGGATTTTCTTTCGTTTGCCAGAGGAACCTCGTCGAGAAACAGTAGATTGTAAAAAAAGTGACTTTTGACATCCACTACTGAACATCGGCCTCCCTCATCGATTACCACAAAAGTGAGTAGCCCTCATTTTGGAGGGATTTTGCCTAAGTTGCCACGCTTGGCTCAGATGTTCCAGGAATATGCTGCTGCCTATCCTCTGGTTTTTAATTTCCCTCTGTCGACTTTTAACGACACAGACGGGATAAGATGTGGTGGTAGATTCTTTTGGCTACCACCTTTGACATACGAAATTAGAATTACTTTGAAGAATATATATTTACTGGTGGTAGGATTCGCATTCAAGAATCTGACTAGGTTGGTACCACCGCAGGGCCAGATTATTCTTCCGTGAAGCAGTAATGTGCAAACATTACAGTGTTTAGGTCTGAAGGGCCTTGAGAGCTAGTGTAATTATTGGGCATGTGAGACTTAAGAACTGATGTCTCATGGTGACGGGCGCAGTGTGATGCCACACAGACAATGTTCTGTGTGCATGCAGCGCAGCGAAGTTATATTCGTTATTTATCTATGTGTCTCTTTTAAAGCGGATTTCTATGTATTGATATATTACTTAACTGATTAAACCCCTTACTAATAAACTTTGTATAGCAGTTGTGTAGTTATACAGTGCTTTGTTTTCTTTTTCGAATGAGAAATTACTGATGACGGATAGAGAGAAATCGGTGTGAGGTATTCACCCGCTATATCAGGATTATGAGTAAGGTCGTAAGTTTATAATTAGTTTATATTATTATAAAACATTCTAATAAAATGTTTTATTTTCATAACAACACCCAATTAAAATTTTATTACTATTTTATTTTATTTTTTTATTTTTCGTTTAATTATTCTCAAACGTTTGTGTCTGTTATTTAATGCATAATATATAGCGAAGGAACTTCGTTTCTACCGGGTGTACCACGACACTTCTCGTTTCTATCTACCCCGTAAGGGATTAAAGTGAAAATATGTTATACTACTTTGTAAAGTAGTATTTTGTAAAGTAACAACCTATTATTGCCCCACTGCTGACCACAGAGTTAATTAATTTTATGAATTTTTTGGGAGGGCTTTTAGAGAAGAAAAACTATACCGCATGTCTCTAGTGTGGATTAGAAATATTAAGCATTGCTTAAGTTTCCTCACAACGTTTACTTGCACCGCCGAGAAAATTACTTAAAGCACTATCTAGAGTGGCGATAGCTGCGAATCCTCAAAATTAAGGGCAGGGAAAAGTCCCACGTCCCATTTAGTTTTTTAAAGATCTACAACGTCTGCCCGTAACAAATGCTGTGTCACCCAGAATATTTTGTGGCACTTTTTAAGTCTTTTTAAACTGTTTTTAAGTCTCATATGCCAAGTTATTGCACTGCCTCTCAGTGCCTTTTAGACCTAAACACAGAAATGTTTGTGCACTACTGAATTACGGTATAATAACTGGCCTTGCGGTGGTACTTATCTAGATGGATTCCTGCATAGGGATCCTACCACCAGTACAATCTACCACCACTGATTCTATTAACTGTTATTATTCCAAATAAGATAAATATACTGAAGTGCGTCTGCCTCTGATGGAGACTTATTTACAAGAGTTGTTAGTTAAAACGTTTGCCTCCTTAATATCCGTTAAAATCCGTCAATTATCCGTTTAAATGTAATTGTTTGTAATTGTTGTGTTGGAAAATTACTTCAATAAGTAATGAATATAAGAACTGAAAGATATGCATTACGTATTTGTACTGTTAGCTTCTTTTATTCTTGGTGTCTGATAATATCATAAACTATTAATTATTTATATAAAACTAATTATTACTGTTAAGTTAGCTCAGATGCGAATTCTTTACTGCTTGAAAGACCTGGATTCGATCCGGTGCCGGAACCACTAAAATTGTTAGTTACTGCGTGCTCGGCGGTGAAGGAAAACATCGTGAGGAAATCTGCGTGACTGAGCAATAAAATATATTTCACTTGATGTGGCCCTGCGAAATTCTTGGCCTCAAATAAGGTTTTTTGTCAAGATTATAATCACATAACGAAAAATATGTACGTAAATAACATTAAGCCAACGAGGCTGTGATGTTTTTCGTATATTTTATGATCAATATTTTTCCATACTGATTTATATTGATTTAATTAATAATTTACGAGTTTTTAATAAATATTTTGTAGCTAAGGGCAAACGTAGGGTCACTTGTTAACAGATTCGTGGGACCTTCATAACGTTAATCGGAACGAAGGCCAAGTTTCCGCATTACGTTTTCTTATATGTTCTTTAACCTAGAAAGCAACAATTGGCGCTATTAAGCTACATTAACCATACTAACAACCCAATAAGGTATAATTTACCTTGAATTTTTTTGTTCTTACATTTCTCGTTTCTGATATTACCATGAATAGCTGCAATTTATGAAACTGTAAAATGGAAGGATTACTCTCCCTGACATTTATAAGGCGTCCAGTTGACGTTCAGTTTGCCCTCAGTTTATGTTACGGTAAATTTGATGACTGACGGAAGAATGACCGCCACATATGGATGGACAGATGAAATTGACTGACGAATGACGAAAGAAAACAAAGCTCTTAAAGTGGTCCATCGCTGCAAAGTGTCTCAGCAAACCATGGAATGGGCTATACTCGGTGTTAGTCCGCAAGATGGTAGGATTCCTATGCAGGAATCCGTACAGATAAGCAGTAGTAAGCAAACATTACTGTATTTCTGTTTGATGGGCACTGAGTGCTAGTGTAATCACTGCGCATATGAGACTTAAGAACCGATGTCTCAGGGTGACGAGCGCAATGTGGTGCCACACACCAATGTTTTGGATGACACAGTATTTGTTACCGTTAGACGTTGCACTTACCATCAGGTGAATGTTTTGCTGGTTTCGTTAGTATATCCAATAAAAAAAAATACTCGTTATACACAAAACCGCTGCAATAGCGGTAAATCATGGACAAAATGTACATTAAGAACCTACCAGAGGTCTTACAAACTAGATTTTCTTGTAGCAGTTAGGCGGAACTGGTTTTGCATTTTTTTAAGGCAAGTACAGTAAACACGTATTAAAGTTTTAATGAAAACACTTTATAATGTAGTAAAAAATGCCTTGAATTATGCAATCGATTTCAATGTATTTTCATATACTCATTAAATTACAACTACGTTTTCTCCTAAAATACAAATGCCCCACAGGGTTTCTTTTGTATTGTGAGTACGTTTTACACACACAAAATTCAATGCGGCAGTCAAACCTGCAGTTATTCTCATTTTTAGGGTTCCGTACCGCCGAATGGAGAAACGGAATCCTTATAGGACCACTCGTGTGTCTGTCACAGTCAGTTGGACTAAATCTACACGAGCGATTAAGTTTGGTACACATATCCGTGAACCAAACACAGACGTGTAACGAATGCAATCAATTTTAAATATGGGGGTCACTTTTAAGTAGTAAATGACAAAATAAAAAAAATATATTTTGAAACTGTACCGTATATCAAATGAAAGGTCTTGTTGTGAGTTGTGTTATTTAGGAAAATAGATGAAAATTTACCTATTTGAAAAAAAATGTTCTTTACCCATAGATTACATGAAAAACTATAAGACGTGTATGTATAGTTTTAAAATAACAATATCTCATGAAATATGAATCGCAATATTTGTGCTGACAAACTTACATTTGTAGCTGGAATGTACAGCCAAATTTCCCTTAAAATGTGCTAGCACACATACTTTTTTTACTAGGGGTCAGATTTAAGAAAGCTTGCGGACACAGTGTATATATATTTTCGGTGATGTAATTGCTGTTAGCCTTCTCGGCTTTTACAGCTTCATCGGATACTGTGCTCGCGGGCCAGGGGCCCACGTGCCAGGGGCCCACGTGCCAGGTTTGGTTTGACCCAAACATAAATAAATAAATAAAAACTCCTACAAAAACCTCGAAGTTCGGACTGCGTGGCGTTCGCTGCGTGGTTTCGCGATTTCGAAAATCTTAAATATTTTAAGTCGTCTAATGACCGTCCGAAGGAGGCTGCGCGCGTCCATTCGGACTGTCGACTTGTGTGTCGGTAACTCTGGGCGGTGAGAACCGCCCGGAACACGGGTGAATCTTGTGTACGCGGTGTGATTATTGACTATTGCGCGCCGCTCTCTACGGCGGTCGCGCGTCTTGATGCGTGTTATATTAAAGCTATTGACTGTGTGTACAGTGTGGCCTGGATCGTGACTGACAGTATCGTGGTCAGGAAGAGCTGAGACGTCCGTGTCGTCTAGCACGTTTCGCGTGCGACGTTTGCGTTCGGTCGCGTTTCTGTTTGGTCGGTAATTTGCTGCTTTAACCACCAGCGGGTTTGAATGAACCGCGGCTTTTTCGAAAAACCGCCGTGATAATTCTCTGAAGTGTTCAGAGATTAAGGGCATTTCACAGTCGCTGTGAAGATCTACATTGCGTTGATACCAACCGGCTCCGGTGGCAGTTCGCAAGAATCGATTTTGAACGCTCTGCGGACACAGTGTACCGAACCCTCTCCACGCGAGTTCAACTCGCACTTGCCGGTTTTTTTGCGTAATTGAGTTTCGTGGTTGAGTTGTAACGCGTTCTGGGCCGCAAGTTAGCGTGAGGATAATGTGGTATTTTAACACGGTATTAAACGCAGTGTTGCTTATTAAGTTAGATTAACCAACGTAAGCGTTATATGTCTGAGAAGATATTTTTTTTGTTTTTTTTTCTATTCAAGAAGTATTTTTAAGGTGTTTTAAAATGACTGATTACTAAAAATTACTAAATAAAAATTCAAAATGAAAATAATTTACCAACCGTCACTGGTAAAAACCATTTAAGAACTCATCTCGGTAAATCCTAAAATTGACTGGTAAAACCTAAGATTAACCAAATATACGGGCTATTACAGTAACGTATACATAATTGCCTATACAAGTTTTAATTCTTTTAGTTGGACGTAGTTACGCAAAACAGAACCAACCCTCAATACATCAAGAATTAAATTACTTAGATACCTATATTTAAAAAAACACTATCGATAAATTTGTAGGATCAGGAGATATAGTGAGCGGCAGAAATAATAATTCTTTGTCCCTGGATCTTTAACATGGAGCATTTGTGGGTTGGTTCTAGTTTGCATAACTACGTCCAGTTCTCAGCAGCAGGACATTTAAATCGCCGGTTGACTGACATGGAACCTGTTCCGCTGACCTTGGAGTCGGCTGTAACATCCCATTATCATACAAAGACTAGCAAAAAAACAAAGCCGAGACCGTTTTATGCGAAACAAAAAGATCTGCACGCTGAACGGCGCCGTTTAGTTTTTTTTCTTTGTAGGAGAAAGTGACGAGACGAGCAAAACGTTCAGCTGACGGTAAGTGGAACGTCTGCCCATAACAAATGCCGTGGCAGCCAGAACATTTCTGTGTCACTTCACTGCGCCCGTCACCCTGCGACATCAGTTCTTTAGTGATTACACTAGCACTCAGTCCCATTCCGATCGAAACACGGTAATGTTTGCACACAACTGATTCACTGCAGAATAACTAGCCTGGGGTGGTACCTACCTAGATGGATTCCTGCATAAGAATCCTACCACCAGTAAAGTGTGAGTGTTTGTGTGACGACCGCTCGGTCTAGTCAGTGTACCTGACTTCTACTCTGCGGGTCCTGGGTTCGAGCCCGCGCCCCATGTAACGCTCATGCGATAAGATAGGTAGGCTAGGATGCACAACACAACCGGACCCGAAAGCAAACAATTGTTTCGTCGGCTGGGATTCGAACCAAGGACTACGGCGTACATGTCAGATAGTCTGACAATTAGGCCGTGCTACACGATAATATTTATAATTTAATTAACATTGCCGTGTAGTCGTGTTAAGCCCACCGAGGTGCCGTAAGAGGCGGCTGAGGTATTGTATGCACAGCCTTTACACGTGCAGAATAATACCATAATATGCAATGCTGCCACTGCTCGTGAGAACGCAATGGGCAGTTTTTGATTCTTACCAAAATGGCCGCGACGTGGCAACCGTCACGTCTCGTATCCCGCGTGGGCGAAAAGTCGTCTACGGGTGTTATCTCTGCCCACCCCGTATACGGGAAAGAGTCGTGACTGTATGTATGTATTTATGTTATTCTTAGTATTCTTAATCGACTGCCATTTTAAACGTGAAGACTGTCACGTAGATACTATTTATATAAGTATCTTTAATGAGTTTTCGATTATTTTTAATATATTTAATTTTTAGAGTAATTAATATGTAGGTGCAGTATATCGTTGTCTTAACAGATCATTTGTCAGTTGTATTGCGAAATTTTAAAGTTTACTAATATAAGGTTGAATAAATAGAATGCTAATGATTTATATTTACGCTAATGAAACTAATTTCACGGATTTTATCGCGTTTAATCTTTACTATTTATAACCCGACGTTTCGAGTGCTTTACAGCACCCTTGGTCACGGGGGCACTGCTATTTTATTATTTTTAGATTTTCATAGTGCCCACAAAACAAAGTTTTTTTTATAGAAGGAAGTGACAAGACTAGCAAATCCTTCGCCTATGGCAGTGAAGTGTTGATGCACACTAAGTGTAACGTCTGACCATAACAAATGCTGTGTCAGCCAGAACCAGATCATTACTGTGTGACACCACACTGTGCCCACCACCCTGAGACATCAGTTCTTAAGTCTCATGTACACAGTAATTACGCTAGCTAACAGGATCTCCGATCTTATCGCATCAGCGTTATATCGGGCGCGGGTAGGTTGGGACGAGTGAGTGCCTCTGTGTTTGCGCGTACACTTGTGGCACTATAATATCTCCTGCGCAGTTGATGGCTCTCGACAGTATTCGGTAGTTGTCGCCGTGGTCGAAATCGGCTAGGAGAACATCACATCATCATCATCACTCTGACTCGCAAGACGCACTGTCTAGCCCTTTAGCGTATTTCCGTTTGTGTCTTTTAATTTTTTCTCAGTTAGGTCCCCGTCCGAAATGTACGTTAAGAAGCTTCGCTTCAAAAATCTCATTGTATGTCCATTGTTAATCAGGGGAGCTACTGTGTAACTCCGGTTGGTTTCGTAATCGGTTTCTTTTGATCCCATTAACCAATGAATGAGCTTCATACGCGAAAATAAAGATGAGATTTTATCCACCACGTTCAATGCGCAATTTTACGTACAAATCCGTTTGATTGCTTTACGCCCCGGCTAGCGCGGTAATAGGGTAATTCATTCCCGAAATAAATTGCAGTAATCATTTCCGATGTATTGTGTTGAAAATGGACGTGACACTCAGGTTAGGTAATGATATTGTCAAAAATAATCAAATTTTGTTTGTCGCTGTGAACTTAATAAAAAGCTGTAAACTACCATACTAAACTCAGCGGAAGTTATGTTTTTTTAACTTCATTTGAAGATTTTGTTGTATTAGGTGACGACACGAGCAAAACGTTCACCTGATGGTAAGTGCAACGTCCGTAGACACAGGTCTTCGAAATATTTTTATTCTTTAGACATGCTATGTCGTGACAGGACATAGGTTTCCTTAATAGTGTTCCTTCACCGTTGACCACGTGGCAAATCAGCACTTAAAATAACAATTTCAGAGGTGCCGGCACCGGGGATCGAACTGTGGAACACTCGCATACTATAAATTTAAGGCAAGCGCCCTGCCTCTGAGCTGCCACTGCTCTAATCAACATTAACATAATTCGATTAGCAGAACATATGTAATGGTAAAAGTGTGTACTGATCTAATGCCTGGGTTTGCCATCTACAATTGGTTAGATATGTACATACATACATACATACATAAGATCACGACTGTATCCCATAAGGGGTAGTCAGAGACTGGGCACTCACTGCAAAAACAGATGACTGCCACAATCTACGTTTCACCAAAACAATATAATGCACTTGGTGTGATAGGTGGTGAGCCCATCACCACCATGCGCTGTTGGGTGCACAGTGCAGTTTAATTCCTTACTCGCCTTTTACGAGATCCATTGGATGAGATGGAGTGGTAGTATTCTTTTAACGAGCCGCCACCACACGGTTAGATAGGCACTGTTAGATATGTACCACGTAGCCAACGTAGAGTTTTATACAAATCATAGCAAAATTTGAAATCTAAGTATACGATTTATATTTCAGATGTACGTCTGTTCACAAAAAGTTACTGTTAAATAAAATCATTAATAAATTACGTTGAAATTTTTCCTCATGATCCCCGCACTGTTAATCCAGCCGTGACACAAAACAAACTAGAAAAAAAGTGATTCTTAAAGTTGGAACGCTTTTGAATACTACCAAATCATAGAGTACAGTTGTGCGAAAATTTTTCATTGAAATGTGACGTTTCGTCATCGTACGCGTTATATACGCCTTACATCAACTTATTGATATGCGTCTGCTGTTTCCAGATAACTTTGTTTAATTCTCGCTATTCGATTGTTCCTTTGTTGTTTTTAAAGTTTCTTGTTGTGTGACGTTATTAGTTATCTGTTCATTGTTTATTTTTTGTGGTTATAACATGAGTGAAAATATTCCGATTCATTCATCAAAAAAGGAGATAGTTATCAATTGTGTATATTTAATTAAAAAACAGTGAAATAAAAGTTTGAGAAACGTAAACAAGGTTTCTCTTTCTTTATACTTTTATCTCAATCTGAATGAATAGATTATAGGATGGACACTGCGTTTTCAAAATGAATTAAAAGTGTTTAATGTTTAACCGTCTTCAAAAAAGGGGGAGGTTCTCAAATCGACTGAATATTTTTTATTATTGAATTTACATCCGCTTTTAAAAATTCAGAAATTTTGTTCCGGAGTCCCTTAACAGGCGACCCAATGTAACTTAAACTTAACCTCGCTCCTTATACGAAACTGTATAAAGAGGTATAATGAACAACATGAGCGTTACGTCTACATTTAACATTTTAATTATAAATCTTTTGCCCTCGAGTGTACTCAAAGTTCACAGCTTCTTTAATTTTCCTTGTGGCGTTTACGTAAACAAGGTAATTAAAGTACATTACATTAACTCGAAATCTTGATAAATATAGTAGAAGTATATTGCAATAAAGCCCACAGATACCACGCATCCTTGATGAAAAATGAATGCACATACGATTTTCAGTCACTCTTTGATTTCCACCACTATCTTTCGGGTGCTATCAGATGATGTCAGCTGCGCTAGAAATATAACAATGCGGAAAGTATTCGCATTAACACAGAGACATTCACTCGCCCTGTGTAACGCTTATGCGATAAGTTCGGAGGAAGGTTCAAATGCAGTGTCAATGACATTGGATTATCACAAATACACCCAGATCCGAAATTCAACAAATTGTGTATTGTTGTTATTAATTGATTATTGTTATTATTGTGTACAAATGTTAGCTGGGTTGTAAATCGAACCCAGGACAAGCTGATGAAAATTCTTTATTTTTCGATGTAAGAAATATAAATTTCGTTTGTCAAGCGTCATTTCTTTACGATCTACCGCCGTTTCGTAATCAGGTTCATATGACGGAGAAGAAACAGGCGAAAGAAACTCCGTAGGTATCCTCTTTTTTGTAAATCCTTTTTTTATTTTAGTTAAAAATAAATTTACAAAGAATAGTCTTAAGGAAAACGAAAATACGCTCCATGCTCAAATTTTAGACAAGATTAATTTAATTAATATATAAGTATATTCTAAACTCGAGCAGACCAGCCTCCACCAACAGCTCCTGTTCACAAGTATGACGCATGTGGCAGCCATTGCCCTCCTCAACCATTTCGAAGGGAAGTGGACGACCCGCCACACTACGCCGCCGCAAGCAGAGACATTATGGCCAAATATAATGAAGAAATTCAAAAATTTGCTTTTTACTTTGATGTCCTCTCTAGCCTGTTTATATGCATACACGTCTCAGAAACTTGTCTTTAGAGTAGTTAGCTAAATAAATTAAATAAAACTATTGTTTACGGATTTTATCGCGTTTAATTCTGAACTATTTCTAACCCGACGCTTCGAGTGCCATGACCATGGGTGGTGTAAATAGTTTTATTTAAATGTGTAGTATTCGCGTAAATAAAAGAAATCATTAGCTAAATAATGTCAATTCAGGTAGTGTTTGAAATATACATATTTTAATTTTCTAGGAAGTAAAGTGTTTTATGCTTTTATGACTTGCAAAAATTATAATTTTTATTGCTTTGCCTCGACACAGTCAATTAATTTCACCGTAGCTTTAACATATACGTTAAAATCTTGGGTAGATCAGCTTCCTACTAACTTATGATAGTAGTGTTGCATTTTTAATATATTGTCAATGCAATACATTCACACGCTACATGGTAACACTTGACCAAAAGTTAAATTCATTTGAGTACATAATTCATTTGTGCTCCAGAAGTAAGTTATATCACATTGATACAAAAAGTTTTCGAGTTTTCGAATTTCCGCTTTCAAAGTTTTTTTTTATTTGATAAAAGTGACGGAACGAGCAAAACGTTCACCTGATGGTAAGTGCAACGTCTGCCCATAACAAATGCTGTGTCACCCAGAACAGTGTGACACCACAATGCGCTCACCTTGAGACACCAGTTCTTAAGTCTCAGGGTGACCGACGCAGTGTGGTGCTACACAGAAATATTCTGAGTAACACAGCATCTGTTATGGGCAAACGTTGCACTTACCATCAGGTGATCGTTTTGCTCATATCAAATAAAATATGTAATATAAATAACCGTATATATAATGCGATAAGTATACTTTCCTCACAGAATTTAAGTCGAATATCGGAAAGATTACTTCAATATTCGGCCGATTTTCGACCATGGCGACAACTTCCGATAACTGTCTGAAGCTATCAACTGCACAGGAGATATTATAGTGCCACAAATGTACGTGCAGAAACTGAGGCACTCACTTGGCCCGAACTACCCGCGCCCGATATAACGCTCATGCGAAAAGATCGGAGGTAGAGTAGGATGCAGTGTCAACTAGCCCCGAAAACCACCAATTTGCGTTTTAGCATAAATGTTAGCTTCGACTGGGAGCCGAACCCTGGTCCTGCGGCGTATTAGTCAGGTTCTTTAATCACTTGGCTATACGGGTTGGCCACACAACTCGTGGAACGTGTAACCGTTGGGCGGTTAGGGAAGAAAGTATCCGGGTAGCAAACGTAACGCAAGGCGATTGATCACTAAATAGGTTGAGATCTGTCTTAAGACTGCGTCGATGTATGTGTGCAGTAACTCAGGATCGTACTTTGTTACAATTTATATTGGACTGTTTTTTTATTGGATAAAGCAAAATGTTCACCTGATGGTAGGTACAACGCCTGCTACCCCAAGTCCCTAAAACATCAGTTCTTAAGTCTCACATGCCCAGTGATTACCTAGTGTAATCTCTCAGTGCCCTTCAGACTATGTTTCACGGCAGAATAACTAGCCCTGGACTAGTACCTACCTAGACGGATTCCGGCATAGGATGCTTAGCAGATAAATTTGTTTCTTTATGTTTAAGACTGCAATCTTCATATTACATTGATGGACAGGGAGCTTTATTATTTCTTTTATACAAGAAAATACGAGTCGCCGTTAAAAGAGTCTAAAATTTTCAACCTGTTCTTCGAGACTGGTGAAAGATCTATCTTCCCCTTAGTACCACTTTTTCATAGGAGATTGTGTAAGTGTAACGTCTGTCCACAAGGCCCGGCGGTGGTACCTAGACAGATTCCTACTACCAGTAAATTATATACTAAGTACATTATGTTATATAATTTATGTATATATTAATAACTTTTTTTCTTTGTCCTCCAGGACATCAGGAATGGAAGGCAGCATCACAGTGAACGGGATGGAGCGGAATCTGTCCAGCTTCCGCAAGCTGTCATGCTATATCATGCAGGACAACCAGCTGCATGGCAACCTAACTGTTGAAGAAGCGATGGCAGTCGCAACCGCGCTGAAACTGCCAAGTGTTACCAGTAGAAGTGATAAAGAAGAAGTAGTAAGTAGAGACAAAAGCTTGGACAAGAGATCACATATTTTGAAACTATTAGCATGAACCCGATAGTTGTCCGGCAGAGTAGTATAGCACCTACCTTTTTCCTACCGAGGTGTCGTAAGAGGCGATTAAGTTATTGTACTGATAGTGTTAATTCGTGGCCTAGTGGTCAGAGTACCTGACTTCTACGCCGCGGGTCCTGGGTTTGAATCCCAGCCGGAGCCAACATTTGTGCTAAAACGCAAATTGTTGGTTTTCGGGTCTGGTTGTGTTGTGTTTGTCCCCGTGTTTCTGACACTGCATCCTAGCCTACCTCTGACCTTATCGCATAAGCGTTACATCGGGCGCGGGTAGGTTGGGACGAGTGAGTGCCTCTGTGTTTGCGCGTACACTTGTGGGACTATAATATCTCCTGCGCAGTTGATGGCTCTCGACATTCTGATTCGGAAGTTGTCGCCGTGGTCGAAATCGGCTAGGAAAACATCATCATCATGCAATGTAAGATTTTTTTTGACTCGTGCCAAATAAGCGGCGACGTGGCTCGTGTCGTTTCGTTCCCCGCGAGGGCGAAAAGTGGGCTACGTGTGTGGCCTGCGCCTACCGCTTATATGCGAAAAAGGCCTGACTATATGTATGTATGTATAACTAAGAAATTGGTTAAGCCGATTAGCTTCACGTAGTGTAGGAACTTATCAGTGCGCATGAGATGTTATAGTGATACAAGTTTGATAGAGACATTTCCTTACTTACCCGCGCTCTATGCAACATCTAAACGATAATATCCGAGGTACGCCTGGATGTAGTGTTAGAGACACGGTAACAATCACAGCAGAACCAGATTCGTATATAACATTGGCGATGATATTGCCAACGAAGAGGGTAGTTACCCACCGGATCGGGTAGTCTTCTCCTACAAGTAATATTTAGATGGTGTATATATGTAGTTCGTATCTTAGGAACTTTCATAGCGCGATTATTAATTGAATAATTATTTGTTGAGCTTTTAATGTAACGACATAGATGTCGCTACATTACAATTTGTGTTTTTGGATTTTACCAGAATCCGCGGCGTAGAAGTCAGGTACTTTGACAACTGGGCCGAGGTCGTCAAAGATTGCCATAGAGTCGTTTTTTATTTATTTATTGGAAAAAGTGTCGAAACGAGCAAACCGTTCACCTGACGGTAAGTGAAATGTCTGTCCATAACAAATGCTGTGTCACCCAGAACATTTGTGTGTGACACTACACTTCGCCCGTGACCCTGAGACATGAGTTCTTAAGTCTCAAATGCCCAGTAATTACACTAGCTCTCAGTTCCCTTCAAACCGGAACACAGTAATGTGTGCACACTACTGCTTCACGGCAGAATACCGGGACCTGGGGTGGTACCTATCTAGACAGGATTCCTGCATAGGAATCCGTCTGGAAAAGCCAGTTCCGCCGTTGTTATTTCAATTTCAGTTTAGGAGTTAATTAAGAAATAATGAAACATGTTCATGTATTTCTCTTTAGATTCAAGAGATTCTGGAAACTCTCGGCCTGTCGGAACACCACAAAACGATGACGTCAAATCTCTCCGGAGGTCAGAAGAAACGTCTCTCAATAGCCTTGGAGCTCGTCAACAATCCTCCTATCATGTTCTTTGACGAGCCCACCTCAGGGTTGGATAGTTCCTCGTGTTTCCAATGCATATCCCTACTGAAGACGTTAGCTCGTGGGGGGCGCACCATCATTTGCACCATTCATCAGCCCTCAGCGAGATTGTTCGAGATGTTTGATCACCTTTACACGTTGGCCGATGGTCAGTGCGTTTACCAAGGAAGCACTGGGAGACTGGGTGAGTGATATTCCATTGATACCAATATCTAAACCGAGTAACATTTTCTTCAAAGGTTAATTTTATTTGGTGTGTAGTCCTATTTATAAATGGAAGAACACAACATTTTAAGTTATTTGTGTGGGAAAGCTAGCTATTGAAGTAATAATTCTTAAATATTTTTTTAAGGAACAGAAGCTTTTCTTCTGTAATGAGATAAGAATTACCTACTTTTTTCTATAAGTAGCGTCATTGTCTTTGCCTTATTCTTTTATCCGGGGGTTCGAGATGTTTTCCCGCGAAAAAAGTTTGGCAATAGTTGTCTTTTTGTGCCCATTCAGATATTAGGGATATCGGAAAATAGGACAAGATTCTATTGCGCTGTTGTGGTGTGGTGTTAGTTAATTATTTACGCAGCTTGTAATGTTTGATTAAAAATTCAATGTATCCGTGAAAATAGGATATTTTTCCGGTAAAAAATTGGTATTCATAGTTTGTTACAGTCCATTTCTTTAAGTTTAGGTACTCTTGATACCAAATATTTTATATGTAAAATATTTCAATGTAAAACCTTAACTAATGTATTAACTTAACTTAACTTAACTAGCGTGTATGACGTTATACATACATACAGTCACGCCTTTTTCCCATGAAAGGGGTAGGAAGAGGCCACTCGCGTGGCCTACTTTTCGCCCTCGCGGGAAACGAGACGTGACGGGTGGATGATTGTGCCTGATACGTTTGCCGACAATTAATAATGGTATTAGAGTGACGCTAATATGCTTCAAACCTTGGAATTTGTAATTAAGAAAATAGTTTGTATTTACACATCTTTTTTGCAACGTAAATTTGAATTGCTAAGGAGTTCAATTTTGATGGAGTTGCCTCCATCATCAAAGAAATCAAGTGTTTGTTCACTATATTTTTTCCTCTATGTACACATATAGTTAGCACACAAATGGAAGCATATTCATCATCATCATGGTGGTAGGATTCCTATGCAGGAATCCGTCTAGGTGGGTACCACTGCAGGTCAGTTATTTTGCCGTGAAGCAGTAGTGTGCAAACGTTACTGTGTTTCGGTCGGACGAGCACTGAGAGCTGGTGTAATTACTGGGCTTATGAGCCTTAAGAACTGATGTCTCAGGGTGCCGGGCGAAGTATGGTGTCACACAGAAGTGTTCTGGGTGACAGAGCATTTGTTATGGGCGGATTTTTCACTTACCATCAGGTGAACGCTATGCTCGTTTCGTCACTATGCAATAAAAAAAATATCATTTCAGCCTATCACTAGTCAACTGCTGAACATAGGCCTCCCGGATACATTTGAACAAGTTTGTTCTTCTAGTTCTGAGCATAGAGCTCCTCTCGTTTCGAAGAGGGTATTAGAGGCGAACTTCACATGTCGTCGATTTTTTTTATTTCTCGGGCTGGTTTCCTGACGATGTTTTCTTCACCGCTGAGCACGTAGTAAATCAGCATTTGAAATTGCAATTAACAATTTTAGTGGTGCCAGCACCGGGGATCGAACTGAGGTCCCTCGCGTACTGTCAAATTTAAAGCGAGCGCTCTCTCTAAATTTAGAACTCGACTCGATTCTTATACCTAAAAACAAAATTTTGTTTATCAGACCCAATTTTTATAATCTACCACCATTTCTTATTGATTGCGTAGACCGGAATAGAAACAGGTGAAAGAAATTCCGTAGTGTCCTCTTTGGATAATGGATGATACCTAATTTCTTTATCAGCCTCTTAACAGCCCAATGCAGGACAAAGGTCTCCGACCGAAACACAGTAATGCTTGCACATTCCTGCTCCACGGCAGAATAACTGGCCCTGGGGTGGTGTAGATACCACCACTAGACGGATTCCTGCATAGGAATCCTACCACCAGTAAAATCTTTGGGTGGGTTTGCCGTAATCACCATGCTTGGCAGGCGAACTCTTTCTCTTCGGTTTTTGTTTCTTTCTAAAAAAGCAATACACTACACTAGTATTGCCCCAGTATAGTGAGTGCGTTTGACATAAATTTCACACGCACAGCACAATCATACCCTATAACAATACGTTGGCTCCGGCTAAGATTTGAACTCAAGACCTGCACCCAGAATATTTCTGTAGCACCACACTGCGCCCCTCACTCTGAAATATCAGTTCTTAAGTCGTATATGGCCTCTACTCTACTCTAGCTATCAGTACTCTTCAAACAAAAACACAGTAATGTTTGCACTGCTTAACCGGATAACTGGCCCTGAGGTGGTACCTACATAGACGGATTCCTGCATAGGAATTAGAAGAATACCACCAGTAAAAATTAATTTACCAACATTTAACAGATTAATTTACCAGAATAATTTCATCGGGGACTGACCCACGCTTGAGTAGATAGATAAGCTATATGCTTTCCGACCCACGCGTTCTTTTTAATGCAAAACGAGTCGTATTTGTTTATGTATCTTACAGTGATGTATTTTGTCCTGCAGTGGAATGGCTGGGTAGCCTGAGTCTGCAGTGTCCCTCGTACCACAACCCGGCCTCTTTCATCATCGAGGTGTCGTGTGGCGAGTACGGCGACAACACCGGCAAGCTCGTCCGAGCCATCGATAACGGCAAGCACGACATAAGGTGAGTGTGTGCGTTACCGTGTCTGTGTGCTTGCTTTTTTACTTAAGTGTGGAAGTCATAGGAGCACCCACGTGCAGGTAGGTCACTATGGAACATAGACACATGAGTCTTTTCTCGATTAGGAATCAATGTGTTAGTGGCAACTTTTTTATTATTGGTTAGCGACGTGACGAGCAACACGCTTACCGGTGTAACGTCTGCCCATAACAAATGCTGTGTCACCCAGAGTATTTCTTGTGGCACCGAACTGCGCCTATCATCCAAAGGCATCAGTTCTTTAGTTGCATATGCCCAGTGATTACACTAGCTTTCAGTGCCCTTCAGACCGAAACATTGTAATGTTTGCACACTACTGTTTTACAGCAGAATAACTTGCCCTGGGGTGGTACCTACCTAGACGGATTCCTACATATAAATCCTAACACCAGTAACTTATTAACTTCGCCTATTTCTGGCAGTAGAATGAAGGACCGTTCAGGGAGAAGAAGAAGATTATTTATTTTCATCATCATTTCAGCCTACCACTAGTCCACTGCTGAACATAGGCCTCCCCATAGAGTGACACAAAAGATTGTGGCTATCATTTTGTGTTGATTTTGCTATAGTTGCCACGCTTGGCAGGCGGGTTAGCAACCGCAATTTATTAATTCAGATGTTCCAGGAAGACGCTGCCCATCTCTTGGTTTTTATTTTCCCTCTGTCGACTTTTACGACACCAACGGGATGAGATAGGGTGGTAGATTCTCTTAAGCCGCCACCACACAGTAACTTATAATTACTGGGCTTTTAATAGATCCCGTTTGAAATTATACTATGCCTCTGCCATTGTACAAAAGTGATTTTGTTGTAGAAACGGTATGCCGTTCCCCGACGCCAAGCTACCGGACTTCAACAACAAGAAAGATATGGAGGTGTCGCTCAAATCCGCCAACCAGTGGAACAAGAATGACCTGTCCCAGGTTCAGGAGAAGTTCACTGATGGCTCGGCTAAAGAGGCCAACGGCACCGGCAATCTGCAGAACGGGCTACTGCAGTACGCTGCAAATGAAATCGCTAAAGGGAAAGGTGAGTTTTTTGTCACTCGTTTTCACTATCTCGGTCTCATAAGTCCAACTTAAAAAAATTCTCTATTAGTGTAAAAATGTTTAACGTGTGAAATTCCTCTCTTAAAGTCGACTAAAACCAAAATTTTTTTTTTGTATTTCTTTAAACAGAAACAGAATGGGTTATCCTAACCTCGAATTTTATTCTAATAATATTAGATGTGCCCCGGGGTTTCACCCGCGTAAATAAGCTGACCCCGATCGATGATACACATATACACTTCCCTACTTGAATCAGATTTTGGGGTTTAAACTTTTTTGCACGAGGAACCGTTTATTATTTTTAAAAAATTAAAGTAACCCAAGTTACCCGCTATAATATTAGTTGTCTGTCAGTGAAAGTCCCGTCAAAATCGGTTCAGCCGTTTCGGAGATTAGTCGGAACAAACAGACAGACGGACAACAAAATAAAAACGTATATACTTTCATGAGTATTGAGTAAAAAGCAGTTATTTTGTTATTACAAACAGACACTTCCAATTAATTTGTTGGTATAGATGGTGGTTGTGACTCTCATATCGCAATCGTTACGCAATCGTTTTACTGTTGGTGGGATTCCTATGCAGGAGCTCCTCTCGTCAGTAGTTTTTATTTATTAATTGTTTTTATTTATTTATTCATGTTTGAGTCAAACCAAACCTGGCACGCGGGCCCGCGAGCACAGTATCCGATGAAGCTGTAAAAGCCGAGAAGGCTAACAGCAATTACATCACCGAAAATATATATATATATCTCGTCACTTCCTTCCATAAGACAAAAACTTTTTAATAAACTGGCTGTTATCTGACCCCTTCAATCTTATCGCATAAGCGCTGCTTAGCAGAGTGCGCTACTTAGCAAACCGGAAGACGCCGTCAATCGGCCATAGTTACAGAAAACTGAACATTTATCTTTGAACACGATGATATCCCAATAACGAGTATGTAAGCGTGGCAAGGTCAACAACATTGCTAATACGTTTCTACATAATATTATGTTGATGTTAAATCCATATAATGTTTTTGCCAATCGTGTCGGAATGACCACAACAGTGGTCATCTCGAGATGTAATGTATCGCTATCGTTTTATGAGTGTAAAAAATCGCAAGCAAAACTTTTAAGTATTTAGTTGGTTTAGTATGTTTTTGAATAGTAGATAAACTTAATACCCCAATTATGAAACATTGGACAAAAATTCATGTCTCAAAACTACCTGAAATATGTTTTTATTGTTATTACATAAAGTGATGAAACGAGCAAAACGTTCACCTGATGGTAAGCGCAACGTCTGCCCATAACAAATGCTGTGTCTCCTAGAAAATTTCTATGTGACACTACACTGTGTCCATCAACCTGAGACATAGGTTCTTAAGTCTCATATGCCCAGTGATTACGTTAGCTCACAGTGCCCTCCAAACCGAAACACAGTAATGTTTGCACACTACTGCTTCACGGTAGAATAACTGGCCCTGGGGTGGTACCTACCTAGACGGACTCCTGCATAGGAATACCTACCACCAGTTAACTCAAATATGGATCAGATCGAAAAGATCTGGAATAATTTTTTTTGTGATCATAAATCTTATGTTAACATTTCATAGTATATATATATAACCGATATAATAATTTCCATGTAAAAAAGTAGAATCGTTAAGATCTGTATAGAAAAGATCTTAAAACAAGAGTGGTTTCATACCCATTTTTACTATGTATATCCGCATTGAATTTTTAAAGTTTTTTTTATTGGATAAGTACATTTCACCCTAAACATTTCTATGTGGAACCACATTGCGCCCGCCACCTTGAGACATCAGTTCCTAAGTATCTCAGTTTTCTTCAGACCGAAACAGTAATGTTTGATCACTACTACTTCCCGGTAGAATAACTGGCTCTGCGGCGGTACCTACCTAGACGGATTCCTGCATACAGAAATAGGTTATTATACATAATCTGTTCACCACGGTCATCTTAGGCCATACAGGGGCCTTGAGCTTACAGTTTGGGCAACTTTTGAGAAAAACATGAGAAAACATCAGAATGTATTTTTATTTAGGGACTGTTTTTATAAGTTGCTAATTATGTTGCAAAAATATTTTTTTATTTATTTATTGTATAAAAAATACTAAGGCACTGGGATTTCGCATATCGGGCATATTAGCCATATCACGCGGCGGGCCCTGGGCTCGTGCCCCACTTGCCCTTAGTTGGAACTGGGGGTGTACTGCTTTAAATTTAATAAACGGTGAGTGACCTGAGTTCGATATCCGAAGCCGGCACCTCAAACATTTTTCTGATTGCTGATTTTAGACGTGCTCAGGAAAACATTGTGTTGAAAGCTGTATGTCCTAGGAATAAAAATATTTCGAAGACATGTGAAGTCCGCCGACGCGCATTGGAGCGGCGTGGCGGACTTCTCGGATCCCAAACCCTCTCAGAAATGAGAGGAAGCTTGTGCTCAGCAGTTATATGACATTTATAGGCTGTTATTTCTATTTCACGTTCTGGCGGTCTATTTTGTTTAGTGATCGGTTTTATTTTGGCGTATGAAGCTCATTCGTTGGTTAGTGGGATCGAATAAAACCGAGTACGAATCCAACCAGAGTTACACAGTAGACCCCAATGGTCTTTAAAATGAAAACACAATTTTTTGGATTAATTCATTGTATGTGAGTACAATGAATTAATCGATAAACATTTATTCGTACTACATTTATTATCCAGCCAATGATTGGACGTAAAAGTCAGTTATGGTTTTCTGACAAATCTGTCAGACAATCGTTTGGCAGATAGCGATTTTAGGACCCATACAAGACAATTGGCATTCGTTTTGGTCTGGAACACAGAAATGTTCTGGGTGACACCATCAGCTGAAAGTTTCGCTCGTTTCGTCAATTTCTCAAATAAAAAAAATACTAAGATCAAATACACAAATACATAGACTCAGCAATTATAAGTAGGTTATCATATATCATATAATTTTCATAAAATATATTATTGTAATTGTCAATCATAAACCGATAAACCCGAAAACAGTGTTCTATAGATATTCTCCAGATATTTACAAAAGTGGTCATCGGATCAACCAAAAATATTCAATGCTATCGTAACCACATGTCTTAGTGATAAATCAAATTTCACACACGCCCGTAATTGGCGTGAATATCAGACTATTTTTAGTTTTGTGTTTCATTTTATACAACAATGTTTCGTATATAATTCTGTTGGTGTGTCATGGTAAATAAATACAAATTTAGTACCATTACATGAATATTTTATAGTTTTTTCAAAAAAAAAAACCGGTGAAGATATTCAAATTTTAGTATGACTTACAATTACAGTCGCATTGTAATACGTTGGCGACGTTTGCCCTTGTACAGTCGCGTTACATTGTTACTACTAACATTCAACATACATAAATAGTATGAGGTGTCTGTGCGATTTTGGAATTTTTGCAATTCACTTTTAAAAATCGAATATCACATATACCTTCCATATTTGGAAATTCGGTAACATATACCGTCTTTAGCTTGATAAAGTATATATTTTTTCATATGCTAGATGTTGTTTCTATCATCAGGTGTGAACGTCAACACCCCTGTAACCAAGTACATTATCGTCATCATTTCAGCCTATCACTAGTCCACTGCTGAACATAGGCCTTCCCAATAGATTGCAATAAAAGTTGGTAGAGCTCATTTTGGGGGGATTTTGCCGTAGTTGCCACGCTTGGCAGGCGGGTTGGCTACCGCAGTTTATTCATTTAGATGTTCCACGAAGATGTTGCTGCCCATCTCCTGGTTTTAAATTTCCCTCTGTCGACTTGTACAACACCCCAGAGACGAGATGGGCTGTATCTCATATTATCCCATATCATAGCCGATATTGGATGAAATATTGTTGAAATATGTTTTAATTTCTGATATGTACTACTTAAATAATACTTACAGTAGGTAGTGAATAAGATATTGACCTAGTTTAAGGGACTTTTTGTTCGAGATGACAACTCTCTAGTGACCTAGGTGATGGTTTCAGCTTGTAGTATGACAGCGTTGATTTGTTTTTTATTATTTATTCAACCTTACAATAAGTAAAGGAACAAAAGGCAGACTTAATGCTAAAGCATTCTCTGCCAGCGTTCCGACTTTATTTTTTGTTGGTCTTTGTGGTTTTTGTGGAGAATGAAAATGAATTCACTCAGCCGCTTACTTATGATAATTATAATACACTGGGCGTCTTTGCTTCATCGTAATATTTTTAAAAGTTTTGGTTTTCTTATAATCTAAAGTGTACGCAAATAAATTATCATTATTTTGATATTTGTTATTTTATTATTTTGATCAGATATTTTCAAAATGCTGGAAATGACATCGTTGTTACCGGTATCATTGTTTACTGGTGGTAGGACTTCATTGCAGTCCATCTAGTTTGGTACCACCTGTGCCAGTTATTCTGCCGCCAAGCAGTAGTGTGAAAGCTTTACTGTGTTTCGGTTTGAAGAGATAGCTGGTGAATTTCCTATGCATATGACATCTCAAGGTCTCGAGCGCAGTGTCGTGCCACAGAGTACTTTGTAATTCAAGGCTCTAGGTGAAACTGCAACAGTTAACGGCAGGCGGTGCATTTATCAGGTGTGCGACTTGCGCGTATCGTCACTTACATTAAAAACCTAATGTTTGTGTAACATACGAATTATTAGTTGCCGCGTCGCGTCGATTGATAGCTCTGTGTCTAACACTGAATCTACCTATACCGCGACTCTACCTTCGAGCTTATAAACACACATTACCCGTATCCGTTGTATCGCTCTCTGTGTTACGACGGGTTTTTTTTATTTTTTATTTATTGGATTGAGTAACGAAACGAGCAAATCGTTCACCTGATGTAAAGTTCAACGGGTACGGGAATTTGAAATTGAGCGAGTGCTTCTGTTTGTACTAAGAACCACGGCACTATAAAATATCCCCTGTAGATGATATGAAAGTATTATGAGTTATTTTTCTATGGTTTACATACATTTCCGCACATTCTTCTTTCATTCAACTCTCCTCTTAACTTTAATGTTTGCTGGTAGTAAACACTTTTAGAATTAAGTATGCTTTTGTACATTCATTATACTATTGTTAGTTATTAAAGTCTCGAATGGGAACCTCGTATCAGCAAACGCAGTGTAGGGCGCCACACGATGGAGTGACGACCCGCACGGTTTTTTAGTCGATGGAAATGTATGTATGTATATACGAGTACAACAGTAGAATAGTGATGGGCTGAAAATATGATGGATTTAGTGTTAATGATATAGTGAGTATTATATTAAGATTAAATAAATAAATCGACAATGGCGACATAATAATGTTGTAATAAGATAACTAAGGACATTATTATACGACGCAAATGAGTTAAAGCAAGATGAATATAATATAGAAATATCAGCACAGTCATAGGCAGGTATAACACAGACAGTAGAGTGTTATTGGTGCTTTGTACTTGTACGCCTTTAAAGAAAATCATAATTTATGATTTTCGAATACAAAACATATTCAACTCAACAAAAGAACTTATCTTTGTCAAGTAAAAATCTGACGGAAATTTAAACAGTAAGGGTCAAGGTTCGACGACCTGAAACGTACTCAGCATATACTCGTATATATATATACTCGTATATGTACAATGTATTCTGGAAACTTCACCGCGATTGTTTTCAAGCAAAGCTAATTCGAAACGTATTTTTTCTTATTTTAGTTAATTAATTAGTCATAATTCTTCACTACAGTACACAGATTTTATGGATTTAATCACGTATAATTTACTATTTATAACACGTTTCGAGCGCTTTACAGTAAAAAGTACCTTCAGCTTTTCATTATTATTTTTAGTCCGATCACCGCAGAAAGAGCTTACTCAGTCTTGAAGTCTTGCAGTGATACGCCTGGTTTTGGATTTAATTTTAATTATAATAGGATCCAAAACCGGTGGCAGTACACAACCATCTTCCCAATTGAAATTAGGATGTTTTTTAATTTCAATAGCCTCGCGAATCATCCTTGGTAGGAATCGGTATTCTTTTGCAAGGATTTGTGGTCTATCAAATCTGATGTAATGGTTGGGATGCCTTGAGCGTCGATGCTTTACATCGGCTATACGTTCTTTAACGCGGGTTTTTTATTGATATTTTTGTTTGCCTTATGTAAGAGGGACCACATTCACAATCTAGCTTGTATACTCCTGCATCTTGTAGAGGGATGTTACACTTGACAGGTGGTAAAAACTGACTTATCTTCTTCGGCGGCTTGAAAAATGTTCTTATGGAAGCTCCCTTTAAGATATAGCCAATCTTGTCCGTGACTACTCTGACATACGGCAACATAAAAAATGTTTGGGTTCCTTTCGTCAGTCATATAAGTTGATCAAACAAAAAGGAGGAAAGACACATGTGGTCCTGTGAATAATTGATTGATTATGTCCTGCCTGATTTTGATTATGGTGAAACCTCCTGGGATACGAATGTATGAAGAATACTAGATCCTGTGTATGTCTCTATCTTTTACTTCGTATCGTCCTGTGGTCGATGCAAACTTCGGCTTCGGGAAACTCCTCGCGTCCCAGATCTAAAATATCAAGACTGGCATCGTAGTAACGTAACATGCGAGGAGTCTAGAACTGAGATGGCCAATTAGCTTGTCAAGTAAATATATTGATTGATGTCGGTAAATTTCGTCGTGGGTTCTGGGTTCCACTCCCAACCAGAGCCAAAATTTGTGCAAAAACTCAAATTAGTTTAGATGGGCTGTGTGTTTTCACGTACACTTTGGCACTATAAGATCACCTGCGCAGTTGATAGCTTCCGACAGTACTTGGAAGTTGTCGCCGTGGTTGAATCGGCTCGGAGGACTACATTATGAATAGCAGTGCCATGTTTACGGGTTAATGGTGATCAGTTGTTCACTAACGTGCTTTCAGGCGAGCCGCTGGTGGTACAAATGGACGGCGAGAAGCCAGACAACGTGGAGGAGGCACTCCTGGGCGACGTGGTATCACCGCGCCGGTATGCCACCTCCGAGCTCACTCAGTTCTGGGTGGTTTTGAAGAGGACGCTGCTCTTCAGCAGAAGAGATTGGGTGAGTCGTACGTTTTCGGTATCGCTAGAAATTTTGTTGTAATTAGTGTTTTTTTTGTGGGAAAGTATTTACCGGTGGTAGGATTGCTATGCAGGAATCTGCCTAGTGCCAGGTATTCTGACGTCAATCACTGATAGCTAGTGCAATTACTGGGCATATGAGACCTAAGAGCTGATGTCTCAGGAGGACGAAGCTGTACGTTGCCACACAGAAATGTTCCGGGTGACACAGCATTTGTTGTGGGCAGCCTTTGTTACACTTACCATCAAGTGAATGTTTCGTTAATCACGTCACTTTCTTCCATAAAAATAAAATAGAAAGGCGACGTAATCATTCACTTATAATCATTTGAGCGTGATATATAGAGACAAATAGTAATATCTCGGTTCCCTTTGTTTACAGTAGGGTGTCCTTCAACATCTGACGACCGATAACTTACACGTGCTGTGCTGTGGCTTTGAATAAAACACTAGGAAAATAATACTGGCGTATTTATTTCCTAGTTCCTGCGGTGGACACGTTAAGGTTTTCGTGTCGATTTACCCACAATACTTCAGTAAAATCTTTTACATACATACACACATATAGTAACGCCTTTTTCTCGTATAAAGGGTAGGCAGAGACAACATCCGTAGCCCACTTTACGTCTCCGCGTGAAACTAGACGTGACGGGTGGCGAAAAACGTTACCGCCATTTTAGTACGAGTAAAAAATACTGACTTCCCATTGCGTTCCCACGAGCGGTATAGTGACAGCATTGCATATTATTATTCTGCACGAGTAAAGGCTTTCTGGTACAATATCTTAGTCGCCTACATTAAGGGCTTGACAGCAGAATAACTTGCACTGCGGTATGCACATACTTAGACTGATTCCTGCATAGGAATGATAGCACTAGTGAAATCCTTAACTAGATGACCTATTCAGTTACTTGTAAAGTGTGTTATATGGGCCGCGGTATCTCAAGGAACGGGTAAATGTACCAGCCTATAAATGTCCTACTGAGCATAGGCCGCCTCTCATTTCTGAGAGGGTTTTGGAGCCGCGAAGAGTCCTTCCACGCTGCTCCGATGCGGGATGGCGGACTTCACATGTCTCCGCAATTTTTTCTATTCCACGGACATGCAGCTTACCTCACCATTTTTTCCTTCACCGCACGAGGCTGTTACTTTAACTTTAATCGAGTACATTTTAGCCTTCCCTAAATTAGTGTATGCAAATTGAATTAATTTTTTTTCATAATTTTGTTATTAATTCTATCGTGAACCGCAATTACATACACAACAGTAAGCAAACATAACTATGTTTCGGTTTGAAGGGCACTGAGAGCGTGTGAACTTGTGTAATCACTGGGCATATGAGATTTAAGAACTGATGTCTCAGGGTGACGGGCGCAGTGTGGTGTCACACAGAAATGTCTGTCATGACACAGCATTTGTTATGGGCAGACGTTGCACTTACCATTAAGTTAACGTTTTGCTCGTTACGTCATTTTATCCGATAAAAAAAAAACTATGCGAAATATGCGTAATAACTAGTTTGGTTGTAATTTTACGCTAGTATGCTCAAGAGTCAAAGACAAAACTGTTTTATTCTTTTTAAATGAAACTAATTCTACGGATTATATTCGGTTTAATTTTATAACCCAACGTTTCGAGCGCTTAACAGCACCCAAGGTCACGGGAGGACTGAGGTGACTTTTGTGAATTTTTTTTATGTATGTTCGGGCACAACTTTTTTGTTAATGTACGCATTTTAGCGATTGTTTTTTTACACCGTACCAGGGGTACCGTAATAAAATTCCTAAGGGTCCTGTATAAATTTGGTCAAGTACTGATGGGGAGGCTTGTTCGTTCCGTTTTGTTAGTTCTGATTTCTTAGAAACAAAAAGTTTGTAGCATTCATATATTGTCGACTTTTACGACACCCACTTGATGATTGGCCGTGTGCCGGCTTCAGATCCCATCTCATCCCATGGGTGTCGTAAAAGTCGACAGAGGTAAAATGAACAACAGGAGATAGGCAGCAGCATCTTCGTGGAACATCTGGATATTTAAACTGCGGTTGCCAACCCGGCTGCCAAGCGTGGCAACTATTGCAAAATCCCCCAAAAAAGAGAGCCCCAAACTTTTGTTGCAATCTATGGGAAAGGCCGATGTTCAGCAGTGGACTAGTGATAGCCTGAAATGATGATGATGATTCCTATCGAACCAAGCTCAAGCCTAACACCTATACACCTACGGGGCAAGAAGAGCTGATAGAGATTGTTTTTTAGTTAGCAATTGGATTAATTCGGCAAATAATTTTAAAAAAATTACATTATCCTTGTTTAAACGTTTTGGGTTTTAACCCTTCTCATAATTAATGGCATTTTATTATTTCTCAAACCGGTTTGAATGTATCATAAACAAGTTTTTGTTTTTGTTGAGATCACTTCGCTGTTAAGACCTATGGTTTGTCTAAAAAAAACGTATTTTGTGTTGTTGCCGGATGTTGGTATCGTAACCATTGAATGGACACTGACCAGATATGATCTATGGACCGACCAGCAGAAAATATTAGTCCAACACAGGAACATTGCTTCTTCTTGAACATTGCTGTAGAGCCGTTCTTACGTTCTTATCGCTTTACCTAGTTAGCAGTGACTCTACCTTCGGAGCTGAGGGTCGCGGGTCCGAATCAAGATAGGACAAACGTTTCTATAAGTATGAATATTCGTATCTATTTCTGCAAGAACCGTGGTAGTAGCTGGGGTTAAGCTCGCTTTAAATTTCATAGTACGCGGGTGACCTGGGTTCGATCCCCGGTGACGGCACCACTAAAATTGTCAATTGTCAGTTCTAAGTGCTGATTTGCATGCTCGTCGGTGAAGGAAAACATCGTGAGATATTTTGCATGCCTGAGAATTCCGACGATATGGTAACTCCGCCAACCCGTGTTGGAGCAGCGTGGCGGACTGTTCCCGGTAGGTATTGTACGGACAGCCTTTATTCGGGCAGATTAACGTATATAATACATAATATGCAATGCTGTCACTATACTGCTCGTGGCAACGCAATGGGGAGTAAGAATTTTTTGATTCGTACCAAAATGGCGTCTCATATGGGGCTAACAGGCGCAACTGCAAGTATGTATGCCCGCAGAAAGTCCGCGTGAGGAGGGTCGATGTTGTGCCCCGGTCTATAATCATTGCTTCTGTTTCCAGACCCTGATGTACTTGCGTCTGTTCGCACACATCCTTGTCGGTTTCCTGATCGGTGCGCTGTACTACGACATAGGCGACGACGGCTCCAAAGTGCTCTCCAACCTCGGCTTCCTGTTCTTCAACATGCTGTTCCTCATGTACACTTCCATGACTATCACTATTCTCAGCTGTGAGTGTTTTCTTTTATTGGATAAAGTGACGAAGCGGGCAAGACGTTCACCTGATGGTAACTGTAACGTCACCACACTGCGCCCGACACCCTGAGACGTCCCTGCATCCTGGGGACGGACATATGATACTTTCGATCCCGGAAAATCGAATAGTTTCAATAAAACGGGATATGAAGATGGGCAGCAGCATCTTCCTGGAACATCTGAATAAATAAACTGCGGTTGCCAACCCGCCTGCCAAGCGTGGCAACTATGGCAAAATGTAGTATGCAGTATGTAGGCAACTTTTGTAGTCATCTATGCGGGAGGCCTATGTTCAGCGGTGGACAAGTGATAGGCTGAAATGATGATGATGATGATGAAAACAGGATATTTAAATTACCTTTATACACGCCTTCCTCCATCCTTCGGTCTGAAGAAAGTCTTGGGCATCAGCTAGTAATTTAATAAATTAAAAAATATTTACATAGATAATAATTATTTCTGGTATAAATTTTTATTCTGTGGTTGTTATGATTCCAGTCCCACTCGAGATGCCGGTGTTGGTGAAGGAACACTTCAACAGATGGTATTCCCTGCGCTCGTACTACCTGGCGATCACAGTGTCAGACATACCATTCCAGGTAAATTTTTTTTATATAAATCCTCATTTATTTATTTATGAAAACAGTCGTAAACTATTTTCCTGTGTCAAGTAACATATCCAGGTATCGATCGACAGTAAACTGATGGTTAACATTCACTGAAGATTTGCTGGACTGACGGATACAAATAAAAGTATAATTTTGGTCTTGAATTGAATTATCCAATCACACCTTCACGAGCACTTGCTGCAGAATAAACTATCGATATTAAATATCAAAACTCAAAATATACACATAAATTACAAAATTCTATAAAAACACTACCGCCGCTTTTCGAGTTGGCGCCAAAAGTCTAAATCCTCATTACCTGCCTTTTCCATTTTTTTTTAATACTCTAGTCAGTGTAGTCGTGCTAAGTGACATTATTATTTTTTTCAACGTCGTTGTACCTATAATTTTGTAACCCCATTTGCAATGATGAGGATTAAGAAATCGATGTTCTCATCAATTCAGTGTCTCATAATTAAGTAGATTTATTATTATACGTCTTTTGCTATTGACTTGCATAATTTACGTTTACTTGTACTGTTGTTATTACAACACAAACTGTGCCCTGCGGTTTCACCCGCGTTAAAAAGCCGACCTCGATCGATGATATCCATATATCCCTACCAATTTGAATCGGATTTTAGGGTTTTTAGTTTTTTTGCGCGGAACCCTTATTATTTTTCTAAAATTAAAGTAGCCTAAGTTACTCGCTATAATATCAGCTATATGTTAGTGAAAGTTCCATCAAAATTGGTCCAGTCGTTTCGGAGATTAGCCGAAACAAACCGACAGACAGACAAACCAACAAAAATCTCATAAGCATTGAGTAAACCACTTTTATTTTGTTATTACAAACAGACACTTGAATTCTAATAGTTAGTCTAGTTCTAATATTAATAAATAGATGGCTCTTGTGTATTAGTCTGGTGCTTCGGCACTAATATGATTCCGCATCAATAAATATGATTGCATTGGCAGGCGATATTCTGCGTGATATACGTGGTGATCGTGTACCTGCTGACGTCACAGCCGCTGGAGTGGTTCCGCTTCGCCATGTTCCTGTCCTCGTGCCTGCTCATCTCCTTCGTGGCGCAGAGCGTCGGCCTCGTCGTGGGCGCCGCCATGAACGTGCAGGTGAGACAGCTGCTGACCTCTGCTCACATCTGCTGACCTCTGCTGAGCCGGGTGGCTGATGTACAGGCTATGGTGTCCGGCTCGGTGGTCCACATATCCGGCGCATCTTTGGGTCTCTAAAAACATTATAAAAATTCGGTATTGGGGTACATCTTCAATCGACGGTGATTAATTAATTTCGATTGGTAGAAATAATAAATACTGAAATTACTACTGAAGAGTATCTACCACCCTATCTCATCCCGTGGGTTTCGTAAAAGTCAACAGGGACAAAATAGAAACCAGAAGATGCGCAACAGCATTTTCCTGAAACATCTGACGTTTGCCACGCTAAATATATAGCAAAATCCCCCCCAAAATAAGAGCTTCAACCTTTTGTGGCTATAGGGTCATAATAGGAAAGACTTAATATCGATCCATAGTTGTCTTTTACTTAAGATTTTCTGGATTCATTAATAATGATGGAGATGAAGATTTACTGGACTAATGGAGATAAAACGAAAAGTACAGATTTGGTCTTGGATTGAATTTTCCAATCACTTTTAAGAGCACTTGCTGCATATTAAACTATCAATTATAAAAATTCAAAATATACACAGAAACTACAATATTTCAAAAAACTACCACCACTTCTCGAGCCAAAAGTCATAGGGGTCTGTGGTCTGTGTTTAGCAGTGGACTAATGTGCTGATATGATGACACAAATATTAGCATGTGGTTGGTCATTATTACATGACGACCGCATGGCCAAGTGGCAGACTTCTAAGCCGCGGGTTCGAACCCAGCCGCAGCCAATACTGTTCCATAAACACAAATTGTTAGTTTCCGGGTATGGTTGTGTGTGTGCATGTGAAATTCATGTCTGTAAAACGCTACATAAAAATATTGCCAGTGATATTTATTGTCACCAAAACATATTAAAGTTAGTAACATTTTAATCACCCCCCCCCCCCTTTCTTGTTCAAGAACGGCGTGTTCCTGGCCCCGGTGATGTCGGTGCCGTTCCTCCTGTTCAGCGGTTTCTTCGTGTCGTTCAACGCGATCCCGGTGTACCTGCGCTGGATCACCTACCTCTCCTACATCCGCTACGGGTTCGAGGGCACTGCGTTAGCCACCTACTCCTTCAACCGCACCAAGCTGCAGTGCCACCAGGTGAGACAAACAAAGATCCAGCCATGCCAGTCCACTGCTGGGCATAGGACTCTCCCAATTTCAGATTTTTGAAAGTGACGAGATGTGCAATGTGCTATGTCTGCCCAAAACAAATGCGGTGTCACCCGGAACATTTCTGTGTGGCAATACACTGCGCCCGTCACCCTCAGACCAGTTCTAAAGTCTAATATGCCCAGTGATTACACTAGATCTCAGTGCCCTTCAAACCGAAACACAGTAATGTTTGTACATTACTGCTTCACGGCAGATTAACTGGCCCTACGGCGGTTTTTATGTGGTGGTATAATTTCCAATTAGACATAGACTTTATTCGACGTACACAATACAGAAACCACACAGAGAATGCAAATGAAAAAAAAAATACAGTTCAATAAAAAAGAAGAAAGAAACAAGATCTGTAAAACACTGGAAACAATAGTGGCGATGTATTGTGAAGTCGAAATGGACTCCACTCAGCAAAGAACGCTGCGGAAAGACCGCAGCGCTGGTTTTCAGTGGAGCCACTACGTAAGTAAATAGACAACGTAAAAACAAAGATAGACAAAGTAGACACGTAGGTGACGTGTTTGTGTGCAACAAATACAACTAAGCGAACAGAATGATAAAAATAATATATATATACATACATACATACATACAATCACGCCTCTTTCCCATAGGGGTAGGCAGAGACTACATCTTTCCACTTGCTACGATCCCGACACACATCTTTAGCTTCTTCTACTTTCATTAGCGTTTTCACACACGCTCGTCGGTTGCGGTTACTATTAACGTGACCTTTCCTCAAAAGTTCACCGATATGACAATATAGGACAAATATGAATGGTAAAAAGACATCGAATATAGTAAGAAGTTTTGACCTTCTTTTGAAATCGTTGATTTGGTTGTGTTGTGCATGTGAAATGTAATTCTGTAAAACGCACCCACGATACTGGAGAAATCCTAGTGTGAGGCATCGTTATTTTTTAAAGAAAAGTTCTACCACTCCATCTCATCCCGAGGGTGTCTTAAATAAAACCAGGAGATGGGCAGCAGCATCTTCCTGGAACATCTCAATAAATAAACTGCGGCTCCCAATCCGCCTGCCGAGCGTGGCAACTACCGCAAAATCCCTCCAAATTTAGAGCTACAAACTTTTGTTGCAATCTACGGGGGAGGCCTATGTTCAGCAGTGGACTAGTGATAAGCTTAAATGATGATGAACCAGGGCTGAAAACCAACAATTTGTGTTTTTGTACAAATGTTGGCTCCTAACGGGATTCGATCACAAGATCCACGGCGTAGAAGTCGGGTATTCTGACCACTAAGCCACGAAATCAAAATAAAAGTACTGGACAATGCGTAACATTTATTTATGGTTTCCAGGTGTACTGCCACTTCAAGGATCCAAACACAACCCTCGAGGAACTGGATATGCAGGACGCCGATATTACTTTGGACATTGCAGCTCTATGTCTCATTTTCATTGTGCTCCGTGTATCCGCATTCCTTTTCCTCCGTTGGAAGCTCAGATCCACCAGATAAGCAGTTTTTAAATTTAAGTTTCTTTCTTTAGGGTATAAAGTAGATGACACGTAAAAAAGTCCGTCGGAACGTTATCGCTGTTAATTAAGATTCAATTGCCAAGATTATGAACAAGTTAATCGTTATTTACAGCGACAGAGTTCCGACCGTGCTGAGGTAGTTAGTTACTTTATTAAACGCAGTTATTGTGATAGCGGGTGTATAATGTCGAATATAAGAGATATTTAAGATTAAAATATAAAAACCCCTTATCAACCAAAAATCGAAGTGTAACTCGAGCAACTGTCAAAAAAGAATTCATTCGCCATTTTGTCGTTGTTTTCGATGGAGACCACACGTAATGGCGATAGGAATTTTTATAATTATAAATGAAACTATTTTTCTTGAAGCTAATATTCTCTGTGGTGATTGTCACATATAAAATTATTTCTTATATAGATTATAAATTGAGACTGGTCTGTGATTAAAGGTGCCTTCACACACGCAGAAACTATGAATATATACGTAGTTGTTTGGCGTTTGTTTGTTGCTTGACGCAGTACTAAATGCACGTCGTTTTGTATTTGTGTTTTTTAAATCTGGTTTGTGTTAGGTGTGCATTAAGATTAAAATTTAATGTATTTTAAACATCATGACAAATTTAAAAAGATTAGTGTAATATAAAATATGTTAATTTTAAAAGAATTTAGTGCTCAAATTATATTGTATTTAATAGAAATTTGACTAACTACTTGACTGTATCTTTCTTTTCAATTCGGCAAATGCTTCAAATAATTGCATTTCTTAAGATAAATAATTTTAAAAAGATGTTAAGATTTATATATTTAAATTTTCATTAATCTCTTTTCTTATTTCACGTCCGAGTGTACAGATGTCAAAAAATCATTAAACACAATCTGCGATTGACGTAACATCGAGACATCGATCTAGGATTATGTTTTAAGTAGGGTTGCCAACTTTTTCAGTTTGACAGTAATATATCTCGGCACGTTCATAATTATTGATAAGACTATTGGCGTCAACTCGAAAAGTGACGGTAGTTGTTTAATAGAATTTTCTAATTTCTGTATATATTTTGAGTTTCGATGTTCAATATTGATAGTTCATTGTGCAGCAAGTGCTTGTGAAAGTGTACAGTGATAGGAAAATTCAATTTAAGACCAGAATTGTACTTTTCGTTTTGTCTCCATCAGTCAAGCAAATCTTCAGTAAAAGTCAACTATCATTTTAATGTCGATCGAATTTTGAATATCGACATTTTGAATTATCTATTGTCACTCTCGTGACTGACTTGACATTGGCATAATTCTATTGAAAGAGGCCAAAATTAAAAGAAGAAGAAATATTGATAACAGAGATAATATTGTCTCTTCCGTCCCCTGTTGCCTTCTTCTATGTAATTTGTAAAGTTCTTTCATTAGTATGTAAACGTAATAAATATATCGATCAAAAATCATAGATGATACTGTATTATAAAGTACGGTTGGCAACCCTATTCATAAGTATTTAAATGGTAAATTCCGTTAAAGAAATATTTTTTGGCCGTCAAATGCTCCTATTAACATTTCAAATGGTACGGTCATAAAGTTGCCGTTAATCTGTGTTTTTAAACTAATTGAAAATGAATTATTTGCCCTTTTCTTTCTTGCCGTATTGGCTTGCCCGTTTCTTTTGATAGAATAGAAAACTTTATTGTGAAGGTATCAGATAACCAACTTTGATGTATTAACAAACAATAGTAAATTAGAACATTCATGAGACAGCGAGAGATACATTATTTATTTGAAGTGAAATTTATTTACCAAATGTTTCGTTGTCGCCGCACGGAGTGAAAGAGTGAGGTGTACCGAATCTGTTGGAGTAACCGTAGAATATTTGTACTTAGTTTTGTAATCGTATAGAACAATTGAATGGTCCAATAAGCTATGGCTATTATGTACTGGTTATATATGTTTTCTATATTTTTAAATAAATGGTTTTTTTTTAAATAAGACTGCTTTTTTTTCATTAACTTGTTGCTTGTGTATGTATACGAAATGCGGAGTGTTTGAGAGTTGAGATGGATTTTAACGAGCCGCCACCACACGGCATAGGTTTTTCTTTTTTTTCTTTCCTCCTTAGGTGACTATTTTATTTAGGTATTTAAGGTATTGTACGGACAGTCTTTATTCGTTCAGAATAATACCATATTATACAATGCTGTTACTATACAGCCCGTGGGAACGCGTACGTGACCCTTACCCCGATCGTAATGCACTACTTCGGGTTCTGGACAGTGAAAATGAGCAAGACTATCTGCGTTTGGGGTAACGACGACCCAATAACCCAGAATAACTATTTTGGTTAGATGCAATAGTGATTTCCAACTAAAATAAAAATGTATATACTGTGTATTTTATCATTCGTAGATCCACAAGAAGAATACTAAGTAGTGCCCGTTTCGTCATCACACAATAGTGTTGTTGCACAGCACATTACAATTATTATCGAAAAAACATAGTCAAGTCAATATGTCTTCGTAAGTGGTGAGTATTAGCTGCTTAAAAAGTTTTAATAAAACACATTTTCCTAGTATTCAAATATTTACTTCAAATATTAAATCAGATTCATCCATTCTGTATTTACTGTCGTCGCTGCTATCGTCACCTACTACTAATTATAAGTTCATTGTACTAAAATATCATCTATTTACATCTCAATCATAAACTTCTCTCATTAATTGAACAGTTCTATTTGCAATATTTTCCCAGTCTCCTTTAGTTAAACATATGATATCACTTATTGCTAAAAAAATACTAAATTATCTTTGTGTCCTAAAATTATAGGTTTAAATATATAGGTTGGATAAATTACAATTTTGCGACGTACTGCAGCACACTGTAATAAAGTACTGGAATGGTTCCATCAAGCGTAGTTCTCAATTTTTACAAAACTTTATGATCGGCCAATTATCAAATCGGCCATCGCAGCGTGCCATTTAATATAAAATTTTACCAGTGATAAGTGACCATAGACATTTTTTTGCCTGGCTGAGCTTTTCCTAAGTCATTAGACAAGGACTTCCAAAGAAGTGCAGCCTGAAGGATATTGACTATCTGGGAAAGAAGAAGTCTTCGACGTGAAACTAACGAGCTACGCTCATGCTCGTAATATACATATTTCTCGAATACTGATTTACGTCAAACGCGATTATCGCGTTTACACTGACGCGTCCCAAAAATTCCACTATCCAATACAATGGAATTATTAATCAGTAAATACCTATATTTATCGACCCAGCTTAATCGAGTCGATAACCTTTTACAACCCTTACATACTACAATCAACAAATTGAATTTAAAAAAGTATGTATCAAAAGAGATTGATATAATGTTTATTATCATCGTCGTCCACTGTTGAACATAGGCCATCCATAGATTAGAACAAAACACGGCCCTGAGCCAAAATCTTGCAGGTCGTCGCTCCATCTAATGAGGTGTACAACTACTCTGCGTTCAAAGTGTGTAAGAGTAAGCAGCCGAAATCAGATATTATTAGTAGTTAGTATTATGCTACATCGGAAGTACCCCTAGGGTCTCATTTCGGACCAATATTATTTCTCTTGTATATTTGCGATATCATTGATGCAATACTATTGAATGAAATTATAGTGACAAAAATTTGTTCTCTGTGGTACTGACAACTAAACGGTTGACATTTAAAAAGATTATTAAAAAGAATTCTTCTACGCTCTAAATACAATAAATACCTAGTTTTTCTTACTTATAAACAGTTTTAGTTTAATAGGTTATGGGCCTAGACCGCTAATCTATCTGAAATACGTAAAATTAAACTGTTTTAAATCACAACGTAAAATTTAATTTCGCGAACATTCTAACAAATTTTGTGTCGGTACAAGTTAATAAAAAAAAAACTAAAATGTCTTCGAGTAGCACATCTACTATGGCACTGATTGAAAAGTTAGTTGGACGAGAAAACTATAATACATGAAGATTTTCGGTGCAAACGTATCTCCAGCACGAAGACCTGTGGTGTTGTATAGAGCGCGGTGAAAATGACCCCGTGAATCTCAAGCTTGATATAAAAGCGAAATCGAAGATAATCCTGTTGGTTGATTCTATAAATTACATACATATACAAGAAGCAAAGATAGCCAAAGAAGTCTGGGTTAATCTCGCCAAAGCATTCAATGACAAGGGATTGACACGCCGTGTTGGATTATTACGAGATTTGATAACTACGACGTTAGAAAATTGTCAAAACATAGAAGAATACGTAAACAAAGTCATGTCAACAGCACATATACTGAAATTTGACGGAGGTTACGTACGCTACTGCTTGCTGGCTTACCTGAGATGCACAGGCCCATGATCATGGCCATGGAGAGTTCCGGTGTGCCCGTTACATCTGATTCTGTAAAGACTAAGCTATTACAAGAGGTTAAAAGCTCCGAGTCTTCAGTGTTATATGTAAATAGATTTGTAAACAGAAATGTGAAAAATAAACAGACTGAAAAGAATAAAAGCCAAAGAGGTCCGCGTTGCTTTAACTGTAATAAAAATGGACACATTAGTAAGTTTTGTAAACTAAAAAAGAAAGAAAAGAATGTGCAAAACCAGAATGACGAGTCTGGGTATGTAGCTGTATTTTCTGCAACAACGAAAATTGATGGTGGATGGTATATCGACTCGGGTGCATCCATGCACTTGACAATGAGGAATGATTGGCTCTATGATGAAGCACCACCTCCGATTTTAAGCATTAAGATTGCAAATAATAAAATGCTTCCAGTGCAAAGTTGTGGAAAAATTAACTTGAATGTCATTGGAAAAAATGGGAAAATTCAAGTCAAAAACGTTCTCTATATACCAGAATTAGCAACGAATCTCCTTTCTGTTAGTCAGATGATTAGTAATGGATGCTCCGTTAAATTTAATAATGGCGGCTGTAAAATATTCAATAAAGAAAACACTGAGGTTGCAGCAGCTAAACTCATACAGAATATGTACCGGCTTAATACACACAGTGTACCAGCATACACCTGTAAAACAAATGAGTTCGATTTTTATTTGTGGCATCAGAGGATGGCACGTCTAAACTTTGCAGATTTAAATAAACTAACAGATTGTGCTGATGGAGTAAAGGCTTTTGAAAATAAGCACAGTATGATTTGTGAAAGCTGTCAGAAAGAAAAACAGTCTCGGCTGCCGTTTCCAACTGAGGGTTCCAGAGCAAAGCAACCTTTAGAAGTAATACATTCTGACATCTGTGGACCGCTCGAGAAGAAGTCTCTGGGAGGTGCCAGCTACTTCCTCACTTTCATAGATGATTATACCAGGAAAGTATTTGTATATTTTTTAACTGCTAAGTCCGATGTATTTGGTAAATTTAAAGACTTCAAAGCATTAGTAGAGAATCAGCTTAACTTAAAAATTAAATGCATTGGCACTGACAATGGTAGGGAATACTTAAGTAAAGAATTCTCAAATTATTTGAAAAATTCTGGAATAATTCATCAAACTTCTAATCCATATACTCCACAACAGAATGGTTTGGCTGAGCGTATGAATCGCACATTAATGGAGAGAGCTCGCTGTATGCTAATAAATTCCAATTTACAGAAGCAATATTGGGCCGAGGCAGTTTCTACAGCAGCCTAAATAACCAATAAATGTCCAACTCGTGCACTGTCATATGCAACACCTGAAGAGATGTGGTCTGGGCAGAAGCCTAACTTGAAACACATTCGATTTTTGGATGTGAAGCTATGGTACATATACCTAAGCAAAAACTTCAGAAACTGGATGCTAAGGCAAATAAAATGATTTTTATAGGATATTGTGATACTACTAAAGGATATAGACTAATAGATCCTAAAACAAATAAAATGGTAATAAGTAGAGATGTTGTGTTCCTTGAAAATTCAATGAAAGGAGTTGTGCAATGTTGCCTCTGTCAGAAGGAAGCAATGAGGAGTTAATGAAAGCTAGTTCCGAACAAGAAAGTCACCAGACTACTACATCATTAGATGTTACTGTTACTTCGAGTGATGACTCTTTTCATTCCGATGAAGGGTCTATTTATGTCCCTGAAAAAGATATTGGACCAGTACAGTCTAGCAATATTACCTTAAGGCCTAGAAATAGAAATAAAAATATTGATATTACTTACCTTTGTCAAAGTGACAATATGGAACTCCAAGACCTGCCGCAGACATATATTGAAGCTATCACTTCGGCAGAGAAAGAAAAGTGGGAAGTGTCAATAAAAGAGGAACTGCACACAGGCAGTTGGTGGAGAAACCACCAGGAAAGAAGATAATTGGTTGTAAGTGGGTTTTTCGAATTAAAGACGAGCCATGTGGTCCTCTTTACAAATCTAGACTTTGTGCTAAGGGCTGTTCACAAAGCTATCAAATTGATTACACCGAGACATTTTCACCGACGGTGAGATATGATTCTGTACGGATAGTACTTACAGAAGCATGTCAAGAAAACATGAAAATAGTACAATTTGACGTAAAAACTGCATTTCTTTATGGAGATATAACTGAAAATATTTATATGACACCACCAGAAGGGTTAGAAGCGCCAAAAAAACCATGTTTGTAAATTGAACAGATCGTTGTATGGCTTGAAACAAGCTCCGAAGTGTTGGAATCAAAAGTTTGACTCTGTTGTTAAGAAATTTGGATTACAAAATAGTCACTCAGATAAATGCGTGTATACAGGTCATTTCAATAATAACAAAGTATATTTACTATTATATGTTGATGATGGATTGCATATTTCAAAGGATGAAACTGTTATAAAAAAGATTATTAGCATCACTATATATGATTACCTTAAACAACATTTTGCAATAAAGACTTGTAAACCTAAGAATTTTGTAGGTTTACAGATTGAGAGGTATGATGGTCATATTTTTATACATCAAACAAAGTATATTGAAAAATTGCTTTTAAAATTTAATATGATCAATGCTAATGGCAGTAGCGTTCCCGTCGATCCTCACGCTGCCCTGGAGAAGAGTAAGGTAGAATCAGACAGCAGAGTACCATATAGAGCCGCTGTTCGGTCTCTTATGCATCTAGCTATAGTCAGCAGGCCTGACATCATGTACGGGGTAAGTTTAGTAAGTCGCTACTTAGACAGTTTTGATAATACTCACTGTAATGTTGTCAAAAAGATATTCAGGTATTTAAAAGAAACCAAAAACTATGGTCTCCGTTATTCCCCAGTAACACAAAATGTGGTGTGGGGTTATAGTGACTGCTGATTATGCTAAAGATACCGAAACCAGAAGATCTATGACTGGGTATGTCTTCATGAAGAATGGTGCAGCTGTCACCTGGGCGAGTCAGCGTCAGCAAAGCATAGGCCTTGTCAACAACCGAGGCAGAATTTATGGCTGCATGTGCTGCTACAAAAGAAGCAATGTGGATAAAAAGACTGTTACTTGATATTGGTGAATATAATCAGGACTCTGTATATTTAAATATTGATAATCAAAGTGCAATTTATATGATTAAAAACGTAGACTTTCACAAACGTTGTAAGCACATAGATGTGAAATATAAATTTGTCAATCAAATATTTCTAGACAAAGAGATAGATTTAAATTATGTTTCCACTAAAGAACAATATGCTGATATATTTAAGTACAAAGGCATTGTCACGTGATAGATTTGTGTATCTAAGAAATAATATTGGTCTTTGTACATGTAAAAAATAGACATTGTTTATATATATTGTATATATAGTGCTGCTATAATTTGGTGAGAGTATTGAATGAAATTATAGTGACAATAATTTGTTCTCTGTGGTACTGACAACTAAACGGTTGACATTTAAAAAGATTATTAAAAATAATTCTTCTTCGCTCTAAATACAAAAAATACCTAGCTTTTCTTACTTATAAACAGTTTTAGTTTAATAAATACAGTATTCGAAATATTATTTGATTGCTTATGTTTTAAAAATATACAAGATTGTTTACTCTAAAATGGATACAGAAATGTTACAGAATAATTTGAATAGATTGCAAACTTGGTGTGATTAAAGCGGTAAGAACCTTAATGCCAGCAAATGCTATAAAATTTCATATACAAGAAAGAAGAACTTAAATACATTTAGCTATACGGGTTATGCTATAATATAACAGGAGCGACAAAAAATTAATTATTTGGGGGTGCTACTAGATAGGAAGCTACAGTTTACTTCTTATATCAATACAATTGAAAAGAAATCTGCAAGAATTCTTGGTTTTTTTAAAACATTTTACCAAGGAATTTACGTTCTAAAAATTATACTATGTAATGCTGATTTTTCGTAGTTCACTTGAATACGCATTCCTCAATACAATATTCATTCACAAATAGTTGAAAACATACTTTTAATACTATGGGTATTTCCCACACAGGGTTTTGTACGATGAACGTCTGAAGCTTTTTAAAAATGATGACACTAACGGACCGTCATATGATGCAGCAAATATTATTCTTATGTGGGCTGGTTCAGGGTCAGGTGGATCGTAGTGACATTTTAGGAGAGAGTGAAATCCCCAGATCAACGATCACCAGACTAGTTTTTTTTCCCCCTCTTCAAATATACTAAATAGATCAATTGGTATTGTTATTTGATATTTTTTACTTCGAATGAGTTTAAAATTTCGCAACTACGATTCAGTGAACTGGATTTATCTAGTTAACGACAAGGCCAGCCACAAATTTATGTCCAATTAGGTTCGATCGGTAGGCAACGCAAAGCTGTTTTTGCCTAACAATGGTTGCACAGTGTAGGTCATCACATTTACTAATCTTCTCTGAATTGGCAATAAAAGTCAACAATAATTTATTTTCATTCCAAGACCAAAGGTAAAACCAAAGAAGTATTATTATTTTCAAATGTCTTTATTTATTTGTTGCACGTCTCATGGCGCGAAGCTGCGTGACATAGTGCTTTATACCCGACATGTCAAGGTCAAGCGATTCGGCGGTCTTCAAATGCCTCTGTCAAAATTATATTTGATTTATATGCTAATTTAAATAGACTTTAATTAATTCTGAAAAAATTTGACTTAATCACGATACATCGCAAAAAAATTGACGTATCGAGACCGGTTTTTTTTATCGTGTTCAGGATTTTATCTACTGGTTTCCTATTTCATATTGAAAGTCTAACACTTATAGTTATGAAGAAAAATATTTTTTTCTTATTGTTTTCATCTGAAATGGAAATGACTCGGAATTTGAACCTCCATACGATTTTTTTTTCTCTTAAGAGTTCAATGAGCGTCATGTGACGTGCACTTTTGGATTTTCCAAACTTTTTATTTAATACAGTACATCAACAGTTTGTATGTTGACAAAAAATATACACTTTTTTAATACACTTTTTTTTCTAGTGTACACCAACCTATTATAGACGTACACATCACTGACAAAAGGAAAAGCACAACGGCAACTTATCAATCTACTGACTTAAAAATTACTTATATTAAACAAGCCGTGTGGTGGCGGCTCCTTAAAAGAATACTACCACTCCATGGAGTTACGTATATAAACAGTTATTAATAATTGTTATCTATTAAAATAATGACAGAGAGGTGGCATGAAAACGAACGAAAACGCTGTAGTAATCAAATTTGAAATTTTACTCTCATCGCGCCTAAATAATTTTCGGTCGGTCCATGTGCATTATTGAACTATTGAGAGTTAAGACTATTCTTGAATATTGAATCAAATAGAATATTTTTTTATCTATCTCTCATAAATAAAAATTAATTGTCGCATGTGTGAAAAATCATCAATTGAGACAGAATAGGGTTTGTATGAAAGATTTTTTTTTGTTTAAACCTTAAATTTGATTAAAGCCGGATAGTTGGATGATATTTTTGTATTAACATCTCATTAAAAAATGATGACGGTCAGTTTGACAGTTCAGCTATCACACGTTATGTATTTATGTATTTATTTATGGAAACAGTCGTAAAGTATTTTCCAGTGTCAAGTAACATAATAATTATCCAAGTATAAAATCTTCGAGCAGCGACTTCTAAAATTCGATCGACAGTAAAATGATAGTTGTCTTTTACTGAAGATCTGCTGGACATGAATGAGATAAAACGAAAAGTACAATTTTAGTCTTGAATTGAATTTTCCAATTACTCTACACTTGCACGAGCACTTGCTGCATAATAAACTATCAACATTAAACATCAAAACTCAATATATATACAGAAATTACAAAATTCATTAAAAATACTACCGCCACTTTTCGAGTTGTCGTCGAACGTCCTATCACATGTTTTCTTAAAAACAAAAAATGTAACACATTGAGGAACTGACTGACTGACAGACAACGCACAGCCTAAATCATTGAGACAGAGACGTGTTACAAATTAAACATACTTTATATGTTTTGCTAACCGCACTTCTCGCGAATCTGTACCGTAAACTGCCGCAACATTGCCTGAATTTTGAAGATTTTGACCTATATCGCAAAATTCACACAACTGTAGTCCACTCTAATGCTTGCGAAATAATGTTCAAATTATCTTCTTTATAGTGCTAAGCCTTGCAATGTATCTTTACAGAATTCTATGTTTTACCCACTTTTGTGAGCGGGCAATGATAGAACCACTAAACCATAACTTTGCCTGTTGCCCTAAAATAGACTGAAACATCTAATTTCAATTCGATTTCCAAATCATACTTAATGTACCTAAAGCTTCAAACCATTTGATTGTTATTAATTTATCAAAATCATAGCGTTACTATCCAGTGTACATGCCGAGGCAATGTTGGGACAGAATTTTATTGAGTTTTCATACAAGCATTCAATAGAGCGCAGGGTTGTCACACGAAACAAGACAGTTTTTACATTAACTTGTTAAAACGTATTAATAATTAAAACTTGGTTTAGTTTAAGCCTATAAATGTCCCACTACTGAGCACAGGCCTCCTCTCATTTCTGAGAGGGCTTTGGAGCTAGGAAGAATCCGCCACGCTGCTCCAATGCGGGTTGGCGGACTTCACATGTCTTCGAAATATTTTTTATTCCTCAGACATGCACGGTTTCCTCACGATGTTTTCCTTCACCGCCGAGCACGTGGTAAATCAGCACTTAAAATTGCAATTAACAATTTTAGTGGTGCCGGAACCGGGAATCGAACCCAGTTCACTCGCGTACTATGAAATTTAAAGCGAGTCCCCTAGCCCCTGAGCTACCACGGCTCAAAACTTGGTCTAATTGTTTTCAAATTGGTGAATGTATATGTTGGAATTATTTGTATATATAAACGTATAACAACGGGTAACGAAGAAACGTTACTGCCGAAATGAACATACTCGTCACTAATTTTTAAAATATTTAGGCTCTACGTGCTCTCAAAATACATGTCGCATACATCGGAGTGAAAATCATTAATCTCCTTTGTTTGTTTTAGTAGTTACCTAAACGTGACAACCCTACACTTGAGACCCGTGGTTTCAATTACATATTCTAACTTTATCTAATAGTATTTATTTTTAATTCACAGGTATATTGCATACCTGGGTTATTGAATGTTATGAAGAAATATGTTAGCTATATGAAAAGTGTTAGAAACAACAATATAATCATGAAATTGTTCAAGTTACATCAAAAGTTTTGAACAAGAAAATAAATTTGGTCACGCCAGATATTGTTTGTCAACGAATTCCGAAAATTCTGTAACGTCTAGCAAAATATCGGCTAGCTTCGTAAATTCTCAGATAAAAAATCTTTGTATCTACTATATTTTGGTTTGCCAAGTGTGCAACGTTTATGACTCATTAGGATTTTTCTGTTTTAAGCAAAGTTGAGTATTTAAGCTAAGTTGCGGCGGTTTACGGTACTCTAATTTTTGAAGCAAAAATTTATATTTTAGTATCTGATTTTAGTATTTTAGTATTTTTTTTACAATATTTTATGTGTGTATTGAAATTTTACAAATATACGATTTATCTATCTATCATCTTCTTCATTAGTAAATTGTACCCGTGCGAAGCCGGGGCTGGTCGCTAGTTTTTTTTTAATATTCTTTATTGAACCATTAAGAAACAAAAGGCGGACTTGCTAAAAGCATTCTCTGCCAGTCAACCTTAGGGCAGTGAGTAAACAGCGATGGCTGTTACTAAAACAATAGAATATTATTTAATAAATAAACGAATATACACATACATATTCATACATACACATACCTAAATACTATATGACATAATATACGATATACTATATGACATAATACATACTACTAATACAATATAAATAATACATATTATTATAAACAAGGATTATAATATACTAAGGATATTAGTAATGATGATGATGATGATCATTATTAGGATAAGAGTTTACACTTAGAAATGTGAGCGAAGATTTTCTTTTTAAATGCGTATTTGCTGGAGGGTTGCCTTAGATTTTGAGGCAGCGCATTCCATAGTCGGGCAGCTTGGACAGCGAACGACGATGAAGAGAAACCCTGAGTGGTGAAGTGGAATAGACAGAGTTTAAGTCTTCCAAGAACGAAGCTGTCGGCTGAGAGTGTCGCACAATAACTGAAATTTGCGTTTAAGGTAATCAGGGTAGTGGTTATCAAATAAAACAGAGAAAACTGTAGAAAGTAACCTGAAATGTCTTCGTTGACGAATAGTAAGTCCATTTGAGCTGAGAGCGGAAAGAAGAAACATGATCAAACTTGCGAAGGCAAAAGATGAAACGGATACAGTTATTGAAGAGACGATCCAGCTTTGTCCAAAAGATCCTCATTAATAGCAGGATAACACACATCAGCATAATCAATTATGGGAAAAATAAGTGATTGCACCAGAGTTACCTTTACCTTGATTGGAAGAAAGTTTCTAAGGCGATACAGAGCACTCAGCTTACCAATCACTGAACCACTGATTTTTTGAATTTGGGTGGACCAACTTAACGTTGAGTCCAAGTATACACCCTGATTCTTAACATAATCGAAAAAGGGTATGATAGATATATATATTAATTTCAAAACACTAATTGAAGGCATTTTTATTTTAGCAGTAATTTGAAAAGAATGACCGACCTCAGATCCAGAAAGTACCTGTACGAATCCCAGAATATATAAGTAAAGTTTCAGCCTATAAATGTCCCACTGCTGAACACAGGCCTCCTCTCATTTCTGAAAGGGTTTTGGAGCTAGGAATAATCCGCCACGCTGTTCCAATGCGGGTTGGCGGACTTCACATGTCTTCGAAATATTTTTTATTACTCAGACATGCAGGTTTCTTCACGATGTTTTCCTTCACAGCCGAGCACGTGGTAAATAAATCAGCAGTTAAAATTGCAATTAACAATTTTAGTGGTGCCGGCACCGGATATTGAACCCAGTTCACCCGCGTACTATGAAATTTATAGCGAGTGCCTAGCCCCTTCATTTATTTGATTATTTTATTCAATCTGTATTGCTTCCCCTTTAAAACACATACACAGGTCCGGATATAAAGGGCGAACTTAATGCATTAAAGGCATTCTTTTACCAGTCAACCCACGGTGTGCTAAGATTTTGACGTTGGTGTACAATCGAGAAAAAAAGTATGACATTAAATCTACACAACGCAATGGGTAATATAACAATATTATGACAGTTATAGGTATTTATGACTAAGTACGCAACATCCGTTGTGAAAATATTTTTAGCATGTTCTTTAGCTAAGTAATCTAGACCGAAAAAAACGCATCGCGTCTACTCTGCGAGGCGACGAGATTTTGTTGTATGGCACGAGTAAGCAACCATATTGTCTACAAGTTTAAATTTATTACATTACGAAGTCCACTAACCTGACATAATTAACCATAGCATCGTCGGTGTCTTTTCAAACTGCGGACTGTGCTCATTCACCTTTATGTCCGAAATATATAACTACGATATAATAAAGTAATAGAGGCAAAACAAATTATTTTAGGTTATGCTAAATAGAAAATTATAACATATTTCATTCATATTATATTTCGATCAATCAATATTTAGATAATATCTAAGTATAATAAGATCAATATTTCATTAACAATAACGGGTTATACTCTGCAGAGGCTCCTAGGCAATTCTTCCGTTTTCTATCTTCCTAAAACAAATGTACACTAACATAACTGTCCATATATATTGATCCTGGACCTTCTATTCAAAGGAGTTGGAGAGAATTTCGCCAGTGTCGTGCTGGCCGATGTAATCGGAGAGGCATGTGGTTTATTTACAGGTAAACCCTAGTTATCTCTTCAAATTGCTTATAGAATTTGTTTACTTGTTATTGCCGTTTTGTTGTTTTTTTTCCGGACGCCACCGATAATAGGTAATTTAAGGCACAAAAACTCATTTATTTTCCTCATTTATTGGCGCGGGCAGCAGCGCAGCACAAAAATTTTGATTTATTTATACAAACCTCATAGCATACATTATCACAGTGGTTGGGTTTCGGCGTGGAATACAGGATACAGAAATCCGTCTAGGTAGAACCTATTGCAGTGTCAGTTATTCTGCAGTTAAGCAGTAGTGTAACATTACTGTGCTTCGGTGTATACCACTGGGCATATGTGACTTAAAAACTGATGTTTCAGGGTGACGGGAGCAATGTGGTGTCATACGGAAATGTTCTGAGTGACGCAGACTTTGTTATGGGCAGATGTTGCAGGTACCATCAGGTGTGCGATTTTCTGGTCTCGCCACTTTCTTCGATAACAAGATGTATCGTGAATGTGAAAGTTTCTATAAAATATTCTTCTACCGAGATGGATGTCATTTGTATAGGTCATATCACCATCCAGTGTCCAAGAAACAGGGAATCCTATTTTGGGGCTGGATGTTGTATCCTCAGACCATCTTTGGCATGAGGTTGTATGCGTCTGATACTATTAAATTATATTGAAGAGTTTTATATTATATAAACGCGGAAGCTCAGCGGTGAATTTTGTAATATGAAATATTATTATTAATAATATAGAAAAATAAAAAAATGTAATATGAAATATTATTATTAATAATTTAGAAAAACTAGGTAGTGAGCTTGAATGCTTGTCAAAGGTATTTCGGTTGAAGATTGTTATAAAATAATGACGTTTGTTAGACTAAATGAAAAGGAGACAATATTTCTTGGGCCCACTGAAATTTACACGTTTATTCGTCGATTGTTAGTTAAAAGAAAACTTTACGTAGTTGTCTGACGGGATCATGTAATCGTTTAACGAAATAGGTTCTGGTGTTTATTTGCCACTCATTTCCATATTATTGAGGTATCATTAGTCAAAATCGGGACATTTGGCATCCTGATCAAGGGTGAATCGGGACGTCCTGCGCAAATCGGGACACCTGGCAACGCTAGATATCATATATAAAAAAAAAAAATACTTGTTCATACAATATCGAACTTTTTATTATTTGGTTAATATAATTTTCTAGAAAAAAGGTCTTTCCTAACGTGTCTGATGTAAGGTTGAGTAAAGGTTCCAGATTTTAGAAGAGATTACCCAGGTCTAACTGTTTGTTTCTAGGACATTGAGGTTTCTTAACAATTTATTTCTTTACTAGCAAGCATGCAGTTAAAACAGTACTTAAAATTGCGAAGTATTTTAACTTCGATCACTAATAAATCCATTTTAATTTTTTTAAAAGACAACGTAGCAAAATACTAAGCGAACACGTGTTACAAATACGATATTTACTTACGATAATAAATTGTTTTATTTTTTCGTAATGATATAACGTTGTACGTTGCAATGTAATCGACATGAATGTCACTGCAATTCATTTTTCTATCGATTAGAAGCAGAATGTCAATGTGTTCAATTAATCAAGTTTAATAAAAACTATGTAGCGTTATTATTTTAAACGGTTCGATTGTAATGCAAAAATGTAGGGTTCCGCTGACATACAAGGGATATAATATTTATAATTTGGTTCTGTGTGTCCCAATGTATCACAGTATCATAACTACTAGAGTTTAATAATATAAAAATGATAATATCTGAGCACAGCGATAGCGGTTCTGGTACAGAGGGACATTTACAAGTTTATCATGCTTGGCAATAGGTTTGGCAAAAACATTGTATTGATTAGCACCATAGACCTTCGTCGATAGTTGCACAAAATGATGCCGCTCTGTGACGTGTTCCATTTACTCTCTTAACAGCCCGATACAGAGCTTATTAATTGTACTAGCGTTGCCACTACATACATAATTGTTAAGGAATTTTCCAGTCAATTCCATGTTCGTTCTACGAGTATTAAGTTATTTATTATTACGTTAGTCAATTGATTGTAAATTACTAGTCATTATTTATTTGTCAATAAACATTTTTTTTTCTTTTGATTGATGAATCAGAATCCGAATCTCTCACAAAACGATTATGTTGGCCATTATTTGGTTTCGTAAGTAAAAAATATTATTTTTAGAGAAGTAAAAATTGTAGTTCTAGGTTTTGATACCGTCTAAACTTTAAAGAACATTGTTAGATGGAAGTAGGTTAGAAAAACGATGAGCGCATTGCATGCAAGAAAACCGGTAGTACAGGGTGAGAGTTAGACGCCAGATGAATGATCCACACAGTAATCATTTCAGTTGTATTTCACAAGATTTTTCTAGATCAGGCTAGTCAATGGAGTAAGATTTACATATCCTCTTAACGAAATTTGTACTGGTGGTAGGAGTAAGTAGGCAATTAATGAAATTAATAGACCGTATAGTTTTCATACTGGATAGTGACGAGAAGAGCAGCGTGGCTAAGGGCAGCCAGGGGCGCAGACACACTTAGAACTTAGTCAAAATTAAAACACAAGTTTTTGCTAACTTGAACTTGATTACGAATTGGCCTAAAAGAATCATTAATCAAAAGTATTTAAAAGGCTTTTGTAAATATTCACTTCAGACTCGCGCTGAACTAAAATATTGCTACCCATATATCTTTTGCCACACTAATAAAGAAAATACATCTATCATACTCTGTCATAACGACCAGGGTAGATAAAACAATGCGGGGATTATTATCATTTCTCATATGCTTACAAAAAATTGATAGAAGGGCAAATAACAAGTGACAATGACAACAAAATATTTGGAAATAAACAAGTTTTGGGGGGCGCAAAATTCTGGTGGCGGCTCTCAGTGGCGGTATTAGTTTGCTTGTGCACGCAATTGAGGGAGGGAGGGCGGTGCTCTTCGAATACTAGGTAATATATACCATTTTAGAATTTGCTCGCGGATCTCAGCAAATTAATTTTCTTTCCTGTTTTTAGCAAAGCACTGACCGAGCATAGGCAAGTCTTTCAATAAATGTATGCCACCTTTTTTGGAAAGATTTGGAAAGGTTTATGTAACGTGTAAAACGTTACTAATAATAAAAAAAAACTGTTTCAAAACAAATATAAAATTAATTATTTAAATAACTTATGTGGGTTTAGAACCTTCGGTGGAAGATGATATAAAATAGGAAAATGAAGCAATTGCAACAGTTCTTCAGTATGAATAAAATGAAACGATATCTTTAGCTGAGAAATTTTAAATCAAGTAACTAAGATTTTGGCTTTTATATAATTAATTAATATGTAGTCTTGAATTTGAGGTTGACAAAAATATAAGCATATACACACATGTTATATAATACCGAGATAGAGGTGTGACTCTATTGTATGTATGTATATAACATAGAGTGTTCTATTTTTATCTATATCTATAACTAGCGATCCGCCCCGGCTTCGCACGGGTAAACAGATATAAGAAAGATAAATTAGTACTTTATTTGGACAAACAGAACAACACCAATCCCTTCACTAACATTTTTCGTAGCGACTATGCTCATCGGCGAATCTGCAGCTGGTCAGGTAATTAAAAGTTACCAAAATAATGTTTTATTTATGGGAACATAAGCCATGAAAGTTTAGTGGGTCAGAGCTTCCTTGTAAACAATATTTTATGTCGTGTTAGCAAAATAAAACGACCGCTCTCGACCGCTGCGCAAAGGGAGCCGCGCACCTCGATGATGCCTAAGTCGCATGAAACCGGGCGGCGCGGCGTTCGAGACCGCGGCCGCTGTATTTATTATAGAGCGTTTCAAAGTTTTAAATTAAAAAAAAGTCGTGTGGTGTCGTGGGACACCAGATAGGAGGAGGAACGAAGTTACTTTTTTATCGATAAAAATCAAAAAAACTACTTTACAAAATTATCTTAACATCTTTATTTTGTTTACTAATGATTTATAAAAATATATAATAATATTCAAAGAAACAGCTATTTTTATAGAGCGCTTCAAAGTTTTAAATAAAAAAAAAATATTATTAAAATTACTAGTGGTTTGTAATAATTATAGTATTTATTTTTATTTAAAACTTTGAAACGCTCTCCATTGTTTCTAAAAAATAAGAGTAGGTAAGTAACTAATAGGTAGTATATATCCCTGGTAGCTCACACCGCGGCATTTTTCTTACTTTTAGCATTTTTATACCTGTCGTAACTTCTAAACGATAGGTCCGATTCGAATAATTTAAAGAGGACTGAACATGTATATAACCAACCATGACTATGAAACCATTTTGTAGGATAAGGATTAATATCATGATACGAATGTCATCATCTTTCGATTCTACTCGTGTTTTGATAAAATAATTTGGTTATTGTGACTTAACTATAATAGTTAGACATATAGCCTCGCGGACTTTTTGTGAGTAACGATGAGTACTATGAAAATGTAGTACATTATTTTCTTTATCATTAATAGTTTTCTGCAGCGCACTCCAAATAATGATTTTTATCAGTAATTTTTTGATACCTTGAGTTACATCATAGCAATTTTCGTAGGGATCTCGTTTTTTTTTTAATAAAATACAATTCATGTTATTCGGTGATAATGTAGTTGTATATAAGTGAAAGAATTTTCAAAATCGGTTCAGTAGTTTTTGAGTTAAATCATTACAACCAAACATACAAAAAATCAAATCTTTCCTCTTTATAATATTAGTTTAGATTAGATAAATATTATTTTATCCATAATTTTATGATATACCTAGTATTATTTGCTGATAAAACATCTTTGATTTTTAAGATAAAACGTCAACTTTTATTATATGACGAGGTGACTATTTCAAATTTAGTACATTATTTTAACGTTTGCTTTTAATCGGCAATAAAACAAAATGTATTAAATTCACATCACCAAATGTTAAACGATTAGATGTAAATGTACTCGTAAATGGGGAAGAGTTGAGCCTTGTGGATACCTCTGTCTTTCTTGAAATAACTCTTGACGCGAAACTTCAATGGGGCCCCCATATATCTGAGCTAGCAAGTAAAATTACCTCTGCTGTAAAAATAATTAGGAACTTGACTAATGTTGAAACTGCTAGATTAGTTGATTTTAGTTATTTTAATAGCATAATGTCTTATGGTATTTTGCTATGGCGAAATACGACTGATGTAGAAGTGATTTTTGTTTTGCAAAAGAGGGCCGTATGAGCTATTTATAATCTTGGCTCTAAAGTGTCTCTTAGAGATGAATTTAAAGAAATTAGTATCTTAACCTGCGCCTCTCAATATATAATTGAAAACTGTTTTGTATGTACACAAGAACATAAAACAGTTTACTAAAAAAAGTGATGTTCATAATGTAAATATCAGGAACAAACACAAATTAATAATGCCAGTTACACGACTTCGCAGGATCAGTAACTCTTTTATGGGGCAATGTATACGTTTTTACAACAAAATTCCAGAAAGTTCACAATGTCTTTCAATCAAAAACTTCAATTTTTTTATTAAACAAAGACTTTTTAAGAAGAGTCATTATAATATTAAAGAATACATGGATGATGATAACTCCTGGGAATGAGGTGATCGCTGCCAAGCTATTTCAACATCTTTCTAATACCACAATTGTACATTATTTTTAAAATGACAAAAGGAAAAATTTTTTTTGGCCGCTGGGTGTTTTGCTGGTTCTTCCTAGGACAGAGGCTTTTATGCGAATCAGTATAGTTTAAAAAAAAGTAAGTATTATGTAAATAATCTATGTTGAATAAAAATTTATTCTATTATATTTATTCTATCAACACATACGTACATACATACAGTCACGCCTTTTTCCCAAACAAGGGCCTACTCCTTAAGGCCAGCACGCATAGCTCACTCTTCGCCCCGTGGGAAACGAGCAAAACTGGCAAATCACATCACCACAATTTTGGAACGAGTCAAAAAAATTTACTCTCCATTGCGTTCCCATGACAGCATTGCATATTATGGTGTTATTCTGCACCAATAAAGGCTGTCTGTACAATACTTTAACCGCCTCTCACGGCACCTCGTACGAAAGAGGTAGGTAGAACACCACCTTTCTATGCTTTTGACTGTCGGGGGGTCTTTTTACTTGATATTGCCTCATCGATGGTGATATAATCTTAGTATTGTGGTGGTGGTGGCTTTTTTTTATTTGATAAAAGTGACGGAACGAGCAAAACGTTCACCCGATGGTAAGTGCAACGTCCGCCCATAACAATTGCTGTGTCACCCAGAACAGTGCGCCCGTCACCCTGAGACATCAGTTCTCAAGTCTCATATGCCCAGTGATTACGCTAGCTCTCAGCGCCCTTCAAACCGAAACACAGCAATTTTTGCACACCACCGCTTCACGGCAGAATAACTGGCCCTGGGGTGGTACCTACCTAGACGGATTCCTGCATAGGAATCCTACCACCAGTCGCAGTTGGCGAGTGCACGCTTTTGTGCGAGTGCGGGTTGTGTTGTTGTGTTCTTCAAAAACTAGATATTTTTTTACAATTTATTTGGATCAAGAAACAATTACACTATATATATATATATATATATATATATTACTTTAATATACATTTACATACATATAAATCAGTAGTGCAAGCAACACCGTTGACCACAAGTTCATATTACAGTTGACACGTAGCGTACATTTATAATAAAATTGTCCCACTATCGTACATATAAACAATACACAGTGTTACATTAAATTCTGTGATTAAATCACTCAATGTATTTCTTATTACGTACTCACTCTCCTTTGAGTAATGACGGTAATACTCTTCTAAGCATACCTACGTTATTGGTGAAAAAGTCAATATTATTAAAAATATTATTGAGAGACTACTATAAACGTATACATGGGGATTTTTTGCCTGCGTTTGTTCGGCTTGTCTTTGTAGAAAATATAGGGTTGGCACTGCCTCTACGACGCACGACGCACGTCCTAGTGGGTACGCTTTATGATGTCAGTTTTACTAGATCTGCACTTGTAATGACAGATGTCATAGATGCAGTATCGCTTGAAGCTGTTGACGTCTGGATTCCAATTTTATCAAGATATATATATGAATATTTATTCAATAAGTAGTAGATTGTAAAAGAATTAGACGCAGGACATGTAGACACACTGCTTACATTTCTCATTCATGCTGCGTTAAATATTATTTGGTTGTATCTATACGAATAAATTAAATTGATGTGGCTGTTTTTAATCAATGCTTGTGAAAGTATATAAGGTACTTATAAGAAATATATACAATAATCATTTTGTCTGTCTGTCTGTTTGTTCCGGCTAATCCGAAATGGCTGGACCGATTTTGACGATACTTTCACTGCCAGATACCGGATATTATAGCGGGTAACTTAGACTACGTTAATTTTAAAAAAATTAGGGTTCCGCGTAAAAAATTAAAACCCAGAAATCCGTTTCAATTAGTATATCATCCATCGGGGTCGGCTTTTTTACGCGGGTGAAACCGCGGGACACAGCTGGCATACAATTACGTACGGACTCCAGATGACTACAGCACATTCAAGTTGTGATCTAAGAAGTGATATAAGTACAAATAAGTAAGTGGTTTACTAAAATCACGTCTCACGCGCATTACAATGCTATACATTCTATAAGCTTTATTGATGATGGTGTCGATGTGCATCCATGATAAGTTTATAATATTACTTTCTAAATTTCTCAATCATATATAAATATATTTTAATGTTGTACGAGGAGAAGTTTGTTTTCGTACACAGTTCATTTTGTAATTTAATAAAAAACTAAACTTAATCGAAGTGCCAAACGCTCTTTGAGGTACTGAACTTCAAGTCAATGCGTAACAATTAAATAACACGCGAATGAAGTATATAATTAGATAGCCAATACTATAATATACAATGACAATATCGTTACAATTATTCTAACAAATTATTAAATGCAAAAAACTTGTCTGATTAGGTTTGTGTCTTGTATTAGGTACTCTAAGTCTACTATTGGCTCTTAGTAAAAAATGGTCTCTTACTTTAAGCAAATCCAATGAGGTAGACCGTTCTGTCGGAGGCAACTATTCTAGGCGAACATAGTGTAGGCTGTAGGCCCTACACTATTCTTGCCTACGCGCGACGTAAAGACGTATCACCGTTCACCTGTGAATTGTGAACGGTAGATGATCATTATGCTTTCTGTGAATCGAACCGAAAACAAGGGTTCCTTTTAAAATAATTAATCAAAAGCTCGAAAATCAAACATACCGATGACAAACTGTACCCGAATGCAAGAATGTGCCAAAAAAATACACTGTTTGAATGTAACTCCCGTAAAACTAAATGTTGGTTTTTTCTCTGTTTATAATTCATCTCGCGTAGTACGTCGAGTAATTGTTTGTCCATTAAGCCGCTTTCTCTCATTCGTAAGGTGTGTAAATGTAACTTATCTAATAAAGGAAACCCCTTATAAAAGAACAGTCCATAAATAAGCTTGCTTAAAGGTCTTTTGAATGAGTAAAGAAGAGAATTTCCCTTTTCATCCATGAATTCCATTGCATTATTTAAAAAGATAGATTTTGTGACAATAGTATATGTATCGTAAGTCTTACTAACCATATGTAAACTTTGTAATTGGGTCTCGCAACTTTTAGTTATTTCTAACTCCAACTCTTTCTTCATAACTGTTTCTAGGTGATTCCTAAGTAAACGACCTATACAAGGTTTAATTTGAAAATATTTTAGGTCTCCCTCACTCGCGATTTGATAGTTAAGACTTGGATGAGTCGTTAGTCCCATAAGATTCGTTTGATAGTACGTGTTTATTAAGTAAGCAAACACGATCCAATTAATAATAAAGAATCTTTCTTTTACTCGATGGCCTAATTTACAACCGTGAAGCAAAAGGAGATCCCACATCATCAACACTACATCACATTTATCTTTTGGACTGAACAATACAAAATATAATATCGAAAATATGACAAAAGTCACTAATAACAAAATCCAAACGACAACTTCAAATTCAGCATAAATGTATTTCCAAGTAGGTACGGGGCCTGCTTTTTTTACTATGATTGTTAACTCATCGTAGAATGCAAGGTGGCCCCAAATATAATTGAAAGCTTCTGCTCGATTATCTGTTAAGATCATACCTCCAAACATCATATCTACCTTATTTTCCTGTACCAAATTCATAGCGCCAGTTGCTTTCATATTAGATTCAATAGTAGAGTACTTTGTTTTGTTGAAATGAAAATACTTTATTTCAAAATGTTCTAGTTCTCCAAATTTTTGTAAGATATACTGTTCAATACCAATAAGGTTCAATGTATCTGTCCCTTCATTTGGATAGATAGTAAAAGGAGGCCAGTTAGGAATCGCCGCCGTTAATAGGCAACCTTTTAATCCGTCCTTTAGCTTTTGTGGGTAAAAGTTTCTACGGTTTTCGGAGATGCACATTCCGTAACGAATTATTTTTTTAAATCTTTTACCACAACCATAGTGCTCAAATGGGTTAAAGCTGAATAAGTTGACATGTTTTGTTCCGTTAACCACAATTACATTAGTAACATGGTGCGTTACCAACTCAGTAAATATGAAAGGAAGCTCGTCTTCATTAAGAAGCTTAATAACAATCAAAAAACGTGCATCCGGCTTCCAATGAGATTCTTGTGTTAAATCCATAAAGTTAGCTGTCAGATCTTGAACAGTTTTGGCTGTAATTAGGTAGGCTTTATTATGTGCTGCCACTGCTTCCTTTGTGTTCCTGGATACGACTGATATAAGGTTCAGATTATTAACGGCCTTTATAATATCATTATTATGGTAATTTATGTGGACATACGTCAGTTCGGAGCCTTTCTCTAAAGAGTGTAAAATTATTTCATTGACGCAATGTACTACCTCTTCGTTATCTACTTTTAAAATATGATCATTATTTATAATCATAGGTTTGCAGTTACACAGAAGTAATGGTAAAACCAAAAATCCCGCAACCAACATGGTCTAGTGAAATTATTGTAATGTCAGTTTTTCATTAATACAATGGCCATTACGTGGAGTTGTTTCATCAATCTAAAATTATTGATAACGGAAGTAATTAATAAATGCCCCTTCTATTTATTTATTAGTAAAGCTACGTTTTTATCTAAATTAAATTTATTTCCATCTAATATAATCGTGTTAGTGTAGTTACATATAAATAATCATAAAATTTTGTGATGCTTGTTAATTTAACAATTGAAAGAACATAACAATTATTGCTATATAAATAATCATAACTTTAGCCTTTTTTAGTTTATATATTTATAAATAAATATATGTACATATTATTTATTGTATGTGTATATGTAAGTATTAATATGTGTATGTATGTCTGTACTATGTAAGTTAGTGTAATGTTTATTTTTGTGAAAATTTAATTACTTTAGTCTTCTATGCTGACCTTACAACATGGTCTATAGGCATTCTGTACCAGTAGACACATGGTGTGGTTCTCACCACACCATGTGTCTACAGAATGCCTTTAAGTTCGCCCTCTGTTACGTTTTTGACTTAAGGTTTAGCAATTAAGATTATTTATGCTTCAGTAACATGGACATTTATACACAAAAAGAAGGCTAAAAGAGAATCGAACAGCATTCGAAGTGTGAAAAAAATGTTAGGAATTGCTCGTTATAGGATATAATACGAACTGCTCATCGTATTAACGTGTCTATTCTAGTAGATAGATTTATTCATTTTTCATTGGTCACCTAACAAGACGGGTAACTTTAAGATGCTTTTACTATCAAACTAACATCGGAGAAGTTCGTTAGTGAAAATCTAATATTAGTTATACAGAAAATTTAAATTTCTCGTGCGTAGCGACCCTTTTCCTTCGCTTCAACTCGCTATATGCACTAACCTACTATATTCGAGGTTTTCCATTGAGCATTTCTGTTTATTAATAGTTCTTGGTTAGTCAATAATTTAGTAAGCAATAAAGGACGCCAAAGCCAAACTACTTCAAAGTATTTCTTTAATTATAAATCCACTTGGACTATGTAATATAATTTCGAAATTAAAAAACGTGAATTAATGACAGGAATCAATATGACATTGTAGGTATGTATCTTGTCAAGCGTGATTAGAGGATAACAGCACATCCATAAAATTAATGAATCTAACGTTATTTGACTTTTCAATATCAACAATGTTAGTCGCATTAATAGTTGCCTTCCATATTTTTATGTCGGATAGTTATTGCTTAAAAATAGTGACTAATGAAAATAAAAATGATCTAGCACTATGTGTTACCAAAATAATTTCACAGTATTTTATGCATGGCTCAGAAGCAGCCTGAAGAACATAAGAAACTTAGCTTACGAAGATACCTGGTAAAATAATGCAAAACTTTTGCTAAATTGGAAATAGTTGAAACAGTCATTAACTATTTTCCAGCGTCAAGTAACATATCCAAGTATACAATATTCAAGCAGCAAGACTTGAAAATTTTGTTCGACAGTAAATTGATAGTTAACTTTTACTGAAAATTTGCTGGACTGATGGAGACAAAACGAAAAGCACAATTTTGGTCTTGAATTGAATTTTCCAATCACTGCACACTTTCAGGAGCACTTGCTGCATAATAAACTATCAATATTGAACATCAAAACTCCAAAAATACACAGAAATTATAAAATTAAATAAAAACACTACTGCAATTTTTCGAGCTGGTGCCAAAAGTCCATATTTTGAGTTTCTAACTTCACAGAACTTTGCTAGCCCAGAAACGCCCATTGACAAAAATCAAACTGACATTAAATAATTTTGTAATTTGTAACTGGGGGTAATAATAAAAAACTGGGGTTGTAAATGGGGTGTAGTGGGCTAACAGCGCTTATTTCTGCCAGCCGACTTCTACAGAAGTGGCAGAGATGTGTTAAATTCATTATTAGTCCAAAAACTCTCTCCAGTAGCTCCAAGTAGCTGTGATGCGCGCAGCGGCCACACCCTGGTAAACCGTGTCGGCTCACGGACTAAACCTGGATGAGGGGCTTGCCACCTTTGGTGGACAAGTTTTTATGCAGATCCCTCCTGCAAAGTGCATGAAGTCTGATTCGGCGAGGAAGGCAACCCACCGCAGATATGCAAAAGGATTGGCGGACTCGGCGATTCAGTAAGGCAATGTGGATGGCCAAGGGCGACGTTAGAGGGCAAGAGTTAACGTCGGCCAGACACATCATCTGGCCTCTCCTCCAGTCGTAACGGTTCTCCATTCCACTGAATCGAGGAGAGGGAGGACGAGTGTGTGCGCCTGCGTGTGCGCGAACGCTTGCGCACCTTAATATATCCTGCGCATCTGACTGCTTCCGTTTGATGGACTCCGATTACACAAAGTCCTGTGGCAATGAGATGAAGAGAGGTCTGGCTTGATGCAAGCTAGGCTTTGTCTGATGTCTGCACATGGGCGGTCCTGGGGGTGTGACTACACACCGTGGTCGCTTTCGCACTGCAAATTTGGGGCGACAGTGTGGATTCGGCAGCACCTGGGATGACAAAGCGGCCCTATTATTAGGCACTGCTTTCCCTGCTCAGCCTGGGAGGGGGCTAGAAAAGGTGCCCCAAAAAATGCTTGTCCCTACTTGAAAGGTGGTAGCAACCGCGGCTGCCATTGCATCACCCTAATTCGTGGTCGACGCAACATTAAAAATAACAATATCATGAAAACACCTGTCATGACATTTGGCGCGTGGAACGTGAGAACGCTTATTGATCGTGATGGCAACGCCTGCCCTGAATGTAAAATCCGCCATAGTAGCTCATGAACTTCGTCGCTATGACGTAGATGTGGCTGCGCTCAGCGAAACCCATCTTACTGATGAAGGAGAGCTGGTGGAAGATGAAGGCGGCTACACTTTCTTTTGGAAAGGTACCGCTTCCTCCGGACATAGACGTTCAGGTGTAAGGATTTGCCATCAAGAACAACTTAGTAAAGCGACTTGAGGAGTACCCTGTACACATCTCGGACCGCGTGACCACATTGCGCCTTCACCTGGATACAGACAATTTCCTTAATATCATCAGTGTCTACGCTCCAACGCTGGACAAGTCTGATGACATCAAGGATAAATTTTATGAGGAGCTATCTCAATGCCTTGACAGCATGAATGCCAGAGAGCATGTTTTATTGCTAGGCGACTTCAATGCCAGAGTTGGTCGGGACTACGAGGCGTGGCCTGGAGTTCTGGGTAGACACGGAGTTGGCAACATGAACCAGTAATGGTCAGTTGCTACTCAGTCTTTGTGCTCAGTACGAGCTTGCGATAACAAATACTATGTTCAGACTTGCCGCCAAGCACAAGACAACGTGGATGCACCCAAGATCCAAACACTGGCATCTGATCGACTATGCTGTCGTACGGCAAAGAGATATCAGTCAAGTCCAAATCACCCGCGTCATGCGAGGTGCGCATTGTTGGACTGACCACCGACTTACTGTCACCAAGCTGCAACTCCGCCTCCGTCGACCACGTAGATCTCATCGATCGTTTTAAAAAGCCTGCGTCTTTTAACGTGGATAGGCTAAAAAATCGCGAGGTTACGGAGAAATATGCTGACGCCTTGTCTGGGAAGCTGTCGCTAGTTAAACAGATAGATGATGTCGGTGATGCATGGGGAAGCGTTGTCTTCTCATCTCGTAGAGGCTGCTTCAATTACTTTAGGTATTAAAAACCGGCGTAATAAAGACTGGTTCGATGAGAATGACGAAGCTCTCAAAGCAGCCTTCGACAAACATCGAGTCCTCTTACGACAGCATACTAGACGCGGCGGAAGCGTTGCAGTGGTCAAAAAGAGTGACCTTGAATTGCGCAAGCTGTCTCGACAAATCAAAGACAGGTGGTGGCAAGACAAGGCCTGTCACATTCAGTGGCTTGCTGACACAAACCAGCTTGGGGAGTTTTACTGCGAGGTACGTAAGCTGATTAGTACGTCCTCCCGAGCAAAAGTGCCTCTGAGGTCTTTAGACGGTAGGCACTTGTTGACAAGCAAGGAGGATGTACTAAGACGCTGGGCTGAACATTTTAATACCTTGCTTAACGTAGATCGATCAGCTGATCTACATAATATCAGTTTAATGCCTCAACTCCCTCTATTCGCCGAGCTGGATGAGCCTCTGTCGCGTGACGAGGTTGTCTCTGCCATCAGACAGCAACAAAACAAGCGGGCGGTTGGCATTGACCTTATACCGGGAGAGCTGCTTAATTACGGCGGTGAGGAGCTGCACACGTTGGTGTGGGAACTCTTTGTTCGCATGTGGGAGGAGGAGCGAGTCCCAGATGATCAGCGAGACCAGTATCTCGCATAAGTGCCCTCTACAAGAACAGGGGTGACCGTTCCGACTGTAACTCCTACCGTGGTATTTCACTTCTGACAGCCCCTGGAAAGGCCTTTGCAAGAGTTCTTTTGAACCGCCTGAAGGATATGTCCGAAAAGATCTTGCCCGAAACCCAGTTTGGCTTCCGACCTGACCGAGGTACCTGCGAAGCTATTTTCTCTGTGCGTCAACTACAAGAAAAGAGTAGAACAGGGTCGTCAGCTGTATCTCTGCTTTGTTGACTTGGAGAAAGCATTCGACAGTGTGCCTCGTGTAGCTCTCTGGATGGTGCTAGGAAAGCTAGGGTGCACTGAAAAGTTTGTAGGACTTCTGAGACTCCTGCATGACGACATGCAGTGCTGCGTCTCTGTAGATGGTGAACAGTCATATTTTTTCCCCGTTACCAGTGGGGTTAAACAAAGGTGTGTCCTAGCGCCCACACTGTTCGCCTTGTATTTTGCGGTAATAGTCAAAGAGGTCCTGCAAACTGTTTCTGAAGGAGTACGCATCCGCTTCCGCACTGAGGGCAGTCTTTTTAACTTGGCTAGACTTAAGGCGTGCACTAAAGTCTCGTACGCATTGATCACAGAGATCATGTACGCTGATGACTTGTGCTTTTTAGCGGATTCCCCAGATGGCCTACAACAGCTGATGTCTGGCTTACACCAAGCATGCTGCAAGTTAGGCCTGAAGAATAGTGTCAAAAAGACGGAGGTGATGTCTTCAGACATACATGGTCGTGAGACACTGGTCATTAAGCTTGGTGAGGATCTGATGAAACAGGTCGATAACTTCCGTTATCTGGGGAGCACTATAACATCCAAGTGTGACCTTGATGCCGAAGTAAACAGTAGTATCAGTGCTGCTGCTGCAGCATTTAGAAAGCTGCGTTCCAAGGTTTTCTGCTCGCCACCACATCCGCACTTTGGATCGTTTCCACCTTAAATGCTTTCGTACCATCATGAAGATCAGATGGTCCGACCGAGTGCGAAATACCGAAGTTTTGCGACGAGCCAATGTCGGTGGCATTGAAGCCTACTTAATGCGTCGGCAACTTCAGTGGAGTGGTCACGTATCACGTATGGTGGAGGAAAGAGTAGCAAAGCGCATCTTCTATTCTGAACTAGAGGAGGGTAAGCGAAAACATGGCGGACAACTCCTCCGGTACAAAGATGTTCAGAAAAGACACATGAGAAGATGCAAAATTGAGCCCTCTCAATGGGAAGGTTTGGCAGCACAGCGCCCAGTATGGCGTGGTATTGTGAAGAGGCAAGTTCGCGAGTTCGAGGAGCAGCGTTCAGCTGACCTCGACGCTAAGCGCGATGAGCTAAAGGCCCGTCCACCCGCCGCCATCAAATACAATTATGTAAGCGGCGTACTCACGTGCCCTCATTGTGCACGAGAGTTCGCTGCGAAGATTGGCTACATAAGCCATCTTCGGGTACACCAGCGCCCGACCGATTAGGAGTCGAAGTGGTAGCCTTGGCCGAAAACGGTCGGAAAGATCATCAATTTGTAACATACAAATTTAATTGATATATTAAAGGGAGATCATAATAAAAAATTAAATGGTTTTTACGATTTACGAATGTAATCAATTTTAGATCTTATAAAATTATTTCCAAAAAAAAAAAATTTAAAAGTCATAAGGTTATGTGCTGACGTAAAGAAACAAATTTTTTATACTGTCTAATTTAGCAACATAGAATTTTGTTCGGCTAGATCGGCAGAATGGCAGTATGGACGTAACAAACGATATTGATCGTAAATATTGAATGTTTTATTTTATTCGGTGTAATGTATTTGTAACACATATTATATTTACATTTAGGCTTTCCCGCTTCTTCTCCCTACAAACTTGTAACACATTATGTTTACATTTAGGCTTTCTCGCTTGTTCTCCCTACAAACTTGTAATTACTCCAAATCTCACGCTCCTTCGTTCGCGCAATATGCTTAAAAAGCGGGTAAGCGGTTCTTCACTTATTAATATGTAGAAGATACAATCACTATAGTAAACGGTTGGTTATTGAAAGCACGTTAATTATTCTGGACAAATATTAACAATATTGAATTCAATCATATTTATTTAATATCTTCCACATGTACCTGCATCACGTAAAAAGGTAATTTAAAAGATATTTCTCAATATGTCCATGGTTTTTAATAACCAACAAAGCTTTAAGTTATAATAATTGTAAGGGTAACAGAAATATAAAGTTACCAAAAATCTATCAGACCTACAAGCCTTGATATTGTGAATTTACTGTAAGTACTTCTGAATTCTATGTAATTGTAGTTTAAATCTGTCTTGAATAAATGAACTTGTTGAAGTTTTTGTGATTTATTTCCATGGCACTAGAAAGCTTTATTCTTTATCGTTATACCTACAAGTGTTCGCATTACTGACACATATGACATGTTGCCAAATGTAATAATTTTAAACCGACTTTAAAAAATGGAGGAGGTTCTCAACTCGTCTGCATTTTTGTTGTATGTTCGGACATAACTTCTTTGTTTATGAACCGACTTTAATGATCCTTTTTATTGGAAAGTGGATATCGTAAGGGTGATCCCATATAATTTCGGTAATGTTCGGGATCAATGAGAAAATAATGAAACTTTTTTTGGACCTGCTGCGATGAAGTCGGTTTTTGATTAAATTATTATGATTGTGGTGTTATAGTTGTACAATCTAAAGGCGAAAACTCTGTCATCATCATCCTCACTTCATCCTATCACTATTCCACTACTGAACACAGGCCTCCTCCATAGATTGCCACAAAAAAATTAAGTTCTCATTTAAGAGGGATTTTGCCATAGTTGACACGCTTGGCAGGCGGGTTGGCAACCGTAGTTTATTTATTCAGATGTTTCAGGAAGATGCTGCTGCCCATCTCCTGGTTTTCGTTTTCCCTCTGTCGACTTTTACGACACCCACGGGAGGAGACGGGGGACAACTCTGTGATAGACGATAATTTTATATTATGAGACTCCTAATCTCACTTATAATCGTAGGTCCAACATAAGGATACACTTTTTATATTAAGTAACGAGACGAGCAAGTCGTTCACCTAAAGGTAATTGTCACCCAAATTCTGAACACGGATATGATTTATTATTACTGCTTTGCGGTAGATTCACATGCCCTGTGATGGTGATCTACCTAGACGGGTTTCTGTGACAGAAGTTATAACGCCGCTATAATTTTTAAAGAAACTAACTATTCGTCTATTCTCTGTAATTTTATTTTCTAGTCTTTATTTAATTTAACCTGAAACTCCGAAATATAATATTCTTTCAATTAGAATATCATATTGTAACTATTCAACTTTCACGTTAAGGATTGTACTTAAACTTTTTCAAGATTATTTCAATAATATATTTTAATTAATTGATCGTCATAGGTAGGATTTTTTCTACGTTTTTTTACCCTTTTATCTACGTTGTGTTTATTCATAGTAACTTCTTCTTTTAGGTGTATTATGGAAAGTTTATCCACTAGGGAAGCTGCAAGTCCAAGACGAATACTAATCAATTACTAATCCCTAAACTCTTGTAAGGGGTTTACAATGTTTGACACGGTCGACATCAGTCATTTTTTCTAGATCGATGCTAGTGCGAGGCCAGGGTCGGAAAGTTAGTCAGTAATTTAAATTTTTATATTGGTAATTTTTATATAAATTCAGTTTATTAAATCTTTACCACAGTTTAAAAGTCATTATTCTCGAACAACTGAAAATGTATTTATTTTATATCAAAATATATGGAATTACGTGCTGTATCAATTTTTTATACATTGTAAGCTATTGTTGCTAAGAAACTGATGTTAACTAATAACCCTTTTGAGGGTTCAGTAGTAAACATTTTAACGGTTCTATAAAATATCATCATGTCTGTCCGTATGTCACAGCCATTTTGGAAACTACTGGCACTAAAAGATAAATTTCGAAGGAAGATGTTAGTAGTTAGAAACCGCTATGCAGTAGTGTAGTGAAATTACGAAAAAATTGCGAAGGCACACCATGCAGGTAATTAAAAAAAAACCGTGCAGATTAGCATGTGACGCATCGTTAGATAGGTCTTGAAGAATAAAGAAGTTTCAAAATACTAAATAATACTATTTTATTTAAGCCTTATAAAGTTATAAAGTTGGCTTATAAAGTTTCTAAAGTCGGTATATAAAGTTTAAAAAGTGTAAAATCCCCTCTAAGTTTTAACAATGCGTAGGAAAACTGAAGGTGGTAGAATCAGTAGCTTCTAGTAAGAAGAATACTTTCAACAAAAAATAAGATATTTCTTGTAGATTTTGAGATATGAAATACACTGAAATAAGAATTTAACGTTATTCCCCAATACGGAGCCATTCACTGTACATAATCCGACACGCACTTGACTGTTTTTTTTAGAATTCAGACTCATTTAGACTCATTGTCTTTGTTTGGAATACTTTGTTATTGTTTCGTTAGAGAACTGCTAGAATTATTAAAGTACTTTTCAGTATTTTTTTTTCAGACATGATGTTGTCCGAGCACTTGATAAATCTAGACTTAAAATTTCTTTTAACAAATTTAAAATGGCAATAAACTTTTTTAAAATTGCAAACAACTATTAGTGGTGCTGGCACCGGGGATCGAACTCAGGTCATTCACGTTCAATAAATGTACCCGGCCCCTGTATTACGACATTTCTCATTGTATGTGTACGTGCAGTTTGTATGATGCAGAAGAAATCAACATTTTTTGATGAAAACTAAATAAACAACACAAACGTACGTTCTGTAGGTCTGGGTGATGATGACAACGCAGTCCATGATTGCTGTGGTTGTTATCACATAATTAACATGTTTTCATCAAATTTTGATTCCAAAATATATATTTTAATTCATTTAACAAATCTTAAAAGGAGTGCTTATTCGATGATATTCTATCTTGATATTACGGCGGAGGACGGAGGAGCTTGGACGGTAGAGGAAGGGAAAAAAGAATTTCCACTACATTGAGATCAATACTACTGGAACGAGGTACGCTATCATGAGTTAAATAAAGAAGTTACGAGTTATCCTTAGGTGATCGATAATTTAGATAATTGAAAAAAAAGTAAAGTATTCATACGTATTCATAACATTCAATTCCGAAGAAATGCCTTGAACAAATACTGAGGCAGTTAGTTTTACGATAAAACTTGAAAAGGCTGAATAATTGAAAGAATGCATCCTATACAATTATACAGGAGTTGCTCATTTTTGAATATCTACGTATATTGCGGTTGCGATAAAAATCCTGATATTATTTATGTCTGCATAATAGAGCATAGGTAGAACTCATTAAATCCATAGGTGACAAGAATCCAGAAGTATACAAAAGCTACATGAAGTTTTCGACCAAAAGTCATATAGTAAAAGTGAGATATTTAGAGAATATTAAATGAAAAAGTGCTTCACGTCAGCACCGTCACTCCAGGGATTTTGCAGTCTGTGACCATGTTCTGAATCATCCCAACCATTACATCAGATTTGATAAACCACAAATCCTCTCAAAAGAACACCGATTCCTACCAAGGATGATTCGTGAGGCCATTTAAATTAAAAAACATCATAATTTTAATAGAGAAGATGATTGGGTACTACCACCAGCTTGGGATCCTATAACTAATAAAATTATATCAAAAACCAAGCATACCATTGCAAGACTTCAAGAAACAGTTAGCTCTTTCTACGTAGATCGGACCAAAAAAAATAATTAAAAGCACCACAGTCCTCCCGTGACCATGGGTGCTGTAAAGTGCTCAAAAGGTCGGGTTATAATATAAAAATTAGTATCATTTAAATGTGTAGTGTTCGCATAGATATAAGAAATCATTACAATTAAATATTTATATCTGTCTAATCATGTCATCAAATCATTATGTTTCTGTTTTGACTATGAAATCGTTGAATTTTATTATCCTTTTATCGCCGGGATATTATTCAATGCAAATGTTAGTGCTTCTTTAAATTTTATTGAATTACACACAAACTATATTCCTGATATATTTATACTTATAGTTATTGATATAGCTGTAACTTATTTGGTAATCATTTAAATCATATGTAGTAGTTGACTCAACGAAGTTGAATCGTTTACCACATGGTGCCGGCGTCTAACAATCTACCACCCACTCTCGTTCCGTGGGTGTCATAAAAGCTGACTAAGGAAGATAGGAACCAAGAACATGTCGGGATCGTTGACGGATGGCGGAATAAACATTCCAAATACACCAAACGTAAAATATTAAGATCAGTGACAGGTCAGGCATCTAAGGAGCATTGCGTAAGATTGCCTCCCACTTTTTTATAGGAAAGAGTGACGAGGTGAGTAAAACGTTCATCTGATGGTAAGGCGCTATTCAGTGCGACGCGGATGACCTTCGCGAATGATCAAATGTATTAAGCGTATAAAGCGCGTTCAGTGCGATGCGGAGAACCCGCTACGTGGAGAGCTATTCCCGCGCGGATGGAAATCCCTCCGCACCGCGCCTCCGCGTCGCGGATCATCGCACGCGGACGCCTATTTGAATAAAGAAACAAGGAAACAAATCCCCTCCTTTAAGAAGCCTTTACTCAACGATTAGGTGCACATAAATCTCCTATGACGACGTTTTCTGCTGTTTAATAAATAGGCAGCAACCAACAAATTTTTATCCATGACTGACTGTACCATTCTTGATCACGATCCGCAGCGAACTGAACGATGAATTCATACGCGACAGATCCATGCGCTAATCCGTGCGCGTGTCCATCTGTCCATAAGAAATGCTGTGTCAACCAGATTTTTGTGTGAAACCACTCTGCGGCCGTCCTTGAGACATCAGCTCTTAAGTCTGATATGCCCAGTAATTACCGTTGCTCCCGGTGCCCTTCAGACCGAACAACAGTAACAGTGCACAATACTGCTTCACAGCAGAATATACCTACCACCAGCCAAAACTACTTGCCAAGTGGAGTTATTTCGTTAAATCCCAAAAAAATTGGAGGACTATGTGACCAACAGTAGAATCTTGGTGGATGATAAAGTTGAGTTAAAATATTTTTTATTTAAATCTTGTAGTACATTGTACCCCATTAACTTTAGGCTTATTTCTTATTTAACAATACTCAACAAATTTAAGGCATTTTGATATAAACTGCTACACATTAATCAGTGTGATTTAACAACGGTTCACACTGCAACTGATAGTCTACCGTAGGTGCAGAACTGATAAGGCACATATCACATATCATAAGATAAAGTAACTGCATTTTTAAACCACCATAAGTCCATAAAGTCTAAAATTAAATTTACAATGGACTTAGAGGCAAATAACTCTCTAGCTTTCCTAGATGTATTAGTAATTCGGAACTCTAATAACACCTTAAGTCATGCTGTGTATAGAAAAAAGACCCATACTAAAAGATACTTAAACGGTGAGTCTCACCACCATCCATCACAGTTAGCTACCGTGGTAATCTTTGTTTTAGAGAGCACAAGGGATCTGTGGCAAGAAACATCTGGCCACCGAGCTTCAGCATGACAAGCAAGTTTTGCACGACAACAAGCTCCGGGTCCCGCGCCTACGTCACTGAAACCGAGTGAAACCGGCCATAGTCGGTTCAATAAAATTAGAAAATCCAACCCGGCAAGTGGCGCTGTGATCGTGTTACTGCAAAGGGTCATACTTAAATTTAATTCAGAAATCAAACTCATCCCGTCAGATACCGGAATGGACAGGACAACGTCCGCCGGCCCAGTGAGTTTTTTTATAATTCTTGGCAGAAGACAATAAGTTCATGGAATTGCAATGGGTACTAAGATTTTTTTGACTCTTCTTGACGCGATGTGGTTCGCCACCCGTCACGTCACGTCTCCCGCGGCGGAGAAAACTTACCTACGTATGTGGTCTCTGCCTACCCCTTATATGAGAAAAGGCGTGACTGTATTTATGTATGTAGGACAATAATTTTGTGTGCACATCAATTTATAAGGTGTAGTTCCATCTGGATTTTGACTGAACATATTGCCGGTGGTCAATGACTTGAACAGTAGTTAATACAGAACAGTATTTATGCCTAGCAAAGTGAATTTAAACGCACGTAGGTCGTTGAAACATGCATAAGGTTAAATAAAATCAATACATAGTATTAATTCCTTAAATAGATTCTATTGTTTGTTGGACTTTGCATTTTCGGAAAGTCGAAATATAAATACGAGTATGTATATAAAATGGAGTAGTAAACAATCTTACACACTAGGTTAATATTCTAACTTCATAGCGGCACTGCGCTATTTTAAGTTATAAATCATAAATATATGAATCCAATTATAAATCCAAACAATTGCAAACATTATAAAACCGCGTAACTATACGTATGTTGATATTTCATGATTAATATTATACTAGCTGATGCCCGCGACTACGTCCGCGTGGATATAGGTTTTTCAAATATCCCGTCGGATCTATTTGATTTTCCGCGATAAAAAGTATCCTATGTCCGTCTCCCGGAGGCAGGCTATCTCGTTGCCAAATTTTGTCAATATCGATTCAGCGGTTGAGCCGCGAAAAGGTAACAAACAGGCAGAGGGACAGAGAGAGTTACTTTCACATTTATAATATTAGTATGGATAGGAATATTTAGAATAGATTATTATGAAGAACAGTGTATATTGTATTTTATTGTATTACCATCAGGCAACTTTTAATACACCCACGGAACGAGATAGGGCGACGTTGCTTACCCAATGCAATATAATTCGCAAACTTGACTTTGATGTCTACTTCGCAATTTGTCGTGATGAAACAACTGCGTAAGTCTCCCCCCCGTATTAGTAAACCACTTTCGATCTCGTTTTCTATCTCAAGTTCATGTTTAATAGATGTCAAATGATGTCATAACTTTAAACCAGTATATTTTGCGTAACTTTAAACTAATTAAACTAAATGGATTGCAAAAGTAACGAAGGTCACCTATAAAATGTGAGTTGCAAGCAGGAGTTAGCAGGAGGATATTAAGTTATAGGTCCGTAGATATTACAACGTGTAGAAATCACAGAGTTCCTGATGATTGAAAAATTTGATACAAGGTCTGTTGTATCTGTTGTGCTTTAAATGTCAGCAAAAACACGAAACCTTAACTCACGTGTGTGAAGTTTTTTTTTCCTAAACCTGTTATAGATCGACTAACGCCGATAAGATTTTCTTACGATGGGTAATAAACCATCTCTAATGGTTTCGTAATTCCAATGTATGACGTAATGTCTTCTTCAGCTTCCTCTGAACAGTCTACTGATGGGATTATGCTCCAGGGCCTCAATCCATAGCAGAAGTGGCCATTATGGGATTTACTTTAATTATGGCATAAGCCATATTAAGTTCAAATTTAACAATTGCTACTTGTTGATTGAAAATATGAGGAAACCAAAATTTGTACATTTTCCCAACTCGTTCTGACGCAACGTGGCGAGCTATTCTCAAGGTCTCTGTCTGCAAAATTAGGAGGGGCCCGTGCTGACGCTGTTACTTTTTTCCGATACCTCAACGACATCCTATAAATTATTCGTTGTTGGATTTAGATCTCTACTGTGTTGAGGGAGTTGCTGTATCCTCGTTTTTCAGGCGGATTGGCAATGGCGATGCCGGACGCTTTGCATTTTCGACACTACCACCCGTCAATGTTTTAATTTAGGTCTGACACATTATGTGTTTTAGGATCTAGGACTTTACGTATACCCACGATATAAGATTCTCTTCATTAATTGACACAAAAGTTCGTAGCTGTCATTTCGGGGGCATTTTGCCATAGTTGCCAAGTATGGCAGACGGGTTGGCAACCAGAGTTTATCAATAACGCAATTATGCTTAATTATAGTATTTTTAGCTATCACTACTCGTATTTGACACGTTTTGCATATTACCTATACAGATGTATATAATCTTTGATCGGCGAATGTATATTGCGTACTTCCTTTGTGTGTGTAACAATGGGGAACCAAACACTGTCTTCCGCTGGGCCCATTGTTATTCAATTATTTCTCTCTTGAGATGTTAATTCAGATATAAAATCAAATTCGTTTTAGTTATCAATAATTCGAGATACGTGTGATGGCGTAAAAGTCAACGAACGAGAACGGATTTTTTTTCTGGTGGTAGGATTCCTGGGTAGGTAACAGGTACCACCGCATTCGTAAGCTAACTGAAATCTGCCGTGAAACAGTAGTGTCTAGATTTTACTATGTGTTTTGGTTTGTAGGGCACAGAGAGCTAGTGTAATAACTGGACATATGAGACATAAGAACAGATATCTCAGGGGGACGAGCGCAGTGTGGTGCCATACGGAAATGTTCTTGGTGACACGGCATTTGTTGTGGGCAGACGTGGCACTTACCATCTGGTAAACGTTTTACTCGTATCGTCACTTTTGTTGTAATTTTGAATTAGTAAAATAAGAAAAGACGTGTTTATTTTAGTTTGTATATTATTGGAAGTATATGGTAACCTAGTAACATTGAATGATTGGAAGAATTTTGAATACTAAAGGCAATATAAAAGCCAGTATTATTATAACAACTTTACCTATCCAATACGATACGAATGCGATTGCCAATCCAAGCGTGGCACGATTACGGCAAATCCTCCCAATTGGAAAGAGGCTGTCTCTAGCGGTGACATTTTTACAGGTTGATGAAAAAGAAAGAAGATTCTTATTCCGTTTTCAAAATCATACATTAAAAACAGTGGTTACTTAAGTAGAATTTACTGGTTTTATAACATATAAGTTTTTAGCGCCCGGCTACTCACTATTAAATAAACAAAGAAAAACTAATAACTTATCGAGTTCTAAATGCCTTTACATTACGGGGCAAAAGTACTGACCGCAGATTTTATTCAGATTATCCTCTTTCTTTACATCCTACACACATTGTGAAGTATTCATACAAATACGAGTATTTGTATAATATCTATCTGTCTGTTCGATACCTTTTCATGGTTCAACCGCTGAACCGATCTTGACGAAATTCGGCACAGAGGTAGCTTGCACCCTGGGATACTCGTTATTCCGGAAAATCAAATAATTCCCACGGGATATTTACAAAACCTATATCCACGCGGACGAAGTCGCATCAGCTAGTAAACTACGAGTATGAAATTGAAACATTGCCTGATTTTGTCCAAGACCTCGTGTCTTTAAGTTGTAATCAATACGAATAGAAGGAAGTATTTAAAAAAAAAATGAATGACATACATCTATCATACATGCAGTTTGTTAATTTTAATAAGCAAATTACATGATTTTGTAATGTCCATTTTATTATCAAACAGTTCATTATAAATTTTAACGGGAAAGACGAATGGTAAGATTTTTATTAGGGCGATGGCTTATCATCTTTCTGATTTAATGCAAACTGAAAAGCTTAACGATTTGAAAGCCTTCTTAAATGGTGGGCACGATAATTTATAACGGTCACCATTTCTAATCTCATAATTTTTACATATACTTACACAGTAGGTGAGATTCGTCAGGACACTTTGGCTTATTCATATTAATATTATAAATTTTTAACGGTACAACCGTTCCACCGATCTGGATAAAATTCCGCACAGGCGTCGATAGCACAGCGTCCTGGAGACGGACATAACATACCTTTTGTTCCGGAAAATCTCAGCGGTCCATGGTATAGTAAACAACCTATTTGCACTCGTAATCTCGGGTTTCTGTTATTTCATTATAAAATGAAAATGAAAATTAACTGAAACTGCAATTTTATATGCCATTGCTGGTCAATATATTTCGTGAAAAATTAACATAACATTGCTTCTTGTACTTACCTTACTTACCTGTTATTTTCCATTCATGGTAATAAATAATTTTTAAATTCATTAGTTCCTGTAAATTACTATTGTAATCGTGGATGTACATCAATAAAAATCAAAATCAAAATTATCAACAATAAATAACAAGCTGGTTCATGTTACAGGTGTGCTCTTTTATATAGAGGTTAGTTATGTTTTTTATATATTTTGATGTCTTAAAGAGTAGGTTAGTCAATAATGCTCACTATTGGTAATTTTAATTACGCTGCGAATGAACTGGGAATTGTACAGATAGCTTAGTGACTTTAACTCATTTCTAAGCCAGGCCAGTTGCGTTCGGTGAGCAGAGTGGGTTCGACGTACCGGAGTGGATAGTTTAGTGTGTGTCTAACGGTGTCTAACTTTCAAATGCATGCGTGCATTTACGCGCCGGCGAGTTATTGTTATCGTTGTTTGTGTTGTTTTGGCTAAACAAAGAAGGTAGGATGTAATGTTGTTAATAGTATGTTACGAAAATTAATATACAGTGAAGCGTTTCGAAATTTTTGACGAAATAATTCAATTTCTTTAGACATTGTTTAGGTTGGATGCGCGTAGTTCTTTAGACTGTATTTTATATTTTTTTGAAGTGAAATTTCTTTGGAAGCGATGAGAGTAAAATTTCGATGTAGAATTTGTGTGCAGCTTTTTCGTGGAACGTTTGCGTTATTCTTAATTAATATTTTAAATAATAACTGTTTATATACTTAGCAGTTATTTTACAGTGAGTCATTTTTTTGTTAATTCGTGTTTAATTTTTTAATTTTATTAAATTTCTGTTATTATACTATTATATCTACTGAATTGCGCGCCCTTTTTGTTGTATAAAGTGACTAGACGAATAAAACGTTCACCAGATTGTAAGTGTAACGTCTACCCATAACAAATGCTGTGTCACTCACAACATTTCTGAGTGGCACCACACTGCGCTCGTCACCTTGAGGCATCGGTTCTATGGCACTATAACATATAGTGCGCAGGTGACAGCTTTCGGTTGTTAGTTGGTAGATGTCGCTGTGGTAATTGAAGAGAAGGACAGCATTAGCATAAGTGTATCGTTGAAGAGGTCAGTGTAAAGATCTATAATGTGCAACAAGAGTATCACGAACATAGTTTCTTGTCAGCTCGACGGAGTTCTGCGTTTTAGATCGCAAGTTTTGGATCGCACAGGATAAATATTTGTATGACAGATTATTCCGGCTGTATATGAAGGTTAATACAAAAAGCAATGTGTTGGTACAATTTATGCGAGCCTTTTATAGACTACATTTATGTCTGTAAGATGCACTCACGATACACGAGAAATACTAGGATGGATTTATTCGAATATTTTAAAAAAATGATTTAAAAAAAATATGTGCAAAAAATCTTCACCTTTTCATTATAACTAACATCTATATAAATTATATTTCTAACATCTGACAAAATGTTTGTCGCTAAGCGGGCGGTATACAAAACTTGAAATAATTTTATAAACGACTACTATAGCTATCCGCCCCGGCTTCGCACGGGTAGATAGATATTAGAAAGATAAATTAGTACTTTATTTGGACAAACAGAACAAAAACAATCCCTTCACTAACATTTTTTGTAGCGACTGTGCTCATCGGCGGTTCTGCAGCTGGTCAGGTAACATAAAGTTACCTAAATAATGTTTTATTTATGGCAACATAAGTCATTAAAGTTAAGTGGCTCAGAGCTTCCTTGTAAACAATATTTGATGTCGTGTTAGCAAAATAAAACGACTGCTCTCGACCGCTGCGCAAATGGAGCCGCGCACCTCGATGATGCCCAATTCGCCTGAAACCGGGCGGCGCGGCGTTCGTGATCGCGGCCGCTGTATTTATTATAGAGCGTTTTAAAGTTTTAATTAAAAAAATATATATAATTAAAATTACAAACCACTAATCAATTGTTTCTAGTTAAGAAAAAATAGAATGAGTAGATAGGTAATCAATAGAACTTAGTCAAATCGCGAGTAGCGCGGGCGAGCGTGTGGCTGTTCGCTCACATCGCAGCATTTTTCTTACTTTCAGCATTTTTATACCCGTCATAACTTCTAAACGATAGGTCTGATTCGAATAATTTAAAGAGGAATTTACATGTAAATAATCAACCTTGACTATGAAACTATTTTGTAGGATAAGGATTAATATCATGATACGAATATCATCATCTTTCGATTCTAACCTTTTTGATTGACTAATGTGAACAAAAAGTGGTTATTGTGACTTAACTATAATAGTTAGACATATCGCCTCGCGGACTTTTTTGTGAGTAATGATGAGTACTATGAAAATGTACTACATTATTTTCTTTATTATTAATTTTTGCAGCGCACGCCAAGTAATGACTTTTATTAGTAAATTTTTGATACCTGGAGTTACATCATAGCAATTTTCGTAGGAATCGTTTTTTTTTTTAAATAAAATACAACATATGTTATTCGGTGATAATGTAGTTGTATATAGGTGAAAGAATTTTTAAAATCAGTTCAGAAGTTTTTGAGTCAAATCATTACAACCAAACATACAAAAAATCAAATCCTCTTTATAAAATTAGTTAAGATTTAGATAGCAAATTTGCAACGATTGCAAAATGACACAATTAAAATAAAATTCATTAAAATTTAAACAATTCATTTTAGGGTTTCTTCTAGATAATAAAATATATATTTCATGTAACATACTATATTTTTTTCATTATTCAAATGCTTAGGTAACTAAGCATTTTGTAAATTCTTTTTCAATCACTTTAATTTAATTCACCTTATTTAGCTATGTAATCACTTTGTAATCTCATCAAATAAATTAGTGAGTGTATTATTATTCAAGCTCCGAAGAATTTTAAATACGCAAATGAACTTTTAAACTTAGTGCAAGTTTGTTATATATTAAAATAGGAACAGGAACATGTTTGAACTTGAACTTAATCATGATTTCGAAAAAAATAAAATTGATTTAAAATGTTGATAACCCTATAATATCAAAATATTAAAAACTATTATGCTTCATTTTATGACTACATTACTGATAGCTCAATCAGTTAAATTAAATGGGTTAAATATAAAATGATACCCACAATTGCCGTGATAAAAACGACGGTTCAAAAGTAGGTACTTAAGTAGTTAAAATGTGGTCAGTTATTTGAAGGTAGGTGTAACAAAATTGTGACGAGAATAAATAGTAATGAGTTTGAGTCAAGTTGATTTGTATGATTTTTTGGTATTTTTAAAAGATTTGCACTAGATTTTTGTAATATACAAAGTATTAAAGAAGCCAGTCAACTGAATTTCATATAAAAAAACCCAGCCAAGTGCACACCACGCACAGGTTTTGATTTCCGTCATTTCAAAACCAAAGACTTCTTATAGGTTTTCTAGTAATCTATAAGTAAAGAACTGTTTTCTAAAATGAATTTTTTAAAATATTTAGTTGCAGTATTTCGAAAATAAGGGAGACAGATCTGAATCTTATGACAGAAGAAAGATGTGCGGAAATAACTCATACTCTGCCCTTGCAAACTACCTGGCTACTAAATTTTTGGTGTAATTTTTTTTGTTATTTATTTATGAAATTAAGTAATATGGCATTGAAATAAAATACCCCATTGTTTCTTGCCGGTTCTTCTCTGAGGTCATTTTTTGAAACGGTATAGATTTTGACGTTCATAAGAGCTTAAAGCTAAACTGTCTAATCAACTCTAAATTGAATAAAGAAATTTTGACTTTGACTTTGAGATTATTTATATACTGAGCAGTTATTTCACAGTAATGTTTTTGTTAATATAGTATATAATAAGCACTCCACCAACACTCTTGTAATGGTAACTCCTTCTATAATAATAATAAAGAAAACAAATGACCATGTTACATAGTTTAATTCATCACATCCAGTTTTACTTTTCATAGAACCTTTGCAGATGTTTTTCAGACATTATTTTTTTAAATTTCGGTTTTAATTCCGAGATTCACAGCAAAATCAAGTCTGAAATTCTCGTATGTTTCGCAGTTAGATAATTATAATATTTGTTTTCAACAAATGTATCAGTTGAGAACAATTTACAACAGACATTGATTAAACCAAACCTGCTTAATTATTGCAAAAAAAGATCACATATCACTGGAAAACGACTATTAAGTCTTGGCTTAGACTGTCGGTCAGTCCCGACGCTAAGAGTTTCCTCATGCTATTATTAGCTGCTAATCCTCATATGCTATTACAAGTTGTTTTTAAATGATCACATTAAATGGCGTTGTATGCATTATTTTAATATTAATACTTATACTTTTAGTAATATATTTCGACCTGCTAGTATTTCCGTGTACAGTCTGACGTCATTCTTGACTTAAGATTACATTCTGCAATAAATACCCGACCAGTGCATTCAACGGATCATACCAATTTAATTATAGATATGAAGATGTATGTATAATTTAGACACTAATTTTAAAAACAATCCGCATTAGTTGTTTATAGTTCCAACATTTCATTATGAATAAATGCAAGAACTGATATTTAATATTTATAATTGCGGTGGTATTTTAATATGCGTATATGCGGATAACTAATTCAAAATACGAGTTACCTATATAATTTGGACTCGATTATTAACTATAAAATCTACCACTTATATTTAGGGTTATGACAAAGATTTTAATTTGAAGATGGATGTATCCGTTATATCTCACTTTGCTGTCAGTTTTACTTAAACTGACGATTAATGAATTCAATCATGCCACCATTAGTTAAACTATTGAGAAAAAATTTACTGACGTTGGTCAAGCATACGTCAGTCACCGCGTGAATAGCCATGAAAGAGGTACGGGAAAATCAATTCATTATTCCTGATTTCCGTTGGGTTTCAAACTCAAGGACGGATGGACAGATACACTGAGCAACGCGATGTATTTTAATCATCAAAACTGCAATATTGGCTTTATTTATACAGGAATATCTGCTGTTTTATCTTTCTACAAGAGTGCGTGATTTCAGTGCCTGTAATGTCAACTGCGTCTCGTCAATCATCCTTCATTCTTGACTGATAACTGATGCAAGCGGCGACGGATAGTGAAGAAAAATATCGCAGCCTGCATGTCTGAAGAATAAAAATATTTTCAGGACACGTGAACGCCTTGCCGTGTGGTCGCGGCTTAAGAGAATCTACCACCCCATCCCATCCCGTGGGTGTCATAAAAGTCGACAGAGAGAAATTAAAACCAGGAGATGGGCAGCAGCATCTTCCTGGAACATCTGAATAAATAAACTGCGGTTGCCAACCTCCCTGACAAGCGTGGCAATCACAGCAAAGCCGCCCAATTAGAGCTAAAAACTTTTGTGCCAGTCTATAGAGGAGGTCTGTGACCGGCTGAAATAATGCTGATGATGTGAACACCATCCCACATTTTAACAGCGTTGCGGACTTTTCCCGGGTCCAAGGCCCTCTTAAAAATGAGAGACCCATGTTCTGTGACTGGACATTTATCGGCTCGTACATTACTTTACTGTAGGCCCGACACTTTGTTGATTAGATTACACAAGTATGCCTCCACATCCGTATTTTAATGACGTTTGTTTATTCGGAAGTCTTATTAAGTTTGTGTTTATGTTTATTACACAACACAAACTTATCACACCACAACTATTTCGACAGTATAAAACCTTGGTTTTTGACTTAGGTGTTACAATAATCGATGGAATATCCCGTAGCGACTCTTGCAAAACTATTAATATTACGGTGCGTACACACCATGCCGGCGAACGGATCCGAACGCGTGAAACTAATTCTTATTCGGTTCGGTGTGTATAGTAGAACCATAAGGAATAAAAAATATTTCGAAGACATGTGCCGTGTGGTAGCGGCTTAAGAGCATCTACCACCCCATCTCATCCCGTGGGTGTCGTAAAAGTCGATAGAGGGAAAATTAAAACCAGAATATGGGCAGCAGCATCTTCCTGGAACATCATAATAAATATTTTGCGGTTGCCAATACGCCTGCCAAGCGTGGCAACTATGGCAAAATCCCCCCAAAATGAGAGCTACTAACTTTTGTGGCACTCTATGGGGGAGGCATATGTTCAGCAGTGGACTAATGGTAGGCTGAAATGGTAGTGGTGGTGGATGTGCAATCCGCCAACCCGCAACGGAGCAGCGTGGCGGATTCTTCCTAGCTCCAAAACCCTCTCAGGAATGAGGCCTGTGCTCAGCAGTGGGACATTTATTGGCTGAAACTTTACTTTACTTTTACTTATTGTCATGTTATATGTCAAAAAATTCTTAATATAATAATTCAAATTAAAATCATTCACAGACGTTGCACTTACCATCAGGTGAACGATTTGCTCGTCACGTAACTATCTTCAAATAAATAAATCCGCGATAATAAATAAAAAAATGTAGTGTACGAGTTCGATAGAAAAATATGCTTCAAGAAACTATAGTATTTATTAATTAAGCATTATTAAATAAGCATAAGCATAAGTCGATGGATGGAGGTGGCTCAGGACCGTGTTTTGGGGCAATCTATGGGGAAGGTCTATGTTCAACAGTGAACTAAGATAGGCTGAAATGATGATGATGAAGCATGATTACAATGTGTGCACTAAGTCAAGACTGAATTCAATATCAATTATTAAAATAACGTAATAAGTATGACGACCGTGTGGCATAGTTGTTAGAGTACCTGACTACCTCCGATCTTATCGCACGAGTGTTACGGGCACGGGTAGGTTGGGACGAGTGAGTTCCTGTGTTTGCGCGTTCACTTGCGGCACTGTAATATCTCCCGCGCAATTGATAACTTCCGACAGTATCGGTAGTTGTTGCAAGACGTAGCTAACACAAAAGCGTTTGCTTACCTAGTGTATGTCCACTATTATACGACGCCCTCTGCTTCGTTGTGTGCGCTTAATTATATTTGTCTCGTTGATTCGATAAATAAGTTACGAAATGATAGACAATAGATGACGCCTTCAGAAATGATAGTAGCGATTGTCAGTATAATTTATAATCATTATTTAAAATTGCAATTTCAACACTACATTATACATTTTACATTATACATTATACATTTTTTTACATTGTACATTGTGCCTTCATTATACTACACGAGCAACACTTTTAAAAAAATAAAAATAAAATTAGAGACTATAAATATCTCGCTGCTGGTCATGGCCATAAAAAGTCGTAAGGAAGTACTGTGAAATATTTCTATGAAAAATATTTGTGTCGTTTTCCCATATACAGGGTAAGCAGATGCCACTCACGTAGCCCACTTTTCGCCCTGCGGGAAACGACACGTGACGGGTGGCGAACCACACCGCCGCCATTTTAGTACGGGTGCAAAAATTCCTACTCTCCATTGCGTTCCCAAGAGAATATTACGGTGTTATTCTGCACGAATAAAGACTGTCAATACCTTAGTCGCCTCTTACGACACTTGGGTAGGAAAGAGGTAAGTGCTATTCTACTCTGTCGGCTAAAATATTTGTGTGAAATGTAAATTGCGTCAACCCGCAAAGACGGCGTGATTGACTCTTTGTTTGCACCAAAGTATGCTCTGGCTCTGATTCGAACGTAGTACATACATACATACATAAGATCACGACTGTATCCCATAAGGGGTAGTCATAGACTGGGCACTCACTGCAAAAACAGATGACTGCCACAATCCACGTTTCACCAAAGCAATATAATGCACTTGGTGTGATAGGTGGTGAGCCCATCGCCACCATGCGCTGTTGGGTGCACAGTGCAGTTTAATTCCTTACTCGCCTTTTACGAGATCCATTGGATGAGATGGAGTGGTAGTATTCTTTTATTGTATCTTTTAACTAGCCGTGAAAGAAGTCTCACTACTCTGATCATTAGGCCGAGCGGTCTAATAAATAACATCGAACATTTTTGGCCCAGATAAGAATGCGATTTTGTGCGAAAAGTGAAACGCCTAAAATTTTTATAATATACAAACGACACCTAAACTATGTAAAAATCGAAATTTATTAAAAAAAAAGACGACTTTTTTTGATTCATCTTAAAAATAATATTGGCGTGACAATTTATACAAACTCGGTAGATTTTGGTCTTATTATGACAGTGCGGAATTATAATCGTCGTGTTTAAGACAAAGGAATGTTTAGACTTAAATACAAAAGCGCAATTCCGTGAAGCAAAATCGTAAATATAATATGATAAGTCATGACACGAAGTATTCTGAATATAATATTATGCGAATATAATATATTTCCGGTTCAAATGTCGCAAACATCAACAGTGTTATCAAGTTTGACACACATTTTGTTTAGTTATCGACTACATCGAAACAGACGGTTTATTATTCATACGTGGAAATGTTTTTTTATTTGTCTTCCCGTGTCATAAAAACGTTTTATAATTTTATATACGAAACATTTTAAGTAATTATCTGCAATGCTTCTATTTTTAGCAAAACGTTATTCTTATTTTAATTTTACTTTATACTTTATATTAACTTCTGTGAATTTGTGTTTTAGAAAAGAATCTCATTTGATTTGTTCTGTTTTCAACTTTTGACTATAAAAACGTATTAAATTCGAAGGTTGTTTTGTGTCTGTTTTGGCAATATAATTTGAGAATTGCATTGTTTTATCGTCGTAATAAGTAAATTAAATTTTCAAAATATTCCAATTAAAGTTGAACAACATTATGAAACGTCGGTAGTGTGGTACCGTGAAACCATCCATATTTTGCCGCTTTTAACGTATGATTAGCAACAACTTTGAAAGAAGGAGTCGATCTTTTATGTATTCAAGCTAAGTACATTTTTAACTTTTGGCCTTTAGCTCGATTATCACGAAACTTATGACTTTTATAAGCGAAAGTATAAGCGGAAAAATATAAGCGGATTTGTATGTCGTCCCAAGTTACCTTTACTTTCTGCTAACATTAGCCAATACTAATATCTTTTGAACTTACTATATAAATAAGAAAATTTTCCACAAAATCACAAAAGCTACAAATTTTTCTGCACAGTGCAGTGCCCAATGTTACCCAATAATTTTTACTTTTTTCATACCTACACGTGCTTCTAAGGGATTAGGGTTGTCAAAAGTAAGTACTTACTACAATTAAACTATAAAAATGGGTAGGTTTGAACGTAAAAAACATCTTGGAAAAAAACACGTTTGTTATGATCTCACCACTTATTTAACTTAACTTTGATAATTGACCAATGTTAGTAATACTTTTTTCTTCGAAGTCCAAAATTGGCTGGTTCACGGTAGTGGGACTGTTTTTTTTTATTAGATAAAGTGACGAAACGAGCAAAGCGTTTACCTGATGGTAAGTGCAACGTCGGCCCAAAACAAATGCTGCTTAACCCGGAACATTTTTGAGTGACACCACACTGCGCTCGTCACCCTGAGACATGAGTCTCATATGCCCAGTGATTACGCTTCACTGCAAGATAACTGACCCTGAGGTAGTACCTCATCATCATCAATCCAGCCTATCACTAGTCCACTGTTGAATATTGGCCTACCTACCTGCATATGAATCCTACCACCAGAGACGCAACAACGTTAATTTTATTTCGTTTTCGTGTCTCGGATCGTACGGATCGTCTTTTACTCGTATGTTGTCGTTGTAAGATTACTATTGCAGACTTGAGACTGGACCAAATAAGCATGTGAAGTCATTAATGGCGCTATTGCCAACTAGCCCAGAAGTATTGATCAAATAAAAACACGTACAATAATAATACAATTGCATTAATAATAGTATGCATATGACTGGATAACCACCGACCGTGTGGTGGCGGCTTAAGAGAATCTACCAAGCTATCACATCCCGTGGGTCTCGTAAAAGTCAACAGAGGGAAAATAAAAACCAGGAGATGGGCAGCAGCATCTTCCTGGAACATCTGAATAAAAAATACTGAGGTTGCCAACCCGCCTGCCAAGCGTGGCAACTATGGCAAAATCCCTCCACAATGAGAGCTACTAACTTTCGCGGCAATCTATGGGGGAGGCATATGTTCAGCAGTGGACTTGTGATAGACCGAAATGATGATGATGATGATCATCGAATAAAAGCGAAATTGTCCAGTCTGGAATAAATCAAAATTTACCCAGCGTGTTGGGTTTGCACATTATATTCAAATTTTTACAGTAGTAAGTGCTATCTAGTATATCTTGGTATGTAGTAATTTGATCAATTGTTGGTCCAGAATAAGTTATTTAAAAACTTTTCACTAGCCATTTTCTGTTTTTACTACTTAACACATAGACTTTTATTAAAAACGATTTGTGTATGTAGAAATGTGAATGTGATATTTTAATCCAGAAAGTCGTGATAAATATCGTAGGTATTTTCGGGACATTTTTAACTTAATAAATTGATCGCTGCGCATAATAAATTGACGCTTGTAATTCTTTCAGGGAATATTCTCATAATCCATATGGATTAGGATTTAGGATGGAATTTCAGTCCCGATATTATAATAAGAATACCAGCTGTAGACTAAGACTTTACCAGTTCACTTTAGCAGTTTTGTAACCTTGGCATAGTTGAAGTATTTGTGCTTCGTATACTGGCACGCGAGAACTGTTTAAAATTCACTAGTATTTCATTGAAACAAGAGGCTTCATTCGCTTCGGGTTTACTTTTGTAGGATTCCGTAGTCTGAAAATCAAACCTTATATAATATAATTATTATATAATGTAACTTCCACAGTCTTGAACTAAATATACGATATTTGATTTGAAGATATTTTAAATGTAAGACTTGATAAAAAAAATATTAAAATGCCTTTCCATTCTTCCGCGTCTTCAGGCGTGGCATTTCGTTGAAAAGCAATTAAAATGAGGGACTTTTTGATACATAATTTTTTTATCAAGTGTAGTGATTGCGAAGATATACGCTGTCATTCTTTTAGTGAGCCACAGAGAGAATTGGTTTGGTATTTTATAATTTGTGCAAATACTAATTGTTGGTTTTCGGGTCTGGTTGTATTTTGATTGTCCCCGTGTCTCTGATAATGCATCTTACGAGTACATTACCTCTCCTTGCATGAGCGTTACATCGGGCACGGGTAGATAAGGACGAGTGAGCGCCTCTGTTTGCACAGTTGTTGCACTTTAATATCTACATGCGCATTTTGATAGCTTTCAACAGTGCCCGGCAGTTGTTTCTGACGGCTGATGAGGGTGTGCTCTTTCCCGAGTCACACCTACTAATCTAAATTTGGCGCAGTGTAGTTCTAGCACTTTGAAAATCATTGTCGTGCATCGAAGTACTGATATGCTTGTTTATCATTAACATTAACATCCTCCGCTTGTACGTTGTTCTGTGACCTATAGAATATAACAGATCATTAATGACCATACATTGTTAAATGAAGTTGTTTTAAATCTTTCCACTGCTGACATATAGGTCTCTCACATAGATATAATCTACGGGTATTGCCGCAGTTGCCACGTCAGCCTCGTCGGCAATGGAACGGTGGTTAGCTAAACATTTCGGACAGAATTCTGCAATGCAATTTCACAATACATTACAGACAGCAACGCTAAGTTGCATAGAGACACCGGCTGCAGACTAAACGAACCGAGTTGAGAAATATCTTCATAATTTTAGTCCGCAATCGCCAAGAATTGTCTTATCGCTAGTCGTGCAATCTGTGAAGTAAGCAGCTGAAGGTTATTGATGAATGCATTGCCTCATTGGGTTCGTTGACTAACTTTGTCCTTTTTATTTTTAGGTTAGGTACACAGTACTAAATGTAACTTTCCTTCTTGTTGATCAGTCTGTAATAAGATCAATGGTGGATAGACCTCTCCCAAGGTGGAAGGATTTGCAGTAATCGCATGCTTCACAGGTGTATTGGCGATCGCTGTACCGGTCATTGCACGTTAGATGCTGCTGCCCGTAACCTGGATAATTTAGAGTCAAAATTGAGAGTTATTCCGCCATTAACTGGAGGCTATGAAATATTTCTAGTGTTTCGCTTAGTCGACTCTTTAGTTTTTTTTTGTTGGAGAAAGAGACGAGACGAGCGAAACGTCACTTGATGGGAAGGGCATCGTCCGCCTTATAACAAATGCTGTGTACCCGAGTATTTCTGTGTGGCACCACTCTGGGCCCGTGCCCTGAGACATGAGTTCTTAAGTATCATATGTCCAGTAACTGCACTAGCTCTCGGTGTCCTTCACACCGAAAGACCTTTAGTGACTTTTTCGGTTTCACTTAAGTGATAAATTGTTCGAAATTGCGACGTGGGTTGTGGCTGTGTTATTAATTTATTAATTAATTGGGGTCAGAAACTTAAGTTATTGTAACATTACCAAATCAATATACATTTATTCTATAATCCAAACGTATATCTCTGTTTGAAATATTATTAAAATTGCACATATATCATAAATAATAAAGAACGCAACTTCAAGCAGTAAGTGTAAATCATTGCCCTGCTTACTTGTGAGTAATACTGAGCTGCAGTTATTTGTATCATTGCAGTCTACATACATCTGTGCAAAACTGTGCCGGAAAAAGGTTTTTTTCTATTTCTGTTCTGTTTTATCGTGTTTTTAAATAATTCCATGTGTTCTGTGAGGATGTAAATAAACAACTATCTACAATATCTAAATATACCAGTAAGTGCCGTGGAGACCGAGGCTCGTATCCACGTCGTGGAAGTTATAGTAGTAACTGACTTTTTTTATTGTAAAAAGTGACGACGAGTAAAACGTTGACACGACGGTAAGTGCAACGTCTCGTCGTCGTCGACGCTTCAGCCTATCACAAGTCCACTGCTGAACATAAGCCTGACCCCATAGATAGCCACAAAAGTTTGTAGCTCTCATATTAGAGGGATTTTGCCATAGTTGCCACGCTAGACAGGCGGCCTATAACAAATGCTGTATCACCGAGAACATTTCTTTGAACTGCCCTCGCCACCCTGTGACATCAGTTGTTAAGTCTCATATGCCCAGTGATTACACTAGCTCTCAGTGTCCTTCAGACCGAAACACGTTAATGTTTGCACACTGATAGATGGTAGAATAACTGGCCCTTGGGTGGTACCTACCTAGGCGGATTCCTGCACAGGACTCCTTCATCTTCTTCATCTTTTCAGCCTATCACTAGTCCACTGCTGAACATAGGCCTCCCCAATAGATTGCCACAAAAGTTTGTAGCTCTCATTTTGGGGGGGATTTGCCGTAGTTGCCACGCTTGACAGGCGGGTTGGCAACCGCAGTTTATTTTTTCAGATGTTCCAGAATGATTGCAGCTGCCCATCTTTTGGTTTTCCTTTTCCCTCTGTCGACTTTTACGACACCCACGGGATGAAATGGGGTGGTAGATTCTCTTAAGCCGCCACCACCTACCTACCACCAGTAAAAAGACGACGTAAATATTGAGCGTTCTTTTGTTAATCTCACGCTGGCCCCTCGTTTGTCCCGTCTATCAAGTAAGTTAATTGCATGGACTTTTGTAATTTTAGTATGCCCAACGCTGTGCCGGTCATTAAGTTATTAATTGCTATATTTAATGTTTATTTATAGCGTGGTCGGTGAAGGAAAACATCGTGAGGAAAATGTATATGAAAACATTGTACGTTTATAATGATTCCTTATATTTACGTTAATACTATACATTTGATTAAACTAGATTTAATGATTTACTGCATTTTATGTCCGGTAGAGTAGAACAGTACCTTCCTATATGTAGAAATAGTACACAGTATCTATTTTTTTGACTCGTACCAAAATGGCGGCGACGTGGTTCGCCATCCGTCACGTCTCGTTTCCCGATGGGGTGAAAAGTGGACTACGTGTGTGGGCTCTGCCTACTATTTTTTTTTTAACCTGACGTTTCAAGTACTTTGCAGCACCCATGGTCACGGCGGTACCGAAGTGTTAGAGGTCTTCATGCCCTAGCTAATCCGGGCTACCTATAGCTTATTTATTTTTGTTTCGGTTTTACAACGGCTTTCTTGTCTTTTGTTTAATTTAGCTCTAGTTTTTAACAAACAATAAGCAGCGACACTTGCTTTTTTTATTTGATAAAAGTGACGGAACGAGCAAAACGTTTACCCGATACTAAGTGCAACGTCTTCCCATGACAAATGCTGTGTCACCCAGAACAGTGTGACACCACAATGTGTCCGTCACCCTGAGACATGATTTCTTAGACGGATTCCTGCATAGGATATAATTTTAGTAAAAAAAAAATGCCAGACCTTAGTTATCAAAACCGTTGACAGACACCAGCATCTAAGTTGCGAGGTGTCCGGTATTCGCCAATCCGCCAATCCGCCAATCCGCCCGCCAGTCGTGGCGATTAAGGTTTAAGATTAATCCCCCAAACAAAGTAGAGCTAAAGTCCAACAGTGGACTGTTCAGAGGCTGTTGATAAGATAACAAAATGAGGTATCTGCATAATAAAAATCCCTCTGTCGTCTCCAGAAATTTTGGAAAAGGTTGTAGACTTGGGAAAATCAGACCGCGTTGCTCCAGTGTGAGTTGAGGTGGGGGATTGTACATATTCTGGAACTGTCTGGAAATGTCCAGAGATTTACGTTTTCGCATGTTTTCCTTCACCACTGAGCAGGTGATAAATAGTTACATAAAATTACTTATGCCTTTCGACCGCGTCGACAACTTTCGAATATTGTTGGAAGCTAACAACTGCGCGGGATTTATTATAGTGCAAGCATAGAGACATTCACTCGTCTTACCCGAAGCAACACTCCGAAGCAAGACTGATGGTGTCTGTTAGCCAGAAAGCTTTCACAGCATCGCCGCATTGAAAGGTGGCAGAGCGCTGAGGGCGCCTAGCCGAAACATTTATTTATGGATGACAGGCACAAGGGCTCCCGAGAGGGGTCCTCGGCTTGAACCGTTATCCTGTGCGCGAGAGTTCGGTCAGTGTATAAAGTGATGAAACGAGCAAAACGTTCACCAGATGGTAGGTGCAACGTCTGCCCATAACAAATGCTGTATCACCCAGAACATTTCTTAGTGACACCACACTGTGTCCATCCCCCCGAGACATAAGTTCTTGAGTCTCATATGCCCAGTGATTACGCTAGCTCACAGTGCCCTCCAAACCGAAACACAGTAATGTTTGCACACTACTGCTTTACAGCAGAATAACTGGCCCTGGGGTGGTACCTACCTAGACGGATTCCTGCATAGTACTTCAAACGGGATGGCAATATTATTAATACTATTATATGGATTATTGTTAACTAAATTTACCACCTATTCGGAATACTTTTCCGCTTAAGTTCTTTAATTACTCTTTAAGCTATTTACATAGAACACCGTACGAATGTCTCACACAAGAAAAGTGCAACGCACTTGACCCTATTCGGTGTCATTGCCGACTGTAGCTTAGATAACGCAAAAGCGGTTTTAGCATTTTTTGTCGTTTTTTATACACAAACACCAAGGTACACGACGAGTCAGATTGTAAAACTTTAAATACATGTAAAAATATTTTTTGTTGTTTTATACACAGTTACAAAGATAAGAAGTCAATTTGCTATTGATTAATTTTTTTTTTAATAAATTGTAGTCGTAAATATGTATATGTAAAAAAGCGCGTCAAAAAAAGGACGTGTACTAAGCCTGATAGAAGTGAAACTTATATAGATTAGAAATTTAATAAAATTAAACAAACATTAATTAGCAAAAATATAACTTTGTAAAATAACTGCGAAGGGCTGTTCGCTCACACCGCAGCTATTTTTCTTACTTTTAGCATTTTCACACCCGTCGTAACTACTAAACGATAGGTCCAATTCGAGTAATTTAAAGAGGAATTTACATGTACATAATCAACCTTCACTAGATAACTATTTAGTAGGATAAGGATTAATATTATGATACGAACGTAATCTTTTTTTCGGATCCACCCGTATTTTGATTGACTAATTTAAACAAAAAACGGTTATTGTCGCTTAACTACTTTCAGGAAATACTAATCCGATTTGAAAAAATATCTTTGCATTAGATAGCCAATTTATTGACGAAAGATCTAAGCTATAAATTTTATACTACGGCTTTAATGCGCCGCACGTTGAGGCACCAACGAGGTACCATACCGGTGCAGTCATGTGGTCGGCTTACTTTACGAGAATGAAACTGCAGGGCGCTGCTATTTTAACATAAAATGTAGAAACGTTATTACGACCACATTTGGTCGCAGGCGATGTTTTGTGTATCGAGGTTCACAGTCAGAAATCGCCATTACAATATATATTATAGTGGGGATAGTTGCAGCGCAAAAGTTTCCAATGTTCAGTTCACTAAATACGATCAGACTGAGGGACGCGATAAATGACTTATTGTTATAGCGTCGTGATGTATTTTGCACATACTCGTATATTGGTTTAGGATTAGGTTCATGTTCAAGACTTACTATCCGGTCAATAAAAACATATAAAGACCCAAAAATGGACAGATTTTCTGTCTTTTAATTTAAAATTTGTTGTTAATTATACGAGCGCCTTTATAGCACACATCACCAAGGTAGGAAATATGGTATGGTATGGTATAATAATACTCAAGAATACCATAAGCGAAATTAATGATACACTAACGGCATGAGGAAATAATTGCCTAATGGCACGTTGCGTCGTGTTTATTTTAAATGGAAGTACATAACGCATTCACACACCTTCAAACCTGCGATCTGTAATCGGGTAAGCAGAGATCTAAAAAGTAGTAGTTAACTAAAATAATAATATCCGATAAATATCTGTTCCACAGCTTGGCGGATTTTATATGCTTTTGTATAGCTCGACTGTCTAGCTTGCCACGTAGCAACACCAGCGACAAGTTCGTTTTCTTTTAGGACTGACTACTGTTAGCCCGAAGGCTGTCACAGCTTCGCCGGATTGAGAGTTGGCAGAGCGCTGAAGGCGCTTAACCGAAACCTTTATTTATGGATGACTGGCGCAAGTGCCCCCGAGAGGGGACCTCGGCTTGGACCGTCATCCTGTTCGCGAGAGTAACTGACTCGAGAGTGCCCCAGGGAGCCGGCCTCGGCTCGGTCAGTTACTTCAATCGGGAGGGACTCGATGGCGCGTCTACAGTTACTTGTGTGTAGAAAGTCAATTTATGAGAAGTGGCTGAGGATCGCGCTTTTTGGCAAGATTTGCGATGGGTTTTCATGATATACTCTACATAAAATGGTGTTACGTTGACAAAAATTACCATCATTACTAAACAATTTATATAATAATTAATCATATAATCCGCATTTCTTATACTTAAACATTTAATTAGTGATGTGGCGAATCACGATATTTTTATATTATATTATGAGGCACTGGTAGTGTTGTGTTGCATTGATCTATTTAAAATTACAAACATAATGTTGATCTAAACAGTTATCGAGATTAAGCGACGTGAAGTCTTACTCTTTGCATTTGACAACTATAATAGTTAGACATATAGCCGCGGGGCCGTTTTATGAGTAATGATGAGTACTATGAAAATGTAGTACATTATCTTATTTATCATCGATAGTTTTCGCAGCGCACGCCAAATGATGACTTTAATTAGAAAAATTTTAATACCTTGAATTACATTATAGCAATTTTAGTAGGCATCTCAATTTTTTTAAATTAAATATAGTTCATGTTAGTTAGCGACTAATGCAGTTGTCTACAGGAGGAAGAAGTTTTTTTCATTACAAACAAACAATCAAACATATCAAATTTTTTCTCCTTCTAATATTAGTTTAGATATTTTAACAGTAACAAATGGTATTCATAGGCTTGCGATCTAGTTTGAGATGAGAGTTAGGCTACTATAAAATCTTCATTTTATTGTTTACTTTTTCTTTCATTGGAAGTAAATGACGAGATGAGTCGTTCATCTAATGGTAAGAAAAACGCCTGCCTATTGCGGTGTCGCCCAAAACTAAGCGTTGGAAAGTTCTGTGACATAGTTCTTAAATTTCATATGCCCCTTACAATAGATTCAGTGCCCTCCAAATTCAAACACAGTAGATGATGAATTATTTATAATTATATTGCCTATTTATACTCATTTATATAATACTAATCAGTTCACTAGACTCTAGGAATATACTACTTTACTATACTTGAAAAGACTATAGGAGGATTTGTTTAATATGAATGCTAGCACCGGGATTGTAAACGGTTTTATGTATTTTAAAATTGGCCATGCTTAGAAATATTGTATGTCTACCATATAACTTTTTAATAGTACTTCTAAGTAGACGATAAGAAATACAAAAAAAGTTAAGAATCAATGTCTGAATTAAACTACGTTTTTTTTTCTTTTCAGGCGGTTTCTTAAGTACCCCAAGAACGAGGCTTTTCCACCTTTAAAAATTGTTTGACGAAGTTCAAAATAAGTATAATCGCTGTACACAGTGCAGTAATGCCGGAATGAATGGAAATATTTCATGACGAAGAAACAATGGAAGCGGCAGACGTACCTCCGGCGTTAGGGCGAGCGCACCTTTCTCATCTACCCCTGAGGCCGCCTATAAATTTGGGCTTTCAAGACCTGACATACACAGTAACTAATGGGAAAAGTAAGTACCTTTTTTTTCTAAGAAGTCTTTTAGAAGGGCAGCAATTCATCATATCAGCTTATCACTAGTCCACTGCTAAACATAGGCCTCCCCCATGGATTAGAAAGTTGTAGCTCTAATTTTGGGGGATTTTGCCATACTTGCCACGCTTAGCAGGCGGGTTGGCAACCGCACTTTGTTTATTCAGATGTTCCAGGAAGATGCTGTTGCCCATATCCTGGTTTTCATTTTCTCTCTGTCGACTTTAACGACACCCACGGGTTGAAATGGGGTGGTAGATTCTCTTAAGCCGCCACCACACGGCAACGTTTAGAGAAATAAAAATGCCAAGTATTATAAAAATCTAGTGTTTATATTTTATAAGATTTGGCTTATGTTTCCACCGAATTTTTCAAGGAGCCTAATAAACAAAATATCATGTTTGTCATGGTTATCCTTATGATTATGTTATACATTCATTACAGACTGATTTCGACATCGGTGACATTTTTCGATGATTATTCGTAACTTTCTGTGCAATATCGACGACCGCGTGTTGGTTAACTTATAAGGTGTTCGAAATCCCATTTGGAGCCAACATTTGGGGAAAAGCAGAAATTGTTGGTTTTCTGGTCTGATGATTGTTTCCATGTCCCTGACAAGGCAGCCTATCTTACTTCTGATTTAATTGCATGTGCGTTACATCAGGCCCGGGTAGATTAGGATGAGTGAGTGTCTCTTCGTTTGCGCGTACACCTGTGGCACTATAACATCTCCTGCGCAGTTTATACCTTCCGACAGTATTCGGAAAAAGACGCCGTATTCAAAAATCAGCCAGAGGACATTATTAAGCTATGTATTGATCAATATCGTAGATAAGCATCCGATGAAGCTGTAAAAGCCAAAAGGCTAACAGCGATTACTTCACCGAAAACAAGAGTATCGTAGAAACTTATTCTCCAATGTAGGTATATATTAGATTGGTTATCAAGTACTATGTTAAGTAAGTTTTGATTTAAGTAAGGAATTTTCTAGTCTTATAACGTTTTATTATTCGTAACTATTGCCGCACGTTTCGGCCATCGGAGATTTGTAGTCGGTAAAGATAAATAGTGCGATAGATCCAAGGTTCAACGGCTGAGCTAGTTTCGCATACTGTTACCATCATTCTCAATTCTACCGGACTTTCCTGTGTTTAAGCCGTTAGGCTATTGACGTTTTATATAACTTATAAATGACATTATGTAATAAGCCATTTAAAAAAATACGTTTTTTGCTTGCTTTTTTCTGCGAAGGTATTATTTTTCGAACTAGTGTATATTTTGGAATTTATAAGAAAAAGCCTAAATTGAATAAAGAAATTATGACTGACTTCCTCTCAACCATATTCGCAAATTTGATTGTCCTATGTTACTTGATGTACATACTTATTACTGCAGTTGCCTTCCTACATGCAAAGCGTAATTAGAATTACGTCTTGAGTTTACGGGTGAGGCCTGTGCTCAGAGGTGGACTATAATATATCTATGAGCTTAATTTAACTTGATTCATCCCTGATTACGGATTAATTCATACTTAATATGAGAAGAAAAACATAGTTATTCACAAATTGCACTTGAAATTATATAAGTAGCTATTTAGTTAAAGTAATATTCATTCCAACGCAGAGACGAAGAAGATAACTTTTTACTTTTTTGTATTGCTATAAGTATTTATTATAATTATTATATTAAAGGTACGTCCAAATTCGTGTCAAATATAATTATCTAGTCATAAATAATATCGCGGTCGCCTACAATAAAGTCGTGTTGACTTTATGGTAAACTTACTCGTGCAACAGCACTGAGAAAATTGACTAACTATTTAGAAAGCTTCCCACGTGACATCGCCTTTAGTGATGTTAATTAAATGTGTCTCGTTCGATGTTTTTGTACATTTTAGTAATAAAACTCTGATCTCCTCCTCATCAATTTACGACTACGGCGACTACTTTCGAATACTGTCTGTACTGTGTGGTGACTCTCAACTGCGCAGGAGATATAGTGTCACAATCATCATCATCATTATTAATTCAGCCTCCACTGCTGAACAAAGGCCTCCCCCGTAGATTGCCACAAAAGTTTGTAGCTCTCATTTAGAGGGGAATTTGTCATAGTTGCCACGGTTGACAGGGGGGTTGGCAAACGCAGTTTATTTATTCGGATGTTCCAGGAAGACGCTGCTGCCCATGTACTGGATTTTATTTTCCGTCTGTCGACACCCACGGGATGAGATGGGGTGGTAGATTCTCTTAAGCCGCTACCACACGGTTATCCACGGCGTCACAAGTGTACGCTCATAGTCCCTCCCGATATAATGCGCAAGCGATCGGCAGTAGGCTCAGAGACACAGATATCAAGATCAGCAGCGCAGTCGTCAGTTAGTAACTGTCTTAGATGGGTTATTATACAATAGCGTTCACATTGTAAGCTACTGCCAGTTTATAAAGCCGCCACTATAAACACGTATTTCCACCGGAAGTAAACACCACAAAGGTATTTGAACGCAGTAAAGCCTAGTTGTCGCTACAAAGTTGACGAGCGCGTAGCTTTGTGGTCAGAGTATCTGGCTTCTACACTGCGGCTCCTGGGTTCAGATCTAAAATCGGTGGTTTTCGGGTCTAGTTGTGTTGCGCATTTGAAACTTTTATCCGTAACACACACTCAGGATACAGGAGAAGGTCAGCCGATAGGTGTCCGGCAGAATAGAGTAGCACCAACCTCTTTCCTACCGAGGTGAATTAAGTTGCGACTAAGGTATTGTTCGGACAGCCTTTATTTGTGCAGAGCAACACCACAATATGCAATGCTGTCACTATACTGCTCGTGGGAACCCTAATAGGGAGTAAGAACTTTTTTGACTCGTACCAAAATGACGGCGACGTGGTTTACCACCCTTCACGTCTCGTTTCCCATGGGGATGAATAGAGGGATACGGTTGCGGCCTCTGCCTACTCCTTATAAAGAAAAAAGGTGTAACTGTATGTATGTACGATACAGGAGAATTCCGAGTGTGGGCATTGTTTTTGGGCGAGCTATATGATTAGCCCATTGCCACTTCAGCTTTCTAATTCTTAGAGCTATGTTGATTACTCTAGTTCTGCTGCAGATATCATAGTTACGGATTTTATCACGCAGAGAAACTCCTAGCATAGCCCTTTCCACAGCTCTCTGAGTGACTCTGAGCTTCCTCATGCGGCCTGCAGTGAAGGTCCTTAGTTATTACGGGTTTAATTGACTGTTAATGTAGAACTAAAATGCAATCAGGATACATATAAATTCCATGAAATGCTTTGATTCATGTTTTATTAAAAAAGAGAAAAAATATTTCAAAACAGATTTTATACGTATTTTAATTTTTGTTATTGTCATCTGTAGAATAAAATTCAATATATGGTTTTTGAAATCCTTTTGTATATATTATACACTAATATCGACTAACAAAAGTCATCACTACGCCAAACAAGTGCGTCCTACGGTCTAAATAAGTAAAAGGCGCCGCCATGCGCCACGTGAGCGCGTTGCACGATGTTGGCTCGCTGCCTCGATTAGTTTTCCGATGATTGCGCGTACACGGGCTTGCGAACTTACACAAAAATAGTAAAACAATTCTCTTAGTTCACATTCTAATTTTAAACATCCCGTTGTAACGTTAATTTGTTCATCTGCTTTCAAGAGTGTTAAAAAAACATTAAGACAGTGTGGAGCCATCCATTTGCATACATTTTGCCCATTACTTACCATTGCAAAAACAGCTTTTTATACGTTAAAAATCGTGTTATCGACAATTATAGAACAGTTAAATTTGAAATTAAAAGCCACGATTCAGCAGACAACTGCCTGACCGCACGATCGTATCATAAATAGAAAGCTTAACAAAATGTACATGCACAGAAACATATACCACATTTGAATAAATGACGAATTACGGTGTCTCATTGTATCTTCTTCATTCAAGTATGTTGACGAAGGTAAGGTCATTGACCTGTCGCCATTTATTTTCCATTGTGGTTGACTAACAATGCAACCGATACGCATTGCTGGTCATATACTGCGGTAACAATGTCACACCATTTTCAACCTTATTATTCAAAGGTCGCCATCGATTTCAGTCAACTTAAAAACTTAAATTAACTGTATTTAATAACTGCAATAATTATTTTATCGATAAGATATCTTGTAAGCATGAATAATATAGATTTCTTGTAGTGTTTAAAAGCAAATAAATGATTTTTAAATATACCTTTTTGTTTTTATACTCTTTTCATAAGTATTCTTCCGGCCTACTATCAGGGTCAGTCCTATCAAGGTTAGCTTTTCTTTTTTTTAAACGTAGCTTTGCGTTATAAAAAAAAAGAATTTTTGGCGTCAACTCGAAAATTGACGCCAGTTTTTATGGAAGTTTGTTATAACAACTCATGAAAGTGTACAATGAGTGGAAAATATAATTCAGGATCGAGATGGTACTTTTCGTTTTGTATCCGAGTTTGTCCACTTGTGGGCATTTATAGCCTCTAAATAACACTAAAATGTTCGGTTATTGGTAGTTGTTTTTATTCAAAATTCATAATACATAAATGTATCTTACACACAGTACAGTATTTTGAGCCGTGTCATGGCGGCTTAAGGGAATCTGCCACCCCAAGTCATCCCGTGGGTGTCGTAAAAGTTGACAAGAGCGAAAATAAAATTCAGTAAATGGTCACAGCGTCTTCCTGGAACATCTGAATAAATAAACTGCGGTTGCTAAACCGCCTGCCAGGCGTGGCATATATGCCATAAACTTTTGTGGCAATCTAAGAGGGAGGCCTATGTTCAGCAGTGGACTAGTGATAGGCTGAAATGATGATTATGATGATGAGGTACAGGGGCCGTTATTCTACTGTGAAGCAGTAGTGTGCAAACATTACTGTACGGCTGAGATTTTTCACTTACCTCTAAATTGATCTAGTTTGTTTAAGTTTTATTTGTTTTGTTTCTTGTATTGTCGATTGGTTATATACCGTTTAAAAAAAACTGACCGTTTGATAGAAATAAATGATGATTCTCAAAAACCTTTTTTATTGTAGCTGTCCTGATTTTAAAACCAAATTCCCGATTATTTTTATCTTCCGTACCGAAATTTTACACACTGCACCTGACGACACTACCGAGGTACTATGTTGTATGAGGCAATTATGTAGTCGGGTGATTTATGCGAGGAAAACCGGAAATTTATGGGGCACACTATGTTTGTGTACTAAATACTGTGGCTTCTTTTATATTATTGGAAGTTAGTCTCGTTGTTTTGAAACTGAACAAAGAGTTTTGACTAAACTGTAAATAAAGCCGTAGATAAAGCACAACGATAATTGCACGTGGTGATGAAACATCATAAAAATAGGTCCAGCCATTCTTGAGTTATAATTGGTGTAACTCACCCGAGTTTGTATATATAATATATAGGTTATTATAACCGATTTAGATGACTTGAGATCTCCCGTGTGCTCAATGGACGCTTGCAAGCGGTCTTTAGGTGCGTGCGGTTTTAATTTTATAGGCGAACGTAGAGAGCTCGTCCACGTTGATACCGTCCATATATTTCATACTAGCTGATGCCCGCGACTTAGTCCGCGTGGATATAGGTTCTTTAAATATGGCGTGGGAACTATTTGATTTTCCATGATAAAAAGTATCCTATGTATGTCGCCGGGATGCAATCTATTTCTGTGGCAAATTTTGTCAAGATCGGATCAGTGGTTGAACCGTGAAAAGGTAACAACAGACAGAGGAACAGAGAGAGTTACTTTCGCATTTATAATATTAGTATGGATAGAGAAAAGAGTAGATGCCAAATCGGGGGGTCTGATGTGAGGAGGACGTCTCCTCCTACCCGTAATCTTTAGATGTTGTATATATAGTTCGCATCACAAAAACTTGAATAGCGCGATATTGGACGTTTGAGATATACCTCCAGTTTCTCATGTGGCGACGTCTCTCAGCGTATTCTCAGACAGATGTCGCTACATATATAAACAACTAGCTGATGCCCGCATCTTTGTCCGCGTTGATATAGGCTTTATAAATATCCCGTAGGAACAGGATCCAAGTTTCCTCTGTGGCAAATTACGTCAAGACCGGTTCAGTGATTGGACAGTGAAAGGGTAACAAACAGACCGCCGGACAGAGAGAGTTACTTTATAATAATATTAGTATGGATTAAAAAATTATCGATAAATACTAATTAAAACTAACAGAAACGTTGCACGAAAACGCTGCACCGAAATTCCACCTTGAAATTTATCTCTCAATGACCTGATATTGGTCTGATAAATTTTGTTACTGTAATAAAATGATCAGTATTTTCTATTTATTCTATGTAGTTAAAGAAATAATTTTCATTTGTTTTCATTCCAAATATTTTTCATTTGTTTTTCTTTCTGTCAAAATTAAGAAACTCGATACATTTTAAAATTATATTACAAAAAAGGAAAAAATTCAACGCGAGCCGCGAAAAAAAAGCCTCGATATTTGGGTGTCACACGAGCTCTCTGAAAGAAATTTAATAAACCGTGTACTCATTTGCGATTGTTTATTGACACGTAATGAAATCGAACAGTTTTTGAAGAGATTGATAACTGGTGATGAACAGTGGATCATCTACGAAAAGAACTTGCGAAAAAGTTCGTGGTCAAAGGTCGGTCAGGCTTCTCAGACTGTGCCAAAACCCGGGTTAACTCGCAATATGGTGTATGGTGGGACTGGAAGGGCGTTGTTCGTTATGAGCTTTTACCGCCGGCAGAACCATCGATTTGGAGATCTACTGCCGACAACTGATGAGAATAAAACAAGAAGTTGAGAGAAAGCGGCCGGATTTGATCAATAGTAAGGGTGTCTTTCATCACGAAAACGCTAGACCACACACATCTTTAGCAGCACAATAAAAAAATAAGAGAGTTTGCCTGGGAGGTGTTAATACATCCGCCTTTGCACAGACCTTGCACCTACAGATTTCCACCTGTTTCGGTCTTTTCAGAATTCTTTAGGTAGTGTCATGTTAACATCAAGAGAGGACTGAAACAACCTGTCGCGTTTTTTTTGCTCAGAAGACCCAAAATTTCTACAGCCATGGGATCATGTCAACCAAATGGCACATATGTACTGTAATTAAATGTAAATAAACTTTGAAAAAAAATGTCTAGAGTTATAATATAAAATGCGAAGAAACTTTTTCCTCAACCTTATATAAATATTCTGGTAATTGCTTCGTAATTTAGCTGGTATTCTGATTTATATTCTGATTTATATTTATTTTCTAAGTTGCACACAGCAACCTATTATTGAAGATTTTAATGAGATTTTTTTTAATTGTTAATTAAATGTATTTTTGTTCTTATTATTTTTGGTCCATTTTCATTTTTACCCCAGGTATAATAGACACTATGAGCTTTAAATATGAATTTTGTGTCGTAGGAAGATTATTTATGACCAATTAAATGTTGAAATTAAATAATTTTGAAGATATTTGCTTGTCCCTGACATCATGTCATGTTTAAGTCATGGTCGCTCAAGAGCCGGATACTCATTAAATTTCATCGTACGCGAGTGACCTACGTTCGACTCCTGATGCAATCACAATACAAGAATGATGTATAAGAAACATGTATTATTAGCGAAAATGATTTCAATATAAATTAATATTAAAATAATTAGCTTCAATGACTTATAATGTCGCTTTCAAATGAATATAAGCGAACATTCTCTAATGCAATAATGCTATAAAAGAAATTATGTTTTATAGTATTAAACGGTGTAAGCCACACAGACTGGTTTAACATCGAAAAAGGTGCTACGCAGGGATGTGTGGCTTCCCGTGGCTGTTTAACCTATTTATAGACAATTGCTTAAAATATTTGAACGTTGTTTGGATTAAGAATGAATGATCTCTGTCAAATGCCTCCTATACGCCGATGATCAGGTTATATTAGCATCATCGGAGAAGGAGTTGCAGGCGATGGTTAATACTATGCATGATGCTCTACAAAGCAAAGGAATGAAAATTAATGAAGATAAGACGAAAGTAATGGTTTTTGAAAGAGAAGAAAGTATGTCGGATGGCAAAGTTCTAATTGAAGGAGAACGAGTGGAACAAGTGAAAGAGTTTAACAAGTGAAAGAGTTTGTGTACCTTCTGTCTGTTCGGGTTCTAAGTTTACGAGAAACGAAAAGTATGATTGTGATATTAAGAGTATTGGCAGGAAATCAAGTGAATGAGGCTCTGCATAACTTAATGAGTAGCCAGAACGTATCTAAAAAGGCACGACTGGCTGTACATAGGGGGGTTATGGTCCCCACACTTATGTATGGTAGTGAATGCTGGGTCTGGAAGAAGAAGCATGAAAGTAAGATTAACGCTGTGGAAATGAGAAGTTGGAGAAGTAAAGCTGGAGTAACTCTGATTGACAAAGTGAGAAACAGCGTGATAAGGGAACGTTGCGGTGTTGTTGAAGATGTAGTGAATAAGATAGAGAAAAGGGTGCTTAGATGGCTTCGACACGTAGAGAGGATGAATGTGTTGCGACATCTATGCCGCCACATGAGAAGCACAAGAAATATTCGCATACTTCTATAATCGCGCTATGGAAGTTTTGTGTGATGCGAACTATATATACAATATCTAAATATTACTAGTTGGAGGAGACGTCCTCCCCAGATCCGACCACCCGATCTGGCGTGTAGCTACCCTTTTCCTTGGCAATATCATCCGCCAAAAATGTTGACCCCTGTATGAACATCACGCAGCAAGCTTCTCCGAACAACAGTAACAACGTCAACGCCATCGCAGTCACAGCACCAGACTACTGTCGGCACTCACGCGTGCTTCCTAGTCTCTCAACCACTGAGGATCATCAAGGGCGAGGCCCCCTTCTCTTCAGGCTGACTCCTGCGGCATCAACCCTTGTCTCCATACGTCTCGACGCACTGAAGACCTGGACACAGGTTCACCGCAACGCCAGACTGCACCTCATCGCCTGACGTCTCAAGTTCTCCACGCTAAACTTCGACTTTCAGTCTCAGCGGGGGAGTGATGTAGCGACATCTATGTTGCCACATGAGAAGCTCAAGAAATATTCGCTTACGTCCATAATCGCGCTATGGAAGTGTTTGTGTGATGCGAACTATATATACAACATCTAAATATTACTAGTTGCAGGAGACGTCCTCCCCATATCAGACCACTCGATCGGGCGGGTAGCTACCCTTTTCCTTGGCAATATCATCCGCCAAAGATGAAAAGAAATTGACGAAACATATTTATAAGGCAAGTGTAAACATGAAAATGATAACGTCTTTAGACTTTACGTCTTTACTATTCTTGACACTATGATTTCTTAAAATTGGCTTGGTAATTAGAAAAGTATTAACCTTTCCGTGACACGGCCGAATTAACCTAAAAGCAAAGTAGGCCACTGCCTGTGCGCCCTGCGTCGCTTAGGATTCCCTAAGACCCTGTAACTTGAGATAAATAAGTTTATTTGAATACAATTCCCTAATTATCGGTGGCATCCGGAAATATAAAACAACAAAATAGGAAGAACTTTGAGTTTACCCGTAGATTAACCTCATATCATGCCTCTGCAATGTGCGTCTGCCAGCTCGACGGTGACGTTGGATTCTGTCCGGCTCCTTTGAATAGACTATTTTAGTGGAAATTTGCATTAGAAAGGTAAAAAAGGGGACAGGGGCCACGAGACTTGAATTGCCTATGGACGTCTGCATGGCTTCTAACCGGCACTGGTGACATACTATCGTTTATTAAAGGTAATTGTAATGTTATTAGGTAGGCTTGAACGCTTGACATATATATATTTATGACTATCTGATCCCGCGACTTCGTCGATGTGGATAAAGATTTTTTTAATATCCCGTGGAAACTATTCGATTTTCCGAGATAAAAAGTATCCTATGTTCGTCTCCAGGATGCAGTCTATCTCTGTGCCGATTTCTTATGGTTCGGTTTAATGGTTGAGCAGTGAAAAGGAAAAAACTGACAGAGGGACAGAGAGAGCTACTTTCGCATATATAATATTAGTATGGATGAAATAATCGTGATAATTTTTTTTAGGCAAGTGTGTAATAAATAAAAAACATTTTTTTAATCGAAATCTATCCAGTAGTTTTTGCGTGATGTGCACACAACGGCAGACCTCTGTAATTTTTTTTTTATTTGATAAAAGTGACGGAACGCACAAAACGTTCACCTGATGGTAAGTGCAACGTCTGCCCATAACAAATGCTGTGTCACCCAGAACAGTGTGACACCACAATGTGCCCGTCACCCTGAGACATCAGCTCTTAAGCCTCACATGCCCAGTGATTACCCTAGCTCTCAGTGCCCTTCAAACCGAAGCACAGTACTGCTTCACGGCACAATAACTGGCCCTGGGGTGGTACCTACCTAGACGGATTCCTGCATAGGAATCCTACCACCAGTAGTAATACTCGTATATACATATTGGCTTATACTTATTTGCTTTTTGTGGCAATTACATTTCACTGCGATCGATAAAATGGAGATCTTATGTTTTTATTAATTTTAGTAATTCAGATTTGTTAAATACATTCACGCCTTTTGCCAATTGGGTTTGGCAGAGGCCACATCCGCAGCCCACCTTTAGACCGCTCGGGAAACGAATCGTGTCGGTTTTAATTATAAAAAATTATGTAAATATTACTAATACACAGTATATTTTCTGGTGGTAGGATTCCTGTGCAGGAATCCGATAAAGTACCACCGCAATGCCACTTATTCTGCCGGCATGCAAAGTAGTGTGCAATTATTACTGTGTTTTGGGCCCGAAAGGTACTGATAGACTGATAGCTTGTGTAATTACTAGGCATATGAAACTTAAGAACTGATGTCTCAGGATGTCGAGCCCTGTGTGGTGCCACATAGATGTGTTATGGGCACCCGTTGCACTTACCATCAGGTGAACGATTCGTTCGTCTCATCACTTACTTCCATAAAAAAAATACTTGTAATAATTTAGAAGCAAGATAGTACTATCGTATCATATACCTCTGGTCAGCAAATCATGTCTAATAATCCGACTTTTAGTTAATTTCGTTAATATTTTTTTTTAAATTACTTTATTGTTACAGATTCAAAACTTATACTCCGAGGCATAAATGGAGAGTTTCGATCGGGACAGCTTACGGCCATCTTGGGACCGTCTGGAGCCGGGAAGAGCACACTGCTGAATGTACTAGCAGGTTACAGGTAAGTTTAGTAAGTATTTAGAAATGTAATGACGTAATCGATCTCAATTTTTAACGCCTATTTGTTGGATTTGACTATTTGCGACCTTACTGCCGTATTGCAAATTGGAATATGTGAAATGCAATGCTGCACGGCAATTAGTCTTAATTGCTCGAATTTCAGTCAGTTTTAAATTACGTTATTAAAACCAGAAAGGATTATTTACGTCGCTGTGAAGTAATCGACAATGAAAAATGATATGGTCGAAAATCAACTGTAATTCTAAAAATTTTAAGATTCAACGTTATTGAGTTTTGAGTAATTCTTTGTTGGCAACATTTTAAAATTCTATGGCGACAATCTCTACTCTGTGCGACTGTTTGACTACAGTCTATCAGATGTTGGATATTTGCAGTATGAACGTAAACAAACAACAGACTATTATGTGATTGACATTGTCAGTATGAACATAAACCATTTATGTTCAATTTTATTCATCATCATCATTTCATCAGGATTTTGCCATAGTTGCCACGCTTGGCAGGCGGATTGGCAAGCGTAGTTTATTTATTCAGATGTTCCAGGAAGATGCTGGTATAATCCGTCTAGGTAGGTACCACCCAGGGCAAGTTATTCTGCCGTGAAGCAGTAGTTTGCAAACATTACTGTGTTTCGGTTTGAAGGGCACTGTGAGCTAGCGTAATATCAGCTATCTGTCAGTGAAAGTCCCGCCAAAATCGGTCCAGCCGTTTTAGAGATTAGCCAAAACAAACAGACAGACAGATAGAAAGGCAAACATTTTTAAAATGTTTTTTATTACAAGTACCGCATATACTTTCATAAGCATTGAGTCAAACGCTGTTATATCGTTATTACAAACAGACACTTCAATTTTATTTATTTTTATAGATTCTCTTCACGTATTAATATTGTTTTCGGGGAATTCATATAATGTCGCTAAGGAATCTATTTTATGGGGAGCCCCCCATAAGGAGGAGGGGGGGGAGGCCTGTGTACGTATGATTTGCAAGATCTGTAACAGAAAGATGACCGAAATTGCGGTTCCAAATTGACCTTAATAGATGTATCACGACAAGTCAAAGTAACTACTTCTACTTTGAGTGTCCCGAGTTCGAACCCCAGACGGAGCCAACGATTTGTGCAAAAACACAAATCGCACAGACCCAAAACACACAGGAGAAATCATCGTGAGAGCATCATTTTATTTTTGAAAATAGAAAAAATAAATGGAAAGAGAAAAAAGCCTGTGATGACCAGTTGACTTGGGAGGGCTATAATAATGGTGATGATGAAGACTAGAATAGCCGTGGAGAAGTATCCAGGCTCATAATTCCAGAGTTAGTTAGGGTAGAGCTTAACGTAGTAATAGTGATGATGATGTTCTCCTTTCGAATACGGCAACAACTACCGATTCCTATCGGAAGTTATCAACTGCGCATGAGATATTACCGTGCCATAAGTATACGCGCAAACACAGAGGCACTCACTCATGCCAACCTGCCCGTGTAACGCTCATGCGATAAGACCGGAGGCAGTTTAGGATGCAGTGTCAGAGACACAAGGACAATGACAACACAAACAGACGTGAAAATCAACAATTCGTGTTTTTCCACAAATGTGGGTTCCGACCAGGATTCAAACACAGGACCCGCGGCGTGGTAGTCAGGTAATTTAACAGTCCTAAATTAAACTAGGCCATGAAAAAAAAATAATGAACAAATCTGAATTAACTCAAGTCTTAAAGTTTTTTAAGCTGTAGCAATTCGATCAATATTTCATATAATACCATACGTACAATACCAGCGTACGTAATCTTATCTGGTCATCAAGGTCGAGTTTATTACATTGAGAATGTTCACTGGCCCGACACAATAATAAGAACGCACGGTCGTGGTTTTCTGCAGTTATTCAATTTATAGGAAAACAGATATCTGTGAAATGTTCTGTGTGACACAGCATTTGCTTTAGGCAGACGTTGCACAGGTGACACACACAGCAGACATCAGGTGAACGTTATGCTGGTCTCGCCGCTTTCTCTTAAACAAAAGCTAAAAAAAATATTCCGGAAAGTACGACTGAGGGCGGATTTCACGGTTGAAACTAAACGCGATCAGTTCAAGAAAAACGAAGTTTAAGCGTTTAACTGAGTACAATGCTACAGTTTGCATTTCATCAACATCAAATGAACGCAGTCAATGCTAAACGGTTCAAATTCTGAAGCGTTTAGAGAGCTGTCATTGCCAATTGCACAACTATCTAAACACAAAAAATATTTTTAATTCGTATTGTTTATTGTTTGAATACCTATGTAACCTATGCATAAAAACAGGCTGTTTGATGTTGCAAAATACGAAATAAGTCGTCTTTTTACACGCTTTATATTAGCTTCACTTGTATGTTTGTATGTTTGTAACCGACTCCTTAGGGCTCGATTTTCTCCTACTTTGAAAGATCCGATTTAATTCAAAGTTTGCACACCTGTCAAAGACCGATGACAATGCAATAATTCGACTAAAAATAAAAAATAATAGTTTAAAAAAACTAAAAAAACACGATTTTATAGAAGATCCAACAAAATTACTCAATAGATGGCGCTAATATGTTCCTGTTATAGAGGCGCTAATACATTCCTGTTATACCACCTCTATAACAGGAATATATTAGCGCCCTCTATTGATAAATAAGAAAAAAAAGTTTTATTAAAAAAAAGCGTGGGGTGCTTTTTGAGATATCATCGAAATGATAATCCTTGTTCTCATATCTGTCAATGAAATATTTATAACTATTGTCACCATGCAACCCACGCTTTTTTTAAAATAAAACTTTTTTTTTCTTATTTACACTATTATTAGATCATTTATATTTATTAGAATTTTTACGCTATTCTTAATTCAAATTTATTAAAATTTATTTTCTATTTTTTAGTTTGGTTTTCTATATAAAGCGTGTTTTTAAGTTATTCCAAACTATTATTTATTGTTTTAGATTGTGACGATATTTCATGTAAATTTCGTTTTTCTAAACGCAATCAAAATGGACTCCGTGAAATAGGTCAGACGAAAACCGAGATCAAATAATACTCAGTTAAGTAAAACGTGGTTTCATTAAACTTGGATTCCAAAGCAATCACCGATTATTTCGTATTTTGCGACATCAAACAGCCTGTTTTTATGCATAGGTTACGTAGGTATGCAAACAATAAATAATACGAATTAAAAGAAAAATTGTGTTTACATAGTTGTGCAATTGAGAATGACAGTTTTCTAAACGCGTTTAAAAAGCTGAACTTCGAAAATTGGTCGATCTTAAATTTAACCGCGTTTAGCATTGACTGCGTTCATATGATGTTGATGAAATGCAAGCTGTAGCATTGAACTCAGTTAAACGCTTAAACTTCGTTTTTCTTGAACTGATCGCGTACAGTTTCAACGGTCAAATCCGCCCTTAGACTTTTGGCGCCAACTGGAAATGTGAAGGTTGATATTTTCAGTTTTCATGTTTAATATTGAAAGTGTGCATTTATAGAGCAAGCGCCCGTGAAAGTGTAGTAATTAGAAATTCAATTCCATACCGAAATCGTGCTTGTCGTTTTATTTCTATCAGTGTAACATAACTTCAGTGAAAGTGAACTATCAGTTTACTGTTGATGTTCTCACAAACATTGTAGTAACAGGGAAAGACAGCAATTCAGTCCTGTAAATTACAACGTTTAATATCCACTTCTTCTTGTTAACGGAATTTAGACACACGGACCTCCTCAAATAAATTTTATTCCCGTCCCTTTTACATAAAGTTCTTAAGTATAACTTAACACCATCCAATTAACTTTTTTTTTCTTTTATAATCGATTTCCGCAAAGTAACACCTAATTCTTTTAAACATTGAAGATTTACTATTAATTTGAAAATAGAACTTATCTATTTTGCTACACAGGTACTGGCAAAAAGTTTACGACTTTTGCCATAAATAAATAAAAAGTAAGAACTTATAAGGATGTGATACAATACACGTCTTTAACATCATGTGTCATTAGACGCTAATCACTTCCTTTAGTTTAGTCACACTAACACTAGTAGCATTCCTCTTTTCCAGGGGTTTAAAAACTTTAGATACGTTCAGTGTAATACAAGTTTGCCGTTGAATCTGTCTGAATAAGAGGTCCGCGACAATTTGGAAATTAAATACAGTGGTACACATTTAAACACCTACTTTATATCGAAGGGCGGTTGATAGTTAAGTGTTTCAAGATTTCCGGGTTCGCGAAGTGTTCCATTCCAAAAAAAGTTTGGGGATCCCTGCTCTACTTCAATCGCATAGTACAATCACGATCATAGTTGTCTAGTAAGAATTCAGAATATAGCACCGACATTAAATTTAACAAGTATCGTACAAAAAAAATATATACGTTTTTAAAACGGACTAAAAGTATAAAGTTAGTTTATAATCATTTGCAACCCAACAGTACCCAACCGATTAACATACAGACAAACATACAAGAAAGAGAGTTAATAATAAATTGTCACCCAGTTCTAAATTGTGTTTAAAGTTTCAAGTTTCTAGCTCCTCGGGAAGTGAATTTAAAATCAATTACTAAATTTGACCACGACAATACGACACGAAATACGAGAAAGTTTGTTAAAAAAACAAGGTAAAAATTAAAGTAGAATTTGATTGCAGCGTTTTCTTGCAAAGTTTCCGTTATTCTTAATTAATACTTATGTACAAATTAATTATTGTTTATATACTGAACAGTAATTTTACATCGAGTATATTTTTTTGTTACTTCTTGTTTATTTATTTTTACAAACCATAAGCCTACCACATGATTGCGCTGTACGACATGTTACCTCATGATCTTCGCATTCACTTTTCGGCCGTTCTCGGTAACGTTGTGTTCTCAGCATCTTAAAGCGATAGCATGACGTTTAATAGCTTTGAACACTCTTCAATAAACAGACTATCTAATACAAAAATATTTTTTAAAACCACATTAGTGTTTCCTGAGATTAGCGCGTTCAAATATAGAAACTCTCCAATTTATTATAGGAGAAAGACAAAGTGAAGACGTAAAAAAAATAACTATGAATTTTCTAAACCACTTATTAAAATATTTAGAGAAATATTTAAACTGCTATGAATTATATTAATAATGAGCAAAATGCCAATTAAAGCTGCACGTAATTCGTATATCCTCTAATTTCTATTTTTAGCCGTCTTTAAAAAAGGAGGTTTTCAATTTGACTTAAAAAAAAATAGTGTGTAAGTTACGCGATATCCTCACCAATTGTGAACCGATTTCAATGATTCTTTATTAATTGAATTGGTTGTAGTCGACGTTAGTCCCATACAAATTCGGTCAAGTTCTGATGATCCATGAGAAAATCAAGAAAACTTTTCAATTCGCATACTTGTTTAGAGATGCTACGTTGAAGTCGGTTTTTTGATTATCATTTTATATTACATGGATTTTACGCAGAAACCTGATATATTTCTGCTTAAATTACTCTCTGTCCCGTAGAAATCCATCCCGCCGTTTCGGAAATCAATCCGGATAAACAAACATAAACAAATAGATAGACAAAAAATTTAAAAACGCGTGTTTGAGTATTCCTATCCACCAAATTACCATATGAGGTTAAGAAAAAGTCTTCTTTGCGAAATAATGATTATTTGTATTGATAAAAGCTACACTTCTGTCTCGTGTTGTCACTGTCACTGTCATTGTCACTGAGTTGCACGCGCATTTTTTTAATAATCTGTTTCTTGCAAACGTATTTTTGTAATTGTTTCTGTTTATTAGTTATGATTATTTTTTAATTGTTTTATTAATTGCTTTGCGTTTGCACGAATTGTGTTGCAATGGATAAAGGAACATTTTTACCTTTTCCTTTGAATATAATAAGATATTTGTGATTCGCCGTGTGGTAGCGGCTTAAGAGAATCTACCACCCCATCTCATCCCGTGGGTGTCGTAAAAGTCGACATAGGGAAAATGAAAACCAGGAGATGGGCAGCAGTATCTTGCTTGAATGCATCTGAATAAATAAACTGCGGTTGCCAACCCGTCTGCCAATCGTGGCAACTATGGCAAACCCTAAAACAAGAGCTACAAACTTTTGTGGCAATCTATGGGGGAGGCCTATGTTCAGCAGTGGACTATTGATAGACTGAAACGACGATTTGTGATTTTACACTAATATTGGCTTCGGCTGGGATTCAAACTCAGCAGCCAGGTAGTCGTACCTCCGCATGAAAAACGGAACCTGTAAAGGATCTCTCGTGCGTCTGTCTGTCCGTCTGTCACAACCAATTTTCTCTGAATCTACTTGACCAATTAACTTGAAGTCAGTAGTCGTACCTCCGCATGAAAAACGGAACCTTTAAAGGATCTCTCGTGCGTCTGTCTGTCCATCTGTCACAACCAATTTGCTCTGAATCTACTCGACCAATTAACTTAAAGTTTCGAACACATGTAACGTCAATAATAAATTAAATATCAGTGGGTATGTTGGATGGTAATCTAGAAATTAAAAAAATCCAAACTGTACCGTGTGACACGTCCATAACATTGGTGTTAGGCCCTTAAATATTTTTTTTATGATTTTAAAATAAATAGATTAACAGTTAAGAAAATAGATGAAATTGACCATTCTTCCCATATCTCCGAAACTACTGCACCTGCAATTAAAAAAAAATACTGAAAATAGTTACTTACTTATAAATCACATGAAAACCTATAAAAGGTTTATAAAATAACATAGCAAATTTCACAATATTTGTGCGTACAAACTTATGTTTGTAGTAATATATGGGACCCTCTCCACGCAAGTTAAACTCGCACTTGTCCGTTTTTTAGATAATATTGACTATTGAAAACTTGGTTAACACAAATGAATTCTTGGGTACAGCTATTTGTAGACTAAATTGTTGTCTTAGAATAGTGTTTGTACGCGTGTAGTTGATGCCTGTAAAAACCGGCAAAACCCGTGTCGGAACATGCATAGTGAAGAGTCCGTAGTGGGGAAGCAGTAGTTTGCAAACATTACTGTGTTTCGGTTTGAAGGGCACTGTGAGCTAGCTTAATCACTGGGCATATGAGACTTAAGAACCTATGTCTCAGGGTGATGGGCACAGTGTAGTGTCACACAGAAATTTTCTGGGTGGCACAGCATTTGTTATGGGCAGACGTTGCACTTACCATCAGGTGAACGTTTTGCACGTTTCATCACTTTATGCAATAAAAAAAAACTGTACTTAATAAAACTTGAACATTGACTGACTGACAGACGACGCACAGCCTACACCGGCGGATCAAGAATTCCCTAAAACAATTGAAAGGATTTTTGAAAATTCATCCCCTAACGAGATTAAATAGCGGATGAAAGCTTGTTGATATATAACAATAATGTCATATTTCAAAATGGTCAGACGGACAAGATGTAATTATAAGGGTTTTTTACATTTTTACTACGGAACCCTAAAAAATCATAGTGTGGGTTCTGTCTTCAAAAATTATATGTAATATGTAAGTTATTCAAAGATTCATCAACAAATAACATTAAATTCAACTTTATATAAAATGTCGATTATATTCTTTAATTCCATAAATGGTATAGGGCCAAGAATATTATTCTATGAAGTAATATCACTGATGGTACATTGGTGTTATAGTGCGGAATGAGTTTTCTTACATTTTCTTGTATTTTTAAATAATCTACGCGGACGTATTCGCTGGCTTCAGCCAGTGATATTGAAAAGGCTGGCATCGCGGGTGCGTTGCCGGCTTTCCTCTGGTATTGCAGATGTTCATTGACGGCCGTGTACCGTATGCTCGTTTGCCCTCCCTTCTAACAAAAGGCCCACTTCTTCTTCTATTTACTTTAATTCAGGTCTCTCTCAATAGAATTCTGCCAATGTCAAGTCAGTCACGGGGGTGACAATAGATAATTCAAAATTTCGATTAACAGTAAAATTATTGTTGACTTTTCCTGACGATTCCCTGGACTGACTGAGACAAAACGAAAAGAACAGTTATGGTCTTAAATTTAATTCTCCAATCACTGTATACTTTCACAAGCACTTGCTGCATAATAAACATCAAAAAAGAAAATATACACAGAAAATATTAAATTCAATTAAAAAACTACCGTCGCTTTTGGAGTTGACGCCAAAAGTCCAAGGGCCCACTTAAAGGATTCAATCTTTTGCATACATCATCATCATCATTTCAGCCTATCTTAGTCCACTGTTGAACATAAGGCCTCCCCCATAGATTGCCACAAAGCACGGTCCTGAGCCACCTGCATCCATCGACTTCCCGCAAAATCGCGCAGGTCGTCGCTCCATCTAGTGAGGGGGGGGGGGGGGGGCGCCCTACACTGCGTTTGCCGGTACGAGGTTGCCACTCTAGAACCTTTCTTCCCCATCGGTTATCGGTTCTACTCGGGGCTATATGACCGGCCAATTGCCACTTCAGCTTGCTAATCCTTAGGGCTATGTCGGTTACTTTAGTTCTGCTGCGGAAGAAGAGAAACCAGACAAACAGAGAAACTCCGAGCATAGCTCTTTCCATAGCTCGCTGAGCGACTCTCAGCTTCCTCAAGCGGCCCGCAGTGAAGGACCACGTCTCGGTTCCGTATGTCATCACTTGTATACATACAGAGACAAAAACTTTTCTTTCGTGTAATCCATTAAATTGTCAACTCGTCTTGTTAGTATAGCTTACGAGTTTAATCTACAAGGAAGATCATTGTTCAGCGTTGAATTGTTGTGGACTAAAATCATTATGAATTTAATTCTGTGCCATCTATTCCCCAGGGTGAATGACGCTAGCGGTGTGATCTCAACAAACGGCGAGCCCAGGGACTTGCGGCAGTTCAGGAAACTGTCACGTTACATCATGCAAGAGGATCTGCTCCAGCCATTGATCACAGTGCGCGAGGCTATGATAATGGCGGCCGACCTGAAGCTCGGGAACCAAATATCGAAACGGAGAAAAGCCGTTATAGTAAGAGCTCTTAGCTTTCGACTTTTACGATACCCACGAGATGAGATGAGTTGGTAGATTCTCTGCTTCTCTGAGCCTTAAGTTGCACTACCTTCATGCACTAACGAATATTTTTTCATTAAAAATGACCTTGATATAGTTTTTGATAAAAACTGTTATTAATAACATTTTAAAATATTGGTTGGTCGTGGTTGTAATGGCTTACAAAAAATTGTGAATAAGACATTTGTGTATCGTATTTTTGCATAAATTGTCTTCAAATAGGTCATAACGGAAGTGAAAGGTGAAATGTTCTAATTGAAATTGTAAATTTACAATTTCAAGTAGAACAATTCACATGAAATTGTAAATTTATTTAAGACTGACAACCGTGTAGTTAATGCGCAAAAGGAATAATTATTGTGTGCATTAACTACACGGTGATTTCGTTATAACCGACTTAGACAATGGCGACAACTTCCGAATATTGATATTATTCCTATGCAGGAATCCGTCTAGGTAGGTACCACCCCAGGGCCAGTTATTCTGCCGTGAAGCACTAGTGTGCAAGCATTACTGTGTTTCGGTTTGAAGGGCACTGTGAGCTAGCGTAATCACTTGCGGTTTGAGACTTAAGAACTGATGTCTCAGGGTGACGGGCACAGTGTGGTGTCGCACAGAAATATTCTGGGTGACACAGCATTTGTTGTGGGCGGACGTTGCACTTACCATCAGGTGAACGTTTAGCTCGTTTCTGTGTGACACCACACTGCGCACGTCACTTTAAGACATCAGTTCTTAAGTCTCATATACCCAGTGATTACACTAGCTCTCAGTGCCCTCCAAACCGAAACACAGTAATTTTTGCACACTGCACACACACTGCTTCACGGCAGAATAACTGGTCCTGTAAGTACCACCCACCTATACAGATTCCTGCATGGGAATCCTACCACCAGTACTCTGACCACTATACCACGCGGTCGTCAATGTCACACAATAATTACTATTGCACTCTCTAAAATTCATTGATTAAATATCGAACGTGAATAAGAAATTCTTTAATAAAAATTCTGCTGGTCGACCTGCCGTCACACCTTTTCCCATAAAAAAGTTTGCAATGCTATGCTAATATTAGGATTTTAATAAGCTAGCGCGTTTACCATCCAGAACTGCATTGCCACTTACCATCAGGTGAAGTCGTAGATGGATCGTTGGTGGGTCGCAGTTAAGTACTAGCTCATTAATATTAACAAAATATTCGCAGACAATAGTTTTGTCTGCAAATGATATATCTATCTAATCTTATAAGAATTTTGCAAGACGATATCGTCGTATCGTCACCTAAGACATCAGATCTTAAGTCTCATATGCCTAGTATTTACATTATCATCATCATCATCATTTCAGGTCATCACTGAACATGAGCCCCCTCCATAGATTGCTACAAAAGTTTGTAGGTCTTATTTTGGGGGGATTTTACCATAGTTGCCACGCTTGGCAGGCGGGTTGGCAACCGCAGTTTATTTATTCAGATGCTCCAGGAAGATGCTGCTGCCCATCTTATGGCTTTTATTTTCCCTCTGTCGACTTTTACGGCACCCACGGGATGAGATGGGGTGGTAGATTCTCTTAAGCCGCCACCACACGATAATTACTTAAGCTTTCAGTAATGTTAGTAGCCCACTGCTTTACGGCAGAATAACCGGCACTGCGGTGACGGACGGTAGACGGATTCCTGCATAGGGGACCACCAGTAAATTTAATTAGTATTTTTTTTTAAATTCCAGGTGGACGAAATAGTTCAATTGCTAAGACTGGACAAGGCATGGGATACGTCAAGCGAAAGGCTGTCGGGAGGAGAGAGGAAACGTCTCTCGATAGCTCTTGAATTACTCAACAACCCACCGGTGATTTTCCTCGATGAACCTACAACGTAAGGCGATACATGATCTTTTGCAACTTCAACGCTTTTTGTTTAAAGATCATTCGTTGTAATGAATTTCGTGGGAATAATTATATTTCACTAATATGGGCAGAGCCAATCTTCACTTTTCTGTATCGCAAAAATGATACGAGAAAGGATCCGAAACATATTTAGAGACATTAAAGAGACGTAATTTCGGGTATAGAATACCGAAGGTTAGTATTCTGTGTAGTAAGATTTTGAAAATGAATATTGGTGCTATTCCTGTACTCACGACTCGTTCGGTACGCTGATCACTGAGTCACTCGAAAATAGCTCAAAATAGTGAAATATTAATGTTATTCGGCATTAAATATTCTATCTATAATCTATACTGACGTTCAAAAATTGTAGAAAGAGGTAAATATTAAGAAGACTGATGAGTGTTTTCTTTTTGCTCCATGATTTTCAGATATATGTATAGTTTTTTTTTTCAAATTTAGGACATGACAGAAGTACATTATCAGATGATTTATAGGAGACTTATCGAGAAAGAAAGAATCATCAAAACTGATTCAGAAATACCGGAGTAAAGAGGTTACGTACACAACAAAAATAAAGTCGAATGGAGAACCTTCCCTTAATTAAAATCGGTTAAAATGATTTACGAATTCCTTTCATGACTAACTTTTCATATCCATGAGATGGCTGCTCAAATCCACATAAACGCCATTAAAGCAAAGTTTACTTAGAAAAATTGATCTTAACCATCGTAGCGCCTGACCTGTGTAACCTGGCCCAGTGATGTGATGATCTGTTAAGAAATGGCCAATGTTTAGAAGTGAACTGTTAATGGTTAAATTGATTTTTCTTATCATCATGCGATTTCATTTTCGAATAAAATTCAGTATAATCTGACATGACATTCGTGTTTGATGTCACAATAACTTATAGTATCCGATTAATGTTGCATAGCAAAGATCAAACGTTTTATTGTCATCTGTATGACAGAATTTTAATGTCTACACGGGGTTATTTATTTCATTACGAAATTGTTGCTGTGCGTCCTGTAACTTTGAACGCATAGTTTCTTAAGAGTTATCAATAATACACTCCTCACGATAAGAAGACAATGACACTCATTAAATAATTTAACAGAATAACTTTTTCCAAAAAAAATATAACTACAAAGATAATTTCGTCGTGTGGTGGCGGCTTAAGGGAATCTACCACCCCATCTCATCCCGTGGGTGTCGACGGTGGGATAATAAAAACCAGGAGATGGGCAGCAGCATCTTTCTCGAACATCTGAATAAACAAACTGCGGTTGCCAACCCGCCTGCCAAACGTGGCAACTATGGCAAAATTCCTAGACGGATTCCTGCATAGAAATCCTACTACCTTATTCGATTCTTATCTTGTAGCATATTTTCTTTAAGCACTTATCTTGTTTGTTGTACCACTAAAAAAATCTTTTGAAAAGGAGATCTTTGAAAAACATTTTATGTCAATGAAAACATCAAAACTCTTGCTTTTTTGTGGAAATAAAAATTTACTTTCTAGAGGATTATTTAAATAACTGGCAAAAAATTTTAGGCCGTGTATTAAAGAATATTTTGTATTATATATTGTATAAGACCGAATGTAAATTTGCACTTGGATAAATCATTGTCAGAATTGATATTATATCCAATGTCCAATCTTTCGTTATCCTATGTACTTATATTTATCAAAATCATCAATGGTCACTGATGAGTGCTTTTTTTTATTTGATAAAGTTACGAGACGAGCAAAACGTTCACCTGATGGTAAGTTCAACGTCTGCCCATAACAGATGCTGTGTTACTCAGAGTATTTCTGTGTAGCACCACACTGCGCCCGTCACCTTGAGACATTAGTTCTTAAGTCTCATATGCCCAGTGATTAGCTAGCGCTAGCTGACAGTGCCCTTCAAACCGAAACACAGTAATGTTTGCACACTACTGCTTCACGGCAGAATAACTGGCCCTGGGGTGGTACCTACCTAGACGGATTCCTGCACAGGAATCCTACCACCAGTTGCACGAGTTGCACGAAGCCGTTACTTGATGACAATTTTAAGTATTTTATTAACCTTACCTTGCTCAATAACATCGCAGCGCTGCATGGGTTTCCAATCTTGTGTCAGCAAACGTCAAGTTACCTCCTTTTAACTCAAATTAATATTAAGATTATCTCATGTAAAATTATATTCTTTTGTTTTTATTTTTGTGGCAATAGACTGATACTTATTTATTTAATTCGAGCTTTCCCTTATATAATGTGTTTAGCTGGTTTTTATAATAGATCAATATTCACAATATGAACTTCTTTCGTCTCTTTTCATCAATTATTGTGTTAAAAATGAACACACAACATTTATGCAGTTACACAATGTCTAACAACGTGTAGGTTTACTAATCGATTAGAATGTAGGGTTTAGTTATTTACCATGACCTAGTCTTAAAATATCTAAGGTCATCTCTATTTCAAAAGCGGTTAGGACAACAAAGGTCTTGATTGTTTTAGGAGATTAGCTTTTAAAGTTGATTACATGTAGATTTATGCCCGTAAAATGAAAGTAAATAAATAAAAAAAAAAGAAAACGAAAACTGTTAATTTAAAAGCACTAATAACCGGTTACTTTATAAAGAAAACGAGATGTTTTCCGTCCGATCCGTTTAATAAGCTACGAATAGTAAGTAAGAACTACTCGTAATAGGTATCAGAAGTTCAGAAAAACAGAAGCTAGATGGCTTGAAAAAGTTGTAAACGAACGAAGTGTTACGTAGCGTAATGCTTCGTTGCTAGTAGCAAAGAAGCGAAAAGTAACTGTGACCAAAAAATGTTTGTTAAATATAGGAACAGATAAGAAGTATAATTTCGTGTGGTGATGGCGTTAATTCTCATCCCGTGGGTGTCGTAAAAGTCGACTAAGGAAAGTTAATGGCGGAGTGAGGTGCGAAGTGTCTGGCATTGCGATCGCCAAACTGCTCGCCTAGCGAGGCGATTATTGCAATTCCACCCAAATTAACTATATTTTTTGATAAGCTTGATAAAAAATGAAAGTTAACCTATGTCTTTCTTCTTCTTTTCAGCCTATCACTAGTCCACTGCTGAACATAGGCCTCCCCCATAGATTGCCACAAAAGTTTGTAGCTCTCATTTTGGGGGGGATTTGCCATAGTTGCCACGCTTGGCAGGCGGGTTGGCAACCGCAGTTTATTTTTTCAGATGTTCCAGAATGATGCTGCTGCCCATCTTTTGGTTTTCATTTTCCCTCTGTCGGCTTTTACGACACCCACGGGATGAGATGGAGTGGTAGATTCTCTTAAATATTATACTTAAATATTATTCCGGAGAAACAATATTTGAAAAGTTGAACTGACGATTACGTTTCTCTGTGGTCCGCGTACTTGCCATGTATGAGGGCCTGGGCTTAATCTCGGATGGAATTTATATTTGTACGAGCACAATTATTAGTTTTCTGGTCTTGATGCATTATAATTTTGTCGTGTCCTCGACACTTTCACCTTTCTTCAATCCTCCAATCTTGTGCCATCAACGTCGTGTCGAGTGCATGTGTTTATACGTTATTGTCAAAACCCATACTAACCATACAACTAATTATGGCATGGGAATTGTGCCTTACAGTAAGTTACGGCTTGTGCCGTGTGGCGCTCTTCAGCCGCTACCGCACAGCAATTATTACATACAAGTACGGCAAGTATTATTATATAATGCATACATTTTTTTCAGTGGCTTGGACGACGTCGCATCATCAACATGCGTATCCCTGCTGAAGCGTGTGGCCCGCGGCGGTCGGACGGTGGTGTGCTCGCTGCATACGCCATCAGCGCGCTTATTCTCCGTGTTCGACCACGTGTATGTGGTCGCTGACGGACGGTGCGCGTATCAGGGCACGGCGATGGGAGTTGTGCCGTTCCTGAAGGAGCTGCAGTTGCCTTGCCCTAAAACGTATAATCCAGCGGATTTCGGTAAGTCAGCTTATTTCGAATTACCGCCATTGTCAGACTTACTAAGTGAACTGAAAAAATTAAAAGAAAAGTAACAGCCTATAAATGTTCCACTGTAGAGCATCGTCTTTTCATCTTTTGAGAGGCTTTACTGTCTTTGGGACTAGGAGAAGTTCGGCACGCTACTCCAATGGCGGACTTGTCATGTCCTCAAATTGTTTTTATTCCTCAGACAAGCAGGTTTTCTTTCAATATTTTTTTTCACTGCTCAGCACTTGAACAAGTTTAGAGGGGCTGGCACTTGGATAAAACTTAGCTCAGTCGCGTACTATGAAATTACTGAGCACGATACGGTCAGCCATGATCCAAGCAACACTGTACACACAGTCAATAGCTTCAACATAACACGCACAACGTCGGGCGACCGCCGTAGAGAGCGGCGCGCAGCTATCGTAAATAACACCGCGTACATCAGATACACCCGTGTTCCAGGGCGGTTCTCACCGCCCAGAGTAACCGACACACAAGTCGACAGTCCGAACGGAGCCCCGCAGCCTCCCTCGGACGGTCAGTAGATGACTTAAAATTATAATTTTATGGAGATATTCACAGTAGCGCAAGCACGCAGCGAACGCAACGGTCCGAATTTAGATGTTTGTGTAGAAGTTATATTTACGTATTTATGATTGGGTCAAACCAAACCTGGCACGCGGGCCCCGGGCCTGCGAGCACAGCATCCGATAAAGCTGTAAAAGCCAAAAGGCTAACAGCGATTACTTCACCGAAAACAAACAACTATGAAATTTATGGCGAGCTTGCGAGGTTACGACTGCTCTTGGAAAGTGCCAGCAAAACTCGCATGTATTAAATTTTTTGCCTATATTCGGGTAGACGGCTTTATGAGCACAGTGCCAACATTTTCGTGAACGTGAACTAGTGACCGTTTTTTCTAGGAACTTAACAAGAGTGTGACTGTTCGGTGGGGTTTCGGGTTGGCATGTTTAAATAGTTATTTTTGTTATTGTTCGATCACCAGTCTTATTTGTCAGTCATCCGGGTATACCATGCGCAAGTGAGATTTGTGTTACTGAACATATATAGTAGCACAGTTGCGAGAGACAGTCTTTTTGTCCTATTTACTCATAAAACCATAAAAACTGACGTCTCATGGTGTCGAGCGCACTGTGTGCGCAACAGAGTATTTCAAACAGAAATGTTCTTGGAGATTGTTATGGGTAGACGTTGCCATCACGTGAACTATTTGCTAGTGTAGTTGCCCTCTTTTAATTTTTTTTACTGTAAACAGCATACCGTAGTCTTTATATCGAATTGATATCTATAAATGCAGCGCAATGAGTGGAATACTCTGTTGATGATTCTCACTGCAATTTTTTTTAATTTCAGTGATAGAAGTTTCAAGCGGCGAGTATGGCTCACACGTGGACAGAATGGTGACAGCAGTTGATAATGGCAGATGTCAACGTTGGAGGGACTATGAAGTCGATGACCGGTATGAAGAGATGGAGATTGAGCAACTAAATGCAGGAGGAGTACAGAAACTTTCATACAGATATGAGAGCACGGCGTCATCCCAATTCGTTGTTCTATTGAAGAGGATGTTATTGCAGACTGTTAGAAATAGAGTAAGGGGTTTTAGTTTAATATCTTGATGCTTATTAGAAAACACGCATACAAATCATATCATTATAAATGTACGTTCGTGTTTTTATATTAACTGTATTCAGCGTGTGCATGTTGTATACGCTTTCGCGCGTGTGTGTGAGTACACTCACACACACGCACACAGAGGTGTACAGAAAAGCGGCGTAGGAAATTTGGTTACCTTATCTCATCACGTAGGTGTTATAAAAGTCGAATGAAGGAAATGACTGGAAAATTTTGTAGCTTCCGATATGTGCGTTCCGAAATAGCTTTTTCGACTTTTGGCGCCAAATTGAAAAGTGGTGTATATATATATATTATTATATTTTTTTGTGGTGAATATGTTTATTTTATTTATTATATATATTTATAGTTTTGATGTTTAAATTTGATACTTTATTATGCAGCAAGTGATAATGTCTCTCGAAAACAGACTATACTATAAAATGGAATATTCTTCAATAGGGTATTATTCCATTCTTGAAGAACAGCACAAAAACAGGAAGTAGATGCGTGCTCCTAGTCTACGCGTCGGGCGTACCGCCGCCGCGGATGACAGAATTAAATATCTTCTGGAGGACTTCTGGTTCCGGTTTTCCACCCGCATTCAGAAGCTCCGCTGCAATTCCGTCCTCACCCGGTGCTTTGCTATTATTAAGCTGTTTGAGATCCATACTAATCTTGCTCAGACTGACGTCCGTGATATCATTGGAGTAGTGTCGGACGACTTTTGCTCTTGGATCGTTACTCACACTAATGTGTAGCTCCAACGACGATGTGTGTATAGCTGTCCATAAAATCTCTCGATCTCACTCAAAATCTCTGGTCAAGCGGAAATTCCTGCCCGCTGTGAGTTCTCAACTTAGTCAGTTGACTCTATTCGGTAGATAGATCCCTGGCAAAGACTTTGGAGTCTTGGTTTCGCTCTATTGCTACTTCAATAGGGGTTGTATTGAAGTTGCGTAGGTCTCGCCGCATACATTGGGAGATCAGTCTATTCAGTTGCCGATATGCTGATGCGTCAGTTGAGAAGCTTCGGGATCTTTTTTGTGCGGCGGATCTCGGAAAATTTTGTTCACTTCTTCTTCCTGCTCCATGATCCTCTCGTCGGTCATCAGCGTGTGTGCGTTGTACGTTGCAAGGTCCAGTCGTCGTTTTTGGTAGCATGATCACTTCTTTCGGAGATTCGTTGCACCTCCTGCCCCGCCGTTACCATGACCGCTGATATAGTCAGGGCCATCGGGACCGCCGGAGACTAGGGACCATTGTCTGTCTGTAGGTTTCATTTTGAGTTGATTTTGCCATAGCTGCCACGCTTGGTAGACAGGTTGGCAACCGCAGTTGGTAGTTGGTTTACCCGGATGTTTCATAAAGACACTGGTTTTAATTTACCCTCGGTCTATTTTTACGACACCGACGGGACGAGACGGGTTGGTACGCTGCCACCACATGACGGAATACTGGAAAAACACAAGGTCGCACACCAATGCTTGACGGTGGAATAACCGGCTCTGCAGTGGTACTTTTTTATCGAAGACAGTGACGAGACAAGCAAATCATTCACCTGACGCAACGTCTGATTATAAGAAATGCTGTATCACTCAGAACTTTGCAGTGTGGCACCATACTGCGCTCGTCACCCTGAGACATCAGTTCTCGAGTCTTATATGCCCAGCAACTACACTAGTCACAGTCTTAAGACCGAAACATAGTTGTTGTTCGAAACATAGCTGATGTTTGCACACTAGTACTTCACGCAGAATACCTGACACTGCGGTGGTTCGTGAATAGGAATCCTACCTCCAGTAAAAGACCAAAGTAATTTCTCTGTATGTAATGTGTACATCAGTCATCAATTTCAATACAACCAGACCCTAAAATCAACAATTTGTGTTTTGCACAAATGTTGGCTCCGGCTATGATTCGGAACCAGGACCCGCGGCGTAAAAGTCAGGTACGCTAACCACTTGGCCACGCAGTCGTTAATTATTGGGTTACTGTTTACGGCGATCGATAGCATCATTGCCTATCGGTCAGACTAACTTATTTCTACTCCGCGGGTTAGAATCCCAGCCGGGGCCAACATTTGTTCAAGAAGAAAAATTAAAAAAAATATTGCATCTTAGCCAACTCCGTAGATTCTCCTACGCCATATAATAATAATAGTACATCATATTATTATTATAACCACGCTAACGATGTAGTGCAGTGTCATCTTGTGTTGCGTAGTAAAAATAATTAAATATGAAATTTATATTTAAAAAAAATTGTATTAACCATACCCGACCCATTTAAAAAAAACGATGGGTTTATCGTGTATCGTGGGTCGTTTTAGAGACAATTATTTCGCAGACACGACGTTGTCGTCTTTTAGATAAACCTGGAAAGTAAAACATTATCTAAATCCAAATTTCATCTAAAACGTTAAAGCAGTTTCCAGTAAACCAGTAAACAAATATACTATATGTACTAGAATTACTGGCTGATAGTGTTAAGATATTAACTATTGTTTATTTTACAGGACTACATATGGCTTCGTGTTGGCATGCATTTGTTCCTGGGTGTGATAGTCGCCTCGTTGTTTTATAAAGTCGGCTATGACGCTTCCAAAACCATAGTCAACTTTGGATTTTGCTATGCGTCCATTATAGCTATGTTTTATATTCCAATGATGCCAATACTTTTATCTTGTAAGTATTAATTAAATAATCTTATTTCAAAATGTAGGCAGATAAGCCCATTAGTAATAGATACTAAGTAACCGTGTGGTAGCGGCTTAAGAGAATCTACCACCCCATCTCATCCCGTGGGTGTCGTTAAAGTCAACAGAGGGAAAATTAAACCATGAAGATGGGCAACAGCATCTTCCTGGAACATCTGAATATATAAACTGCGGTTGCCTACCCGCCTGCCAAGCGTGGCAACTATGGCAAAATCACCCCAAATTGAGAGTTATACCTTTTGTGGCTATCTATTGGGGAGGCCTATTATCAGCAGTGGACTTGTGATAGGCTGAAATGATGATGATGACTAAGTCAATTCTAAAATTATTTTGTTTCACAATTTAAACTATAATCCCGAAGAGTTACTTAATCGGTTTGTATGAGAGAATGCGCCTGTGCTTGAGCGGACAGAGAAATAAACCATTGTAGTCACTATTTTTATTACATTTGATTTTATTTTCAGTTCCCAGGGAAGTGGAGTTAATAAAACGAGAGTATTTTAACCGCTGGTACGGCCTCAAACCATATTACGCAGCTTTAATAATATCACGGACACCGGCGACGATATTTTTCTCTTTGATTTATCTGTCCATTGTTTATCCGCTGACGTCACAGCCGATGGAGATGCCTAGGATCATGATGTTTATATCTGTGTGCATACTAGTTGCCCTGATATCGGAGAGCATGGGGACAGTGATATCCTCTACTTTAAGTGTGGTTGTAAGTAATCAATTTTGTTTCTGTTTTGACTTCCCACGAAATCCTTGCATTCATCAACTTCCCGCAACTACTGCATCCACTTACGTCGCTCAAAATTCCTGCATCCATCGACTTCCTGCAATACTTGATATATATTGTGTACTCTAAGTCCATGACGACCGCGTGGCCTTGCGGTCAGAGTAACTGACTAATATGCAGCGGGTCCTAGGTTTGAATTACAATCGAAGCAAATGTTTCTGCAAAAACATCAAATGGTTTTAGGGACTGACCCCCATGTTTTTGACACTGCATCCTAGCCTACCTCCGAACTAATCACACGAGCGTTACATGGGCGCGGGTGGGCTTGGACGAGTTAGTGCCATGTGTTTGCGCGTACATACAGACTACTGCGCAGTTAATAGCTTCCGGTAGTATTCGGAAGATGTCGCCGTGGTCAAAAATCGGCCAGACATTTCTAAATCCTTTTCAGAATTCAGTATTCCTGGGCCCGGTCATCAGTGTTCCGTTAATGTTGCTGGCGGTATACGGTATGGGGAGCGGGGATGTTCCATTGCCCATTCTGTGGAAGCTGGCCAGGGCCTGTTCCTACATGCGCTACGGTCTCGAGGGTCTCGTGGTCGCGATCTACGGCTGGTCGCGAGACGACCTTGTCTGTCCTGAACACGTCGTCTACTGTGAATATAAGAACCCTAAGTAAGAATTGCTTTTGATGATATTTTACGACCAATTTGTTTAGAAATCAGTTCTTAAGTCTCATATGCCCTTTGATTACAGTAGCCCTCAGTGCCCTTCACACCGAAAAACAGGAACGATTGCAAAATACTGCTCCACGGTGGAATAACTGAAAACTTTTTTCTTAAAAATGTTAAGCGATGTTCCTTTTTTGACATCTTTTGTAACTTCATTGTGAAGATTCTGATTTACACATACGCACTACAATAGCGATTTTATTTCCGATCTGGGATAACAAATTTCTAGAATTAAAATAACAGCTTAGTAATATTCCACTGCTGAGCACAGGCCTTCTCTCATTTCTGAGAGGGTTTTGGAGCAGGGAAGAGTCCGCCACGCTACTCCAATACGGGTTGGCGGACAACACATGTCGCCGAAATATTTTTATTCCTCAGACTTTTCTTACGATGTTTTCCTTCAGCGCCGAGCAAGTGGTAAATCAGTACTTACAATTGTAGAACAATTTTTTGGTTACTCGCGTACTATGAATTTAAGGCATGCGGGCGGTATTATACATATCGGGGATCGGAAGTTTTTTATGCGAGAATGTGACAGAACGAGCAAATGTTTCACCTCAACTGGTAAGTGCAACGTCTACTCATAACAATTGCTGTGTCACCCAGATCATTTCTCTGTGGCATCACACTGCGCTCGTCACCATAGGATAACAGTTCGTAAGTCTCATATGCCCAGTGATGACACTCTATATCAGTGCCCTTCCAACCGAAACACAGTAATGTTTGCACACTACTGCTTCACGGCAGAATAACTGGAACGGCGGCGGTACCTATCTAGATGACTTCCTTCGTAGGAATCCTACCACCAGTAAAATCAGATTTAATTATAGACTTTAGACTCCGATTACATGCATATGCACACACACGGACGCACACACACGCACGCACCCACACACGCACACACTCGCAAACACGCCTAACTAAAAATGGGGACATAGGGTGTCGCGATCAAGGGTAAATCGATACTTATCCACTGGCCTCTTAGATTTTGATATTCGTAAGAGTGGGTTCGTAAGAATTTATGGTTTGGACCGTGTGGACACTGTAGGTATGAAATTATCTAAATTGATGTATCATAATCATTTCAGCCTAACATAGTCCACTGTTGAACAAAGGCCTCCCCGATAGACTGCCACAAAACACGGTCCTGAGCCACCTGCATCCATCTTCCCGCAAAACTGTGCAGGTCGTCGCTACATCTCGTGAAGGGTCGCCCTACACTGCGCTTGCCGGTACGAGGTTGCCACTAAAGAACCTCTCTTCCCCGACGGTTATCGGTATTACGAGCTATATGGCCGAGCCATTGCCACTTCAGCTTGCTGATCTTTGCATGCATGAATTGCACCATATTTATTATACCACATTCTTTGTTGTATTTTTGCAGTTACTTCGTGAAAATGATGGGGATGTCTGGAGTCTCTTTCTGGGTTGATATCGGTGTACTGTCACTGATGCTCCTTATCATGCACGCCGTGGGATATTATCTCTTACGGCAGCGATTATCCCCCAATTATGCTTTCCGCGCTATAAAAGTCATCGGGAGATTCGTTAAAACCAAAATTAGCATAACTCATTAAGTTTATACGTTTATTAACTTGACTTAACAAGATACTCACAAATTTAAGAGCAACTTATTTTAAATTCTTTAATTTTTATAATTGCTGGGAAATATATATAGAAAATTCTTCTTTACTTTTGAATTTCTATTCGCAATTCATGTTAATAAGGATATTGTGTCTTATAAATGTTACCAAGTGTGCTAAAAGTTGAAGAGAAATTCTTTCAGTGTTGTAAACTTTTATATAAAAAGAAAACAAATTAATTATTTCAATTAGTTATTTTCATACAATACATGCTACTGCCCGGCATGGGTTATAATGCCTCTTGATTTTTTTTATAATTTGTTTGAAGTAGATACATATGCAAATCAGACACCTATCCAAATCAATAAAATACAAACAATTATTGTTCATTAAATTAAATTTGTAAAAAAATATTCAAGTGTTTTGGGATATACAATATTTTCGATCTTTTCTTTTCTGCGCAATTGCCTTGAACAACTCAATCAGATGAACGAGGCGCGAACGCAAAGAAGACAAACACATTTTTTTTATATACTATACTTTTTATATTCTTTATTGATTCAAAAAGACCAGTAAGAAACGTTGAAAATATTTTAATGAAAAAAAAAAGGTTTTTGTTGTTATTAGAGAATCAGACATTGGCCGTGTCTGGGTGAACAAAATTCTGAGTATGTTAAGTTAGACTCTAAGAATTTCTAAGGTAGTAATAATTTGTGACATTTAGCAACGTTGACTGTTTCGCCATTTTTATTAGTATAATTCGTGCTGTCGTAACCAATGACACAGCCATCAAACTGATATAAACATTATTTTGTAATTTCTTACTTAAAATTTTAAATTATTTGTGTGTGATTTTTACTTTAGTTTTTTATTAATTTTAGATCTTGTTATCGTTATTAAAAAAAAAAATCTTTCAACTCACTGACGTATACATAAACAAATATGGCTACTTAGTCAGGATGACAAGGGCTGTCACTCAGTCACTTAGACCTTAACTTTTTTGTGCTGAGTGTCTAACTTAGCAACCTAGAATTTTGTACGCCCAGACACGCACATTGCTTTGGACTTCGCGAACAGCTATGACTATTAATATAACAAAAATAAAGAGACAGATAGAAAAACATGACAGAAAGAAGACATTAACAACTGATTAAAAAAGTGAATAATAAAAATGATGGATGATATCCACCCCAAAATGAACACGAATGTCGGTTAAAGTATTTGCTGTGTATCGAATATAAAACACATAATATCGTATGAATGTAAAACAACGCAGCTATCAATAGGTCGGTGGCCTAAACTAAAAGAAAACATGAAATTCCAAATTTCGAAGAATGTTATTGACTGGTTTTAGTATTTAATATATGGTTTCGAAAGTCGATTTAATATTTGTTTTGCTTGATAGAATATTCATTTGTATTGATAAAATTTGATAAATAATCTATTCTCGAATTTTGATAAGTTTAACCTTCTTATAATATTATATAATATATAATAAATAACATTACTTTGTTATATACACCTACCTATAAGTATCCGATATTTCTTCTAAGGTTAAATGTATTCCTTGAGTATTACTCTCACTAAACAGACTAACATTGTAATTATTTTTGTGATAAGCTCAAAAATTGTGATATAATTGATAATGTATTGATATAAATGTATTATATTTAAAATGTTTCTAAAGTACAACCCTTCGGCCTATTTCATGTACTAAATATCACTTAATTATAACTACTTGCCGTCGTGAGCCGTGGTAGCTCAGGGGCCGTTGGCTAGCCTTAAATTTCATAGTACGCGAGTGATCTGAGTTCGATCCCCGGTGCCGGCACCTCCAAAATTGTTCTGCGATTTAAGGTGCTGATTTACCACGTGCTCAGCGGTGAAGGAAAACATCGTGAGGAAGACTGAAGGTCTGAGGAATAGCAGTATTTCGAGGACATGTGAAGTCCGCCATTGGAGCAGCGTGGCGGACTCTTCCCTATCCAGAAGACTCTCAGAAATGAGAGGCCTGTGCACAGAAGTGAGACAGTTATAGGCTGTTACTTTACCTTAATTTTTACTTGGTTTTTTATATATATATAAACTAATTAATAATTTAATAATATATAATTTGGATAATTAATTGCAGTGGAAGCAGATGTAGTGTTATAGTTAATATTGATGTATCAGTTTCAGGCCTCTTTTAAGGACTGTAGTTTTTAAAAAGAGAGTTTTTGATCCCATTTTTAAACGTTGCCCCCACACTAGTGTTTCCCCTATATTGCAGATACACAAACACCCAAACCTGAAACAAATAAATGCGTCATACACATATTTGCACCGGGAATCGAACCCGCGATCCGAAGCATAGCAGTCAATCAGTTGGCGACTACGCCAACCGAGTGTAAATTTATTTTTACGGCACGTAGGTACTATGCCGATAGGTGTCCGGCAGAGTAGAATAGCGCCTACCTCTTTCCTTTGCAGGAATCCGATGGTAAGTGGTGACTTAGGTATTGTACGGACAGCCTTTATTCGTGCAGAATAAAACCATAACATGCCATGCTGTCACTATACTGCTCGTGGGAATGCAAAAGAGGAGTAAGAATTCTATGACCAAAACGGCGGCGATGTGGTTCACCACCCGTGTGTGGTCTCTGCCTACTCCTTATATGGAAAAAGGCGTTATAGTATGTATGTATGTCGGTAGGACATTTTCATAGATGAAATTTGAACCAGATATCTGCGATATACTCTCAAAGTCTATGTCAGTTTTTGAACAAACCAGTGTTATTAATTGTAAACATTAGCATAGTTTTTTCTTATGTAAGGTTTTGGTAAATAGTTGTTTGGTTTTGTACTGGAGAATTTTAATAAAACAAGATACATTTGTTATTCTATATATTTTATTCGCCATTCAAATTTATTTTCTCTCACTATAATAAAATCACCATTTCTTAACGTTAAACATTATAATTGCAACCTTCAAAGAAATCTGACTAGGAAAGTCACGCTAAGTAATCGAATTTGTTAGTGTTACCAGTTTACAAAAACCAAAGCGAAGTAATACCTTCCGACATCTAATTTTGTGCTCTAATGGCCGTTCTCTATAACCTATCTATCTATTATCTGTGATTGGTGATCTGGCAATTATTAGATCGTGTTTAATATTACAAATAAATTATAAAAATTACCATGACAACATATTACGAATAACGGATAGATAAGATATTGACACCGGCCTTAAATGGTAGAATTATTAATTTTTTCAAACATTTTTTTAAAGTGCAAAATACAAAATTATGGTTGAGATACCTCGAGAAACAGTGGTAGAGGTTAATATGATTGTAAACTGGACTAAACAATTCAATTCAAAATTCGTTTTCTACTATCCAGGAATATATTTGATATTCGTTTAAAAATCTAACTTATAAATAATCTTAAGAATAAATAATATCAAATACAATATATACAGAGTCGATGTGATAAATTATCAAGTTACGGAATGTAAAAGGTCATTACGCGTGTAAAAACTAAGAAAAAAGAAAAAAAACATTGCTAAAAGTACTAATAAGTACTGTCATCATTAAGCACACATTAGTTGCGACTGTAACAAAACTGAATATTGCCTTTAGTAATCATGTGAAAGTAGTCAATAAAAAGTTTACTACTGGACATTCAGGGACGTATTTCCAGCAGTGTTTTCCCAAAGAGGATTTGCCCTTATCGCTAAGCCTCGTCTGATTGGCGGGCGTAAGACCAGATAAATCATATCTAGGACCCCGTTGCTGCTAGAGAACCAGAAAGCATTTCGTAGTAAAAGTTGACTTAAGGAAATGCCAGAAAAGTCTAATTACCTTCCATTTTTCTTCTTCATTACCACGTAAAAGTTCCTCTGCTGAACACACAATGTACACATAATGACTACGTGGCCTAGTGGTTAGCGTACCTGACTTCTACGCCGCGGGTCCTGGGTTCGAACGTATCACGATCAAATCGAAGTAGTTTTAAGGAAAGGCCTCGTCATAAGTACCCGCAACTGACGAGTGTATGAAAACTCTCATGAAAGTAGAGGAAGCGTAAAATGTCTATCAGTATCGTAGCAAGTAGAAAGATGTGGTCTCTGCCTATCTCAATGGGAAAGACGCGAGACTGTGTGTATGTAATGTAGTCAGCACGTAAGAAACTTTAATACCGCTATGCAGGACTCACGCGCAATTCCGTAAGCGTGATGAGATAGCGGTCTCTGCAAGGATATTTTTAAATCTATCACAAAATAGTTACAATAATACGCGCATGTAAAAAGAAACCGAAATCATGCAAAATATCTCACAATTATCGTATAAATTTTATAAACTAAAAAAAAAAACTTACAAATTTTGATCTATAAAAAGGTTAAAATCTGCTTTACTGTAGTAAAAATAACAATAACATAAAATTGTACAAAACTACATTAATATACAAAAATAATACTTTAAGAAATTATTATAAAAACGTAACATAACATTTGTAAATATGTATCTAAAGTTTAAGGTTAACCGAGTATTATAATTAACTTAATGTTTGTGATTACATTGAAAGTCTTATGATTTTAAATGATTGGATTTGATTTTTATCTGTTGTAATAGATTAGTAGTAATTATTAATTATATATTCACACGTGGCATATGAGTACCTAAAATGTAGTAGTTGTTTATTTTACTGGATAATACAGTAACTTTAAATTGATAATATTTAAACATTTGAAAATAAAATTGAGAAACATGAATCGAGCTTCATTTCTTGTATATTCAATACCGCTTGTGGCAGCCATCCACTTATAGCGACATGGAGTAGATGTTATTTTTTTGAAAAAAAAATAATGGGTAATCTGTCGACGCGTTCAGTTTAAGATACTTTTTTATTGAAGCAAATGACAAGACTGTGACACCCAGACTATTTCTGTGTGACACTGCCCTCGTGATCCTGAGACTTTAGTTCTCAAGTCTCGTATGGTCTGTAATTACATACAATACCTCTCAGTATCCTTCACACCGCAATGCGGTGGTACCTATCTAGACGGATTCCTATATAGGAAGGAAATTCCTAAGTGTATGTATTCTATATGCCACCAGTATAACAAATTACTTCGCTCTATAAGTGACTTAACCTATCATTTCACTTAACCTTTCTTATTTTTAAAAATGGTGTATTACTCTTATTAACGTGTATTTTCCTAAATTAATCTCCATTCCACGTTCCCGGCACTTACAGTGAACTAATCTATATATACACATTATGGTAACGATAATATATTTTTTTCTATAGTGCTATTTACGATTGTATTCTACAGTGCTCTTGTGTTTGTTTTGTGAACTATATACAAGATGGATTTTTGTTAATAAGAAAACAAATGCGAAAATTAGAACAAGTACATTTCAGTATGTAGAAGAAGTAATTTACGGTCATATCTTTAAGTTCAATACATGCCCGCCATTTTCATATCGTGGAATTTAGTTTTTCGTCATATTTACCTTTTTTATAATATCTGCTATTTTTTGCATAGAATAAACTCTATTTTTTAATTAACCAATTTAATAATATTAAAATAAGAAATCAAAGCTAGCGTTTATTTTAACATAATTTAACAAATGATTAATAGTTGTACTAAACTCATTTGGAATGTTTTTCATTAAAAATTAAAGTCTTAGATTAATCAGATCGAAATATAAATGAGGGTATCATTTAAAATCCAAAGTACCTTGACCACTTGTTTGAACGCTGTTCACTAAAATGAATTAAAAAAAAATATTGGTTTTTAATCACAACTGAGACTGACATACAATAAACGACAATTGCCATTGATAAAATTAAAATAAACTATTTAATATGAATTAAATTTTTAAATCAAGAAGTCGATTGTTGTCTTATACTTCAATGTATTTGGCACCGTCTGCGTTAAATTGGAAGATTATGATGTTGAGATATATTCAATGAGTCTAAATCACGGTACAATTATTTTGATAGTTAAAATTCGATAGGATCGATAGGAAAGGATCGATTTGTACGATCATGTGAAAGTTTACGTTAAAATACAGATTAGTCGAAAAATAGACTTGCAGAAATCAAGATGGCGCTGTGGAAGTGGGCCTTTTGGTCGTAAATGTTTAATTAATTTAGTTTAATATAGAATAATTTTTCTTCGTGACATTACATTGCCGTAATAATGGTGTAATGTGCAGCAACGCAATAACAATATTTAACATTGTGATATTTATATCTCTAATGTGTGATAAGTCTATGATACCGAGTTAGAAGTCATTGCTTAAGACGATACTAATTATTCGAAACTTTCTCTCAAAGGCTTATTCGAGCTGTTTTCTTTGACCTTTCTATTTTAGGAAAAGTTAACGATTTTGATACATAAAACAAATTAAATAATTTCCAAACTAGAGGGTTCAGGTAATTATATAAAACATTGTAATTCTTGAGCACGTTACCTTTAGTATATCTATTTTGATTTGGATTTTATTAAAAGGTCGATGAATCTATGAATAGATGATTGTTGATTATACCAGTTTATTGCTAAAGAAAAAACTTTTAAAATTTTACTTAATTCATAAATAATTCCTATGCCATTGTATTGTCCATTTTAAGTACAAATTAAGTATAGCTGAAAGAAAGTCTTACGAGAGATGTTTTGTTAAATTCATCTTTTCTCAATGAATATTGGAGAATTCCTGAAATACTAGAAAGTGCTTAAAGAATTTATACACGAAGTTCAGTATCTATTAGGAAAATGTGCTAAATACTAAGAAAATGTTTAAAAATCGTTTCCAAACAACTGAATTGCTTAAAGCCGAAACTGGCGTAACCAACAAATCGAGCCATCAATTAAAACGAGAACTGCTGGCTTATTTTGTTGTCATCACATTGCTCCAGATACAAGGCGGGTCTGTCTGAATCCAGGCAGGCGTCCAACTTAGCGTGTCTGATCATGAGCCCGTGCCTCCTCCACATCTGCGCGTCGTCTGACGAATCGCAAGCGGCCAGCACTGCTGTCACCCGATCGTCAGGAGACAGGGAGATGCAGAGACTGTGATGGCGGATGAGACCACTCTCGAAGCGCCACTCTTGATTGCCCCCTGTGCCATGACAGGGGTACATGCCTGAGGAATGAAAATAATAAGATTTTTGGAGGTGAAAGTGACGAGACGAACAAAACGTTCACCTGATAGTAAATGCTACGTTTGCCCGTAATAAATGCTGTGTCACCCAGAACATTTCTGTGTAATCCATACTGCGCCCATCACCCTGAGACATCAGTTCTTAAGTCTCATATGTCCAGTGAATACGCTAGCTCTGAGTGCACTTCAGACTGAAAACAGAAATGTCTGCTTGTTTGCACACTATTGCTTCACGGCAGAATAACTGGCCCTAAATAGACGGATTCCTGCATAGGAATTCTACCACCAGTAGACTTTGCTTTGTTAATAGTCATAGCAAGTTCACTGCCAAGGATCATACCGGGAGTTGTGGTTGTTGGCCTCATGTTTTACTGTAGTCATATTTTAACTAGTCGATTGCAGTCGCTCTCCTTGCACATTATATTATTATTTAAACCGATAAGTTTTTGACTCGAGCATCATTATTTATTTTAAATTGTTCAAGTAATTTACGTAATATTTAATTTAGATTTTTTTTAAGTTGATTTTATGTGTATAACATAATCTCTATATATTTCTCGAAAGAGCTTTTTTGTCGGTATGAAAATCTATTATACTGCATCAAAGTTAATGAAGATTATTTGCCCTCTAATGAGGAAAAATAGATAAACAGTTTAAAATTAATATCTTATGCAATAAAGAATAAATAAATAAATAAAAAACTTGAATGCAAAAAGCGCTGTCTGTTGGAAATCAGTTCAACTAATACGCACGTGTGCTGTCGGTTGGAGTTGTGTACATTCTTTAATTTACCATAGAATCTTTTTCATTTCATTTTACTTTACTTTCCTAAAAGGTTACTCAAATTGTATAACTTTTATGTTTATTTATAAGAACAAATTTTTTGTAATATCTTCTGCTACAAGTTCTTATTTACTTACTAAAAGGTCTCAACCTTGTACTATAGATGTAAGAAAGAAATGAATAAACATATTATTATTATTAATAGAATGTATAAAAAAATTATAGCGCCTTAGCGTCACTTACCCAAAGTGCCATCGGACAAGTGTCCCATGGTGTCGAGACATCGAGCTCCTTGTCTGATGGAGTGCGAGGCGCCGTTCAGAGCTGGCACCTGCAGTTCTGGGTACACATGCTCCAAGTACCAGCGGAAAGGCTTACAATGGAGTTTCTCGCGAAGTCTCACACGTTCAGAGATGCTACGGACAATGGGTTGTATATTGAATAAAGTGACGAGACAAGCAAAACGACCACCTCATGGTAAGTGAAACGTCGGCCCATAACGAATGCTGTATATCACTATCATCCAGAAAGTTTTAGCGTGACACTACACTGCGCCTGTCACCCTGAGACAGCAGTTATTAAGCCTCATATGCCCAGTGATTAAGCTAGCTCTCAGTGCCCTTCAGACCGAAACACAGTAATGTTTGCACACTACTGCTTCACTGCAGAATAACTTGCCCGGGCTGGCTCTACCTAGACGGATACCTGCATAGGAATCCTACCACTGGTAAAGTTAGTAAAAATTTCAAGAATCGTACTACTATAATAAGGCTGCACAGTTTTTTTGAAGGCACTAATCTTAAGACGTGATAATTCTCATCTATGGTATATATATAGGTATGATATATATATAAAAGTTTCAATTTATATAATAGATAGTCGGCTCGGGCGAAGTAGGTAAGCTATTTAGCCTTTTTTTATTTGATAAAAGTGACGGAATGAGCAGAACTGGCCCTGGGGTGGTACCTACCTAGACGGATTCCTGCATAGGAAAGATATACGGTAAGAAACACCCCATTAACTATTCAATAAAATATTTTAGCCTGTAATAGCCCACTGTTTAAAATAGGCTTCCCAAGCACTTAGGAGCAGTTGTTATGGTTGACAGACTAGGAAGATGGTTTACTAACCCCAGTTAGGGTTTCCCAGTAAGGGTATGCATCAGAAGATGCTGCTGCAAATTTCTTCTTTGACGCAGCTTCTCCAACCAAGCTATTTTCATGATTTTGTCATAGATCCCATCATCAGAACATGACCAAATTTATATGGCACCAACCCTACCGTAGGGTTTGTGCCATATTCACCCCTTTCTAATAAAATGAATTACTAAAATCGTTTTATTAACAAAGAATACCCGAACACACCTACTAAAAAATATATACAATGTATACAGACGAACTTGAAAAAATCTCTTGTAGACAGTTTATAAAAATTTGAAAAATTACATGTAAGGATTAAAACTATTAAATTGTGTATTAATCATTTAGCTTGATAATACTTACTCTCCATAATCCACCTGCTTTGCCAACGGCTGCGAGCGATAGTACAATTCCTTGTAGTCATCCATCCAGACCTCGGCGGCTCGCCTCGTATTTCGCGCGAACACGGCTCCCGATCCACCCGGGAACGTGTAGGGGTGACGTTTGCGGAACACGTGCCCCACTCGGGAGCAAGGTACGATCTCTAATGAACCCCCGCATTGCCAGACCCTAACAGAAACAAACAGTATGCAAATTACGTAAAGTATTTGAAAGAGTCGCTTAGCGTAATGAGTTGGGCAAACTACATGGACTCAATGAATCTAATATAGTCACTAACAGTTTCTTGTTCGAACTTATTTATTTATTCTTTATTGTACCTTGCCGTGTGGTGGCGGCTCGTTAAAAGAATACAACCACTCCATCTCATCCAATGGATCTCGTAAAAGGCGAGTAAGGAATTAAACTGCCCTGTGCACCCAACAGCGCATGGTGGCGATGGGCTCACCACCTATCACACCAAGTGCATTATATTGTTTTGGTGAAACATGGATTGTGGCAGTCATTTGTTTTTGCAGTGAGTGCCCAATCTCTGACTATCCCTTTATGGGATACAGTCGTGATCTTATGTATGTATGTATGTACCTTACCATAAAGTAAAGGAACAAAAGGCGGACTTAATGCTTTTTTTTATTGTGTAAAGTGACGAAACGAGCAAAACGTTCACCTGATGGTATGTGAAAAGTCGGCCCACAGCAAATGCTGTCACCCTGAATATTTCTGTGTGACACCACACTGCGCCCGTCACACTGAGACATCAGTTCTCAAGTCTCAAATGCCCAGTGATTACGCTAGCACTCAGTGCCCTTCAAACCGAAACACAGTAATGTTTGCACACTACTGCTTAACAGCTGAATAACTGGCCCTGGGGTGGTACCTACCTAGACGGATTCCTGCATAGGAATCCTACCACCATTAAAACATTCACTGCCAGTCAACCTTTGGGCAGTGAGTTAACGACGAAGGCGGTTACAAAAAGGTTCGTATAATACTCATTTAATACACACACATTATATATATATACGTACCATATAAATAATAAATATTATTATAAACGAGAATAATATATACTGATGATGATGATGATCATTGTTTTGGTAAATCTGTACAATTTAGAAAATGTGCCATAACTTTCCTTTTGAATGCGTATTTGCTAGACGGTAGTCTTAGATTTTCAGGCAGCGCATTCCAAAGTCGTGCAGCTTGGACAGCAAATGATGATGAAGAGAAACCAGAGCGGTAAAGTGGAATAGAGAGAGTCAAAGTCTCCGAGGATCGAAGCTGTCGGTTATGAGTGTCATGCAAGAACTGAAACTTACGTTTAAGGTAATCAGGGTAGTGGTTATCAAATAAAACCGAGAATACTGTAGAAAGTATCGTGAGATGCCTTCGTTGACGAATAGGAAGCCACTTTAGCTGAGAGCGGAACGAGGAAACGTGATCAAACTTGCGAAGACAAAAGATGTAATGATGTAAATTAGAGAGAGCACCAGAGTTATGTTCTGTGTTGTTTCCACAAATGTCATACATACAAGCTTTACCGCAAATAATTCCCTGTTCAAAAAACCTGACCTATTTCTCTGGAATAAACAGTCTTTCCAGCTGACAATCACTAATATTGAATTTGTATATATACATAAATTTATTTATTGTATAAAGTGACGAAACGAGCAAAACGTCCACTCGATGGTAAGTTCAACGTCTGCCCATAACAAATGCTGTGTCACCCAGAACATTTCTGTTTGACACCACACTGCGCCTGATGCCCTGAGATAAGTCTCATATGCTCTGTGATGTGATTACGCTAGCTCTCAGTGCCCTTCAAACCGAAACAAAATAATGTTTGAACCCTACTGCTACTAATAACATCAGTAACACGTAACAAATATCCTGTGCAGCTTACCGAAATGATATCTCCAAGGTTCTCGCCGCCCCAAACGTCCATTCTCATGTCGTATTTGCCGAGCTTGTTAAAGTATTCGCGGTCCATGCTGAACAAACCTCCAGCTATCATTGGCGTCCTGATCACTTGTGTGGGGTCACTCAGACGAGCGCTTCGCTCCGCGTGGGACAGGTACTCCCACTGAAAATGTCGGTTTAGTTCTTAGGTTTCGCTAAAATTATTACTTTTAGAAATGGTATTTTACGGGCTGATTCGTCAATAACCTTTCGTTGCTATATATCGAAAGTTAGGAAAGGAAAGGAAGTTATCAACTGTACCGGAAATATTATAGTGCTATACGTAAACATTAATTCATTCACTTGACCTTGCCTCGCCGTGTCAGATGTAACGTTTATGCAATAAGATCAGAGAAAAGGTTGGACGCCGTGTCAGAGACTCGGAGACATATACTTATAAGCCATATCGAAACTCGAAAACCAATCATTTGTGTCCTGCGAATAAAAAACATTGGGCTCCGGTGACATTCGAACTCATGACGCTTGATTTAGCAGTCAGGTACTATTTCTTTCTCGAAAATACTTTCGCCTTTGAAAATACTATAATAATATAATACGTTTTTTGTATACTCGTATATCATATAAAACTTGATTTGTATTTTCTTAGGTTTTATTAGGTAATTAAACTAAAACTGAATATATTAAGGAGGTGGGAATGCTAATTTTTCTTAAGATTCAGTCTTTTTATAGTAGTAAAGTGATGAGACGAGTAAAACGTTCACCTGACGGTAAGCAACTGCCCATAACAAATGCTGTGTCACCCAGATCATTTCTATGTAACACCCCACTGAGTCAGTTACCCTGAGACATCAGTTCTTAAGTCTCATAATAACATTTCGTGTTACTTAGATTCTTCAAGAGATTTGAGAAACACCAAGCCTGGTGTTTGTAGAGTGGATTGCCTATAGGCAGATTATTAAACACATCAGTATTTTAATTAAACGGCAGATTAAATAGCACTAGACTCCAAATGATTTAAATAAATCAGCAGTAGACTTCATATCTTTTGTTTTATTATGAATTCGTATTGAAAGGCGAACAGTTTTTGTTTATTATTTATTATTATTCCAGCCTATTGTTAACGTGTTCGTATTTTTTTAAACAACGGCATCAGTGCCAGTTATTTCGCTGTCAAGAATATTTTTGCAGTGCAAACTGTTCTTCGATTTATAGGCACCGAATCTGGTCTTATGGTGAGCAACGTCTCGTGCAGCTACACAAAACCTTTCCATATAATAGTTCTGGTAGGTACTTTAACTGTAATGGGCAGGCACTTACCATCAGGTGACTTGCACGTATCGTCACTGCACTTACAATGAAAAAGTGGTTGGCAGAATTATTTTGGTATATGGACGCTGACAAAAGGCATTTGGTACAAAACTATTCAGTGTGAGCCTCCTCTCTTCTCATGGTTTGGCAGATGCAATATGAACAGAAGATATGTAACTGCCTTAATGAGTTTGCGTTCGGCTCACATTCTATCGAAGAAATTTAAATATTGAATAGGTATATCTGAAGCGACAAACTGCACAGTTTGTGCGGTAGTCGAGGATGTCTACCATGTGTTAATGGAGTGTATCCGAAATACGAATATGCGACAGCAATTAGTCAATAGAGATAGTGAGGTGGGTTTGTGTAGCTGCATCGTAGCGTTTCCCTTATCAGAGAGTGCTAGGATGTTGTGTATCTTATTATTTGCTGTGAGAATGGCGTGATTTGTAGCGTAATTTGGCTATTAGTGTTTTTTAATGGAGTGACATAATCACTTAGTTTGTCTCCTTTATATTTAATAAAGAAAAAATATATAAAACGAGATGTAAGTTCGTTGTTGCCCGAGGACTTCGATGGCTTGGCCAGAAACTTGTTGGGTCTCGAATTTTCTTTCTACACTCACCATAAGAAAAAATACAGCGTTACAATTTACTCTGGTGTTCTGGTAGAGCGTAGACCTATTCGGTTAGCTTATGACTGTTATCTGTAGTAAAAAAGATATGTTGCTTCATTGTCTTCACACAATACCCCATTAATGATATTGTAGGTTCCTGTCGGATTAGATTTCATGCTTATAATTCCATGTAACGTTTTCAGTAAATATTTGATGCCTGCTATTGGATACCTCCAGTAGAGAAAGACGATGATGCTTATGTATTGTGTATGAGCCTGAGGTTTTAAGTTACTAAAATTGACTCCTATTGACATATTTATAACACATTCAGATTTGAAAGTGAATGCCACATGCAACAACTCGCATGATGCTAATTTTCATGATTCATAGGAATAATTTTGTAAACACTATTGTAAATTAATATATTTTGGGATTGAATTAATTTCTTTAAACATTATTTGTACTTTCTTGTCGACCAGAGTTAATCTAACTATCACTTTTGTAGCAAGGTAGTAGTCCTAAGACTTAAAACAATTGGTTTCAATGTTTGGTTATGAAAATCATTTAGAGTAACCAGCATTATGCACATTAGAGGTAGATATGATGGCTTTAGGATTAGGACTTACGATTTACTCTGTTAATTTGTAGTAACAGTATTATCTTCATTGTTAATTAATACTGTAATTAAGACTTTGTTGTTACATTTAAATTATATAAAAAGTAAAAAGTAAAGTTCCAGCCTATAAATGGCCCACTGCTGAGCACAGGCCTCCTCTCATTTCTGAGAGGGTTTAGGAGCTAGGAAGAATCCGCCACGCTGCTCCAATGCGGGTTGGCGGACTTCACATGTCTTCGAAATATTTCTATTCCTCGGACATTTTTCCTCACGATGTTTTCCTTCACCGCTAAGCACGTGGTAAATCAGCACTTAAAATTGTAGAACGATTTTAGAGGTGCTGGCACCGGGGATCGAACCCAGGTTACTCGCTTACTATGAAATTAAAAGGGAGCACCAGGCCCCTGAGCTACCACGGCTATTTAAATTATATAGTTTACATAAATCATATTTAAAGAAAGAAGAAGAAAAGAGAAGGGAAGAAACTAACAATAAGTTAAATTTCACAAAATTCTTAACCTTAATGAATATACATTAAACATGGAGAAAGACACAGAATAGTAATTAACATAAAAGCTGTAAATATCAAATAATACTCGTAGATTACAGTCACTAAGGAGACATGAGGTGAGTATTGTAACAAAACCTACGAGGTTTAAGCAAAAAGTCAGTCGTGCTATATGAAAGGCTAGTTGTTTACCTTGAAGACTAGGTTCCAGTCGAAACCGCCGCGGAGGTCCGCCGACGCCCCGATGTACTGAAACGTGTCCATGCTGATGACGTCGATCACCGGACACACTACTCGACTTGGGTCCTGAAAGACGAAAGGAAAAATCTTATTTCTCTATAGTAGTAGTTCCTAGACTATGTTTCGTTGGATCTGTATAAATGTTCCTCAAAAATGTCCGGGTTTGCGCAGTGTTCCACTGCAGACAAAGTTTGGAAACCCCAGTTCAATAGGGTAACGAACAGGTTTTCTTTGGTTTACCTGTCATTAACTTTTAATCTCTCCTATTTTGATACCACGCTCTTAGATCCGTCATCATTATCATCATCATCCTGTAAGCCGTCCAATGTCGTAAGCCGCTCCTAAGCTGGGAGAATTTGCCGTAATACTTAGCAACTTAGGCGCTGCTATCTGTCCCAAGTCCTGAGACTTTACGTTAAGGTACCAATTAAAAATAATTATGAATTGCCAGTTACACTATTGTAATGATGTTGTGGCGTTGTGTAAAAAGTTCTTGTTTTGTTAAATTTATTCTTCTATCGCGATGTTTTATCGGAAATATAATTTGTACTCGTAATAGTTAATATATTTCCATTAATGATAAATGTTACGTTTAATAAAAATAATTATAAAGTATTATAAACAATTCTATTGGACATGGCCTTAGACTTTTAATTAAAGATTTATTTCTAATATTTACGCGAAAACTATTCCTAGAATAAAAATAAAATTTACTGATTTTAACGCGTTTAATTTTACTATTATCATATGGTTTCGAGAGCTTTGCAGCACCCATGGTTACGGGAGGCATTATATCCATGGTAGCAAATATTTATATTAATTTTAATATAAATAATATAAACATAAGAACAGTCGTGTTCTTTCCCATAAGGGGTAGTCAGAGATTGGGCACTCACTGCAAAAACAGATGATTGCCACAATCTACGTTTCACCAAAACAATATAATGCACTTGGTTTGATAGGTGGTGAGCCCATCGACACCATGCGCTGTTGGGTTGTTGGGCACAGCGCAGTTTAATTCCCTTACTCGCATTTTACGAGATCCATTGGATGAGATGGAGTGGTAGTATTTTTTTAACGAGCCGCCATCACAAATAAAAATATCCATATCTTAAAATGAAAACAAATTTCGATTTCATTATTTTATCGAATTCACCAATTCCAGCAACATGATAACCCTAAAACAAGACTTAAAAAAAGGTCATTATTTTGAATTTATGTCAATTGATTGCCGAATATTGTAAAAACATTGAAAGTCAAATAAAATTATAATTATTATCAAGGTGAATAGGTATTGAAGTTTCGAAATGATTCAAGTTTCTTAATACTATTAGTGTTGATACTTTTTAGCTTGATTTAATTTGGTGAATACAAGCATTATCACTTCGAGCTCAGAACTGACATATTCACTTATTTGATCATCTATTCTTGAACTGGTGGTAAGATTCCTATGCAGGAATCCGTCGAGGTAGGTAGGTGCCAGTTATTCTGCCGTCAGGCAATAATGGCAAACATTACTGCGTTTCGGTTTGAAGAGCACTGATAGCTTGTGTAATTAATCTGCATAAGAAACTTAAGAACTGATGTCTCAGAATGACGAGCGCAGTGTGGTGCCACACAAAAACGTTCAGGATGATCCAGCACTTGTTATCAGGTGAACGATTTGCTCGCCTTGTCTCTTTCTTCCATACAACAATATTGGCAGTAAAATAATGTTAAAGCATGTAACAAATAATTTTTCTTACATCTTACTAAACTGCACATTTACAGCTGCACGAAGAAATGTTTCAAAATTATGCGTCTTGTGAACGAAATTTATCGCCCATGTTATGGGCGGTCGAATCGTTGATTAACAATGAGAAGAAGTAGCGTAAGCTCACACTTACGTTCACGCTTCCCGTAAACGACGCCGTGTGGTGGTGGCTTAAGAGAATCTACCACCCCATCTCATCCCGTGGATGTCGTAAAAGTCGACAGAGGGAAAATGAAAACGAGAAGATTGGCAGCAGCATCTTCCTCGAACTTCCGCCTGCCAAGCGTGGCAACTATGGCAAATCCCCCCAAAATGTGAGCTACAAACTTTTGTGGCAATCTATGGGGGAGGCCTATGTTCAACAGTGGACTAGTAATAGGCTGAAATGGTGATGATGATGAAACGACGTAATGCTTATACGATAAGATCGGCAGAATTATGAGATGTAGTGTTAGAGACACCGGAAAATCGGAATAACATCGAGGTCTGAAAACCATTTTGTGCTGCACAAATATTGGCTTCGGTTTTAATGGGATTCGAGCCCAGAACTTAAATGCATGTATTTGTAATCATAACTACGAGGTAATCGTTTTTTTTTCCAAAGTATTACTGTTTGGCAATTTGTTGTAAGTGATTCTTTACATCATTACATCACATTGACTGTTTAGCAAAATTAAAAAGCAAATGTATGCAGTTTTCAATAACAAACATTTTGTTACCTATGATCTATTACTTTCTTTTATTTTCTATAAAATAAAATCTAGTAATTGTTTATGATGTTTTAGGAACTTTTACTATTAACAAACATACCGGATATTGACATTTTAAAATGACTAAATCGATTATGTTGAACTTTTGTTCGATTAGGTATTATTAAATTTAGTACCTAATGGTGGGAGAATCATCGAAACTGACTATGTTATAGTGTTTTCTAGTTTTATAGAGCTTTTAATTAATGCGAAAATATCGACTATGGCAGCTCGGTTGGCGCAGTAGCTAGCTTCTACGCTATGGGTCGCGGGCACGATTTTCACACGGGACAATAATTCGTAAGGTTTAAAGATAGTTGTCACGGGACTTGGTGCTTGAACATGCGCAGTTCATATAAATAAAATGCACCCACAGTACAAGGGAAATCTCTGTGTGGGTCACTGAACCCTGCTCTCGTCAGTATTCTATGAAAACAAAGAATTGAAGTATAACAGTTAGTACCGCCATAACTATTATATTTTAATATTATACAATTTTCACACTGGCTTAAGACACGCTATATGCGTATTAATGTTAATCAGAGAATTATAATTAAAAGTGTAGTCGAACGAGCCCGCAATCGATCCTTTACGGAAACTTGTTTGAGGTTGCGCGACCTACATTGCCTTAAATTGAACTTAGTAGTAACATAGCAGCGACCTATGAAAGGAGCTTTGTTATATTTTTATTGATTAACAATTTCTGGATAGCACCTCGTGTGATTTGGAACATTTACTGAATATTAATTAAAGCATTTGTGAATGGTATGTGGAATAAAATTGAACCTTGTTTAAAGTTGCGCGACCTACATTGTCTTTAATTGAACTTAGTACTAACATAGCAGTGACCTATGGTAGGAGGTTTGTTATATTTTTAATAATTAACAACTTCTGGAACATTTTTAAATATTAATTAATGCGTCACTAAATGGTATATACTAAAATTTGATATTAAAATGTTTGCTATCCACGATCTTTTGTGTAGAAATCCGTAGATCAGCAGCAGTGCGAACCGAGCCGGCAAACTTGTTATACCAGCCGAAGTAATTACTTTGTGCTACACTCAAATCGTTAGCTGTCGAGTGTGTCTGTCCTGTAGTTTCTAATATCACTATCAATATTTTATTAAGGGAGTAATAGACGTGGACCGCGTGGCCTAGAAGTTAGAGTACCTGACTACCAGGCTGCGGGTGGTTATCCGCTATGCTTGTGTTGTGATTGTCCTTGTGTCTCTGACATTTCATCCTATCTTATCGCATGATCGTTCATCGGGCACGGGTAGGTTGGAACGATTCATTGCATCTGTGTTTGCGGGTACACTTGTGGCACTATAATATCTCCTGCGCAGTTAATAATTAAATAAATAAAAAAGTATTAAAGTATTCGGTAGTTGTCGCTGTCGTCAAAAATCGGCCGGGGGGACGAAGTCGAAGTTGAAGTAGAAGTCGTTTACTGCCAGTTACAGTCGCTATGCTACCCAGAAACACGCTTGGAAACTTTTGTACGTCACCGCAATGCTCCCTTCACCATAAGACATAAGTTCTTAATTCTCATGTACTTAGCTTCAGTACACTAGCTTGCAGTGCTCATCAAAACGAAACGTAGTCCCCAATGTTGTCCCCACTGTGTGATGATGAAATAATTGGCGCTGCGGACACTATCGCAGTAAACAAGAATCCCGCTACCAATAAATCATATCGGGCACGATCATTATCAAAAACGGAAGAATACTGGTGGTTGCTGGTGGTAGAATTCCTATGCAGGAATCCGTCTAGGTAGTTACCACTGCAACGATAGTTAATCTGTGGTGAAACAGTTGTGTGCAAACATTATTATGTTTCGGTCTGAAAGGAGTACCTCTCAGTAGAGAGCTTGTGTAATTACTGAACATACTAAGACTAAAGAGCGAGACCTGACAGGTGGCGAACCACGCCGCTCTTTTGTTGGTCTAAAAATTCTTAATCCCCATTGCGTTCTCACGTGAAGTAAAATGCATTGCATATTATGGTGTTATTTTGCACAAGTATAGGTTGTCCGTTCAATACCTTACGCCATCGCCTCTTACGAACACCTCGGTAGAAAAGAGTAAGGTGCTAGTTTACTCTACAGGACACCTATCGGCGGTCTCTCTTACAAACATAATAATAACTTACGTGCGAAGCTGGGGCGGGACAACAAGTATTTTTTATATTTGGATATTTGTATTTTTCGTAAGAAAGGGTCTTTTACTCTGTGGTCTGTTAAAGAAGAACAACTGATAATACAATTGTAGATACTGTGTGAAGATCAATTTTTTATTATTAAATATTACTCGTATTATGTTTTAGGTAATAAAGCTCACCCAAATTTATAACAATTATTTTAATTAACCATTAAATATGTTGTCATGGTCAAGTGACATTTATATCACTTTAACGGATTGGATTTCAAAAAAATCTAAAACAGTAAATCCGAATATGATCCATGTAACCTTCGACGTTCCAATACTTTTCGATCTAAAAGTTGTGGCACATTTAGATGCACGAAAGCGGACCAAGGTTGGATAAATAAATAAGTACAGATGTCTAAACCCGCACACTTAATAACTCTACTTAAAATAGCGATGTTCACGAGTAATTACATGTAGCTTACAAAATTATAATCGATTAACTTTAGTAATTTAAACATGAATAACGTAATGTAGTTGCAAAGCATAACCCTGATTATTAACAACGCTGCGTTACATGACAGACCCTGGTATTGCTGGTTGAAAGTATCATATTGCTATCCACAAAATGACATCTCGGCTCAAGTGCAGTTATATGTTGTATAATTACAAGGTTATATAGTAGATAAAAAACAAAGGTTACGCAGTTACTAATACGTATCTTTTTAATTCGGGATATATATATGAATATTTGAAGAAGCACTTTGATATAAAATCCCTATGGGGATATCCAACCCTGGTGCTAAGTGTTCAGGAACTTGGTGCTAATTGTCGCAGTATGAACTCCAAGTATTTTTGAAGAAATTTAAATTTAAATTATTGGTTTTCGGGTCTGGTTTGGTTGTGATTGTCCCCGTGTTTCTGACATTGCATCCTAGCCTACCTCCGATCTTATCGCATCAGCGTTACATCGGGTGCGGGTAGGTTGGGACGAGTGAGTGCCTCTGTGTTTGCGCGTACTCTTGTGGCACTATAATATCTCCTGCGCAGTTGATGGCTCTCGACAGTAGTCAGCAGTTGTCGCCGTGGTCGAAATCGGCTAGGAGAACATCATCATCATCATTTTTGAAGACGAAGAGTAAATCAGCCGCACCGCGCTAGGCCCCTGAGCCTAGCGCTCGTCTTGAATTTCATATTATATTGAGATGAGAATTTTAAGTGCTGTTTTATCACGTATTCAGCGGTGAAAACATTGCGAGTAAATCTATATAGAGAATTAAAGATGTTTCGACTATTCGCATGTCACCAACTTTTATATTGACTCTACGATAGTAAGCCGCCGCGATGACTCGGCGGCTGACTGTCGTAGAGTCAATATCACTTGATAATGCCTCGTTTTGAGGTGAAAAACGGATCTTAGGAAATTAACTTTCTTTCCCTTATTATAATGGATTTCCAAAGTAGGTAACGCCTGATTCTACTAACTATATTATATTGGAGCAGCCGGGTGGACTTTTCTCAGCTCCAAAAACCTTTCAAAAATCTGTCCTGTCTTATCCGTGGGACCTTTATAGGCGGCTATTTTACATTTTGATGTAATTTAATATTTTGCATTTCCACAGATAATTTATTAAAAGTTTCAAAATCAATAGTACAATATTCGATTAAGGTACAACTTCAAGCAGTTTTTGCTTTAAGTTCGTCAGGAAGTGTTCCAGATTGTATCACGATTCAAGCAATTTGGAAGAGGACAAGTACGCAAGTAACCGCCGTTTACAAAAATACGCGAACAATTTCGCGCACTGCACGTACTTGACATTTACGAAGTTACTTCAAGCAACAGTGACTCAGAAGCCTATTTATCTTAATGTCAAAGTCTTTAGAGTGAAATTCTTACGTCATGAAGCAATGCACTTGGCAATGAATTATGATTATTATGTTTGTAACTCAAATTAAGCCCACTAAAAAGTATATACCGTTGAGGTACATATACTGCATAGTTTTTTTCTCTCATAGAATTCTAAATAATTTACGAACAGTTTTTTATCAACCAAACAAAACATTTTCTTTAGAATGGAAATAAAATGAGAAAAAAAGTTGCAGACAAACATCAACAGCTTATAGAGCATGGTATCTTAACGTCGTGCGTCCAATTTCAGTCAATCCATATCAAAATTCAATCAATCTCACAATGTTTAACTTATTGGCAGTAGTTTAAAAAAATTTAGTTACTTACGTTTTCTTTAATGTTTGTTTGTTTAAGATAATTGACAATAATAAAAAATAAAACTTACAAATACAAAAAAGTGAGATTACGTTGTAATAAATGTCTGGCAGTTACGCTTGTAAAAGTCGATTCTTTTGAGTTATCTTGAAACGCTGATTCGCTAAAAATATAAAAGGCACATATAAATGTTAAAATAAAATTGTTATTTGTGTGATGTATATCCGTGCAGTTTTCCTCGTGTGTCAACGTGTCACGGTCATCGAGCTGGGCCCTTATGTCACAAAGTGAACCAGATTACAGAACTTGCTGCATACTATTTATAGTCTGTTGTTTTACTGTATTTCATGATTATTAATATACTGCTTTATTTGAACGCGTATTACTATAAGCGGATTTGCCGATAGGTGGTCCGGCAGAGTAGAACAGCACCTACCTCTTTCCAACCGAGGTGTCGTAAGAGGCTAGTAAGGTATTGTACGGAGAGGACAGCCTTTATTCGTGCAGAATAATACTATTATATGCCATTCTGTCACTTTACTGCACGTGAGAACGCAATGGGTAGTAAGATTTTTTTTGTAGAAAAGTGGGCTACGTGTGTGTACTCCTTATATGGGAAAAAGGCGTGACTGTATGTATGTATTACTAAAAACTACCATAGCTACTGTAATTTTCACAGTATGTAAATACTAATAATATTTACTTAGACTACTTCTTTTTTGATCCTAGCAAATTGGCAAAAAAAATTTAGCCAAAGTCGGGTAATAATTTTTCTATTACATTTTATTGTTTATTTATGAAGACAGTCGTTAACTTTTTTCCAGTGTCAAGTAACATATCCAGGTATAAATATATTATTTTTAGTTAAGTAATAATCTTCAAGCAACAAGACATGAAAATTTCGATCAACAGTAAAATAATAGTTGACTTTTAGTGAAGAATTGCTGGACTGATGGTGATAATATAAAATAATAACGAAAAGTACAATTTTAAACAGTAATGTTTTCACGACAGAATAACTGGGCCTGGGGTGGTACCTTTCTACATAGGAGTCCTACTTCCAACCATTTAGGTTATAAATATTGGTAAAAAACGTACTGCTCTTACGGTATAAAAATATTATTTTAACACCCTGTCTGTTTTGATTCGCAGACGCCATATTAAAATATTTTAACCTATGTCACCCCCACAATTAATACGAATCTAAAGACGTACGTTAAAATCTATCAAGACTTATCTGATTACATGTGTAGATACGAGTATTTGAAAAACTTTACCCTCCTTCTGGGGCTGTAATGAACCAATATTTCACATACCTGCAATTACTAACAACAGATACCAACATGACATACTAATAAAAGAGAAAGTTTAAAAACTATAACCCATCTACGGAAAAATAACTATAATTAAATAAAAAAGTTCGAATAAACCTAAAGAAGCGGGAATATCTAATATGTCAAAAGTCTTGTCTTAACCAATAAAACCTGTTTCCTACTTTTTACTTTTTTTTTATAGTCGGATTATAGGTTTCGGAACTTCTTTCCTATAATTATAGCTTTATTCAGTTGACGGAAATTAAACTTTTCCGTTTTAACCTTTTGATGTCACAACAAAAAGAAGAGTGATATAATAGAATAGAGATAGAATAGATACTAATACAGACTGCTAAAATCATAACCTTTCCTTTAACCTTTTGTAGGTATGTACGATTTTGAAACTACTGTACATAAGCACAATAATTATAACAATCCTTATTTTGATTATGAACATCCTATAACAAACTTGATCACTAACTAATTATTAATCTACTAAATTACTAATTAATCAGAGGCTATTGAATTCTCCCGGTATTCTCCTTTGTATGGCATGAAATGAAGTGAACAGCAAATTTTCTAAAGTAATCACCACACGGCGAAATAGTAAATGTTTTCCAGATTTTACTTTGAACATAGGTTTCAATGCGTAATTTTTTGGAGAAAGAATACCGACAATAGATATATTTTAAATGGAATATTGTATTAAATATTTATATTTTTGAACAGAGAACTTTCTCTTCTTTCATTTGACATCCACTTGATACGACAGCAAATATTTTTTTTTTGGATTCATTTATCATCGGAATCATTCGTCAAAATCGGATGAGAAGTTTAGGCGCTACGGCTAAACATTTATAAATACCAACATATATAGAATGCTAAAAACAAAACCCTTCTTTTTGGCTTCGCCGCAGTCGGGTAAAAACCACCGCGATCAAGGTCGCGCAGTCAAAAACACGTCAATCGGGTCCTTATTACTCCGACTTCTTTTGCATTCGTCAGTACTGTGCGAGTCAAGGTCAACGTGTCATCCTTACCGAGTTTCGAACCGGATAATGAGAAAAACATGCTTATCTTATGTAATAAGATATCGTCGTAGACAATGATAAGATGTGTTTTTACGTGATTGGACCACTCTTCAGCATTTCTGTACCACAGAGGTAGACAGTTGTAACTCGCATTGTGAAAATTTGATTTTCATGACGATGAGCAAGCTAGAACTAGCTCTTGATGTTGGTTTTTTGTGCGTTATTTTTTTTATTTGAAACGAGCCCACAGTAGGATTTCTCCGGTATCGTGACTGTTGTAGACTCGGCGGCTGACTGTCGTAAAGTCAATATCACTTGATAATGCCTCATTTTGAGGTGAAACACGTGACGTGTTCTCGATATCAGTGGAGTGTATTGTCTAGTGGTAGTGTTGTAGTGGTGGAGCGTATCTGGTGGCGGATCCCGGTGACGATATTGGTTTTCTTGTGCACGCTGTTGAGGGAGGGCGGTCGGAGCTTTTCAAAACTGGGTAATACACACCATTTTACACTTTGCATATATATAAGATAAGATCCACATCTTAGAAAACTTTGTTTCCTTTACTATAATGGGTTTCCACAAAGCAAAGTAACGCCTGATTCTATTAACTAGATATAAATTTCACATGCACAATACACCCATACCCGAAAACCAATATGTTTTTGCACAAATGTTGGCTCCGACTGCGATTCGAACCCAGGACCCGCAGCGTAGAAGTCAGGTTCTCTTATCCACCACGCGCTAATCGACGCATTTTAGAGGTCCAAGCACTCGCGAACTATGTTTAAGGCGAGCGTCCGGCCCCAGGACACCGGCTACAGATTTGTAGATTTGTAGATTTCAACGGGCCGGTTTCCGCAACTCCACGTCTAGCGCGTATTTTGCGTGTAGGCAGGAACGTTGTGCTACTCGAGCGAACCAAGCTCCTCCAGAAATCGCAGCAGGCCCTTAATGTTCCCCGCGACCACTAAATTGCTCGCTTTAAATTTCATAGTACGCGAGTGATCTGGGTTCGATTCCCGGTGCCGGCACCACTAAAATTGCTAATTGCAATTTAAAGTCCTGATTTACCACGTGCTCGGCGGTGAAGGAAAACATTGTGAGGAAACCTGCATGTCTGATATATAAAAAATATTTCGAAGACATGTAAAGTCCGCCAACCCGCATTGGAGCAGCGTGACGGCTTCTTCCTAGCTCCAAAACCGTCTTAAAAATGAGAGGAGGCCTGTGCTCAATAGTGGGACATTTATAGGCTGAAACTTTACTTTACTTTTTACAACCAAGGAGGATTAAACAATTCTGTTCGGAGATTATGTTATAAAATGTATTTCCCAATGTAATTATGCAGATATAATGATCGCTGTTTTTACAAGTGATCCTTTACATGCAAGCATTTTTTTTTATTATTCACTTTATTTTTATTACCACTTAGACTGATAATATCGTTTTTAATGACGCTAAGAGTCACAGCCGAGTACACACTGCGCTTGGCAGTAAGAGGTCACTGCAGTAAATAGACACCTACAACAAATGAATTAAAAACAAATATAATAGAAAAGAATAAATAAGGTTATAAATAACCAAATAAGAAGTGGGTCGTAAAAGTCGACACAGGAAAAATAAAAACCAGGAGACGGGTCTTCCTGTAACATCTGAATAAATAAACTGCGGTTGCCAACCCGCCCGCCAAGCGTGGCAACTACGGAAAAACTCCCCAAAATGAGAGCTACAAACTTGTGGCAATCTATGGGGGAGGCCTATGTTTAGCAGTGAACTAGTGATAGGCTGAAATGATTATTATGATGATGATGATTTTAACTAATATAGTAATAATAATACCAGACGAGAAAACTGTAGAAATACCCCACTTATAATAATAACTATTGATTGTAAAGCAGTACGGACCAAAAAAAAATTTAAAAGCTAAAGGTACCCCGGGTTAACTATGCCACCAGGACGTCTGTCACCTCAGTCTTCCCTTGACCATGGGTGCTGAAACGCGCTCGAAACGGTATAAAAATAGTTAAAATAAACGTTAAAATAACGCAATAAAATCCGTAAAAGTAATTTTTATTAAATGTGTAGTATTAATCGAAATTAATAGAATTTAATCAATACAGATTATAAATACGAGTATAGATTAATACGCATAGGTTTCATATACCATACCGCTGACAAATGAAAGCAACTATTGTAAAAAATACTTTACTGGCGGTAGGATTCCTAAACAAGGAAACTGTTTAGGTGGTACCACCGCAGCTCCTTATTATTCTGTCGTCAAACATTAATGTGCAAACATTACTGTGTTTCAGTTAGAAGGGCACAGGTAACTAATGTAATTACTACGCATATGGGACTTTCGAACTGATGTCTCAGGGTGACGAGCGCACTGTGGTGGCGCAGAAATGTTCTTGGTGCTATAGCATTTGTTATGGACAGTCGTTGCACTTAATCATTTGTTAAAATCATCTTATATTAAATTTTTCTCGCGCGGTTTTCTGTTAAGCTACGTAGAATGTTACCTAACAGCGAGCCATCGCAATAAATGAGCGATATGTATTGTTGTATAGGTATGTTTATTTGTAATAAAGTTAATGTCGGTTGTGTAAGACGCAGTATGCTGCAAACATCGAGGGGTGAAGGGATAGCCACATCGATGATCCGATTTGCGCAATGCACTGTATCTTCCGCTCACTTTGTAAGACGTAATGATTTAAGTATCAGGCGATAGCGATGTGAGATGTGTACTTTATGAAATACTAAACCATAGAACCTGTATGTGTGGAGCGTACTAAATTTTTAAACCGCGGTCTCTCATTCATCATCATAATCATCATCCCGCCCAATTGCCACAAAACACGGTCCCGATCCATCTCAATCTATCGATTTGCTGAAAAGCCATGCAGGTCGTCGCTCTGTCAGGTTGCCATTCCAGAATAGACTTCCGAAGATAACTTCCGACAGAACTTGAAAGTTGTCACCGTGGTTGAAAATCGGCCAGGAGAACATTACAATACCAGAGGAATTGTGGGTGCGTTGTCGGAGTTTGGGAAAGGAATACGCTCTTTTTTGAAGGTCTCTAAGTAAGGTCTCTAAGATCAGATTCCATAAGTTTCATTAAGTGACGTATTTTAGGTTATGGTAATGTTATTTTTTTTAATGCTACAGAACGCGGGCTGAATTTTTTTATTACGTTATTTTTTTAGCTGTTCAGACCTTAACGGCAGGAATCTCTAGCACTGGCACTACTAGACGGATTCCTGCATAGAAAAATTCATCATCATCATATATACATAACTCCCTTTATGAATTTATTTAACATGCCGATAGGTGTCCGACAGAGTAGCATAGCACCTACTTCTTTCCTATCGAGGTGTCGTAAGAGGCGACTAAGGTATCGGACAGCAATTATCCTTGGAGAATAATAACTGTCACTGTACTGCTCGTGGGAACGCCATGGGGAGTAAGATTTTTTTTGAGTTGTACTAAAATTCGGTTCACCACGCGTAACGTCTCGTTTACAGCGGGAGCGAAAGGTGGACTGTATGTGGTCTCCGCCTATCCCTTATATGGGACAAAGGTGTGATTGTATTTATATATGTATGAGTTCATTCAGTTAATAATATTAACTAGAATTAACTTTTCTATTGCCCGATATTTGAAAATGTAGTTTTATGGATTATGTTATTGTACGTAAAACAAGTTAAGAATTCCTTACTCAATGCCAAGCGAGATCGCAGCGGTAGAGGTGCAAGTTGAATAAGAATTACATTATAAAAAGAAGACATATGCACGACGAATCGCTTTGCATAAATTACTTTTAATTTAATCAAACAGCTCGACCTTGAAAATTATTTAAATTGTTGTATTTAAAAAATAGCCGATAGGTGTCCCAGCAGAGTAGCATAGTCCCTACCTCTTTCCTACAAAGGTATGTGTACGGACAGCCTTACGTATAGAATATAATATAGAATCTCGTGGGAAGGCAATGGGGAGTAAGAATCTTTTGACTCGTACCAAAATGGCAGCGACGTGATTCGCCACCCGTTGTCTCGATTCCCGCGGGCACGAGAAGCGGGCTACGGGTGTGGTCTCTGCCTACCCCTTATATGGGAAAAAGGCGTGACTGTATGTGTGTATGTATTTAAAAGAAACGTTAAGCGACGCTAGGATTTCTCTTCTACCGTCTGTGCGTTTTACAGACATACATTCTACATGCACATACACTCAAAACCGGAACAACTATCTGAAGGCCATACAAATGTTTGTTTCGTGAAGGAATCGAACCCGCGACTCCAAGCGCCTATGTGCCAATGCGCCTACCGAGGCGACAATACTTGCATTTATGTAGTATGCATTATTGTACTTGTTCAACAATATTGTATTCTATTTTAGTAAAACATTACGTTATTAAACGTTAACATATATAATAACTTTTAATCACTGGTAGAAAAGAACGCAATTGTGAGTTAGAAATAGTAAAATTTTTGAAAACAGAACTCCATTAATGTCATTGCTTACAGCTCTTTTTTTAAATAACTTACTCTTCGTATCATTTTCTTTGTTATTTTATTAATATTTATTCTCGCTAATCGCTTATGCATTCGACGGCTTGACCGAATGCATCGCGGTATCTGTTGCTACTATGTGAGGCAAGTTACTTTCAAACTAAATCGCTTTTGCAATTTACCTCGGCCGAGTGTGAGACGGCGCATCTTATAGCGTCCGACAATATAGCGAGACCCCAGTAAACAAGTGGTTTCATAATTATCATTATTCGAGTAATATATCCAATTTTATCCCATGGGTGTAGTAAATCTCATGACCAATGGTGGAATAACCATCCCGATTATACATACATACAGTCATGTTTTCGTATATAAGGGGTAGGCAGAGGCCACACACGTAGCCCTCTTTTCGCCCCCGCGGTAAAGGAGACGTGACGGGTGGAGAACCACGTCGCCCCCATTTTGGAACTAGTCAAAAAAAACTTACTGGCCATTGCGTTTCCACGAGCAGTATAGTCACAGCATTGCATTTAAAGAGGCTGTCCGTACCGATACCTAAGTCGCCTTTTACGACACCTCTCTAGGAATGAGGTAGGTGCTATTCTACTATGCCGGACACTTTGACGGATTATACCAGATCCAAATTATGGCATCTCGGGTGCTAAGTAGACACTGCTGTCGTTAATCCGCTTACAAATCCTACCACGTTAAGTGACGTCTATTCAGCAGTGATATTTGTACAGTTTGCTACTGAAAGCCGTATCTCGATATTCGTGTGCGAAAATTCCCGCAAGTTTTAAATCTAAAAAAAATAAGGTAAAGCTTCGGTCTATAAATCTCCCACTGCTGAGCACAGATCTCCTCTCATTTTCTGGGAAGGGCGGACTCCACATGTCTTCGAAATCTCTATTCCTCAGACATGCAGGTTTCCTCACGAAGTTATCCTTCGCCGTCGAGCACGTGATAAATCAGCACTTAAAATAGCAATTGCAGAGGTGCCGTCACCGGGGATCGAACTCAGTTCACTCAACAACTAATTCGTTTCTTTGGATATTACACCTGCCACAATGTTTTACTACGCCCTGGGTTGACTGGCAGGGAATGCCAACTGGCATTAAGTCCGTCCATTGTATCCTTTAAGGGTAAACAATGATGTTCTCCTAGCCGATTTCGACCACGGCGACAACTTCCGAATCCGAATGTCGAGAGCCATCAACTGCGCAGGAGATATTATAGTGCCACAAGTGTACGCGCAAACACAGAGGCACTCACTCGTCCCAACCTACCCGCGCCCGATGTAACGCTGATGCGATAAGATCGGAAGTAGGCTGCAGTGTCAGAAACACGGGGACAATCACAACACAACCAGACCCGAAAACCAACAATTTATATTTTAGCACAAATGTTGGCTCCGGCTGGTATTCGAACCCAGGACCCGCGGCGTAGAAGTCAGGTACTCTGACCACTAGGCCACGCGGTCGTCAGGTAAACAATAAAGCTTAAATAAATAAAAGAAAATATGATTTATACATTCTAATATATTATCACGAAAGCCCAACAATGCAGTAGTACGTAATATTTGAATATTTTCCAAATATTCGAGCTTTACGATTTACAAATATCAGGGCAAACTCGATACTAACGAGCGTGAAAGTGACCTAGTGGCACTCAATACGAGCAATAGCTATGCAATTTGAGATGCTGGACATTCGATCTAATTGCGGGTTGGCGCGATAACATCGATGCAATTGTGTTACAATGTTACGGCACTGGTGCAACTTTATAGTGGTTGTTATTGAAGAGGCCTCATATAATAATATCTTTTATTATGACGAAGATATAACTTACCCTGAATTGCCTTTATAGGTACTAAATGAGTTTTATATGATATAATGGCCATATGCTGCAGCATAGTTTCATATAAGTAGGTATCACCGCAATGCCAGCTATCCTGCTATTAAGTAGCTGTGTGCTTACATTACTGTATTGGTGTGAAGGGTACTGATAGCTAGCTTAATTTCTGGGTATATGAGACTTGAGAACTATTGTAATCAAGTTTTTTTTAGAGTATACGCAAAATAGTTTTAATAAACATTATCCCATACAAGCACAAGCCTTTACGCTTGTGACATAGAGCGTAAAACATATAACTGTTAGGGAAGAAAGCTTCTCGAATATCAATCACGTGCCAGCAAGCGCAGTGCATGACGACCCCTCTATAGATAGTCCGATTATCTGTCTAAGTGTGCGGAGAGTTGATGGATGCTGGTGGCGGAAGACCGTGTTTTGTGGCAATCCAGTAGAAGTAAGACCGGCGACAATAATAGTGAAGTTATCTTGAGAATTATATTTAAAATAATGCGTATTTATTTTATTTTATAGTGCCGTGTGGTGGCGGCTCGTTAAAAGAATACTACCACTCCATCTCATCCAATGGATCTCGTAAAAGGCGAGTAAGGAATTAAACTGCACTGTGCACCCAACAGCGCATGGTGGCGATGGGCTCACCACCTATCACACCAAGTGCATTATATTGTTTAGGTGAAACGTGGATTGTGGCAGTCATCTGTTTTTGCAGTGAGTGCCCAGTCTCTGACTACCCCTTATGGGATACAGTCGTGATCTTATGTATGAGTATGTATGTTTATTTTATGACAATATGATGATATTTGTGCGAAACTTAATAAGCAACAAACGTGTATTTACATTATATACGCAACTAATATATTCAAGTTTTTTTAAAGCAGCAAGTGACGGGAAGAATAAAACGTTCACTTTATGCTTAGTGCAACGACTGCTCATCAAAAACCCAGAACAATTCTGTCCACCACACTGCGTCACGCTGTTATATCAAGTTCTTAAATCCCAGGCCCAGTAATTAAACTAGCACTCACTGCCGTTCAGACCGAAACACAGTAATGTTTGCACACTACTGCTTCACGGCAGAATAACTGACCCTGCGGTGGTACGTAAACGGTTTACTATATAGGAATCCCTCTACGTAGCCCCGCCTTCAGTAAGCATGCATTCAGCGCTATTTTTTCCTCATTTCACCATCGGTATTAGGGTTTAAAATTTTAATATCAACAATACTCATTTCGCTCCTTTGGCAAATGTAATAAATTATCAAACAAAAAGAAACTTGCAGTTCGATCGTGGCAATGCGTAATTTGCTTTGTCGTTAGTTCCACATTTACGCAAAGAGCGATTGCATTGGAGTTTTAATGTAATTGACATTTTATGACCAGGTCTCTATTAGCTACAATCGCGGTTAGTGTTTGCGTTAATTTATTACACCAACTTGATTTTGATAATCAAAACTTATTTTGAGACAAAACTTATAATCAAAAATACTTTTTTTAAATTAAATATGATTAAAACAGTTTTTGTAACAGCTAAAAGATCCAAAGCCGAATTTTTTTTTAATGTACGATAATCTTTGGCGGTCATGTACAAGTTAAAAGCTTTTTTTCGTATAATATATTCTACATACACACAGTCACGACTCTTTTCCATTGGGGTAGGCAGAGACCACATACTTCCGCTTGCTACGATCCTGACGCATCTTTCGCTTATTCTTTGATTAGCGTTTTCATACACTATCGTCGGTTGCAGGTACTTTAACATGAGCTTTCCTCAAAAGTTCTCCGATCTGATCGTGATACGTACGCCTAGGTCGACCCTTACCGGCTTTCCCATTTATACTCGCCTCATATCCATCTGTTTCGTCAATCTAATTCATTCTTTATTGTAAAGTAAAGTAAAGCAAAGTCTCAGCCTATAAATGTCCTACTACTGAGCACAGGCCTCCTCTCATTTCTGAGAGGGTTTTGGAGCTAGGAAGAATCCGCCACGCTGCTCCAATGCGGGTTGGCGGACTTCACATGTCTTCGAAATATTTTTAATTTCTCAGACATGCAGGTTTCCTCACGATGTTTTTATCATGATTTTTTAAATGAATTTATGTTTTACGATGAGTGTATTTAACAATTTTAGTGGTGCCGGCACCGGGAATCGAACCCAGATCACTCGCGTACTATGAAATTTAAAGCGAGCGCGTAGCCCCTGAGCTTGTTTATAGGCGATATGTTATTATCAAACATATAGATAATAACATATCGCTAAACACGGAACATTTTTGTGCGGTGCACTTAGTATGAAAAATATAGACGAAATCGTTCTAGAACAGTCGTTTTGTTAAAAAGAACGCATCGAAATGGTGAACGCGTAAGCAAGTCACGAACGACCCGCTCAGTCCTTGACATTAGCGTGCCAGTCACGTCCCGTCACCGTCTGATCTGCTGGTAACCGCTTAGGCGGATAACACGCCAGTTTTTGAGTGGCGAAAGCTAGGCTGAGCTTTCGGGTTGAAGGTACATTTGAACATTTAATTTATTGTACAATCGTTAATATTGTAATTGTCTTTTTTTCTTTGCATCCAAATTGAAAAACGTTAGTGTTAAAATTTCCTTAAAGAACTGCCTGGAGTCAGTTTTTATCATTGATCATATTATTGTTTTGTAAAGGATGATAGTGTGCCCAAGCCTTTAGTGTACTATTAGCGCATCACTAGACGTTATGCGGTGACATTTTAATACCACATTGATGCAACTATCGGATGTTTGTGGCTGGGAACCGCACAAAGGATAGAACGAATTGTGAAATGCATCGTAAATGTCAGAAGTATCGTTCGATGTCAGAGGATTATTAAAATGTAGTTTTGCCCTTTCGACATCTATTGCAAAAAGCAGTGCAATATTTTATTACTTATTTACACTAAACACATATTGCACTAGATATATATATATATATATATATATATATGTTGACATGTGAAGTGCGCCAGCTGAATTGAACACACACAGCGTTGCCGACGCTTCTGAAATACAAACTTTGTCAGGAAGCTTTTTTAAAGAACGAAGAAAGAAAGAAAAATGTTTATTCACGGCACTAAATGCAGCACAATAATATTTAAAAAAACATTTAACTTAAAAACTGGGATAACTGGCAGCACCAATGAAGTAGTCATATACTATACAGAGAACGAGAAAAAAATCTAGAACTATACTGAGGTGCTGTTTTTACCTGCGCTACATGCAGCATTGCCGTGAAAAGGTTTTCGCTCAGCAATGGCCGCTGCGCTGATTTTCAGCGAGACCAACACTGTTTCGGTATCTCGGCTTAGATTTTTAATAATTTTATTCATAAAAGTTATAAATAAAATGGTTTGCAGCTAAGCCGAAAGATTTAGATTTGTGTTAACACAGTTAGCCCGGTGCCTTCTGCAGCTTCGTCGGAAGAGACTCACGAGCAGAAGCCCCGTGAGTAGAGAGTACAACGACAATGACTCGGCTCTCGGTGTCGCGACGCCGCCCGCGTCTAAGCCTCGACGCCGTCGATTAGGGCTAATGTGAGTAGTTTATATTAAATTTTATATAAGCCGATAGGTGTCCAGCAGAGTAGAATATAACCTACCTCCTTCCTACTTCCTACCGAGGTGTCGTAAGAGGCGATTGAGGTATCGCACGGACAGCATTTTTCCGTGCAGAATAATAACTGTACACTATACTGCTCGCGGGAACGCAAAGGGGAGTATTTTTACCATCGTTACCATTACATTTTTAAATCGTACCAAAATGGCGGCGATGTGTTTCGCCAGCCGTCTCACCTTGTACCCGCGGGGGCAAAAGTTGGCTACGGGTGTGGTCTCTCCCTACCCTTTATATGTGAAAAACGCGTGTCTGTATGTATGTTTGTAAATTATATATGACAATATTGAATGGCTTACTGTTTACCGGTGGTACGATTACAGTGCAGAAGGCCGCCTTGGTAAGAACTAGTAATACGAGTAGCTATTCTGTAGTGAAGCAGTGAACGATAGACTCGGCGTCGGTACCTAGAGGTAGTGTTGTAGGGGTGAAGGGGTATCTGGAGGCGGTTCCCAGTGTCGGTGTTAGAGCAACAAGCGCTTTTTCTTGGGCCTCCTGATCGTGACTCGTGTTCGACGTAGCTGCATAAGTCGTCAGGCTAACATAGTACTATTGACGACTTGTGGGCAGAGTACCTGATTTCTACGTCACTGGTCCTTCTTATGAATCAACACAATACAAGTGTGTGTGTATACAGACAATTCGTTCGTTTTCGGGTCAGGTTGTATTGCACACATAAAATTCATGTCTGTAATTTGTGTATTATGTTACACACTCAAGATATGGAAGCAAGAGTCATCGACTATAAAGAAGAAACCAATTTAAAAAAACTTGAACTGTACTCTCGTTGGTCACTGTGTGCTCTGTAGATGGAAAGAATAAGTATATTTGAATTAATTAAATTAAAGAACGGAAAGAATTATTCATTCTATCCGGAAGGAAGCATTAAGCAAAAGTCAAACAAGATATTAAATAGTATATGGATCTGTAATTTAAAAAAAAAAGTTCTTAATTACTGTACAAATACCGCTTCGTTTATTCATTCCAAGTAAACTTAAACCGTTCCGGAACTTACGTGACACAATAAGGACGAAGGAAGTGAGCGAACGAAATAAGAAATCGTGCCAGCTGTAAATGAATGAACAATGAAGTCGAGTGCACGCCGGCCTAATTAAAATGAATTAATTCAGCTCCGCTAGCGTTTACATTTGGCTCCGTCTGGACGTTTTAATTAAACGTCTTGCATTCTAATTAAGTATTGTATTAAGAAAATTAATCAGACACAAATAAAATAGAAATGTCTGTCTGTGATCAAACTCATTTTCCTGTTCCATTTTCGCTTGACAGAATTGAAGTAAAAAAAACAACTATCTGCTTATTTAAATGAAACTAATTTTACGGATTTTATCGCATTTTATTTTATTATTTATAACCCGACGTTTCGAGTGCTTTACAGCACCCATGGTCACGGGCGGACTGAGGTGACAGATGTCCCGATGTCATAGTTAACCCGGAGTACCTTCAGCTTTTAATTATTATTCCTTGTCCGATCTACGCAGAAAGAAGGTTATAAATAATAAAATAAAACGCGATAAAATCCGTAAAATTAGTTTCATTTAAATGTGTAGTGTTCGCGTAAATATAAGAAATCATTATCTGCTTGTCGATCAAAAATAATGCATTTTAAAAACCATTGAATCTGTTTACATACAATTAACATAAATTATGGGTAACATCTCCGCGATTAATTTAGTAATTGTTGATTTTATAATATGTCAAAGTAAGTAAGAAACGTAGAAACTATTTGGATGCCAGGCGTGAGGAAACCAAGAGCAAATTACCAGCTAACATCCATACTAATATTAGAAATGTGAAAGTAACTCATTCTGTCCTTCTGTCTGTTTGTTACCTTTTCAAGGTTCAACCGCTGAACCGATGTTGACAAAATTAGATAGTTCTAGAGGAAGCTTGCATCCAGGAGACGGACATATGATATTTTTTATTCCGGAAAATAAAATCTTTCCCGCCTAAAAACCTATATTGAAGCGGACGAAGTCGCGGGATTCAGCTAGTAGTTCATCTGTGTGGACAAACTTACTGCGAAGGCTACATTAGCCACATCAGAGCATGTCACCACAGTTTCACACTGTCACCCAGTTTGAGATAGATATGTAATTTTCTTGCGGAAACAGATTTTACAATTTGGATGAAATTTTGTATTTAGATAGTGTTTTATATTCATTCAAGGTTTCGTTTTCATTCAAGAAATTAAAATGGTTTTTCTACATTTCACCTATATTTATTTCAATTGATTTTTGCTATTCAACAACAGATGACACTGCGCTACATTGTTAGTGTCGTTAAAAAAGTAAATGGCAGTAAATGACATTGTTAACATGATAGCAGGTAGCGTCACGTCACGCGTTAACGGTATAAACAGCCAATATACTATTAAGGGCACAACTCTTGTGTATAATTGATTTCTCGGAAACGTCTTTAACGGTTTTCTTGTAATATTGTATATTATGTCGTGTATATCGGTATATTAAATAGTGTGTATTATATTAAATAGGAGACCTTTTAAGGAAATATAAACATAAACACCAAGTCAAATGTACCCGCAAACGACGAGCGGAAATAAAAAGAAGCGAATGGTCGTAGCAAGCGGAAAGATGAGCTGCCTACCCCAATGGGAAAGAGGCGTGACTCTGTGAAGTGTATATTACCTATGTAAATATACACTACATACAGTGTTTCTTATATCTATTGGAAATTGAATATGCGAAAACCCGAAAGATGCCGGTCGCCTAGGTATAAAACTAAAAATAATATTACACTAGATGGTTAAGTATTTTTACTATGATAATGCAATACTTAAAGCAAAGTCTATCAATCAAAAAGTTCAAACTATTTATTAATAAAGACTTTTTAAGAAGGGTTATAATAATATTATACCGTGTGGTAGCGGCCTAAGAGAATCTACCACCCCATGTCATCCCGTGGGTGTCGTAAAAGTCGACAGAGGGAATTTAAAACCAGGAGATGGGCAGCAGCATCTTCCTGGAATATCTTAATAAATAAACTGCGGTTGCCAACCCGCTTGCCAAGCGTGGCAACTATGGCAAAATCCCTCCAATATGCGAGCTACAAACTTTTGTGGCTTTCTATGGGGGAGGCCTATGATCAGCAGTGGACTTGTGATAGGCTGAAACCATAATAATATTAAAAATACATGGATGATGATAATCCCTGGGTATGAGGTGATCGCTGCGAAGCTATTTCTACATCTTTATAATACTGCTGTAACTGTACATTATTTTTAAAATGACAGAAAAGAAAAACAAATCCCGCAGGGTTTCTTGCTGGTTCTTCCCAGGACAGAGGCGTTAGTTTGTTAACCAGTATAGTTTAAAAAAATATGACGTTTAATGAGAATTATGTAAAATATCTATATTGAAAAAAAATATTAAATTCTATTGTAAGTCTACACACGCGCGAGGACAATATATCGTCGATATAATCGAATTCTACCAAAACGACATCGTCATATCTACGAAGTCTTCGTGGAATTCGATTACGATGACATGTGGCGATTAACAACCCGAAGCAACCGAAGTGTATTATAGTACTGAAGTATTCACAGAGGCACTCACACGTCAAATTATTCATGTTGCGTCTTTATAATACAATCGAAATATTGGTGGGATATATTCAGACAATGTTGCACAAATGTAGGTTTTGTTAGAACCAAGTACTCAGCGGGCAGGTACGCTGTTCTCGGAGTTACGCAGTAATGTAAGTAGAATGTCGAATAGCATGTGTAACAAGTTTCTTAAACTAATTGAATTGTATGAAAATATCATGCCCGCTATTGGCAATTTTCAGAATACAATCGGTATTGCTTAAACAGACCAATTATTCGAATGATTTAAAGTAGTTCTCTACTTTCGAAATCACCAATGCAAATGCTTTAGATTGTCATTTCCTGGCTTTATGCCTGTCCTGCCGTGTACGTTAGTTGAACTAGTCTGCGCGTTAATATGCGAATTACATTAGTAGCGGTATGAATTGCTATTCAAAGGCAGACAAATGACTTTATAAATATACGAAACACTGTGTGCCGCGTTCGCCTTTGTCAAGTCTCGATTATGGTACAACAAAAGCGTAAACGGAATTATTACGTTTTGAATTTCATGTGGTTCATCATTGTTACATAAAAATGAGTTGCTTTTCGCGCTACTGCTCATAAACCACTGAATAGATTTAAGTGTAGTTTTCACTTTTTAGTCTATGCGATCAAATCGCTTAGCTGGTGGTAAGTGTAGCATCCATATACACACACACACACACACACACACATACATATATATATATATATATAATATATATATATATATATATAACTCGGCGTAAATAAAATCGCACATCCGAAAAAAAAAATTTAAATACTATTTTAACACAACAGGCCAATGGCAATGTTGTGGTTTGAGGGTATCATTCGAAAGGTAATTTCATTAGCTTTCAGGAATTTTAATTGAATTTTACTTTTATAACGACACGAAAGAGAAATTAAATAAAAAGACAGGCTATGTACAAATTTGCAAATTAATAATTTAAAAAAAAACTTAATAAATACAAAAAAAGTTCTTAAAACCTAGTGTTGGGGGGGTCCCCTTGCCTTGATAACGGCTTCCATGCGATCTGTCATGGACCTTACAAGGATCGCAACAGCCTCTTGGGGCATTTGTTCCCACTCTTCAAGTACCGCATCTTGAAGCTCTTGAAGAGTGGCTAGAGCTGGATCTCGAGCTCGCACGCGCTGTTTTAGGTCATCCCAGAGACGTTTTATTGGGTTAAGGTCTGGACTTCGTGCTGGCCAATGCATAAGAGGGATATCGACCTCCTGTAAATAATCCCGTACAATAGCCGCGGTGTGGCAACTTTTTAGGTGGTGTACCTAGCGTCCTTACTAACGAGCATTTGACAGTGTTTATTTTTGACGCTCTATAATGATAAATGTTTTAATGATTTCATGATTTTTTTATTAATAATGAAAAGCTATTCAAATACTCATTTCAAACATACCAATATTTATATAAATATAATTCGTTTCTAGCCATTACAGCCATTTCTCGCGCAAACTCAGAGAGGTGCGATTTTTGTGACGCTGAGTGTAGTAAGTATAGCATAAGTAAGCATCCATAACGCTAGCGTGTTGCGGTATCACCCAGAAAATTAAGATAAGAAATTTTTATATGGCACCACAGTGCGCTCGTTACCCTGAGGCTTCTGGTTGTTGTTGACGACCGCGGGGCCTGGTGGTTAGCGTACCTGACTTCTACGCCGCGGGTCCTGGGTTCGAGTCCTAGCCGGAGCCAACATTTGTACAAAAACACAAATTGTTGGTTATCGGGTCTGGTTGTGTTGTGCATGTAAAATATATGTTTGTAACCGCACCTATATAGGATTAGGATATAGGAGTTATCCCACTGCGGGGCATCGTTCTGTTTAAGAAAGGAAAGGAAAGAATTAACCCCTGGTTGAATACGCAGATTTGGTTGCTCAAGCGACCCCGTTTTACCCATCTGTACACGACAATCAAAATTGGCTTGACAGCGGGGTGAAAATACTCCTTGCACCCATCCCCTCTCATCTCCCCGCGCCCATGCCATTGTCACTTCCAATGTCACCCCGTACTTTGAATTGCGAAGTCACTTGTGGCACTGCGCTGTGCTCGCCACCTCGTGAAGTCAGTTATTTAGTCTCTTATGCAAAGTAATTTCACTGGATACAGTGAGTATCAATTTGAAACACAGTGGTGGTGAAGTGACGAGACGAGTAAATCGTTCACCTGATGCTGCAAGTGCATCTTCTAGTCTGCCCATAAAAAATGCTGTCACAGAACATTTCCGCGTAGCACCACACTGTGCTCGCCACCCACGGACAGCAGTTCTTTAAGTCTCATATGCCCAGTAATTACACTAGCTATCAGTGCCGTTTTAACTGAAACACAGTATAATTGTTGCATAGGAATTCTACCACCAGTACCACTCAATAACAATATAGGCTAAGCGGCTGCAAGAATTTTCGGTACGCTATACTCGAAATTGTCAATCGTATCTGTTGCCTAGTGGTTAGACTTCCACGCCGCGGGTCTTGAGTTCAAATCAGAGCCAGTGCGAACATTTGTGCAAAAACACAAATAGTTGGCTTTCAGAATGGTTTATAGATGCGTTGTGATTATCCGTGTGTTTCTGATACTGCATCCTAGCCTACCTCCGATTTCATCGCATGAGCGGTACATCGGGCACCGGTAATTTGTGATGCATGAGTGCTCCTGCGTTCCCGCGTACACTTGTGACACTATAATATCTTCTACGCAGTTGATAGCTTCCGACAGTATTCGGCAGTTGTCGCCGTGGTCGAAATCGGCCAGGAACCCGCCCGCCAAACGTGGCACCAATGGCAAAATTCCCCCAAAATGAGAGCTACTAACTTTTGTGGCAATCTATGGGGAAGGCCCATGTTCAGTAGTGGATTCATTTCAGCCTATTACTAGGATTGATGAGCCGTGGAAGCACAGGGGCTAGGCTGCTCGCCTTTAATTTCATATTACGCGAGTAACCTGGGTTCGATGCCCGGTGCCTAGCACCACTAAAATTATTATACAATTTTAAGTGCTGATTTACCACGTGAGGCAGCGACTATGTTGTAATAAGAAATAACGTTTTATTACCAGACAGAAAAAAAAAATAACACCAGATTCGGTTCACAAAGCAAATTTTGTACGTAGTTCAGTGGTAAGAGTACATGACTTCTGAGACGTATGTTCCAGGTTACCCTAAATCGACTTTTATTAGACGCACGTGATGAAATGAGGTGGTAAATTCTCTTAAACCTCCACCATGCGGCTCTCGGCTTTTAAAGAATATAGGCAGTGCTATGAACGTTACCAGCAGATATGTGTACGGCAGAGTAGAATAGCACCTACCTATCTCTTTCTTTAAGATGTATGTAATCATAATTGTTTAAATTTTTTTAATAAAATTTGAAGTTGTATGGCCTTACAGATAGAACATACTTTGCATAACTGATGCGGGAAAATATCACGTAGTGCTATCCGCGTGAGGAACAGGAGCTGATGGCATGGTCTACTCCAGTTGTACGTCTGCCCCTTAGGTTTGTTTATTTTTTCCCCTATTTCACCTCCTTCAACGTTTATTTTTGCGATAAAAGATAACCCATATCTTTCTCTAGGATCCAATTCATCGATATACCGAAATTCATAATAATTGGTTCAGAGGTTTAGGCGTGAAAACGTATCAAACAGTAGGCGTGAAAATGTTAGTTTGGATTACGTTAGTTAGCGTTAGTGTCCGACATGCATAATACTAATGTCATGCTGGAACTGATGATTCACGATGACGGCACCATAATGGTGGTGGACAAGCCATCATTTTAACGCATTTATTACATTTACCTGTATGTATATATGTATATAACTAACATACACATACATAAGATCACGACTTTATCCCATAAGGGGTAGTTAGAGACTAGGCACTCACTGCAAAGACAGATGATTGCCACAATCCACGTTTCACCAAAACATTATAATGCACTCAGTGTGATAGGTGGTGAGCCCATCGTCACCATGCGCTGTTGGGTGCACAGTGCAGTTTAATCCCCTTACTCGCCTTTTATGAGATCCATTGGATAAGATGGAATGGTAGTATTCTTTAAACGAGCCGGCCACCACACGGCTCATGTAACTAACTAACAATGTATTATAATAACATCTTTCAATTAAATTTTCACCCACTTCCAGATGTTAAAATGATTTGACACATGTTATGGATCGATAACCACACAAAGCATTAAAAAAATACCCGCAACCGGCGAGCTTGTATGAACATGCTAATGAAAGTAGTAGAAGCGGAAGATATGTTTAAGGATCATAGCAAGTGGAAAGATGTGGTCTCTGCCTACCCGAAAGGAAGGAGGCGTGACTGTATGTATGCATGTAAAGTATAAAGTGGTTATTATCTTGCACATGTTACTATGAAGCGTGCAATACTAAAGTCCTTCTGTGTCGTTTAGTATGATAACAACAATCTCTATTCATACTAATATTATAACTGTGACAACCGCGTGGCCTAGTGGTCAGAGTACCTGACTTATAAGCCGCAGTCCTGGGTTCGAATCCCAGCCGGAGCCCACATTTGTGCTAAAACATAAATTGTTGGTTTTCGGGTCTGGTTGTGTTGTGTTTGTCCCCGTGTTTCTGACACTGCATCCTAGCCTACCTCCGATCTTGTCGCATCAGCGTTACATCGGGCGCGTGTAGGTTGGGACGAGTGAGTGCCTATGTGTTTGCGTGTACACTTGTGGCACAATAATATCTCCTGCGCCAACTGCGCATGGCTCCCCACAGTAGACGGAAGTTGTCGCCGTGGTCGAAATCGGCTAGGAGAACATCATAACTGTGAAAGTAACTCTGTCTGTTTGTCCGTCTGTTTCCTTCATTTTCACGGCTCAACCGCTGAATCGATCTTGACAAAATTTAGCACAAAGATAGCTCGCACACCCAAGACGAACATAAGATACTTTTTTTCCATGATAATTAAATAGTTCCCACAGGATATTTAAAAACCTATATTCACGCGGACGAAGTCGCGGGCATAGTATATAGTACTTTATAAATCTATAAATGTAATCCGTTATAAGGAAACAAAAACGATGCCCTAGCAGATTTTTGGCCACGGCGACAACTTCAGAATACTGTCTGAAGCTGTCAATTGCGCAGGCAATATTTTAGTGCTAAAGTGAACGCGCAAACCCAGAGGCACTCGCTCGTCCTAACCTACCCGTATTCGATGTAGTGCTCTTATGACACGATTGAAGGTACACAAGGATGCAGTGTCAAAGACACACACATACACAACGCAACCAGACCCGAAAACCCACAATTTGTGTTTTTGCACAAATGGTGGCTCCGGCAGCGATTCGAACTCAGGACCCGCTACGTAGATGTCAGGTACTTTAAACATTGAGCCACTCGTTGCGGGAATACAAATAAATTAAAGAAGCTAAAAAAAATTAGACGTCACTAATGTAACTTTCTTTACGATACGATAAAGTAACAGCCTGTACATGTCGCAGAAATCGGCACAGTCCACTGATTTAGTTAGCAGATCTCACATGTCGCCGTAATATTTATAATTTGGAAGTTTGAAAAATACATCCTAATTTCAATAGGGAAGATGGTTGGGTATCATCACCGACTTGGGATTCTATTATCAATAAAATTAAATCAAAAACCAAGCATACCACTGCAATACTTCAAGACAAAGTAAGCTCATTCGGCGTAGAATGGACTCAAAAATAATAATTAAATCTGAATGCCATGATTAACCCCGGATTAATCATGACATCAGGACATCTGTAACCTCACTCCTCCCGTGACCATGGGTGCTGTAAAGTGCACGAAACGTCGGGTTATAAATAATAAATTAAACGCGATAAAATCCGTAAAATCTAGTTTTACTTAAATGTGTAGTATTCGCGTAAATATAAGAAATCTAGATGTACAAGTTCCCTTTCGTTTTTTTTTCACGGCCAAGCACAAGGTCAATTTGGCAATAATCTGCAAATATCGGTTTTGGCATCGGAGATAGAAAGCTGTTTTGCTGTTACTGGCTCCTGGTGTACCACGACTCCCTAGCTCTTATTTATCTGAGCTTTATTTTTCTTAGCAACGAACTACTGCTTGAATAACTGGCACTGCGTTGGTAACTACCTAGACGAATTCCTTCAAAGGTATTATATCGTTATTATACACTTAATTTGCGTCAACGAGGGTACCTTTGTTCTCAAAAATATATTGTAGCGATGTTTTCTTGCCCTGTGGTGGCGGCTCGTTAAAAGAATACTACCACTCCATCTCATCCAATGGATCTCGTAAAAGGCGAGTAAGGAATTAAACTGCACTGTGCACCCAACAGCGCATGGTGGCGATGGGCTCACCACCTATAACACCAAGTGCATTATATTGTTTTGGTGAAACGTGGATTGTGGCAGTCATGTTTTTGCAGTGAGTGCCCAGTCTCTGACTACCCCTTATGGGATACAGTCGTGATCTTATATATGTATGTATGTTTTCTTTTTTCTAGAACGAGATGTGATGAATGGACAATTGATCAGGAGAAGATAACGTAACAGATGACGCTCTTACAGTTTTACATGATGTATAATATAACAGACTGATCATACATACACAGTCACGCCTCTTTCCCTTATAAGGGGTGTGTAGAGGCCACATACGTAGCCCACTTTTACACTTACATTGCACGAATAAAGGCTGTCGGTACAGTACCTTAGTCGCCTCTTACGATACCTCGGTAGGAAAGAGATCGGTGCTATTCTACTCTACCGGACACCTATCGGCTGAAATAACCATTATAATTATAGAATGAAACTAGATTTACGTATTAAAATGATATTTCCCTATACGTTCACGCTATGAGCGCTTTACAGCACTAATGGTCAAGTATGGACTAATGTAAAAGTTCTGATGTTATAGTTAAATATAAAATAATGTTAAAAAATACGGAACAGATTCACAAAGAAAATATAAAGCACGACCTATGTAGTCTGTGGGAAGTTAATTAGTAACAACGAAGTTCCGTCGTGCGACATGTTGCTGCGTGCGGCTTATCTTTAAAAAGTTTGAATGTAAAAGTGAAAGTGGAATAAATTACATGGTTAGACCTTTTATAGTGAGTTATAATTTTAGGTTATAATGTACTACGCACAAACACAAAGTAAAAGTTTTTAGATATTGACATTAGATTAAGATAAATTAGTCTATTTTTCATACTTCCACATTATTATCTCCTATGGCGTATTACAATGGGGATCCGCGGCCGGTCTGAAAAACTATTCTCCAAAAATTTTGCAAAAACAAGCATTTCGGGCAATCTTTAACTTAGGTCCTCGCGAGTCGCTACGAGAACTATTAAGAATATTAATATTTTGACTATGAAAATGTAATGTATGTACGGAAACTCATGAATTTATTTACTAAAAATGTAACTGTATCATGTAGTAATGGGCCGAGGCGATACGCCAAAGGTTCCTGTGTTTAGGTTAACCAAAACTAGAAAGTCTTTTCTTAATAGTTCCATAAAATGTTATAATAAATTTCCTAAGTGTGACACAAAAAACTTAAATGGAATTCAACAAACTTGCCAAGAAGACATTATTAGAAAAAGAGTATTATGAAATAGATCATTCCTCCATCCATCTGATGGTAAGTGCAACGTCCGCCCATAACAAACGCTGCGTCGCCCAGAATATTTCTGTGTGAAACCACACTGCGCCCGTCACCCTGAGACATCAGTTCTTAAGTCTCAAATGCCCAGTGATTACGCTAGCTCACAGTGCCCTTCATACCGAAACACAATAATGCTTGCACACTATTGCTTCACGGCAGAATAACTGGCCCTGGGGTGGTACCTACCTAGACGGATTCCTGCATAGGAATCCTACCATCAGTAGAGGACAAAGATGTGTTGAAATAACTCTTACTCTGCACCGTGAAATCCAATGGCTACCAATTATGTGATATTGTAAATAAATAATGTATTTCATATATAGGCTTTAGCAAATCTACCACCCCATCTCATCCCGTGGGTATCGTAAAAGTCGGTAGAGGGAAAATAAAAACCAGGAGATGGGCAGCAGCATCTTCTTGAAAATTATTTACATTGGAGTTGCTGCCAAGTGTAACTAAATCACCCAAAATGAGAGCTACAAACTTGTAGCAATTTCTGGGGGAGGCCTATGTTCAGCACTAGTGATAGGCTGAAATGATGATGATGATAAATTAAATTATGTCAAATGATTTGAAAAGAAAAGAAAGACCCCAGTCTCTTGCCGGTTCCTCCCTGAGTAAGCATTATATTTTGAACCGATATAGATTATGACATTCATTAGCTACAAGCTTTATACAAGCCTAAACTGAATAAAGAAATTTAGACTTCGACATCAATTCTTGTGTCTCATATGCCCAGTACAGTAGCTCTAAGCGCTCTTTAGAACAAAACACAGCAATGTTTGCACACTACTGCTTCGGCAGAATAACTGCCCTGCAGTATCTACCTAGTCGGATTCCTGCATAGGAATCCTACCACCAGTCAGAGCAAGCGGTAAATTAGCACTTAAAATTGCAATAAACAATTGAGTGGTAGCTTTCACGGTTCTGTTTGGCGGAAAAATACTGGACACTGACTGAAAAAAATAAATAAAAAAATATCTTTGGAAAAAAGGCGCTACTCTAATCGTAGCTTTACCTCAGGATATCCTATCGCGTGACTTTGATCCCTTCAGAGAGGAGAAGGGACTCTGCATTACTATTGTTCAAGTGTACCTCTCTTAAAGAAGCGGCGGTTGCAAATGTTACATGAAGTATGCGACACAAAGCAGTCTCTAAAGACTATGACTCACTACCAAACGATTAGTCCGAAAGGTACTCGCGGAAGTTTCGAGAATTATTTACTTCGCAAAACATTACTGAGCCTATAGAATCAATGGCAGGCCATGTCACTGGAGTGATGAATGAAATATTGTTTTAAAACTGTCATAACGATTTTAGACGTCATATTTGATAGTCATTCAACATTTTATGTTAATGGTAAAATCATCTAATATTTAGACACAATACATACTAATGACTTTCTCCTGTATGCTAATAATCGACTTAGTTAAGATAATTTTTCAATCGCGCACTTTATATAATAACGCCACAAGTATACGCGAACTTTCCAATATTCGTTGTTCAACATTAGAATTGGATGCAGTATCAAAAACATAACATTAAAATCTGGAAATCGATTATATTAAGTGTTGCATAAATATTGGCCGTGGCTAGGATTCGAACCCGGAAGAGAAATAATCTTTCCAGTACCAAAGATAGCAACGAGTACATATACTCAGTGCGTCTTAGAACTTATTATCGATCACGGAAATCATTTTACTATCGATAACTACAATGTATGCATTGGCAATTCCTTTGACTATCAAACAACTTTAACTAGTGTCAGGGTTCCTATGCAGGAGTTCGTCTAGGTGGGTACCACAAGAGAGAAGAACAAAAAAAATTTCAACTATCAATTTCGGAGATGATCGAAGTCAGGATCGACGGAAGGACTCATGAATCATGTAATTCGAACTTTACAGATCCTACTTCGAACAGAAGTGACGACGACTGATGGTTACTGCTACGTCTGCTCATAATAATGTCAGTGCCCCTGACAACTTTTCTATATAGAAGTAAGCGATGACAGGAATAACGTTCACCTGATGGTAAGTGCAACGTCTGCCCATAATAAATGCTGTGTCACCCAGAAAGTTTCTGCGTGGCAGCGCACTGCATCCGTCATCATAAGACAGTACACATTAAGTCTCATGTGTCCAGTAATTAGTACTCTCAGCGCCCTTCAGACCAAAACACAGTAATGTTTGCACAATACTGCTTCACGGCAGAATAACAGGCCCTGCAGTACTACCAACCTAGACAGATTCCAGCATAGGAATCTTACCAGTTAAGCTTTTACACTTCTGTTTGGCTTCTTCGTTCTTATTCAAAACTGTGTAATGACGTCACTAGAAAAACCTAAAAGCTTCTAGAAAGACAAGTAATATGTACGTACCTCCTTAACCCTCTGTAGGAGAGGCTCGAGCCAGTGGACGTTGCACTCCACGTGTGAGTCGAGGAACGTGAGCACGGGCGCCGTGGCAGCGTCAGCTCCTCGCACCCTGGACCTCATCAGACCCTCACGCTTCGTATTGCGGATCACGCGAACTTTGCGGATCGCGCGAAGGGACGCACCGTCCTCAGCTGTTTTGGAGAATAAGAAATAAAACTTTGTTAATGTGGTTATTGTTAACTAAATCGATTTAGGTGATCGTGGCATTTTGTTAAAAGGTTTTCATATTTTAATAATCATCATCATCATCATTTCAGCCTATCATTAGTCCACTGCTGAACATAAGCCTCCCTCGTAGATTGCGACTACAGTTTGTAGCTTTCATATTGAGGGGGTTTCGCCATAGTTGCCACGCTTGACAGACAGGTTGGCAGCCGCAGTTTATTTATTCAGATCTTCCAGGAAGATGCTGCTGCCCGCCTCCTGGTTTTCATTTCCCATCTGTCGACTTTTATGACACCCACGGGATGATAAGGGGTGGTCGATTCTCTTAAGCCGCCATATATTAAGGCATAGGTATTTTTCTTGAAATTTTACAGTTTCAGTATCAGACCGTAACCGTCTGGTATTTATGTGAGTATCTTCTAGAGTCTGCATCCTAGCCTACCTCCCATATTATCACATGAGCGTTATATCGGGCGCGGGTAGGTTACGTAAGGGCGAGTGCCACTATGTTTGCGCGTACACTTGTGGCACAATAATATATCCGGCGTAATTAATGTCTTCCGACAGTATTCGGAAGTTGTCGCTGTGATTGTAAATCGATCAATCAAAATCAATGAAATTTGTCATAACATCGTACATCAGAAGCCGGCGTTGCCACGCTCAGTACAACCGTGCCTTTGTTAACAACACAGCATACATTTTCATAATTCTCAAGCATTTTCAATGTATATTATATATTAATAAATTGATATTTCAATACGGAAATATCGAATTCGGAACACGCTTCAACCGAATGGGTGACGAACTCTTTTGTTTGGGGAATGTACAAGTACCTACACAATCTATTGAAGGCTTCATCTAAACGGCAAGGATAATATGTAGAAATAATGTTCAGTGAATATACCAATCTAAAAAAATTAAATGATAGAAGTCTGCCGTTGTGCGCGCATCACGCAAAAACTACTGGATAGATTTCGATCAATTTTTATAGTTTTACTTCTATGACACTTGGTCCTTAAATAAAAAATAAAATATTAATATATTTTCATCGATACTGATTTTATAAGTGCGAAAGTAACTCTGTTCCTCTGTCTATTTGACGTTTTCACAGCTCAAACATTGAACGAAACTTAACGAAACTCGGCACAGAGATAGCTTGCATCCTGGAGACGGACATTTTTATTCCGAAAAATCAATTCCTACGGGATATTTAAAAAACTATATCCACGCAGACGAAGTCGCGGGCATAACCTAGGTGAATTATAAAAAAGTACTGCGGATTTTCCTTTTTGCAGTCATTTTGGAGATATGTACTGATCTAAAAATCTATAAAACTATATTTTTTTGAGATTGGATATTCTCAGATCGAGATTCTCAGTAGAAAATCTTTTTCTAATTCCCTTTTTTTTCAGTAGAAGAAATTTCTAAACAAACATTATTGTGTGGGGAAAAATATTGGTATTACTTGTCTACTTTAACATTACGTTCCTCGATAATATACATAACGGAATACCAAAGTCCGAAGCGAAAGGCAAACACTGAACTCCTCGCTTTCAACAAGAGCGCGCTTCCAATTCTCTAATTAGCTGTGAAACAAAATGGAGTCTTGAAGCTATTGTTCTTCAAACAATGCTTGAAATTTAATAAGCGATTGTTGTGGTTTAGTTTTATAATGGTTCTGTTATTTATTATTAAATATAGAAGTCCTAGTAATACCGCATGACCACGTGGCTAAGTGGTCATTGAGCCTGACTACCACACTGTAGGTCCTGGATTCGCATGGGTTAGAATTCCAGCTGAATCTAACTTATGTGCAAAAATACAAATTGTTGATTGTGATTGTCCCCGTTTCTCCGCCACTGCATCCTTGGCCACGGATCCTTTCACATAAGAATCACTGGGCGGGTATGTAGTTCAGGGCGAGTGTGTGATTCTGCATTTGCGCACTCTCTCTGGTGGCACTAAAATAGATTTTTAGGGTCTGGTTGTGTTGTGATTGTTCTTGTGTCTCTGACACTGCATCTTAGCCTACCTTCGATCTTATCGCACGAGCGTTACATCCTCTGTGTTTGCGCGTACACGTTTGACACTATAATATCTCCTGCGCAGTTAATAGCTTCCGGCAGTATTCGGTTCCTGTCGCTGTTGTCTGGTTTGTATGGTTGGACGCGCTAATCTCAGAAAACAGTCCTTCGATTTGAAAAAATATTTTTGCATTATATAGCCTGTATGTTGAGGAAAGTTCTAGGCTTTGATACTTTATGCCACGGCCTCAAAGAGGCTGCACGCTGAGAACCAGACGTTACCGAGACAGGCAGGAACGGAGAGTGCTCAGGTAAGCGAGGCACAACGCCGAACGGTGGAATCATGTGGTCGGCTTATTTATGCGGGTGAAACCGCTAGTGCTGTTTTAAAATAAAAACAGCAATGTATATTCGGCCTCACGCGTCTTGAATATTACTGCTTTCAAGTGATAACAATTATGTGTAGTACGAGTACTTGTTATATTAGATAATTTACTTACGGTTATCGCTGAAGTCGTCCACGAGAATGATCTCTTTTATCAAATGCTCCGGACTTCTGTTCAGTACACTGTAATAAAAATATTATTATACATTTCGTATGCAAAGTAATAGTCTACTGTTTTACACACGTACCACTAAGTGAGTAGTTCGAGTCCAAAGCGTGGTAATTTTGCTTAAACACAGTAATGACACGTTTTTAGACGTATTGTGACTGTTCCATATATATGACACTGCGTCTGTGACCTTTTTTATGATTTTTCGTCAAACCAGGGGTCACGTATGCTCGGACTCGGGAGGATAAGAATGAATAAGTAGTGTTTGTTTGCACTGATATTCATAGAACTATATCCTCCGAAATACCTCGCTGGTGTCGCAAGAGTCAAGTTCTCGATTTTTTTTATATTGAAGAAAGGGACAAGACGAGCAAAACGTTCACCTGATGGTAAGTGCAACGTCTGTCCATAGCAATGCTGTGTCACCCGCAATATTTCTGTGTGGCACCACACTGCGCTCGTCCCTCTGAAACGTCAGTTCTTAAGTCTCATATGTCCAGTGATTGCACTGGTTCTCAGTGCCATTCAGACCGAAACATAGTAATGTTTGCACACTGCTGTTTCACGACAGAATAACTGGCCTGGGGTGGTACCTACCTAGACGGACTCCTGTATAGGAATCCTAGCATCAGTCTTGATTATAAAAATACATACCTGACAATTGTGCGCAGGAGTGTCGATCGCGCTTCATTGTGAAACGTTATTATGACACTGGTTTCCGGTAGATCATCGTCGTATTTCTTTAAGCGGCACCTTAAAAATAAGAGTATTGGTTAATTCGTTGCTATCGAGTCGCGATTACAATCCCTGCCGATGCCAATATTGGTTCAATATTTTAATTGTCCCGTATAAGTAAAGTTATAATCCTGCCTCTAATTTTATCGCATATTGTTTATTTTGATGGTTGTAAGATTCCTACGCTGTAATCCGCCGTAATAATATAAAATCTTTTTATTTTCTTTTCCTTTTTTTTAAAAAAAACGATGCCCCACAGTAGGATTTCTCCTGTGTCGTGGGTACGTTTTACAGACATAAATTCCACATGCACAAACCACCCAGACCCGGAACAACTATCTGCAGGCCATACAAATATTTGTCCCGTGCGGGAATCGAACCCGCGACCCGCGGCGCAGAAGCCAAGGCCTTAGCCACTGCGCCAACCGAGCCGACAATACTAGGTAGTTACTTATTTCTACTGTATTTTCCCCCATAACTCAGTCACCAGAGCTCCGTCCGTCAGTCATCTACGTATGGCATAACTGAGTAATAGAAACAAGTTTCGTATGCTTAGTGAAACGCACGTAGGCAGTCAAAATAATTTTTAGATAAGAGCAATAGATAATACGGCGGAGATTTAAATCCGAGACCTACTACTCTGTACTTAGACTACTGAGTCACGCGATTCTTTTTTTATAGAAGAAAGTGACGAGACGAGCAAATCGTACTCCTGATGGTAAGTGCAACGTCTGCCCATAAAAAATGCTGCGTCACCCAGAACAAAGAGTGGCACCACACTGCGCCCGTCACCTTCAGACATCATCTCTTAAGTCTCATATGACCAGTGATTACACTAGCTCTGAGTGACGTTCAGACCGAAACACAGTAATGCTACTGCTTCACGGCAGAATAACTGGCCCGGGGGTGGTACCTACCTAGACAGATACTTGCATAGGAATCGTACCACCAGTAAACATACATACACCATAGCAAATGTACATTTGTTTGCGGCGCCACACTGCGCCCGTCACACTGAGACATCAGCTCTTAAGTCTCATATGCCTATACTAGCCGTGACCCGGCCCTTCAGACCGAATTCCAGTAATAGTTCCACTCGACGGCAGAACAGCTGCGACTGCGGTGGCATCTAAACGGATTTCTGCATAGGAATCCTACCACCAACAATGTAACAGTCATATTTGTATGTTGAAACGTAAACACAAGTCTTTTTCTATGATATATTCGAAATATCAACGTCATAAATAATCCAATAAAGTTTGTTAAGATCTATCATAAATTAATGAAAATAAACCTAATGAACATTAATATTACACCTGCGTGTAATAAATTAGAATTAATAGCGAATAAAAAGCTGGTTGAGCTTCAAGGCCGGGCGACATTTTAGTCATAACTAACTTTATAAACACGTTGCCTAATACTACTACTTCTTGAGTATCGTGGGTGCGCTCTACAGACACATCTTTCTTTCACAAACACACAATCCTATAACTATTTGTTCCGTGCTAGGGATCGTACCCGCCCGTAGCGGAGAGCCAATCGCTAAACCACTGCGCCCACAGAGCCGGCAAACATTGTATTTTTATTTATTAGATAAAACTATGCCACACACTAGGATTTCTCCGGGTAGGGTACCGTTGCCGCATTTTATAGACTTAAACTTCCCATGCACAACACAACCAAACCCGAAAATCAGCAAGTTGTGTTTTTGCGCAAATGTTGGCTCCGGCGGGGATAAAATCCAGGAGTCGTAGTATCATTGTCATCATCATTTCAACCTATCACTAGACCAGTGCTGAACATATGCCACCCCCATAGAACAAAGGTTTGTAACTCTCCTTTTGGGGAGATTTTGTGGCAACCGCAATTTGTTTAGTCAGTTCAGAAGTTTCAGGAAGATGCTGCTGTCCATCTCCTGGTTTTCGTTTTCCCTCTGTCGACTTTTACGATACCCGCCGGATGAGATGGGGTGGTAGATTCTCTTAAACCGCTACCACACGGTGTATAGACGTCAGGTATTCTGACTACTAGGTTGCGCAGTTCTCAATATAATTCCTCCTCAAATAGCTCCTAGAAAAACTAATACTAGGGGTACACTGAAAGTTTTGCACTCTTGACAATCAGTAATTGTTCGAACTTCCAATCATATATTTCTTAAATAAATAATTAGTAGTTTAAAAAAAGGTTTGAAGAGAAAATCAGTTGTAATTTATTTTTAATCGCACATCGAGATTTGCCATTCGTAGTGAGCAGGGCAAAATCATCGCCCTGAAATCTTTTCGCGTTGACTCCATTTTGTCAACGCGAAAAATTTTCAGGGCGATGATTTTTTTATGATTTTAATAGTGCGCTTTCTCCGAAAGATTGTGTCCTCGTCTGCAAACTATTTTGGAGAGGGAAGCAACTCATCTCAGCACCGTGATACGGTTTGCCGAATTTGGTCGAGGGCTTGCTTCACTAAATGACGAAGGTCGTGAAGTTCGTCCTGCAACTGCGACCATTGACGAAAATGTGGTTATTGTTAAGCGACTTATTGAAAAAAACAGACGCATCACCTATGAGATGGTTCGGGAACATTTGGCAAATTCAAAAAAAAAATTCACACACAATTAATAATTAAGAAACTTTATTGTCGCTGGATCCCACATGAACTTACAGAAATCAGAACAGAAACAGGCTCGTGTCGATTAGTGCAAAGAATGTTGCTTGAGTACGCCCACGAATATTCCAATGCTGTTTGTGACATATGTCACCGTAGACGAAACGTGGATTTATTGTTTTGAACCACAGAGAAAGGAGCAGTCGTGTGAATGGGTGTTCGATAGCAAGAACATACCAACAAAATTGAGACAGGCGAGGAACATGGGAAAACATTTAATGGTTGCAATTTTTTTTTCAATTTGCGCGATCGCACTTGTGGATCGAATATGTGTCAATGCTAAGTGGTATACCACCATTTATTTTTCAATAGTACTTGAGGAAGTTCTAGAGAAGCGACCGAGAAGCCGAATCCTTTTGCATCATGACAATGATTCTTCGCACACAGCCAGGAAAACAAAGTGGTCCGAAAAGCTCTACCATTTCGTGACCCATCCTGCACATAGTCCGGAACTGGCGCCCTGCTATTTTTTTTCCTAAAAATCAAAGATTTAATGAGAGGTGACAATTTTCTGAACGCATAAGAGGCAGTGATGGTTTTCAATCAGCACGTGGAAAACATGCCATCAGATCAGTGATCCTCGCGTTTTCAAAAAAGTGTTCGACCGAATGAAGATAATGATTTTGAATTTAAAATGAAAAGGAGAATACTTTGAAAAACAATAAAAGTAACATTTCCGATATAATAATACGATACGCAAAACTTTCAGTGTGTTTCAACGTACTACGAGTGTATATCATTTGAATTGTGAATAAACTTACATAGCATTTCTTGTATCAGGTATGACTCTGTTGCTCGGCAGGTTGTCCGAAGCTGCCTGGTTGAAACGGTTCCGCACGTAAGGGTCGTTGTCCCTCGCCCCTCCCGCCACGTACCCCCCTTCATCGAAGTACGTCTTGCCCGTACTTCCCGTGCCGTAAGAGTCCTCGAGGGAAGCTGGACTGCTCTCTGTCTCCTCCACGTCTGCGTGTTGTTTTATTAGACGGAGAGCTATGTTTTCTTCCTGTAACAATAAGAGCGTTATAAAGCTGGATGTTATATTTGGTGGTATAATAGAAGTGCACATCTTTTATTTTATAATACACGAATGACCTGGGTTCAATTATCGGTACCATCACCACTACAATAATCCCACTACTAAAAGTAAAAGTACACTGTAAAAGGCTTTTTCTACTACTATTAAGCTTCGAAGACTATATCTTGCACCTTTAATGTTGCTAGGAATCCTATGTAGGAATCCGTTCAGGTAGGCACCACAGAAGGGCTTGTTAATCTGCCGTAAAGCAGTAGTGTTTAAATATTACTGTGTTTCGGTCAGCAGGGCACTGACATCTAGTGTAATTACTGGGCATGTGAGACTTAAGAACGATGTTTTTAGAGGACGGGCGCAGTATGGTGCGCAATGTTCAGGGTGTCACAGTATTTGATATGGGCAGACATTGTATTGACTGTCAGGTGAACGTTCTGCTCCTCTCGTCACTTTCTGACATTAAAAAAAAACTTTAATTTCATAGTACGCTTACGACCTGGTTTCAATTTCCGGTACGGACACTAAAATTATTTTACTATTACTGTACCTAAACCCGTTTCTACAACTATTAAATTCATATTACTATATCTTGCACCTCTCTTTAAAACAAACCGTTAATCCCCGGATCTCGATTAACTGTGGTTAGAATTTGCTAATGTTAATACTTTATGCGAGCCACTTATTTTACAACGCTCGCTTTAGAATTGTATAGTACGGGAGTGACCTAAGTTCGATCACCCGATGCCGTCGGCTCCTTTAATAATGCTCTACAGTTTTAAGTGCTGATTTACCACGTGTCCAGCTGTGAAGGAAAGCATAGTGGGGAAATGTCTAAGGAATAAAAATATTTTGAGGACATGTGAAGTCCGCCAACCCGCATTGGAGCAGGCGGCTTCTTCCCGGCATCAGAACCCTATCAGGAATGCGAGGAGGCTTGTGCTCAGCAGTGGGACATTAATTGGCTGTTACTTTACTCATTTTTAATTTTCATCAACAAATTATTATTTGAATTTAAAAATAATACCCAAAATGCTCTTATCAAAAGGTAATAAAGGAAATGCTTTGTTCGTAAAATTGTTCAAAAAACATTCCATCGAACTTTTCATACCAATTCCCGATTCATGAAATGCTCTCGACATCTAACTGTCTGAAATAATAAAGACTTCACGCTGGATTTCCACGAGTTCCACAGTAGAGCGCAAACGTAAAATGAAACATGTCAGATATGTTTGAAACTAGGGATGTTGCGATGTGCATGGATTTTCAATACACGGAGTTTTGAATTTCGAACTGAATTAACATCTTTTTCAAGCGATGAAAAGAAAATGATATAACGAACCAACTAAAATATGCTTAGATTAATTAATGATGACGTATTTTTAGGTTTAATTATGTTTTGCTTTCAGTTTTTCGTTCAATTAATAATAATCGCCCGCTAAAAGCACGATAATTGTAATATGTCTAATAATCGAATAAAATAAATTGAAGTGGCTAGTGGACCATTTTTTAAATGTTTTTTGTAAATAAATTTATTTACAAACGCCATTGTGTGCAAATATTTTTTTTATTTACAAACAACGGCAGTAAACATTACATTTTTTTTGTATATAAGTGACGACCGCGTGGCCTAGTGGTCAGAGTGCCTGACTTCTAAGCCGCGGGTCCTGGGTTCGAATCCCAGCCGGAGCCAACATTTGTGCTAAAACATAAATTGTTGGTTTTCGGATCTGGTTGTGTTATGATTGCCTCCGTGTTTCTGACACTGCATCCTAGCCTACCTCCGATCTTATCGCATCAGCGTTACATCGGGCGCGGGTAGGTTGGGACGAGTGAGTGCCTCTGTGTTTGCGCGTACACTTGTGGCACTATAATATCTCTCTACCGACAGTAGTCGGAAGTTGTCGCCGTGGTCGCAATCGGCTAGGAGAACATCATCATCACATCATATTAGTGTTTGCCACCAAGACATTTAGTGACAATTACATATAATACCTTGCAAAAAAAAAATAAACATAAGTAGTAACTCCACTATTATTAGCTAAATAAACATAAATAGTAACTCCACTATTATTAGCTAAATAAAGACTTTTCCGGGCCAAACAAAGCCGCCGCAGAGAGTGTGATAACTAATTCACGTAGCAACGGAATTGGCTTTTATGTAACACAGAAATAGTATTCATCTGAATATGCTTATTTTACCTTTACTATTGCCTGGTTTAGTTGCGTTATACTTGCCGTATTATCTGTAGAAGTACACCTAGGTAACTAGGGCTATCTTGGTATTTAAGTAAGCCCTCGGTAATTAGGGCTGTCTGGGTGTTTAATTATATCGAGAAAATGTTTTTAAAATAATCTTTTTTTTACATACATACATACATAAGATCACGACTTCCCATAAGGGGCAGTCAGAGATTGGGCACTGACTGCAAAAACAGATGACTGCCACAATCCACGTTTCACCAAAACAATATAATGCACTTGGTGTGATAGGTGAGCCCATCGCCACCATGCGATGTTGGGTGCATAGTGCAGTTTAATTCCTTACTCGCCTCTTACGAGATCCAATGGATGAGATGGAGTGGTAGTATTTTTTTAACGAGCCGCCACCACACGGCTTTTTTTTTTCTTCTTTTTTATCGAACATATAAATAAAGAATTAAGAAACAATAACTCCAGAATAAATTAAGAGAGCTTAATGACAAGTCAGTAAGCTATACACGGTGTCTTATTAATGAAATTTATCCAATGGCCGTTTATATATCCAGACATGGCCGTTTATCCAATGTCTCATAACTGGAGTATTCAGTTTGTCCGCTGACATGTTATGAATGATACCATTGTTTCGTTGAACACGGTGCAAGAGGTTATTCTCTTGAATCATTAATTAATCGTAATATTAAACGAAATATCATTGTCGTCTATTGATTAATAACCCTTCTCCTCCCGAGGGTGTCGGAAAAGTAGACAGAGGGAAAATAAAAACCAGGAAATGGGCAGCAGCATCTTCCTGGAACATCTGTTTAAATAAACTGCGGTTGCCAACCCGCCTGCCAAGCGTGGCAACTATGGCAATATCCCCCTAAAATAACTGGTACTAATTTTGTGACAATCAATGGGGGAGGCCTATGTTCAACAGTCGACTAGTGATAGGCGGAAGTGATGAACCGGAATTTAATATTACTGGAGGTGGGATTCATATTCAGGAATCCGTCTAGGTAGGTACCACCGTATGGTCAGTTATTCTGCCATGAAGTAGTAGTGTGCAAACATTACTGTGTTTCGGTTCGAAGGGCACTGACAGCTAGTGTAATAATCGGGCAAGTTAGACTTGAGAACTGATGTCTCAAGTTGACATTGTGGTGCCACTCAGAAGTGTTCTGGGTGACACAGCATTCGTTATGGGCAGACGTTGCAGTTACTACCAGGTGAACGTTTTGCTCACCTTGTCACTACCTCCTATAAAAAACACTCATGTTTACGTTTCCAATGTAACGCTTCATCAATAATATCCAAGAAAGGGTCTAAAGCATTGGCAGAGACTTTTGACTATCATAGTGTCACCAGACCAGAACCAGTAATTTGTGGGTTGCACAAGTACTAGCTTCCGTTCATTGGGATGCCAATCTAAGGCGCATGATCCAGTAGTCAAGTAGGCAGTCGTCCAGTCATTGTCAAGATACAAAGATATAAAAATCTTACAAATACTCAACGTCTATATTACCTTAATACCGTGCCGGTGTCGTAGAAGACGTTTGGCAGAGTAGAGTAGCGCCTATCTCTTTCCTACCGCACCTCGGTACAGTCTGTCGTACGCGACTAAGGTATTGTAGGGACAGCCTTTATTCGTGCAGAATAACACCATTATATGAAATGCTGGCAATATAGTTCCCGTAAGAATATTTTGACATGTATCAAAATGGCGGCGACCTGTCTAGTTCCCCTGAAGCGAAAAGTGGGCTACTTGTGTGGCATCTGCCTACCCTTATGTGGGAAAAATGCGTGACTGTATGTAATATCAATGTATGTTTGTATGTCTTTCTGTTGTAGATATATAATAGATCCAAGTCTTGAAAGAATTACTTTTTAAATGTATCCATTTTGCAAATAACCAATATGAACCTTGACATCTAAATACAACAGCAGCAGGAACTCGTTATTAATAGTAATCCGTAAACCAGTTATTGTACGTATTATTATCGGTTATACACACGGGTTAATAAGCGTGTGAAACCGGTAATCGCATCGTTACAAAGAAAAGTTCTAGGTTCTAGGTTATTAGAATCATCCGATGAATTCATCGAGCATTAAAATGCATATATTCCTTCATCATCATTATCATCGCAGCTCTCATTTTAAGGGAATTTTGCCATAGCTGCCACGCTTGGCAGGCGGGTTGGCAACCGCGGTTTATTTATTCAGATGATCCAGGAGGACGCTGCCCATCTTCTGGTTTTAATTTATCCTCAGTCGACTTTTACAACACCCACGAGATGAGATGTGGTGGTAGATTCTCTTAAGACGCCACCACAGGGCACACCCGGTAGGAAAATAATACCTTCGCTATATTTTATGTATTAAATAACAGGCACAATGAAATAAATTAACATAGCTATACTGAAATTTTGTCAAATTTGTTTTGAATTTAGTTAATAAAATCAGGCGATACTTCGCGGAAATCCATTAAAGGAAATAAAGTTAACTTGCTAAGATCCGCATACAAAATCTAAAATGCTGTGTATTACCTAGTTTTGAAGAGTACCGCCCGCCCTTCCTCAACAAAGTGCACAAGCAAACCAAAACCGCCACCGGAAGCCGCCATCAGATACCCTCCACCACTACAACACTACCACTAGGCAATACACACCACTGAAGTCGAGAACTCGACACGTGTTCTGTACGACAGTCAGCCGCTGAGAAACTCACTCGTCCGAGAAACTCGCTCGGCGGCTGACTGTCATAGAGTCAATAGTACTTGATAATGCCTCGTTTTGCATGCAGATCTAAGCAAATTAACTTTATTTCCTTTATTAATATTTGTCTTGGGTAACTGGCGTCTAGATAGCGTTGTTTGTTGCTGCCAAAGTATGCAACGCACGTGTACACTGCAGTAATACACTCGGCGTCAAAAAAATCGCACATCCGAAAAAAATAATTTAAATACTATTTTAACACAACAGGCCAATGGCAATGTTGTGGTTTGAGGGTATCATTCGAAAGGTAATTTCATTAGCTTTCAGGAATTTTAATTCAATTTTACTTTTATAACGAGACGAAAGAGAAATTAAAGAAAAAGACAGGGTATGTACAAATTTGCAAATTAATAATTTAAAAAAAACTTAATAAATACAAAAAAAGTTCTTAAAACCTAGTGTTACCCTCCCTTGCCTTGATAACGGCTTCCATGCGATCTTTCATGTACCTTACAAAGATCGCAACAGCCTCTTGGGGTATTTGTTCCCACTCTTCAAGTACCGCATCTTGGAGCTCTTGAAGAGTGGCTGGAGCTGGATCTCGAGCTCGTACGCGCCGTTTTAGGTCATCCCAGAGATGTTTTATTGGGTTAAGGTCTGGACTTCGTGCTGGCCAATGCATAACAGGGATATCGACCTCCTGTAAATAATCCCGTACAATAGCCGCGGTGTGGCAACGAGCATTATCATGCATTAACATGAATCTATCACCGACATAACCAGCATACGGGACTACATGTTCTTCCAGGATTTCAGTTATGTACCGACCAGCATTTAATGACCCTTGCCCACGGCCACCCCGAGTCCGGGAAACGCACACAAGTTCCGTTTTCCCGTCAACGGAAATGCCGCCCCAAAACATACACGAGCCACCCCCGTATTCGACGGATTCTTCGAAGCAGGGTTGTGTGAACCTCTCCCCCTGACTTCTGTAGACACTTCTACGTCTGTCATTGCAGTAGAGACAGACCCTCGTCTCATCAGAGAAGAGTACGGTCCGCCACTGTTCTAGAGTCCACTCACAATGATTGCGAGCAAACTCTAGGCGATCTCTGCGATGCTGTGCAGTAAGTTTTGGACCTTTAGCAGGGCTATGGGCTGTTAAACTCTTTTCGTGTAACCTTCTTCTTATCGTAGAAATACTCACAGATGTTCTCCGAGTTGATCGAAGCTGTTGTTGCAACTCAACAGCATTTGTAAAACGGTTTCGTAAAGATGTCGTAACGATGAAACGGTCATCTCTTTCTGATGTGCACCGTTTTCTTCCAGATCCCGGTTTTCTAACATAACCACCAGTCTGCTGAAAACGTTGGAACACCCGTCGAACTGAAAAACGGGACAGGTTCAACTGTCGAGCAACTCCCTGCGCATCCCGCTGCATAGGCAACACTTGAGCGCTTCTCAGAGCTGGTGTCCATCTTTACTTGTTCTTACTTGGTTATTGTCACTGTGTCCTGAAAGTCTAATACGACGGCCCTATTCATCGATCGACCTTTTATACCCTGGTGTGTAACTACGTCCACAAAGCATTGACAGTGTTTATTTTACGCTTAATGATAATGTTATGATTTCATGATTTTTTTTAATATGTAAGCTTTCAAACCCTTTCAACTACCAATTTATATAAATTAACTCGTTCTGCATTCCATTTTTCGCGCAAACCAAGAGGTGCATTTTTGCGCTAATGTATACCTATACATAGACATGCACTTGTTAACAACAAACACACAACCAAATTGTAACTGCTGTCCTACATGCATGGCTGTAAAGTACTTTTTTTATTTGATAAAGTGACGAAACGAGCAAAACGTTCGTCTGATGGTAAGTGCAACGTCTGCCTATAACAGATGCCTTGTCACCCAGAACATTTCCGTGTGACACCACACTGCGCCCGTCCCACTGAGACATCAGTTTTAAAGTCTCATATGCCTAGTGATTACGCTAGCTGTCAGTGCCCTTCAAACCGAAACAGTAATGTTTGCACACTATTGCTTCACGGCAGAATAACTGGCCCTGGGGTGGCACCTAGCTAGGCAGATTCCGGCATAGGGATCCTAACACCAGTAAAGTAAGTGTATTGTGACGGTCGAATGTGTAAGACACTTTTGTAGCTCTCACTCGACAAGTGCCTGGAGCGTAACGTGTGACAAGGAACTTCGTTTCAAAACAATTATGAGGTTTGGGACATAGATTCGGATTTATTTGTTGATTAACTGGGTGTTTAAAACTTCTTTCATAATTATAAAACTCCAAATGATAATTTTAAATTCAAAGCAGATTTTTTTTATAACCTTTTTAATTATTTCTTAAATATTCTGCTGCGGAGGGATGCCAAGGACAAGTTTAAGTTTGGCGATGTTTTAATTAGAAGGTATTTATTTGTCATTTCAAAATAAATTAACGTCAGTCATGGAATCCGACTGCAAAATTAATTATGTGTTTACTCCTAATTTTATTTTCATCTTCATCTGCCTGTACAAAGGCCACTGCTGAACCGAGGACTCTCTCCAGTTGGGAAGATTTTCTATAATCGCAGCGCTTGGCCTACGAATTGGCGATAGCAGTACCAGACACTAATCAACTTAGACGCTTGCATCGTCAAGTCTGCATAATTTAGGCCTATAATATTATAAATGAGGCCAAGCCATTTTCCTGGCATTTATTTCGACAGGAATGGGACACATCGCGGGAAACGTAAAATTGTTTTTTAAAGCAATTCACGCTCCGATTTCTCCTGTATGTCAAAACTATAATTATAACTAACCTGCCTACATAGCCATTATTTTTTTATGTTTAAAATAAACGACGCCGCACAGTAGAATTTCTTCTGTGTCGTGGGTGCGTTTGGCATATCATAAACTCTTGATCTCGATCGATAACATTAAAATATTGCAGTCGTAAAATAATGACCCAATATAATATAATCATTTCTGAGAGGGTTTTGGAGCTGAAAATAGTCCGCCACGCTGCTCCAATGCGAGTTGGAGGACTTCACATGTTCTCGAAATATTTCAATTCCTATTCTTTGTCATGGAATTATACATTTCTGTGATTTTAAGGCGTAGTCGTGGATAAATACTAGTTAAAAATAAAATTAAAACTCGCAATGCAGCTGTCGCACTGGATCGACGTTGCAATGGCCATCGTCCAAAATTATCGTCGAGCATAAATTCAACAGATTCATTATCATTATCACGTTCATGTTCATTACCTTTATTGCAATGTTGATATATAGAAAAATATCAGCGAAGCTAGTACGTTTTTTTAAGGATGAAAGTGACATACATACATACAGTATTTTTAGGAAGGGTTAGGCAGAAGCCACTCACGTAGCCCACATTTCGCCCTCGCGGGAAATGAGACGTGACGGGTGGCTTACCACGTCGCCGCCATTTCGTGACAAGTCAAAAATTCTTACTCCGTATTGCGTTCCGAGCAGAGTAGCGACAACATTGCACATTATGGTATTATTCTGCACGAATAAAGGCTGTCCGTATAATAACTTAGTCGCCTCTTACGACACCTCGGTAGGAAAGAGGTAGGTGCTATTTTACTCTGCCGGACACCTATCGTCTGAAGAAAGTGACGACACGAGCAAATCGTTTACCTGATGTTGAGTGGGGTAATTTTTATGTATGTCACTAAACCAAAGACTGGGACTATTTATATCGATTTTAAAACACCAATTAATTAAAAAAATACCCGATTGACGACCGACGGAGAAACCAAAAAGAAAGGTTATGTTTTTAACAGTTTATGTATGTTAGTATTTAAGATTGTTCGACGGTAGTGCCTAAACTACTCATCCGATTTTGATGAATGAGGTGTCAATCTGTTTGTTATTATGTTCCGGGTGACATAGGCTACACTTTATACGAGCAAAATCAATATGAGGAATGTTACATCCAACAACGTGAAGATTTTTATGCTATCGTATCGAGTGAGATGTCAAAAGAAAGTGGATAAAATTATAAGTACATAAATATAGTACAATATAAAATTTTAAATATCCCTATTATCAGTATTCTTCAGAGAAAACTTTCTGGTGCTAGGATTCCTATGCAGGAATCCGTCTAGGTAGGTACCACCGCAGGCCCAGTTATTCTGCCGTGAATCAGTAGTGTGCAAGCATTACTGTGTTCCGGTTTGAAGGGCACTGTCACAAAATAGCGGCGTCCCTTCAGCTTCAGCTAGCGTAATCACTGGGCATTTGAGACTTAAGAACTGATGTCTCAGAGTTGTGGATGTCACACAGAAATATTCTGGTGACACGCATTTGTTGTGGCGGACGTAACTACGTCAGGTGAACGTTTTGCTGTATCGTCTCTTTATAAATCAAAAAAATAGGTTTTTGGATTTCACCATCGTATTTTCGCACTCGACCATAACTTCTCTTAGGTATTTTTAGTAGGTATTTTGTTATCTATGCTTAATCCAAATAAGTATTGTTAAAATTATAGGGCGTATGTATATACATTAGTATGTATGTAAATACACACTTAAAATTTTTTACTAACTGTTTTCATCTGGGAGTAAGTAAAGTAAGTAACAGCGTATTCATGTCGCAATGCTGAGCAGGCCTCTCATTCTTGAGAGGGCAATGGAAGAGTCCGCCACGCTGCTCCAATACGGGTTGGCGTACTCTGAGGAATAAAGGTATGTCGTTGGCATATCTTTATTACTCAGAGATGCTGCTTTCCTCACGATGTTTTCCTTCACCGCTGAGCACGTGGTAAATCAGCACTTAAAACTGCAGAACAATTTTAGGGGTGCTGGCATCGGGGATCGAACTTAGGTCATTCGCGTACTTTTAAATTTAAACCGAGAACCCGTCTCCGGATCTACTACGTAGGTACTCGTAGGTATGTATTTAGTTATATATTTTTCTTTTCGTACGTATATAGATGTATATTATACTAGTATGTATGTTCCAAGTTATCTAATTTACTGCTTATTTTGTTACTTGATGCACCTGCTAAATAATACCCATGTGCCATCGGTTGACATTTGGATAATGCCAACCACAATTTATTAAGAAATCTGAACTGCTTTTATTATTTAAATAATTAACAAAGTAATTAAGTAAAATTATGCAGGACAAATTAAATTTTATAGCACACGGGTGAATTGCAATTCAAATGCTGATTTACAGTATCGTAATTTAGCAAAATATATATTATAAACGAAGTCCCGCCAGCCTACTAATCTACTAACGCTACTGTTGGTAGGATTCCAATGCAGGAATCCGTCTAGGTACCACCAGTGCAGTTATTCTGCCGTGAACCAGTAGTGTGCAAATATTACTGTGTTTCGGTCTGGAGGCCACTGAGAGCTAGTGTAATTATTGGTCATTTGGCAGATGACATTGCCAAGGAAAAGGGTAGCTACCCGCCAGTAGCATTTGTTATGAGCAGATCTTACACTTACCACCACGTGAACGTTTAGGTCGTCTCGTCACTTTTTTTTAAAAAAACCTCATTCTACGCTAAAACCGCTTCTAAGCGAATACTTTCCGATTTTAAAGAGCTTTAATACTAAAGCCTTTAGCGGAGCAGTTGACATCACCTACTCTGAGTTACGCGATATATACGGTACGTTAGTTACAAGTTGGTCATGCTTTGTTGACTGTACTCGTATCTTTACGTGATTTGCGATTCGTCTCGTGATCTTTAATGTGCTTGAACTAAACGCAAAACAGCTGGTCTCCTGCTCGTTATGCTGAATGATGTAAAACTTTGAGTAATTGTACATTGCAATTGAAGGGACGCTGCTATTTTGTTACGTTCTATTGTTATGACGATACAGGAGAAATCCAAGGAGTTTCTTACTAAGTTTTTTAAAATCAGCTTAAAGCAATATTTGTAGAACTTAATTTAGTTGTTTTTAGGGAAAGTGACGAGACGACCAAATCGTTGACTTGATGGTTAGTGCTCATAAATGTTGTGTCACCTAAAACATTTCTGTGTAGTACTGCACTGCGCTTGTCACCCTTGGGCTTCGGTTTTTAACTCTCTTAAGGACATTAATTACCTTTGGTAACAGTGACCTTTACACCGAAACACGGTAATATTTGCAGACTACTGCTTGACGGCAGAGTGACTACCACTGCTGGTACCTACTTTGACCGATTCCTGTATACCGTTACCGTTGCCAGGAAATTATATGTTTACATTTTTTTTTAATTAGAAGTTCACATTTTTTTTAAACAGCAGGAAGCGAAGTCGATTTTTCTTTAAGTCTTAATATGCTCTTGATTGCTTTGCGGGAATCCACTATAATAAAGGAAAAAAAGTTAATTTGCTAAGATTCGCATGCAAAATTTAAAATGGTGTGTATTACCTAGCTTGTGAAGAGCACCGCCCGCCCTCCCTCAATAGCGACAGAGTCAATATCACTTGATAATGCCTCGTTTAAGGGTAAAACACGTGTCGTGTTCTCAACTAGTGCAGGCTATTGACGGAGGACGGGAGGTGCTCTTCCATCCTATATGCAGTTTCACTTGAATCAGAGGCTACAAAGCTGAGATGCGTATTTTAATATTTATTACTCGTAAATATTAAAATATTTAATAAATGTACATAAACACTACTATTATCTAAGTAAAGTTATAATTACAAAATAGTAGGCAAACGGAAAAAAAAAATTACTTGCCTTTCACCGTAATTCATAATAAAGTATGGATAAACGGTGGAACGCCCTGGCTGATACTACGTCGGTTCTTCAAAGCTAGAGGGCAGAGTGGTAATGGTAAGTTTTCATGTTTTTTTATTATATCAAAATGTACGTAACTGTGTTTGCGTACAGTTAAGTCTATACCAATAACAGTTAAAAAGAATAATGAAGTGTCTCAGTAATTTAAAAAAAAATGATGCCTAATCATAAATGACTGTTTTAAGAATTTTTGTCTGTCTGTCTGTCTGTCTGAGAGTTTGTCTCAAATAGGCTCCAAAACGGCTCAACAGATTTTAATGAAAATTTTACGGATCAAAACAGGAATTTTACCTTAAATTTTGGTGTATGTTTCTTTTCGATATTGTTTCATAAGATAAAAATATTATTGTTAAGAAGATACGAGTATGAATATAAATATTTGTAATATAATCACGTCGGCGACGGCTTATTTTACGCGGATAAAACCGCGGGACACGGCTAGTCTACACTAAGAAGCATTTCTTGTACAATGTCTTTAGTCTATAAATATATGTTGTCACGCAGTCAGGTACAGTTTTCTCGTGTCGTAACTAGGCACACGCAAGCCCAAATTTTGAGCTGTGTGTGCTCATTCAATTACTACGCCTAATGGCTTTATATGCAAGGCCGTTTAATAAAGAATGGTAGCTATACGTGTATATCCTCTTACATATTTATCATAAATTAATAATTTCTAGCTTTTGTCTATACTTTTACTTCTTGCGTTGCCTAACAGATTATGAAACTATGCAATAAGTTCATCGATTGTTATTTGAGGTGTTTAAAACTAAACAAATTAAAAAATATATACTGTCAACCTAAGCAATCAAATTACATTTTTTATTATTTTCTAAATAGACCAATGCTCGGATCCAACCAGGTGATATTCGCATAAATCCGACACAACGATTAATTCAGCGGCCAGCGACAGCCTTATGCTAATGCTCGGTCGCGACGTGAACAAATCTTTCAACCAAAATCATTAACAAATATAGACGGGCGTTATTTATTACGTTAACCTTTCCTATAAAAAGTATTGAAGTTAGATGAAGTAAACAGAATGAGAAACAAGTGATCATCATTCTGTACCTGGGAGCTATTTTACCATAGCAACATTTTCATGCTCTCAGGAGTAAGTTAAATTAACGAATTACTACGGAAACAAGTATTATGTTAAATTCAAACACGAGTTTAACTGCATATAATTATGCCCTCAATGGTTGCAACTTTGTGTCTTTAAACGCTTAACAAAATAAAATAGTGTTCACATTCGTAAGTTCATGTCATAATTTGTTACTTTTACTAATAGAAGAATTTTGCTAAAATCTTTTTTATTTGGATGGACTTTAATTAAAGAGTTTGTGTAAATCGGGAACCTTGAGGTATTTCAATTAAATAAAGATTGCGTTAGTTCAACGCGAAACTACAATCTGTGCCTAGGTCATATAAGATCTTAGATAGTTTTTGAAGTTTATACTTTCAGATAATAGGATAACTCTCTAACTCTAACTCTTTCTTTTGATTTTGTCTATTGATCATGTTGGATTTGTTAGATCACGCTGATGCAAAATGCATTGAGAACTGCAAGTATCACATTAATAAGGGCGATACACAACTTCTTTTTTGCGGCGCGTTTATCGCTGTGACTAAGCGAGTGGCTTTTGCCCTATGTTTTACTGTTCGATCTCTGCACGAAACAAATATTGGTTTGACCTGCAGATAGTTGTTTCAAGTTTGAGTGCTTAAATAAAATTAACGTCTGATAACGCATCCACGATATAAAAGAAATTGTATTGAAGTGCATCGTATTTTAAAAAAAGCTGAAAGCATATATGCGATCCTAAATGACCTGAATGAAAATAAACAACGAAAAGGAACTTGTGTTAAAAATAACAACCTTGTCATTAATAATAATCCAACGAAAATAAAGTGATCAGTAATGGACAGCATGCGGCATAGACATTACTTATGAAACGACCTTGTCATTAGGCCTTGCGATTGAAAGAGCACACAAAGTTATAAATTTGAGTCTGTGTGGTGTTGCTAGATTAAAATACAAGAAACATGTATCTAACTCCGTGACAACATTTATTTATAGATTAAAAAGAAGATGAGTTTCTTAGAACCGTGTGGTGGCGGCTAGTTAAAAGAATACTACCACTCCATCTTATCCAATGGATCTCGTAAAAGGCGAGTAAGGAGTTAAACTGCACTGTGCACCCAACAGCGCATGGTGGCGATGGGCTCACCACCTATCACACCAAGTGCATTATATTGTTTTGGTGAAACGTGGATTGTGGCAGTCATCTGTTTTTGCAGTGAGTACCCAGTCTCTGACTACCCCTTATGGGATACAGTCGTGATCTTATGTATGTATGAGTTTCTTAGTGGAGAATTACCTGTTAAGATTATAGAAGGACTCACTATACATACTCTATTTGAGGACCCAGATTGATATAATTTAGAACGCTTAAACTAGGGTTTAAAGGATTCGTAGGAAAATGGGAACGCTAATGATTTCATGAAATTCTAAAGGAAGTCATTTTTTATAACAACACACACAGGAGAACAGCTATACAATATACACTATGAAATTATCAAAAAAAAGTAGTGGTGCCACACGAACACACGATCCAACCGACTTAGGGACCTTCAAGAAAAGAGCCTATTCCTTTCTCAAAGACCGGCAACGCATCTGCTTTTCCTCTGGTATTGTAGATGTTCATGGGCGGCGGTGATCACTTACCATCAGGTTGCCCCCACTTACATAAAAAAAACTGAATATGTATGCGGTGGAAAATTCTCCTTGGTGGTAGAACCTAAAAAACACTTCCAACGAAAATTGGTTGGAATAAGATATGTCGTGTAGTTTTTGAGATATAGAATATATTCGGTTACAGGTTATTCCTCACTACGGAAACTTTCACCGTAAATGATCCGACACGCGCTTCGTAGTCGTCGTTTCAGCCTATCACAAGTCCACTGCTGAACATAAGCCTCCTCTATAGAATGCCACAAAAGTTTGTAGCTCTCATATTGGAGGGATTTTGCCGTAGTTGCCACGCTTGGCAGGCGGGTTGGCAACCGCAGTTCATTTATTCAGATGTTCCAGGAAGATGCTGCTGCCCATCTCCAGGTTTTAATTTCCCTCTATCGACTTTTACGACACCCACGGGATGGGATGGGATGGGGGCCACACGACACTCGCTTGGTCGGTTTTCCTTACGCAGTTGCAACCTGGCCAGTGACTGTATAGTCTCTTCAGTTTGCCGATTAATGTTTTCATCTCTGTTTAATAATGTTCAACGATATATTGCTTTTTACGCAAACATCATCGCACACGTAATGATGACAAACCTGTGCGATCATTTCACACAAAATCCATTGTTTAATTATGACGTACTGACGTGAGAATCAAAAATTGTTTTTTCATTCAAATTTCTTTTACTATTTCAAAACAACACAGAATACTTAGTATCAGTATGAATGTTACTAAGTATTTTGTTTTGTTTCGACGACGGCGACGACGTTATGCTGAATGAAACAGTCGTATTTCTCTTAATATTTAGTCACGATATTCTAAATCACTGTCAAGCACATGGTAAAACTGTAGTAAACATTGACGCTAAAGAACTGATGACTCAGGGTTACGAGCGCATTGTGGTGCCATACACAAATGATTTGAGTGACACAGCATTTGTATTGGGCAGACGTTGCACTCACCATCAGGTGAACGGATTGATCGTCTCGTCTCATTCTTGCATGAAAAGAATATAACGAATGTAGTCAATTATTATGAAATTTACGGCGAGGCTCTCTACCGGAGTTTAAAATTAAAAATCTCCGAAACAAAGGAGTCTTCAATCCAAAAAGCCACCTAAATGTAAATTGCTGTCACAATCAAATTTTGCGTTTTCACGGAAGTATTGTTACTTGTTGCTAATTAATTTCTCGTGGGAAAGTAAAACTGGGGAGAAATAAGTATATTCCGGATAATGACGCAGTTTCTGAACAAAGATTTAGTAAAGTAGAAATAATTGTCGTGAAGCTAGCATTAAATGTTTTTTGATTACGCCGCTAACAGCTGTACTTTAGTGGCAGTACTCTGTTTTGATTTCTTTGTTTCTTTTGGGCTTACCATTAAAAAAACAGCAGTCATTAATCTTTTCTTAATAAGTGAATCGGGTTGATTGCTCTCATAGGCTGTGGGTTTAATTCACAGTTGTTTTCAATGTTAATTATTATTTATTATCAGCATCTAAAGAACCAAGTGCAGGACATAAGAGTCTCCCAAGATTGAAGGTCCTGCCGGAATCGCCGCGCTTGACCAGCGCTGGTAGGATTCCTATGCAGGAACGCGTATAGGTAGGTTGATACCCTTCTACCCCAGGGCCAGTTATTCTGCCGTGAAGCAGTAGTGTGCAAACATTATTGTAATTCGGTTTGAAGGGCACTGAGAGCTAGTGTTATCACTGGGCTTATGAGCCTTAAAAACTGATATCTCAGGGTGGCGGGCGCAGTGTGGTGTCGCACAGAAATGTTCTGGGTGACAAAGCATTTGTTATGGGCAGACGAACGTGAACGTTTTGCTCGATTCGTCACTTTTTCAAATAAAAAAAACGGTATGAAGACCGCAATTCCAGATACTTACCACCTAAGGCTGCCATTCGACGGTTTGAATTACTAAGGTCTGGAACATTGGAGTAGAGGATTCCGTCATCTGTTAGACGAAAAAAGTTACGGCTTATGTATCACTCTTAATAATGTTATGTTTTTTACTGAGGGAAGTGACGTGTCGAGCAAATTATTCACCCGATAGTTAGTGCAACGTATTAAATGTTGTGTTACAAAGAACAATTCTGTGTGGCCACACTACCTACCAAAATGGCGGTGACGTGGTTCGCCACCCGTCACGTCACGTTTCTCGCGAGAGCGAATAGTGGGCTACGTGAGTGGTCTCTGCCTACCTCTTTATATGCGAAAAAGGCGTGACAGTATATATGTAGTCAATAACAATTAAGTTCGCGTGCATTGAGTTAACAATTGTATTGTTTTATGGTTTCCAGCTCCTATACTATGAATTTGTAGCCAGCTTCCCGCCGAGTTACCACAACTAAAACAACATATCTATATTCATAAAAGTGTTCTTTATACTAAGAGATACTAGAAGTGAAAATAATTAGCTTTCGAGCTATAGTTAACAAATACTACACACTCTCCAATAACCTGTTCGCAACAGATTCACGTTATTATCTCAGTCTAGCATCTCTTCATCCTGTCTCACAACACTTTATTGAATGCTGTTTGAAAACGAGTTTCTTAAAACATTCAATGTTTATCGATAATGAATATCACCAATGCCATTTAAATTTACTCGCTATTGATAATACATGAACAAAAGTACCTATGATTTATTGGGTAATAATCTATACTAATGATAACGCTGAAGATTTTGTTTGGTTTTTGTTTGAACGCGCTGATGGAACTACCCGTCGTATACGAAAAATTCTTGTTGCAATTGAAAGTCCAATTCTTGAGGAGGATTATAGGTATTTAAAACCTCAGAAGCGATTTATTTTAAATGAAACGGCGGGTCAAACCGCGGTGCACAGCTGGTAAAAAAAGAGGTCTTATGTAGACTCATTTTTTTTAAGTTTGTCATGTTACGAGTATAATATATAATCACATGATAAAGATGGATATATAATAGACGTAGTGGTCGAAATTCAACAGTAATTCATGAAATATTTTAAGTTTACACGTTATTGAGATTTGAGTAATTATTAGATATATCTATGTATTAATACGTGAAGAGAAATCTTTGTGACCCTTTTTAAGCACATTGCGCGCACGGAGGCGTGTGAGATTTGGCATAGTTAAAGTTTGTATGTAGAAGAAGCGAGGAAGTTAAAATTTAAAAATAAAACACACGTGTCTAATTAATCGAATAAATTAAACATTAATTATTAACGTTAATTCTGTCATATCACATCATGTCAATCACAATATAACTAAGTATGTAAATAACTTTATGAGTAGCCAGAATGTATCTAAAAAGGCACGACTGGCTGTACATAGGAGGTAGTCTGGTCCCCACACTTATGTATGGTAGTGAATGCTGGGTTTGGCAGAAGAAGCATGAAAATAAGATTAATGTTGTGGAAATGGGAAGTTTGAGACGTATAGCTGCAGTTACTGTGATCGACAAAGTGAGAAACAGCGTGATAAGGGAACGTTACGGTGTGGTTGAAGATGTAGTGACAAAGATATAGAAAGGGCTACTTAGACGGTTTGGACACATAGAGAAGATGAATGAAAGAAGATCGACGAAACAGATTTTTGAGGCGAGAGTGAATAGGAAAGCCGATAAGGGTCGACTTGGGCGTATGTATCACGATCGACGACGAGCAACCGAACCGTGTATGAAAACGCTAATGAAAGCAGAAGAAGCGAAAGATGTGTGTCAGGATCGTAGCAAGTAGAAAGTTGTGGTCTCTGCCTACCCATTGGGGAAATAGGCGTGACTGTTTGTTTGTTTACAATTCATATTGCCAATGTGAAACACGCAATAGTCTCTCGCGAAACAGTCGTATTATAAAAATGAGTGTTGTCAACCAATAATTACTCAAACAACAATAACGTATAAACTTATATTTATATTTTTATAAAAACATTTATAAGATAATAGGATAATAAAGTTTTGCGCTCCTCATACAATGTGTAAAAGTATTTGTATCTATATCGAATAATATCATTTGTAGGTATTTGTTTTCGCTTGTTAGCCGACTTTTAAGTAGAAGGAGGTTCTCAATTCGACTGTATATGTATTTTTTTACGTGTGTTCGGACATAACTTCTTTGTTTATGAATTAATCAATCAACCAATTATATTGATTGTTTTTTTATAAGAGAAAAAAAATACGTAGGAAGAGTGGTCCCATACGATTTTTGCTTATTTTGTTACTAATTACTGCATGCCGGTTCAGCTATTATACTTACCCACGACGCTGTAGGTCGTGGGTTACAATTCTCTCTGGGTTATCGAGACATAGACATATTGTGTAAGAAAAGTTCCTACCACTTAATTCTTATTACATAAGTTAACGAAAACAACAGATCTTGTGTAGACGATAGGTTCTGGAAGCTTCCGAAATTAGTCGCCCGTAGTTAAATCGTTTCTTCATCTTACATATTTAAAATTGTTTTCTACTCTTTAAGCATAAAATCACGAACTCTAAAATACTACACAGGATAATGTCTTTTATCATTTTTTTTATATCACTTAACTGTAACAATCGTCAACGTATCGAAATGGTTTGTGGTGGGAAAAAGTACCTGCAAAAAATTACAAAACACATAGATTAAAATAAATATTTAAAAAAAATCTTTATAAATTTCATATAAAAATTATACGTCATTATTGGCAACACGCAGTGGTTAACGAGTTTTCTAAAAGAAGTACATTATCCTATTCTAATTATAGAACCATACAAAGAAACAAAAGAATAGTAATTAAAAATAAACTTATTATTTTTTGACCAAAACAGTTACTTGTAAACACGGCTTTAATTTTCATCTAATCAACCTATTATTAAAAACTTCGTTCGCCAACCCTAATTATTATGAATGAAACTGTCAAGCGGAAACCTCCGAGTTCAAGGAACGAATGAATGAATGACGTGCACGAGCATAACAATGATTAGCGTAGTCACAATGTGGTGCTTATGAAAGTGCAAGTGCATTGAAAACATTGAACCGCGTAATGGGGAGTAATTTTATGCGAGGAAGTGTAGTCATGCATGTCACTTATGATTATTACTATATTTTTAAATTAAGCATAAATTATTATGTAATATAAAGTGCGGTAATGAATGTAATTTATAATATTTATGATAATTTATGCTGAATAAAAAAATATATTGCAGAAATCTCTTTCTTAAAATCGTTTTAAAGATATTCATAATAGGACTCAAAAACCGTGTTTTTACCTTTATATTAAGAAACAATAAATGCACATCTTAATTGAAAACCAAGATAACTGACCCATTGTGGTGGAGATAAGTAACACATATGCTGGTAAAATCGACTTTGAGGGAGTACTGGTGGTAGGATTCCTATGCAAAACTCCGTTTAGGTTCTTCCATGAAGCAATAGTGTGCAAAGATTACTGTGTTGCGGTGTGAAGGGCACTGAGTATTACAGGGCATATGAGACTTAAGAACTGATGTCTTCGCGTGACGGACGCAGTGTGGTGCCAGACAGAAATGTTCTGGGTGACACAGCATTTGTCATGGGTGCACCATTTAGCTCATCTCGTCATTTTCTTCCATAAAAAAACCAAGCTGAAACAAGACCTCTTCCCCGAATCCATTAACTAATGTACAATAAGTATGATAATAAGTTTGAAAAATCAATTCGTAGTTTTTGATTGTATAAATACCTGGAAATTAAGAACGTTGCATCGAATTTTTTTTTCTAAATCATGATTTCTAATAGGTTCTTAGATAATTCTTTGGATTTGATTTGTTGAAAACGATTTTGTTATGTAAATATTCTTGCATAGCTTTGATTTGATGTCAAACTCTGTAAATTTATCTCATAACGTCTCTAGATAGTTTTTAATAAATAATTTTAGTTTCTCTAAATATATTTCATGATTATTATTTAGTTATAGTAGATAACAAATTATTTGCCATGTGGTAGCGGCTTAAGAGAATCTACTTAAGAGAGCTACAAACTTTTGTAGCAATCTATGAGGGAGGCCTATGTTCGGCAGTGGACTAGTGATAGGCTGAAATGATGTTAACAAATTATTGTTCACTTTACATACATACATAGAGTCACCTCTTTCCCAATGTTGTAGGCTGACACCACATCTATCCACTTGCTACGATCCCGACACACATCTTCCGCTTCATTTACCGCCATAAGCGTTTTCATACAAGTTCGTAAGTTGCGGGTACTTACGACGTGGTCTTTTTTTAAAACGATAAGGATCGGATCGTGATAAGTCGCATACGTCGACCCTCACCGAATTGCTTATTCGCACTCGTCGCGATCTCTTTCTTCAATGTTCTTTCTTCTATCCTCTTTATATGTCCAAACCATCTAAGCATCCCTTTCTCTATCTTTGTCACTACATCTTCGACCACAGCATAACGTTCCCTTATCACGATGTTCCTCACTTTAAACCAGACTTTCTAAACGCCGTTTACCCAGACTTTCACTTTACAGTCTATTTTAAGTAGTACAAGCAAAGTAATCGACGTATCTCAAATGGGACAGTAAGCAGAAGTTGGAATGGGCCATTCACACAGCTCGTATAACCCAATTGTTAGGGGAGAAATGTTCTCGAGTTAGAACCTCTTATCACAAACGCAGTGGAGGACAACCCCTCTAGATGGAGGCACGACCTCTATGGTTGTGTGGAACGTCGATGTATACAGGTGATATGTATACAGATGGCATAACTCACGGTTAATAAAAAAGAACATGTGTGCAGTTCACACGCGGTAGAAGTGAAACGTTCAGAAAACTGAGAGAGAATGAGGCGAATGCAGAGTATCAGGAGTAAGATAACTGTAGGGTTTATTTATTATAACATTCTTACCAACTTTAGAAAATATGTTACATGTTCTCCATATACTACATTACATATTATACGGACTCCAAGTTTTCAATGCTGTGTGGTGGCGGCTTAAGAGAATCTACCACCCCATCTCATCCCCTGGGTGTTGTAAAAGTCGACAGAGGGATAATGAAACCCAGGAGATGGGCAACAGCATCTTGGAACTGAACTGCCTGCAACTGGAACGCCTGAATAAATAAACTGCGGTTGTCATCCCGCCTACCAAGCGTGGCAACAATGGCAAAATCCCTCCAAAATGAGAGCTACAAATTTTGGCGACAATTTATGGGGAAGGCCTATGTTCATCAGTGGACTAGTGATAGACTGAAATAATGATGATGATTATGAAGTTTTCAATATCAACAAATGACACCAGTGGCTTATGTGACTAAATTATGAAATAAAATATATGAATTATGAGAATATTTAATCAATAGGTCTTTGAAGCACAGCGTCAATAACTGTTTATGAAAATAATGAGAGCCCTTTCCCTTGAATTGAAATTCAAGATAATGCAGCGAATCATTCAGATAGTCTACGAAACGGTTTCTAATCGGAAAGGACCATGTTAAGACCATGTACATGCTTAGGTTTCATCGACCTCTGTGCAGTGGGTTCGCAACTGTAGCGAATTAGGAAGTGTCAGATTTCGTCGAAAGTGGAAGTACGATTAACGTATAACGCGTGGTAATGCCACGCTCGCTGGGCGTGACGGGCGCGCGGCGTGAACGCGACAATTTAGGGTCTCGTAACGTAAACTTGTATGGGAAGTTTGGAGCGATGTGTAGTTTCTTCATTTGGAATCTTTAAATGGAATTATCAAGTGATTTAGAGAGTACAGCACAGTAGTAGAGTATTTCTATCTGAGAAGTTTCAAGTTCCATCCGGAAGTTTACCTTACCAGGCTTTTGCGCCACGTGTCGCCGATTCAATTCCGCACGGGACAAATTATTGTATGGCCTAAAGGTTGTTGTGACTGGTCAGAGTGTTTGTGCACGTGAAATCTATATCTTGCAGGAAAGAAAGTTAAGTTGCTTAAGCTAAGCAAATTAACTTTCTTTCCGTAAAGTTAATGGATTTCCGCAAAGTAACGCCTGATTGTATTAACTACAATCTATATCCGTAAATGCACCCACGACGTATGTGCAATTTTAGGCCAACATTCCTAAAAAGTAAATTGAAGTCAATCTCTAAAACAAAAAAACTATACGGATGCCTTACTAGCCGGCTTTGACTATGTGACAATCTAACAAGTTGTAATATGTGCAGGATAACTACTACAGTAGTATCGGCATAAACGCAGAACCATTCATCTTCTTTTTTATTGGATTAAGTGATGAAACGAGCAAAACGTTCACCTTATGGTAAGTGCAACGACAGAAATGCTGTGTCACCCAGAAAATGTCTGTGTGACATCACACTGTTTCCGTCACCCTGAGACATACGTCCTTAAGTCTTATATGCCCAGTGATTAACCTCACAGTACATCTGGTGGGTGGTGATACACATATACAGGTAATATCGAAGGAGGGGTCAGAAGCAGGGACAGAATTGCGCGACCATCACAATATTGTCCTAGCTGCAAATAAACAATTCGCATATTTTTGCAATGGCAGAAAGTGATAAGACGAGCAAATAATTCACCCGATGTCTGCTCAAATAAATTGCAATGGCAACCAGAAAAATAAATTTCAAGTTTCTGTGCAGCACGGTACGATACGACTTAGAGACGTTCACAAAAAGAGCCTACTCCGTTCTCAAAGACCGGCAAAAAAAAAAAGTAAAGTAACAGCCTGTAAATGTCCCACTGATTAGCACAGGCCTCCTCTCAATTCTGAGAGGGTTTTTGGAGCTGGAAATAGTCCGCCACGCAGCTTCAATGCGGGTTGGCGGACTTCACATATCCTCGAAATATTTCTATTCCTCGGAGATGCAGGTTTCCTCACGATGTTTTCCTTCACCGCCAAGCACGTGGTAAATCAGCACTTAAAATTGTAGAACAAATTTAGAGGTGCTGGCATCTGGGATCGAACCCAGGTTTCACGCGTTCTGTGAAATTCAAGGTGAGCACCAGGCCCCTGAGCTACCTCGGCTACAATTCACCCGGAATTCCTCTGCATTTACCATCACGTGAGCAGCATGCTCATTGGCCCCCTCTTCTATAAAAAAAATAAGTACCGTCACTCCCAGACATCAGTTCTTAATATATCCTGTAATTACAATAGCTAACAGTGTCCTTCAAATCGATACAGTAATGTTTGTACATTATTGCTTCACGGCGGAATAACTGGCACTGCGGTGGTACCCACTTTGAGCGACGCAAAGTAATCTTACATACATACATGGCAGATGCCACTCACGTGGCCCACTTTTCGCCCTCGCGGGAAACGACACGTGACGGGTGGCGAACCACGTCGCCGCCATTTTGGTACAAGTTAAAAAGTTCTTACTCCCCATTGCGTTCCTACGAGCAGTAAAGTGACAGAGCATTGTATATTATGGTGTTATTCTGCACAAATAAATGTTGTCCGTATAATACCTTAGGCGCCTCTTACGACACCTCGGTAGGAAAGAGGTAGGTGCTATTCTACTCTCCTGACAGCTATGGGCTAGTCTAATCTTACCAGTACAATTCAACCACTGAGGTAAATGGCTGATAAATATATTTGAGATATTACGTCATGGTATAAAATAAAGGATGAATTTGATCACCATTTCTAAAATAGGTAGGCATAAACAACAATTGCAATGTAAAACTTTTATTCAGAGATACTTCGATAGATTGCACACAGCAGAAATCGTTAATTACATTTTACCTTTTGGCATTTAAGCCTTATAGCATGTGAGTGCAGTTAATACCTGTTTTATGTGCCTGCATCGGCCTCTCGATAGTGAGCTTTCGAGAACTCTACTTAATTGAGCGAGAGGAAGGCCCCTTCGTAGTATTTAAATACGAAGCAATCAAATACGATGAGTATTCGGAAATATTGTATCAGAGTTCTTTTATATTACTCGCATCTAAAACTGTTAATGTATTACTGGTGGTAGGATTCCTTTGCAGGAATTCCACTAGGTAGGTTACACACCCCAGGCCAGTTATTCTGCCGTTAAGCAGTAGTGGGCAAATATCACTGTTTCGGTTTTGAAGGGCACTGAGAGCTAGTGGAATTACGGGGCATATGAGACTTATGCCTCAGGGTGACGGGCGCAATGTTCAGAGATATTTTTTCGTGACAGAGCATTTGTTATGGGCAGACCTTGCACTTACCATCAGGGGAACGTTTGGTTAATTTCGGCACGTTATCCAATAATAAAATAATAATAATAATTGTAAAAGGGGTTTTATTTAAATGTTTTATTGTTTTATATTATCTTATTTATTTTGTCTTTTTTATATTCATGTATATCCCAACCAGACGAGAAATCACTATGCATACCAAACATAGTAATAGAATCAACAATCTGCTCACGGGGAGTACTATTAGTAACTACTAGCTGCATCCACGAATATGTTCGCGTGGATAGTTGGATTCGCTGATACAGGTTACTAAAAAAACTAAGTGAATTATAAACATAACATATTAGGGGTTATATCAAGAGTTCTGCTGCTTTATCATAGATGGCGGTCTGAGGAATATTATCGATAGCAAAAATCATTAAAATTCGTGTCAAAAAGCTCTCGATTTAAATCTATTCATACAGACAGCCAAAAGGAAACTTCTATTTTGTATATAAACTAGCTGGTCCGGCAGATTTTGCCGGACGATGTGTCTGCCAATTCCGGTATGTGACGCGATTTCATTTCTGAATTAGATTTAAGTATGAAACTTTACAGCCACACGATCACAGCGCTACTTACCGGGTCGGATTTTGTAATTTTATGTTTTGGTTTCCCACTTAAATTTTAGTATTATATTAACGATGTGTTAGTGGTTAACAATTCTATACAGTTATATCGACGACGACACATTGGATAACCATCGTTACCAGTGATAGTATCCCCTGATCAAATTTGTGAATAACGCTTGGAACACTTGCCGTCGACCATGCACGGTGCTAACGGTAGAACTATCACAACGAAAGTGAAAGGAAACAATTTTGTGGTCGACAACAATTGGATTGTTCTGTATTCGCCAATCCTTTCATTCAAGGCGCATTGCAACGTTTCTTCATCTGCAGTGGATCGGTTCTCAATATTGCGATGTCTAATTGCATTACGCCTTTGATGTGAAAGATTATATCTTTTTAGTCACGGTATTTATAATCGGTCTGACAATAAAAAAATTACATAATGAAGCAATAATCAATCACAAATTTTATAACCTCACATAGTGAACATCTTCGTAGGCAACCTAACCGTTTGACTTACAAATGCAATAACGGTCGAAAACTCAATGAAAATTGGAGAACACTCGAAAAAAATGCTGATAAATTGCGGCGCCCGCACCCTTCTGTACAGCTAGCTGAATAGTATGCAATGAACGGACTGCATAGTTGAATCAACTGTCAGAGGATAATGAAAGAAGACAGAAAGAAATAAAAAGTAATTATTGTCACATAACTGTCATGCATTCAAAATTATATAAGTTTTGTATCGTCATGTATCACTGATCGTTGTATACGAAAAATGTATGAAAAATGTAACTTTGTTCATATTTTTTTTGTTGACATTTTTGTGATTCTGCTATTCGGGGCGGACACAAATTCAACAACTTAAACATCTGTCCAGCCGTACTTGAATTAAAAATTGTGTTACTAACACGAGTTTGTTTTATGTATATGTATTATTATATTATTTATAATCATATGTAGATATTATGATTATAATTAAATTGCATAAAAAAATTATTACTTTGCTTAGTATATTAAAATTATCTTCGTGTTTTGTGAATCAATTCATGTTAAATACAATCCACGATTTCTTAATTCAATTCAGAAACGTACACGAAAATGTATTTAAAAAAATATATGAAAAAAATTGTCTTATACACATGTAGTGCTTTGTATGCACTACATGTATATAAGACAAGTTTTCTTTACTACGCCGATTTTCTCACGATTTTCTAAATTCTTGTCTAAGCCAAATCAGGAGATTAAAGTCTTGACGCAACAACACTATGATCACAAAATTACGTTAAAGAGATTAACATTAGTCCGGTCTCGAATGAAATAAGAACCGGATCTTATGTCGCAATGGCGCCGTCAAGGACGTGCTACTGCTTTCACAAAATAAATCTTACGTCCGTTGGTTATACAATCCGACAATTTATACGCATGTAGCAAATTAGCTTATTGTCCAAATCGAGTGAAAAAAACAGACAGTTTTATGGAAATATAGCCATTAGGAGTAACCCGTTACGTCCAATGGTAAACAGCAAGCTGAACTATTATTGGCAATATATGATAATATGAAAATTTAAATAAAAATTGCTAATATCTAAAATATTTAAATAATGTGTATATGTGTATTTGTTAGACTTAGTTGAAAACATTATTCCTTATGTAAATTTGCATCTATTTAAATGATCGGCTACGACGATGAGTGACTACTCATGAGCATCAAATAATATAAATTAAAAAATACAGTGAATTTTAAATTATTACATAAATAATATTATGGATACTCCACTCGCTCATTCATTTAAGAATATGAAAATTAACCTAACTAACCTAATATATTTTTTCATTAATCCAAAGTTCTTGCCCACTTGACATTTTTGCAGACCGTTTTATTACTTTTTAAAAATAAGAATTTGTGTCAGTGTGAAATTTTTGAGAATAGGTATATTGACATACGAGTATTTGTTCATAAATATAAGATTCTGTAAAACAGATAATATAGGCAATAAGTTTGTCATCATCATCATCAGTCATTTCAGCCTATTACTAGTACACTGCTGAACATAAGCCTCCCCACAGATTGCCTCAATTTTGTAGCTCTAATTTTGGAGGGATTTTGTCATATTTGCCACGATGCCGCTACCATACTGCCAATAAGTTACTACTCAAACTTAATAAATATGTATATGGAGGAGTTATTGTTTATGTGAGGGTGGATGTTTGAGCGAACGAACATAAGAATGGATTGAAGAGGAAGGATAAATGTTAAAGATTGAGTACGGCATATGGCCGATTCTAGCCATGAAAGGGTTGAAATTTTATTTAGTATTCTCAAGAGTTTCTTCTAGAATGTCGATACTACACATATAAAAACTTCAGTTTTTTGTTTAATATTATCTATAAGTGATCATAGACGACCGCGTGGCCTAGTGGCCAGAGTGCCGAACCTGACTTTTACGCCGCAGATCCTGTCGAATCCCAGCCGTAACCAACATTTGTGCAAAACACAAATTGTTGGTGTTCTGGTCTGGATGTATTGTGATTGTCCCTGTGTTTCTGTCACTGCATCCTATCCTACCTCCGATCTTATCACATCAGTCTTACACCAGGCGCGGGTAAGTAGAGAGCTCTATAATATCTCCTGCGCAGTTGATAGCTCTCGACAATATTTGGACCTTGTCGACGTGGTCGTAATCGACCAGAAGAACATCATCATCATCATCAAGCAATCATTAAATGTAGGCCGGCTTATGTTTTGCGTCTTCTAGGAAGGTCCTGTATTCAGCAGTGGACTTATGACAACCGCGTGACCTCTATTCTATGCCGCGAGGCATGGATCCCAGCCGGATCCAACCTTTTCGGTAGAAACCCAAATTGTTGGTTTTCTTTTCTGGTTATGTTTTGCATGTGAAATGCCGCTCTGTAAAACGCAATTAGATACAAGAGAAATCCTATTGTGGAGAATTTTTTTTACAAAGAGAGTCTGGTGGTAACAATGACGAAATAACTGTTACAACATCGACGAAAGAATGTTGGTAACATAATTATTTCTTTCTAGAATAAATGTTTTAATTACAGAACTATGTTTTGATTAATGAATATATTATGTCATTGCGAATGAAACAAGTTAATTGGCGGAGAATGTTTTTTTAATTAAGTATAGAAAAAAATATTAATATATTTAAGTATCGATTTTACCGAAAACGGTTTTATCGTTACAGCAGCTAATTCTCATCAAAAAAATATATAATATTAATTTATAAAAAAGACGTGTCCAGTAGAAGGGAACCCTTAAGGAAACAAAACACAGAGTATCAGGAGTCGGATAATTGTAGGGTTTGATTTATTATAATATTGTTACCAAGTTCAAAAATTAAATTAAATTTTATTCTACATATTACATATTATACAGTCTTCAAGTTATCAACTTCAACAAACGACGCGGATTTGTGTTTGTGATATGGTAACTAAACTTCAAACTAAATTATGAAATAAATGCTTTGATTTGAATTTGATCAATATATCTTTGAAATACAGCGTCAACTATTGTTTTGATCTTATTGTCGAGCTAATGAGAGCAAAATCTACGAAAATATCGAAGGTTTGAATGAATTCGAATATATAAATATCTATAATAGGAAACTCTGTATCCTGTATTCTGTCTCATTCTCTCGCAGGCAAATTCCTAAAGATGTATATGTTAGTCTCTTTTAGTTTTTCGTGTCATCCAGTTTCAAATCACAACGATTCTAAAGAATCTTTCACTTCAATAAATAAATCAGTTAATAGGCATTTTATTGCTTCTTTACTTATCTTAGCTTACTTGTCATTACCTCGGACCTCATCGCCCCTACGCATCAGGTGGTATTGAGATGTAACATTAGACTGTTCGCAATTTAAAAATAAACTAAGCTAAACATAACCTCTTACCCCCTGTGTTTCATAAGAATCAACTAAGCGAAAAGCTAGGCATAGCTTTCGACACATGATGGAATAACCATCTAGAAAATGCACTGACTGGTGACGAGCAGTGGTTAATACTGGTGGTAGGATTCCCATAGAGGAATCCTTCAAGTTCGATACACCCCGGGGCCGGTTATTCTGCCGTGAAGCAGTAGTGTGCAAAAAATACTGTGTTTCGGTTTGAAGGGTCACCACTGGTTATATGAGACTTAAGAACTGATTTCTCAGGGTGACGTGCGCAATGTGGTGTCACACAGACATGTTCTGGGCGACACAGCATTTATTATGGGCAGACGTTGCACTTGTCATCAGTTGAACGTTAGGGTCGTTTCGTCACTTTACGCAATAAATAAATAAAAAGAGTGAGGTATCTGGGACTGCTACCACCAGTCCATCTGCCAAGCGTGGCGATTACGGCAAATTCTCCGTTATTAGAAGACATATATGTCCAGCAGAGGACAATTAAGAGATTAATGATAGTGATGTCAGAAATTCATGATATTCAATTTCATAATTGAACTGGTCTCGGAGCTGTATTTTTCAAGGTTCGCTTATCATCGAAAATCAACGTTGTGGTTTTAATTGCAACAAAATGCTGAGGTATGACCTTTTCGACATACCCCGCGACGTTCAAAATGTAATAAATGATAATAATGTTTAATTATAGCATTATGAATCCTTCAGTTGCTTTTTTCTGATTGAGCATGTTGTTTTATATGTGTTGGTAGGTTTATGCCGAATAAAGCATTTCTTTCTTTCTTTCTTTTTTTTCTTAAGGTAGTCGTAATAATTGGCGAATTGTCGATCGCAGTATGATACATTTATAGACGGTGTTAACCGTCACTGGTTGGGATTTTTAAGATCTGGCGATCTTACGGCGATTATTCTACCACCTGTGACGTGTATGACTATGGAATTTAGTTTCTGGAATTCTTATTAGTTTACACTTATGAGAACGGTTGGATTTCGAGATTCTCTTACACCGCTACGACACTACTAACCATTGTTTTTATAATTCTACTAAAGGGAAATTTTCTCATAATGTTTTTTTATCGGTAGTTACATAATAAGTCTGTTCTTAGTGTTTATTGTTCTGGTATAGGTGAGGGTATTGTATGTTCAAGATTCACGGGGACGTCTGTCACAGTGTTACTACCACGATCTGCTCATCTCGCATCACTATTTCCGTAAAAAATTGCTCTGAAGATCATTATGAACATATAAAATTATTGGTAAGGTCAACCGGGGCAATTGCGTTATATTTTTTACACACACATTTTTAATGCCGCTTAAAGTTTTGGTTATTGAAGGATTAAAAATGCTATGGTGTAAAAGTATTTTAGGTCTATCTGGATACAAGATGAATGTGTTAATTTCTTTGATAGCTTGACATAAAAAGAGCAAATTGCGTTTTTTTATTAAACGGGAATTTGTGACACATTTACCATTTCGGGCAAATGCGTCTTCATTTAATGAACATTAAATGGGTTAGCTTTCAGAACTGATATCAAGATATTGTGTTTAAGATATAGTTGTCTATTAGAATTTATGAATATTTATGAAAAATATGAAATATTCAAGTGTTAATAGATGATATAATAAACATGGGGAAAATGCGTCTACTTTTTCATAGACACATTTATCCTCTGGAAAATTCAGAAGTGCTCAACTTTTTACATGAAAAAGCTTAATAATATTATTTATATTATAACAGCTCGTTTTTGTTGCGACGTCAGAGTTGGTACCGTAGTAAAAGTTATTCATACTCAATAGCTGAACATCCTGCGAAGATTTGGTAAAACACCTTGTATTTTTTTTACGACATCACGTTACCAATCTAGGTAGAAGTAATAACATAGATCAAAATAAAAATTTATAGAATAGGCAGGTAAGCTTTTGCTCTATATACTGATGAGAGTCGATATTTTCTAAATATTTATCGATATCGTTATATTTCAATATCACCATAGTGGAACATGCTCGTCACCTGAAATATAAATTCGAACAAAATAATAGTAAACAGTAGTACTCTTTATATAATGGAAAAAAAATTGTTTTTATCACATCAATTTGAGATATACTTAATTAAGTATATGATTGTACTTAAAAATGAACTAAGAAAAAGGTTGACGATCACTATTATCGGGGCAAATGCGTCATACAGACGCAATTCCCTCAAAAGAGTGTACGCATTTACCTCAACAAATCAAACCTAACCTCAAAACTTTCAGTCGTTAAATTTCAACAATCAAAGCAATTATAATAAAAATAACTGTTTGTACATATAGCCAATAAATATTCTTTACGTGCACTATTAAATAGAAATGGATAAACGGTAAAAATACTAATTTAATAAAGCTTTTGTCCACTCACGGCACGAGACACGATTTCACAGAAACAATGTGATTTTTAAAATGGCTCATGGTTGGGATATTTTTCACACAATGCCCTCCATCGATATTTTATATAAAAAGTTTTCATCATCAAATAGATTTCCCTAGATTGCATATGGTGTTATAACGCAAGTAGTTTTCAGTAATCTCGAATAAACGCAATAGCCCCAAAGACGACAATGCCCCGGTTGACCTTACATCTTATTAAACGAAAAATATAACAGTGGCTACATGCTAAAACCTGCGTTCAATAATTTCAAGTAAGTTAAATAAATAGATATTAAACGCGATATTAATACGCTTCGTCGTATTAACATGACCAAACCTTTATGTACTTACGTCACGAGCGTCGGCGGTTACATTATAGTGAAATCTCGTCGCAAGGTGACAAGGTCACGTTTACAATTCAAGCCGATTTTTGACATACATTTCATGTCACGGCCAATACTTTAGGTGAGCGAAGTAATAAATAATGAAATCGTTTTATATATTATATAGGAATAGCATTAATAATGTTCGTTTCATTTAAAAATACATTAGTATTCGCTTTATGTATTCTGAATTAAGTTATTCATTTATGTTTTTTATTGGAAGTGACGAAACGAGCAAAACGTTCACCTGATGGTAAGTGCAACGTTTGCCTATATCGAATGTTGTGTCACATTTCTGTGCTGACACCACACTGCGTCCCGTCACCCTGAGACATCAGATGTTAAGTCTCATATGCCCAGTGATTACACTAGCTTACACAACAGCGCCCTTCAAACCGAAACACGGTAATGTTTGCACACTACTGCTTCACGCCGGAATAACTCACCGTGGGGTGGTACCTACGTAGAGGGACTCCTGCATAGAAATCCTATTACCAGTAATAAGCCAACGACTTTCGAAGTCTGGTTGTGTTGTGCATATAATTTATGCCTGTAAAACTGCACTTACGATACAGGTGAGAAATCCGAGTGTACATCGTAAAAGAACAAAAGTAAGAAAGTGGAAAGGAAATGTAGTCTCGGAATCCATACAAATATTATAATCCATACTTATATTATAAATGCGAAAGTAACTGTCAGTCTGTTTGTTACCTTTTCACTCCTCAACCGTTGAACCGACCTTGACGAAATTCGGCACAGACATGCATCCTGTAGGCGGACATAGGGTACTTTCTGTCCCGGAAAATCAAAGAATTCTTCCGACGGGATATTCAAAAACCTAAATCCACGCCAACAGAGTCGCGGGCATCAGCTAGTTTTTTTTTATTCGATAAAGTGATGAAACGAGCATAACGTTCACCTGATGGTAAGTGCAACGTCTTCCCATAACAAATGCTTTGTCACACAGAAAATTTCTGTGTGATACCACACTGTGCCCATTACCCTTAGACATAAGTTCTTAAGTCTCATATACCCAGTGATTACGCTAGCTCACAGTGCCCTTCAAACCGAAACGCAGTAATGTTTGCACACCACTGCTTCACGGCAGAATAACTGGCACTGGGGTGGTACCTACCAAGACGGATTCTTGCATAGGAATCCTACCACCAGAGAATGAAAGAGAATGGCTAATATGTGTAAGTCTTTATAAAGGTGTAATTTTCCTCTTTTATTTATGTTACTTATCAATGCGATAAGCTTTCAGCCTGCTTACGAATTTACCGTAGTAATAATCTAATTTGCTTTTAAATGGCTGTGCTGGCACTTGCGACTACTATTTTAGTTGTGATGCCGACTAAAATCCACACTAATGTACTTATTCTAAATTAAAAATGCGAAAGTGACTCTCTTTGGCCCTCTGTCTGTTCGTTACCTTTGACGATTCATCAGCTAAACGATCTTGATGAAATTTAACACAGAGATAGCTTGCATACTGGAGACAGACATAAGATACTTCTTATCCCACCCAGTAAATCAAATAGTTCCCACAGGATATTAAATATGCATATATCCACGCGGACGAAGTCACGGGCATCATCTAGTCTATTATATGTCCTTTGCTCGGAGTAAGTGCGAGAAGTTATGTCACTGGCCTGAAATCTTTCTCTATTTCAATCAATTATAATAACAGCCAATAATCGTATGCTTATTTTTTTTATCAGTGAACAATAAAAAAGCATATTCGACACTAGAATAGCTAACAAAAATCTGTAATTCCATTATTTTATTGAAGAAAGTGGCGATCAAATCCTTCACCTAATGTGCTGCGTTTGGCAATTAAAAATACTGTGTCATCCAGATCGTTTTTTTACCACGCCGTGTTCTTAAGTCACTTATCTACAGTAATTACTCTAGCTCTCCGTGCCCTATAGACTGAACACACAACAATATTTGAAAACTATTGCAGCAGAATAACTGGCTCTGCGGTGGCAATTTAAACTTATTTTTCCGTATATAAATAAAACTAATTTTACGGATTTTATAAGCGCTTTACTGCTCTCACGGTTCCGGGAGGACTGTGGTGACAGATGCCCTGATATCATAGCTAACCTGGGGTACAATCAGCATTTAATTGTTATTTTTGGTCCGATCTAATAGAGAAGATGGTTGGGTACTACCCACAGCTTGGGATCCTATAATTAAGAAAATTAATTCTAAATTCAAGCATACCACTGCAAGACTTAAATACTTAGTTAGCTCTTCTGCAAAGATTGAACCAAAAATAATAATTAAATGCGGAAGGTACTCCGGGTTAACTATGAGATCAGGACATCTGTCACCTCAGTCCTCCCGTGACCATGTGTGCTGTAAAGCGCTCGAAACGTCGGGTTATTTATAGCTAAAATTAAACGCGATAAAATCCGTAAAATTATTTTAATTTAAATGTGTAGTACTTGCGTTAATATAAGAAATCATTACTTTTCCCTAATTAAAAAGTAAGCTAATATTTTAATAACAAACTAAATCTGAAGAATCCATCAAACCATTATCTATTATTTAGCACAAGTAAACAAATCGCTAGTAGTTATTATAAAAACAATACAGTTTATTTTATAGACATTTGTGTTTATTTAAAGAGCGAACAGAAAGTAGTTTCTGCTATTATGAGCTTTAGTCAAGTTATTTAATGAAGTCTAAATTAATACCAGTGTTATTGAAGAATGTTTGAAGGTCAATATTCAGTGAATAGGGACGAGTTTATGAAAGTAACACACGACATTTTCTGGTAACACACAAAAGCTTATCCTTTATCCGATAATGATTCCGTTGCAATATTCAAGTCACGGGTAAATTATTAGTTTCCAAAACACCGAATCCAATAATTAATAACGAAACAATTAAATATATACAAGTTCCGGATGGAGTTTGAGGTCGCACACTCAACTCGCCACGTTTAATATATACACCGTTAGTTACACTTAAAAGGACGCCAACATACAAACCTAGAAATAAAATTGTGACGAATTTATAAAGGAGCGATGGAGGAATTTAATAAAAAAATAAAATAGAACGCTTTATTGGCAATAATTGCGTTTTCGCTTCTCTTTCACTTACAATACGAATAGATGCGTTATATTTGATGTTTAAGATTGAAAGGGTGGTCCTTACCCCAGTAGAATGACCCTTTTTATTGAAAAAAGTGACGAGACGGGCAAAACGTTCACCTGATGGTAAGTCCAACGCTTGCACATAACAAATGCTGCGTCACCCGGAACATTTCCGTGTGACACCACACTGAGCCCGTCACCCTGAGACATCATTTGTTAAGTCTTATATGCCCAGATTACACTAGCTCTCAGTGACCTTCAAACCGAAAGCACAGTAATGTTTGCACACTACTGCTTTACGACAGAATAACTGTCCCTAGGTACCACACCTACCTAGATGGATTCCTGCACAGGACTTCTTTACGAGACTACCAGTATCAATTAAAATTTTATTTTAATTATAGATTGTAGCCTTAAATCTCATAGTATGCGAATGACCCGAGTTCGATCTCCGATGCTGGGATCTCCATAATTGTTCTACTAATTTTTAAGTTATGATTTATCAAGTGCTCGGCGGTGAAAGAAATGTCAAGGAAACCTGCAAGTTTGAGGAATGCAAACATTTCGAGGACATTTGAAGCGCGATAACCTGACCTGTGCTCAGCTGCGGGATACGAGTATTTATAGGCGGTTACTGTACTTTTCTTAATGTACTCTTAACAGTTTCTTTTGATACGAGTAATATAACAAAACTATCAGAGTTTTGTTGTATTACTCGCAATATTTCCGTATACTGATCTACGAGTATGTATCGTACTTGAACACTGCTAAGGGGTCGTCCTCTTGCTCCATTAGCGTTGTAGGGTTGTCGAAAGCTATCGAGAGGCCGATGCAGGCTTATAAAACAGTTATTTACCACAAGTACATGATGTGAGGTTAAATGCTAAAAGGTGAAATTTAATTAACAGTTTGTGTTGTGTGCAATCTATCGAAGTATCTCCAACCCTCCCAGAAATGATAATAGGACTTAGCAGTGCGATATATTTTGTAGACTGTTACATGATTGATTATAGGCTTTGGTTGGTACTGGTGGTAGGATTTCTATGCAGGAATCCGTCTAGGTACTACCATACTACTAGGACCACCAGGGTCAGTTATTCTGCCGTGAAGCAGTAGTAGTTGCGGTTCGGTCTGAAGGCACTGAGAGCTAGTGATTATCACTGGGCACAGGAGACTTAAGAAGTAATGTTTCAGGGTGACGGGCGGGTGGTGTCACACAGAAATGTTGTGGGTGACAGCATTGCTTGTGGGCAGACGTTGCAATTATCATCACGTCGTTGCTCGTTTCGCCACTTTATCTAATATAAAATGAACTACCAGCCCACTAGCTATCACATCTTTCAAGTTACAGTCAGTAAAAAGGTCAACGAGATCGTCATACGATACTAACTACGAAATCATAAATCTGTCGTACATATCACCACTGGGTTTACTATTGCGGTTATTTTAAGAAAACTTCATAGAGGGATGTCTATATTTAGAGCATCTCAAAGGAATACATATAAATAAATAGAATGGAAATGTCTGCCTGTGATGTTTAAAATTTAGATTTTTAAAATTCATAATGTATTAGCGTGATAAAAAACTTATTATTCTTCTCAATCTGTTAATGCCCGTGTAGCCGTGGTAGCTCAGGGGCCTGGTGCTCGCCTTTAATTTCATGGCGATTAACCTGGGTTCGATCCCCGGTGCCAGCACCTCTAAAATTGTTCTACAATTTTAAGTGCTGATTTACCACGAGCTTAGCGGTGAAGGAAAACATCGTGAGGAAACCTTCCGAAAACCGACCGAGGAATAGAAATTTTTCGGGGACATGTGAAGTCCGCCAACCCGCATTGGAGCAGCGTGGCGGATTGTTCCTAGCTCCTCAACCCTCTCAGAAATGAGAGGAGCTGAGAGAGGAGCCTGTGCTCAGCAGTGGGTCATTTATAGGCTGAAACTTTACTTTTTTTTTACTCCAACTTTTGCCTAGATTGATTCCTATGGAGGAATCCGTCTACCGCAGGTCCAGTTCTTTTGCCGTCGAGCAGTAAGCGTGCAAACATTACTGTGTTTCGGTCTGAAGAAATATTAATGTTACCTACATATAGTCAAGCCTTTTTCCCATATACGGGCAGAGTTACAAATGCATAATGAATTTAATGCTATTATTATGCAATAATTTAGTCCCTCTTTTGACACCTCGGTAGGAAAAAGGTAGGCGCTATTCTTCTTTGCTGGACTTTTATCGGCTAACTGTTAGGTAATCTTATTATAAGAGTATATTATTAATTATTATTAAGTAGACGTTGCATGCGAGTAGCAGATTCAGGTGAGTGATTTATTAGTTTTGTCACTAGTGGCGGCGTTGAAGAATGGCGGCAGATTCTTTTTCCATTTCATCCACCTCAGCAGTGTCGCGTGTTAACTTGTTCTGAGTAAATAGAATTATTTGTGTAATATTTAATCTCTTGTCTCGATGTTGTTTTAAAAAAAGAAGCGATTCACTCTTCTTTAGCCTATAGTATTTGTCAGAACAAATCCAACGAGACCAAGCATTACGTAGGTATCTCGCTAATTTCCAGAGTTCCTATAGCCAACTTCCGGATTCATCAGACCAGCTCTATGGTACAATATTATTGCATTGTCACCGAAGCAACATGGGTACGCCAAATTTCAGCTCCATGGGACATAGGAAAGTAGGTCAAAATTGAATTTCAAGATTTGAACTGGAAATCCATACGAAGTAATGTAATAAAATATTACTGAAACACTCACACACACACTTGCATACTCTTAATGGGAACTGCGCAGTAAGTTGCTTCCAATAATACTGATTGTTACTTAGTGATACAAGTGAAACCTAGAAGTCTCTACGGAACTCGTTCCCGGCAAAAACGGTTCTGAAAGTGGGAACGGGTTTCGAAAGTTAGCGACAAACTCGATAAAGATTTCTAGTCACGATCTAGACCTCCTGATTGGCTAATTCTAATTGTAGTGATATAATGGAATATACAATTTCTCGTGGAACTGGTCACTTTCAATTTAAAGTAATATTACATCATTAATCGAAACTGTGTTTATTCTGCAGTGCTAGTTATTATACCATCAAGTAGTGTGCAAACCTTATTATGTTTTGGTCTGCAAAGCACTGTAAATTGGTGTCATTACAGGGCATATAAGACATTTTTTTATTGGATAAAGTGGCGAGACGAGCAAAACGTTCACCTGATGGTAAGTGCAACGTCGGCCCATAACAAATGCTGTGTCACCCAGAACAACGAGTGGCACCACACTGCGCCGGTCACCTTGAGACATCAGTTCTTAAGTCTCATACGCCCAGTGATTACACTAGCTCATAGTGCCCTTCAGACCGAAACACAGCAATGTCTACACACTACTGCATCACGGCAGAATAACTGGCCCTGGGGTGATACCTGCCTAGACGGAATCCTACCATTACCTCAGGGTGACCTCAGTCTCAGGGTGACGAGCGCAGTGTGGTGGATGAACACAGAAATTGGATCTACTAAGAAAGAATATCCGGTAGATCCACACCTTCAAAATGTAATACTTATAAGAGAAAATCAATCTCACTCAATCCATCGCGCTAGCCAATGAATCTATAGAGAGCGATACGTATTTAAATTTTAATAAATTCCGCAGACTTAGACGACCAGCGCAATAATTAAGCAATTTAAAAGCGCATTTGCAAAACGGTGAAGATTTATTATACACGCCTACAGTGTAAATATTTATACCTACTTTTACGATTCGGTCAAGTTTTAACGAATTTATTGATTTCCTATGAATAGATTTTGATTGCGTTACGTAAATCATAAACAATACCAATTGATTTAATAGAAGTGTCTGTCTGTGATTTTTCGTATTTTCAAGTTTTAACATGTTATTCTATGCTAAGCTAATTGTTCATATTAATGTTATAAGATCATTGTTATTAAAAAAAATCATCAGTTTTGTTTTCGTTTGTTAATTAAAACAAAAATCAAGAAATCGTTTTTGTTCCCCCCAGAACCTCCTTTGAGGTTCATTAACGTACCTAAATGGCACGTAGAAAAACACCCGGATCAACTGTCCGTAAGTCATAAAAATATTTGTTCCGTGCGGGAATTGAACCCGCAACCTGTTGCAAAGGAGGAATAGTTCAGCCTACCCTAAAAAAGTAAAGTTTCAGTCTATAAATGTCTCACTACTGAGCACAAGCCTCCTCTTATTTCTGAGAGGGTTTTGGACCCAGGAAGAATCCGCCACGCTGCTCCAATGCGGGTTGGTGAACTTCACATGTCTTCGAAATATTTTTTAATTTCTCAGACAAGCAGGTTTCCTCACGATGTTTTCCTTCACCGCCGAGCACGTGGTAAGTCAGCACTTAAAATTACAATTAACAATTTTAGTGGTGCCGGCACCGGGAATCGAACCCAGGTCACTCGCGTTCTATGAAATTTAAAGCAAGCGCCTAGCCCCTGAGCTACCATGGCTCTCCTAGCCCCTGATCTACCATGGCTCTCCTAGCCCCTGAGCTACCACGGCTCTACCCTACCCATATATAATGCGGAACGGCATTAGAATTGTACACTCTCACAAAGCTGACTCAAATTCCAAGAATAAATACTGTTAAAGTTAAGTCACAGATCTCAAAAAGACCTAACGTAACGCGTGTCTCGAAACAAAAGTAAAATAAAAACCGGGCAAGTCCGAGTCGAAACACGCACAGTAAAGGGTTCCGTACTGGGAAATAAAGTTAAAATATTATTCCATAGTATTTCTTAAAGACACTGTGAATAACAAAATTATAGGGTAGGTGGTAGGATTCGTATGCAGGAATCCGTAAAGGTAACCCAGTAATTCTGCCGTGAAGTAGTAGTGTGAACACATTACTGTGTTTCGGTTTGAAGGGCACTGAAAGCTAGCGTAATCACTGGGCATATGAGACTTAAGAATTCATGTCTCAGGGTGACGCTAAGCTCAAAAAAATAGCAGTGTAACATATGTCCCATATTTCAAAAACGACATATCTTATTCAAACCAATTTTTGTTCAAAAAGTTTTGTTGGCTCTATTACCTTAACTTTTTTTTAGAATCTTCCACTGCATACTTGAAAAGTTAGGGTTAGGGGAGGACACAATCTTTACGATCTTAGAAGGGTTTCAACATTCATCATTATTTGCTAAGATAAAATAGTTATTTTGAAACATCTCTATCATTTTTTACGATAACTCACACGCTTGTGAGTTTTTGCAATTTGCTTTTTTTTCAGTTACATGGATCCTGTGCTACACCTATTTTTTCTCGTTATTACACTTCCTTATAGTAAAGCGTTTTCATAAATAGCACCTTCCTTCAAAATTTCATCGAAATTATAAGGGTTTCGTTTTTATTACCTAACCCTAAAAGTAACGTGCAGCGAACAATTAAACATTATTTACATTGCCACGGTTCTGACGCGGATCTCGAATATTAAATATATTTAACTACTTCTAAAAATGTGAAAGTAGTAATTTCTAACATGATTTTGTAGCAATAAAAGAAAAAACTAAAGGTTTGTTTATATTAACAACGTAACGAAAATGCGACTTTTTGACGACGCGAAGTATTTGAAATATTATAATGAAAGTTACCAAAGTCACTATTCATAACGTATTCAATTATAAAAAAAAAAAAAAAATTATTAGATCTTTAAGTAACTTTTGGTAATCAAATATAAGTAATATATACAATATATAATATACACAACTGTACAGAATTACTTATTATAAAAAATAATAAATAAGTCTGTACAGTTAGAACAGAGACAGAGATTTACTGGTGGTAGGATTCCTATGCAAGAATCCGTCTAGGTGAACGATCAGGTGAACGTTTTGCTCGGTTCATCGTTGATCCAATAAAAAAAAATCAATATAGTTAATTAGGGAATTTCATATACAAAAATTTAACAGGAATCCCTTTCGAACCGAGAGAGACTAAGATTAGCATCTCGATGGCCCTCCTTTCTGATTTAATGATCGGACATATTTACAGGCCTTTTACTAATTATATGAAGTGTCCTGTTCTTTGAAGATTTGTGATATACCTTATTAGCTTCCTCCTTACTTGGTCATTGACCTATTTATATTTTTAACAAGCGTCATAGAACGTATTTTTTCACATATATGTCGTAAGATAATTGTTACACAACCGTCTCGGTAGGCGTAAATGGACGTAAGGTAAAATATTATAATAATAAATATTTATCTGTATTTCACCAACTACTATGAATATATATTATATATTTGAAACGCGAATAGCGAAATGATCAAGGGGACATCGAAATAAGACGTTGTATGATAAAGCCCGCCCTTCGACTCCATCTCCATCTCCTAGCATAGGCTTTTAAGCATTAGTAAGAGTGATTACCAGGAATATTAGTAATGTTTAACATATTACTAGTATTCTTTTTAATTGCTGAGCGACATTTTGCAATAAAACAGTATAACTGGTTTTCAATTCACTCAATACACCATGCTATCTTATTATTGTAATGTTATAAATAGTTTGTGACGTTTACTGTTTAATCGCATTATACTGGTTACTTATTCTCCTGTTTTTATCATTTACTTTGATGTTTTTTTAATGGAATATAAAATGTTTCTCTTGACGGTCAGTGTCATCCCTTTTTTATTGGATAATGTGAAGAAACGAGCCGTTCCCATTCCTCTGGTATTGCAGACGGCGGTGATCACTCACCATCAGGTTATCTGTCACCGCAGTCCACCATGACCATGGGTGCTGTTAAGCATTCGAAACGTCGGATTATAAATATATAATATTTATAATGTATTATAATATTATATATAATATTTAATAATATATATATATAATAACCATAAATACTTTAAACTAAACTCGATCATCATCATCATCATCATTTCAGCCTATCCAGTCCACTGCTGAACATAGGCCTCCCCGAATGATTGCCATAGTTTGTAGCTCTCATTTTGAGGTGATTTTGCCATAGTAGTCACGCCTGGCAGGCGGGTTGGCAACCACAGTTTATTTAATCAAATGTTCCAGGAAGATGCTGCTGCCCATCTCCTAGTAAAAAAAATATCAATTTAATTAAATTTGTAATATTCGCATAAATATAAGAGAACATTACTATGTTTTGGGTCTGAAGGGCACTGAGAGCTAGTGTAATTACTGGGCATATCAGATGACGACCGCAGTGTAGGTGCCCCAAACACAGTAATGTTCGGGGTGACGCAGTATTTGTTATGGGCGTAGCACTTAACATCTGGTGAACGATTTGTTCGTCATGGTCTCCTCTCATTTTTGAGTGAATACTACTAGAAAAGTGTGAGTGATTCAGCGCGGGTTGGCGGACTTAACATTTCATCGAAATATTTGTTATTTGACAGACCTGCAAATTACATCACGATATTTTCCTTCTTTGCACATGCATGTGGTAAATTAGCACTTGATTTACCACATTGCGGCTTATAATTTCAATGGTGCTAAAATCCTAAGTTAAACTTAGGTCACTCGCGATTATGAAACTCAAGGTGAGCGTTCAGCTGAGCTTCCACGGATTTTATTGTCGTTTTTTTTTTTCTAAATGACCAGTACATTATCTATTGTTCCTACTCGCAAGAGGCATTTGTCCAGTTGTGGATTCGCGCACAATTCAAATTCATACGCCCGGCCCCTAATTCATTATCAATCTACAGAAGTTTGATGGTTTATCACACATTGCCGCTTAAGAGAATCTACTATCCCGTCTCATCCCGTGAGTGCCGTAAAAGTCGACATAGGACAAATGAAAACCAGGAGATGGGCAGCAGTATCTTCCTGAATTAACTGTATAAATAAACGCCTGCCTAGCTAAATGAGAGCCACAAACTTTTGTGGTAATCTATGGGGAAGACTTATGTTCAGTTGAGGACTAGTGATAGGCTGAAATTATGATGATGACTAAGTAAATTCTAAAATTATTTAGTTTCACAATTTAAACTATAATCCCGAAGAGTTACTTAATCGATTTTTGATGATTTTTTGTTGGTAAAGTGACGAGACAGACATTTCTGTGTTGCAACACACTGCGTCCGTCACCCAGAGACATCAGTTTTTAATGTCTCACGTGCCCAGTAATTGCCCTATCTCTCAGTGCCCTGCAGAAACACAGTAATGTTAGTACACTGCTGCTTCACGGCAGAATAATTGCCCCAGGTTGAACCAACCTAGATGTATTCCTGCATAGGAATCCTACCACCAAAAGCGGGTGCAGTGTGGTGCCACTCAGAATTGTTCTGGGTGACACAGCATTTGTTATGTGCACACGTTGCACTTACCATCAGTTGTACGTTTTTCTCGTCTCGTAACATTATTCAGTAAAAAGTCTGTAGATTATCTCACATATTAAATTCTAGGTCAAACGTTGTCTGTGCATGTTATGAGTATCATAAAAGAAAAAGTATGTAACCGTGTCAACGCCCTTCCGCAAAGCATTTACATAAAAAATGCGGTAGCTGACATTGACGCTTCTGAAGTTCTTCGTGCATATAAAGCTACGTTAACATTCCTCAACTGCGGGAAGGTTTTAGTTCCTCTGTCTATTTGCGAGTATATTTACTACACAGTAATAGTCTAATCAGATTCAAATGCTTATCCTTTCAGGGAGTTACATTCGACAGCTTATTCTTATATTGTATCTTATCTATCTATCCTTTTCTGTCTTCTTCTTCTATCCATGCTAATACTATAAATGCGAAAGTAACTCTCTCTGTCTCTCTGTATGTTTGTTATCTTTCTACCGCTCATCCGTTGAATCGATTCCGACGAAATTCGGCACAGCGATAGCTTGCATTCTGGAGACGGACATATGATACTTTTATCCCGGAAAATCAAATAATTCCCACGGGATATTTAAAAAACCTAACCACGCGGACGTAGTCCGGGCATTGGCTAGTCTTCTACATAAATAAAGTTTAATGGTATTATAAAAGATCGTCACTTGAGAACGGTTCGACCGATTTGGCTGATCTTTTTTTGTTGTTCGTAATTGTGAGGACAAAGTTTTCATGAAAGAATTTTTTTTTTATATCCACCTGAAAAGTCGGAAATTTGGTTGGTATTGTTGTATTCAAATCTCAATATAAAAGCATCATACAGTAAGACAGTTCGAATGTCACACATGTCATACTTAAAATTGTTTTGCTAACCGCACTTCTCATTTTCTTCATTAGTAAATTGCACCCGTGCGAAGCTACATACATACATACAGTCACGCCTATTTTGCATAGGGGTAGGCAGAGACCACATCTTTCCACTTGCGACGATCCTGACTCACTTCCTTTTACTTCTTCTACTGTCATTAGCGTTTTCATACACGCAGTTCAGCAATGGACGAAAAAAGGTGTCGTAAAAGTCGTGCGAAGCTGTCTCTGGTTAAAAATCAAATCAATATCAAAACAATTCGCAAGCAATTACTGGGCACAATATGCCGTCAGGCAAAAGTGTGCAAACATTGTAGTTTTACAATTACAGGGTATGAGACTAAAAAACTGACGTCTCGGGTGGCATATGTGGCATAGAGAAGCTTGTCAGCTTCTCTATGCCACATAAGACATGTTCTGGTCGGACACACCTACATATCGCGTGATCGATAACCTACCTGACCATTTATTTGTATAGCCTGTATAGGTTGTATATATATATATTTTCAGGGTGTTTGTGCATGATCAATTTATGATTAAAAGGCACAGAAGAAATCCTGGTATGGAGCCACGTTCTTTAACGCAGAAAATAGGAGAAGTAAAATAGTTAACGTCGTAATTGATGTGTATTTAAGATTATAGACATACTAGCAATACCATTACTGTTGCCAGGTGTCCCGATTTGCGCGGGAAGTCACGATTTTTAAGGGTCTGGTGACACGTCCCGATTCACCCTTTATTGGAACGCCAAATGTTCCGATTTTTCACTAATCTCTAAATTTATCCAGTTAAAGGTTTATTATCTTTGTTTCTTGTACGAACCAATTGTAATATAATATTTAAAAAAAAAACTGACCGTCCGTCCGTTACTTTCTGTTCGAAATTTGATACACTGGACTTGGCAACACTAATTACAATGCCTGAAGTTAATTGATCCGACATCATGCACCTTCAATACATAAGAAATAATAGTACGATAAGAATATTGCTAGTGAATTTTTTTTTTCAAAAACATTACACGAATTACATCATTTATACGTTGGTAAAGTAATTGGATTCGACATTGAACGTTTTAGTAGGATCACTTTGAAGCGAAGCGGTGCTAAAGCGTGAACGGTGACCTAAATATAAAATCCATCTTGTTGTTCATTGCACTGCAGTTATTTACGGGCGTGAGTAAGTGTATTGTTCAAACGACAATGTTTTATCGAGCCGTTTATTTAATTATACTCCGAGTATCGGATAAACAGACATTGTTTCGGATGAAAGAAAAGAGTGTGTCAAGAGTTTGTCAATTATAATGTACTTAGCGCATGCTACTTTCGGAATTAAAAATTAACAACTGAAGTGTTTTCTCTATGCACTTTTTTGTGCATATGAAGGGGACTTGTGTTCATGAGTGAAATAGTAATGGTTTGAAATGATTGTGATTAACTGTTGAAATTAAAAAATATACCGAAAAAAGTAATTTTGAAATTCATTGTCTTGTTGAAGGTAATTTCATCATCATCACTTTAGCCTATCACAAGTCTACTGCTAAACACAGGTCTTGAGCCAACTGCATTCATCGACTTTCGAAAAACCGTGCAGGTCGTCGCTCCATCTAGTGGGGGCTAACTACTAATACTACTGCGCTTGCTATTTCGAGGTTGCCACATCAGAACCTTACTAATCAAATTTTTCGGATTTCTTTTAAAACAAAATTAATAGCCTAGAAATGGCGCGATCTTGGACACGACTTACACATATGACTCACATAAAAACCTAACCCATGACATTTAAATTTCCTTAAGAGTTACTTAATATGTAAACTGCCACAGATACACAATGCAGTTATGAAATGTAAAGACAATTAAAAGAACAGACAATCCGTTGGTTGAAAATTTCGCCGGGTCCCGCGACACAAGCTGTGCTTAGTTTAGTAATTGGGGTTATCTGTGTTTATAAGAGTTATCTATGTTATGTCTGTAAATGTAAGTTTATTAGTAGCAACAGAACATTAATTAAAATTTTGGTAATTAAAAAACTGGCCAACGCATGTCGGACATGCACTGTGAACGGTTCCGTAGTGGAGAGCGAGTAACTGAAAATATTCAGTATGTCAAAAATACCCTACGTATATTTTCGTTGAGTGTTTTCCAGGTTCTACCGCCTTATATATCACCAACTATTGACTCTAAAATAGTTATTTTGAAACTTCTTTATAACGTTCAAGACTTATAACGATCTAACGATACCTCATACGCTGATATGCATAATATATTTTATTCATCCCGTAGTTACAAGTATGGTGTGCCACCCCTACTTTTAATTATTGTAATTTCACTACCCCATTGCATAGAGGTTCATAAAAACACGTTCCTTCAAAATTTGTAGTAGTAATGTACTATATATAGATGAAGTTTTCTATTATTTTACTATTATATTCATTTTACTTGGAGACTTTATTATTATATTAAGCCTCCAAGAATATTTAGGGTTCCGTTTTTACTACGGAACCCTAAAATTGATACTTTGCCTAAGTTCTTGATATCTTGTTAAACCGAGAATATTTTGATAGATGTCGAAGCTAATATTTACTTATTAATTTCAGAGTTATATATAATAAATAAGATCTAATTTTTTTAGAAATTTTAAGTAATATCCATTCAACAGAATGATAGAAAATGTTTTTACATTTTTATGTCTGTATAGGTAAGACTGTAAAACAATATTTGGAACCCACAAAATGATATTAATTCGATTAAGCGCTATCTAAAGGAATGAAAGTGAAAGTCAAGTTCGAAAGTGAATTTATACGAATGGCTCACTTAATTTTATGTAGCTTGATTAACTGCCGAGTGCTTTGTAATTGATAGCATATCATTGTCATAATGTATACGAAGAAAGTGTTTGATGGTTGTGATCCTACTGGCCGATTTTCGACTACTGCGACTTCCAAATACTGTCGGGAGCTATAAACTGCGCAAGATATTATGAGTTCGTGTAGAACAGAAAGACACTTCGTCCTGATCTAACGGTTCGCTCTAAGGTAGGCTAGGATGCAGTGTCTGAGACACGGGTTGCTTGTAGATTGGTTGTGGTATTCTTACACTTATACTTATTAATTAATTAATTATTCTTACTTTTTTCGTATTTAATTTGACGTACATTAATTTCACATTCACAACACAGCCAGACCCGAAAACAGACTTATGTGTTTTTACACAAATGTTAGCTAATACTGGGCTTGCAGCTCAGCAGAAGCAGAAGTCAGGCACTCCGTCCACGCGGTCGCTTATTACCTATTTATTGTGTATTAAACGATTACAAAATCATATGTGTTAAACAAAAGGTAATGTCTTACACTAAATAAGCCGAGATCTTTATAAATCGTTGTAATTAAAATTTATTCTGAGGTTACACTTATATTGTTTAAGATTTTAACTTGTTACATTATTTGATCACCACCTTTTTCATCATAGCTTGTTCATAGTCTACTTGTTCATAACCTATCCGAGATAATTATAACACCATCTGTCAAAAGCCATGATTTTTGACAGGACTTTACCTTAGTCGAGTCTTACGACACCCATGGGGAGGGACGAAAACAGTCGTAAACTTTTTCCAGTATCAAGTAATATACACTGGTATGAATATATATCTATATATTTAGATAAATAGCAATCTTCAAGCAGCAAGACTTCTAAATCTAATCTATCGACAGTAAAACCGAAGATTCGTTGGACTGATGGAGACAAAATAAAAGTACAATTCTGGTCTTGATTTGAATTTTCCAATCACTGTACACTTTTACGAGCACTAGTTGTATTATAAACTATCAATATTAAACATCAAAACTCAAAATATACACAGAAATTACAAATTTTAACAAAAACACTAGCGCCAATTTTCGAGTTGGCACAAAAAGAATGAAGTGAACTAGTGATGTGCGAAAAAGCAAAACGACAAAGGTTGTAGTGAATTGTAGTCCAAATAGTTTCTGACGTTATAGATAAGAATTAAAAAAATATATTCTAAAGTATTATGGCTTAAAATAATCAATTTTTTGTCGAAATATGATCATTTCATACTTTGCCTCCGACATTTAAACAACAAAACACTAGTGATGTGAAACGAGATGCGAAAAAGATAATAGCGTAAGCGAATGGCGAAATCGCTCTGCACTCCGTACGCGCAACAATAGTGTTGCGCCATTAGTGTAATGCGGGGTAATTTCCTGAACCACTTGTACGCGCCGCTCTATTGTTGCCTAACTAATTAGAGATTTGAGAATTAAATGAGGGGTTTTGAATCGTAAAATAGATAAAGACGATTGTAACACTAGTTGTAAATGGATGAAAATGTAAAGTGATTTTAACTAGACTTGGCGTTAGAATTACAATGTATAATATATATATGGCAAAAAGGCGTGACTGCATGTATGTGTATAAAATTGAAGAAAATTTATTACACTTTTGGCGCTAACTCGAAAAATGGCGGTAGTGTTTTTATTGAATTGGGAACTTCTATATATATTTTGAGTTTTAATATTTAGTATTGATAGTTTATCATGCAGCAAGTGGTCATGAAAGTGTACAGTGATTAAAGAAATAAATTCAAGGCCAAAATCGTACTTATCGATTTTATGCAAATCTTCAGTAGAAGTCAACTATCCTTTTACTGTCGATCGAAATGAAGTCTTTGTTATATTCAAATTATTACTCGTCATTGCAAAAAATGGCTCGAATTGGTAACTAATTGCTAGGATCAAAAAATAAAAAGAACTAGAAAATTGATTAGTTTGACGATGCTAGAAAGGATTAAGTATAAATAGAATATAATTTATTTACTTTAATATGGTGTAACATGAGGATCTTAAATTATAATTTAAGTACAATATATTCAAATGTTTCAGCACGCAAATGTCAATGAAAAGATTTTACCATAATTACACTATGTCACATTCCTCATTATGATATTATTTACATTATATAGGTTCCTGCATAGGAATCCCACCACCTATATAATATAATGTAAATATTCCTTCCTTTATTCGTGCAGAATAACACCATTCCAGCTGGGACTAAATAAAAAAAAATATTTTTTACGGATGCCCCATACTACATATTCCTGTGTCATGGATGCGGTTTACATTCCCATTACCCAGAACAACTATGTGTAAGCCATAGAAATATATGTCCAGTGTAAACCGAACCCACGGCCCATAGCGCAGAAGACAATCGCTTAGCCACTGCGCTAACCGAGCCGCTATGCAATTTGAATTTAATTTCATTCGATCAATTTAAACCGCGATTAAAGGTTCTCCATTAAATTGTTACGTAACGATAATCATCATAATGTTAAAACATTGAGCTGGCTATTCGAACCTGTCGTGGATTTCACACATGTTTATCGGATGTAAAAGTACTACTAGAAGCGGCAAATAACATTATAATTTTAATTAATAGCGTTTAAATTTGGTTATAGTTGTATTTATTGTAAAAGCTATAGTGACTAAACGCTATCCTGATATTTAGTCATATACTCGTACATAAAAATTCAAAAAAAAACTTTTTCATTTTAGGTGCATTCTCAGCATATTTTAAACAATTTTGCATTGAACTTCATCAAAATAATGATAGGGCCAGTTATTCTGTAGTAGCTGTCAACTGTTAGTGTATTTCGGTTCGAAGGGTACTAATAGCTAGTGTAATTACCGGGTATATGAGACTTAAGACCGATGTGTGTGTGATGTCTTAGGGTGACGGGCGCAGAGTAGCGCCTACACAGAAATGTCATAGCATTTGTGATAGGCAGACGTTGCATTTACAATCAGGCCAACGACTTGCTCATCTTGTCACTGTATTCAAAATAAAATGTTAGATATCCTTTCCTATGCATACGTATTACAGAATCGTACGTATTATAAAAATATCATTTCGTAGTATTGTGCCTATGATGTTCAGAGTTTTTTTTATATATAACTATTAACTACGCTCTTGCCACTTCCAGTAACCTGCAATATCTGTAACTATTGAACATACAATTATCAAGAGAGTGAGCAGCGTGGGTGACGTAGGTCAGTAATCAGATGACGATAAAATTGAAAACGAAAGTTTATTACGGTTATATAAGCATGGCAACTAGATTTACCACTTCCCTATTCCTATGCAGGAATCCGTCTAGGAAGGTACCACCCCAGGTCCAGTTATTCTACCGCTAAGTAGTAGTGTGGAAATATTGCTGTGTTTCGGTTTGAAGGGCACTGAGAGCCAGCGTAAGCACTGGGCATATTATGAGACTTAAGAACTGATGTGAGTAACTAACTATTACTAACTGAGCCGTGTGGTGGCGGCTCGTTAAAAGAATACTACCACTCCATCTCATCCAATGGATCTCGTAAAAGGCGAGTGAGGAATTAAACTGCACTGTGCACCCAACACCGCATGGTGGCGATGGGCTCACCACCTATCACACCAAGTGCATTATATTGTTTTGGTGAAACGTGGATTGTGGCAGTCATCTGTTTTTGCAGTGAGTGCCCAGTCTCTGACTACCCCTTATGGGATACAGTCGTGATCTTATATATGTATGTAAGAACTGATGTGTCACGGTGATGAGCGTAGTGTGGTGTACATACAGAAATGTCCTGGGTTACACAGCATTTTATATGGACAGATTTACCATCAGGTGAACGTTTTGCTTGTTTCGTGACTTAACTTATAAAAAAAAATAACAACAATTTTATTTTTGTCTTTCATTTCACGAAAATAGTGGAACGATACATTTTAGAAATGTAAATTTTCATGAATATAGTCGAACCCTACTTAAGTACTCGAGATCCAGGAGTTCCGGGTTCGATACGTTAACATTGTGCAACTGCTCGTGACTACCGGTGTGTTATGAAAGCAGTTGCAAACTTGTCAATACTAAAGTGCTTTCCAAGTCAATAATCTCACGTTCAAATCCTGATGGATTCGTTATAAATTTAAGCAGGAACTCTGCATAGTTAAAACTAAAGCTACAAAGTTATTGCAGTATGACGTTAAGGTAGAGACTACTGCTATCTGCTACTATATGTCTCTAACTTAACGTCGCAATGTTGCTGTTTGTTTTTACCTCTTTTGATGTCCTTTTATTGTGTGGTAGGGGCTTAATAAAATCTACCACCCCATCCCATCCCGTGGGTGTCGAAAAAGTCGACAGAGGGAAAATTAAAACTAGGAGATGGGCAGAGGCATCTTCCTGGAACATCTGAATAAATAAACTGCGGTTGCCGACCCGCATGCCAATCGTGGCAACTATGGCAAAATCCCCCCTAAATTGAGAGCTACAAATTATGTGACAATCTACTGGGGAGGCCTATGTTCAGCGGTGGACTAGTTGTGGGCTGAAATGATGATGATGATGATGATGTTCTTTTTAATTATAAAATAATAATAACAATGCTATTAACATTACTAATATTTCCGTTCACTCCAACTAAGCTTAAAAGCTTTTGCTAGGAAGTGATTCACGACAATAGTTGAATGGCACGCTCGAAATTGAGACGCCATGTATCGGAGTCTGAACAATAAAGCAATGGACTATTGGCGCATCTTTTTCGTATTTGTGATGTGTTCGTATTAAGTTATCATTTCTTTATTTCATCATTGTCTATATTACTTTTATTTATTGAGAGAAACATATAGTTTTAATAGCGGATTGCATTGCAATATATAATTATAGCAAGATAACAATATATAACATCAATATGAAATTTAGCGCTAAAATCAAACAAGCTTCCTTAAATTAGACCGATAATTTAAAAGAAATAAAAAACAACATGCTATGGAAATAATACGTAGATTTTTTATGGAATTTACTGAAGAGATGAGCAAATCATTAACGCGATTGTAAGTCTAACCTCGGCCTATAATAAAATTTGGTCTGGTTGTTTTGCGCATGAGAAATGCACTCACAATACAGGAGAAATCCAAGCACAAACACTGATTTAAAAAAATGTGTGTAACTTTTATATAACTTAACTAAGAAACTTGTATTATACGTAAAACACATATATTATGTACAGACAAAAAAAGTATAAATAAACTATAATTGAAATGATAATGCCAATTTATTTATAAGCTTGGAAACAATATATCATTAATATCGCCGAAGTATTTAAAATTTAATTGAAATAATCGTTCGATGCTATTACCAACATAATTTCCGTACCTACAATTAATAATGAAGCTCCTCTGAAATTTAAATTCCTCCGGAGAAACATTATTTTATAACGGTGGATTAAACTATAAAATAATACTTTGGTGATCATTAGTAGTGCAAGGAAAAACAGGACGTCGAGAAGTATAGGTTTAAGAGCGTCCAGAAGTTCATCTTGTCCTGTGGGTGTCGTGAAAATAGATCGAGGGAAATGTATGGAATATATGGTGGCTCATTTTGTGGCTCTTAATAGCACCACTACTTCAGCCCATCACAAGTCCACTGCTGAACATAGGCCTCCCCATAGATTGGGAGGATTTTGCCATAGTTGCCACGCTGGCAGGTGGGTTGGCAACCGCAGTTTATTTATTTTGCCGTTGCCCATTACCTGGTTTGCATTTTCCCTCTGTCGACTTTTACGACAACCATGGGACGAGATAGGGTGGTTTATTCTCTGAGGCCGCCACCACACGGCAAAATTGCTTGAAAACAACAAAACTAATAATTCCATACAACGATGCCAAACAGATGAGAAACAGATAAGAAAACAAGCATTCGGTGAACTGCGTCACATCTTTTCGTCGAGTATGCCTATATGTCTTCGAAGTTAAGTGTTCCAATCAGTGCGTATCGCCAGTGAAAACGTACGGAACCGAGACGTGATCCTTCACTGAGGGCCGCGTGAGAACGCTCAGCTATAGAAAGGGCTACCCTTATCGTTTCTCTGCGAGATAGAATCCGTAACGGTTAAGCCGCAGCAAAACTAGAGTATCCGACAGCCCCAAGGATTAGTAAGCGGAAATCGCAATGCGCTGGCCACATACCTCGTAGAATCGATAACCATTGGGGAAGAAAGATTCTAGAATGCCAACCTCATACCGGCAAACGCAGTGTAGGGCAAACCCCCACTAGATGGAGCGAACTGTTAACCACCACCCCATCTCATCCCGTGAGTGTCTCAAAAGTTGACAGGGGGAACATAAAAACCAGGAGTTGACAACATCTGAATAAATAAATTGCGATTGCCAATCCGCCTACCAAGCGTGGCAACTATGGCAAAATCGCCCCCAAAATGAGAGCTGTGGGAGCTCTACATTCGGCAGTGGACTAGTAATAGGCTGAAATGATGATGATGATAATGATAAGATTACTTATGATCGTCACGCTAGGCAGATCCTGTCACGTCAAATATGCCGTTGTGATAGAAGTCAGTCAGGAAACCCAATCCTCCAACCTCATCATATCCCAATTTCTGCACGAAAAACACGCCCGTGACCCCCCTCGCCGAAGTCACTAGCTTAACCAATGCGTTCGACAAGCCGAGTATGTAAATATGTTAATATATTGATAATTTATTGCCTCTTAGAAGCAATTGATTTAATATCCACAGCTAAAATTAATCTAAGTACCAGCGCATTCCCTCATCCGGAGTAATCGACTAGTTAATTGGCAATTTCGTAACGACTCCGGTTATTTTAACGGCTCAGTCTTCCTATCAGAAACATCCACGATAATGTTAGAGAAAGTATTGGTTGTAACCGGGTCAGTTCAGTTTCCATAGAGAGAATTACATTTGTGCTGTTACGTTATAAAATTTCTAAGGTCGGTAGTTTTTAAGTAAAATCATTGACAGGCAAATGTGATTGTGAAATGTGGGCCCGGTCGGTGCAGAGGTTAAGCGATTAATGTGTTTGGTATTGGTCGCGAGTCTATTAATTACTTATATATGTATTACAATCTTTTTAAATGAAATTAAATTAATGACCCTGTCGGGCACGGCAATGAATGTATGTGAGGGGCAGACACATCTATCTGTATCTTTTTCAAAGTATTTTCTAATATTATAATAAATAGAATAGAATAGAATAGAATAGAATAGAAAAAACATTTATTCGGCACAAGAACATAATACAATTGAATATTAAATGAAAATAAATAAAAAGTAAACAAAATAGTTCTGTGTCGAAAAGGGGTTGGCTCAGCATGGACTGTGTAAGAATAGTCCCACACAGCGCTGATTTTCAGCCAAAAAACCTTTGAATTGGCAAACGGACGAGACTCGACTGAAAAATATTTTTATTATATTATTTTTAAAAGTAATACAATGTAATTTGAAACATACAAAATCGGATAATTAGTGTAAAAACAAAAGATTATAAAATGTATTCTATTAATTAATAATATATATGCATAATACAAAATAATGGTATTTATATAAATATGAGTAAATAAAAATATTTATAAAATTGCAAGTATCATTCAGGGAGCATCGACGCATGCGTGAGTATTTAACCTAGCATAGGAGGACAGTAAATCCGACATGTCAGATAAAAGAAACATCCTGGTGATTGCCATGATGTCTCTGGGATTCAGTAAGAAAGGTCTTGAGTTTCATGCCAAATGAGATTTTTCTATTAGAAGTTCTCTTAACTTTTGTTAAATGTTTTATAGTTTTTTCTTTTATATTTTTTTTATAGAGAACATGGAATAAGTACCAGAATTATGCAATCAATCTGAACTATGGGTCCGATTCCCGCAAGGGAAAAACATTTGTGTGTTTGCGAATGAAAAATTTAAAACTAAATTTCCTGTAAAAGTCACCAGTCATCAACAGTCCACAACGGTACACGAGAAATCCTATCGTGAGGCATTGTATAAAAAAACATATGTAAAAACTGAAAAAGGCAATAAGTAAAAAAAAGAGAGTTTGTTCTGGTTACATATATTTTTGTTTTGGCTTCGACAGAATATCAACGCGCGGTAACACTATTCTTCATCTTTTAGGACTATAATAGTAAGTTGCAAGTAATTGGGTCTCTGTAAATGCACCATTGTGTTACAAGTTACGACTTTACGCTACTGTCCTGGACGAGCGTCTTCCTGTACGAAATGATAATCGCACTATTAACAAAAGTCTGTTCTATTTATGAAGTTTACGATTACCGGGTTCATAAAGTTTTAGACCGATAGGTGTCCGCCAGAGTAGAATAGCACCTACCTCTTTCCTACCGAAGCGTGGTAAGACGCGACTTAGGTATTGTACGGACAGCCTTTATTCGTGCAGAATAATACCATAAAATGCAATCATTAAAAGGAGTGACTGTATGTATGTATGTAAAGTTTAAGTTACTAGTACGTAAACGTACAAGAAACGAGAACGTCTTAACGTTCGGGCCTCAAGCGGATGTTAGACGAAGGTCAATTATGTAGTCGTAAGACAACGTGAGCACGTGTAATGTTACTTACAAACAATACACTTACCATGAACTTGCTACTAGCATTATGTTTATATGTTCTTAAGTCTATATATCGGTCATGTAACAGTATATCTTACTGTCTCAAATTTATTTTTTTTAATTAGTAAGGGTAATTAATTAGCAGTTACTGTTTTTTTTATTGTAGGGGGCAAACGGGGGCCGTTTGCCCCCTACAATAAAAAAAACAGTTGACTTGGCCGTATCATCATCATTTCAGACCATCACTTGTCCACTGCTGACACTGCTCAAATAGATTGCCACAATATTTAGATGCTCCTATTTATGGGGGATTTTTCCATAGTTGCCACGCATGGCGAGTGGGTTGGCAACCGCACTTTATTTATTATGATATAAGGTGCTGTTGCCCATCTTCTGGCTTTAGTTTTCCCTCTGTCGACTTTTACGACACCCACGGTATATGATAGGGTGGTAGATTCTCTTAAGCCGCCACAAGTGGTTTGCATACATTCTAATTAAAACTGTATAACACGAGGGTCAATTGAGTAGGTTGAAGTACGGGTGGTAGGATTCCTGTTTGCTAGGTATACCATCGCGCCATTTATTCTGCCGTACGTTGTGTGCATGCATTACTATTTCCGTTTGAAGGGCATTGATTGGTAGTGTATTTAGTGAGCATATGAGGCTTAAGGCGATATTCAATTGGCTATCTCAAAATGACAACCGCATGGCCATGGCACGGCATGATCCGTTACGACTACGCGGTTGTGAAAGTTATTATTAATTTTTTTAATCACTTTAAATTTCCATAAACCTTTACCATGTTTTTAAATAATAAGATTGCCATTTCGTTCAACAACCGAAAAAACTACGGCAGAATTGTCCTTTTACATGAGATTCCTCAAATACAGTAAAAAAATGATATAGTCTACGATGGAGTATCGTAGAATAGAAGAAAACGTGGTTAAGGCGAATTTAAACGTAATTAATCTTGTAACGCGCTATGAATATTTAATGAAATTCATTATCATTGTGATAACTGACAAAATTACGTTGTTCAGAAAAAAACTGTTACTAATTATTATAAAAAAGTGTAAATTACATTTTTTTTTATTGGAGCAAGGGACGAGACGAGCAAAACGTTCAATCCGATGACACTACTGCTTTTCGGTAGAATAACTGGCCCTGCGGTGGTACTTACCTTGACGGATTCCTGCATATGAATCCTACCACCTATCCGTTTAGTTTACATACAAACATAAATAACAAAGTACATACATATATATTTATTTATTTTTATTATATTCGATACTGCACACGGCAATACTCTTTAGTTTTCAATACTCATTTGTGAACAGAATAAGGCTCCATCTGTATAAGATACAATGCCGTCAGTATAATTTTGTAACCTTGTTATGGTCGCCTAATTGCCTGTTTGGTTAAATTGCCTGACATTGCCGGACCCGATACAAACTCCGCTCACGTAACAGCGGGCAATTGACGCATAATAAATGGTACTTTGGAAAGTGAGTTATTTGGGCGTCCTGCGGGCTTTCTCTGTTTAGCGAGATTCTTATAGGCATTTACTTTCTAACTTAGCGTTTAGCAACTCGATGTCGTAAAGGGTTGGAGGTCACTGTCGGATACTGTACCGGCATTTTCATCTAGTTATAAGGTTATTTGGTATTCCTTAAGCAAACTAAACGCTTTCCCCAGAGAAAACGTTTGGATTAAATCTGACGTCTGAGTCAATTATGTTACGGTTCATATGTTTGAATCAAATAAAAAGACAATATTTGTGCACCTGTTTTAAGCCTCAGTAATCAGCAAGCTGAAGTAACAATGGGCCTGCCTGGTGGAAAGAATCACTCGCCTAGCTAAGCAGTAGTGACCAAACATCACTGTTATATTTCCAAGGACACTAAGGTAAATGTAATAGCCTAAAAATGTCTCACTGCTGAGCACAGGCCTCCTCTAATTTCTGACATAGTTTTGGAAATTTTACCGTAACTATCATGAACAGCTGTGGCACTTACCATCAGGTTAAAGAATTGTTCGCTTCGTCACTTACTTCTAATAAAGAAATTAAGAAAGAATAGTTTTAAACATTAGAAGTAGCAATTATAAAATACCATCACAAAGTAGCAACAAAACTCTGCTATGATAACATTTTTTATAGATTAAAGTGACGAGACTAGAAAATCGTTCTCCTGGTGGTAACTAAGTGCAACGTCTGTATATAACAAATGCTGTATCACAAAGAACGTTTCTGTATGGCATGACATTTTATGCACATTCTTAAGTCTCATATGACCACTAGCTATCAGTGCCCTTCAAACCGAAACAAAGTAATGTTCAAACAGTACTTTTTGATGGCTGATTAACTGGCACTGCGGTGGTACATACCTAGATGGGTTCCTGCATAGGAAACCTACGTCTAGTAACAAAGGTATGAAATATGATGAGTCAAGAAAACAGAAGACCCGATTACGGACAACGAGGCGTTCCATCGTTCTCAAAGATGACAACGCACTTACATCTTAAGTCTTGATCGTGGATAGACTTAGCAGTATGTAGGCCACAGTGACTAATTACCATGACATGGACTGTGCTGGTAAAACTTTAACGCTTTAAATATTTTATTATCATATTAACATTTTTAATTTATGCTGTATTTAATTTAGCCGTCTTAATTTTTCAGATACCGCATTACTTTGCAGACAAAACAACTGACCCAGATAACAAGTAAAAGTAATCTGCATCTGTTACATACAGATAGCAAAATGGCGCCAAAAGTAATTTACTTTTTCGGCTTGACCGCATCCTTGGCGTGGGCGACTACTTTGGCGCGCTTTTTTACATTTATGACGTAATGTTGGCGGAATTGAAATGACTTGCGTAACGTAGATAATTGTCTACTATTTTGACTACATTTTTTTCCTAAAACTAATTAATTACGATTTGTTATATAGACCATAATAAATTAATTATGTAATAATGTTCACTGCTTATATTTATATAGGGGTACCAGGGTTGCAGTCGTTGTAGATTGGTTGGATGTTCGCCTTTAAATTTCATTGTGTGCGAATGATATGTATCCGATACCCAGTGCAACATTACTTAAACTGTTAGTCACAATATTATCTGCTAATTAGCCACGAGATTTGCGGGAAAGGAAAATGTGGTAAAAAATAGATATGTCAACGTATCTATTTTTTACCATATTTTAACTAAGGGAAATACCATAATAACCATCTCGAATTTGCCAAGACCTAAATTATTTAATTGATTGCGGGGAAGCAGCGTTTAAGGTGCGATGTACATGGTAAGTGGTAACTTCCACGGTCCACTAATCTGCCAAGCTTGATAATAACCGTAAAATGTGCCTTTCTTAGAGAAGCCTAAGTCTAAGCCAGAATCCTGAGTCAGAATTGGATAATTAATAGACTCATGATAAAAACTCGTGCAAGAAGCAACAGAAAAATTCAAAAATTCCGCTAATCTGCCAAGTATGATAATAACAGTGAATTGTCCATTTCTGAGAGAAGCCTACGTCTAAGCCAGGAACCTAAGTCAGAATTGAATAATTAATAGACTCATGATAAAAGTTTGAGAAGTATAGTGACTTTGATGGACAAACCTGAGAAAACGTGATAAGAGAACGTTGCGGTGTGGCAGAAGATGTAGTGACAAAGATAGAGAAAGGGATGCTTAGATGGTTTGGACACGTAGAGAGGATGGATGAAAGAAGATTGACGAAACAGACTTATGAGGCGAGTGTGAATGGGCAAGCCGGTAAGGGTCGACGTAGGCGAACGTATTACGATCACATCGAAATCGTTTTAAGGAAAGGCCACGTCATAAGTACCCGCAACCGACGAGCTTGAATGAAAACACTAATGAAAGTAGAGGAAACTAAAGATGTCTGTCAGGATCGTAGCAAGTGGAAAGATGCAAGTGCAAGAAGCATCATAAAAAATAACTAAAACGGAAAATATATTTTATAAAATAATTAATGAAGGAGCTTGGAATGTGTTAACCGATACGAGAATACCGATTTATTCACATAAATGGTTCGAAAAATAACTACATCTAGAAATGACACCGGTTTGTGCACTTATTTCGATCTCACGGCAATGAAACTTGTCTATGAAAATGTCGTAAGTCGTGGAAAAGGGAACAGCGATTTATAGATAAGAAGTTACATTAATCCATTGTTCTAATACAATAGATAATTCTACTACAAGGTATTAATACTTCTAATGACATTGTAAAATTTTATAATGCCGATGCGTGAATGTAGATTTGACAATATGGTGGTCATATGTAAGCGTACTATAAAATTGATCATTATAATGAGGACGAAGATGTGTGTTAGTACTCGTAACTCTTACTCTGCACTTGTAATAAATAGTATTGTAATTATTTACATACCTTATATATCAAATTGTAAACTTTAAAATAATACCTCAGAATGTGTAATGGATTTTCTCTGACATGAGATGGTGTTAATTTTATCGAACTGGTATAGATTTAGACGTTTATACTCGTAAGAGATTTGTGCAAATTGACTAAAGGTGTCTTGACTTAACTTTAACTTTGAAATATGGTTATGATAATACTGTAATACGATAACAAATTTCCTTTTATCAAACAAATGTTAATTGAATACACTTAGTGTATTCAACAAGAAATAAATATTAAATTCCTTCAAAAACGATACATTTATAAACTTAATAACTCAATCTTCACAGATAAAAAAAGCGCAAAACAAGGCCGTCAAATTAGACGTAAAAAAATCTCAAATGTGTCATCGAGTGCCAATCAGTGTCAGTTCACTTTAACCATAAATACATTTGACCATCTTATGTATAATTTAATATAGAATGCACTGATCTCCTTGAGTCTTGTTGCGTAAGAATTCTCAGACAGATGTTGAAATGATGTTATCTAGCTTTATAGAGTTATGGTTAGTCTGGGATTAAAGAGCTACCGCGCAATGCTGCCTTGGTTTTAATTATCAAAACATCGGTATATTTATCTGCTAATAGAGGCAAGATCTAAAGAGGCGGGAAGAAAGGAGAGAAGAGTGAATAGGCTTTATCTAATAAATCAGTGCACTTCCCATCCAGAACTCCATCGCCACCTACTATAAGGTGGTATCATAAAAACATCTAGTCGTTTTTAGCCTATAACTGCAATGTTTTAATAAAAATACTGCTTTGTACATCATTCACCTGATGGTAAGTGCAACGTCTGCCCATAACGAATACTGTGCCACCCAGAATATTGCCGTGTTGTCAAGTCTCATACGTCCAGTAATTACACTAGTTATCAGTGCACTTCAAACCAAAATACAGTAATGTTTGAACACTACTGCTTCACGGCAGAATATCTGGCACTGCGGTGGTACCTAGATGCCTACCTAGATGGATTTCTGTATAGGAATACTACCACCAGTAGTTGACTGTTTATATAAAACTAGATTTTACGGATTTTAAAGCGTACAATTTACTATTTATAACCGTAATGTTTCAAGCGCTTTTCAACAGCCATGGTCATAGGAGGACCGAGGTCACAGATGTTCTGATGTCATAGTTAATCCGGGGTACCTTCAGCTGATGTGCAGAATCGACGCTCTAGGAAGTCTGCAGTCTGTGACCACGTTTTGGATCATCCTAACCATTATCTCTGATTGGACAGACCACAAATCACCGATTCCTACCCAGGATGATTCGCAAGGCTATTGAAATTAAAAAACATACTAATTTCAATAGGAAAGATGTTTGGGTACAACCGCCGGCTATGGGATCTTATTATTAATCAAAAACAAAGCATACCACAGCAAGACTTCAAGATACAGTAAGATATTTCTGCGTAGATGGGACAAATAATAATAATTAAAAGCTTTCTTTCTTTTTTTTCTTTTTTTAGCCCCACAGTAGGATTTCTCCTGTGTCGTGGGTACGTTTTACAGACATAAATTCCACATGCACAAACCACCCAGACCCGGAACAACTATCTGTAGGCCATACAAATATTTGTCCCTTGCGGGAATCGAACCCGCGACCCGCTGCGCAGAAGCCAAGGGCTTAGCCACTGCGCCAACCCTGGGTTTACTATGACATCAGGACATCTGTCACCTCAGTCTTCAAGTTACAATGGGTGCTATAGAGCGCTCAAAAGGTCGCGTTATACAAATAGTACTTAAATTATACGCGATAAAATCTGTAAAATCTAGTTTTATTTAAATGTGTAGTATTCGTGTAAATATAAGAAATCAGTAGTTGACGGTTGGTGCAGTAGCAAATCGATTGGCATTTCCGATATGAGCCGCAGGGTCCCTTTTTTATATGGTTTATGGATAGTTGTTCCAAGTTTGAGGTATTCTAGGCACCTTTAAACGATGCTTCGAAAGAATAAGGTACAGAATATATTTGTTAAATGTCGTTCAATTTCCAAACAAAACGAAGGTAACAATTTTTTATGGCTTCTTCCATTGATTGATATACAAAAATATATTACAATGTACTGCTCCCATTAATATGTAAAAACCTACTGTTCAAATACTTAGTAATTACTCTAGTGTTTTTCGCATCGTTGCGGATTTTATCTCGAGTGGCAACCTCGTATCGCAAAACGGAGTATAAGGCGAACCACCACTAGATGGAGCGACGATCTGCACGGTTTTGCGTGCCACCTGCACGGATGCAGATGGCTCAGGAACGCGTTTTGGGGCAATATATGGGCTTATGTTCAGCAGTGGATTGGTGTGGACTGAAATGATGAAGTACGAGTAGATGATGATATTAATATTGAATATAACCCAGGACTTTAGAAGTGGGTTTCAAGTATATAACAATAGATTTATCTCGAAGATTTATAACTCTAAGAAAGCGCCGTCATAATCGAAAATTATAGTATTATAACTTATGAAGAAAAGCGAAAACATAGGTAGGTCCTGCTTGGCTTTTAAATTCATTATGTAGTTATTTTATCAGTTAATACGAGTAAAAATCAACTTAACAAATAAGCCTTTCACTTGCACTCTCTCTAATCACTTGATATCACTGTTTGAATGTTTATGTCATGAAATAGATAGAACACCAAATTAATAATTCATATTTAGTAACTGCTTGCCTCCTCCGTCACCTTATTTCAAGGGCTTATATCCATACATTCTTTTATATTATAAATGAAATATGTATATTATACTATACTAGAATCCGTCTAGGTAGGTATCAGGGCCAGTTATTCTAGCGTGAAGCAGTAGTGTGCAAACATTACTGCGTTTCGTAATCAATGGGCAGACGAGAATGAAGAAATGATGCCTCAGGGTTTCGGGCACTGTGTGGTGCACATAATTGTTCTGGTGGCACAGCATTTGCCGTGGGCGGAAGTTATACTTACCATCAGGTGAACGTTTTGCTCGTCTCGTCACCTAATACAATAAAGAAAAGAAAAAATCTGTTACCACGTCATTTGTGAACTAAGATATTTGAAATAAAGGCGATTGAATTCAAAAATTAAATAACAGAAAAAGACAATTAAATAAACGCAAAGACCGTCTGATTGAATATCTGATTGTCGCACAAAAGGAGAAAGAAGTGTAATAAATATCTATCTATTTTAGATATACAAAATACACAGGGGCTTTGCTCATTTCTTTGAAATTCGGGGGTTGACGAAGTACATTTTTAATTTCGGCATTCTTTTGAATACGATTGTATAATTTTTTATTAGAATCAGATTTTTTTTCTTAAATATTACTTTGACTCTTTACATAAAATATCATCATCATCCACTGCTGAACATCGGCCTCCCCTATAGATTGCCACGTAGGTTTGTAGCTCTAATTTTAGGGGGGTTTTGCCATAGTTGCCACGCGTGGCAGGCGGGTTGGCAACCGCAGTTTATTTATTCAGATATTCCAAGAAGATGCTGCTGCACATCTTCTGGTTTTAATTTTCGCTCTCTCGACTTTTACGACACCCACGGGATGAGATAGATTCGCTTAAGCCGTGTATAAATAAATATAATATTCCATTAAAAATAAAGTTGAACATACATACTCGTACCGTGGAATTATTAAAAATTTAAATCTATTAAAGCTAATGTATCTTTCTTCATTCTTCAAAGCGTACCCCGTAGACAGCTACAAAATACGATTACTATATCTATTATATGGATATTACTTAGAATTGTGACGCCTGTCAGGCAAAAAGGCAACCACAAATTAAAAAAAAAAATTAAAAAAGTAACTTCTAAAATCGTTCGATGCTCCTCCCGGTTTGCATCCTCCTGTATACATTGACGACACTCAGGAAGAAATGGGGTAATAGGTTCTTCAAAAAACATACCTTTTTTGAGTAATATTCGATACCTTGACTCTTCTATCGCATATCATTTTCGTAACCATAATATATAATCACAATTCAATCACAAACCTGATGGGAAGTTCGATACCATTAGATTTTCCGCAAAATCTAAGTGTAATGCTCTTGGTGCCAGTTTTCCACACTTTTCCCATTGAAATCGCTCTCACTGAGGTGAAACTAATGATCATAGACTCATTTTGCCGCACAATGTATTCAGTATGATCGGGTGATAACCAACAACATGGAATCTTGAGCTATGAGTTTGAAATCTATACTTGTTCGTAAGCTGCGACGAATAATCGGTTGATAATAAAGTAATTTAGTTAATAGAATCAGGCGTTACTTTGCGGAAATCCATTATAATGAATGTTTTGGGGCGAAACACAAGTCGTGTTCTCGACTTCAGTAGTGTATATTATCTAGTGGTGGTATTGTAGTGGTTGGTGGAGGGTACCTGGTGGCGGTTCCTGGTGGCGGTGTTAGTTTGCTTGTGCACGCTACTGAGGGAGGGCTGACGGTGCTCTTCAAAAAACTAGGTAATATACACCACTTTTATATTTTGCATGCGGATCTTAGAAAAGAAACTTACCCTCCTTCATAATAAAGTAATTGTGGCTTAAGAGAATCTACTACCCCATTTCATCCCGTGGGTGTCGCAAAAGTCGATACGAGGGAAAATAAAACCCAAGAGATGGGCAGTAGCATCTTTCTGGAACATCTGAATAAATGAACTGCGGTTGCCAACCCGCCTGCCAAGCATGGCAACTATGGCAAAATCCTCCCAAAACCAGAGCTTCATACTTTTTTGTCAATCTATGGGGGAGGCCTATGTTGAGCAGTGGACTAGTGATGGGCTAAAATTATGATGATGATGAATAAATTAATTTAAATCTAGGAATATGATTATGAGATATGATGTCATTTTTAAATTGGCACTTGATTTATCTTAAATTAAGTACACTAATTGTTAAATGTAATTAGTATGACATAAACTTTGAACTGTTTCTGTTAGAGAACAAACTTACCAGCGATCGTCGCACGCTCTCCACACTGCAACGAAGCGCTGTCACTCGCGCCTACGACGGACGACATTCTCCCAATATTAAAAAAGTAAAAAGTAAAGTAACAGCCTATAAATGTCCCACTGCTGAGCACAGGCCTCCTCTCATTTCTGAGAGGGTTTTGGAGCTGGGAATAGTCCGCCACGCTGATCCAATGCGGGTTGGCGGACTTCACATGTCCTTGAAATATTTCTATTCCTCGGACATGCAGGTTTCCTCACGATATTTTCCTTCACCGCTATACACGTGGTAAATCGGCACTTAAAATTGTAGAACAATTATAGAGGTGCTGGCACCGGGGATCGAACCCAGGTTACTCGCAGTACTATGAAATTAAAGGCGAGCACCCGGCCCCTGAGCTGCCACGGTCGCCCAATATTATTTAAATTAAATTGTATTGACGAATTAGTCCAATAAAACATTGATCCCTGGAGCCGGATCCGAACCAGCGTTTGGTAAAGTAACATCAACATCCCTATCCATCATCATCAGCGCCACAGCGCGGGTTGACGAAATTAGCGTAACATCGATTTATTGAATTCATTGAGCATCATGGTTTCATTCCACGATGAACATAAATGAAAACTCACCAGCCGTTGTACAAATTTATAAGTCTAGTGGCGCTGGCATTACTTATTACTCACGTTCTCGTATACAGTGAAATTTTAAACCACGGGCCTGCCCCTAAGGGACCATGCTTCTGAAGTAAAACAATGAAAAGGGTTCTTCTAGTAACAGTTTCATTCGTAAATGGAGTTTTGAAGTAATTTACATGTCACGTAATCGTCGTTATATTTGAATTTAGAACTAATAACATTTTTAAGTAAGATAACCTGTGCAAAAACTGTCGTCAAAGGTGAAATAGCAATTTTTTTTATTTCGTGCCTTGGCAGGAATTAAGAATTAAGTGTAGCCGTAAGCCAAACTAATTATACCAAGGACGGATCTTAAGTCTGTAGCTTAATTGACTACTAAGTAAACTGAATTTGAACTCATTTATTATTCGAATTTGGAACATATTCTATTTATATTTTTAATTATTATACAACGAAATAGTTAGTAGATTATATTTTATTTCATAACTAAAATAAATATGTACAACTGTTACAATAAAGAAATTTGACAGTAATACTGTACTTGAACTTGACGGTACGATTTATATTATAAGCATAAATTTTGAAATAGCTATCTTTGAACATAAAATAGGATATAAAATACAACTGGTTATGGATAATTCTACATATCAAAGCTAATATTTCACAACTATAATAAGGTCTTTGAAATTGAGATCACAGTAACTAGGAAAATAAAAGTTTCGATTAGATTTTCTTAGTCGGTCAGAGTTAAAAACTTATGTTGCAAATAGCTGCCCCGCGTTTTTCTAAAATTAAAGTAACCATAGTTACCCGCTATAATATCAGATATCTGTCAGTGAATGTCCTGTCAAAATCGGTCCAGCCGTTACGGAGATTAGCCGGAACAAACACACAGAAAGACAGAAAGAAAAAAAATTGTTTTTTGATTTATAAGTACCGTATATACTTTCATAAGCATTGAGTAAAAAGCTGTTAATTTGTAGTTACAAACAGACACTTCAATTTTATTTATTTGTATAGATTACCGTGATGGATGATAGAATTAAGAAATTATAACGTAGCGTTTTTTGCCTTTGTGTTAACCATTGTTTTTATACAATCCTTGATATGAATTGTTAAACCTAAAATACAGAAATCTTATTGTGACTGATATGGAAAAACAATGAAAGTAATAGGAAAATCTCACATTTCCTTTTTCCATACAAATAGATACTACCACAATTGAATGTTTTACCCTAAGATTTGTTCAATAACTCCAATAAAGGCATAATTTAATTCAACGCAGACAGATGTAAGTAAACAAGACGTTAACTCGATTGTTCGCGGTCCATTAATCTTGTTCCGCAGTTTCCAGCCTCGTGTGAATCTAGATGTAAGCATTCGTAAATGAGATGAAACATAAGGAAATTGCAGTCGTGTTAGAATATTTATACTTCATGATCAAGATTGATTACATTACATTATTTTTTTATGGATGAAAGTGACGAGACTACAGTCACGTTCACCTGATGGCAAGTGCAACATTGTCCCACAACAAATCAGAACCAACCAACCCAGAATATTACTGTGTGATACCACAGTATGCTTGTCACCCTGAGACATCAGATATTAAATTTCATATGCCCAGTGAATACATTGGCTTTCAGTGTCCTTCATATCGAGACACAGTAATGTTTGCATACTACTGCGTCACGTCAGAATAACTGGTCCTGCGAGAATAACAGGAACCACCACCTACCTAGATTTATTCCTATGAATCCTACCACCACTAAAAGACAAGGCTCGAGAACGAACTTGGGCAGGCTAGTACATTATTGCAGACTAGACTGGAGATTGTTATCGAACTGATTCTAACGAGAGAGAGGGATGGATACAATCAACGACAGATGTAAGACAGTAATTTAAAAACTTTTACTATTACGACGCCCACGGGATGAGATGGGGTGGTAGATTCACTGAGGCCGCCACCATACGGCAAGACCACCAGTAAAATTTGTTAATAATGGATGAGAACCCCAAAAAAAACACTGTTAACGCTAAATACCGTGTAGTAATGATTCACTTGATTTTTTTTTATTGCATAAAGTAATGAAACGAGCAAAACGTTCACCTGATGGTAAGTTCAACGTCTGCCCATAACAAATGCTGTGCCACTCAGAAAATTCTGTGTGACACCACACTGTGCCCATCACCCTGAGACATTGGTTCTTAAGTCTCATATGTCCAGTGATTACGCTAGCCCACAGTGCCCTTCAAACCGAAACACAGTTATGTTTGCACACTGCTGCTTCACGGTAGAATAACTGGCCCTGGGGTGGTACCTACCTAGACGGACTCCTGCATAGGAATCCTACCACCATTATGTATTGACCACAGTATATATTGATTCTGTGACTGTTTCTCAACATGCATAAAACGCGAGAAACCTCTAAATATTTTGCTGGTTGATAACACTTTAACGTTTTAGTTCGTAGATCAACAATCCGACAGTTAATCGTGGCTGTTACTGCAATATTTTCCAGCTTGAGAGGGGCCTTAGACCTAACGTGGATTTTTTACAGGCGTATGAATTTCCATTTTTTTTATTCTTTGCACTAGGACATGCACAACAAAATCAGGCCCGTAAAGCTACAACTTATGTTTTTGCACAAATGTTGGCTCAGTCTGATTAGAACCCAGGACCCGCGGCAATTAAGTTAGTTACATTGAACATTAGGCCAGACGGGCTGTTAAATAGCTTACCATGAAATTGATGATTTGTGATTGATTGATTGATGATGATTACAGTCGCCTTCAATCTCCTCTGTTCTGAATTAGAATCTTCATAATTTCAGCCTATCACTAGTCCACTGCTGAACATAGCCCCCCCCCACAGATTACTACAAAACTTTGTAGCTCTCATTTTGAAGGGAATTTTGTCATAATTGCCACGCTTGGCAGGCAGGTTGGCAACCGCAGTTTATTTATTATGATGTTCCAGAAAGATGCTGCTGCCCATCTTCAGGTTTTAATTTTCTCTCTGTCGAGTTTTACTACAACCACGGGATGAGATGGGGTGGTAGATTATCTTAAACCGCTCAATAGTATTCGACTATTGTCGTGTGCCATCTAGCAGAAGCCTTTAAGTTTAGTTGCGAGTGGTTAACAGAATTATTAGTAAAGATGCCCTAATCTATATTTATATAGACACCAGTTTATTTATAGTATTTATAATTAGTGAACATTTTTTTCCTTACAGGTCCAACCCGATGCGATAGTGTTTTATACCCATTTATATATCTAAACTATATCTAACAATAATATTTTAAATGTATATGTTACTTAAAACATCATAAAATAATATTCGCTACATAAAAAAAATACATGCATGCAGTCACTTTTCGCCTCCGTGAAAAACGAGACCAAAGGCTGTCCGTACAATACCTTAGTCGCCTCTACGTACGAGTACATTATGTGGTATACATGTAGGTATATCACATAATGTACATAGCACAAGCATAGCTTTGACATAATACATGAGTACGAACGACATCTAAAAATGTTACTAATAAAATTATACGACTCGAATTCCATTTACATAATCATGATTTTCCTTAGTTCACCTATACTCGATGTTTACCTGCAACAAAAAAAATAACAATAAGCCGACGGTTTTGTGTAACATAATTTACGAACATATTTATGCAAAGGAGAAAAATTTCTTGACTAAGAATAGAACCTATGTACAAGTAATTAAAAAAATACTTAAAAATATGTATATAAAATGTAAAGTCACAGTGTATACGTGCTTTGGGGTCATCTAAACATCCTGTTATCCGATTTTTGGAGCCGGTTAGAGGTCTATGCTGCTGCAGTGTGGGTTGGCAGTCTTATAATGTCTTAGATTTTTTTTTATCATTTACTTAATTTTTTACGCAGTCGTTCAATATTTAAAATAGCAATTAAGTTTAATTATCGCGCTCCAAAATTATTAAGATGGCGTCACACAAATGCGGTTAAATAACGTTGAAATGTATCTTAGTCGCAAATAAAATACTTAAGAATATTTATTATAATTACAAAAATTTATAATTTCGCTCACAGCGACTTTCAATTCACATTCACAGCGCCATTTTGGTACGATTCAAAAAAATCTTACTCCTCATTGCGTTTCCACGAGCAGTATAGTGACAGCATTGCATATTATGGTGTTACTCTACACGAATGAAGGCTGTCCGTACAGTACCTTAGTCGCGTCTTACCACACCTCGGTAGGAAAGAGGTAGATGCAATTCTACTGTTCCGGACACTTATCGGCATTTATTTCACACGTGGTCATTACCTGCAGGAAATGTTATCGTCTCGTAAGTGTCAGCTCAAATACAGAAGCATTCTCTCGTCTTCCTACCCCCGTATCCGCAAGTAAGTAACGCTCATGTGTCAATATTGGACGAAATACAAATTTGCGGTATGATTTTGGTCTATATCTTAATTAAAAGAAAACGGGAATAATCACGTCTATCACTCCCCTTCTCCCCGTGACCATGGGTGCTGTAAAGTACTCGAAACGTTTCGGGTTATAGGTAGTTTAATAATTAAACGCGATAAAATCCGTAAAAATTTTTTTATTTAATGTGTAATATTCTCATTTATATAAGAAATCATTAAATGGGAATAACTACGAAAGCGGTCAGAAGGGCTTGATACCTAAGTAAAGTATAGTGAAGTGTCCTTAAACCATGAACCATGACTGAGGGTCATCAAATATCTAAGACTGAAATTTGGGAAGAGCCGGACACTTGAATTACGCTTTAACGTGAAGCATATAAAACTGAAAGGAAGGAAGAATTAAATTATGTAAAATGTATTTTTTTTTGTAAATGAAATAATATAATTAAGTAATAACTACATACGTGAGTTGGAAAATCCTACACAACATACTGCCTGGATTGGCACGAACTGTTAACATTGTACCAGATTTCGCACCTATCCTCACTTTCGGCAACCTTGAACCTTTCACATTTAGTGTTTTGTTTCGATTTTCTTCGTTAATTCGTCGATCGTTATTCGTTTAGACTCGAAAGACCAATAATTTGCGAATTTTACAAATAGTCGGTTTCGGATTTGACAAAATTCATGACTTAAGTAAACTAATTTACGTTCATACTAATATTATAAATGTGAAAGTAACTCTGTCTGTCCCTCTGTCTGTTTTTTTTGCTTTTTCACGGTTCAACCGCTAAAACTGAGAAACAACGTGATAAGGGAATGTTGCGGTGTGGTAGAAGATGTAGTGACAAAGATAGAGAAAGAGATGCTTAGATGCTTTGGACACGTAGAGAGGATGGATGAAAGAAGATTGACGAAACTCATAAATCATGAGGCGAGTGTGAATGGGCAAAGCCGGTAAGGGATCGCCGTAGGTGAACGTATTACGATCAGATCGAAATCGTTTTAAGGAAAGGCCACGTCAAAGTACCCTGCAACCGACGAGCTTAGTATGAAAATACTAATGAAAGTAGAAGAAGCTAAAGATGTGTGTCAGGATTGTAGCAAGTGGAAAGATGTGGTCTCTGCCTACCCCTATGGAAAAGAGGTGTGACTCTATGTATGTATGTAGCCGCTAAACTGCTCTAGACCAAATTTGGCACAGAGATAGCTTGCATCCTGGAGACTCCAGGGATCCCAAGGGATATTTAAAAAACCTATATCCGCGCGAAAATCGCGTCAGCCAATTACATATAAACAAAACTATAATACGTCTGAAACTTCTGTGACTAGATACTGAGTCTTTTGCAACTCTTATGTAATAAAAGTAATAAAAGTACTATTTTATAAGTAAAGTTACATTGTGATCTCATTTCAAGAGACCACAAAAAATTGATGAGGCGATTTGTTCTGGTCCGCGTACCGATGAGTCTTTCTATCGCGTCCGAATTATTCATTGATTTATTCGATAGTTCAAGCGTTGCATAAGGAAAGTTTTCCTTTTAATCTGTCATGCCCTGGTTCTGCTTCAAATCTTAAATCAATGAGATGACTATTTAGAAATGATAGATTGAAAATATAGTTCTAGCAAATTAATTAGTGACAGCGATCTAGTTTATTGCTATGCTTATATTTTTTTGACTCTTTCTGTTTATGTTTTCTTTTAATTAAAATTATTTATATTAATAACTAGCTGATGCCCGTGACTACGTCCACATGCGTATAGGTTTTTTTAATACCCCGTGGGAACTATTTGATTTACCGGGATAAACAGTATCTTGCGTCCGTCTCTAGAGAGTTACTTTCGCATTTATAATATTAGTATAGTATGGATTTAAATGGATGACGAATGTCTGATTTAGTTAAATGATTAAGTTTCATTATTTTAAAACGTTGCCCCATTCTAGGATTTCCTCTGTATCGGCATGTGTAGGTAGCGTTTACAGACATGAACTATACATACAGAAACACACTCAAATATCCAGACACGGAAAAACTATTTGAAGGTCATACAAATATTTGTTCCGTGCGGGAATCGAACCCGCGACTCGTACCGCTGAAAGAAAGCGCCTAGGAGCTATCTAATTATATGTATGGATCTTACCACTATAACAAAGCTGGATTGTTTCTACCGTTCAATTATGTACGGTAGTGAATGGTGGGTCTGGCAGAAGAAGAATGAAAATAAAATTAATACTGTTGAAATCAAAACTTTGAGAAGTGTAGCTGGAGTGACTTTGATGGACAAACTGAGAATCAGCGTGATAAGGGAACGTTGCGGTGTGGTAGAAGATGTAGTGACAAAGATAGAGAAAGGGATGCTTAGATTGTTTGGACACGTAGAGAGGATGGATGACAAAAGATTGACAAAACAGTTTTATGAGGCTAGTGTGAATGGGCAAGCCGGTAAGGGTGGACGTAGGCGAACGTATTACGATCAGATCGAAATCTTTTAAACGAAAGGCCACGACAAAAGTACCCGCAACAGGACAAATCACTAATGGAAGTAGAGGAAGCTAAAGGTGTGTGTCAGGATCGTAGCAAGTGGAAAGATGTGGTCTCTGTCTACCACTATGGGAAAGAGGCGGGACTCTATGTATGTATGTATGTTTCTATGTTTGAACACGCAACTAAGATACTAAATCGATTAAAAAAAATGCATCAGATAGTCCGTGTATTGAGGAAGTTTCTAAATCATAAAACTTCACGCTACGTGTACGTTTCTACGCCCTAGAGCTGCACGCCGAGAACTGAATTTTATACAGAAGTCGTCGTTACGTACGTTATACAGAAGTCGGCTTATTTTGCGCGGGTGAAACCGCAGGGCACCGCTAGTATATGATAAAGCTTACTTAAGTACCATCTCACGTCGTGATTGTCGTAACGGTAGATTAAGGTTTGCTTGGTTAATTTATACGTTCATACCTTTTTTGGAATTAATTTGAACGTGAACGTAGTGTGAAGTGTTCTCGGTGCTTATTATGTGCATATGTAAATAATTATTACGCATTATAACCAGGCTAATGATATTGCAGTGAGTTTGAAGGTTTACTAAGGTATAATTTTATTCAGTTGCAAAGTATTTGTATGTTAAGTTACCATATAAAACATTACAGTGTTTCAGGTGTAATGCGTCTAGTACTTCAATCGACGATCTATCTCTCAAGCGATTATGGTGAATATCTCTCCAACAGAAAATAGTAGCATGTCCAGTCCAGCACTACACCATTAAGAAGGTGATCGAAATGTATTTGTTATTTATTTTTTATTGTATTAAGAGACGAGACGAGCAAACGCTGACGGTAGGTAACGTGTCTGTCCATAACAGATGCTGTGCCACCCAGAATACTTCTGTGTGACACCACAAGGCGCCTGTCACCCTGTGACAGCAGTTCTTAAGTCTTATATGCGCAGAGATTACACTAGCTCTCAGTGCCCTTCAGATCGAAACACAGTAATGTTTGCACACTACTGCTTCACGGCAGAATAACTGGCCTTCGGGCGGTAACTACCTAGACGGATTCCTGCATAGCATGGATTCCTACCACAGCGAATATATAATTTATATATTTACTCCCATACTGCCTTTATTTACTAAACAATTTGTAGTTCTCGTACGTTAGATGTCTACGCCAAGGAATTCAGACGGTGCGATGGCTTATCGCTATTATTCGTCACGTCTTAGCCACCTCTGTCGCGATGCTAAGTAATGCATCCTGTTACAATGTATTAAAGTTGAAGAAATAAGAAAAGTAAATTGCGCAAGAAGACAGTAATTCTGTCAGTACCAGTATAGTTCATTTGTAATGGGTCTCTTTGCTGGTCATACCTTTCTTAATTTTTAAAAGTGTTATGGAGTACATGAAGAAGTCTGCCCCCTCTAACTCTGACTTTGTTCCGACTGCGAGTCGGCAAACTTCACACGTGCTCGAAAAATGTTTATTATTTTTTATACATGTCAGGTCACGAAGTTGTCCTTCATTGCGCGGCACGTTGTAACACTGTTCTAAAAATTGCAATTAACAAGTTCAGTAGTAACAGAAGCGGGATTCAAAGTCAGGTTCGCGTTATATCAAATTTAAGGACAGCGACCGGATCCTGAGCTACTTTTGACAATTTTTGAAATTTATAATGGCGGTTATTATTGAAATTATTCAAACCAGTATCACGTCGGGAATAAAAAAAGTTGTAAATGACGTCACTCCACGTAAACCGTCTGCATTTTAAATGTTGCTTTGACACATACTTTTTGTCTGTGCAACGATCACAGCTACTGGATCTTTTTTTATGTTTAAGTCGACGGTCGTTGGCCCAAATTTCGGAACGATGAAACTATATAAAAAGTTTGGACGTTGAAAAAGCGATTTTTAATGGCTGATCGGTTGTCTGATACAATATAATGGTTCCCAGACGAAAATACGGTAGACACGTTAGTATAATTTTGTTATTTAAATGCATTGCGATTAAACGGTTTTGATTTATGGCGGCGTAAAAAATGTTATTGTAGTAATAAGGGGCAGGCAGAGACCACAACCTTAGCCCATTTTTTACTCAAACAGGAAACGAGACTGTTGGCGAGCAAAGTTGCCGCCAAATTAAAAGCACCTTCCCCGTTCGCGTTCCCATGAGCAGTATAGTGACAGCATTGCACATTATTCACGAATAAAAACTGTTCGTACATTACCATAGTCGCCTTTTATGACGCCGTAGGAAAGAGGTACGGTGCTATTCTACTCTGCCGGACACCCATCGTCTTAGAAAGTGCTTGAAAATCTAATGGCGTTGGATAGGTGGAGGAGTAATCATTTCGACAAGACCGAAAATACGTACAACTGTGACGGGCAGAAGCTTTTGAGGTAAGAGACGTTTGGATCTGCTTACTGGTGGTAGGATTCCTATGCAGGAATCCGTCTGAGTAGATCCCACCCTAGGGCCAGTTATTCTGCCGTGAAGCATTAGTGCGTAAACATTACTGTGTTTCGGTTTGAAGGGCACTGAGAGCTTAGCGTAATCACTGGGCATATGCGACTTAAGAACTGATGTCTCAGGGTGACGGGCGCAGTGTGGTGTCACACAGAGGTGTTCTGGGTGCATTGCACTTACCATCAGGTGAACGTTTTGCTCGTTCCGTCAGATCTGCGATTGACAAATCGATTGTCGAGCGTGGTGTTCAAGGCATGTCTCTTCTTTCTGGAATATGCGTATATTTCCAGCGATGGATAATTCCAGGGCTGATGATGACGACTACATTGCGGTAAGAAGCGGTGGAAAATTACACCAACATCTTTATCATTACACAAATCTGTAGCATTTATTCAAAAAGTTTATTATTTGCCATGCACATACACGTCCAAGTAAGGCATCTTCGACATTTTCATTATATCTGAGAACAGAACAAATGCTCATTCATAAAATGTAAATTAGTGAGACGTTAGTAAGGTCTCGTATTATTTACCTGATCTATTACAAAGTCCCGACGGCGCGTAAAAGTGAAAACGAGGAATCCGCATGGTAGCGATCAATGGATGAATATTAATGCCGTGTTCCGACAATGCGTCGTCCTGTCTTATATTGCTTTAAACAATTCCGGACACTGACAAAAATAAATATACAATATTTTCTCTTTCGGTTCTCGAGTCGCGACATCTTAATTATCATAAGATGCTATTCACGTATCACCTTTTTTTTCTTTCCTAAATATTAGTCGTGTGGTGGCGGCTTAAGAGAACCTGCCACCCCATCTCATCCCCTGGGTATCGTAAAAGTCGACAGCGGAAAAAACCCAGGGTATGGGCAGCAGCATCTACGTGGAAAATTTGAATAAATATACTGCGGTCGCCAACCCACTAAGAACTACAAGCTTTTGTAGCAATCTATGGGGGAGGACTATGTTCAGCAGTGGACTAGTGATAGGCTGAAATGATGATGATGATGAAATTTTAGCTATCAATTCACAATATTACAGTTTTTTTACAAAACGTTGCTTTAACTTAAAAAACTTATATATATAACTCTTTAATCGTAGGTGCGTTTACAGAAATATTCCGCGGAAGATTAACACGGGACCTGAAGAATAGAATCGCTAAACAAGCCCACAATATTCAAATGTATTGGGGCATAAATTGGTGGTAGGATTCCTATGCAGGAATCCGTCTAGGTTGGTACCATCCCAGGCCAGTTATTCTGCCGTGAAGCAGTGGTGTGCAAACATTACTGTGTTTCGGTCTGAAGACCACTGAGAGCTAGTGTAATCACTGGACATATGAGACTAAAGAACTAATGTCTCTCAAGGTGACGGGCGCAGTGTGGTGCCACACAGAACTGCTCTGTTTGACACAGTATTTGTTATGGGCAAACGTTGCACTTACCACCAGGCGAACGTTTAGCCCGTTTCGTCACCTAATCCAATAAAAGAAAACAAATTAAACTGTTTTGTATACTCGCAAGGTTTGCAAGTCGTCTTGAGGTACCGGTGTGAGAAAACTTACTTAGTCTACGAACTACTTAGTGAAGAAAAGTAAGTTACTTTGCTAAGATCCGCATGCAAATCAAAAAAAATTGCATGCGGATCTTAGCAAAGTAACTTACTTTTCTTCATTATAATGGATTTCCGCAAAGTAACGCCTGATTCTATGAACTACTTAGTCTTAGTCGTGGTTTTCGTGCATGAATATAACGAAGGAAATGCCTGAAAAACACACTGCGCTCGTCACTCTGAGACATTCGTTCTTAAGTCTTATATGCCCAGTAATTACACTAGCTGTCAGTGCCGTTTAAACCGAAACACATTCATGTTTGCACATTGCTGCTTCACGGTAGAATAATTGGCGCTGCGGTGGTGCCTACCTAGACGGATTTCTGCAAAGGAACCCTACTACCAGTGAAAAATTCTTGTAAAGTATTTAAATGTTTATATTTAGACATTTTAATGGCTGCCACTTGTGAAATATGTCACGTTTCCGTGACATATTGACACAGTGTTGCGGATTTAAATCAGCATTAGTTACAACGCAGACAATGTTGTACTCGTATAACATCACTTCGATGTAATTCTCTGTTACGTACGTTCGAAAACTAGCAAACGTAACAGGATAAAAGGGGTATTACTATAAATAGGTAGGCAATCTAATGACGGAATAGATGATAATATCGCAATGCTAGTTATTCTATTATAAAGCAGTACTATGGAAGCATTACTGTGTTTCCGATTGAAGGGTACTGCAAGCCAATGTAATTACAGGCCATTTGACACATGAGAACTGACGTTTCTGGGTGACTATACGTAATACGGTCCCTCCAGAACGTTACTGATGTTCTGAGTGACACAGCAACTGTTGCGGGTAGAAGTTGCACTTACCATCAGGTGAACCGATTTCAGAAATAAAACGGTTAAATTAGAAAACTTCGACTGGATAAATGAGCCACGTTGATAGTCACTGTTACACTATAGTATACTGTAGGACGAGCACCAAGTTAATAGAGTTGAGACATTACATAGCGCGCGAGTAAACCATGGGTGCAGGTGACTCTAGACCGTGCATTAGGCAAGTCCTGTATTCATCAGTGAACTATTGGCGGTCTGCAATGATCATACTGCTGAGTTGCTTATTGCACGTCTGATTTCTACGCCACGTCTCTTGGATTCAAATTCCAAGTATCCAGGTTCCATGAACATAACCTGTTGGCTTTTGGTCGTAGTTGTGTTGTGATCTGTAATTATCGCTATGAAAATCGGCCTGGAAGACATCATCATCAGGCAATATTTTATTTATGTGTTTGCCATGAAATTATTGACTTACTTAAATATGTTCATTTCTCTAACACTTTACTGGTGATAAAATTAATCTACGTAAGAACCACCACAGTGTCCGTTATTCTGCCTTCAAGCAGTAGTGTGAAAACATTACTGTGTTTCGGTTTGAAGAGCACGAGAGCTAGTGTAATCACTGGGCATATGAGAGTTAAGAACTGATGTCTCAGGGAGACGAGCGCAGTGGGGTTACACAGAAATGGTTCCGGGTGACAACATTTGTGATGGGCAGCCGTTGCACTTACAATCAGGTGAACGATTTGCTCGTCTCGTAACTGTCCTCCGTAAAAAAATTATTTGGGTCTTATAACAGAAAACACTTAAATTTATTACGTACGTTACGTAAGTAAATAATTTTATAAGCATGTTTTCAAATTAACTTAAAATATGTTTGCCTCCGAAATTTTAGCCGATCAAAATTTGAAAGGCGCCGTGACCAACCTTCAAGTTGCCAGTTAACTCGTCTGTCAAGAACGGTGTACTTTCTTATTCGTGAAAGGAATAATAGGTATCTAATCCGAGCTTAAGTTTTAATCATTATTCCGCTGTTGTAAATAAGCATTGTAGGTTTTTGTGTACGTATAATAAAAGTCTACGTTTCAATGCAATTAACATTGTTTAGAGGAAATAACGAAAAAAAATTGTGTTCATGAACAACTTAATGATTTAAATGTTAATGGCACTCCTTCTTAATCAGCCTATAAAAAGTCCACAATTGGACAAAGGCCTGTCCGGAGTACGGACGATTTGCCGTAATCGCGACGCTTGGCAGTTGGCTGTTGAAAAGATTCCTATGCAGGAATTCTGTCCGCAGTTCTTCTGTCGTCAAGCGTAGTGAGCAGACATTACTGTGTTTTGGTCTGAAGGGCACTCACAGCTATTGTTATTACAGGACTTATGAGACTCAAGAAATGATGTCTCAGGGTCACGAGCGCAGTGTGACACACAGAAAGGTTTTCGGTGAGACAGCATTTTTTATTGGCAGACGATGCACATACCGTCAGGTAAACGATTTGCTCATCTCATCATTTTCTTCCGCCAAAAACTCACTTTAAAAGATTTTGAAAATCATACAACTTCAGAAACTTTTGGAATATTGCGTAACATCTATAGTTTCTGTCAGAGAGAGACAAATCTTTTTCATTTGTTTCGAATCAATACAAAGAAGTGGTGAGTTACAATGGTTAACATCGTGAACATTATTTTACCTAATTATAATTCTAAGCACATCAATATTGGTTGTATTATTTCTTCGTCGTTATGTCATTACGACGTTATTAGCGAGGTAGTGATAATTGTATTATAATTATAATGACTGTACAACTTCGGTGCGCAGTTACATAACCTTTACACAAAATTTAGTTTAAATTTACTCTACTAAATGCTATCCACCAATCATAAGCTGAACATAAACCTTATCCATAGATTGCCGCAAGGTATGATACCCTTCATCATCATCATCATCACTTCAGCCAATCACTAGTACACTGCTGAACAAAGGCCTCCCCCATAGATTGCCACAAAAGTTAGTAGCTCTTATTGTGGGACGATTTAGCCATTGTTGCTACTCTTGGCAGGCGGGTTGGCAACAGCAGTTTATTTATTCAGTTCTTCCAGTGAGAAGCGGCTGCCCATCTCCTAGTTTTTATTTTGTTTTTGTCGACTTAAGATTCTCTTAGGCCGCCTCCACGCGGTGGCATCCTTTCGAGGTCGGAGTACACCTGCATCCATCGACTTCCCACACAATTAGACAGGTGGCTGCTTCTAGTTAGGCAACCTCGGACCGACAAACGCAGTGTTGGAGACACCCAGGTCCCATGGTACCCATTCGAGAACATTTCTTAACCAATGGTTATCGGTTCTGTGAGTTATGAGGTTGCTTGTACTTGTATATACTCGTATATGTTATCATTATTGCGCGGGCTGAGTGCCAGATGCTGGGCACTTGGTTAGGTTTATCGTTCTGCCATTGGACAATAATATTGCTAAATAATTATAAATGCACGAAATAATACTTTGGTAGTCCACTAGTTGATAATGTGAAAACTTAGATGACGCTTAATTAGATCAAATTTTCCTAAACGAATTTTATGTTTTCTTTTCTTCTTATACCGTATTTACATAACTAGGTTGTTTTGTTTTATTTATTTTCATTTACCTATTTATTTTTAAGTATTATTTATTTTGTATTTTATAGTCTTCCCCACTCATAGTGATAAATATATTGTAAATACATCAATGTAAAAAACTACTTAAAAATGTCGCATATACATCTTCGCTCGGTTGGCGTAGTGGCTAAGCCCTTGGCTTCTGCGCCGCGGGTCGCGGGTCCGATTCCCGCACGGGACAAATATTTGTATGGATTACATAGAGTTGCTCCGGGTCTGGAAGTTTGTGCATGTGGAATTTATGTCTGTAAAACGCACCCACGACACAGGAGAAATCCTACTGTGGGGCTTCGTTTTTTTAAATCAAACCCAATCCAATCCAATCCATCTATGCTGTTTATAATGAATGTTCGTGAAAATTAATAATTTTTTTTTTATTTAAGGTGTCATTTCGCTCTTGTAAGCTCGGACTACAGTTGGTCACGGTGTATATAGTGACTTTGCAAGTGATTGCGAGGCAAATTAATGTTTGTTTCATACACAATTCATAACACATATAGTATTTCCGCTCGAGAAGTCAACATCAGGCTCTGTTTGAAAATCAGCGCGGCAGCATCTTAGTGCTGCCGCAATTTGCTGAAATAGACCCCTTACTTGACTTCACTTTTTTTATTTTTTTGGTTTCATATTTTTCACATTTCATATTTGCTTTTGTTTTTGTTACTTTATTGTGTAATTCTTTTGTGATGTCAAATAAAATAACTTTTCTTTTTTCTTTCTTTCTTTAGTTCATATATAATTCTCTGAATATAACTATTTCACTATACATAAATAACATCAAATCTTCGAAAAGAAAAATAAGGAAAACTGGTTTGCTGTTCCTCCAATTTGGAACTTTTTTTATCGCAAGTATGAACATGAGACTGAGAGAGGCCAACAAAAGTTTCTTCACTCTATGAAAAGTGGTGTCATAAACCTGAGTTGTTGTATTCGCAATTATTATTTAATTACCAACTTCCATCACTTGAGGCAAAATACAATTATCTTACTTTGATTGTACCGAATTAACGACCGACATTTGTTATATGGTACCCCGCACACTTCATAAACGTAAAGTTTATCCAGACACACTATTTGCTGTTAATACCTGCCGGTAGAATTCCAAATTACCGTGTCGTATATACGTTGCACGCATGTGACTTAATCACATAATTCTTCTTTTACACATGAACATATTCGCGCTTTTAATTTCTTTTTTCAAGTCTGTGTCCATGTTCTGGATCATCCCAACCATTACATCATAGTTAATGTACCACAAATCCTAGCAAAAGAACAACGATTCCTACCAAGAATGAATCTCGAGGCTATTGTACTTTAAAAACATCCTAATTTCACTAGACAAGACGGTTGGGTGTTACCACCGGCTTAAAGTAAAAGTAAAGTTTCAGCCTATAAATGTCCCACTACTGAGCACAGGCCTCCTCTCATTTCTGACAGGGTTTTGGAGCTAGGAAGAATCAACGCCACGCTGCTCCAATGCGGGTTGGCGGACTTCACATATCTTCGAAATATTTTTTATTTCTTAGACATGCAGGTTTCCTCACGATGTTTTCCTTCACCGCCGAGCACGTGGTAAAATCAGCACTTAAAATTGCAATTAACAATTTTAGTGGTGCCGGCACCGGGAATCGATCCCAGGTCACTCGCGTACTATGAAATTTAAAGCGAGCGCCTAGCCTCTGAGCTACCACCGGCTTGGGATCCTATTATTAATAAAATTAAATCAAAAACCAAGCATACCACTGCCAAGACTTCAAGACACAGGAAGCCCATTAGGCGTATATCGGACTAAAAATAATAATTAAATGCTGAAGGTATCCCGGGTTAACTGGGAGGTCACGACATCTGTCAACTTAATCCTCCCGTAACCATGAGTGCTGTAATGTGCTCGTAACGTCGGGTTATAAGTAGTAAAATAAACTCGATAAAATCCGTAAAATTAAGGTTTATTTAAACCAAATTATTGCGATTATAAATACGTTAAACTTGTTTAATAAATTTACTGAATACTTAAATATAGCTACGTGATACATGTAATTATACATATTTTTAATCGTTCGTTTTTGGTCTTTTTATTCGCGCTATTAGCTTCTGTTTGTAATGTTATTTGTTTGATTTGGGAATAATATAGTGGGCTGCAACAGTGTCACTTCCTCTGTGCAGCAAAAAGTCTATTTAACATGATGATTTAAACCTTTTCGTTATTGCTAATTGAAAAAAAAGGGGTATTGCATGGCTTAGCGATAACAAATCCTGTTGTATAATCCTCTCAAATAAAGACGACCGGTTTTCGGAACATGTGTTGGACATCAACTCAAATAAAATCGATATTTATGCCATATGCTCCAATACCGAAATTATACTACTAACTAATAAAGTATAATAAAAACTGAAAAGTAAAAAAAAAGCTTGTACCTTCTTGCACACCGAGATCATTATAAACCAGATTCAACGAGAGGCATATCATATCGAGTGTTTTTATATGTGATTAAATCCAGTGATGGGATTCTCCACAAATATACCAAGGGTTTTGCAAATCAATTGACACTATTGGGCACCTGTCTTGACAAGGTGCCATTTCAAGGAGAACATGCTTGTAGATTGGAAAAGTAGTTTCCTAGTTGTAACTACATTTTCTAAACATTTCTAAACTTCGTCATTGCGCCCCTTTACATCACGTGAAATTGAGATCTTGTGAAGGCGTCTACGTCCATTGCCCAGTTCTGAATCTATTTAATAGATAAATAATAGAGAATAAAGACTAAAGATAAATAATAAAGACGGCGGACGGTGCTCTTTAAAAACTAGGTAATACACATTATTTTACATTTGGCTTGCGGATCTCAGCAAATTAACTTTATTTCGTTTAATACTACTAAATTGTTTTGAGATTGACGGTAAAGAAAAACTTAAGTTGATGTTCAGTTTAAGAGATCACTGCCCCCTAAAATTAGGTTAGGTAATCCGGAACATGTGAATAAAACATAAGATTAGATAGCAGATACTGTGTTAACAAAGTTGAAACTCGACGCCCGATTAACTTATATTTACTTAGATATTTACAAACGCAGTCAACTATGATAAGACTAGTATAAACAGATTCTTACAATCATAAAATACAACGTTACATTGTATAGTCATGCTACCGTTGGCATCCTGAATTTTGTAAAATATGACGCCTTCTAGTTGGGTATTGGATAGTTACGGAATCTTAGGCAAGAGTCACAGATTCTGTGGGTAAAACTAGACAGATTATTTATTATAGGCACGTTCGGATCAAACCTCAATCAAATTATATAATCAAGTAATTTATTAATTACAAGACTTTATATAACTGCCGATAGGTGTCTGGTAGAGTAGAAAGCATCTACCTCTTTCTACCGAGGTATCCCAGGAGGCGACTAAGGTATTGTACGGATAGCCTTTAATCGTGCAGAAAAACACCATAACATGCAATGCTGTCAGTATACTGCTCGTAGGAACGTAAAACAAACGAGTAAAAATAATTACCCGTACCAAAATGGCGGCGATTGGTTCGCCACCCGTCACGTCTCGTTTCCCACGAAAAGTGGACTACGTGAGTGGTCTCTGCCTACCCCTTATATGGGAAAAAGGCGTGAATGTATGTATGTAAGACTGATTTACTTGATGATGCCGAAATGAATCAATATAAACGTCTACTTAGTGACCGGTCGAGTCTATTTGTTCTATTTTCGAATTCGATAGCGATACCTTATGGTTACACAAATTTTTATCTGCAGGAAATAACAGCTGACAGTGGATTGCGCTAGTATTCACCCTTCTCTGCATCTGTGTCTGCTTCAGGGCTTCACTCTTATTTTTGACTGATGGTCACTGTTAGCCCGATGGCTTTCACAGCTTCGCCGGATTGAAAGGTGGCAGAGCGATGAGGGCGCTCAGCCGAAACCTTTATTGATGGATGACCAACGCAAGGGCTCCGAGAGGGGACCTCGGCTTGGACCGTCATCATATGCGCGAGAGTAACTAAAACTCGGGGGTGCCCAATGGAGCCGAGCAGTTACTTCAATCGGGAGGGCAATTATACTATTACTATTATCATTATCGGAATTAACTACATTATTACCAATTCGGAATGCGTTTCCGCTAGAGAAAAAATGGCGCAAGAAACTACGGCGACGCTTCTATTTATGATACTATTCCTAGGTGAAAATCGGCCGGAGATGCGGCGGTGCCGCGAACAAGATTGTCTGATACCCTCGCCGAAGGCGGGGCGGTGTAATCGTGATTGTTGTGTGTGTGTGTGTCAGGGATTAACTATATTTTGAGCAATATATAGGTGATTGCGTGGGCTAGTGGTTAGAGTATCTGATTCTACGCCGAGGGTTCTCGGTTCGAATCCCAGGTGGAACCACCATTTGCAAAAACAAAAGTTGTTACTTTTCGGGTCTGGTTGTGTTTTACATGTGAAATTTATGGTCTATTCACAGTTATACACAACACACTCATAATACAAAAGAAATTCTAGTGTGCGGCATCGTTTAAAAAAAAAGAAAAGAAGAAATAATATTAATTTTGTAGCAGCGTTACAGCACTATGCTATATGTATTTTAATCTACATTTAAAATTTACATATTATCTCTACGTAACCAAATCCTGGTGCATTCGCGTTAATGCACTAAAAGTGAACGCATTCACTTCACAGCTACAGGGTTATGCAATTTGATTTTGAATTTCAAACTTTATTCGAATCGAATAAAGTTCTCATCAAATAGTTTACTAAATAGAAATTCAGCGAATATTTCTTTTAAGTAGCGTATTATGGATTATGGAGTGTGTTGACAAATAACTTTTTCTTTTTATAATAACACTAGCTCTGCGGTTTCACCCGCGTATAAAAGCCGAACCCGATCGATTATACTCGTATACATATATGCCCTATTTGAATCGGATTTTGGGTTTTAATTTTTTTGCGCGAAACACTAATTATTTTTCCAAAACTGAAGTAGCCTAAGTTACCCGCTATTATATCAGCTATCTGTCAGTGAAAGTCCCGTCAAAATCGGTCTAGCCGTTTCGGAGATTAGCCGGAACAAACAGACAGACAGACAAAAATCTTAAAGTTAATAAAATCAAAAGTACTGTATACAGGGTCATTCGTAATGTCCTATACATCCCGGCAGGCTGAGCTTAGGGACGATGTGTATATGCCCCAAAAAATATAATGAGTCTCGTAGCGTGATACCTGTAGGAGATGAGAACTACATATAATACATGACCTGAATATTACTAATTGGAAGAGACATCTTCCACAGATCAGACCATCCGATCTGGCGGGTAGCTACCCTTTTCATTGGCAAATATCATCTACCAAAAACTCATAAATTTAATTGGGCGTTTTTCCATTGAGCTACCATCGAAAGAACTCGCAAGTACTAGGATAACATGAAGCTTAAGGAAATCTGTTGCGAAGTAAATCTGTTAGTATGACGCCGTAGTAGGGTAACATAAATTAAATCGAGAGGAAAATGTATTTAGAATTTGTCTGGTTCGGGGTAACGACTTTCTGAGTTAGGGTCGCGTAAAGTTTTACAAAACAAATAATTTTAAAGTTTTGAATGGACAATGTTAGTATTCAATTTTGTCATTAAATCTTCACCGTTGTGTTAAGCAGATCAAAGTAACATGGGTAGGTGCCGGGATGTTATACCAATTATGAATAACTTTGTACATTTTATCAGAATTGAGTAAAAAGCTTATTTGGTTATTACAAACAGACACATCAATTTTGTGTATTTGTATAGATTATAGTATATTTTAGAAGTGAAACCTACTCACAAACCGACTCATATAATGAACTAGCTGACGCCCGCGACTTCTTCCGCGTGTATAGGTTTTTAAATATCCCGAGGGAACTATTTGATTATCCCGGATGAAAAGTATCCTATGTCCGTCTCCAGGATGGAAGCTATCTCTATGACAAATTTCGTCATGATCAGTTCAGCGGTTGAACAGTGAAAAGGTAACAAACAGACAGAGGGACAGAGAGAGTTACTTTCGCATTTTGCATATTAGTATGGATTACGATTTTGTTTCCAAAATATTATCTTACTACTATAATAACGATGGAGAGGTTGTACATTTGAACGCGCTAATCTAAGGAAACATTAATCGGATTAAAAAAAAAAATCATTACCCCGTTTATTAAGGAAGGTTCTAGACTATAAAACTTTATCTTACGGCAGACCTGAGACCAGAGCATTACAGGTCCAACTGTGAATGCTCAGTTCATATGTTCTACTTTTTTTACGCGGGTGAAACAGCGTGGCATGGCTAGCTTATTAAGTAAGACTCATCATGCCCTTTGACGGAGTCGTAAGAGAATCTGCCACTTCCTCTCAACCCGCGATTGCCATAAAAGATGACTGAGGGTAATGCTAGGATAATGTCATGGCCTCCGATTGACCATCCACAACAAAATATACTGGATCTAAAATATACAGACCGGTTTTGGTGCTAATTTATCATGTGCTCAATGTTGTAGGAAAACACCATCTGAAAACCTGTCTGAGAATTTAAAAAAAAATGTCGACATGTAAAGTTCACCAACCCGTTCTGGAGCAGCGTGGCGGTCGCTTCCCGGTTCCTAAGCTGTCTTAACTCTGCTCAGCATTTGGATATTTTTTGGCTCATTACTTCAACAAAAATAGATAGCATATCTCTCACATTAAACTTCCATTTCATCAGCTTCTCTCGTAATGTTTTATTTTAACGCGAAGCTCGTGGTAAATCAGCACTTGTAATTACAATTAACAATTTACGTGCCGGCTTCGGGGACCGAACTCAGATCACGTGTAGGTATTACTAAATTAGAGGCAAGCGTCGGGCCCCTGAGCTACCGAGGCACCAGTATCCGAAACTCAGTGTTTCGAAGATTATTCTTGTTCAAGTAATTGGAGATCTATCAAATTAAAGAAGTACATCTTATTCTTATAATCAACTAGCTGAAACCCACGACTACGTCCGCGTTCATTTAGGTTTTTTAAAAATAACGTGGGAACACTTTGATTTTTCGATATAAAAGTGTCCTATGTCCGTCTTAGGGACGCCAGCTATCTCTGTGCCAAATTTCATCAGGGTCGGTTCAACGGTTGAGCCGTGAAGAGGAACAACAACTATAATGACACACCCGCTACATAATAAAACTAGGTAGACTGGTAGAGAATACCTTGTAGCATTAAATCGAAAAAGATTGAAATAAATAGTTTCGCACCGATATGAACTTAAAGCACGCCAATAGTATGCCATTTATACTACTAGGTGAATCCCGCGACTATTTCCGCCTGGATTAAGTTATTTTTTTTTAAATCCCATGGGATCTCTTTGATTTTCCGGAATAAAAGTATTCTATATCCGTCTCCAAGATGCAAGTTATCACAGTGCCGAATATAGTCAAGATTGGTTCAAAGGTTAAGCCGTGAAAAGGTAACAAACTGACTGGCATTTATAATATTAGTATGGATTGCCGCATGTATGAATCCTTCATACTTCATACATCGTTACTACTTGACTCGATCGATTTGGACTGATTTTATTTGTGGTGTGCGTCATTGTGAGGACAAGGTTTGTATGAAAGTTTTTGGAAAATCCATTGGATAAGTCGGAAATTTGGATGCTGTTTTTGTATCAAAATCGCAATAAAAAGTGACGTTTAGTTTGACAGTTTTGCTGTCACATGTTTTAAGTAACCATAGTTTTACTAAGCGAACATCTCATTTTCTTTAATAGTAAATTGCACTCGTGCGAAGCCGGGACGGGTCGCTAGATTTTAATATATTTCAAATCCATTTGCAAAGTTTGTTAACAAACAGTGTTAACGCAAAATCCATCGGACAAATTTTACTTTCCAGTTAAACGTGCTAATCGACCGATGAAGTTCAATATAAGTTACAGGCTAGCTTAATTCCTGGTTAGTAATACTTTCTTGGTGACCTTAACTGAAATATAAATTAAAAAAGTCAAAAGCCCTACACGAGAGTTTACCTGAAACCTGTGAAAGAGGCTCTCGCATAAGCAAATCGAAAGACGGACGGACGAGTTCATCGTCAATTCACGGACAGTCTGCGTTTGACAGCAGTAGAGAAATATGAATCCATTTCAGCCATGGCTAAAAATAAACTGAAATAAGTTATCTAACTTCTGTGTCGGTAACTCACCCTAGACAAACAACCCTTACATATCGATCCACAACCTATTCTTCCAGGACAGACGTGGTGAAGGCTATTTATCTCTGTCTAACAAATACCCTCCTTGTCTAACGTAATTGAGGCTTGATATGAATTGGGTGACTTATGTTTTTTTTACATTTTGTTTTGGTAGAACGGGAAAAGCATATTTACTAAAGAAAATTAGATGTTACGATTCTTTTGTTTTTTTTTTGTTAAAGTTAAAGTCTATTATAAAAATATTTTCATCCCTTTTGACTACATATATTTGATATTTCGAAGTTCGTCGTCTACTTTATATACAAGCTTTACTCGTGAATTCTATGGCGTTCTCTTCAGAATTTATATAAATACAGAACGTTACGTGATAATACAATAAATAAAAATTATGCTGAGATTTAGTTACTTTGAGTCTACCGCGTCTACTGATAACGCGTGTTCTGACGTCTACTACGCCGCGAGTCCTGGATTAGAATCCCAGTTAGAGTCAACATTTGTGCAAAAATACAAATATTTTTGGTTGTGGTTGTCTTTGATACTTGGATCTCAACCTACTTCCGTTCTCTCGCAGAGGCGTTATATCGGCCGCGGGTTAGTTAGGACAAATAAGTGCTTTTGTGTTTTGTGATTGTGCGTACACTTGTGTTGCTATAATAAATCCTGCGCAGTTGATAGCTTCCGACTGTATTTCAGCAAGTTGTCGCCGTGGTGTAAAATCAAAGAGAAGGAGAGCATTATAATTTTTAATATAATAATAATACTATTTATAATAACGAATAACAAGAAAAAGTTTTTAAACCATGCGAAAATGCACAGATAACAACAACTGCTATTATATTTCCTTGCAGTGATCTATTGTTGTTGAGGCAACTTAAGACAATCTAACACTCGATTTCATGCCGTGAATGTCGCAAGAGTAGATAGAGGGAAAATGAATGCAATGAAAATCAGGAGATGGGCGGCAGCATCTCCCTCGATCAATTGAATAAATAAACTACCGTTGCCAAGGCGCTTGCCACGTGTGACATCTATGGCAAAATCCGCGCAGGAATGAGAGCTATAACTTTTGAGGCCTTTGTTCAGCAGTGGACTGATGATGATGATGATGATATTCTCCTGGCCGATTTCGAGCACGGCGACAACTTTCGAATATTGTCGATAGCTATCAATTCCGCAGGAGATATTATAGTGCCACATGTGTACGCGCAAACACAGAGGCACTCACTCGTCCCAACCGCGGGTAGCGCCCGATGTAACGCTGATGCGATAAGATCGGAGGTAGGCAAGGATGCAGTGTCAGAAACACGGGGACAATCACAACACAACCAGACACGAAAACCAACAATTTGTGTTTGAGCACAAATGTTGGCTCCGGCTGGGATTCGAACCCAGGACCTGCGGCTTAAAAGTCAGGTACTCTGACTACTGGGCCACGTCGTCGTCGGTCGCAGTTGACTAGTGATTGGCTGAAATTATGGTGGTCTATAGACAATGTTGATAAAGACCTAATTACCTAATTTTATCATAGTATTTTTAATAAACGCGTCCTATTTACCCGTGTCAGCTGTGATATAAATCAGGACGGATTAACATAAGACATGCTGTGCGAGGAAAATCCCTGAACGAGGGTGACAACCCTCTTTAACAACGATTTGTGTTACGTATGCAGCTCCTCTCTTTGGGGCGCCCAGTTTTGGAGTAATTTCGTAGGCAACCGAAATATTTTACGACGATTTGAAGCTGGCCAATTTCCTTCATAAAAAAAAAGAATTATAACACTAATAATTTTGTGTGGAGTGAAGTGGCAGATAATACAAATATAATTTATAATAACATACAAAGAAAACGGGCAGTAACAGATTTCATAATATTCACATTTCTGTCAATGAAATAAATTGAAAATTATTTATTTTTCAACGTAAGATATATAAATTTCGATTGTCAAACTTTTTTTTTTACAATCTACCACCGTTTGGTAATGAGGTTGAAAGAAACTCCGTAGTTGTCCTCTTTTTTGTATCTTAGTCAAAGTACATTATAAATAAATTTACAAAGAAAAGTCTCATAGAAAACCAAAGCACGCTCCATGACAAAATGTTAGATAAGATATAATAAAAAATGTTCATATGTAAATAACTAAACAAAAATTAAAAGTGCCCTTAACCGAACAGCGCATCCGCCTTACGTTTTATGAACACTATGAAAAATTTATGGAAAGTTCCATATTTCTATGCTGTTTCACAAATCTACCTATATTATGTGTGGATAAAAATCTGTTCCCTTAAAGAAGACGAGCAAAAAAAATATTTGAAGTTCAATATAAAACTTTTGAATATTGTATTTCTGTTTTGTGTATGTATTTTATTCTATTCGTCCTTTTTTAATGACTTTGCTGCATGTTCTCTCTATCTTTATTCATTTATAATAATACACATTTAAAAACTACGTTCAGACAAAAAACTAAATACAATTGACAGCTGACAGTAATTGAAAACTGTGGTTTACTAATCAGATAGTTTCGTTAGGTTTTAAAGTAATTTTACTTATGTAACAGTAAGGAGAAACTCTACTTCTCCTACTACTAATTTAGCACTAACTAAACGTAAAATATTGGAGAATCGCACAACCTGTAGATAATCAGAAATACTGGTGGTAGGAATCCGTCAAGGAAGGTAATCCCCAGGTCAGTTATTCTGCCGTGAAGCAGTAGTGTGCAAACTATACTGTGTTTCGGTTGGAAGGGCACGGAGAGCTAGCGTAATGACTGGGCAAATGAGACTTAAGATCTGGGTGACGAGCGCATTGTACACACAGAAATTTTCTGGGTGACAGACTTGTTATGGGCAGACATTGCACTTACCATCAGGATAATCTCTTGCTCGTTTCGTCACCTTATGAAATAAAAAAACCCTACCTAGGATTTCTGCACGGGAATCCTACCACAAGTAAAAAGTGCACGATTTAATACTGCGTCCGCCTCTCAGCCTGCTCAGCGTCGCGATTACGACAAAACTTACCAATTTTTTTTCTTCTTAAAAAAACGCCCTGTGGTGGCGGCTCGTTAAAAGAATACTACCACTCCATCTCATCCAATGGATCTCGTAAAAGGCGAGTAAGGAATTAAACTGCACTGTGCACCCAACAGCGCATGGTGGCGATGGGCTCACCACCTATCACATCAAGTGCATTATATTGTTTTGGTGAAACGTGGATTGTGGTAGTCATCTGCTTTTGCAGTGAGTGCTCAGTCTCTCCCATAAGGGGTATATGGGATACAGTCGTGATCTTATGTATGTATGTAAAAAAACGATGCTCCACTGTAGAATTGCTCCTGTATCGTGGCTACATAAATTCCACATGCACAAACACCCAGACACGGAACAACTATCTGTAGGCCATACAAATATTTGTCCCGCGCGGGAATCGAACGCGCAACCCGCGGCGCAGAAGTCAAGGGATTAAATTAAATTAAATTAAATTAAATATAACTTTATTGTACACCATAAAAAATATACATAAAGGGAAAAAAAAAAAATTAATGAAATGTACAATGGGCGGCCTTATCGCTAAAAGCGATCTCTTCCAGGCAACCTTTGGATGGACAGAAATTAAAATTTGACAAAAAAGGACGGCAGTGTACAAATTGATAAAATCAAATCAATAAACTACATAAATAAAATTTAAATATAATATATATATATATATATATATATATACATACATATACATACACATATACTTATACATACACAAATATAATACATATAAAATTTCCATACGTAAATGTATATATGCATATACGACCTAGAAGGACAAAGGGATTAACTACTGCGCAAACCTAGCCGACAATATGATATTTATTTTTATGATATTTCTTCTAATTCGTCAGTATTATTATCATCGTTTCAGCTCATCACAAGTCCACTGCTGAACATAGGTCTACCCCAGCATCCATCGACTCCCCGCAAAACCGTGCAGGTCGTCGATCCATCTAGCGGGGGTCGCCTTTTTAATATTTGACATCAATTTACTAGCAATTAGTAGGTAATCACTGATGGAAACACATTTCTATAGTGACTACTAAATCACAACCATAATACACGCGCCAAATTTGGAACTAATTGGTAATCCGCCATGCTGACAAAATTGCGTCGTGAGAATTTTCAAAATAACCATGTCATCAATTAAGGCACATTCGACACGCTAAATTAATGAGGAAGACAAGAAAATCCTAACCTGGCTATGCCTATCTTTTATCTACATTTTCGTCACATAAAATGAATAAGACAACGATTCAGTTCTTTTCACCAAGTATAAAATTCTTCTTCTCTGCTCTCTATCTTTTTTTAAGGTTACAACATTAATATAGTCTGTAGCTTGGGCATCCATGGTGTTCAGTTGAAAACCAGTCGGTCTCTAGAGACTGACATTAAGCTGATCTGAAGACATATTTGATCGAACCATGAGAAACGCATAATGCAATTTTTATTTGTGTTATGTGTATTTTTACTAATAGTTTTAAGACGTATTAAATACATATCTATAACTTTGTATATTTTTATTATTATGTTTTTATATTATATGAGTGTGCGTGTGTGTTGTCTCTTTGAGCTGCGCCAAAAAATATTTTTTCTTTCTTTCTTCATAATAACATTTCTTGTTCCATCTTACAAAGTAACCGTTGCAAATATGTAAATATAAATTTTATCTGACAGAATACTGTACTAACTGTACAATTAAGTTCAACATAAACGGCACAGAAAAAAATTACGAATAAAACTAGCGGTGCCTTCTTACTTTGTTCCACTTTCAGTGTCGTTAAGGTACACTTATTACACTTAATGCTAACGAAACAAAACCAAGTCACCAAAAACTTCCAATGGTCAAACACGCTAAAGCAGTAAGAGATTATGCAGTTTTAACGTTGCGAGTCTCAAAGTGAATTCGTATACTTCAGAGCACGTGTGCGAAAGAGTAGGTGTATTTTTTTTCGAACACGCTCATCGTCGATTCAGATATTATTATTGCATAATATTAAAGAAAAAAAATAATAACGAAAAGTGAATGTAGTCGTATGTTATGCGAACGTGTTTATCACCGGAGCATAATTTGTTTAGAATAGAATATGCGATAATCACCCTTAAAGTAATACAAACATAAAAAGAGGAGTTGCGTGTTTAGCCTGTATGCCTAAATTAATTACGAGTCGTTACCTATTCGTATCAAGTTCGAATCCGTCGTCTCGTGAAGGAAAGTAAAGCTGATGGAAGAGCCTTACTATACGTAATAATAACATAACTTAGGCTTACTTTTGAACATGGATCTCACTTAACCGAACGTATACGAATGCCAGTGTGTATACGATAACCAATGAAAAATAATCTAAAAATATGTTTTGAATGAAGTAAATAGCGTCTGACATCATTTTATGTTACCGACTTTTCGAGATCGCTTTGCGACACCCATGGTCACTTGAGAACTAGGATGTTAGACGTCCAGTTTTCATTGTGAACCGGACTACTTTCTGATCTTCATAAAAAAACATTGGATAAAGTGACATGCAAAAAAACCTGCCTTCTGTAATGCTGGTCCTGGGTTCTATATATTTTCGGTGATGTAATTGCAGTTAGCCTTCTCGGCTTTTACAGCTTCATAGGATACTAGTCCTGGGTTCGAATGCCGGCCGCAGCCAGCAGTTGTGCAAAAGCGCGAATTATTAGTCTGTATATGTGAAATTTGTTTGTAAAACGCACTCACATGTATTGTGAGAAGAATTCATAGCCTCCGGCAACCACTTTTTAAAAATAAATAGTAATAATAATTCCCTCCTACCATTAGCCGCGTTTTGCGTTCGCCTGACACACATGAAAGTAATGAAATTTCGTCACAAAGAAAATTACATGTATGTAAAAGATGCGTCCGTACTTTACTGAGCAAACAAAACAAAGCGGCCGTGAAAAGTGTAAATTACTTCAAAATTTAACACGCCCGTCTCGTTAATTCGTGAAACTTCGCAAATTGGCACCGTAACAAAATGTGAATGTTTTAAGACTTTGCATTTTTTTATTGGATAAAGTGACGAAACGAGCAAAGCGTTCACCTATGGTATGGTTATGGTCAGTGCAACGTCTGCTCATAACAAAAGCTGCGTCGGGCTCCCTAAGACATCAATTCTTAAATATCTAATGACCAGCGATTACGCTAGCTCTCAGTACCCTTCAAACCGTAAGTAGTGTTTGCACACTACTGCTTTACGGCAGAATAGCCACTGCGGTGGTACCTAATCGGATTTCTGCATAGGAATCCTATCACCCGTTAATATTATTGCTTGTTATTTCCTTTTTTCCATATCATTACTTCTGATTTATTGTTTTCATTTCAATGGCTTGTTACTTAATAGTTTATAAAAAGTTCATGCATGAAGCTCACGAATCGTTAAAGTACTCATAATTCATCAGTAACCTGCCACATCCAGCGTTGGACATTATATTTTAATTGTCCGTCGATGTAGAATCAACGCCTACTGGATGTGGCCCATTTTCATATTACGACGTTTTTTACCAATCTTTTATTAACTCGCTTTCGTGTATGTCTGTTCGGGTCAAATTAAATAGATTTTAAAGTTTAAACTAACTTCCCGAGGAAGCCAGAGGCTTGAAACTTTAAGCATAGCTTAGAACTGAATGACAATTTCATTAATAACTCGTTTTCTCGTCTGTCTGTTTGTTTGTCTGTTGGTTATAATTGTTGCAATTGATTATAAAGCAACTTTATACTTTTAGTCCGTTTTAAAACGCGCTACAAAAGCTTTTCAAACGATTCTTGTTCTTTCTTTAAGTTAGTCAAAAAATATATCGTTCAAATCGTTGAGTGCGATTTTGAATGCTGGCTCATCACGTGGTTGTTGGTGAAGATAAAAGTCGCCAAGAGACCTGCAAGACTAAGCGATTGGCTTCTGCACTATAAGTCGCGGGTTCGATTCACGCACAATTTTTTTTAGGGTCTGGGTGTTTGTGTATATGACGACCGCGTGGCGTAGTGATAAGGGAACGTGACTTCCACGCCACAGGTATCTGGGATCGAATCCCAGCCGGAGTCAACTTTTGTGCAAAAACACAATTTTTTTTGCTATCGGATATGATAGTGTTGTCCTGTGTTTCTGATGCTGCATCCATACATATCTCCGATCTTATCGCAAAAGCGATATATCGTGTATCAGACACGGCTAAGTTGGGGCGATTACACTTGCGGCACTATAATATCTCCTGCTCAGTTTATAACTTCCGATAGTATTCGATAGTTGGTTTCCGTGGTCGAAAATCAGTCAGGAAGACATCATGTTTTTTTGGAAGAGGGGGCAAACGATCAAGCGGCTCACCTTATTGTAAGTGTCCGCCGCCCATGAACATCTCCAATACCAGAGAATATCCAATAGAGAGAATTCAATTCTGTAATCGCCCACGATGATGTTTTTAAAGTAAGAAAAAACCAGAAGACAGCGGGTGGTAGGATTCCCATACAAGAATCCGTCTAGGTAGATAACACCTCAGGGCCAGTTATTCTGCCGTGAAGTAGTAGTGTGCAAACATTACTGTGTTTCGGTTTGAAAAGCACTGAAAGCTAGCGTTATCACTGGGCATTTGAGATTTAAGAGCTGATGTCTCAGGGTGACGGGCGCTGTGTGTTGTCACTCAGAAATGTTCTGGGTGACACAGCCTTTTTTATGGGCAGACGTCGCACTTTTAAACATGGATCTCAGACGACCATCAGGTGAACGTTTTTCTCGTTTCGTCTCTTTATCAAAAAAAAAAGTAAGTATTTCCTGAGATTAGCGCGCTCAAACATTTTTTTTTATTTCAGACTCTCCAGCTGTATTACAGTAGTAAGACGAGATTATTTACTTTTATTTTTTTACAAACTTACATAAGTACTCTTTAAACATAGAAATGATCAGACATGAGTTTGGTTGTAACTTATTAAACTTGTTTTATTTCTAGAAAGTGCATCATATCTGTGGCGACATGCGGATGATATAACTTTATACGTGTATTTCGAAGTCCGAACCGCCTTTCAACTTCTAATTTAGCAATTAGAACGATCAATTGAGATCATCTAAGAAACGTATGTATCGTGAATGGGGATAGGGCTTATTCTTGATTACTGCAGTGAAACAATTGACGTTTAGCTAATTTCAATACAGAAAACGCTTATTTCTTTTTTATATTTTTTTTTATTTGATATAGTAACGAGACGAGTAAAACGTTCACCTGATGGTAAGTACAACGTCTGCCCATAACAGATGCAGAATGTTACTGTGTAGCACCACACTGTACCCGTCACCCTGAGACATTTCTTAAGTCTCATATGCCCAGCGATTACGCTAGCTTTCAGTGCCCTTCAGACCGAAACACAGTAATGTTTGCCGCTTCACGGCATATTAAAGGGCCCTGCGGTGGTACCGACCTGGACGGATTCCTGCAAAGGAATCCTACCACCAGTGGTACGAATAAGCAAGAAATAATGAATTTATTTGCGATTGAAAAACATGCAATGTATAATAATACTCACTGAAGCTCGCGACTAAGTCCGCGTGGAATTAGGTTTTTTAAAAATTCCGTGGGAACAATTTGATTTTCCGGAGCTACTTTCGCATTCATAATATTAGTATGAATGTATAATATATACGTACGTACAATGAAGAAAATGAAAAAAAAAAACAAGAACTATAATAAATTATTAGTAATAAACTATGAACTATATTTTAAAAAAATAGTAATGCTACATGCATTACTATTTTTAAAATTAAGATGTAAATGATAAAATGTTAAATTCACTTGAAAATTAAACGTCCCCAGGAAGATTACTATATGCCGAACTATTTTTTTATTTATATGTTCATTACACAAACATATATATGGTTACTACAAATTCTATACATATACTATATATCTTCAAGTGGCATGCAGTCACAGTCATACGCTGTTATTTATTAATAAAATAGTTTTAAGACACAATTTTTTTTTTATGGTAGACTATTACAAATAGCTGGTAGTATATACTCCCATTTCCGCATTACGTAATTATTTTTGTATTTAGGCGCAAAATATGTAGGTAGCCTTCACAAACAAGTGCTCTGGGCAAAGATTTTCAGCCAGTTGGTTGATATCATGATGCTCCTCGCAGATTTCTTCTGGTCTGATGGATCGTGGGTGCGTATTATAAACATTCGGAGTTGGAACAACTATCTGTAGTACATTCGGTTATGTCCCTTTAATAATATTTCGTGCAGTACTTTTATTGTTTTTATAATACTTGTTTACCTATCATCTATACAAATAAATAAAATTGAAGTGTCTGTTTGTATTAACAAAATAAAAGCTTTACATACGGTACTTATAAGAAAAAAACAATAATTAAATGTTTTGTCTGTCTGTCTGTTTGTTCCTGCTAATCTCTTGAAACGGCTGGACCGACTTCAACGGGATTTTCACTAACAAATATTACAGCGGGTAACTAAGACTAATTTTAGAATAATTAATTAAGGTTCCGCGCAAAAAAATTAAAACCTCAAAATCCGATTTCAATATATGTATCATCGATCGGGGTTGGCTTTTCTACGCGGGTGAAACCACGGGGTACAGCTAGTTTTGAATACAAAATAAGCTTTTAACTCTTTAAAATAAGTAACAGAAATCTATGTAGCGTATTTGAACATTTTTTTTTGAAAAAAAAAATGTTGACACGAGCAAAACGTTCACCTGATGGTAACTGCAACGTGGCAGACGACATAACAAATGTGTCACCCATGATATTTCATGTGTGCCACTTTGAGACATCAGTTCTTAAGTCTGACATAGCCAGTAATTACGTTAGGTAATAGTTCCCTTTAAAACGAAACACACTTATGTTTGCACACCACCGCTTTACGGCAGAATAACGGGCACTGCGGACGTACCTATCTAGACGGATTGTTACCACCAATATAACTTCCCTTCGTAATGCCGCCTTTAATTATTCGTGAGAAAATATGAAGACTTTTTTTCGTTAAATTCGAATGAATCTTATTTGCTTTCAGATGACAGTATAGTCTAGACACTGGCAGCAACACAAGATGAACAAGAGAAATTGGAATGGCAAGGTAACTAAAGAGCTTGAAAGCTTTTATTTAAAAGTTGAAGAAAACCTTCAACTCTTAAATAAAAGTTATAAATCTACGTCCCAGAAGACAAATCGATATTGACGATTATCCGAGGTGACTAGAGAGCTTCATTAATTAATATAATAAAACTAAAATTTAGGGATCTGAGCTCGTCTAATTTTACTATAGTCCTCACGTTTCGAGCGCTTCTCAGTACTCATGGCCACGGGAGGACTGAGGTGTTAGACGTCTTGCTTCGACGATCCTTCAGCTTTTAATTACCTATAAATTGTTCCCATCTACGAAAAAGAGCTTAGTGTCTTTTTATTACTCTCATTTTTATTTAAATAGCTTATAAGTTCTAAATTACACGGTAAACTTGATCAAATGTTAAAATGGACCAGTTATAGAATCTTCGAATCGAATACAAGACACTTATTTTAACTTCATAATTTTTTTATTTTACAGTGTTTTACCTACGTAAATAAAAAAACAGTCAGTGAAACGATATGTATAAACTCTAATGTAAAAAACTATGTAGCGATAAACGTTCTTTATGTAAATTTGTGAATTTGGCCGTTTCTTTCCAAAATATAGGACAGTATCTTCGCCAAAATATTGGACAGTATCTTACGGCCCTTTTCACGTATTCCACTGGTCTTTATAAAGATTAAGAATAAAAGCGTGACGTTCAGCGGTCACACTTGTGAAATATCATAATTCCGTAACAGTAGTATTCACGGACTGCTCTCTTTCAGACGCTCATCAACCAGGTCAAGGTAACCGAAATCGAAAAATGAAACTTTCCCTGTATTTTTACTTAATTTTTAAAACCAAGAAATCCTAGGAAATCAAATAATGAATTAGACTATTTGTTTTTAAATTAAATCTCGATCAAAGTATGGCATTAATTCCTTAATATAATGTATACTATCGAAATATAGTATATTAAAATATACTTCGAAATATTATTATAACAATTAGAATGTTGTCTTGAAGTAGTAAATTTATTCAAATGATTTATGCAAATTTAACCATGGAATAAAATTGAAATAAAAAATATCTAACCTATTATTTTAAAAACATAAATCTGTAGCAAAATATACACCTTATCAGAGGCTACGAAAATAATTCTCTTAAAAAAATTATAAATTGTCAAATCAAATTCCCGCTAAAAATATGATTATATTTATTTTAAGAAATGAAGCGAAAACAAACAATAAAATGAAGCGATTATCAGAACCGTAACCCCTGCAGTTATCATAACGCGTGGGTTGTACAGGTCATGCGCAGTGCAGCGCCGGAGATTGCAGCGGTCCCTAACCTAACAGCTGATAGCCGATAAACAACAATATTCCGGATTAAACAGTCAACTTACCTTTGCCTGCGTCGAATCGGTTTGCATGAAGTAAAACAGCACGAAAAACCACGCAACACCGACCAAGAACAAAATCTTGATGTTACGCCTCATTTTGGAAAACATAAAATATGACATTTCACTAAAAATCACGCGCACTTTTATTTAATCTGTGTAACACAAGTGACTTGTATTATGTCGCGAGCGGCGCGCGGCCGCGCTACGGACAGCGGCGTGTGGACTGAGCCTATTTCCACGGAATACGTACAGATAGTAAATACACTTCGACCGCTCATGCGCGTATCTAGACTTCGCGATCGAGCCAGGGTTGTGAACGCACGTATTTTACACGTTCATTTCTTGTTAATTATATTTTATACAATTTGTTGCGAAAACTTTTCGCGCTTCTCATTACTTCCGGAAAAGTGATTATCTATGATAAGTTTATTTATAGTCGGCGGTCCATAATTAGAATAATAGCAGCAGTAATTAATGGAATGTTAACTAACATTCCAAATGCAATCACTAAGCTTCCTAAAGGGACATTTAAGTAAATTGTAAGCAAGAAAAAACTTAGCATAACTTGAACGTTAAAGACGCAAGGAAATGAAACAATTTTTTGCGCGATTGATCGCCCGGCATACAGTATTTTAATTAAATTATTATAATTAACTGCCATTATAACTCATTTATCATTTAGTTTATGATTCAATGAAAGTGTAATTATACTACATAAAATGATCACAGACTTTCTTATCTTGTTTTAATGATCTTGCTAGGTTTTGGAATAAAGTATATGTAGAAGAATTTTAATGCTCATACATACATAGATACAGTCACGTCGTTTTTCATTATATAATGTGTAGGCAGAGGCCATTCACGTAGCCTACTTTTCGCCCTCTCCGAAAATGAGACGTGACGGGTGGCGAACCACGTTCCCGCCATTTTGATATGAGTCAAAATTCACACCCCCATGAGCAGTATAATGACAGCATTGAATATTGAGGTCTTGTTCAGCAGGAATAAAGGCTGTCCGTACAATACCTTAGTCGCCTCTTACGACACCTCGGTAGGAAAGTAAGTGCTATTCTACTCTACCGGACACCTATTTTAACGCTCATCAGAGCTTGAAATAGGCGTTTGTTAATAAATGTATGTGATACCGGGGAAAACACAGGGGCCGGGCGGTAATCCTTAAATTTTCTAGAACGCGAGTGATCCTGGTCTGCTCGAGTTTGCAATGCATTTATTAATTTGTTATTAAATCTTGTATAACATTTTGTCATGGAGCGTGCTTTGGTTTTCTATGAGACTGTTCCTTTTAAATTTATTTATAATTTACTTTTGACAAAGATAAAAAAAAATTATAAAACAGAGGATACCTACGTAGTTTCTTTCGCCTGTTTCTTCTCCGTCAGAGGAACCTCATTACGAAACGGCGATAGATTGTAAAAAATTACGTTTGACAAACGAAATTTATATTTGTTACGTCGAAAAATAAAGATTTGTCATTTCATTTCTTTTAATTTTAATTTCATTTCATCTAAGTTAGTATACCCGGTACCACGGCACCTCTTAAATTGTTCAGCAATTTTAAGTGCTGATTTACCATCAGCGGTGAAGGAAAGCGTCGTGAAACATGTCTGAGATATAACCATATTTTATCTGACACACTTCTTTCGCTTTTTCTACTTTCATTAGCGTTTTCTTTGAGACTCATCGGTTGCTTCTGCCGTGGCCTTTCCTTAAAACCACTTCGATCTGATCGTGATACATTCGCAATAAAAAATATCTAGCTTTTAGCGTTTTTTTTATTGAATAAAGTGACGAAACGATGCAAAACGTTCACCTGCAACGTGTGCCCATTACAAATGCTGTGTCACCCAGAACATTTCTGTGCCATATTGCACCCGTCACCCTGAGACATTAGTTCTTAAGTCTGCCTAGTGATTACTCTAGCTCACAACAACTAACCGAAACACAGTAATGATCGCACACTAATGTTTCACGGCAGAATAACTGGCCCTGAGTGGTACCTATAAAGACGGATTCCTGTACATATGACACACATGTTTTATGAATGAATTAAAAGGTGTATAGTAGTCTTCAAATGTACTTCGATCTAATTATGACTTAAGGAACTTATAAGGCGACGAGACTTCATATAATATCTTCCGTATATACTCGTAAATTTAAGAATGTTTTTTCAGTCTTTATTTACGTCATATTCCTATGCAGCCGTCGTCTGAGTAAGTAACACAGTGTCAGTTATTCCGCCGTCAAGGATTAGTGTGCGAACATTACTGTTTTGGTCTGACGGAAACTGTTAGGTAGTGTAATTACTGAGCATGCCTCAGAGTGGTCAACGAGGTGGGATGGCTCTCCGAATTGTTCTGATCGACGTTGTTAATTGGTTCTGAGCAGACGTTGCACTTACCATCAGGTGAACGATTTGCTTACCTCCTCTCTATCTTCCATAAAAATGTCGTTGTTGTGGAAAGCTTTTTTTCACACTATTCCTTCGAAAATGTATATACACCAATATTGTGTTAGTAGATAGCTTGGAATCGACCGCCCCATTAATATGGAATAACATCATCCATCCCAGATGCCGGCAATACTAAAATTTTAATTCCAATTACTAGTAATAAAAAAATATCTAATTTCTTTAAAAAATTCCAAAAACGAACCTACTACTTTCTCAAAGGCTGGCAACGCACCCGTGATTCCTCTGTTATTGCGGATGTTCACTAACCATGGGGTAGGCCGCTTGCTCGTGCCCCATCTTTAAAAGAAATTTATAAATATAGTAGGTAGGGCAGACCGGGGTTGGTTGGGGACTGGAGTAGGTAGACTAGATGCTCCTAACTTCTTGCAGGTTTGAGTGAGAGAATCAACGTTGCACTCAAAGAAAGCCTGCTGCTTGACCGATCATTCGCACAGAACGCGAGACACGAGGAAATGTCTCACTGTCAGTTAGAGCGCAATATCAATAATTGGGATACCTAAGTAGTTTTTCATCAACACATCTTTTTTGTTCTTACATTGTAATTTATATTCAAGTTCGTCGTCGTCGTTTCAGCCTATCAATAGTACACTGCTGAACATAGACCGGATTGACTCGTTTTGGGGGGATTTTGCCATAGTTGCCACGCTTGGCAGACGGGTTGGCAACCGCAGTTTATTTATTCAGATGTTCCAGCAAGATGCAGCTGCCCATCTCCTGGTTTTCATTTTCCCTCTGTCGACTTTTACGACACCCACGGGATGAGATGGGGTGGTAGATTCTCTTAGGCCGCTACCTATTCTGTTCAAGTTCACACAAACTTAATTTGAAGTGAAAAGTAAATTACGAGTATTATAAAAGGTATACAAATACGTATTATGACTGTTATGCAAAGCATTTTAGTTTAGTGAATTTTTGAATGCAAAAGCTTCGGTCGGGGTTGGAAGGCCAAATGCGTATTCGTTGACAGACTATGATGCATATGTCCCATTTCTTCGAGTAGTCTACCTACCCCGGCATTGGGGCAGGTTGACCATCTCGGAGAGGTTTCCTAAAACTGAAAAAATCCGGATTTTATTAAATAATATCCACATAGAACCTTTTTTTTATAATTGACTATGAAATTTGGCACAGTTTACAATATTTTTTATTAACACCAAGACAATAGTTTTCTTTTAAAAAAAATGATGACCAAAAACGTGGTCAACCATCCCCGGTCTGCCCTACTGATTTACTACAATGGGCATATGAGACTTAAAAACTGATGTCTCAAGGTGTCACCCTGCAGAGTGTGGTGTTACACAGAAATATTCTGGGTATTTTTTTTGATCAAACGTTGCACTTAACATCAGGAGAACGTTTTGCAGGTTTCGTCACTTAATCCAATAAAAAAAAAAATTTTGACCGGTACCAAAATAGCGGCGACGTGATTCGCCACGCGTCACGTATTGTTTCCTACGGGGGTGAAAAATGGGCTTAGTGTATCTGTGTTCGCGCGTACATTTGCGGCGCTTTTATATTTTCTGCGCTGTCTATAGCTTTCGCCAGTGTACGGAAATTAACGCCGTGATGGAAAATGGAGGAACACCATAGGATTAAAAATACAGAAAAATACAAAATTATACATTGAAAATGTTATATGAAATGAAAATTACTTCTTCTTCGACGTCAGAAACATAAATGAATTAGGCTCTGACGGAGAAGAGACTAGCGAAAACTTCGTAGGTATCCTCAATGTTTTGTAAATGTTTTTTTTTATCTTAGTCATAAACACATTATCAATAAATTTACAAAAAAAATGTCTAACAGCAAAATTAAAGAACGCTTCATGACATAATTTTAGAGAAGATTCAATAATAAATATATACTTCTGTTGACAAGTGTGACACGTGTGGCAGGCTTCGCCATTAAGCGTTACGTTCCGAATATATTAAAAAAATCGAAAGAAGACTTATACCAAATTGGACTGGAGGAAAAGACTAAGCTAAATCTGCTAAAAGATTCCAAGATCCGAAGCAGCGCTGTTCTTGGGCCTCCTCCTGTTCTCCAAATTGACGTATGATTTTTTTTTCTGGTGGGGACCTTTTAACGGTAAGGATAAACTAGCACACAGTAAACTTGTTGCAACATACTTGATGAAGAATGAAATAAGTATATACCCCTAAAGACTGGGAAGGAATGCCTCCTGGCCTATAATTGGGCCTCTGGTCCTATTCTATATACGGAACATAGTAGCGTAACCAGTTTACGGTTGTATTCCCCGGTCGAACCGATCAATTCATGCTATAGACTCAATACATCTGTCGCTTCCGCATTACTCTACTACGTAAAAAAGCTTAGTCTATCTATTGGAAGTGAGTGTTTTAGAAGTTAAACTTTTGTGGGCGCGATGAGATTTCGTGGAACGCTTCTGTTATGCTTGATTAACATTTAACAATTAATTCATAATTGTTTATATACTAAGCAGTTATTTTATAGTGAATAAAATTTTGGTTGGTTCATGTTTATTTATTTTAATTTAATCAAATCTCTAATACACATTAATTTCACTTCTGTCACGTGTACTGAGTTGCAGGCGCTCTTTTTTATGAAAGAAAGCGCCGAGACGAAGTAATCGTTTCACATGGTACGTGCAACGTCTGCCCATAACAAACCCTATGTCACTCAGAACGTTTTTATGTTTGTGTAGATAGCCGATAGGTGTTCGGCAGAGTAGAATAGCACCTACCTCTTTCCTACAGAAGTGTCGTAAGAGGCGACTAAGGAATTGTACGGACAGCCTTTATTTGTGCAGAATAACATCATAATATGCTATGCTGTCACTTCATATTGCAGTGGAAATGCAATAGGGAGTAAGAATTTTTTGACTCATGTACAAAATGGCGGCGACGTGGTTCGCCACCCGTCATGTCTCGTTTCCCGCGAGCGCGAAAAGTGGGCAACGGGTGTAGTCTCTGCGTGCCCCTTATAGGAAAAAGGCGTTATTGTATGTATGTATATGTAAATCGCCAAGTTGAAGATGATCCAGGTTATCTTCCCCCACACAAACTATACGGTAACAAAGATTCGATTGACGAATCCTTCGAGAAAGAAGGAGATGTGTAATGAAGTCCGTGTCCACAAACAATGATGATGATGGAGCAACAGCAACAACACTTCATAATAAAATAAGTAAAAAAAATGGTTTTATTGTAAAGATACAATATAGGTGCTGATGATGTACTAAAAAATAATTCGATAGGTACCAGGTACCAGTCATCATACATCTCTCCACATCAATCTAGAGCTTTGATCAGACTAAAACAAAATCGTGGGGCGTAGTATGTATAACCTGAGTAAGAATGTAAATGATCGTTCTGTGATGTAGCACAATGACAGTGGCGGATTTACTTTCACACACATTTGCATAAGTTGTCTATTGAGAAGATGCATCCAAAGAATACCTATAATTATAGGATGTACTGTGTGACTGTAGATAATAGAAATTAGACTCGCCCCACGATTTTATTTTAGTCTGATCAATGTTCTAGATTGATGGGGAGAGTAATACTCGTATGATGACTGGTACCTGATACCTACTTATTTTTAGCTTTTAGTACATTATCTGCATCATTATTGTTTGTTTACTATAAAACCGTTTAACTTATATTTTCAAATAATGTTTTCTTTTATTTACGAGAATACTACACATTTAGATAAAACTACTTTTTACGGATTTTATTGCGTTTAATTTAAAACTATTTTTAACACGACGTAAATAAATAGTTTTAAATTAAACTCGATAAAATCCGTAAAAACTAGTTTGATTTAAATTATATTTTCAAGTTTTCAGTGACTAAATATTTCTCAATATATTTTGTTTATTTAGAGCCTCATTATTGCAAGGTTTCTTTCCTGAAATTCCTTTGTTTTGATTAGATGCCTAGATATCAGTTATAATATATATAATTTCGGTGATGTAATTGCTGTAAGCCTTATTGGCTTTTACAGCTTCATCGGATACTGTATTATTCGTGTAGAGCGTTTCATTTAATACTTGAAAAAAAAATGATATCCGCTACTTTGGGGTGGCGGCCATCTTGGATTTGGAATTTTTTGTGTGTACTTTACTAGTTAAGCCCTTTCATTTAATACCCATATTGAAGTGTTTGAAAAATGTTGTGGCGGTGGCCATCTCAGATTTACAGTGATACAGGCCGCCTCTCATTGCTGAAAGGGTTTTGGAGCCGACAAGAGTCCGCCACGTTGCTCCAATGCGGGCAGACTCCTCACGTCTTCGAAATATTTTCTATTTCTCAGACGTGCAAGTTTCCTAACGAGCTAAGCACGTCGTAAATCAGCTCTAAAAATTTAATTAACAATCTTAGTAGCACCGGGAATTGAATCCCACTGCCGTACCATGAAATTTAAAGCGAGCGCCTAGCCCCTGAGCTACCACGGCTTTAAATATTGTATATAACCTCAAAATGGCAAACTCTAAAATAACTGGCCAGTTACTTTACGACATTAGGTCATTACAAAAGAAACATCAAATTGTTCGAAGTATAAAAAAGACATTAAGAAGCAGTTTGTTGTCATTAACATTAATACACGTCTAGTAATGAGCCCAGTTATATAACGTACAACCATTTCATTAATGATTCAATTTATATTCGATGATTAATAATTTAAAAAGAGCATAATAAGATTAAATAAGTTTATTTATCGCTTTTCTTTAATAATATATTATTTCTTTTATTGCGTAATCGCTTTTAGTTAATATTTAATATTTTGCCGATAGTTGTCTGTCAGAGTAGAACAGCATATAATATATATGTATGTTTTTAATATTTGTCACTGTAAAAAAAAAATTAGATTCCCAGCTGAACACTACTTTGGTTCAAACATACAGTCACGCCTTATTCACATATAATAAGGGGTGGGCAGAAGCCACTTACGAAGTTCACTTTTCGCCAGGAATACGAGACATTACGGGTGGTGAACCACGTCGCCGCCATTTTGGTACGAGTCAAGAAATTCTTACTCCCATTGCGTTCCCACGAGCAGTATAGTGACAGAATTGCATGTGATGGTGTTATCATGCACGTATAAATACTGAACTACGGGTGTGTTCTCTACACCCGTAGTCCACTTTTGGTGTCCGCGGGTGGCGAACCACGTCGCCGCCACATTTTGGTACGAATTAAAATTCTTCATTTTTTTATATTGTATAAAGTGACGAAACGAGCAAAACGTTCACCTTATGGTAAGTGCAACGTCCGCCCACAACAAATGCTGTGTCACCCAGAATATTTCTGTGTGACACCACACTGCGCCCGTCACCCTGAGACATCAGTTCTTAAGTCTCAAATGCCCAGTGATTACGCTAGCTCACAGTGCCCTTCGAACCGAAACACAGTAATGCTTGCACACTACTGCTTCACGGCAGAATAACTGGCCCTGGTGTGGTACCTACCTGGACGGATTCCTGCATAGGAATGCTCCCCATCAACCAAGCTTCAAGCCAAGCCAAACCAAGCAAGCAAACTTGCATCCCACAAGTAGTTAGCCATCGGCACGGCAACCACTGTTGCGTTCCCACGAGCAATGGTAGCATTGCGTATTCTGGTATTATCCTGCACGAATAAAGGCTGCCCATACAATAACTTAGTCGCCTCTTACGACACCTCAGTAGGAAAGAGATAGGTGCTATTCTACTCTCGGATATCTATCGGCCAATCATAATGTTTGTATATCATCGCACTTTGTCATCTAGGAATTAAATCTATGCTCCAGGAGCTAACTATACAGTCTTTTTAAATTTGTGTAATGTGGCACTTTATTAAGTATAGTGTAGCCCATCTAAAAATAATTCTTTTGATAGTTCTTTGTGCCAGGTGTATAAAATAAAAATATTATTTGTAGTGTTGCTATTCTACTGCGGGTCTGGTCGTATAGCGATTGTCCCGTGTCGCATAAAACATAGCATATTTCTCTTTGGAAAGGAATGCGTGAAAAGGTGTTAGTGTCTCTGTGTTTTCGCTTATTCTTAGGGCACTATGATTTTTTTTAATTGGATAAAGTGATGAAACGAGCAAAACGTTCACCAGATGGTAAGTGCAACGTCTGCCCGTAACAAATGCTGTGTCACCCACAACATATCTGAGTGACACCACACTGCGCCCGTCACCCTGAGACATCAGTTCTTAAGTCTCAAATGCCCAGTGATTACGCTAGCCCACAGTGCTCTTCAAATCGAAACACAGTAATGCTTGCACACTAATGTTTCTCGGCAGAATAACTGGCCCTGGGGTGGTAACTACCTAGACGGATTCCTGCATAGGAATCCTACCACCATAAAACTGATATGTCGTACCATGTAAAACACGCGAACACACGTTTAGTTGCGGTGTTGCTACAGTCTTTAATAAGTCCTGCAGATGACATTTTCTTGTTGTTAGCCGAAAGAAGTCGATTATAAAATGGTCCATTAGGACATTATCATTATCATTACCATTATCACCGTTTTAGTGTATTTATACACCTAATTAATACTACCATTCCCTATCAGGTGGTATGTGTGCCCATTTGCCACCTTTATTCATTTGCGTGGATATAGGTCTTTTAAATATCTCGAGGGAACTATTGAGGACAAAACCCTATGTCCGTCTCCAGGATGCAAGCTAATCTATATACCTTTTTGTAGGAGTTTTTATTTATTTATTTATGTTTGGGTCAAACCAAACCTGGCACGCGGACCCCTGGCCCGCGAGCACAGTATCCGATGAAGCTGTAAAAGCCGAGAAGGTTAACAGCAATTACATAAAATATATATAATCTATATACCAAATTTTGTCAAGATCGGTTAAGTGGTTGAACCGTGAAAAGGTAAAAAACAGAAAGAGGGACAGAGGGAGTTACTTTCGCATGTTTAATATTAATATTGATAATAACAATGAAAGCAATAATACAGTATACGACAACTTAAATTAATTGATTTTAAAAGTGTATTAAAAATGAGTCAATCAATGCGAATGTAGCAAGTACCGAAATATTTTAGTTTTAGAAACCTTTCGTTTGTACTGTCGTCGTTTGTACGTACAAACTATCGTTTGTAATGAACTTCTTGACTCTTGGTGACAGTTTGAAGTAAAGTAATAGCCCAATAATTGTTCCACAGCTCAGGAAGGCGCTGCTTTGAATTTTAGAGGGTCTTCGATAAGGAAAGAATCCGCCTCGCTGCACCATAGCTAGTTAGTGGACTTGAAATGTACTTCAATTATTTTTAATATTCAGATATTCAAGTTTCCTTCTCAAAATTTTCGTTCACCGCCTTAGTAATCCCACACAAGTCACTAACGTAATATCAAATTCGAGGCTATCGCAAAGCCAGCCAACAGCTACCACGGCCGTTTCATTAAATATCGTTAAAATTAATTTCCTGAGCAGATTACCATCAGGCGGGATGAACTTCAAAATTAGTCGAAGTTTTCTCTTAGTATCAAATCTTCTTCTTTATCTATATCTATGTATCTACACATTTAGACTCTATGCATATAAATAAAAATCATTTGCCGCATGTTTAAAATATCATCACTTGAGACAACTGACTTTTATTGTTGTGTTCGTAATCGTCAGGTAAAGATTTATACTAACGAAAACTCGCCGGAAAAGTCGGAAATTTAGATGGTATTTCTGAAATCTCGTTTAATCTCGTAAAATGGCGTTTAGTTTGACAGTTCTGCTGTCAATCCGCTGTTCTCATTTTCTTCTTAGGGAAATTGCACGCGTGCGAATCCGGGGCGTGTCGCTAGCATACAATAATTTCATTAAACATCAAGACGTAATGGCTCTTTATTAATTTTATCTAAAACATACACACAGTCACGCCTTTTCCTCATATAAGGAGTAGGCAGTGGCCACACACGTATCCCACCGAGACCGGTGACAGGCAGCGCCTACAAAGATGCGAGATGCTTGGAAATGCGACCGACAACCTGTTTGAGAACCGTGGCGCCAATGGTAAATTCTCGGGAGAGGCTTGTGTCCAGCAGCGGAGTGTTTAGAAGCTGGTGATGATCAATTAGGCGTAAGATTATATTAGTTTTTAATTTAAACCTTAGAGTATCAATTTATAGTTAAAGTTTTAATGTGATATCCTACTGTCCGATTTTCGACTACGGTGAACTACCGAATTTCGGAACTTATCAACTGCGCAGGAGATATTATAGTGCCGCAAGTGTACGCGGAACACAGAGACACAAGGACAATCACAATACAATCAGTGCCGAAAACCCACAATTTGTGTTTTTGTACAAATGGTCTCTGGCTGAGATTTGAATCCGCGACCCGCGGCGCTGACCACTCTACCCACTAGACCACTCGTTCGTCAGCTTTAATGTAGGTATATGAGTTCAATAAAGAAATTATATACTTAATTATAATTATGTCAACGACTTTTTTTGATTAACGACAGGCAGTCTTTTACGTTAAAAATATTAAGATAGGTTTCAAAAATTACGTTCAACGTAGGAGACACTTTGTAAACCTGTTTCCAATGAATGGACAACGCTTTTTCAATTGTGCGCTTCATTTGATAATAAAAAAGGCTCTCTGGGATAAATGCTTCTTTACAAGTATCTCTTTATAAGTTCAATTGGTGATCAGTATATAGCATGTGTTAAAATTTGTAAAGCAAAAAAACATTTTAGCGAGATGATCATTACCATAACTTTGTAAGGAGTCAACCTGTTAATAGAGTAGCGTACACTAGCGCCATCTTTTGAAAGTCATCGAAAACTACGTAAGCTGCTTTACACCGCGGTTTGATCGGAGCTTTTATTTACATTGTTTCATACTGCGTCCGCTAGATGGCATAACTACTGTGTACGAATAAAACCTAACTCGGAAATTAGTAATATTCAGTTATTTATTCATAATATTAAAAAAAAATAAAACCAGCATATATTTAGTATTGTTAATGAGTTGAGGGCCGTGGGTTCAAATTCAACGAGAGGTTAACCTTTGTACTCTTATAACGAATGATTGTAACAGTGTGTTAAATATTAATTCGTTCATTTAACTACGTAGGTAGGTATGTATAGTGATTGTATGATCACTCAGCACCTAAAAATATTTCCTAAAGTCATTCCTTGTTTGGGACTAGCTCAAGTTTATTATTCCATGCTTTTCACTGTATAAAAGTAAAGTAAAGTTTCAGCCTAAAAATGTCCCACTACTGAGCACAGGCCTCCACTCATTTCTGAGAGGGTTTTGGAGCTAGGAAGAATCCGCCACGCTGCTCCAATGCGGGTTGGCGGACTTCACATGTCTTCGAAATATTTTTTATTCCTCAGACATGCAGGTTTCCTCACGATGTTTTCCTTCACCTCCGAGCACGTGGTAAATCAGCACTTAAAATTGCAATTAACAATTTTAGTGGTGCCGGCGGCGGGAATCGAACCGAGGTCACTCGCGTACTATGAAATTTAAAGCGAGCGCCTAGCCCCTGAGCTACCACGGCTTCACTGTATATTACGCATAAATATAAAACTTGTGTATTTTGCATACTCTCTCGCTCATTTTCATATGATCGACATTATCTTAGAGTTTATAACAACGCAACAGGATACTCCCATGTGCGATTCATCATCATCATTTCAGCCTATCACCAAATCACTGCTAAACATAGGCCTCCTCCTCATTTTGGAGGGATTTTGCCACAATTGTCACCCTTGGCAGGCGGGTTGGCAACCGCAGTTTATTTATTCAGATGATCCATGAAGATGATGCTGCCCATCTACTGGTTTTCACGTTTGTTACGTTAGGCCGCCAACACACGGCATGGCACCATGGGCGATTAATTTAATCGAATTAATCAATTTACTTATTATCTCGTAAAGTTAGACTCGTTTGACTTATACGCTGCAGGTCCTGAGTTCAAAAATACGAACATAAATTGTTGGTTTTTGGGACTGGTTGTGTGGTGATTGTTGACATCAAGCGGGCAGTTTGGGATGAATGAGCTCCCCAGAATGAGAGTTCTCACTCTTTTGGCAACCTATGGGGTATTCCTATGTTCAGCAGAGGACTAGTGATAGGCTGAAATGATGATGATGATGTCCGACCGGAGGTCGTTTCTGGCTTAACCGAACCCGAATTATCGGCTATCTACAAAAGCTGATGCGAAATCTGCAGGTTTAATAACCCTAAGATATTTATTCAAGATTGGCTAAAAGTGTAAACAATTTTTTTTTAAGTTTATGTTGGTTGTATTTAAACAACTTAACGAGATAATTAAAATTACCTTGCAACTTGAAAACATAATAACACTTAGAAATAATGTCAATTATGATATTTATTTACTTAAAAGTGCAATGCAGAGTGACTTAAAAGTCCCACTGCATTGCACTTTTAAGACCTCGCCTTCTGCACATTGGGTCGCGAGTTCGATTCCCGCACGGGACAAATTAAAGAGAAAGAGAAAGAGTGACCGCTGCCCCCCGCGCGTTGGCTTCTCCATCGCGACGTCGCTAGAAACATGCTAGAAACCTTCGGCTTCGGGCAAAACCTATATATAAATAAACTTATATTAAGGTCTGTGGCTCTGCCTTCACTCTGAGCTTCACCGTGGGTGACTAAGCCCCCCTCTATGACAAGGCGTGAACCCGTTCGGGGGGTCTGACATTGCATCCTTTTTTTTACATGAGGAAATGCCTAACGCATGCCCGCATCCCGGGGCAAGGACGTGTTATGTCGGACTTGCACTGACCACGACCCATGGTGTTCCGCCTTCGCATGTTGGCAGGGCCACGGGAACGGCGCCGGCCATCGGCGGCCGCTCCTCGGGAGAGGACGGCTCCTGAATATCTGGGAATTTAAAGAATGCAATGGTTTTATGTGGCAGTGGTTTGAATTCCAGCCGGAGTCAATGTTTGTGTAAAAACACAAATTGTTTCGTATTCCGTCTGCACGTCTGTATGTCTGCATTTGTTGTGTTGTATGTGGGGAAATCCTGCATGGCTACCTGACCGGCCAGGAGGCAGCCGGGTTATGTCGGTTATGTCTTAATAGTCCAAAAATAATTCTTCAATTGCATATTACAGTATAATAGTACCTTATTTGACAACATCGATTATAATCTTAATGATGAGTCGGAAAGCTATTAATTTGGGTAAGTAAATACTTCCACTTGTTTTTTCGCGGTTATGCTAAATCTTGAAACACTACTGTCAAATTCCATTTCAGACTAAAAAAAAATGAGTATGTCGAGCGTACTGCGCATTATTTATAACACGAATAGTGAATTATAACACGATAAAACAAGTTACAAGAGCCAGTTTTCCATCTCCAGCAAAAATATTCTTTTAAAAAGAAATTCGTATGTGTACAATACAGGTAACTAATTTCAGGGATGGTTCAGTATTTAGGACGACAGCGTGGTCTAGTGGTTAGTGTACCTGATTTCTACGCCGCAGGTCCTGGGTCCTGGAATGCCAGCCTTAACCAACATTGGTGCAAAAACACAAATAGTTGGTTTTCGGTTTTGGGTTGTGTTGTGTATGTGAAATGTATGTCTGCAAAACGCACCCACGATACTGGAGAAATCCTACTGTAGGGCTACGTTTTTTACGTTACACTGGTCACACCCAGTCCTCGAATTATAGCGACTGTGCAATATTTATAATAAAACAGATTTGAATAGAAACGAAAAAAAAAGAGCAGGGAAAAGGAGCAAAGGTAGTAAACAAGCTAAGACAACAGAATAGAAGAGTAGAAAAGAAAAGGAAGACAGGACCTTATATAGGAGAAGACAAGATAAGGTAAGGGAAGAGAAGAGAAAACAAGAGAAGACCAGAAAATAGAAGAAAATTGCAGAGAAAATAATAGTGTTGTGCAGAGTAGAGTGGAATAGAATAAAATAGTAATGAGATTGTATTCCAACTGTGGAACGAAAAATTTGTTAAGTGATATATTATTAACATTGGGATTTATTAAGTGTTTTGCCGATGCATGTTGAGGATCATCTTTCAGCATAGTTATATAGGGATATATACATAGTTAACTATTGATCATAGGCCTTGTTCATAGATTTCAAAGGCGGTATTTGCTATACTGGCCAGGCTAAGTAAACGTTTAATTAAGTGTAAACTTGCACCAAGGAACAACGCAGAGTTCTACATTGTTTGTAAGGGAAAATTAAACGGAGAAATTTCCTTGTACAATTTTCTCTTAATTTCTCCAGATGTCTGTCCAGAAAGAAAGTGAAAGGTTGAAGTCGTTCTATGACTGTGATTGCTAATCCGCATTCCAAACGTAAATAAATAATAGTAATAATAACATGAAATTCCATAGGTGCTATGGACAAGTTTTCTTTTCCAAAATAAGTTTATACAACATATTTTAAATATTTGTAATTATAACTGGCCGAAAACTTCAACATTCTCATAATAAAAAAGAAATATATTAAACTTAAATTTTATCTGTGTGACTGTGATACGACAACACATTACCTTCTGACGTCTGGAGTGTACTTTTTCCCTCCACGTTCCAGTCTATCATCCCGGCAGAGTACGCGCGCGTTCCGTCGGGAGTGCGCGTCCCCTCTATACTCTGTGACAGTTCCCGCGCTCCGAACTTTATCGATGTCACGAATTATTTTAGCTCAATTCGAGTCGAAATACGACTTTATTAAATAACAGTGTAGCTTTTTTCAAGTGTTATGTGAGTGAGTAGTGTTCATTTTAACTTTTTTTAAGTGATTGTAAAGGTAAGATTTCGTTATATATTTTTTTATAAAGTTTTATTCCTTCTAGGTAGAAACTAGTAAGATGATATCTTTAATACTCACGACTTCTTCCTAATAAGAATAAGTAGATGGAAATGATATGATATCACGATCGCTTTCATGCTCCTGTGTAGAAGATTAATGTTGTTAGAAATACTGGACAGCAGTAGTTGACCGTCCGTATACTGTCAAAAGCCATCAACTGCACGGGAGATATTATAGGGTATGCGCAAACCTAGAACGAGTCATCCTGATCCCCCCCTAACCGATATAATGCTTTAGAGATCGGTAGGCTACGATGCAGTGCGAGAGACAGGCGGCCAATCGCAACCTGACCCGAGAACCAACAAATTGTGTTTATGCACAAATGTATGGTATCGAACCCGAAACAACAAGCAATCAAAGCTTCGTATTTTCTATCTAACACTATGTCGTAGCGAGTGTGGCAAAAGTCTCGTGGCTTCTGACTGATGACTGATGATCTGTTATGCGAGATCTTATATATATATAAAGACCTTATATGACCGGTTACGGCAGTACCAGTAGCATGTAATTTGCGAGGTGCGTAGGAATCCTATCATCCTACCTGGTACCTGCGTACCGTCCTAATGAGCCGTGGTAGCTCAGCGGCTAAGCGCTCGCTTTAAATGTCATAGTACGCGACTGACCTGGGTTCGATTTCCGGTGCCGGCACCACTAAAATTGTTAATTGCAATTTTAAGTGCTGATATACCACGTGCTCGGCGGTGAAGTAAAACATCGTGAGGAAACCTGTATGTCTCTGAAATAGAAAAAAAAAAAAGATTTCGAAGACATGTGCACTCCGCCAACCCGCATTGGAGCAATGTGGCGAATTCTTCTTAGCTCCGAAACCCTCTCAGAAATGAGAGGAGGCCTGTGCTCAGCAGTGGGACATTTATAGGCTGAAACTTTACTTTTTAATGGGTACCACCGCAGTGCGATTTATTCTGTCGCCATGCAGTAGTGTGCAAACATTACTGTGGTTCTGTCTGATGGGCATTAGCTTGTGTAATTACAGGGCATATGAGACTTAAGAACTGATGTCGAAGGATGACGAGTGACAAGTCAATTTCTTCCATACAAAAAATGCGTCCAGTACTGCGGTCTACCAGCCGCGGTGATAACAGCAAGTCCTTATAAACTGGCAGCCGTGGTGGCGTAGGATCCGGGCGATCGTCTAAAATTTCAAGGTGAGCGAGTGACCTGAGTTCGATCTCCGGTGCCGGCACAGCGGTGATGGAAAACATCGTGAGGTAACCTGCATGTCTGCGGAATAAAAATATTTCGAGGACATGTAAAGTCCGCCAACCCGCATTGGAGCAGCGTGGCGCACTCTTCCCAGTTCCAAGGCCCTCTCGAAAATGAGAGGAAGCCTGTGCCTATCAGTCGGACAATTATAGACTGTTACTTTTTTTTTATAAACTGGGAGAGGCTTATGTCTAGGAAGGAACTCCTTACAAGCTGATGAAAAAAAAAGTTTTTTAATGGAATTTTAATGTATCGTTTCTTTATTTTTTTTTAAATTATGTTCATAGGAACCTGGAATTTACCACACACTATAATTTCACCTGCGTAGCGAATACGTTTGACAGACGTTAGTTGCACACAAACATTGAATGTTGGAAACCCAGAATTAATGTTGCAGGCTATATATTGTTAGGTGCAGGAATCGAACCCGCGACCCGTAGCGTGAAAACTAATCGCTTAGCCACTGCGCCAACCGAGCCGTCAAATAAATAAATATATATATCCGTTTCTAGAGGGGAGGTTTCTGCCTTTGTTCTCTGGTCTGGTCTCTGCCTAACCCTATGGGAAAAAGGAATGCATATATGTATATATCAAATAAAGTAGTTTTGGAAAATGGAAATATATGATTGCCATTCGTGGAGAGAGAATACCTAAGGACTGTTACGTGTCTTAGAATAATATCGCGTAAAGATGCGGTGGAAGAAAACTTCCTTATGAATCCTATATGTTCGACAATTACATTATTTATAGAGATACCGTCGAACAAATAAATGTAATACAAAGAAAAATTAAAATACATAAAAAATAAAATCTCCAATTACGAGAAAAAAAGTAAGAAATTAAACAATTATTCAAATTTTTAATAACAAGCTTCATAGATAGAGGAATTTGAATTTAGAACGGTCTCATTTTATACAAACTTTTTCACAAAGGAAACTAATGTAAAACAATTTAATTTATTTTTGATGAAATCAGAATTCTTTCGCATACCATGGATAATTTGCACCCTTATTGAATATTTCGTCTGTGAGTTCGTCTATGCTAATAAAAAATCCACGCGCCACAGACAACGAATTCAGTTTGCCAGAGATAACATTTTTTATTCTAGACTGAGACACTCTTCGGCTGGCACTTGACACTGTCTGTCTGTCAGCGGCACAACGTTGTCCTGTCGGCAGGCTTATATATTTTTATCTTTTGTAATATTTAGTGGTAATTTCACACTATTTTCATTTATTTTTTAATATTTTCTATGGTAGACTTCGTTCCAATTTAACGCACTGTTGAACTCAACCCTACCACAAGTGGTTACAGACAGAAATAAAGACACGTTAGGGTTGTAAGATTTACGCTTAAGTGATACTTAAACCTTTTTGTAGGAATGAAAGTTACGGTAAATTATTTTAATTATGCGTCAAGATTTTTTTTATAGCCATAATTAAAAGTAAAAAGGTTTGTCACATACATTGATTCTATAAAAAGTACAATAATGTTAATCAATGATGATGCAGATTTTTTTTTTAATCTTTTAATATAACCCTAATTTCTACAGTTTTTAGGTACACTCAATATTTCGGAAATAAAAAGTAGCTCAGATTACTCCTCGAAAAATACTGGTGGTAGGATTCCTATGCAGGAACCCGTCTAGGTAGGTACGAGTACCACTCCGGGGCCAGTTATTCTGCCGTGAAGCAGTAGTGTGCAAACATTACTGTGTTTCTGTTTGAGAGGCACTGAGAGCTAGTAATTACTTGGCATATGAAAATTAAGAACTTATGTCTCAGGGTGACGGGCGCAGTGTGGTGTCATACAGAATTTTTCTGAATGAGACAGCATTTGTTATGGGCAAACGTTGCACTTACCATCAGGTCAACATTTTGCTCGTCTCGTCACTTTTAGCAATAATAATAAATGTCCTCTATCCTAGCAAATAACCAAATGATTAAGAAAAAGTCTTCGATACACGAAATCACACACATACTTACTTCAATTTTTTTATTTGTATTAATACTTAATAAAAAACCTGTATTGCATCAAAAATAAATTCATCAATTATTCTCGTTCCTGTTTTAAACATGTATCAGTTTCAGAAATATCAAAATATAAAATACATTAAAAGAAATCGCGTGTAACTCAGTATACGTGACAAAAGTGTATAATATATATATCTATATATCAGAAATTTGATTAAAATAAAAATAAATACACATGATGACCAATATTACTCACTGTAAAATCTCAACTCAACTACTCAGTATATAAACAGTTATTAATTCATCGTTAAATAATAACAGTAACAGAAACGTTGCCCAAAAATTCGAACTAGTAATTTTACTAATGGCGCCTAAAAAAGTTTCCGTTCTAAAAATTAAATCTGTTGATGTAGCGTAATATGATAATTAAAAAGTGTATATTGAAAACATAATGAAACAAAACAGAATAAGAATAACTGTTTGCTTTTTATAACTGTATTGTGTAGTTTTTGGGACTATTTGAATTATGTATCGGTCAATTGGAAAAGTTTCTTTATTCCAGTCCCTTTAATAAAATCGGGTTTTAATCCGACCCTTACGTCAGTTACAACTCAGATCGGATTAATGGCTCCCAATCCTCCAAAAAGATTCATCCTGCAAAAGGTACAAGTCGAACGAAAGACGTAAATCCGTATCTAATGGGCAATGCATTCGATAAACTCCTTAGCCATGTCTTTTAAAACTTAAAGGTATTTCTTAACACATAGTAATGACCTGTTAGTTAACAAATACAATTATTTTGTTCTATGTAGGAACTAGTAACATTATTTAGTCAGAATGAATAAATACCAAACTTTCAAGGCGTTTTAAACATACGCTGATTTTTAGTGACAGATTTTAGTGACTTTCCTAAAAAATCAAATCAAATGAACCCGCTTCCAGTCTTCGTTCTGAACAATTCATAAATGATTTTATGTAAACAAATAAGAATTTTTTTTTATTATTTTTCGATTTTTTTGAGCATATTTTTTATCTCTATTTTGCTTAAAATTATAAATAATGTGAATTTTACAATGTTTTTTAATTTTGAAGCCACTAGATGTTTAGCCGATAAGTGTCCGGCAGAGTAGAATAGCACCAACCTCTTTCCTACCTTGGTGTAATAAGAGGCGACTAAGGTACTGTACGGACAGCCTATGTTAGTACAGAATAACTCCCTAATATGCAATGCTATCGTTATACTGTTCGTGGGAACGTAATGGGTTTTTTTATTACTGATGGTGACTGTTGGCACGAAGGCTTTCACAGCTTCGCCGGATTGAATATGAGTTAAGGGAAAACAGCGTGACTGTATGTATGTATTTATGATGTTTGATATTATACACTTATGTTATATATTTATTCATAAATTAATACGGAAAACAATATAGAACTACGTTTATTTTTCTAACAAAAACATTAATTTTATAGAAAACTTATTGCTTATTAGTAGTATTTTAACAGATTATTAAATCTCGTTAAACTGTTGTTCTTATTTTAATTTATTTAAAAAAAATGATCTCATAAAGACAAGAGCTAAGAACAGTTAACAGAAAAAAAAATACTGTGGTTACTTTTGTACTGCGTCTTAGAAACAAATAAAAAAATTATACAATAAAATACTTTGACAGAAGAGGGAACCTCTACTGTCAAAGTACACTGTGGATCACCCCTGGTGGCCCCTACTTGCGGCCATCATATGCACTCGCCCCCGCGCATATAAAACCTAAACAACTCGCCATGAGTGAATGTTACACCTAGATAAGTTATATAGCCAGCGATTAATCAAACAAATTATTTCCTTTGGTTTGGGGAAGGGTATTTATACGAAACTCTTTTATTTAGAGAAGTTTTTATTATAAGAATAAGAATAAAATATAAGAAAAACTATTTGACTGAAGCTACATGAAGATTGTGTTTATACCGACGTGTACTAATTGCGCAGGAGATATTATAGTGACACAGTCTGCGTAGTTTGCAATCTAACATTTAAACATTATCGCTAAGAGTACGTAAATCCATTTTTTCCATTCATTCCGTACGTTGCAACGTCGCGCCAAATTTCAAACATTGCTGACGCGCCGCGAAACTGGCTCGTCGGCCCGCTATAGCGCGATCTTGCCGTGATCCACCAAGATCGCGATAAAGCTCGCTCGTCAATCAGCGCTTTAAGGACTGTTTAGAGGCTGATGACACTGATCTGAACATATACTACTTAATAAAAAAATCCTCTATTGAATCTGATCCTCTTTTTAACCATGTATTAGTTTTAGAAACATCAAAATCCATACTTAAATTATAAATGCGAAAGTAACTCTCTCTGTCCCTCAGTCTGTTTGTTACATAATCAAGGTTCAACCGCTGAACCGATCGTGACAAAATTTGGCACAGAGATAGTTTGTATCCTGCAGACGGACATAGGATTTTCATCCTGGAAAATTAAATTATTACCACGGGATATTTAAAAAAAACTATACCCACACGGACGAAGTCGCGGGCATCAGGTAGTGTAATATAAATAAAAAAAAAGATTTCTTGCAACTCAGTACACATTGTAGAAGTGATACTTCTTATATTTAGAGGTTTATTTAAAATAAAAATGAATTAACAAAAATAACTACTCAGTACATTAGAAGCATTTTTAAATAATGCGTAACGTTTTAATAAAGCGCAACAAAAACGCTGCACTCAAATTCGACCTCGAAATTATATTATATACTCTCATCGTATCTCTCATCAACCTAAAGAAGTTTTATTTCAAAAACGGTGCCCTACACTCAGATTTCTCCTGTGCCGTGGGTGCGTTTGACACCCATAGAGACGTTATTTTTAAATATAGTTTAGGTTAAAAAAATAATTGTTCTATGCGCGAATCGAAGCCGCGACCTATGTTGTTAGTCATTTGCAATTTTAAGCATCTTTTTGTAATTGGGCAACATGTGCTTGGAGGTAAAGTAAGTATAAGTAAAACATAGCGCCGGTACCGGTATGTCTTTGAAAAAAACCGAAAATACTTGAAGTCTGCCAACTGTATAGCACACCATGGAGAACTCCTCCATAATCCTTACAAAATTAAGAGGAGGCCTGACCTCAGTAGTGGACAATTATAGACGCATACCATATACGATTATTTTTGGAAGTATCGTGATTATTCCATTTTTGCTTTGTTGTGTCATGGACCTAATGGACAAAGATGTGATAATTTATAAGTCATGTAACATTTGAGTTTTAATTGCAAGAATAAACACGGATAAATGGAACGGCTAATTGAAATTGTCACGCTATATTAATTCCGCTAGCAATTAGCGACCACGACGTCATGGCATGATTCCATAAGACCTGCGGGTCTCCCTTTAAATTATCTTTTTTAAAGTACACAAATTGTTTGCGCAAAGATAAAAACAAGGCCAAGTAAAGATTCTACATTTTGTACATATTGTTTAGTACTGTTGGCGTGTGAGCCGTGGTAGCTCAGGGGCCTGGTGCTCGCCTTTAATTTCATAGTAAGCGAGTAACCTGGGTTCGATCCCCGGTGCCAGCACCTCTAAAATAGTTCTACAATTTTAAGTGCTGATTTACGACGTGCTTAGCGGTGAAGGAAAACATCGGGAGGAAACCTGCATGTCTGAGTAATAAAAAATATTTCGAGGGCATGTGCAGTCCGCCAACCCGCATTGGAGCAGCGTGGCGGATTCTTCCTAGCTCTAAAACCCTCTCAGAAATGAGAGGAGGCCTGTGCTCAGCAGTGGGACATTTAAAGGCTGAAACTTTTACTGTTGCCGTGTGGTGGCGACGTACTCCATTTCGTTCCGTGCTCTTGTAAGAAGCGGCATCATTGTTTGTAACCCTCTCCCCATCCGTTTAACTATAGAGGATACCTAGTAGGTCAAAATCATCATAATCATCATTTCAGCCCATCCACTGCTGAACATAGGCCTTCCCAAAGATTGCCACAAAAGCTTGCAGCTCTCAGTTTGGGGGGATTTTGCCATAGTTGCCACGCTTGGCAGGCGGTTTGGCAACCGCAGTTTATTCATTCAGATGTTCCAGGAGGATGCTGCTGCCCATCTCCTGGTTTTAATTTTCAACCCTCACTAGATGAGATGGGGTGGTAGATTCTTATAAGCCTACCACACGCTGTAGGTATTGTTTTATAAATATTTATATTAAATATCTTCTGAATCATGCAACATATGGTATGCAATACAAACACTTAGATAGACGGAGGAAAATTTTAAAAAACGGTCATTTTTGATTAGGCGTCGTATAAATAGCAGTTTTCACTTCCATTTTGACAGACACTTTAAAATTGTTATTAGTATAGATTTATAAGTCTGCTTTCCAGGAATCTGACTCGAGCACGAATTCTGATAAATCTAGTCCGATTCGTGGTCTAACTACGTTAGGCTTGTAGCCAACTCGTTAGCGGAGCTCACCGAGATCAACAACTATTGACATCTAGCGGTGAAGATAAGTAGTACTGTTGCAATTTTCGTAACAAAGCACGCAACGCTAATTGTTTAGTGCTCCGTTTTAACAAAGCTCTACCGTTGCGGGAGCTCTCAACGAGTGCCGTAAAATAGTATCACGGCAAAATATACTAAATTAATACGTTCTTTGCCGTGTGGTGGCGGCTCGTTAAAAGAATACTACCACTCCATCTCATCCAATGGATCTCGTAAAAGGCGAGTAAGGAACTGCACTGTGTACCCAATAGTGCATGGTGGCGATGGGCTCACCACCTATCACACCAAGTGCATTATATTGTTTTGGTGAAACGTGGATTGTGGCAGTCATCTGCTTTTGCAGTGAGTACCCAGTCTCTGACTCTGACTACCCCTTATGGGATACAGTCGTGATCTTATGTATGTTAGTACTAATGTTGCTGTGACTATAACATTTTATTACCTGAAATGTTTGTGTACATTTGTTGTCGGCTCGGTTGGCGCCGTGGCTAAGCCCTTGCCTTCTGCACCGCGGGTTGCGCGTTCGATTCCCTCACGGGACAAATATTTGAATGGCCTACAGATAGTTGTTCCGGGTCTGGGTGGTTTGTGCATGTGGAATTTATGTCTGTTAAACGTACCCACGACACAGGAGAAATCATACTGTAGGGCATCTTTTTTTTAAGAATAAAATAGATTATAATTTTCCTTGGTAGCGCCGAATCCTGATTTTTTTGACTCTGTATTTTAGTATTTTATTGGACCGCTTGACCTAGGAGAACTTCAACATCCCGCCCCTGGGTTTGAATCCAACCGGAGCCAACATTTCAGCAAACATACAAATTTTAATAAAACAAATTTTTAGGGATTTTTTCGTCCTTAATTTTGAACTATTTATAACCCGACGTTTCGAGCGCTTTACAGCACCCATGGTCACGGGAGGACTGAGGTGACAGATGTCCTGATTCCATAGTTGACGCGGAGTACCTTCAGCTTTTAATTATTAGGTTGGTCCGATCTACGCGGAAAGAGCTAACTGTGTCTTGAAGTCTTGCATATCAAAAACGAAGCATACCACTGTATGCTTAGTTTTTGATATAATTTTACGCGATAATATCCGTAAAAATAATTAATATTTAAATGTGTAGAATTCGCGTAAATTTAAGAAATCATTATGTAAACATACAAATTGTTAGTTTTCGGGTTTGGTTATGTTGTGATTATCCCGTGTATCGGACAATGTATGCCTAACCTACCCCAGTCTTGTCGTATGAACGTTACATCGGGTAGGTTAGGACTTATACGGAAGTATATTTGTGGCACTTCTATATCTACTGCAGTTTTTTTTTTGGATAGAGTGACGAAACGAGAAAATCATTCACCTGATGTAAAGTTCAACGTCTACCCATAACAAATGCTATGTCACCCAGAACATTTCTGTGTGACACTACACTGCGCCCGTCACCCTGAGACATAAGTTCTTTAGTGTCATATACGCAGTGATTACGCTAGCGCATAGTGCCCTTCAAACCGAAACACAGTTATGTTTGCACACTTCTGCTTCACGGCAGAATAACTGGCCCTGGGGTGGTTGGTACCTACCTAGACGGATTCGTGCAAAAGGAATCCTACCACCAGTTGATTGCTTCAGACAGTATTCTAAAGTTGTTGCCGTGGTCGATTTCTGTTTATTTTAAATAACGCCACACAAGGGTCCCCATGCATCGTCGGTGCACTTTACAGACGTAATTTGCTAATTAGATTTACCACTTGCTCGGCGGTGAGGAAACTTGAATGTCTGAGATATAAAGCACATGTGAAGTCCGCCAACCCGCATTGGAGCAGTGTGGAGGATTCTTCCCAGCTCCAAAAACCCTCTCGGAAATGAGAGGAGGCCTGTGCTCAGCAGTGGGACATTTATAGCCTGTTACTTTACTTTACCTTTGTGCAAATTAGCACAAAAGTAAAGTGGCAAGTTATCTACGTATTCAGTGGCAAACTATCGTGGGGAAATATATAACTGTTATATAATACGTAGGGTAAAATGTTAAATGAAAAATATTTGTTAATACGATAGAGTAAAATGGAAACGTTCGATAAAAGCAGAGCTTTCCTTACATCTTTTTAGGAAGCAAAGTCTTACAATGTCCCACTGCTGACCACAGGGTGGAGGCCCTCATTTCTAGAGATTTAGACCCGGAAGAGTCCGCTACGCTGACTATTCCGACACCAAAATCGATTTGGCGAACTTCACATGTCGTCGAAATATATTTCTTTACGCAGACACAGACTAGTGGTAGGATTCCTATGCAGGAATCCGTCTAGGTAGAGTACGATCAACTAAACGAAATAATTTTCTTCTTCCCTTCTTGTGAAACTCTTCTTGTGTCTTCTTGTGAAACATTCATTATTAAAAAGTTAGGGACTCAATCTAATCTAAAATCAGCCTTCACGTTGTGCGGTAGTTTTAAGAATGTTGGGAAATGGGCGGAACGTTAGCTGTTAGCGCTAAGTTTGGAAACTTCACGCCGAGTTACTTCTGTCCGAAGAGTACTACATATGCAGACCGTTCTTTTGATGTACATTTTTTTTATTATAGTGTTTAAAATTGTTTTAAAAAAAAAGAATTAGTTACTTTATTGTATACTAGCGATCCGCCCGTCTTCGCACGGGTTAATAGATATAGAAAGAGGAATTAATACTTTATGTGTTTGGAATTGTTGTTGTCAAAAATAACAACAACAATTCCTTACACTAACATTTTTTGTATTTTGTACTGACTATTCTCGCCGGCGGCCCTGTAGCTGGTCAGGTAAGATAAGCTATTTTACCGGAACAATGTTTTATTTATAGGAACATAAGCCACTAAAGCTTAGGGGCATAGAGCTTCCCTGTAAACTATATTTGATGACGTGGTAGCAAAAAAAAACGCACCTCGATGATGTGCAAGTCGCATGGAGCCAGGCGTTGGCGCGGCGTTCGAGACACCGCGCCGCTGTATTTTTATAGCGTTTCAAAGTTTAAAATAAAAAACAAAATGTCGCCCCCATGTTCATCCCCTTAGGGTGAAAATCCCTGAAATGCTGAAATACATTTTTATGTATTTGTAATCAATAACCGTAGGATGAGTTTCATGCTTCTAATTTCAAAATTGACGGACTTCCAGACAAACCTACTCATTTCAATCAGTAGCCCAAAAATAAAGTTTCGTGTTTCTAATTTTTAATATGACGGACTTCTATACAAACTTTCAACCCGTATTTCACCCCCTTAATTTCATTCTCGACAGGTGGGTTTTCAATAGCAGTATTACAGTTTACAAGCACAGTACAGATAGACTCAAGAAATAAAATTGTTTTTTTTTTATATTAATTTTTTTTATTGTATAAAGTGATGAAACGAGCAAAACGTTCACCTGGTGGTAAGTGCACGTTTGCCCATAACAAATGCTGCGTCACCCAGAAAACTTCTGTGTGACACCACACAGTGCCAATCACCCTGAGACATAAGTTCTTAAGTCTCATATGCCCAGTGATTACGCTATCTCACAGTGCCCTTCAAACCGAAACACAGTAATGTTTGCACACTACTGCTTCACGGCAGAATATCTGGCCCTGGGGTGGTACCTAACTAGACGGATTCCTGCATATTCCTGCCAGGATATAGATAGATACCACCAGTAAAAAAGTAAAAAATGTTTTTAATTCTATTACTACAGTTTTTTTCTTTGTATGAGAAATGAATAACCACCGCTCTACCGACAAATTAGTCTGTGCGTAAACTTTTAAGCTTTTCCTTAGAGCCGTCGAAACACGCGGTCGTCAGCGTGAGTCGAATCCGTTGCTACTGGAACGAATCATTTTTATTCTCCCCGCGGGCAGTTACTTGCGAGAATAGTAAAATTCAGCTTCGCTTTAACTTTAGGTGCATCGTGCCGACGCTGTGTGGTCTATGTCATTGTAGTCTCTGTTATTTATAGGATATGTGTATTAGCACTAAATTATGAACTTGTGTTACGTGCAATGTGCAGTCAAACATTTACGCTCTTACATTTTGCTAAGTGGGCAGAGTTGGACACGTCGAAAATAAAAATATAAAACTATTTAAAAAAAAATGATAAATGTTAAGGACAAAATTTTAAATTTTCTAAATGATATTTTATATAAAACCCAGCTGAATTAGAAAAATTGTTTTATTTATTTATGCTTAGCTGGAGCCCGCGATTACGTGCGCGTGGATTTAGGTTTTTTAAAAATACCGTGGGAACTCTTATATTTAAAAAATATCCTATCTCCGTCTTCAGGAAGCAAGCCATCTCTGTGCCGAATTTCGTCAAGATCGGTTTAACGGCTGAGCCGGGAAAACGTAACAAACAGAGGGACATCGAGAGTTATTTTCGCATTTATACATAACTAGCTGATGCCCGCGACTTCGTCCGTGTAGATTAACCTAGGATTTTTAAATATAACGTGGAAACTATATGATTTTCCGGCATAAATAGTATCCTATGTCCGTCTCCAGGATGCAAGCTATCTCTGTGTCAAATTTCGTCAAGATCGGTTCGGCAGTTAAACCGTGAAAAGGTAACAAACAGACAGAGGGAGAGAGAGAGAGAGTTACTTTCGTATTTGTATATTAGTATGGAAGTATGGATATTAGTATGGACAATAATATAATATTAGTATGGCTAGAGAATTAGAATTTTATGTCGCTTATATTTTTCAATTTATTTTTCACTAAGTATTCTTTAAGCTTCTTTAAAATCAAATGTAAAATTTTATTTCAGAAATAAACTTTTTGTTAACGAAACATATTATTTATCAACCTTTGTTACTTACAAGTAAATCTGTTGCATTTTTTGCTTTGAAACATTCTTGTTCTACTTTTGGACTTTTGAATATTGGAAGAACAATCTATAAGTAGGAACTGCCTACTTTAACATAGCTATGGATTTCGAGAAGAAGAAGAAGCATGAAAATAGGATTAATGCTGTTGAAATGAAAAGTTTGAGAAGTATAGCTGGAGTGACTTTGATGGACAAACTGAGAATCAGCGTGCTTATCACGTCGACGTAGGCGAACGTATTACGATCAGATCGAAATCGTTTTAAGGAAAGGCCACGTCAAAAGTACCCGCAACCGACGAGCTTGTATGGAAACACTAATGAAAGTAGAGGAAGCTAAAGACGTGTGTCAGGATCGTATGTCAAGTGGAAAGATGTGGTCTCTGCCTACAGAGACCACATCTTTCCACTTGCTACTATGGGAATAAGGCGTGACTCTATGTATGTATGTATTTCGTTTATACATCCCACTTCTCTCGGGTTTGCACCATTAGCTCTTCAAAACGCACTCTCTGACAATAGCTCTATTGAAAAGCGGGAACAATAGTTAGCCCGTGTTTATACTGCGCAATTTTTTCGGGCGACAGCTTGCATTCGGATGACGCGTCAATTGACTAAGGCATTTAGTGTTACTGTTAACTAGCTAAGTTTTTTGGTAAAATTTTATGCTAATAATTTTGGGAGACTAATTATAATACTCCTAATTTGCAAAATGGGTTCTGTTTTGAAAAGGGAATTATAGAAATACGAAACCTATATGTTAACTATTGAAATATTTTGTTGCATGACCAATAAAAAAATTATAAATTCATCATTATTATTTCAGACTGTCAATACTCTACTCTACTGAATATAGGCTTCCCCCATATATTGCCATAAAAGTTTGTAGCTCTCATTTTGCAGGTATTGTGCTTTAGTCTCCACGCTTGGCAGGCGGGTCGGCAGTCGCAGTTTATTTAGTCAGATGTTCCAGGAAGATGCTGCTGCCCATCTTCTGGTTTTCATTTTCTCTCTATCGACGTTTACGACACCTACGGGATGAAATGGGGTAGTGGATTCTCTTAAATCGTAGCGGTGTAAGAGAATCTACCACCCATCACTGCATAATTAATAAATTAATATTATGAAATAAAATTATTGTTTCTTGTAAAATCCGATAATCCTGAAGTCAGCATACCTGCACAATATGCTGATGTTTTATTTCGTTTCAATAATAACGCGACTTAAGAGGACTGTAAAATTATTTGAAATCTATATCTGTCTGTCTATCTATATATATTTGAATTTGAAATCGTATCTATGATTAAAAAAGCAGTTAAATAAAAATGCAAAATAAAAAATTTACTTACATTAAATGCTGAAAAAATACCAGTGTACCACACGCTTTACATGCGCACGCGACCGAACTAACCCGTCAATCATCGAGTAGGGTCGAATAAAGCTCGTTCAACGTAAGGGCTGGTGCTTTAGGGACCAATACTCGACCCTCTCCGAGTAAACAAAAGGTCTTCAAATTGGATCCTTGCTATTGTAAAATCGATATTTGAATTTTTTATTACCAACTGAAATCTCTTTTGTGCATGTAATGAAATAAAAAAAACGTTGTAAAGGCTTAGTGTTAAATCCAATAAAATATTTATTCGGAACCTGTTGTCGGAGCTTTTAGCAATTAATGACTCTACATTACTAACATTTCTTTTAGTTATGCATTTTTATAAGAACACGTTTGTTTTCTGATTATGGTTAAACTCAATTTTTAGATGTTCTGTAAGTTAAAACTATAACTTCGGTGGCTTTCTGGTTGTACCTATGTCTTATGCGATTAGGAAAAATATCGACGTTTAATGATATTTGTAAATAATTAATGATTATGTGAACAATAAAAAATCTATACAAATAAATGAAATTGAAGTGTCTGTTTGTAACAACAAAATTTGCTTTTTACTCAATGCTTATGAAAGTATATACGGTACTTATTATAAAAACAATTTAAAAAAATTGTGTATGTCTATCTGTCTGTTTGTTTGTTCCAAAACTGGTCTTCAAAACGGCTATACCGATTTGACGGAACTTTGACTGACAAATAGCTGATATTATAGCATGTAACTTAGGCTACTTTAATTTAAAAAAAAAATGGGGTTCCGCGCAAAATAATAAAAATCCAATTCAAATAGGGAAGTATATATGTATATCGTCGATCGGGGTCGGCTTTTTACGCGGGTGAAACCCCGGGGCACTGCTAGTTTTAACTATAAAGCGACAAGTGGCTCCTTGTCAATGATCACGTGATTGATTATTTAAATTAATTGCATTCGACTTTCACTCTTTTATCTTGGACACAATCCTGAAGTGAAGTGATACTTTGTCCAACTGCTGGATACAGATCTTGATGGTGATTGTTATTTACACTAGATTCATACAAACATACTCAGAGGTAGGCCTCTTTCCCATTGGGGTAGGCAGAGACCATATCTTTTCACTTGCTACGATACTGATATACATCTTCCGGAACACTGCTTCACAGCAGAATAACCTGGCTTGGGGTGGTACCTACGTAGACGGATTCCTGCATAGGAATCCTGACACCAGAGTCCGTTCGGGCTACACATAAACATACACTTGATTTCCTGCCAATTTTTCCCTTTAAGTAAAAATACAATGGTGGTTTGCACATTACTACTTCAATAACTGACGACTGTATAAATGGCATTGTCGCAACGCAAACTCGACTGGGCAGCGTTCAGCTTCCCGTCGAGTATATCTCGATGTCTCAAATCGAAAGTCTTCAACCAGGGTGTGCCAGCCGGTGATGACACACCGAACCAAGTACGTGGTTCTTCAATGCAGGCCCCATGAAGCTTATAGCAAGCTTATAGGCGAGCTATAAAAAGGGCTACGCTCGGAGTTTCTCTACAAGATAAAACTTGAAGTGTCAACCTCGTAACGGCAAACGCATCATTGGGAGACCCCCACTAGAGAAGCGACGAGCTGCACGGTTTTGCGGGAAGTCTATAGATGCAGGTCGCTCAGGACCGTGTATTGTGTTTTGTGGCAATAGCGGCAATAGCCTAATGGTTTAGGGTACGGACTACAAAACATGACGTGGCAGGGTCGAGCCCGCCATTCGGCATTGATTTTTGTACATTCGACATTGTCGTAGCTTTTACGCTTAGTAGGAATGGTTAACTGGAATATTAGTAATGTTAATATAGCATTGCTAGTATTCTTAATTAAAAAAAAAAAACTATAGCGGGAAGCCTATGTTCATCAGTGGACTAAGATAGGCCTAAACTGGGGATGGTTATGAGGATGTGGTCTATCTGAATGTTTTTTCTGGGTTAATTGTTTGTTTATATCTTGCAAAGTTTCCATTGTACAGTTATTTTATTTATGTTAAGAGACTAGCGTGCTTATCGTTCAGGGATCTCACGTCATGTCGGGTGATGTGGTTGAACTTTATCTAGTCTTGTAATTAATACGTATGTGTTAATCAGTAACACATATATTAATCAGAATTACTTGACTTACGTATATATTGACAAAATAATAACTGCTTATAATTTTAGTAGTTGTACTGCATAAAGTAAAGTAAAGTAAAGTTTCAGCCTATAAATGTCCCACTACTGAGCACAGGCCTCCTCTCATTTCTGAGAGGGTTTTGGAGCTAGGAAGAATCCGCCACGCTGCTCCAATGCGGGTTGGCGGACTTCACATGTACTTCGAAATATTTTTTATTCCTCAGACATGCAGGTTTCCTCACGATGTTTTCCTTCACCGCAGAGCACGTGGTAAATCAGCACTTAAAATTGCAATTAACAATTTTAGTAGGTGCCGGCACCGGGAATCGAATCAAGGACGCTCGCGTACTATGAAATTTAAAGCGAGCGCCTAGCCCCTGAGCTACCACGGCTCACTAGTCTTGTAATTAATACGTATGTGTTAATCAGCAACACATATATTAATCAGAATTGACTTACGTATATATTGACAAAATAATAACTTTTAAATGAAACTAATTTTACGGATTTTATCGCGTTTAATTTTATACTATTTATAACCCGACGTTTCGAGTGCTTTACAGCACCCATGGTCACGGGGGGACTGAGGTGACAGATGTCCTGATGTCATAGTTAACACGGAGTACCTTCAGCTTTTAATTATTTTTTGTGGTCTGATCTACGCAGAAAGAGCTAACTGTGTCTTGAAGTCTTGCAGTGGTGTGCTTGGTTTTTGACTTAATTTTATTAATTATAGGATCCCAAGCTGGTGGTAATACCCAACCATCTTCTCTATTAAAATTAGGATGTTTTTTAATTTCAATAGCCTCGCGAATCATCCTTGGTAGGAATCGGTGTTCTTTTGCGAGGATTTGTGGTTTATCAAATCTGATGTAATGGTTGGGATGATCCAGAACATGGTCACATACTGCAGACTTCCTGGGGCGGCGATGCTTCACATCAGCTATATGTTCTTTTACGCGGGTTTTTACTGATCTTTTTGTTTGCCCTATGTAAGAGAGACCACATTCACAATCCAGCTTGTATACTCCTGCATCTTGTAGAGGGATGTTACACTTGACAGATGGTAAAAATTGACTTATCTTCTTCGGCGGCTTGAAAAATGTTTTTATGGAAGCCCGCTTCAAGATATAGCCAATCTTGTCCGTGACTCCTCTGACATATGGTAGGACTGCAGGTACACGCTCGACTGTGGCCGGCTTCACTCGGTCACTGCGACATCAGGACATCTGTCACCTCAGTCCCCCCGTGACCATGGGTGCTGTAAAGCACTCGAAACGTCGGGTTATAAATACGAGTAGTATAAAATTAAACGCGATAAAATCCGTAAAATTAGTTTCATTTAAATGTGTAGTGTTCGCGTAAATATTAGAAATCATTATAAAATAATAACTGCTTATAATTTTAGTAGTTGTACTGCATAATGTCACACTAATCATCATCATCATCATCATCATTTCAGCCTATCACTAGTCCACTGCTGAACATAGGCCTACCCCATAGATTGTCACAAAAGTTGTAGCTCTCATTTTGGGTGGATTTTGCCATAGTTGCCACGCTGGCAGGCGGGTTGGCAACCGCAGTTTGTTTATTCAGATTTTCCAGGAGATGCTGCTGCCCATCTTCTGATTTATATTTTCCCTCTGTCGACTTTTACGACACCCACGGGATGAGATGGTGGTAGATTCTCTTAAGCCGCTATCACACTAATATCATACAACAACAGTGACACATTTTTAGTTACTTTTGATTTATTTTTAAATGGAAAGACATGAAATTGAAATTCAGGTATGTGTTGGCACTAAAAACTTTTAGGTTTCGAATTTGAAAGGCTTTGATATTACAACAAAAAGGATGTATGTCGAAACGTGAAACTCTACATAGTTTTTTTTTGTTCACTTTTTGTAAATATGCAAATCGTACGCCGGCGACCGTATTTCATTTGATACATGAATGAAATTTTAATGAAACGTTCGGACTCTAATTTGTCAACTGCACGGTCCGTTTTAGGTTGTAAATATATGTATATATATATATATATATATATATATATATATATATATATATATACCACTATATATATGTTACCACTCAGAGAATTCAAGATGAGAGCCCGGTGGGTATTATAAAAGTCGACTAGGAGAAATATCGGAACAATCTCGTGACTTCCAATGATGCTTGCAGTAGTGTGCAAACACCACTGTTTATCGGCTTGAAGGGTACTGAAGCTAATGTAATTACCAACCATATAGGTTTGAGAACCGATGTTTTCGAGAGTACGAGTGGAATGTGGTGCAATACAGAGATTTTCATCGTAAAGTTCTGGGTGCAGCTGTTATGGGCAGACGTGCCACTCGCCAACAGGTGAACGACCTGCTCATTTCATCACTTTTTTTTGTAAACAAAAGGCTGGGCATAGAGATCAATTCTCAGGGTGACGAGGGTAGTGTGGTGCGGCACAGATATATTCTGGTTGACAGCAACATTTTTTATGGGCAGACGTTGCACTTACCAAAAGATGAACGATTTGTCACGTTTTGTCGATTGATTTATATTGTACAGTAGTTACAATATAAAATTTATCAGGCCTCGATAGTAAAATAGGGTGCCTCATCAACCCGTGGTGCGACCCTTTTGTTTGACTGACGAGACCGAGACTGTTTTTGTCTTCTCTTTTGAGTCAGTGGATAGATATATAATTTTGTACTTGATTGTAGGTATTGCTTTACGCAAGTAAGTAAGCACATTCTAACTTAAATCTATTTAAACTCATAACCTAACTACTTATTTCTATTACGCTTAGACTTAGAGTGGTCTAAATTTTTGACATAGAATGGTCTTGATTTTTGGTATTAGGTAGTACTATCTCTGCCACACGGTTTCACTCGCGGAAAATAAGCCGACTGTGCCGTACGGTATGGTACCTCGCTGACGTGGGCATTCATAGTTCAGCCCTTCTCGGTAACTCGTTCTTAAGAACGTAGCATGAAGGTTTATAGTCTAGAAACTTCTTCAATAAATGTGCTATCTATTTTTTAAATTGAAATAGTATTTGCAGAGATTAGCATTATCAAACATACTAACTCTCCAGCTTTATTGCAGTAGGAAGATTAGGCTTCCAGTTAAAGGTCACGTGTTCGGTTTCCGCTCGGATTAAATATTTGTATGATTTATTGATTTATACGTTTTGTGGCTATATCGGGGCCTACCCCATGTGTTCTATGTGTGTACTAGTGATAGGCTGAAATGATGATGATGATGACTTATAGAAAGTTGTCAGAGGTCTATTTGTGAACGTGAAATATCTTATGTGTCTGTTAAGGCAACCACAATACCGGAGAAATCCAAGTTTTTATATTGGGGGTAATTGGAGGGTATTTTTTAAATTGGAATAAGTAACGAGACGAGCAAAACGTTCTCCTGATGGTAAGTGCAACGTCTGACCACACCGCACCCGTCATCCTGATTTTACGACGATATTCTTTGAGAGTATTGGTCTTCTCCGTGTAGATCTATTTTTATGCTACAACCAGTATTGTACTACCAAGTATACCACGTACATACGGCACGCAAGCATAATTAGACGTGACAAAAGCGTAAACTTGTTAACATAGTGCCAAAATTGCTCTAACCTTTATAATTTTTCATTAAATTTATGACCATCTCAAAGACATTTTTACACCAAATAGATGAATGGGCAGTTGAATATACTCGTATGATTGGGGTTCATTATTCAATTGATGTTGAATATAATCTCTCAATTGGTTTAAATAACATAAGTAATACATAAATTGGTCTTCCGCTATCTTTGTATTTTGCCGAGAAGCATGACTAAATAATAATGTAAATAGATCCTGCAGCTAGTAAATAATAATGTTCTTCTCGCCGATGTCACTTATGGCTGCATATATTCCTATCTTGTCTCTGATTTGAACAGTGTCACTAAAGAATTTGTAACTATTTTTGTATGTAAAAATAATTTTGTTTTAGAACAAACATATTAATTTTCTGAGCGTGACAACAAAATTGAAATCGATTTGCATGTTTAGTACAATTTATTGGATTTTTTATATATATTATTAATTTTTATGTATTATTTATATGTGATGTGCTAGTTGTCGATTAAAAACCACGGTGACAACTCCCCAGATCAGACCACTCGATCTGGCGGGTAGCTACCCTTTTCTTTGACAATATCATCTACCCAATGTGTAATATGAACTTACTGTTGTGAAATTAAATATAATTTCATTTTCATTACAAAATAAGAATAAGTCTTTAGATGTTATTATTCTCATACATACAGTCACGCCTTTACCCATAAAAGGGGTGGGCACTTTTAGCCCGCGTCGGAAACGAGACGTGTTGGAGAACCACGCCGCCGCCATTTTTGTGGTTAAGTTGTTTTTTCTCCATTAAATAACCAATCCAAACTAAACCCTCTTACACACGGAATAAGCTTCTGATATATTTTATCACATATACCTTCACAAATTCGTAGTTAAAATTCCTTGCAAAAATATCGTCGCTTTCTAGTTACATGGAACTGTACGTTAATAAACAGCTTTCAATAGTAGCAATACACAGTTTGCATCATCAGCTAAAAGATTGGCGTTGCGCTAACTCGTTGGTAAAGCCAATAGCATAAGGGGTTGTCGCTTTCAATGTTTATACAAACTGTGGGGCAATGAATGGGTTCCGATATGTACATGCTACGTTTTTTTAACATGCATCAGCCTCTAATGTAAATTTTCTTTGCGCAGCGTTACGGCAGCTTTAGAGAATGTGTCGCCCCTTTCGAGCATATAAACCCTCTTGACGACCGCGTAGCGTTGTGGTCAGAGTAACTACGAGGGTACTGGGTTTGAATTCCAACCGGAGCCAATATTTGTACAAAAACACGAACTATTGGTGTATCAGGTTGTGTTTTGTCTCCGTGTCTCTGACACTGCAACACCTATATTTCCATCGCGGGTTGCTACCAACTCATAGCAAATGCTGTGTCACTCAGAACATTTCTGTAGTGTGCCACACGGGGCTGGTCACACTAGCTATCAGTGTCCTTCCGACCGAAACACATAAATGTTTGCATATTACTGCTTGACGGCAGCAACTGCGGTGCTACCTACCTAGACGGATTCCTGCATACGAATCCTGCCACCAGTAATTCCTCATTGACTACGTTCAATCGTTATTACAACATACCAGAAAGTACTTCGAGTTCTGCGTAATTATACAACATTTTTGTTTTTAAAGAAATAAAGTTCTTTGAGTAGTTTAAGTTCTGACTTACAAGAACAGACGTACTTAACGGAAACTTTTTTCGCATTATTCCGTATTTAAAAAGAGTTCTCGAACAATGTTCTTTAACTCTGCTTTAAGTTTTTTTCGTCTTTAAATAATTATGTTTTTATATTTTACTTGATAGTCGGAAATATTATTAGTACGGAAATAGTATTATTAGGCTCTCATTTTGGGGGTATTTTGCCATAGTTGCCACGATTAGCAGGCGATTAACCGCAGTTTATTTATTCAGTTGTTCCATGAAGATGCTTCTGCCCATCTCTTGATTTTCATTTTCCTTCTGTCGACTTTTACGACACCCACGGGATGAAGATGGGGTGTTAGATTCTCTTAAGCCGCTACCACTCGGCATATGTATATTATAAATCTTCATTGAGCCAAAAAAAAAAACTCAAAAATAAACGATAATTAGGCTTACTTTAAGCGCTTGCTCTGGAGCCACTATCTTGCATTGCCGTAGAAGGTTTTTATGCACTTTTTTTTATAAATTTATATTTTTTCACTTTTACAAATTATATTTGCTTTCTTTCTTTCCTTGAATTTGAAAACTTACCATATTTTATGTATGCGTACGTACATGTGTATGCATGTATGTATATGTTTATTGAAAGCATATCGTTCGGATAAATGCGTATATCTATTTATTTCCCGTATGCTATTTTAATTTGTATATGTATGTATGAAAGTATATGTACTTATGATCATGTTTTTTTTATTTGATAAGGTGCCGAGACGAGCAAAACGTTCACCTGATGGTAAGTGCAACGTTTGCCCATAACAGATGCTGTGTTACTCAGAATATTTCTGTGTAGCACCACACTGCGCCCGTCACCTGAGACATAAGTTCTTAAGTGTCATAGGCCCAGTGATTACGCTAGCTCTCAGTGCCCTTCAGACCGAAACATAGCAATGTTTGCACACTACTGGTCACGGCATAATAACTGGCCCTGCGGTGGTACTTACCTAGACGGATTCCTGCATAGGAATCTTACCACCAGTTATGCATGTATGCATATATATATATATATATATATATGTATGCATATATATATATGTATGCATATATATATATGTATGCATATATATATATATGTATGTATATGATGTAGTTTTATTATCAATATTATTATTATTATAGAATAATTCCTTTTTTATATTTTAGTACTTTTTTGAGACTTCTGCCGTTATTTTTTTGTTTGTTCTTGGCACTCACTACATCTTACAAGTAGGTAGACTAGCTGAGATTACGATGTAGCATTAAGTCCATCTTTTTGTGCATTTATTTTTTGTGTGTGAGATTTAAATAAATAAATAAATAATTTCACATCGATATGAACTTAAAGCACGCCAATAGTATGCTGTAGGTATATACTATTGCATATATTTCAGTATTTATGCTTTAACTATTAAAAAACCCGAGAGCCGTGGTAGCTCAGGAGCTAGGCGCTCGCTTTAAATTTCATAGTACGCGAGTGACCTGGGTTCGATTCCCGGTGCCGGCACCACTAAAATTGTTAATTGCAATTTTAAGTGCTGATTTACCACGTGCTCGGCGGTGAAGGAAAACATCGTGAGGAAACCTGCATGTCTAAGGAATTAAAAATATTTCGAAGACATGTGAAGTCCGCCAACCCGCATTGGAGCAGCGTGGCGGATTCTTTCTAGCTCTCAGTAGTGGGACACTTATAGGCTGAAACTTTTTTTTTACTAAAAAACATTCCGTGTTTTTCTCAGTAACTACACAATGTGCAAGCAACTTTAACGCCATCATCATTTCAGCCTTTCACTAGCCCACTACTGAACATAGGCCTCCCCCATAGAAATTCACAAAAGTTTGTATCTCTGATTTTGGGGATTTTGCCATAGTTGCCACGCTTGGCAGGCGGGTTGGCAACCGCAGTTTATTTATTCAGATGTTCAAGGAAGATGCTGCTGCCCATCTCCTGGTTTTTGTTTTCCCTCTGTCGAATTTTACGACACCCACAGGATGAGATGGGGTGGCAGCTACCACACGTGTAGAGATCGTAAAAATTATGAATTAAGCAAATTGAACCTACTATCATTCACCATTATCAACACTCTCTAAACCGCCCACTGCTTTACATAGGCCTCTCCCAATAAGAGAGGTATTACGGCGAAACCGCCATTACCACCAATGCAGATTTCTTGCACCTCAGACTCTGATGCCCGTCACTGGTGTATTTTCGATCTAGCATTTTTTTATTGGAGGAAGACATCAGTTCTTAGGTCTTATATACACAGTGATTACACTAGCTCCCAGTGCCCTTCAGACCGAAACACAGTAATGTTTGCACACTACTGCTTCACGATAGGATAACTGGTCCTGCGGTGGTATCTACCTAGACGGAAACGCAAAGGAATCCTACCACCACTAAACATTTTCCATAATATCGATTACGGCAAATCTAGGAGTGTCCTTTTACAGGGTGAATAAGATACCATCTCTATAAGTAACTATACTATATATATACGAAGTAAACCACATTAACAAATTAATTTACTTAATACAATTTAATATCCGGTAACAGTATAATACATAAACATTTATATTCTCATTTTTTATAAATAAATATTACACCAATGATAAAATTGTAATTGATTGGAAGTGCAATAAATTTTACAAGCATATTTTTTTCATGCCGTAACAGATGAGATGCGGGCATCGATATTTGCATTTCCACGTAAAATAAAGTTAATAAAAAAAATCTATGGTTCGAGTGCATTTCATGTACAAAGAGTAATAGTTCCCGTCAGCGGAAATAATTGTTGTCTATTAAACGTTTTTTTAACAAAACTAAAATGAAAATGAAAAGTCTACAAACTCTGTACTATTGGTCACAGAACTTCTGTCACTTTTAAGCAAAAAAATTCTTAAAAATATCTTAAGTGATTCATTAATTTCCTGGAAAAGGACTATTTGGTAGTACCTATTTTGAACGTAGTTGCAAAATAGTCCATCATCAGGATCTCTTCTGCATAATGGGTACGCTTCACAGATATAAATTTCGCATGCACTAACACTTTACCCGGAATACTCGTATCTATCTGCTGACCATAGAAATATTGGTTATGTATTGGAAACGAACTCACGACCAGAAACTACTACTGTGATAGTACAGAGGCTACTGCGATTGTTTATATTGCACTTTTATGTTCTGATGTCAAGATGTAAAAAAAACATCTTGAGAAAACACTCTGAGACATCAGCTATCCGGTCAAACAGGAACACAGTAGGTAATACTTGCACAGTTTTGTTTGGCGCAGAATTTTTTTTTATTGGATAAAGTGACGAAATGAGCAAATCGATGGTGATTATGGTAAGTGCATCGTCTGCCCATACCAAATGCTGTGTCACCCGAAACATTTCTGTGTGGCACCACACTGCGACCATCGCCCTAAGACATGAGTTCTTAAGTCTCATATGCCCAGTGATTTCACTAGCTCTCAGTGCCCTTTAGACCGAAACAGTAATTTTTACAGACTACTGATGACGACAGAATAATTGGCACTGCAGTGTTACTAGACGGATTCTTGCATTGGAATTTATATCCAGTCCAGTCTAGCTCTATTTTTTATAAAAGTACTACGCCAGACTAATAATTATACTGTATCGTGCCTTATTACCAATAACTATCTGTAGAACATACAAATATTTGTCCCGTGCGGGAATTGAACCTGCGACCCATGACCCAGAAGCAAATGGTTTAGCCAATCGAGCCGTATAGTTCCTTTTCCGACTTCCCATTCCCTACCACATGTCTTTTCCTAATCCTTTTCCCTTCCTCTCCGCCAAGCCAATGGTTGCCGCGCCGATGGCTAGTGTACGACGTGTACTCGTGGGGAGCAAGAATTTTAACTCTTACCAAAAGGGCGGCCACGTGTTTCGCCATCCGTCACATTTCGTTTCCTGCGGAGGCAAACATTGGGCGACGGATGTGGTCTCTGCTTACCCGCGGTGCGGTGTATGTATAAAACTAATATTCTATCAAATGCAAATATATGCAAATGTAAATACTCGTAGGATACTAAACAGTTAACATAATTAAAAATCTTTGGTATGTAAAATATTGAACAATTTCACATATTTACATTTTAATAACCGAGCGTAAATGTCACTTTTCAACTGTCAGATGAACAAGAGTTATTTAATTATGAATGTGTTTACAATTAACGTTAATATTTTAAGCCGTGGAAAATTAGGAGCCGGGCGCGCTTGGCTTTTGTTTTTACAGTAAACGATCTCCGTTGACGGAACCACTGAAAATTATTTATTTATAATTTTTAATGATGATTAAGAACTTACTCTTCTACTTTTTTGATCCTGGCAATTAGCTACCAATTCGAGCCATTTTTGCCAATGTCGAGTAATAATAAATTTTATAACAAGGACTTAGTTTCGACCGACAGTAAAATGACAGTAAACTTTTACTGAAGATTTGCTGGACTGATGAATGATTATTGAAATGAAGATTTGCTGGAATGGTGGAGACGAAACGAAAAGTACATTTTCACTGTAAACTATCAATATTAAACATCAGAATTCAAAATATTCACAGAAATTACAAAATTTAATAAAGACACCACTTTTAAGTTGGCGAGAGTTTGTATAGACAAGATTTTAATTTATTTTTCATACACGAAACATATATTCACGTATTTTCTTTTTATGCTACCCTTACTTTGAGTGTTATAGCCGAGTAATTAGATTTTAAGATATTTACATCGATTTATTTAACTTTATTTGTTGTAGGGGTGTTATACATGGATCTGTCTAGCATCATAGGTCTAGGTACCATTGTAGTAACTTCAGTATTTTGCTGTCAAGCGCGAGTGTGCAAATACCACAGTGTTTTGGTTTGAAGGCCACTGAGGCTAACGTTATTAGGGGTACGAGATTTAAGAATAGGCCTCTTAAGGTGACTAGTGTAGTGCAGTGGCACACAGAACTTACTAATTAAAAGTTCTGGGGTGCACCGCAACAGGCCTTCCCCTGTTGCGGTGTTGTTGTACTCGCCATCAGCTGAATGATTTGGTGGTCTCGTCACATAATTCTTAAAAAAAAATATGTCAAATTGCATTAATGTTGACTGGACATTTTGCACTATAATGCCGCAAGAATTAATTTACAGTTTTTCACGGAATACTTGTAGTAGCAGTGTTGTACTTGTAGTGGAGAGCCGTGGTAGCTCAGGCGGCTAGGCGCTCGCTTTAAATTTCATAGTACGCGAGTGACCTGGGTTCGATTCCCGGTGCCGGCACCACTGAAATTGTTAATTGCAATTTTAAGTGCTGATTTACCACGTGCTCAGCGGTGAAGGAAAACATCGTGAGGAAACCTGCATGTCTGAGGAATAAAACATATTTCGAAGACATGTGAAGTCCGCCAACCCGCATTGGAGCAGCGTGGCGGATTCTTCCTAGCTCCAAAACCCTCTCAGAAATGAGAGGAGGTCTGTGCTCAGTAGTGGGACATTTATAGGCTGTAACTTTTTTTTTTTACTTGTAGTGGAAAAATGTACTGAATAGTTTTTTATTAATAGCTTGTCAAAGCGAGGTTTAAGGGCTCGGGTAATTGAAGCATGTTGTGGAATGGCTTTGTGATAAATTAATCGTTTGAACTCGTTTATAATTACTAAAGCTGTATTGAAGTCAAGTCTTAAATTCTATGAAGTTAACAGTTTGTAATTAGATATGTAACTTGATACTGTGGTTGCTTTATATCGAAACTGAAGCGTGTGTGTTGGTATGTTACGTTATTTGATTTATTCGAGCACCCAATCTTTAAAGGAAACCCAGTAAATCCTGGAGTGGCTTAAGATCTTGTAGCGAAAGTTATTGGGGGTCGAATTCCTATGCAGGATGTAGTACCATTCCATACCAGTAATTTTGCCGTGAAGCAGTAGTGTGCAAACATTACTGTGTTTCGGTCTGAAGGGTTCTAGGAGCTAGTGTAATCATATGTATCAATCATATGCCCAGAGATTACACTAGCTGTCAGGACCGTTTCGACCGAAACAAAGTAGACTAATTCCTGCATAGGAATCCTTGCCACCAATAAATCCTACCACTAGCTCTCAGGGCCCTCCAGACATAGAAATATTTGCACACTATTGTTTCACGGCAAAATATCTGGCATGGGATCGTACTGCATCCTGCATAGGAATTCGACCACAAACTCCACCAGAAAATTCCAACTCAAGTGGCATACCAATCTTGAAGTATATTGCTGCTGTTTTAAAAACGTACGTACGAACGTAGAGTACGAGAGAAAGAGAGATTACACACTGAGACATTTAATTGTTCCTTTAGCGACTCCTTAATATCGATTTACTCGACGTTACGTCGGGTTATAAGTAGTTAAAATTAAACGCGATAAAATCCGTAAAATTAGTTTTTATTAAATTCTTAGTACTGATTTACTATTATCTATAACTAGTAGTGACCCGCGCTTTCATCTGCCGACTAATTTAAAGCAATCGCGCCTCGGAATCGTAGCGTGGTGTTGAATAGCCTATAACCTTTCTCAAGAATTTTTTAAATCCAACGGGTAGTTTCAGAGATTAGCGCGTTCAAACAAACAGACTTCAGCTTTTATATATTAGTATATATATACTATATGAAATCAATACTAAAGAGTTGCTTTAGGAAGAATTTAATATTTTAATAATATTTGCTCAAATGTAAGAAATCATTAATTTAGAACTTCCTTAAGTAATCGAAGATTCCTTAAGAATACTGCGGAGCGTAGTGGTCACAGTATCTGATTTCTACGCCGCGGGTCCTGGATTAGAATCCCAGCCGGAGCCAACATTTTGTGCAAAACACAAATCGTCGGTTGGGCCTGCTTGTTTTATACGTGTGTAAAATTGAGAAATTTTCGTTTATAACATATATAATAAATAACAGGACGCAAAATCTTTGATTGCGTTTCAGATCATTTTAAACTTTTGTGATACAAACACGAAACTAAATATGTGATAATATAAGCGATATATTAATCATTTATTATTAATTTATCGCGTTCACAAATACACGTCGCATTGCTAAATTCGAATATTCCTTTATTGACAAACACTACAGTACCGTACCTATCCTTAAGCTTATCCATGAACTTAGACCCCTTTCTGCAATTGGCGACCGTCTGCATACAGAAATAAGTGATAAAGTTGTTTCACTTTGCTCGGCCAAGAAATATTAGCGAGGAGTCGCTTTGCACACATCCGACACGCGAACCCTAAGTTATTGAATGCGTTTACAGAGAAAGGTTTACCTACGAACCTCTGCTTCATCAAGCTAACATCGTATACTTTTTTAAAGCTTTACAAGCTTAAAAAAAAATTCTGTATAGTCAATATACATGGCTTGTAATCGCGCGCCCCAGAGGTCAGAGTACCTGAGTATATTACACATTTAATAATACGATTTTTACGGATTTTGTCGCGTTTAATTTTAAAATATTTATAACGAAACGTTTCGAGTGCTTTATAGTCACGGGAGGACCGAGGTGACAGATGTCCTGATGTCATAGTTAATCCGGGGTACCTTCAGCCTTTAATTATTATTTTTGGTCCGATCTACGCAGAAAGAGATAATTGTTTCTTGAAGTTTTGCGGTAATATGCTTGGTTTTTGATTTAATTTTATTAATTATAGGATTCCAAGCGGGTGGTAGTACCCAAACAAATTCTGTATTGGATGTTTTTTAATTTCAATAGCCTCGCGAATCATCTTCGGTAGGAATCGATGTTCTTTTTCAAACATTTGTGGTTTATCAAATTTGATGTTGATTGGGTTGATCCAGAACATGGTCACAGACTGCAGACTTCTTATAGCGACGATGCTTCACATCAGCTATATGTTCTAGCGAGTTTTCACTGATCTTTTTGTTTGCCCTATATACGAGAGACCACATTCACAATCCAGCTTTTATACTCCTGCATCTTGTAGACGGATGTTACACTTAACAGATTGTTAACACTGACTTATCTTCTCACTAAAACTTTCTACCACCATGTCTTCTGACGCTGCATCTTAGCCTACCCCGATCTTATCGCATGAGCGTTATACTCGTATCAGGTATCAGGGTATCAGGTACTTGTCGCGCTATAGTATCTCTTGCGCAGTCAATAGCTTCGGATAGCATTCGAAAGTGGTCACCGTGGTCGGAATTAATATAACACACATATCACTGATTAGGTACACAATGTATTTATGAATTTGACTATATATGTAAAAAAAACGAACATATAACAAACGTTTCAAGAACTCACCGTATCTATACAAAAATATAATGGGGTTGGTTGGTAAATATAAATCGGTTCGGTTAGTGTATTGGCCATTGGTTTCGATTTCCGCACAGGACTAATATTTGTATGGCCTACAGACTAGTCCCGAGTCTAGGATTTTGCACATGTGCAATTCATGTCTACATGGTACAGCGTAATTTCTGTTGTAGGTCACCGTTTTTTTTTTAATTTGTGTCATCCCGTCAATAGACTAAAAATCTCCCCTGAAGGTCTTGCATATTTCAGAATGTTTTTCTGTTATGCTAGGAGATATTACTCTAGCCGGTGCAAGGATTTCGGTACGGTAATCACCGATCTGCTCGACAAGATGGCTGTTACGATATAACTTTTCAACTTTCCACTGGTGATAGGATTAATATGCAGGAATCCGTCTAGGTAGGTACCACCGCAACGTTACTGTATTTCGGTCTCAAGATCACTGAGGGGGACGGACGCAGTGTGGTCCACACATAAATGTTCTGTGTGACACAGCATTTGCTATGGGCAGACATTGCACTTACCATGAGGTGAATGTTTTGTAGCGTCGCTCATATAAAAAATTGCTTATAAATAAACTTGCTGTGCCGTGCGCTTTCATGTGGGTCATATTAGCCGAGCATATGATGGCGCCATACGACATCGTACCTCGCTGACACCTATCGGCTATCTAATGAAAAAATATTTTTTTTAAATCATTTTAGTATTTTCTGGTATTAGGGCGTTTGAAGATAAAAATTCTTTATAGTCTCAGCTTTATTTATATATATTATATCCAAACAACATTTTAATGACTTGCAGAAATTATTCGCTAGTCATTTGAAAGTGTCTTTTAGTCAACATAATGATATTTTTTCTTTACAAAAATTTGTCAACAAATAAATTTATTACATAAAAAAGGAGAAGAACATAATGAATAAAAATACTTCTTGTAAAGCTATAGCGATCGTTGTTCTTTGCAATTTAATTTTTCGTGACTTTAAGTTTAACCTACAATGTATAACAACGCATTTGTCGGACAGTTAGTGAGATTTTTCCGCCTTTCAAAAGAAAGTTCTTAAATTATCTTTTTTAACTTAACTCTTCTTTCAGTTAGTTTTTATACCGTTTCCTTGTATTTTAATTTTTTAATACCTTTAATTTCTTTTGGGTCTAGCAGCAGACATTTCCATAAAGTTCGACCTTTACTGGTGGTAGGATTCCTTTGAAAGAATCCGTTTAGTTACGTACCACCGTCGTCGTCGTTTCAGCCTATCCACTGCGGAACATAGGCTTCCCCCATAGCCCGTACAAAAGTTAGTAGATCTCATTTTGAGGGGAATTTGCCATAGTTGCCTCGCTTGGCAGGAGGGTTGGCAACCGCAGTTTATTTATTCAGATGTTCCAGGAAGATGCTGTTGCCCATCACCTGGTTTTTATTTTCCCTCTGTGGACTTTTACGACACCCACGATATGAGATGGGGTGGTAGATTCTCTTAAGCCGCCACCACGACACGGGTAGTAGTGCCAGATATTCTGCCGTCAAGTGTTAGTGTGCAAACATTACTGCGTTTCGGTCTGAAGGGAACTGATAGCTCTAATTACTGGGCATACGAGACTTATGAACTGATGTCTCAGAGTGACGTGCGCAATGTGGTGCAGCACAGAAATTTGTTATGGGCAGGCACTGCACTTACCATTAGGTGGACGATTAGCATATTTAATCACTTAAAAATAGTAGGTGTCACTGTCGGCTTAGGCAAGTTTCATGACTTTAAAAATATCGTGACGCCTACTGACACAAGCCTGGAAACTTATGTTTGGCTCTTTTAAGTTGGATATTTCGCCATCATTTGCAGGCCACGAGATTTTCTGGCATTATAATAAGAGTTTGCATAGGCGAACGTATCACGATTGTTTTAAAACGGATGAAGTTTTGAGGAAAGGCCACGTTAAGTGTCCACAACCGACGAACTTGTGTGAAAACGCTCATGAAAGTAGAAGAAGCGAAACATGTGTGTCAGGATCGTAGCTGGTGGAAAAATATGGTATGTGCCCACCCCAATGGGAAAGAGGTGTGTCTGTATGTATGTAGCCCATTTTTCGCCTCCGCGTGAAACGACACTTAACGGATGGCCAACCAACGAATGACGGCGGTACATATAATACCTTAATAATATATATGAAGCAATATTCCAGCAGATATCAGCAGTATCAGCGTATTAAGTTACAAAATTTTATTCCTATAAAAATTGTTCTCTCGGTCATCATTAAAACCATAAAAATAAAACTGGATTTCAAATATTCAAAAAAACGTTTACTGTTTATGTAGCTAATCCATATGAGATCGTAAACGTGAAGATATGCAAAGTCTGTTCGATATGTACGATTTTTTTTTTCTTTTTATTGGATTAAGTGACGAAACGAGAAAACTCTACAGCTGATGGTAAGTGAAACGTTTCCCCATAACAAATGTTTTGTCACCCAGAACATCGCGGTGTGACTCCACACTGCGCCCGTCACCCTGAGACATCAGTTCTTAAATCTCATATGCCCAGTGATTACACTAAGCTCACAGTGCCTTTCAGACCGAAACACAGTAATGTTTGCACACTATTGCTTCACGGCAGAATAAATAGCCTTGGGTTGATACCTACCTAGACGGATTCCTGCATAGTGCGAAATGCCTTATTACTGCGTTCCGGTTTCGAATCACAGCTGTTTTGGATAAAAGCAATGACACTAATTGCATGATTTTCGGGTCTGGCCGTGTTGTGCTGGCCTCGTGTCTCTGACACTGAACCCAAGCTTACTTCCGATCTTATCGTTCGAGCGTCATCGTACATCGGGCGCCTGAAGGTTAGGACGAGTGAGTGTCTCTATGTATGTGCGTTCGCTTGTGGCATTATGATATGACCTGACTTGTTGGTTGAACGTCGGTTAGGAGGACATCATCAACCAAAACCTGAAAATAAATCAAAACGTAGAGTATTGTCTGACCAGAAGCAAAAATTTGTTAAAATTTTTATATGTGTTTTGTATGTATTATTTCATGGCAATGATTGTCGAATATCGACCGTGTGGGGAAGGCACTAGTGTGACCATGGTAATTGATTACAAACAAACATTTCATACGAAATAACACAACCAGATCCGAAAACTTACAATTTGTACCTTACACAAATCTTAGCTCCGGCTGGGATTCGAACTTAGGACCAGTAGTCAGATACTCTAACCACGTAATCGTCAAAGTCATGAGTCGTGGGTTCGATTGTAGTACGGGACAAATGATGATGATGATGTTCTCCTAGTCGATTTCGACCGCGGCGACAACTGCCGACTACTGTCGAGAGCCATCAACTGCGCAGGAGATATTATAGTGCCACAAGTGTACGCGCAAACCCAGAGGCACTCACTCGTCCCAACCTACCCGCGCCCGATGTAACGCTTATGCGATAAGATCGGAGGTAGGCTAGGATGCAGTGTCAGAAACACGGGGACAATCACAACACAACCAGACCCGAAAACCAACAATTTATGTTTTAGCACACATTTTGGCTCCGGCTGGGATTCGAACCCAGGACCCGCGGCTTAGAAGTCAGGTACTCTGACCACTAGGCCACGCGGTCGTCAACGGGACAAATATTTGTGTATCCTATAGATAGTTGTTCCGGGTCTCGGTATTTGTGCATATGAAATGTATGACTGAAAAACTCACCCTCGACATAGGATAAATCCTGGTGTAAGTCATCGCAATTGAAAAGAAAAAAACTTTTTTAATAATAAATTATTGCTACGTTGGTTCACTTTTATTTCTTTTATTAACAGCCGCTTGATGACTTTTCACCTAGAGATACAACGTACATACATACATATAGTCACGCCTCTTAACTACTGGGGTATGCAGAGACTATATATTTCCACTTGCTACGATCCTGACACACATCTTTTGCTAATTCTTCTTTAATTAGCGTTTTCGTACAAGCGTCGCTTACGGGTACTTTTGGCGTTGAGTAACAAGTAAAATGAAAATGAAAGTTATTACTGTCAAGTAAACACATTTCAGTAAAAGTTTATTTATCAACATCCTGTTGGGTTTTAAACTCATTCTCCATTAACGTGCTGCGCATTCAATTTTATAATTTATAGTTAAAGGCAGATGGTTGCAAGTCGTAAACCCATTGGTCTTTTAAAGAAGTCATGTCAAAGTGAGGTTTTAGGGTGAAGCCAAACGAACGTAATTTTGTGAGTTGAGTCGAGTAATTTACGCTGTATTCGGTTTCACATAAAAGTCCGGATTGTGTTCACTTATCCGTCAACATCGTCATCATTTCAGCCCACAACTAGTCCACTGCTGAACATAGGCCTCCCAAAGTTTGTAGCAATTTGGTGGCATTTTACCATAGTTGCCACGCTTAACAGGCGGGTTGGCAAATCGCAGTTTATTTATCCAGAACTCTCTATCGACTTATACGACACCCTCTGATTAAGATGGGATGGTAGATTCTCTTAGGCCGCCGCCACACGGATAGCGTAACGCTTTTCCGTATGTTAGATGTATAATCGATTAAAAAAACGGGACTGACATCTCACAAATTACGCTCGTTTGGCCTCACCCTAATGCGCGCTGGCAGAATGACGCGTGTGCTGCAGGGGTATTTGTCAATTAATTGAATATTTGAACTGGTGTATGCTAAGTGGCGCCTGTGAGAACCGTGCACGTAATCATTGCTTTTATGGAGATAGATGTTGTAACTTAACAAAGTATACAATACTGGCCGATGTGCCGCGAGGCCGCGACTTCATCCGCGCGGACAAAGTTTTATAATACTTGCGACTTCACAGAGTCAGTAACTCTTTTATGGGGCAATGTATACGTTTTTACGAGTACAACAAAATCAATCAAAAAGTTAAAATTATATATTAAACAAAGACTTCATAAAAAGGGTCTTCATTTATTATAATATTAAAGAATACATAGAGTATGATAACCCCTGGGAATGAGGTGATCGCCGCCAAGCCATTTCTACATCTTTATAATACTGCTGTTATTGTACATTGTTTTTTAAATGACTAAAAAAAATCCCGCTGGGTTTCTTACTGGTTCTTCCCAGGACAGAGGAATTTTTTGCATTATATATATGTATATATAAGTATTATGTAAATAATCTATATTGAATAAAAATTTATTCTATTCTATTCTATTAATACCCCGTGGGAATTCTTTCATATTCCGGGATAAAAAGTATCCTTCGTCCGTCTTACGGAAGCAAGGTACCTCTGTGTCAAATTTCGTCAAGATCGGCTCAGCGGTTCAGCCGTGATGTATGTGATGTAATGGTAACAAACTGACAGAGGAACAGAGAGAGATATTTACGCATCTATAATATTAGTATGGATGGCGGTAAAGGTTGACGGTCGTTTTTGCGGACAGTGTGTACTTTGTGGTAACGTTAATTAGTACAAATAAATTTTGAGAGGTAAACCGTGTGGTGGCGGCTTAAACGAATCTACCACCCCATCTGATACCGTGGGTGTCGTAAAAGTCGACAGACGGAAAACGAAAACTAGGAAATGGCCAGCAGTATCTTCCTGGAATATCTGAACAAATAAACTGCGTTTGCCAATCCGCCTGCCAAGCAACTATGGAAAAATCTTCCAAAAAAGAGAGCTTCAAACTTTTGTGGCAGTCTACCGCCAGAGTAGAATGGCACCTACCTCTTTCCTACCGACGTGTCGTAAGAGGCAACTAAGGTCCAGCTTAGACTACGGACAGGCTTTATTCGTGTAGAATAACACCGTAATATGCAATGCTGTCACTACTCCTCACAGGAAGGCAATGGGGAGTAATTTTTTTTTACTTTTACCAAAATGGCGGCGACATCTTTCGCCACCCGCCACGTCTCGTTTTCTGCGGGAGCTAAAACTGGGCTACGCGTGGCCTCTGCCTACTCCTTATATGGGAAAAAGGCGTGACTGTTTGTATGTATCAAAGATCGAACGTCGCACGAGGCAAAATAATTTCACTGTCCAATTGCTCATGCATACATACATACAACAACCACAGTTTTTTTTAATCAAATCGTCTAGTTTAAATACACGTGAAAATTGCTTTTCCGCGTTACCTTTTACATAAGCTCAAACAGCTTTACGCGCGTAATCTGTGATGCATACGCCGCTTTCATAAATACGCATTAATGCGTCAATAAGCAAAGTTGCGTTCACAATGTGAACTCATTGACATATTTCGTCGCACCCCATCTCTTCCCGCGCATCATAAACCGGGCGTTTTAAAGAGAACTATCAAAGATTAACAGGCGTGAAGAGTGGTCTGCCGTTTGTAAAATAATTGCTATTAAATCGCAATTTGTTTAACAGAGTAATTTGCTAAGTGTATGGTCGAGCTCGTTAGTGTGTGAGTGATGGCTTTGATTTGTGATTTTTTTTATTGCCTTCTGTAAAAAGTTCTGTGTGCGGGTGCTTTAAAGCGCTCGAAACGTCGGGTTATAAATAGTACAAAATTAAACGCGATAAAATCCGTAACAATAGTTTTATTTAAATGAAAATTATATTAAACTTTTCATATTAATTATATGTATTAGTCGGTTATGTAAAATTTTAGTTATAACTTGTGCGTATAAGGCCACGAACTCAAATTCATTAAATTGTCAAATTGGTATGCTTAGTTTCTGTAAGAAATGTTAACATAGTGATAGACATTCTCAGATATGTTTATTGACTCACAGTATGTACACTTATTTTACAAGTAGAGAGGATGGATGAAAATTGGAAGATGGGCAAGCCGGTAAGTATTGACCTAGGCGAACGTATCACCATCACAATGGACTATGTGCAAACACAGATTAAAAAACTGAAGTCCCAGGGTGACGAGCGCAGTGCAGTACCACAGAGTTTACAGAGTTTCTAGAAAAAATTTCACATTCTAGTTCAAGTATCAAATTTCAAGATGAGGCCATAACTAATAGGAAAATAAAGTTAATTTGCTAAGATCCGCGTGCATAACATAAAATGGGGTATATAACTCGTTTTTGAAGAGCATCGTCCGCCATCTTACAATACCGTGAACAAGTAAACTAACACCGCCACCGGGAACCGCCACCAGATACCCTCCACCACTATGACTAGGTAATACTATACAACACTAATACAACACCTGTTTCACCTCAAAACGAGGCATTATCAAGTGTTATTGACTGTACGACAGACAACCGTCGAGTGGGCGGCGCGATTAAAGAGCAGTGCCATTCGTACAGATCATTACTAAAGTCAGGTCAGAGGAAGTGAACGGCCTAATTTTTTATAATGTGGTTTAGTATATTTGCTAAGCCTGTAGCGATAAAATTAAAAAAAATATGATAAATTCATTAAATTATGAATGTAATCCTTTTAAACCTTTTTTTATACCATTTGCTGTCTACGAGGGTGGATTGAAAAGTACTCGGCCTAACCAAGAAAATAAACACATACTAAATCAGTTATATTTTTATTCACCATCAAGTTCTACATAATCACCATCAAGTTCAATACACTTTTGCCACCTCCCCTTCAAAGCATTTAGACTGTTAAAAAAAAATGATTCTTCCTTATAGTCAAAATATGCGTCTACAGCTGCTTTGACCTCGTCGTTTGTCGAAAATCTTTGACCTCCCAAGTGCTTTTTTAGGTTAGGGAACAGAAAGAAGTCTGATGGTGCCAGATCAGGTGAATACGGCGGATGCGGTAACAGTTCAAAGCCACAGTTGTGAATTCCAGCCATTGACTGTACTGACGTGTGAACACGGGCGTTATCTTGATGAAACAGGACTTTTCTTCTGAGCATTCCTCGACGTTTTTCTTTTATTTCCTCTCGTAAACGACGTAGTAAGGTGCAGTAGTAATCAGAGTTTATAGTCTGACCCTTTTCAAGATAATCAATCATAATCACACCTTTCGAGTCCCAGAATACTGAAGCCATCACCTTATTTGCCGACAAAATCGACTTAGCCTTTTTAGGGGGTGGTGAACCATGTCTTCTCCACTGTTTTGATTGTTGTTTTGTTTCCGGTGTACAGTAATGAACCCATGTTTCGTCCATAGTAACAAAACGATTCAAAAAATCATCTGCATCGGCTTCAAATAACTCCAAACAGTCGCGTGAAATAGTCAATCGCGTCCTTTTTTGTTCAACTGAAAGCAGTCGCGGAACCCACCTCGCAGACACCTTGTGGAAACCCAACTCGTTGACAATGATGTTTTGAGTTCGTTCATAAGAGATGCCTATAATCTCGGCTATCTCTTTAATTTTTAATCTGCGGTCTCCCATTATTAAATCAAGTACTTTTTTAATATTTTCGTCAGTAGTTGACGTCGAAGGCCTTCCAGAGCGGGGTTCATCTTTCACACACTCTCTACCACGCTTAAATTCTGCTATCCATTTTTTGACGGATGAATATGACAGAGCACAATCGCCTAATGTACTGACCATGTCATCATGGATGGCTTTTGATGATAGCCCCTTCTTATGGAGGTACTTAATGACGGCACGCTGCTCGATTTGCTCCATTCGCGGAAATTATGACCGATTACTTTGTTAATAAATTTATAAAATCACAACTAATTATCGCACACGTTTCGAACTTCTCAAAATGAACTAGTCTGAACTGAACTAAATAATGTGGGTAGATTTGATTTTTAGAATTGAATGGATCTGTGTTAGGCCGAGTACTTTTCAATCCACCTAGTATCTATTTAGTAAGCGTACATACCCCAATTCTTATTTTAATTTTCAAAAAGAGAAAGTCGTTGATGGAGTCCATGTTGCAAATGGAATCCTAAAGTTTACAAAACCTAAAGTTTTGTAAGTGTTAAACATTTACAAAACCGCTGCCAATGCAACGTACAACCGTAATTTTTGCTTCCATTAACGTGTCGAAGTGCTAGTGCCTTTGAAACTAGTGAAATACGAGTATACTGAATTTCAGTTAATTAAAAAAGGCGTCAATCGGAATGAATTTGAGGTACTTTGTAATCATATTTACAAGTGAATCTTAATATTACAAAGAGACTGCATATATGTTTCAATAGAGAACATATCATTGCGAGTCTATTTATTAGCGTCGCATTGGAGTTATAGACGGGCTCTATAGACTTTGCTTTGAATGTTATTAACAAACTGTTAATAAATATTTGTCATTTCTTGCCAGTCATCATCATCATCATCATAATTTCTGCCTATAACATAGGCCTTCCTCGTAGATTGTCACAAAAGTTTGTAGCCCTCACTTTGAGGGAATTTAGCCATAGTTGCCACGCTTGGCAGGCGGGCTGGCAACCGCAGTTTATTTATTCAGATGTTCCAGGAAGATGCTGCTGCTTTTTTTCACTTTGTCGACTTTAACGACACCAACAGGATGAGATGGGGAGGTAGGTTCTCTTAAGTCGCCACCTCACGGCAATGTACGCCAATTAATTACAACAGTAATGGTTGCCAATGCATGTTCGTAATTTGTTAGAAGTTTTTTCTTTAGGATGCTTGTCAATTCTAGGATTTTCGAACAGTAGTACAATGGCGCGTCTTATAGAGGTCTTTTGATCATTTATTTCTTATTCTTTTGCCCGGAACAACTACTTGCATGCAAAAAAATATTTGTTTCGTGCGTGAATCGACCCACGGCCCGCAGCGCGGAAGCCGATCCTGTCACACTTCCCATACCATCGAAACGAGCATGTGACTGAGCATTGAGCGACTGAGGACTAAATTTTGCCAATTTTGCCGAAATCGGGGTTCGAACCCAATTCACTCGCGGGTACAAACTACCACACTATGCATGTTATCCTCATGCTCACGTGAAACACACTTTTGATTTAATTTTAGCTGACTGTGATCGGTCCCCATTTTAACTTACCCTGTACCCAGAAACAGAAAAGGTGTTCGTTCGAACGTCGTTGGGAAAATGAAAAAATAAATATTTACATAAAGTTTCTGGACCGCTGAACATTGAATACGTTTGTTATACGAATATTAAATTCACCTATGTTACGAATCCCCAACCTTTTCGTACTGGAAGAAATCTTACATAGACATAACGAATTTGTTTACATTTAATGCCACTATTTTAAGCAATATTTTAAAATATTCTTAGTTAAAACTTGACTTATATACCCGTATATATACGAGTATTTAATACATAACAATTGTCACTTTGAACTTATATCTTATAATAATAATTTTATTCTTTCTTATCGCATTTTAATTTGCTGTCCTCTCTTTGTAAGTAAATAAAAATAGTTCTCATTTTATTTCTCGTTCTCATTAATTGAAAAGTAATTATAACAAAGGGCATTTACCCAGTAATCGTTTGCGCTGTTTGGAATGTCTCTATTTAAACTTATCTTATTTTTCTAGCTCGACAGAATATCAACCCTGCAGTAACAGTGTTGCTGTAGCAATATGCTGAGTCGGTTGCTTTTTCGTTGCTGCAATCCAGTGGCCTTCTACTCTGTGATACTTTTAGCTACATTCATATATGTGCGTGTATTAGTGTATATGGATGCGTGTGTGTATGCCTCTATGCATCCATATATATATATATATATATAAAATGTTCTATGTTCTATGTATATATGTTGAGGACATCCAACAGGCTGATTTTCGATGACGACGATTACTTTCGAATACTCTCGGTGGCTATCAACTGCGCAAAGATATTTAAGTGCCACAAGTAACTAACGCAAAGACACTACTTGTGCCTACCCGTGCCAGACGCAACGCTTCTGCGATAAGATCGGAGGTCGGCTAGGACGACGTCAGAGACACGGAGACACTCACAACACAACCAGACCCGAAAACCAACAATTTGTATTATTGCACAAATGTTGCCGTGGACTGGGATACAAGCACAGGATAATGTAGAGGTTACTGCAGTGCATATGCACCTATATTTCATTTAAGATATTTTATTGTTGTTGTCCTAGTGGTGGTAGGATTCCTATGCCGAAATCCGTCTAGGTGCTACCGTAGTGCCAGTAATTTTAGCCGTGAAGCAGTAGTGCACAAACATTACTGTGTTTCTTCGGAAGGGCACTGATAACTTACTGCGCATATGGGACTTTAAGATGTGGTGTCTCAGAGGGGTAAACGCGGTGTGGCTTCCACATAGAAATGTTCTGGAGTAACGAGACCCTTTTCCCTCTCATAAATGAGGAGGTCCGTGTCCAGCTCTGGCACATAAATATGCTAATTACTTTAATTTTTTTTAAATATATGATGATAAAAGATACGTGTCGTAGTGGCTTAAGAGAATCTGCCACCCATCTCATCCCGTAGGTGTCGTAAAATTCGGCTCAGGGAAAATAAAACCAAGATGGGCAGCAGCATCTTCCTACAACATCTAAATAAATAAACTGCGGTTGCCAACTCGCTTGCCAAGCGTGGAAACTATGCCAAAATCCCTCAAAAAGGAAATTTTTTAAAATTATTTATTTAAATATAAATTATAATATAAATTATTTATAAATTTTTATTTTATCCCTCAAAAAGGCTTTCTAGGAAATCTATGGGGGAACAGGCCTCCCCCATATATTGCCTTAAATTGCAATCTATGGGGAATAGGCCTCCCCCATATATTGTCTTAAAGTTTCGCCGCAGTTTTGGTGATAGGCTGAAGTGATGATGATGAAATGATACGGATGGCCTTTATTCGTGCAGAATAACACCATCATGCAATGTTATGCAATGCTGTCACTATAATTTTTGAGGGAACCCAATGGGGAGTAAGTTTTTTTAACTCGTATCAAAGTCATGTCTCGTTTCCCGCGAGGGCGAAAAATGGGCTACGCGAGTGACCTCTGCCTAAACCTTGTAAGGGAAAAACGCGTGACAGTATGTATGTGATGATAAAATATACTTAATATATACGACTATGATTAACGTACTAAATGCAGTGCAAAATAAATCGAACATTCTAGACTAGATAATAAAAAAACAAATTACCAGAGTATTCAACAGAACCATACAAACACTTTTCAATTGAAAAGTTTATTTCAAAAATCTGTGTTAGCTCTAAACAGATTCTCCATTAACACGCTACAAATTCAATTCTATAATGATATTGGCAAAGGCAGATGGTTGGAAGTCGTACGAATCATTAATCTTTTAAAGAAGTCACGTCAAAGTGAGGCTTTATGCCAGCTGACAGAATGACGCGTGTGATGCCGCGAAGTTCTTGTCAATTAATTGAATATTTCAACTGGTGAATGGCGTCGTTGAAAATGCTAGGTAGCCTTAATGCGTAAAGTAGGCCATATTATGTTACGGGTTCGAAAACAGCGAAAGCAAATGTGAATGAAAATGAATCATCATAATCATCATCACTTCAGCCTATCATTAGTCCACTGCTGAACATAGGCCTCCCCCATAGATTGCCACAAAGTTTGTAGCTCTCATTTTGGGGGGATTATGCAATAGTTGCCACGCTTGACAGGTGGGTTGGTAATCGCAGTTTATTTATTAACTCTCTATCGACTTATAGGACACCCTCTGATTAAGATGGGATGGTAGATTCTCTTAAGCCGCCACCACACGGATAACGTAACGCTTTTCCGTATGTTAGATGATACGGCAGGCGAGTTGGCAACCGCAGTTTATTCATTCAGATGTTCCAAGAGGATGCTGCTGCCCATATCCTGGTTTTAATTTTCCCTCTGTCGACTTTTACGACACCCACTGGATGAGATGGGGTGGTAGATTCTGGTAGAAGCATGGTTTTTCTTAAAAAAGCGATGCCCCACATTAGTGTTATCCCCGTATCGTGGGTGCGTTTTACTGATATAAATTTCGGAAATCCGAAAAAAACATGCATGAATTTTTGCACAAATATTGGCTCGGGCTGAGATTCGAGTCCAGGACCAGCGACGCAGAAGTCAGGTACGCTATCCACTAGTCCTCGTGCCTTTGTTAGCGTACTACGCCTACCACGTCATCTTCTGGGTCTATGTGTATGTACCTACTGTCGTATGGTGTTTGATCAAAATCGTGTCACCTATTTTGCTGTATTCGACGAAGTGGACGCAGTGACTGAGAGATTGGTTTTTGGTTGTTGCGGGTTCGATTCTCACAATATTTGTAATGTATGTCCTACGGGTAGGTTTCGGGTTAAGTCTGTTAAACGCACTCACGATTCAGAAGACATTCCAGTCTGACGCAAAGGTTATTATTAGTAAAAACACATATGATTAAATCGGTGTTATATAATTTTTACTAATATTTAGTAAATAATGTGTCTTTGAAGTAAAATTTATTGTTGCTCACTAAAAGTGAAATTTCAAAGTGTAATTTGAGTGCAACGTATCTACATGTAACATTTCAAATAGAAAAGTTTCTGGTGCTAAAAGGACAGGAAATAGGTAATTGATTAGAGAAGAAAAAAGACAAAATTGTGTATAACTATACGCAGCTGAGCTCATTTATAATTAATATTTTTTTATTCATTCATAATTGTTTATAATACTGATCAGTTATTGTACAGTGTGTAATATTTTTATTAGTTCTTTTTTTATTTTTATTTTAATCAAATATCCATTAATAGTTTCACTTTTGCTTTTTTTATATAATTTTGACCATTGCAAATATGTAACATATAATAGGAAACTGAAGATTCTGTTAACTTTGCTAATTTACTACGAAATAGTTTAATCTATAAATAACAATGTTTGTTTGTAATAACAAAATAACTGCTTTTTACTGAAGAGTCATGAAAGTATATACGGTACTTATGAGAAGAAAACTATTTTTTTTGTCTGTCTGTCTGTTTGTTCCGGTTAATATCCGAAACGGCTGGACCGATTTTGAACTGACAGATAGCTGATATTATAGCCGTTAACTTAGGCTACTTTAGTTTTTTTTTTTAATAATTATGGTTCCGCGTAAAAAAAATTAAAACCCCAAAGTCCGATTCAAATAGGGAAGTATATATGTATATCATCGATCGATGTCGGATTTTTTACGCGGGTGAAACCGCGGGGCATAGCTAGTATAAAATTATAAGAAAAATGCTTCTTCGCGCCATCTTTTACTCTCACAGTGCGTGCGCGGCTTACCAATAGGCAGATCTAGTTATTTTATGCGCTGGTATTTCACCTGTACCGTGGGTGAATTTTTCCTGGCATATAATGCACATGAAAAAAAAAACTAACCTGGAAAAACTATCTGAAGGTCATAGAAATATTCGTTTTGAGAATTTGACAGGTGTTATATAGGGAAACCGCTTAACCAGAGCGCCAATGAACCGTTATATATATAAAAAAAACCTCGTCGAAAAAAAAAATTCTCGTGAAATAGAATAAAGAAAAAAGAAGATTTTACATAAAATAAAATAACAAATGAACACGAATAAAAAAATAGAATGCAGCATACTAATGCTGATATATAGACAAAGTAACAGCTTAAAAAAAACTTAAACTTCGCCCGCTGGACTCAGGACTCTCTTTTTGAGAGGTGTCAGGAAGAATCCACCACGCTGCTATGGCTGCAGTACAGGCTATCGGGTTCTCATTTAATATTATTTAAATCTTTCTATTTCTAAAGTTTCCCCATTATGTTTTCCATCACCGCCGAGTCTCCTCTGTTTGCGTGTGCGCTTGTGGCACTATAATATCTCCTGCGCTGTAGTATCTTCCGGCAGTATTCGAAACTTTGTGACCGTGCACGAAAATCGGCCCGGATGACATCATTATATGTCTCTGGTCCTCACCTATCCACCTACGATGTAGCATGCGATAAGATGACATTACAATTCACCCGGAAATCGAAAATTTGTATTTTTACACAAATATTGATTCCATCCGGATCCGAAACCAGGACCTCCGTAGAAGTCCATGTATCTGTTTGTTTACTCTGACCACTAGGTAACGCGGTCACATACTGCAACTGAGAACAAGCACGATTGTTTTAATTCATGATACCATTCGTCGGTAGATCAATCGGCGCGCCGCGTAAACACGCGATGCCAGCGGCCTCTGTGTTTATAATCAAGTCTGACTCTATCAAGGTGCAAGAATAACAGATCAGTCGTTGAACCGAACCGTTTTGTGGAGCCGCTGCGTGTTAACGCGAGGAAAAAACTAAAACCGTTGCCGCTTGTTTGGGTTGCGAGAATCTGGCTGCGTGATTTTATTGCGTCAGTGACGAATCCAACAATAAACAACACGCGGCGATGATTGATCGGTGATGAAGCCAGACAGGCTCAAGAAGTAAATATGCTTACCAATAGAGACCTTTTCTTTCTTTCAATAGATTATACATATATTCTGACTGTAATCCACACTAATATTATAAATGCGAAAGTAACTCTCTCTGTCCCTCTGTTAGTTTGTTACCTTTTTACGGTTGAACCGTTAAAATTTCGTTAAAACTTCCTAGAGCGTCGATGCTTCACATCAGCTATATGGCCATTGGGCAAACTAAAAGATCCATTAAAACCCGCGTTAAAGAACATATTGCTGATGTGATGCATCGACGCTCTCGAAAGTCTGCACTCTGTGACCATGTTCTGGATCTTCCCAACCATTACATCAGATTTGATAGACCACAAATCCTTGCAAAAGAACACCCATTCCTACCAAGGATAATTCGCAAGGCCTTTAAAATAAAAAAAAAACATCCTAATTTCAATAGGGAAGATGGTTGGGTTGGTTTAAATCAAAAACAAGCATACCAGTGCAAGGCATCAAGACACAGTAAGCTCTTTCTGCGTAGATCGGAATAAAAATAATAATTTAAAAGTTGAAGTTACTCCGGGTTAACTATGACATCAGGACATTTGTCACCTCAGTCCCCCAGTGACCATGGGTGCTGTAAAGCGCCCGAAACGTCGAGTTATAAATAGTTTAAATTAAACTCGATAAAATCCGTAAAAATAGTTTTATTTAAATATAATTGTTTCTCTCTTTTACTGATATAAATTCCTGCGAAGTACTGCATGATTCTTTTATTTGATATTTATGTTCATAATATTAAAAAAAAAACAAGAGAAACAAAACAAAAAAAAGACGACATTCCAAATATGTCGAACGCATGGCAGTTTGTATAACTTGTATCTTTCACAACTTCGTACACGAATTCCTGAGGGAACCTTTCTTACTATCTAACCTTTTCAATACTGGCGTCGAGAAATGAAAGATACTGTTTAATAATATATTAACAACTACGTGTTTACGAAAAAGTAATTTGAAATGTTCTCTACTAAGCCAAAGCATCGTGAATATACAACGATATTTACGAACAATTCAATTTAACTCTCATATTTAGTACGTTTATTTTTAAGTAAATATCAATATCGAATGCTCCGCTTATTGACGTCCCTAAACAAATAAGGGGGATTTATTTGCAAGTGCAGCGAGTGCGTAGCATCAGCTTTACGTTACAAATTAAAGCGGTGTATTACGCGCACCTTCGATATTATGTCGTATGCGACTTTACTGTTTTATCTTTCGAGCTAAAAAATGTGAAAGTAATTTCAGTTTTACATAAATTCTACCGTGTGGTGGCGGCTCGTTAAAAGAATACTACCACTCCATCTCATCCAATGGATCTCGTAAAAGGCGAGTAAGGAATGAAACTGCACTGTGCACCCAACAGCGCATAGTGGGGATGGGCTCACCACCTATCTCTGGTCTGGTCTGGTCTCTCGGTCCCAGCGGCGGATATGGTCTGTGGCTCCGCGGAGTGGTAAGGAGAGCGCATCAACGGTGCGGACCCGCCAAAGTCACGATTCGAAAACTAACAATTTGTGTTTTTGTACAAATTTTGGCTCCGGCTAAGATTCTGTAGGTTTAATCTGTTGTGAGTCAAAACTGGCAAATAAGGAATGCACATAAATTTCATTAAAATAAAATTCAAAAGGTAAGGCTGAATTTTGAATATAAGAAATATAATTTTTATCCAATTAAATTAAACAAATTTCCAAAGAACACCGTTTTCGTAATAAAGCAGGAAACACTCCGGGTTCGCACATCTCCATTCAACGAGCTCGTCCCCTCAATTCATTATTTAAAAGGGTAATGTCCAATTAAGTCAAGAAAGTATAAAAAGCCTGGTCTATGCACCGGCACGCACAACGTTATGATTAAGTTGTATCATCGTGATGCGGCGACGTCGCTTAATTAAGATTCGTTTATGCAAATTTAAGCGTTAAACAATTTAAAACATATATAAATAACGCACTTATAATTCCTCAAGGACCTAATTATGATGGTTTCTTCACATCTTCCAATTAACAACCAGAAGCTACTATTTTGTGGTTAGCTCATAGATCGAGGGCTCGTCATAAATTGTTGTTCGTCTTGGTTGATCACTGGCGCCAGAACCACTAACATTTACTAATTGGTCGGCGGTGAAGGATCATTACAAAGAAATAAATAAAAGTAAAAAAAGTAAAGTTTCAGCCTATAAATGTCCCACTTCTGAGAGGGTTTTGGAGCTAGGAAGAATCCGCCACGCTGCTCCAATGCGGGTTGGCGGACTTCACATGTTTTCGAAATATTTTTTATTTCTCAGACATGCAGGTTTCCTCACGATGTTTTCCTTCACCGCCAAGCACTTGGTAAATCAGCACTTAAAATTGCAATTAACAATTTTAGTGGTGCCGGCGGCGGGAATCGAACCGAGGTCACTCGCGTACTATGAAATTTAAAGCGAGCGCCTAGCCCCTGAACTACCACGGCTCTCACAAAGAGATAAATATTAGAAATAAATATTTTTCAGAAATCGAAACTCTTTTCGTCGGCTTGTGAAATCCGCCAATGCGCACTGGAGCAGCGTCACTTAGCTCATCCCAGTTCTATCTCTCAAAAATTGGAGAATATGAGGGACGTTTAGTAGCGGTTTTTCAACAACTTTATATCATGTAATGATAAACACAACCACAGACGTACTATATTTACATCCACGTTGATAATCCCAAGGCTGTAAGGTTGGTAAAAAGTTCTGATGTTATGTCAAAGACGTGAGAACTGTCATAATTCATGCAGAGCAATGTGTGACCACACACTAACTGTTTTTTTTTATCGGAGAAAGGAACTAGACAAGCAAAACGATCACGTGGTGGTAAATGCAACGTACGCCTATAGAAATGCTGTGCCACCCAAAATCTTTCTGTGTGGCAGTGGTTCCTCTGAGACGTCAGTTTATAAGTCATGTGTGGTGTGGTTATTATTACATGAATAATTTATTATCATTGGCAATTATTATTTAGTGCGTGAGTGTGTATGTATTAGTACTTGTGTATATTACATTATTTATTTATGTGTATGTGTTTGTATGTACTATGTTATTACGTATTATGATTTTTTTTCTTAATATCCAATTATATCGAGGGCCTTTAGAAAATTGTAATGACCAATATACATACGAGTATATAAATTGGTCTTTTGCATCACCTATCACAAATTCTCACCCACCGTGGGCTGGCTGGTAGAGAATGCCTATAGGTATTTGGCATATACTAATTTTTTAGTATAATAAGATGTTTGAATGAGTTAAGTTCACTTTTAGTTGCCTTTTTGTGTTAAGCAATAAAATTAAATAAATTAATAAATGAAACTGAGCATCCAACCCAACCCGCATTAGAGCAGCGTGGCGGACTTTTCCCAGCTATAAAGCCATCTCAAAAATAAGGGGAGGCCTGTGGTCAGTAGTGGGACAATAAAAATAAGGGGAGGCTTGTGGTGTATAGTGGAAAAATTATAGGCTGTAACTCCTGCTTCTTATATCCCGTAAATGGATAATCTTTTTCCGACTGATAGATTTGATAATAACAACAATACGGTATAATTTACATAAAATGTATACTTATTATGCAAGTTTTGAGAGAAGAAGTGAGGAGTGAGGTGTGCATGTGCTTACTCCACCTATTGCACTATAGCATATCCAGTGCGGATCCTAATTTCTGATTATTGACCGGAAGATATCGAAATCGGCTACGAGAATATCATCAAATGACACAGACATGACATGACACCCACATCTATTCTCATTAAAGAATCAAAATTTGGGTTCGTTGCCACCTCCAGAACTAAACTAGAATGCCTCATTGCCAAATATTGGGTTTTGTCGCTGACCATACAAAACGCATTAACGTTATGGTAGTGCGAATATTTTATGCTAAATTTAATTGAGAATCCTCGTACCTACGTTATTGTTCAGCTGATAGTCAGCTTGTGCTTAATGTAATGAATACCAGTTCAAATATTTCTTATTACCTACTACGAAATAAATTCCAGAACTGAAAATTGATAAGATCTTAATGTTATCTTGATTTGAAAATTGATTACGAATATATAAGAATAAGTCTAAAGAATGCTGTTGGTCCTCCGAGCCGAATTGGAGCTCTTTTTCGCATTGCGCTCATTATCCTTATATTTAAACAATTACATATATATATTTTATACAATAATATATTTTAGTGAAACTTGTAATGAAAGATATTATAAAAAAATCTCAGCACACGAATTATATTTAAGCCTTTACAAATAAAACTCGGAACGAAAATAATGTTTTCGGAACAATACTTCGGCGTATCTAGTACAGAATCGGTATATATTAATCAGAACTTTTGATTTTACGCTTCACCAGTTTTCACAAAACAGTGCTGACGCTTGGAGACTTCGCTTTAACAGATATTTCATGTCATGTACTTCAACTTTTACTTGTCACGCAAAAACCTACTTTAGCACGTCGGCTTTAGATATTTCCTATGAAAATAACAAAAATGTGTCTTGTAGTATTCACAGCACGTCAGCTATTTATTAGTCGCAAGTGAAATAAGTCGGATATGATCGGATAAGTCTAGAGCGTGTTCATTATTTTAATTACATTTAATTGCTCATCACACGAGAGAAGACTTTAAACAAGCGGCTTAAGCGAATCCGTCAGCTTTTAGGTACCACTAGGTTTCAAATTTGAGTGCAACGTTTTCGTGCATCATTTCAGTTACTCTTAATTCATTTATTTACCGATTAAATAATAACTATTTATATACTGTTGTTGTAGCCCACTGCTGAACATAGGCCTACCCCATAAAGTGCCACAAAAGTTTGTTTCTCCTATTTTGGGGGGATTTTGCCATAGTTGCCCTTGGCAGGCGGGTTGGCAACTGCAGTTTATTTATTCAGATGTTCCAAGAAGATGCTGCTGCCAATCTCCTGGCCATTTCATTTTCCCTCAGTGACCTATATTTTATTTATTTATTTTGTAATATAATATACTAGGTTTCTTACTTATGTGACGTGTACTTAGCCACATGCGCTGCCTTCCTTTTTATAAAACGATACCATAGATACCGAGATTTCATGATTTTTTTATTAATAATGTAAAGCTATTCAAATACCCATTTCAAACATACCAATATTTATATAAATATAATTCGTTTCTAGCCATTACAGCCATTTTTCGCGCAAACTCAGAGAGGTGCGATTTTTGTGACGCTGAGTGTATTATATTTTTTCTTAACAAATCAATATCCAACATATTTTTTTTTAATAATTTTTTTGTTGCTAAAAATTGTTGAAATCAGCTAACATTGGAAAATGTTTTATACATACATATATAGTATTGTTCCACGCGTATATTATACGGTGCATGAGATTCTTGCTACCTAATTCAGTCATTACACCGTAAAGGTATGCGCATATCTATTTGCCATCTAAAATTGTCTTTCTTAACATCAACATAAGCATACGTAAGGAAATAGTACAGTCCGTGAGATGGAAACGAGCTCCGAGCAGGTCACATCTTGATGCCGTTGCGGATAACATCTGGAGTCTTTTCACGTTCCACTGAATGCCAAATCCAAGTCCGGATGTCTTCGCATTTTTAATTTTCAATTTAAAAAGCGGACCGCTTTAATCGTTCCTCGTTTTGCTTCTTCTTTTTAAATATTTAAATTTTAAAATCTCAGGACCCGGTCTAAGAAGCGGCTACGCCAGTCGTTGAAAGTAAACGCAGTAATCTGCCTTTATATTACGATTAAACAAAGAATGATGGAAAGTTATATTACAATATATAATAATATAATATTTTTTTTTAAGAATAAAAACTTTTATCGGTTTTAGTATCTTATTGGTATTAACTCTGTGCACAGTTTTTCAATTATTTCTCTCAATCTCAATGTTTATTTTATATTTCAAATTTCAATTTTTTTTTTATTTCATAAATGTGAAGGAACGAGGAAAACGTTCATCTGATGGTAACCCATAACAAATGCTGTGTCAACCAGAAAATTACTGTATGACACCACACTGCGCCCGTCACCCTGAGACATCAGTTCTTAAGTCTCATATGTTGCCCAGTGATTACGCTAGCTCTCAGGACCTTTCAAATCGAAACACAGTAATGTTTGCACAATACTGCTTCACGGCAAATTAACTGGCCCTGGGGTGGCCTACCTAGACGGATTCCTGCATAGCCTCCTACCACCAGTGAAAATAATCAACACAAGCTGTGATAGCTAAAGAGGCAGGCGCTCGTCTTAAATTTTATAGTTTGTGAGTGACCTGAGATAGATCCCCGGTGCCGGCACTTCTAAAGTAGACAAAACCAATAATTTAATGTTGCAGAAATATTGCTTTTGGATGGAATTCGAACCTAAGACTTTGATAGCGGTGTTTTAGGTGAGTCATGCGGTGTGTTATTGTTTTCTGAAGTTCATGAGGTGGCGTCTAACGAGAATCTCATCTCGTGGGTGTCGTAAAAGTCGACAGAGGTAAAACGAAAACCAGGCGAATAGCAGCAGCGTCTTCCTCGAACATCTGAATAAATAAAGAGCGTTAAATAATTGCCAACCCGTCCGCCAAGCGTGGCAACAACGGTAAAATCATCCCAAAATTGGAGCTACGAACTTACAAATCTATACTACATATGTTCAGCAGTGGATCAGCTGGCGATAAACTGAAATGATGATGATGATGTTCTACCAGACTTTTAGTTCTTGCTTTAAGATTTCCCTAAGAAACTACCTTGTTTTTCGGTAAATTACATTATATGGTCTCCTTTATGATCCCGATCCGTCTCCCAGTAGAAGACTCCGTTTTAAATAGACTTACCAAAACATGAATATTAAATATGACCAAAAAAAAAAGAACTTCACGTCTCGGTAAAATTTTAAAGCGTTTGTTTAAATTTTTGCGCCTTTTTTACCGGTTTTGGTTAACAAAAGGGAATTTCCTCTTTCTAATTACGTTTTTTTTTCAAATTTTTAATCCGCTTGCATTTTAATAAGTCTGGGACCAGATACTGAGTTATTGTTGTGTTTTATGGAACTTATAACTATTTTGTTTCGCATATAGAGTTGTTGTTTTAAAATGTTTTGACTGAAATGAAATAAAACGTTTATTTTTTATTTTTCGACTAAAACAATATAATTTTCTTTTTTTTACAACCGCCGTTTCGTAATGAGGTTTCCTTAACGGAGAAGAAGAAAGCGAATGGAACTCCGTAGGAATCCTCTTTCTTTGTAAATCCTTTTTTATCTTAGTCAAAAATACGTTATAAATAAATTTACGTACGTAAATTGTATTTGATGTTCAAACAAGATTTAAAACTGATTTAAAATTGGCACACATTTATTTACAAGTGCCGTAGTGGCTTCGGGCTGGTTTTCGCATCTACGCGTCTGTGTGCATATTGCACTGCTTACTGTAGTAAACTAAACATTTTTTTTCAACTAAATTAAAGACGCAGCCAATAGATAGCATCAAGAGACATTTTTTGCTAAACATTTTTACTGAGTTGGACACCTTGAGTAGCTAGATGGAAATCAGTTTCTATTACGGAAAAAAAAAATCAGTTACTACAGTTTTGTTATTGCAGTGCGATGTTGCATATTAATCCATATATGTCCGTATCTTTTTTGGTAATTTTAGATATGTTAGGTCCAAAGGTATAAATATAAGGTTGGGGAAAAAGTTTCTTCGCATTTTATAAGAAAACTCAAGACAATTATTTAAAGTTTATTTACATTTAATTACATTATATATGTGCCATTTAATTCGATTACTTTTTGCCATCTTGAAGGTAGTGACATGATCCCGTTCGTGTAAAAATTTTGGGACTTCTGAACAAAAACACGCGACTAGTAGTTTTGGCAGTCCTCTGTTGATGTTAACCGGACACTACCTAAAGAATTCTGAAGAGAACGAAAGAGGTGGAAATCTGAAGGTGCAAGGTCAGGCTATATGGCGGATGCATTAACACCTCCCAGCCAAAGTCTTTTAATTTTTGCCGAGTGACTAAAGATGTGTGTGGTCTAGCTTTGTCGTGATGAAAGACCACACCTGTTTCTGTTAATCAATTCCGGCGACTTTATCTCAAGCTCTTGTTTAATTATTATCAGTTGTTGGCAGTAGATATCTGAATCGATGGTTCTGCCCTGCGGTGAAAGCTCATAATGAACAAGGCCCTTCCAATCCCACCATACACACAGCGTCACCTTATTGCGAGTTAACGCGGATTTTGGCGCAGTCTGTGAAGCCTGGCCGACCATTGACCACTTAAGTGATTCACTTTTCAGCACCGGTTATCAATCTCTTCAAAAACGGTTCGGTTTCATTACGTCTCAATAAAGATACACGGTTCATTAGGTTTTTGTGTAGTGTGGCACCAAAACTTTTTTCAAATGGGTCAAAATTGTTTTGTGGTCAATTCCCAGTTCTTCCGCTATGTCGTAACTACTGATATGCCTATCTTGCTTCACTTTTTCAAAAATAGCGTCCATTTATTCGTAATAGGGCGACCAGAGCGAGATACATCTTTGACATCAAATTTTGCTAGTGTTACTGATGCTGCATTAGGTCCATAAACGTCACAAATTGCAAACGCGGTTTGCGTTGCATTTTTTCCTTTTTTGTAATAAAATTAACTTAATGTAACCTTTTTAATGCCATCAAAACCAGCCAGACAAATAGTACAGCCAAAGAGATTTTATTACAAGTTTATACATATCACTAAAATTGTTAATTGTAATTTAAGTATCGGCTTACCACGTGCCTGGCGGTGAAGGAAAACATCGTGAGGAAACCTGCATGTCAGAGGAATAATATTCAACAGCGTGGGGAAATGAAAGGAGGGAATGGAAGGAAGGCCTGTGCACAGCAGTGGAACATTTATATGCTGTTACTTTTTTTTATAAAAATACTAGGATTTCTCCTGTATCTTGAGAGCGTTTTACTGACATAAATTTCAAATGTACAATACAACCAGACCCGAAAACCAACTATTTGTCATTTTGCATAAATTTTGCCTCCGGCTGGGATTCGAACCCATGACCCACGCAGTAGACGTTATTATAAGTATATGTTATTATATAGATTATAATATTAGCCTAAAAAAAATCAATAGACAGTGAGTCGAATTCGAATTCTGCTCGAGATTGAAACAAAAGCCACTACATTTCATCTAGTCGAAATATTATCCACGAAGACCCGCTATCTGTTGTTCAGACAAAGACGTTTCGCGCCGCGGGAGCTTGAGGACTATTACAATAGCACTGACACCGGGCGCCCTTCCTTTGACGGGTTTATCCTGACTTTCGTATTAACATACAATTCGTCATACCAAAAACACCTTTATTCCTTTCGGTTAAGTTCATGTGAAGCGCTAAGGTTAGGTGGTCTGTTTAGTATTCATCACGCTCGCAGCGTTTATCAGCGACGATTGGTAAACGTTCGATGTGATATCAGAATTCGGTTTGTTTAAACTTGGTATTTTATGTTCGTATTACAGCTACTGGAGAATTTACGATGAATACAATTTGACGTCCCCGCTGGTTCAAATTTAGATAACTCATCATTGTGGGTTAAATTGATGGTTTTGACAGTAGCAAAAAGAAAGAAAGAAAGAAACCTATTTATTTAACACATACAATATTAACAAGCGTAAAAGTAGTGTAGAAAAAATGACAACATTTTGAGTGTGATGTCAAATAGGTTCCCGCCTCAGTGATAATCTGTGGTGGTAATCATTGGTTTTCAAAGTCCATCGGGTCCATTATTGACCCCACGAACAACCGGATATAGACAAAGTATGACATATGGTCAATATAATCTATAGAATTGCGTTTAAGCATGCCAATAGTTCAGTTATTGAAATCGAATGAAAAAAACCCTTATAACGTTGAATTGCAATGCTGAATATATTCACATTTTTGTTTCCTTAAAAGCTATTGTTGACATCAGGTAAAATACTCGTACTTATTTGCATAGTCTAATAATAATTGTTATTTTTTAAAGTTAAGTAGAGATTTATTTTATTTACATTGTTAGTTATTTAACAATGACAATCTATATAATAATTAAAAATTTGAGATTGTAACAAATGAAATGCAAATTGAAATGATGAAAATATACAAATTATGATATTTACGATAACTTCTACACTTTACGAATTTATCAGAAACTGCTAACTGTACAATGCATAGTATGCAGTATGATGATACCTGATGTAAAAATTAAACCGATACGCTGTAGTTCTAAGTTTAGTATGTCGAGTCAAAAAAACCGCAATATATTCGAAATCCTAAAATGACAATCTGAGTATACAATTGTTAGGCATTTACGTCAAAAATAATATTACTTATAAGACTTTGTCTCAGGGTGATGGGTACAGTGTAGTGTCACACAGAAATTTTCTGGGTGGCACAGCATTTGTTATGGGCAGATGTTGCACTTACCATCAGGTGAACGTTTTGCTCGTTTCATCACTTAAAAAAAAGACATGACTCTTTTAGTTTTTAAATCTCTCAACAGATGCCAATATTTTGCTGCAACGCGATACAAAGAGTCGTTGCAAATATTGTTCGCTTCGTATCCTAACAGGTTTTAGATAATGGAGTCAAAGACAAAATTTTTATTTTGACCTAACTTTCACTTTCAGCTGTGAGCTTATGAGAAGATGCAACGATATTTTTAAAGATCAAATTTTTCCACTTTTCAGTAACAACTATATTTTTTTTTATTAACTACTTAAACTGCTTTTCGTGTATCTTCTTTCTCTTAAAATGAATAATTCTTAGACACTATAAAATTTAACGAAAAGAGAATCTTCTCAAATGTAAATATTATGATAATACATGACACTAATGAATATAAATAAGGCGAAGCGCTCTTGCTTTTTGAAATGTTCATCAAAGTTAGACAACTTGTCCGTAACTTTGATCCTAAGCCGCTTTTAACGACCTCGCGTGTTAGAGATCAGCATACCTGTCCGCTGAGCCGTTATTCCTTGGTTCGACTTTCAGCTAAAGCAAATATTTGCACAACACACAAATTATTGGTTTTCGGGTATCACATGATAGTCCCATTGCTATGTCATTGTTTTTTTTAATAGAAGTAAGTAACGAGACGAGCAAGTCGACTCTCAGTGCCCTTCAAACCGAAACCGTAATGTTTGAACATTACGGTTTGACGGCAGAATAACTAGCCCTGGGGTGGTACTTGTCTAGACGAATACTGTCGGAGGGAACTGCGCAGGAGATATTATAGGAGATATTTATCAATAATGTGGCCAAGTGGCAGAGTACCTGACTAATGTTCGAGGGTCATGGGTTCTAATACCAGACGAAGCCAGTGTTTTTCTGGTATTAGAACGAGGTTTTCGGAATCTGTGCCGTGTACAGGTTGGCATTAGTGAGTATCTGTGTGTTTGCGTGTACACTTGAGCATTATAATCTCCTGCAACTAGAGACCGAAGCTGCGCTGGAGATATTATAGTTTCGGCGTAAACGGGTGGCACTGTAACATCTCCTGCGTAGTTGATAACTTTCGGAAATATTTGGAAGTTGTCGTGTGGTCGTAAAATGGGGCAGGAGAACATAATTACCATCTAATTATAGTGATAGTCCAAAAATCTCCTAGGATATAATTATCATGTAATAATAGTGATAGTACAAGAATCTCCCACTGTTGAACAGAGGCCTGCTCTAAGTTTTGGAAGAGGTTTGGAACCGGGGGTGATGACTTTACATCATGTCGGCGAAATATTCTTTCTTTTGTTTGATGTTTTCCGTAAAGTTTTGTTTTCCGCAAAGCGAGTCGCTGCAAAGCGCGTGTATTTACCATATATGTGTATAGACAAGCTCTTAAAATTGCTTATAACATATTTTGTTGAGGCAACTCGCATTCTATGAAAGTTAAAGTTAACTGTAGCAATAGAGGGCACTTTTCAATGGCAATTAACAAGTTTTTTACTAGTTTGTTTTTCTTTTATTGTGAATTTGACCGCCCATGAATTTGGTAGCCCTTAGTTTATGGTGTAAGGCGTAAAAGATAAATAAATAAATAAGGTTTTCAACAACAAAATAATTTTCAACTGTTTCCACTGAAAATGTTTCAGTATAAAAATGTTCCTTGGTGTCCTTGTCAATTGTTGTGGAGATTAAAACAAAACCATTCACAGTACTTCATTCAGCAGAATTTTTTCACGCTGTCTCACTCAGTGTCTGTTGTCAGACAACGATGGTTCACGCCTCAGGAGGTTTGAAGATTGATTCAGAAGCACAGACATCGAGCGCCCTTCGTTTGACGGGTTTCAGCAAGTAGCGCTTTTTTGGTTAAGGCATTTCTTACAAAAAAAAAAACCTCTAAAAAGTTGGTTTAACAATTCAGTTAAACCAGCAAAAAAGTACTTGGTGCTGGCCGATTTTGACCTCAACGACACCTTCCTAATACGGACGAAAATATTACTTCGCTTCATTAACTGCTGAATGTTTACAGTGCCACAAATGTCTACACGCATAACGTTGCGATAAGATCCGAGGTAGACTGAAGTTCAGTGAGAGCTAGTGTTATCACTGGGCATATGATACTTAAGAACCGATTTTTCTAGGTGATGGGCGTAGTATGTTAATACACAGAAATGACACTGCACTTATCATTTGGTAAACGTTTTGATCGTTTTGTCACTTTATCCAATAAAAAAAACTCAACAAAACCAGAACTAAACTCCATGAAATAAAAAAAAAGAACCGAAAATCAATATTTCTATAATTGTTGGGCTGGAATTCAAACCGAGGCCCCGCGGCGTAGAAGTCAGGTCACTCGGTCATGCGGTCGACGGACTTATAACATATATACAGGACTTATAGACGGAAAATAAACATAGCACATAAGCTACAGTAACACAGTAGAGCTACGCTTTTGTGTTCGACCGGGGTAAGGACTGCCTCTCACAGTATAAGTCAGCTCTCATATAGATACTCTACAATACAGCTATATTTTTTTTATTTGATACAGTGACGAAACGAGCAAAACGTTCACTTGATGGTAAGTGCCCATAACAAATGATGGGTCATCGAGAGCATTTTTGTGTGACACCACACTGCGCCCATCACCCTTTGACATGAGTTCTTAAGTCTCATATGCCCAGTGATTACGATTGCTACGACGTGATATTCTACTATGGTTTGTATGTTGATCTCTACATTTATTTCATATCTTTAATAAAAATAGTTTTATTAAGCTTCAAATATGCGAGCAAAGAGGGCACGCTAGCTACAAATTAAGCTCCTTACATAATTAATTCCGTAGCTCATCCTTCTGAAATGCCTTCAAGAATTCTATATTTTTTTCAGTTCCGTCGTAAAGATAATTGCGAGTGGGACGATGAGTGCTGGAGGTATGAGAGGGGGCCGGAGGATCCCGACTCCCATGCCCCCACCAAAGGAAACACAGCAACATACGAACAGGTAAGTTATGGTTTTAATAATAAACGATTGTTTGTTTTTTTACGAGTGTTTCCTTCCTGAGTATTGTCGCAAACAGTAACGATTGGATATTTCATTCGTAAAAAAGATATTAATTTTTTAATATGGTACATGTTAACGTGGTGCTGTGTGCGTTTTATTTTGTCGTCGTAATACTGGTACGTACGTCATAATACTGGTACATCCCAACTGTTCTAAAAACAAAGGATTTTTTTCTTATTACTTGTAGTAAGGTGGAAATTTATTCTATAGACCCATTTTGTGTTCGAAGAAAGTGTGTTCAAGTTCCATTTGGTGAACAGCATTCTATTTTTTATTAAAAAACCTGATACTTAGTATAATATGACCGTGGTAGCTCAGGGGCTAGGCGCACGCTTTTAATTTCATAGTATGCGAGTGACCTGTTTTCGATTCCCGGTGCCCGCACCACTAAAATTATTAATTGCAGTTTTAAGTGCAGACTTACCACGTGTTCGTGGAAAACATCGAGAGGAAGCATGTCTGAGAATTTTTTTTATTTCGAAGATATGTAAAGTCCGTCTATCCGCATTGGAGCAGCGGGCCGGATTCTTCTTAGCTCCAAAACATTCTCGGAAATGAGAGGAGGTCTGTGCTCAGCTGTGGGACATTTATAGGCTGTTACTTTACTTTTTTACTTTACTTTACTACTTAGCATAATAATTCCCTATATGTAATGAATTAACCCGAGTAAAGAAAAAACAACTCCAAATGTCAGGTCTCTTTTAGATAAAAAAAACAATTGTTAGCAATATGTCACGGTTTGTGCGAAGATTGCCTCGCTTAGCGCGTTTCTTGTATGTTTGATGTTGCTTATTAAACTTTCATAATTTTTCTCGCTACTACATTTCTTTAAAAGAACTGAATCCTTATTCACATTTTTAAATATTAATTTGCAATCACTTTTCAGTAAAATATAGTAATCACACCTTACAGTATATATATTAAGACATTATGTAAGTTTGAAACGGAGACAAATTAAATAATATAAAAATTAATACAGTTTCCTTAAAATATTAGAAATTTTAACTAAGATTAAGAATCGAAATTTAGTCCGCCTCTAATTAATATTTTACAGTTGTAAGATATTAAAGTGGAAGAAGCGGAATGAAATACTGTAATCATAAATTTTTGTATTATTAACATAATTTTGATAAACAATTACAAAAAAACTATGGAATTATAATGGAATTAAAATACTATATAAATAATTTTATATACTGTAATGAATTAAAATAAAGCAGACAGAAAGTTGAAATATTTTAAATTAGCTGAATTTAATTTCTCTGAAATTATGGAATCGAAAAAATACTGGTGCTAGCACCCGCACTTGATTTCTCTTTAGTGGTAGGTGCGTGGTCAGATATAAATGGCATATGCGAAAATCCGTGTGGTGGCGGCTTAAGAGAATCTAACACGATATCTCATCCGATGGGTGTCGTAAAAGTCGACAGCGGGAAAATTAAAACCAGGAGATGTTCCTGTTGCATCATAAACTGCAGTTGCCAACCCTCCTGCCAAGCGTGGCAACTATGGCAAAATCCTCTCAAAATGAGAGTTACAAAATTTTGTGGCATTCTATGGGGGTGGACCACACAATATTAACAGGCCATACAAATATTTGTTACGTTTGGAAATCGAAAACGCGACTCGTAGCGCTGAAGCCAATCGTTTAGACTCTGCACCAACCAAACCAAGTTTACATGAACATCGCACCTCACAGTTTCTTTAGATATACCAGATGTAGGGAGAGCAGTAGTGATTTTTATTAAAAGTAGGTCAGTGTTTTATCGCAATCAGCAGCAGACAATAGTATGATCCAGAGTGGAAATCTCATGACACACATACAGCATCATTGTTTCCAAGGCTCAAGTTATGCTGGTCTACTAACAATAACAGGCCGTATTGCTGGTCTTAGTTGCAAGTATTGACGGAAGGAAACAATGCTTTGTGCTAATGTGAAGGATGTCAACTACGTAAGAATAGAATTCTAACGAGGATCTTGGCGGTGAAGGGGAATCGTGGCGATCGTGGGAATTTTCTTCGTCCCTATTTAGTTGTGGTTTGTGCAAGTATTGTAAAGATACTATTGTACAAATTAGTATTGATATCTGTGATCAATTTGGAAGATTTAAGTATTTAAATAGTTTGAAGTGGAAAATTTTAATACTGAGTAATATTTAGATTAGCCGGGGTTGAATTTATAAGAGATAGGAAGAAATGTAGACAACATAACAATACTGCGGTTCCACCGATATGAGAAGTCTTTTAAATGAAAGGAAATCTCTTTCTTTTTTCCAAATACATTTTCACCTTAGCACTGTTGCAATTTACTGATGAAGAAAATGAGAAGGGCGCAATTGTTGAATTTTACCGGTTTGAATGCACCGAAAATATTATCACTGCCAATAACACATTAAAATATCGCTTTCAATTCAATTGTTTTTTGCACAATATCAATATTCAATGCAGAATTTGTTGTTGTTATTATAAAAAACATGTGACAGCAGAACTGTCAAACCGAACAGCACTTTTTTATCGAGATTTTAATAAAAAAACAATATACGATTTCGAAAAATCATCACGTAACTAGGTGATCCAACCCAAAATCATCATCGTTGATTATTGTTACAAAATATTTAGAAAAAGTCAATGCAGTACATTTATATTTAAATAAGTATACAGAAAATATATACTTATTTAAAAACAAATAGCTTTCTTGTTTCTTATAGGCTTACAACAGGTCAACAACTCCTCTGATTGTGCAGATGTAAAAAGCAGAAATAACATTTTTTTTGACTCTTACCAAAATGGCTGCGTCGTGGTTACGTCACGTCCCGTTTCCCGCGGAGGCGTGTGCGGCCTCTGCCTACCCTTTATATGGGAAGAAGGCGAAAGTCAACCATGCATGGCGCGTAACACTTATCATTGGTTTTAAATACAGGATTCTAAAAACATACAAAGACGATTTATCATAACGTTTTTCCCAAGAAACTCGATCGGATCGGATCACCGTTAAACTGACAGCATATGGATTATTGTAGCATCTGGTCCAAGCTTCGGACAATTTATTACATGTTTCGACACAAGCACATGACTATAGAAAACGATACGCTTGTAACGGAATCAACGGTATCACGTATCGGATCCCGATTGGATGTGTGGGTTCACAATTAAAGTGGTGATTTGAAATGTTATTTCGTTGGGAATAAATGTCGAATTACATTAACGACGACCGCGTGGATTAGTGGTTATCGTACCTGACTTCTACGCTGCGGGTTTTTATAATTTATTTATTTATTGGAGAAAGAGACGAGACGAGCAAAACGTTCACCTGATGGTAAATGCAACGTCAGCATAGCAATGCTGTGTCAGTCAAAATATCTCTGTGATATCACACTACGCCCGTTCCCCTAAGACAGTTCATCAGTTCATAAGTCTCATATGCCCAGTAATTGTACTAGCTCTCAGTGCCATCCAGACCGAAACACAGTATTTTTTGCACACTACTGCTTCGAGGCAGAATAACTGACCTGGTGTGGTACCTACCTAGAAAGATACCTGCATAACAATCCTACCACCAGTAGGTATTACCACAATTATTGGTTTAAGGGTCTGGTTGTTTCGTGTATGTGAAAAAAATGTCTGCAAAAATTGAAATACACCTACGATAGAGGAGAAATCCTAGTGTGGGTGTAAAAAAAAATAGGCGACCCGGTTGGCTTAGTGGTAGGAAGTGAAACCTCTTTTGGCGCGATAAGAGTAAAATTTCAAGGTCGATTTCGAGTGCAACGTTTTCGTGCATCGTTTCTGTTATTTTTAATTAATTTATTGAATAATTAACAATTGCTGACATCATTGATGACGTCGTCTTCATCACAAACCATCACAAGCCCATCAATACCAACAAGTCCACTGCTGAACGGCTACCGCAGTTTATTTATTCAGATGTTCCAGGAAGATGCTGCTGGCCATCTCTTGATTTTAATTTCCCTCTGTCGACTTTTACAACACCCACGGGATGGTATGGGGTGGTAGATTCTCTTAAGCCGCCACAACACGGTGCTTACTTTGCGGAAATACATTATAATAGAGAAAGGAATTTAAATTGCTAAGATTCTGCACTAAAACTAAGTAGAATCTTGAGTATATAAGCTTACTTTATTACTGTCACCTGGTTTTATGGCCATCTTTCAGCCATTAAATATTTAAAACAATATAAGCTAAAAGTTATTTCGCCCGTAATGTCGAGAGTACAGACATAAACACTTGGACGTGTTAAAAACTGCAAAATGTCCACCGAACAAGGGTCGTTGAAAGAATTTCCAAACGAAACACTCGGAAAGCTAAATTTTAAATTGAACGAATTTTAAATAAACTGTGATATTGCGACAAAATCGCTCCGACGTTTATGAAACAATTTAAATTTCAAGAGCTCAGGCTACTCGCGCTCGCCTTAAATATCATGGATCCGGGTTCGACCCATCTGCAATTTTTATAACTGATTTGACACGTGCTCGTGTTGAGTGATGGATTCTATCGCGTCTCTAAAATATTTCGAAGATATGTGAACTCAGTCAATTAGAACCAGAAACTAACCTGGAATTACGATTATTGAGAGGTAAAAAAAATATTAAAGTTACAGCCTTTAAATTTCCCACTGCTGAGCACAGGCTTCCTCTTATTTCTGAGTGGGGTTTGGAGCCGGGAAGGGTCCGCCATGCTACTCCAATGCGGGTTCGCGGACTTCACATGTCTTCGAAATATTTATTATTTCTCAGAAATTGAGGTTTCCCCACGATGTTTTGCTTTACGGCCGAGCACGTGGTAAATCGGCATTTGAAATTGCAATTAAGAATTTTAGCGGTGCTGGCACCGGAAATCGAACCCAGGTCATACCATCATTTCAGCCTATCACTAGTGCACTGCTGAACATAAACCTCTCCCATATGTTGCCACAAAAGTTTATGTTTCTAATTTTGGGGGGGACTTTGCCATAGTTGCCACGCTTGGAAGGTGGGTTGGCAACCGCAGTTTATTCATTCAGATGTCCCAGGAAGATGCTGCTGCCTATCTTCTTGTTTTAATTATTCCTTCTGTTGACTTTTACGACACCCACGGGATGAGATGGGATAGTAGCTTTGAGCTACCTATTGCTTAGCCACCATTATCACGAGCCTTCGAATTACACTCATGAATAAAGTCGTCTTCTTTTGTTTTTGTTAACTTGGCAGAATTCGGCCAATGTCATGTTAAAATGGGGCCCAAAATGTGTATACGAGTATATAAAAATGAATCCCTATTTCCCTTGGTCACGGCTACACGCGTGAACGGCTGCGTCGATTTTGCTAATCCTTTATTGTGTTTGCTAATGTAAAGCGATGGTTCTTATGAAAGAAAAAAAAATAAAGTTGCGCGGGAAATTAGAAAATTTAACGACCATATTAACTTTTAATGTAACCTTAGCGCTTTCGACATAACTGTCAGTTGTTTGACAGTTGGCTCGCAGAATGCGCGCTGCAAATATTGTTTAAAACAGATGCATTGGTCGGAATTATAATGATAAAATAATTTATTTATCATTTCTCACTGCAAATTTCACAGTCGATGAGTTTTTTGAGAAATGTTAGTAAATGTTAGGTACAGAGCAATCACGCCTTATATTAAAAGTACAATTTAATGTGGAGTTTTGGTAAGTTTTGATAGACTGTTTTGATGGAATATTTTTGATTTTGTTAATCATACCAATTCGAATTAATAGTTAAGACTGGACAACGTCTGTCGGGTCAGCTAGTAATTTATAATTCTTTCTTGTTTGTGCATGAAACTTTCAACAATTACTAACTGAATCTACAACAAAAGACATTACGGAATATTTTAAATCCTATCACCGAATAAGTTAGTAAAAGAAATACTTTACTAATGCGTGATATCTTTAGTACTGGTGGTAGAGTACCTTTCCAGGAATTAGCTTAGGTAGGCACCGTCGTAGTACTAATTCCGCCGTCAAACAGAGGTGTGCAAACGCGACTGTGTTTTGGTTTGAAGGGCTCTGATAGCTCTGATATCAGGTTTTTACTGGTGGTAGGATTCATATGCAGGAATCCGTCTAGGTAGGTACCACCCCAGGACCAGTTATTCTGCCGTGAAGCAGTAGTGTGCAAACATTACTGTGTTTCGGTTTGCAGGGCACTGTGAGCTAGCGTAATCACTGGGCATATAAGAGTTAAGAACTTATGTCTCAGGGTGATGGGCATAGTGTGGTGTCACGCAGAAATTTCCTGGGTGACACAGCATTTGTTATGAGCAGACGTTGCACTTACCATCAGGTGAACGTTTTGCTCGTTTCATCAATTTATCCAATAAAAAAAAATTAAAAAAATGTGTAATTGCAGGTTACATGAGACTAAGAGCGCAGTGCGGTGTTACACAGAATGTGCTTCTGGGTGATGGTGTCAACTGTTATGGGCATTATCAGGTGAACGGATTGCTCTTCCATGTGTCCATCACTTCAAAAAAATACTAAATACAGTGTTTAATTAGCCGATAGGTGTCCGGCAGAGTAGAATAGCACCTACGTCTTTCTTACCGAGGTGTCGTAAGAGGCGCCTAAGGTACTGTACGTACGGCCAGATATGTGCAGAATAACAGTATAATATGTAATGCTGTCACTATATTGCTGGTGGGAAATGGCGGCGACGTGGTTCGCCACCCGTCACGTCTAGTTTCCCGCGATTGAGAAAAGTGGGCTCCGTGAGTGGCCTCTGGCTACCCCAAATATGGTCACTTATACAATAAAAAAAAAGTATAACAGTGTGCAAGTAGGTCACTTAATTTTGGAAAGGATTAGACGGCAGTGTGTTGTATGAAATTCAATACTAATAAGATGTATGACTTGACGTAATGCTATTTAGCTTTTACTGTATCTATTTCGAAACCCTCCCTTAACCAAAAATTCCGTACACGTAACCCGACGCTGCACTTTTAGGGCTGCAGTTAATAACTAAATTCAGACACACTTGTTAATCGATACCATAGATTTTTTTATTGCAAGTTAATGACGAGTAACCAAGTCGTCCACCTGATGATAAGTAAAAAAAAAAGTTAAGTTTCAGCCTGTAAATGTCCCACTGCTGAGCACAGGCCTCCTCTCATTTCTGAGAGGGTTTTGGAGCTAGGAAGAATCCGCCACGCTGCTCCAATGCGGGTTGGCGGACTTTTTCCAGACATGCAGGTTTCCTCACGATGTTTTCCTTAACCGTCGAGCACGTGGTAAATTAGCATTTAAAATTGCAATTAACAATTTTAGTGGTGCCGGCACCGGGAATCGAACTCCGGTCTCTCGCGTTCTATGAAATTTAAAGCGAGCGCCTAGCTCCTGAGCTACCACGTGGTTTTTATAGGAGATATTCATAAGAAGAGCAAAATGTACACCTAATGGTAAATGCAACGTCTGCCCATAACAAATGATTTGTGTGTGGCACCATAACTGTGTGGTACCTCATTGCGTCCGTCCCTCTGAGACATGCCATGCAATAATTACACTAGCTGCCAGTGCCCTTCAGACCGAAACACAGTAATGTTTGCACACTCCTTCTTCAGTGGCCCTGCGGTGGTACCCACCTATGTGGATTCCTTAACAGGAATCCTACCACCAGTAATTATAGTATATGAATTTAGTTCGCGTCATTTAGTTTTAATTTCGTTCTTTTAGTAATGGTTGCCAGCGAATGATTTTAATTTACAATAATGCAAATAAACTTTATTGCACTGCATTGAGTTGGCTTGGTAGACATCAAACTATTAATTAGTAGCTAAAGTCTGCGACTATGTCCGTGTGGATTTGAGTTTTTTGAAATTACCGTGGGAAGTCTCAGATTTTCCGGAATAATAAATGTCCTATGTCCGTCTTTAAGATAAAAGCCGTCTCTGTGCCGAATTTCGTCAAGATATTGATCCTATCTTGACGAAATTCGGCACAGAGCACGGCTGAGCTATGAAAAGGTAACAAGCAGAGGGCCATACAGAGCTTTTTATAACTAGCTGATGTATGCGACTTCGTCTGCGTAGATATATATTTTTACACACCGAGAGAATTATTTGATTTTCGGGGATTAAAAGTATCCTATGTCCGTCTCCAGGATTCAAACTATCTCTATGAGAAATTTCGTCAAGATCAAATTAGCGGTTGAACCATGAAAAGGTAACAAACAGACAGAGGGACAGAAAGAGGTTACTTTCGGATTTATAATATCAATATGGATATTAGCATGGATTGGAACCGGGTTCCTTAGATTCAGTTTGCTGATTCTTACTTCAGCCGATAGGAGTCTGGGCAGAGTAGAATTTTTAAGCTTTTACTGGCGGAAGAATTCTTATGCAGGAATCCGTCCGGGACAGTTATACTGCCGTGAAGCAGTAGTGTACAAATCATTACTGTAATTCGTTTTGTAAGGGCACTGAGAGCTAGTGTATATCACTGGGCATATGAGACTTAAGAACTGATGTCTCAGGCTGACGGGCCTTTATTCGAGCAGAATAGCACCATAATATTTAATGCTGTCACTATAGTGGTCGTGGGAACGCAATGGGGAGTAAGAATTTATTGAATCGTACCAAAATGGCTGCGACGTAGTTCACCACCCGTCACGTCTCGTTACCCGCGAAGGCGAAAAGTGCGCTACGTGAGTGGCCGCGGCCTACCCTTTATTCGGGAAAAAGGCGTGACCTGTATGTACGTATGATTCTTACATCATAGACAGCTAGCTAACGGGACCGATGTGGAGTATTTCAAAGACAAGCCAACCCTTTCTGCGTTAGCCAGGTCATGTACCCTTTGCATGCGACCGTCAAAACGTAAATATTTTAGCCCGATCGTCGGCAATGGATGTAAAAAATTAATGCAGTTCACATGAGCCGCCGAGTAAAACACGGTGCATTCTCGATGACAGCGAATAATAAACACACACGCACGTGTGTTTCGTGCTTAAGTTCGTTAAGTGAGAAGAGGAAAGCGTTTTCTCGGACTTGCGCTGAGAATATAAATAATAAGAATCGACAATTTAATCAGTCAAAACTTGGTCAATCGTCATAGAAATATAAAAAAATATATCACGGACTACGAATGTAAATCAAATATTACTAAAGATATCGACGGATATCTGTACAGACTATAATAATCTTGAGAATAGTTATAGGTAAAATTTGAATGAGCGTCTTATTTTTTTGAATTCAGACACAAATAGACAGTTTTATTTTCCGAAATAGTAAAAAAGAATTACAAAATTAATTACCGACATAAATTTATGTATCTTATTCTAATTTCTATGTCTCACGTCAAATCGTTCGTTCTCACACATGAGCATCATCATTTTTACCTATCACTAGTCCTGCCGAACACAGGCCTCTCCCGTACATTTATATACTTCATTTAATTTTAAATATAACCTTATTGAACAATGATTATTGCCCTATACTATATTTAAGATTAAAAATTTTTCTTCCATCAGTTATTAATAATCATAACATTCATTCTTATGTTTTTTGCCTCTGCTTAAATAAACATAGCGCGTTATATCGACATAGCCATAGGGCGACATAGACAAAAAATTGGGCTGGACGCTTGCTTTAATTGCATAGTAAGGTTTGATCCGGATTGAGAAACCGGTATGTCCATAATAAATAGTTATTTTTTTATATGAGTATAGTCCATCAACCCGCATCGGAGCAGCGTAGCATACCATCCGATGTTCTTCCACCGGCTCCAAAACCCTCCTAGAAATTATAGGAGGCCAATGCTCGACAACAAAACATTTTTAGGCTGTAATTTTACTATTTCGATACCTGCGGGACCATAATTACAGGATGGCATTTCGTATGACTAAAAGCCTATTTTATGAATTTGTATATCTGTATCTATATATGAATTAAAACATTATCTTTATCTAATATTATAAAGCTGAAGAGTTTGTTTGGTTAAACGCGCATATCTCAGAAACTACTGATTTGAATTGAAAAGTTATTTTAGTGTTCGATAGCTCATTTAGCGAAGCTAAATAACGCTATATTAGCTATATAACGCTACGACCTTTAGAGCGATTATTTTTAAATTAAACCGTGGGTGAAACGGAGCACAGCTAGTCTGTAATATTTGAACACAATTCTATTCACAAGAAAAAAATCACATATTGAAAATAAAATTATTTAATCTTTCAACGTAAGAAATATAAATTTCGTTTGTCGAACATCTTTTTAACATTGGTTTGCCTGCCGCAAATTATTATTAAAACACCGTCATAATATACATTTTGCTTATCGCATATCGTTTGCACCACACACTACGTAATCAGAATAGTGCCGAAGTTTGGTGTCGCTTGGCATTAAACATACCGACAGTTTAAAAATAAATTTAATATTTCTACTTTACTTGTCCCTTTTCATACGCATTCATTTTTTTATTTTTAAATACTCGTGCCGTAAGCGCATTTTAAAATATGTCAACAAAATTTGTTTCCTTAGTTTTATATATGTGAATATTTTTGCTATATTTCCCACCGCAGTGTAGTCTAGTGCGCAAGTACTTTTTTGTAATGTTTATTTTTTCTTTAAAGGTTGCCCTACACTAGAATTTCTACTGTATCGTGGGTGCGTTTTACAGACATAAATTCCAGATACAAAAGCACCCACGACCGGAATGATGAGACTTATGTTTATGCGGTTGCGGGTTCGACGCCCGCATCGCGCAGAAGATAAACATAAGTATTTTTTTTATTGTATAAAGTGACGAAAAGAGCAAAACGTTCACCTGATGGTAAGTGCAACGTCCGCCCACAACAAATGCTGTGTCACCCAGAATATTTATGTGTGTCACCACACTGCGCACGCCATCCTGAGACATCAGTTCTTAGTTTCAAATGCTATGACACTCACAGTGCCCTTGAAACAAAACACAGTAATGCTTGCACACTACTGCTTCACGGCAGAATAACTGGCCCTGGGGTGGTACCTACCTAGACGGATTCCTGCATAGGAATCCTACCACCAGTATCGTCATCATCATCATCATATCAACCTATAACTAGTCCACATACCATAGACCATTGACATAGACATATTTTCGCCCACAACTAGACCACTGCCGAACATAGGCCTCATCAATAGATTTCCCCATGGGATGAGATGGGGTGGTAGATTCTCTTAAGCCGCCACACGACACAACATAAGTCTATTGGGAATAAATCATACTTTAATAGTAACTAGTGGTCTGAGTGGCCAAAATGCGATCTTAATTTATAAACTTTTTTTACTGAATTTAATATATTTGTAATACGAGTACATATTATACATAAATTTCAGCTTTCTATACTTCTCCATATAATCTTTCTATATGCCAAGCATCTCAATATGCTCAAAAAGTACTACATTGTCTTCTTTTCACGTATTATAAAGAGATATTGATTCCAAATTTCTATCAATACACGGAACCTACAACAGTGACGATGAAGTCACACGAATATTTAGGAGGAATATTCCCAGCAAGTGTACATTTCAATGTATTACTCGATTCCGCAAATCCGTTTCAGCTGACGAACACACCTAGAAGCCAATGTTCCATTTTCGGTATTCGACATTTCCGTGGCGTATTTATATCAACGGAAACTATGTATGTACATGATTTTACTTGAATATGTGCTGTATTCTAGTAGAACACAAACTAACAAAGTCAAAAATTAAAATCACATAAGAAACATTTCGATTGTTTTTTTTTTAAATTACTCTCTTTATATAAACAAAGACGTAAGTACTCGTATTTATTTATATTTATATATTCAAAGTCAACATTTCTGTATTCAATTGTTATGAACCTCAAAATCACGTTAATACACCACAGACCAATGAACTATTAGAATTACTGGTGGTAGGATTCCTATGCAGGAATCCGTCTAGGTAGGTACCATCCCAGGGCCAGTTATTCTGCCGTAAAGGAGTAGTGTTCAAACATTACTGTTTCGGTTTGAAGGGCACTGTGAGCTAGCGTAATCACAGGGCATATGAGACTTAAGAACTTATGTCTCAGGGTGATGGGCGCAGTGTGGTGGCTCACAGAAATTTCCAGGGTAACACAGCATTTGTTATGGGCAGACGTTGAACTTACCATCAGGTGAAGGTTTTGCTCGTTTCATCACTTTCTCCAATAAAAAAAAGTTCCTGTGATTTTGTTCCAGCGACATTAGCCATGGGAAATAATAACTGAACAGATAAATAATAGTCTGTTGAGGAACTATATTTAGTTTATTTTAATCTCGATCCCGAAATCCGATCCCAGGTCCAATCACCTAAGACGCCCATCACTGCTCTTGTATGTGTTTTTTCCATTTTTCGGGATTACTTATTCCGCCATCTGTGGAAGTGACTAGATTTTCCAGGCGTTTACCTTAATCGACTCTCACGGGACGATAGCACATTGGATTTGAAAACAATTAGTTATTGGTAAGTGGCAAGACCCCGATGGAACCCTATCGCCGATTCTAAAGATATCATATATCTCCGATATCATAAGCCATGTAATTAAAGTAGAGACAGGGCCCTTCAAGTCAAAACACAGTCACCATCATCATCATCATCATTTCAGCTTGTCACTAGTCACTGCTGAACCTATGCTCCCTCCCCCACAGATTGCCACAAAAATTTGAAGCTCTCGTTTTGTTGGGATTTTGCAATAGTTGCCACGCTTGGCAGGCGGGTAGGCAACCGCAGTTTATTTATTCAGATTTTGCAGGAAGATGCTGCTGCCCGTCTCCTGGTTTTTTATTTTCCTTTTGTCGACTTTTACGACACCCATGGGATGAGGTGGGGTGGAAGACCTGGAAGTTTTACTTTTCATCTCACCCAAAGAAGTTTTCCTTCAAAAAGTAATGGTCTTACATGTAGTATACGTTAGTGAGAAACGAATCCTTTAAAAAGGAAAAGTAGTAACGGATGTTCAAGGAAGATGCTGCTGCCCATCTCTTGGAATTCATGTTCCCTCTGTCGACTTTTACGACACCCACGGGATGAGATGGGGTGGTAGATTCTCTTAAGCCGCCACCACGCGGCGGTAAAACACAGTGGTTTGATCTTTATTTTACGATCTACAATAGTTAATTTGAAGTTTTTGATAGTGTAGGAGCCAAGCACGAATTGTTTCAAACTAGTTTTATGTATTCTGTATTTTGAAGTCCATTGTCTCATTTTCTCGAGTTCGCTGTCTCATGCCTGAAATATTAAAATGTCGGCACCTGCTCCACATATATTCCAGGAGATGACTTCTTCGTGTTGTAACTCATGCGAGTTATTGTCTGCCGGGTCGAAAGTAAGAAATTGTGTTTTCATACACGAACATTTTACATAACACCGAAACGTTCGCAGTTTCCTATGATAGCTGGAAAACTGATAAAGATACTGTATATGCATACGCTGGTGGCAGGAATCTATCTACGTTGATACATACCACTGCAGTGCCCGTTATTTTGCGAAAAAGTAGTGTGCAAACATTACTGTGTTCGTTGTTTCAGTTTAAAGGATACTGACAGTACTGTACTGATACTAGTGTATTTACTAGGCAAATGAGACTTAAGAACTGATGTCTCATGGTAGTGGGCGCAGAGTGGTGCCAGATAGAAATGTTGTGGGTAACACAGCATTTGTTATGGGCAGACGTTGCACTTACCATCAGGTGAATTTGCTTGTCGCGTCGCTTAACCAAAAAAAAAAAAACTATGCTGGACGTGGGCCGTGTAGTTGTCGTTAACTTTTAACGTGTGTAAAACGTCTCTGCCTACCCCTCATATGGGAAATAGGCGTGACTGTATGTGTGTAGAAATAAAAATTCGTGTTAAGTCCGCCAAACCTCACTAGTTGCGTGGCCGACTCTTGCCGGCGAAGCTGTGAGAGTGAACAGAAGACAACCCAATTCGAAAAAAAATCCAAAATCCGATCTATCTATCATCGACCGGGGTCGGCTTTTTTACGAGGGGGAAACCGCGGGGCACAGCTAACTACAAATAAAACTGTTTTTCCACTAGGAGATAGTTTCTCTAGCAATCTCTATCAATCATCGATAGTATCATCACCTGTATATTTTTCAGTTGATGCAAAAGTTCATTAGCATCACGTAGCTGTTGATCTATGTTACAAATAACCTGGTGGAAGTCTACTTGATTCCCACCAGGCCCACGACGCATTGTTGGGCTCTCTTAAACGCACGCCAGCTGAAGGTGGCCCTGAAGTGTCATCGGACCTCGATGACTTACAACGTGATCTGCGACTCTACTGGAAGAGGTAAATTAATGGAAATGAAAGGCGGCCTGGCCTAGTGGCCGGAGTAACTGACTACTGCGCCGAATGTTTTAGATGGAATCCTCAGCCGGAAACGACATTCGTGCTGAAACGCAAACTGTCGGTTTTCGGTTGTTGTCTGTTTGTGTTGTGCATGTGAAGTCGCCTTCGATAGCTTCCCACAGTATTTGGAAGTTGTCACTGTGGCCAAATATCAGCCAGGATGACAAAGTCATAATATACATAACAGGATGCAGTTGATATTGATATCATCATAATCATCATCATTTCAGACTACTTGTAGTCCACTGCTGAATATAGATCTCCTCCATATATTGACACAAAAGCTGTCATTTTGAGGGGACTTTGCCACAGTTGCCACGCTTGGAATAAACTGCGGCTTGGCTATACCCCCAGGCGATAAACAAGCTAAAAGAAAGACCGTCACAGGAAGACGCTGCTGCCCATCTTCTGGTTTTAATTTTCCCTCTGTCGACCTTTACGACACGCACGGAATGAGATGGGGTGGTGGATTCTCTTAAGCCGCCACCACAAAGCAATCCAATAAAGATACTTTGGCATAAACATGATGTTAAATAACAATAAGTAAATGCGAATTAGCATAAAGGTAAGCCGATACGTATCCGGCAAAGAAGATAACACCTACCTCTTTCCTACCGAGATGTCGTAAGAGGCGACTAAGGTATTGTGCAGAATAACACCATAGTATGCAATGCTGTCACTATACTGCTTCTTGGGAAGGCAAGGGGGAGTAAGAATATTTTACTCGTACCAAAACGGTGACGACGTGGTACGTCACGCCTCGTTTCCCACGGGGCGAAAAGTGGGCTTCTTGTGTGGCCTCTGCCTAGCCCTTTATTAGGAAAAGGCGTGAATGTATTTGTGTAGCAAAAAAATAGGTCCTTATAAAATAACTGCCCAAAACATAAATAATTATTAATTAATCGATAAATTCGCCGTGTGGTGGCGGCTTAAGAGAATCTACCACCCCATCTCATCCCGTGGGTGTCGTAAAAGTCGACAGAGGGAAAATGAAAACCAAAATATGGGCAGCAGCATCATTCTGGAACATCTGAAAAAATAAACTGCGGTTGCCAACCCGCCTGCCAAGCGTGGCAACTATGGCAAATCCCCCCCAAAATGAGAGCTACAAACTTTTGTGGCAATCTGTGGGGGAGGCCTGTGTTCAGCAGTGGACTAGTGATAGGCTGAAAAGAAGAAGAAGAAGAAGAAGAATCGATAAATATTAATTATGAGTAACAGAAACGTTGCAAACAAATTAATCATCATCATGTTCACGCAGTTTATTTATTCAGATTTTGCAGGAAGATGCTGCTGCCCGTCTCCTGGTTTTTTATTTTCCCTTTGTCGACTTTTACGACACCCATGGAATGAGGTGGGGTGGAAGACCTGGAAGTTTTACTTTCATCTCACCCAATGAAGTTTTCCTTCAAAAAGTAATGGTCTTACATGTAGTATACGTTAGTGAGAAACGAATCCTTTAAAAAGGAAAAGTAGTAACTGTTTGGGATGGTTGAATAAAATTTATATGTATGTATGTGTATTCATGTATATACACTTGTATATCTGCATATATACATGCATATATGTGTAACTTTTTTTTATTCTCTTATTGTTCACTGCACCGCCTATCATATTATGTTTATCTCTGTTTTGCCTTATCGATTGGGAGAGAATGTCTTTTCCATTAAGTCCACCATATGTACCACTAGTGCATTAAAGAATGAATTTGATGAAAATAAGTGTGTGTTTGTGAAAAACAGAAATTGTCGGTATTCGGTTATGGTTGTGTTGTGATGTCTATCCATCTATGTGTCTATCAAGGCATGGTTTTTATAAAAAAAAGAAATAACTTATACATCCATAACTTATATTTTTCTTTACATGATTTTTATTAGTAACCCATTCAAATACTAAAGCCGTAACATATTTTGATTTACCCAATAACGCTTTACATTTATCGCTTCTACTATGACACATCTAGTTATGTCGCGAGTTGCGTCCTCATCGTGCATTAAGCATTGAAGCGTCCATAATAGAAGCACTCTCTGGACAATACCTATATTGTGGAGACGGAAGAGAGCGGCATTCTTTGAATAGTCTTTTATTATTATTCATAGCAATAGGGAAATGAAACATCCACAGTATTGTTATAAAACAAAAAGCTACGTAACTAAAAAAATGTGATTTCTAACTAATAAAAAAATGTAATACCTGGCCACGCAGAAAGTTTTGCGAAAAAAGTTTTTTTTTGGTCCGACAAACTGTCCAGTTATAATTTACTTTAAAAAAAATATTATAATGATTGGATCATTCGTTTAAGCATACATACGAATGATACAATTTCAAAATACGCTTCGTAATTATTACAAGCTAAATTAAAACATGATGTTTGATTGAAAAATGGATCTGCTTCGGGAACATTTTCGCGCGATAATCTTTTACGATTTCATAAACCGAACGAATCGTTTGATAGACTTTAAATGGCATTTATAGATAAAAATCCTTCCGAGGCCACCGTGTAGCGCTGGTAAAAATAAGATCAGCACGGGCGACTAACTTGAGAGATAAAAAGTGGTCGCCCTTTGACGGCAGTTACGAAAGGAAACTTGCTGGCAGTAAAATTGAAGAGAATAAGCGAATTACATACGAAGTGATAGATATTGCAGACTGGATCAGGGAAGCGTTCACAAGATTTTACACGCAATCAGTTATTCTATTAATCTGTTGTGGTTATGTCAAATTTTTACTTCTCGGGAGAGGCCCTAATTCGGCAACAGACTACTAACATGCAGAAGAAGAAAACACTAACATGGTGGATGTAAAGCTATTGCACCAGAATTTTCATAAAGAAAATCGGAAACGTTCCGGCGTAAATTTCCAGGATTGCTTTTTATCGCTAATTGTCTAGGGACTCCTTTATTATTCAACTGACGCATTATGAGCAGGTGAAGTCGACTAGCGTACTTGTAATATTGCCATTATACCGCTGTATGTCCGTCTTTGTGTGATTTTTATTTATTTATAGTATATAATGAGACGAGTAAGTCGTACAACCTATTCGATAGGTAATGTGTGGCTTTGCACTGCGCTGGTCTTTTTTTATTGGATAAAGTGAGGAGACGAGCAAGACGTTCACCTGATGATAAGTGCAACGTTTGCACATAACAGATGCTACGTCACCCAGAACATTTTTGTGTGACACCACACTGCGCCCTTCACCCAGAGACATCAGTTCTTAGGTCTCATATTTCCAGCGATTACACTAGCTCTCAGTGCCCTTCAAACCGAAACACAGTAATGTTTGCACATTACTGCTTTACGGCAGAATAACTGACCCTGGGGTGGTATCTACCACTGAGGGTACTAGACGGATTCTTGCATAGGACCTCGAAACGGCAGATTGAGTGCTATTTTCTCAATAATTTCACCAACTACTGTGTCCTGTTACCATACTACTACTACCTACGTGGTTGACGACCGCGTGGCCTAGTGGTCAGAGTACCTGACTTCTAAGCCGCGGGGCCTGGGTTCGAATTCCAGCCGGAGCCAACATTTGTGCTGAAACATAAATTATTGGTTTTCGGGTCGGGTTAGTGTTGTGTTTGTCCCTGTGTTTCTGACACCGCATCCTAGCCTACCTCCGATCTTATCGCATCATCGTTACATCGGGCGCGTGTAGGTTGGGACGAGTGAGTGCCTCTAGTGTTTGCGCGTACACTTGTGGCACTATAATATCTCCTGCGCAGTTGATGGCTCTCGACAGTAGTCGGAAGTTGTCGCCGTGGTCGAAATTCGGCTAGGAGAACATCATACCTACGGTAATTTCTACCTACGGTGTAATGTTTCCATACTACTGTTTGCTGGTAGAATAACTGGGGATTTTTTTTGGAATAAAGTGAGAAGACTGTTCGACGATTTCTCTTAAGCTTCGAGCAAGTGGTAAGTGTAATGTCTGCCCATAACACTCTGTAGTAACACAGTTCTGTGTGCATCAGCCTAAGACATGGATTCTTAAGTCATGTATGTCCAGTAGTTATTCTAGGTCGGTTGGCAACTGAATTAAAATTGTTAACATATTTTTTTTTATGGAAACGGGCAAACGAGCAAGCGGCTGACCTGATGGTAAGTGATCACCGCCGCCCATGAACATCTACAATACCAGAGGAATAGCAGATGTGTTGCCGGCCTTTGAGAAACGTATAGGCTGTTTTCTTGAAGGTCCCTAAGTCGTATCGTATCCGGAAAAAACCACTGGCCGCAGCAGATTCCATAAAGTGCTTGTGCATGGCAGTGAATTACCACTTATTCGACGATTAAGTTACAAATCATAAGAAAACATGCGTTTCTAAGGAACATTCTGAGAACATGTAAAGCTCAGTGCTCCGCACTGGAGCAACGTGGCGGAATCTTCCCATATTTATTGCTTGCAAACATAGTTGTATGAATATAATTTTGTATTCATATATATATGTATGTTTAAGCGTGTGGTAGCGGCTTAAGAGTAACTACCACCCCATCTCATCCCGTGGGTGTCGTAAAAGTCGACAGAGGGAAAATAAGAACTAGAAGATGGGCAGCAGCATCTTCCAGGAACATACAATAAATAAACAATAAATAAACTGCGGTTGCCAACCCGCCTGCCAAGCGTGGCAACTATGGCAAAATCCCCCCAAAATGAGAGCTACAAACTTTTGTGGTAATCTATGGGGGAGGCCTATGTTTAGCAGTGGACTAGTGATAGGCTGAAGTGATGATGATGAAGTAAAAAATAAGGATTAGCAAGCGGAAGTGGCAATGGGCCGGTCATATAGCTCGTAGAACCGATAACCGTTGGGGAAGAAAGGTCCCCCATAGACGATGAACTGCACGGTTTTACGGGAAGTCGATGGATGCAGGTGGCTCAGGACCGTGTTTTGTGGCAATCTATGGGGGAGGCCCATGTTGAACTCTGGACTAAAATAGGCTGAAATGATGATGATGATGAATTAAAAAATCATGATAAATAATGCAAAAGACAAAAGGTTATACTTTTTATACTAAGGTAATAGGTGTAATACTATAATGAAAGCTGCAGGGTTTGTATCTTTGAACGCACTAATCTCAGGAAATACTAAAACAATTTGAATTTTTTTTTGCATTAGTAGCCAGTTTATTGTAAAAAGTTTTAAAACTCAAGTTTCGGCTGTACAACTTCTAGCAGTTGACTTAAGGAGCCATACGCAGATAACCGAATATTACCGGAAAGGGTTGAACGTACGACGCGGTTATGAGGTGGGCTTATTTTACTCGAGCGAAACCGCAGTGCACAACTAGTCTAAGATAAAGTTATTTAGTATTGGCTTTTCAAAATTGACCACTTTGAAAATTGTTTTAAAATATTTTTGCTGACGTAGCAATAAATTACTAATTTCGATAATATAATCCATGTCAGGATGGCCGAGCGGTCTAAGGCGCTGCGTTCAGGTCGCAGTCCACTTCTGTGGGCGTGGGTTCGAATCCCACTTCTGACAATATTTTTTTCCTCCTAATATTTCACCTATTTTGTTATATTATATTAATTATGATTTCTAGTATTTCGTTATTATTTTTATACTCAAACATGCCTTTATGTATTGCATAAACGTAAAAATAATAAAAAAATGTAATTTGAAACGTCACTGTAGTTTGTCACAGTGGTCTCAGTAATGATGTCTCTATCATTAATTACTGAAACCAAACAAATGGAACAATTATTTATGTACAAGATCGATATAAATTCGACCTTATATCATTAGTAACTACGTACAATTTAATTTTTTGTCGTCAAAATCTAAAAGCACCATATCCACCATCCTTACATGAATAAAAATAAATTAGTGTTTGGTTGTTATTCCGTAATGTACTCGTACATATATTGTATTGGTTAAAAAAATATTGTCTGTCGGTCCATTAGTCGGTGACGAAAAAAAGGAGAATTAATCAACACGAAATTCATATTTATAATCACTTAAGTATTAGTCTAGTGGTCAGAGTACCTGACTCACCACGCCGGGGGTCCTGGGTTCGAATCCCATCCGAAGCCAACGTTTGTGCTAAAACATAAATTGTTGGTTTTCGAGTCTGGTTGTGTTATGATTGTCTCCGTGTTTTCTATCCTACCCTATTATCGGATCTAATGAGCGTTACTTCAGGCGATTCAGATTCAGATTGGGACGAGTAGGTGCCTCTGTGCTTTTGAGTACACTGGTGGCACTATAATATCTCCTGCGCAGTTGATAGCTTCCGACAGTAGTCGGAAGTTGTTTCTGTGGTGAAATTCAGCCAGTAGGACATAATAATTATTAATATAAATTACTGAAATATGTCAAATATTAAGCATTTGGCAACTACTTGAGTATGTAACGCTCGCTTTAATGTCTCTGCTTGCGGCGGCGTCGTGTGGCGGGTCGTCCACTCCCCTTTTGAAATGGTTGTGGAGGGCAATGGCTACCACATGCGTCATCCTTGTGAACAGGTGCTGTTGGTGGAGGCTGGTCTGCTCGAGTTTGCAATGCATTTATTAATTTGTTATTGAATCTTGTATCACATTTTGTCATGGAGCGTGCTTTGGTTTTTTATTAGACTGTTTTTTGTATATTTATTTATAATGTACTTTTGACAATGATAAAAAATTATTCAAATAAGAGGATACCTACGGAGTTTCTTTCGCCTGTTTCTTCTCCGTCAAAGGAACCTCATTACGGAACTGCGATAGATTGTAAAAAATGACGTTGACAAACAAAATTTATATTTCTTACGTCGAAAAATAAAGAATTTTGATTTCATTACATTTCATTTCGTTTCATTTCTACGTGGGGAGAATTTATCATCCTTCATACCATAAGTGTCGAAAAAGTCGACGAGGGAAATGCTAGAAATACTTATATGGCTTATGACAGCTGGAGAAGTATCCGTATGCCAGACCTTTTCTTTGTCATACCTAACTAATACCCGCCCCGCGGGGGCTAGGACTGGTTATGTCGGACTTGCACTGACTAAGACTTCATGGTGTTTCCGGCTTCTCCGCATGTTGGCAGGGCCACGGGAACGCTAACTCACACATCCGCGACCCCACCGGCGCCGGTTGCCTACCATCGCGATCCCTCCTCGAGGGAGTACAGTTCCTCCCCCTCTTTCCCTTCTAGCAAGACGCGCCGGAATTGACGATACGCATTCTATCACGGCCTCTCTGTGTGCGCCACGGAATTGCTTAAGTCTGTTACTCGGAGCGCACGTGGTACAGGAAAATGACCACTTAAAAGCCTACCCGGCTCTAGCAGCGGGTCTGGTCTGTTGCTCCGTCGCTGAAAAAAGGGAGAGTGGCGCATCAATATACCACAACTCCTCTTCCCCAGTGACTCCACCTCGCCTGCAGAGGACAGGGTAAGCGGATCCAGCACTGCTATTCCTCCCTCCTCCCCATCCCAGTAGTCCTTCTGTACGCATCGAGAGTGGGCTAGTCCAACCCAATTGGAGCGACCACCTCGGGCCAGCCTGATGCCACAGGCCGACATGCTAAGAGAAGCCTCTTAGCTTCAGCGTGATTGACCAAGCCACTTGCCACGACAAGGCTACAGTCACAGAACAAAAAAACATTTTCTGTTCTGTAGCGAGAACCTTTGGGGTATGACAGACTTAAATTATCCAGGCCGGTGATGGACAGCTCAAAATTGCTCCGTAGGTGGGAGAGGCTTATGTCCTGCAGTGGGCCACATAGAGACTGTGCGTGTAGTAAATATCCCAGTGCTGTGCATAGGTCTCCTCTCATTATCAAATCGGATCCGGGAACTTTTAACCACGCTGCACCAGTGTGAGGTGGAGCATGGAGCTAATTTAAAAAATACATTTCCCTACATATTTTTAATATATCTGAAATACTAAAGCGGGACAACTTTTTTCTTTATTTTCCTGCAAGAAAAGCTGAAGCCAATTTTAAGCTCTACAGGAAAGTACAAGTTATGAAAACAGATGACGGTGTGTTTTACTTCAGTGTAGTGGGGTTTAAGTCTCACCCGATATTCATATTTTAGTAACACACATATTATTGGCTTAATGGTGTAGTTGTTTCACGACTGCTTGTGTCTGACCCTTGTTCTGGACAGTTCTTCGATCCGTTCCGCCAAATCTCTGAAGACATTTGAGTGCTATAATAATGTTTACTATGATTATGTTTAATTATAAAAACTACTGCTCCTCATTGAAAAATTACGTCGAAATGATTCAGTAGAACATTATCAATATAGTTCGAACAAAAGTTTATAAGTCCGTTCTCCAGACTTTTGAATATTTTTATATCGCCGCTTATTAAACGCGTTCCTGTTCTCAGTTCCAGTTCTCTCTCCTGTTCATCTCTCTCGAGATGACTGTTCTGCCACCTGTCAGAAGCCATTCATGATTCTTTCAGGCCTATTCTATAATCGACGTCCGCGTGTCCTGGATTCGAATTCAAGCCGGGATCAACATTTGTGAAAGAACACAAACAGTTTTCTTGTCTGGTTGTGTTATAATCTCCCGTGTCTCTCAAACTCTCCAATCCTAGCCTACTCCCGATCGTTTCACGTAAGCATCACATCCAGGGCGGACGGTTGAGAACTAGTGACTTTGAGGGTGGGTAAGAATTTTGTATTTGCACGCACACTACATATATAATATATATAATTTCGGTGATGTAATTGCTGTTAGACTTTTTGGCTTTTACAGCTTCATCGGATACTGTGCTCACGGGCCACGGGGCCGCGTGCCAGGTTTGGTTTGACCCAAACATAAATACTTAAATAAACTTCTACAAACAAATTGAAATTCGGACTGTGTCGCGTTCGCTGTGTGCTTGCGTGACTTTGAATATCTCAAATGATTTTAAGTCGTCTAATGACTATCCGAGGGAGGCTGCGGGCTTCCATTCGGACTGTCGACTTGTGTGTCGGTGACTCTGGGCGGTGAGAACCGCCTGGGAACACGGGTGTATCGTGTGTATGGCACTACAATATCTCCTGCGCAGTTGATTTCTTCGGATGATATTCGGAAGTCGTCGCCGTGGTCGGAAACCGGGCCAGTAAGATATCTATGATCGATAGTATTAGGTACAGTTTTTTGAATACCATAAATACGAGTATGTTCTAACTGCTAGTGTTTTTAAATTCTGAAAGCTTTTTCTAAAAGCGTCTTTATAGATAACACATGCCAAGACAAAACAAAGAATAAACACATACAGTTCATTTTCGTTTCACGAACGTTTCGGTGCACAGATAAAATATTTCGAACCATACAATCAAAGCATTGATAGTCGCAACACAGTGATAATTAAACAAAGTCTTACTTGATAATAATGAAACAAGTAAGACCTTGTTTAATTATTATGTGCTATCCATTTTAATTTATTTTATTTATGTTACATTTTATTTTTTAACGAAAAAGCGTTATTAAGTTATTGCTGCAATATATATAAACTAAACTTAAGTGGTATTTTTTTTTAAATACAATGCCCATACTAACATTTCTCCTATCTTTATATGTACAATTCTTGTGTACGTGTGTATGACTCATAAACGGCTGGACCTATTTTGATGATTTTTTGTGTGTTTGAGTGGGTCTCTGAAGGGTTTAGATTCACAATTAGCTGTATCGCTGCGATCGAGTTCTAGGAAAATGTTAAATTACACTTAGTATATAGTTGAATCGAAAATTTAAATATCGAAAAAAAACATTTGCTGAACCCGCTTAATAAGAGGCAAGCTAAGGTTCAGGCATGAGCACCGCGACCCGAAAAACAAAAGTAATTACATACATACTGTCGCGTCCGCGGGAAACGAGACGTTCATCATCATTATCATCATTTCATCCGATCATAGTCCACTGCTGAACATAGGTCTCCCCCATAGATTACCACAAAACACGGTCCTGAGCCATCCTTCATCCTCCTACGTCGTCGCTCGGTAGCTCCATCTAGTGGGAGGTCACCCTACACTGCGTTTGCCGGTACGAGGATGCCACTCGAGGACAGTGTAGCAACATCCATCTTTTCCTTAGGAATTATTCTTTAGTAAATACAACTCGTATTATGAAGTACAATAAATTAAATAAAAACTTGTATATTCTATATTCGACGAAACTAGAAGATCTGTTATTGCTGTTTTATTCGCAAACCAGACACCCCATAGAATTTTATTGTCGCGAGAAAATGGCGTTGTCGGTGCGTCCGGTTCACCCTTTGATGTCGGCCATATTGTTCCGGTGATGCGCCGGCGCACGTGCAAATACTGTATTACTCTTAGGGTTACAAGGCGCTCGGATTTTGATCGGATAACTCTTCGTCAAGTGTCGCAAAATATTGGTGCATTCGTTTTCGAAAAATTCAAAAATTCGTTTTCAAAAATGATTGTAACAAGATTTTAAGTGTCTAATCACATAAAAATTACAAAATTACTATGCAGAATCGGTCTAAGAAGATAGGAATAACTGGCTCTGCGTTGAGCCAGTTATTCTTCCATGAAGCAGTAGTGTGCAAACGTGACTGGGTTTTGGTCTGAAGGGCATTGAGAGCTAGTGCATATGAGACTAAAGAATTGATGTCTCAGTGTGATGGGTGCAGTGTGGTGCCCAAGAGAAATATTCAGGGTGGTACAGCATCTGTTATGGACTGACTGACTGACTTTGCTCTTACCAGCAGGTGGATATTTTGCTCGTCTCGTCGCTTTATCCAAAAAAAAGTCTACTTTGTTATTTCGTTATGTATTGTCTTCTTCATTTCCTCGTCCCAGTATCTAATATTCTGTGTTATGTTGTTTGACTTTAAAACTAATAAAGGCTACTTTAACAACTAAACTTTGGTGAAACGACTAGAATTTAATATTTGAAACTTTATCCAGGTCGGCCATAACATTTCAATATAATTGTCATTTACATACATATAAACACCTGTAATATCTTTTATATATAAATACGCGAAGAGAAAACTTTGTACTTCGTTATAAGCATATTGCGCGCACGAAGGAGTGTGAGACTTGGCATGGTTAAAGTTTGTATGGAGAAGAAGCGAGGAAGCTAAAATTTATATATAATAATAGTTACAAATACTTTATGTATTGGGTAAAATAAAACATTCATTATTTACGTACTTACTGATAATGTAATTCACAGTAATGGTGTGTCGTTTGGTTACACACGTGTTACGTTAGTCACACACAATAGTATTTAAAAAAGTTGCCAACAAATAATTACCCAAACCTCAAATAATGTTCAAATTAAAAAAAAAGGAAGATCGAATTTCGACTACAGGGCGACCACTTGTATAAAACCACGGTTTAGGATAATAAAAAATATAATATTTTTTTATAGGAAAAATATAATATTTTTTATTATCTTAAACCGTGTCCTATATTCTTCAACGATCCTTGTCGCCCCAGCCGTTATGATGTTCGAAGTTGTAAATGGAGTTATATTTAGAGCTATCGATGAGTTGTAAACGCGAATACAATGGCGGCCTTTGACGGTAACATAGCATAAAGTAACAAGTCGCGTAGACGACTTGCTGCGGATTAAGTTTTGAACGGATGTTGGTCAGTAGCAATAAACCTTTGTATTGTGGTATCAGTGGGTTCGGTAACCGATAGATCTAAACAATAAAATTGTAATATATATAGATATATATAGACGCGGCAGTTTAGTGGCTGGTGCTCTCTTTGAAGGTTCTCATTGCTCAGCTCCCACATAAAGTTCACCCGACAACCAACAGTCATAAAACATTGATTATTGGGTTCAAAATAACATCTATTTCTTTCTTCTTTCTTTCTTCTTTACATCAATATATCAGTTGGTGTCGCAAATCGAAAAAAAATACTTAAAACACCTAACAAACAAACACAAAGATCGCCAAAATTACATTTAAAAAGAAAATAGGCGTGTAGCCGCGTAGGCGGCTTAAGATAATCTGCCCCCATTTCATCCTGCGGGTTTCCCCGACAGTAGTCAAAATAAAAACTAAGGAGAAGGGCAGCAACATCTTCCTGGAACATCTCCATAAATAAACTGCAGTTCCCAACCGCCTGCCAAGCGTGGCATCTATGGCAAAATTCCCCTTAATGAGCTACAAATATTTGTAGCTACCTATGTAGGGGAGACTTATGTTCAGCAGTGGAGTAATGATAGTGGCTGAAATTATGATGATGAATTAAGATGACTAAATCGTTATTCCGACAAAGTTATTTATAACACTTTATTTTATAAAAGAGGTTAACGGTTCTTGGAATTTAGATTAACGAAATCAGGAAGAAATAAACTTTTTAAAAATAATCCTTTTATATCCAATTCGCTCGCCCCGCGTTGTTACTTCGTGTAAACATTAAAATTCGAATATAAAAATTAATTCCAATTTAAGAACGTCGATTAGTAAAAGCAAAATTATTTACGGTAAATCCTTCATCCCTGATAGAAGCTTATGTCCAGCGTTGAAGATGATTTGCAAAAATCAGTAGTCGTAGAGTTTCATCGCACAACTACAATTTTAATTGATGCGTACACATACTTACATACAGTCACATCTTTCCATATAAGGAGTAGGCAGAGACCCTTAGCTCACTTTTTGCCCCCGCGTGAAACGAGACGTAATCGGGTGGCAAATTGCAAACCACGTCACCGCCATTTTGGTATGAGTCCAAAATTCTTACTCCCTATTGCGTTCCTACGAGCAGAATAGTGACAGTATTGCATATCACGGACTATTATTCTGCACAAATAAAGTCTGCAGGAAAGATATGCAGGAGAGAGAGAGAGTATTGAGAGAGAGAGAGTATTGAGAGAGAGAGAGAGTGCTATTCTACTCTGCCGGACACTTATCGGCTTATTGATAGTATTACTAAAATCGATGATCGTGACGTCTTTTGAGAATTACGCGCAGGACAGATTGTGCCCAGGCACGTGACGTGTCTGATATATGCTTTAGTTTTTATGTCTTCGAAGTATATACGATGATCGAAATAAGACATTTGGAGCTTGGGATTCAAAACTAGGAGCAGTATAGGATCACATATGTGTACTTTATTTGTATTCAACTGTACACGTTGAACGCTATAATAGTATCGCGATAGCCTTATATGAACAGTTTTACAAGGATCTACAATTAAAAATAATTATAGATGGAAAGCAACTTGGAAGAAAATCATTTTGAGTAGTCATAGAAATTGCATTTTTGTGCTGGCGCCTTCCAAGGCACGCAACATAATCCCATCTTCGGGTTCATGCTTGTTGTTTCTGTGAGCTAGATCCCGCATGGATATTAATATTATAAAGGGACAATGTCCTAAGAAGTTATAACATATGGTAACCCAATGCAACTCATGGCTGTGTGTTTACAGAAATGCGAAATGTTCGCGAATCTCGCATCGACAGCATCCTTTAACTTTGATCTGCGGCCACGTGGATCCGGTGCGGAAGAATGTTTGTTCTCAAATCAAAAACGATGGCAGGGGAGATATTTAACTGTTATTGTTGGTTCATGGAAAGGATAACAGATTTATTCTGTGCTTCTTTATTATGATTTTTTTAATTGGTAATAAACTTACAGTCACTTGCAACATACATACATACATATAGTCTCGCTTTTATCTCATTTATCATCAGCTAAACATTTTACATGTCTTGTTGTTTACCTATAGATAAAGTGGCCATGTAAAGATAAAAGAAATAATTTACCGTCGGATTGATTACACCATGTACACTTTTTTACGCCTATTTAAAAAAGATATTTAGTGAACGGTTTATAATTAAAAAAACTTGCACCATTTTAAAATTGTCTATACTGGCATTTTAAAGTAAACATACATAAAATCCCGACTGTATTCCATAAGGGGTAGTCAGAGACTGGGCACTCACTGCAAAAACAGATGACTGCCACAATCCACGTTTCACCAAAACAATATAATGCACTTGTTGTGGTAGGTGGTGAGCCCATCGCCACCATGCGCTGTTGGGTGCACAGTGCAGTAAAGTAAACGATTAAATTTAAGTGGAAGCGGCTGTTTATACGATGCATAATTATGAATGAACGTTTTAAGAATTTTAGTCTGTCTGTATGAAAGTTTGTCTCGAATAAGAAAAAGCTCAACGGATTTCAATGAAAATGTTAAGGATTATAACAGGAATTTCAATTTAATGTTTAGGCTTCTGTAGTCAAGAAGGAACCCTTATAGTTTCGCTATTTCTGCATGTCCGTCCGCGGCGTAGCTCGAGACTCTTAGTACTAGAAAGCTGTAATTTGTCATAGCTATACATATTAATCACGCCGACAAAGTAGTAAATATAAACCTTGAAAAAAAATAAGACAAAGAGAAGATAGAATAGATAAAAAGTAAACCAACTTATTATCGTTCGCGTGCGTCTTACACTCTATTGCTCGACAGGTATGGTCTTCTCTCTCTTGCTTCTAGACGTAAACTTCTAGGTGCCATGACTCTCCATGGCATATTTAATCACAAGTTCGACTGCGTAAATCTTGTTGGTGAAATAAAATACCGAGTACCCAGAGGGTTACAACGAGAGACGCGCCCACACCGCTTGTTTGATACTGGTTTCTGCCGTACTAACGCTGGTTTCGGGCGCCCTTAAGGCGTCTGTGCCAGTTACACAATGATAAGCTCAGTAACACAGACTTATTTAGTACCCCATCAAGCAAATACAAAAAAAATAGTAGGTAATATATTAAAGCAAGAAATTTAAATACAACTCTTAAACTAAAATTACATTTCTGAAATTTATAATCAATATTAATCATTTATTATGTTCCTTTAATAATATAAGTAAGATTGTCCTCGATAGGTAGTCGGGAGGAAGTTGGTATTCCCGAAACTAATACATTTTATACAAAGATCTTTTGATAGCGCATCTACGTACAACCTCTGGGTCAACCTGCTGATGCCTACACATTGTTGTTTCTGTTCTCCATAGCAATATGTGGAAAACGGTATGGATTGTACATATAGTCTTACATAATTACCTAACCACTTTGTAATAATCGTGTACAATTGTTTGTTTATTCCAATAAATAAAAAAAAAAAACTTGAGAGTCTTATATAGATTTCATTGAAAATAACTTGGATGAAATTGTTAGTTATGTAAAGGAGCAAGTAAATATAAGAATATGAAGCATGTTGAAGATCATGCAAACGCCCCAATAGTGACGCAGTAGGGTTTTTTAAGTAATTTGTCAACTGCTTCTCTGTACACGCGGTACACTTGGACATGGTACTCAAATACATGATATTTTCTTCTTAACTCTCCTTGTGAAGTTGGATTTTATAACTCCTTCCAACCATTGTTCTATATGTGGCCGGTTTGAGACGTTATTGGACGTTAAACCGTGAACTCAATTTTATTAATATGTTCAGAGTATGAAACCAAAAACCTCTTTTCTAAGTCCGCATATTGTGACGGGCAACTGCGGAACCCTACGCTGCACGTGGCCCGACTCACACTTGTCCGGGTTTTTTTATTATTAATTCGTTTTGGTCGTTGTCTTGTTTAAAAGATGTTTTAATTTCAAGAGTAAGTAAAAAGTACTAAGAAATAAAAAGTACTAAAAATAAAAAGAAGAATGAAATGTATTGATAATAGGTACTATTACAGAACAAAAAGTGAGCTTTATCGAATTTCGCCCAGAGCGCCATCTAAGTTAAATCCGCTTCTGCATGTTTGCAGACTACTGCTGCAAGGCGGAATAACTGACACTGTCTACATAGACGGACTCCTGCACAGGAATCCTGCCACCAGAGTATGTATGTATTTTCGGTTTGACAGTTTGAAATGAATAATACGCCTTCGACAACTCGACTTTTACGACATCCATAAAAAGAGGTAAGTACTGAGAAAATAATAATATTGTCAACTTTAAGCAAATGTAACAATTCAATTTCACCATATAACTAGTCTATCCCGAAAGATATAAACATACAAACATGACATAATTTGTATGAAATTTAAAGTAAACACTTATTAAAACAACTCGATAGCGGCGCTTGCCTACAAGTTTTCCTGTTCACTATCTTTTATGATCTCCCCTTCCATCTCATAAAGGAGAGATTTTCTGAAGTTGCAGGCGTATCTCGCATACGATTCCCACGCCTTCAACACTGCGGTGCAAATATCACTAAGGGGTCGCCTTGTAGGGTGCGAATTGTGCCTAATTGCCCCCGGACGTGCTCGAATTCGCCCGTGCGAGCTTGCAGTGTCGTACTCACTCGGAACAATGGTACAAATAAAGCTTATCTCGTATGCTCTAGGTTGTGGATATAAAGTTTTCTTTAGCGCAGATCTTTTCTATATTCTTGCGTTGGAAGGGTGCTCGAGAATAAAGTGTCCACAATTCTTTCGTCTTGAATGTTTGTTTTTTTAATGTATGCTGCCGTTTTAAGAAATTTTTATAAGTTACAATTTCACTATAGATACTTTGTGCTTAGCTTTTAAATTGCAAAAAGTCACTGAAAACATATTTTTGGAATCAAGTCTTGGCCTTGGTAAAAAAAGACGGTAAATCCAACATGGGAGACCTGTCAACTTCTTCGAGGTGTTACGATACCTTTGCAGAAATCCATCTAGGTAGGGACCACCAGACCGGGGCCAGTTATTCTGCTGTGAAGCAGTAGTGTGCAAACATTAATGTGTTTCGGTTTGATTAGCGTAATCACTGGGCATATGAGACTTAGGAACTTAAATATCTCAGGGTGCAGTGTGGTGTCACACAGAAACGTTCTGGGTGACACAGAATTTGTTATGGGCAGACGTTGCAATTACCATTAGGTAAACGTTTAGCTCGTTTTGTCACTTTATGCAATAAAAAACGCAGCTAACTTTTATTTTTATTTTAATCGCAACGGCTGGTAAGATACAGATTACAAAAAAATACAAAAAAGTAAATAAAAATAAACACACATACAAATACCTGTGGTTACCCTTATTCAACACGGGGTGTAATATTTGCTTAGTAGTACAATGCCTCAAAAATAACCATACTGTAATTAATAAAAATGATTCTTGATATTTGGTAAGTTGAGAATTTTGGAAATTAATAAGTATGTGATTTAAGGAATGCTTATCAAACTTTTATGTTTGAGTAGCGCCATCTAGTATAAAAAAGACAAACATAAAATCCACAGAATTATTATAGGTGGCGCTTTCTGAAATAGTCAGCATTTAAAATACACTTGTTTTAGTTCCGAGATCAGTCCATAGATGTCACTCATGTCAGGATTTAGAATATTTACAATTTTTGTTACATATTTTGATAAATAATATTTTTTTTTAAATAATAAATTGATGACATTCGAAAGCAAGATATTCGCAAGAAAAAAGAAACACTGAATCACTTATGCGTTAGATTCGAAGAAGACACAATTGTAGTGCCGGATATTCGAATAATGTTACAATACTTCAATAGTATTTACTTTGAATTAAAATGTGGCTAAAATTGTTGTGATTATCCAATATACATAACGTTTGACTCAGTGGCTAAGCGATTGGCTTCTACAATATAAGTCGCCGGTTCGATTCCCGCAGAGTCATTAAAGATAATTATACGGATTTGAGTGTTCAACCCGTCTGCGCAAGATCATCGGAAGGTCACACTGATGGAGAGCTTTTGTGTTTTTATATCAATCTATGGGTTTACACACGAGATGTTACGTAAACATTTTGTCGGCTATCATCCGCTATCGACATATCTTACAATTTCATTAGGCATATACGAGTATGTTCTGTATCCGCGACTTCGTTCCCTTGGTCAATAGTCACGGCATCTGATACAATAACATAGGTAGCGTCCTGTGAAATATTATCCAAAAATGCTCATAACTTCTCAACCGGGGAAACCATGAAACAAACACGGTACAAAATAGTGAAAATTAAAATTGATGTACCTAATTCGGGCTTAATCGCTTCGTCAAAATATCGTCCTCGTTCCAGCCCATCACTAGTCCACTGCAGAACATAGACCTCTTCCATAGATTGCCACAAAAGTCTTTAGCGCTCATTTTGGTGGAATTTCGCCATAAATGCCACACTTGTCAGGTGGGTTTGCAGCCGCAGTTTATTTATTCAGTTGTTCCAGAAAGATGCTGCTGCCCATCTCCTGTTCTTAAGTCTCATATGCCCAGTGATTACGCTAGCTCACAGTGCCCTCCGAACCGAAGCACATTAATGTTTGCACACTACTGCTTCAAGGCAGAATATCTGGCGCTGGGATGGTACCTACCTAGACGGATTCCTGTATAGGAATCCTACCACGAGACACCAGATACTCTACTCTAATGAAATTCTTCTAGCTAGGTAGATACCGCACAGCCAGTAATATCCTGCATAAGAATCATACCACCAGTAAATCCATATCCCAGTATTACGTAAATTGCATAAAACCTTACATTAGTCATAATTGTGCCATGTTTTGGCGGCGTAAGAAAATCTGCTCCTGGTAACCACATGTTGTTATACTAACACTCAGTTGACACTTACGACATACACGGGGTATGTCGTAATTGTCAACTGAGTGAAATGTCTGGAAATTGTCATGGCTTATGACAGGTGGCGGAATAACCATCTCCAAAATACCAGTCCGAAAAGATTCGACTAAAACACACAGATCGGTGATGAGGAGCAGGTGCACAGCATGTAAATACTGGGCATATGGGACTTTAGCACTAAGGTCTCAATGTGGCGATAACATCCACACTGGAAATGTTCTGGGTGACTCAGCATTCGTTATGGGCAGGCGTTGCTTTCATCATCAGGTGATCGATTTACTCGTCCCTTCTTCCATTAAATAAAACTATAAAATCTTCAATAGATGTCGCCACAGTGACCGCAAGAACATGGTGCTTGCTGAAAAAAGGAATTCGGGTATCAAATATTGGTTGAAAATTGAATAGGACGAGTACACGTATGTAACTAATATTGTATTAATAAAATGTTTATTACGTAATACATTTTTAGTTACGTACATTCGTATACGTATGTAACTAACAAAGTTGCAGCGAGAGTTGAAGCGAAAAACACATACTTATAAATTAATTACTTTATCGAGGATACCTAAACTAAGTCAATAACTACATAAAGAATTATAGATAAATAAAACAAAAGTTTCTTTATCTTCATTTCACCCTTTCACTAGTCCGCTGCTGAACATAGGCCTCGCCCAGAAATTGCGACAAAAGTTTGTAGCTCTCATTTTGAGGGAATTTTGCCATAGTTGCCACGCTTGGCAGGCGGGTTGACAACCGCAGTTTATTTATTCAGATGTTCCAGGAAGATGCTGCTGCTTATCTCCTGGTTTTCATTTTCCCTCTGTCGACTTTTACGGCACCCACGGGATGAGTTGGCGTAGTAGATTCTCATAAGCCGCCACCACCAAACAAAAATTCTTACATTGGGTTTAAAACAACGTAACTAAGTGATTGTGTGAGTAATGTGTTCGGCTCAACTTTCGCTACGACGGACTATACATGCAGGTTAAAAATGAAAAAATCGAAAGTCATATCGCAGAAAAAAATTATATGGCACCTACAATTCTTTACTGTGATCTGTGCGCTAGCATTGTCGTTGCCTGCTGAAACTAGTACTATTTGGGAGAGATCAATGCCAGTACATACATACAGATTTATCTCATATAACGGGAAGGCACAGGGAAACGTGATGTGCCGGGCGGCGAACCACGTCGCTGCCACTTACTCTCCATTGCCTTTCCACGAGCAGAATAGTGACAGCATTACATATTATGGTGTTATTCTGCACGGATAAAGACTGTCCGTACAATTCCTTAGTCGCCTCTTACGACAACTCGGTAGGAAAGAGGTAGGTGCTATTCTACTCTGCCGGACACCTATTGGCTTTTAGTATAAGTTCACAATTACTGTTTCATTTATTTCATTGCGGAGTTCATTGTTTTTCATGTAAGTTAGCTTTTTTATGCGATAAAGTGACGAAACGAGCAAATCGTTTACCTGTTTTTAAGTTCAACGTCTGCTCAAAACCAATGCTGTGTCACCACACCGCGCCCGTCACTCTGAGACATCAGTTGTTACGTCTTGTACGCCCCGTGATTACACTAGCTCACAGTGCCCTGCTTCACGGCAGAATAACTGGCCCTGGGATTGTACCTACCTAGTCGGATTCCTGTATAGGAGTCCTACCACCAGCTTGACAGAGCTACCTGATCCAGATCCACCTGATGGTAAGTGAGCCTATAGACACTCGACTGAGAAACAAAGGTGTATTTGTGCTATGGCCCTAATCTCTGGCACTAATCTCTGGCACTAATCTGGCACTAATCTCCGCTACTCAGCCTTTGTCCTGTAAGAGCTTTAAGGGAATTAAGGGATATTATATTCAAAAAGGAAATATAATATTACCATTTTATATTTCGCTTTGGAACTTTCCTCGTCGTGGTGATTTTCGTTAAATACCTGGAATTTTATAGAATAATAGTTACAGCCTCTAAATGTCCCAAAGTTGAGCAAGCTGCTCCATTGCAGGTTTGCGGAATTCACATTTCCTCGAATTATTTTTAATCATAAAACATGCAGGTTTCCTCACGATGTTTTCTTCCATCGCTAAACATGTGGTAAATTAGCACTTAAAATTGCAGAATAATTTTAGAGGTGCCGGCACCGGGAATGGAACTCAGATGACTCGCGTACTATGAAATTTAAGGCGAGGGATTCGACTTCTGACTTACCATGTCTTTTTCTTAACTAACATTATAAAGAGGAAAGATTTGATTTTTTGTATGTTTGGTTGTAATGATTTAACTCAAAAACTACTGAACCGATTTTAAAAATTCTTTCACCTTTAGACAACTTCATTATCACCGAATAACATCAGTTGTATTCATTTGAAAAAAAATACCGAGATTCCTACGAAAATTGCTATGATGTAACTCAAGGTATCAAAAATTTACTGATAAAAGTCATTATTTGGCGTGCGCTGCAAAAACTATTAATGATCTCAAAATGACTCACAAAAATGTCCCCGAGGCTATATGTCTAACTATTATAGTTAAGTCACAATAACCACTTTTTGTTCAAATTAGTCAATCAAAACACGGCTAGAATCGAAAGATGATGAATGATCCTTATCATACTAAATAGTTTTATAGTCAAGGTTGATTATGTACATGTAAATTCCTCTTTAAATTATTCGAATCGGACCTATCGTTTAGAAGTTAAGACAGGGTATAAAAAATCTAAAAGTACGAAAAATTCCGCGGTGTGAGCGAACAGCCATACGTGGCCCGCGCTACTCGCGATTAGATTAAGTTCTATTGATTACCTATTTACTCATTTTATTTTTTGTAAACAAGAAACAATTGAATAGTTTATATATTTTTTTTATTTTAAAACTTTGAAATGCTCTATAAAAAATACAGCTCTCGAACGCCGCGCTGCCGCTTGGCTTCATGCAACTTGGGCATCATCGAGGAGCGCGGGCTGCCTTTGCGCAGCGGTCGAGAGCGGTTGTTTTATTTTGTTACCACGACATCAAATATTGGCTAAATTTCATGGCTTATGTTCCCTTAAATAAAACATTATTTTGGTAAACTAGAAACAATTGAATAGTGGTTTGTTATTTTAATTATATATATTTTTAATTTAAAACTTTGAAACGCTCTATAATAAATACAGCGGCCGCGGTGTCGAACGCCGCGCCGCCCGGTTTCATGCAACTTGAGCATCATCGAGGTGCGCGGCTCCCTTTGCGCAGCGGTCGAGAGCGGTAGTTTTATTTTGCTAACACGACATCAAATATTGTTTACAAGGAAGCTCTGAGCCACTAAACTTTCATCCGCGAAACGTGCTAGACGACACGGACGTCTCAGCACTCCCTGACCACGATACGGTCAGTCACGATCCAGGCTACACTGTACACACAGATAGCTTTAATATAACACGCACCACGACGCGCGACCGCCGTCTCTCGCCGCGCGAGAGCGGCGCGCAGTAGTCGACAATCACACCGCGTACACACGATACACCCGTGTTCCAGGGCGGTTCTCACCACCCAGAGTTACCGACACACAAGTCGACAGTCCGAATGGAGGCCCGCAGCCTCCTTCGGACGGTCATTAGACGACTTAAAAACCTTTTAGATATATTCTAAATCGCGCAAGCACGCAGCGAGCGCGACAGTCCGAATTTCGAGGTTATAGTAGGAGTTTATTTATTTATTTATGTTTGGGTCAAACCAAACCTGGCACGCGGGCCCCTGGCCCGTGAGCACAGTATCCGATGAAGCCGTAAAAGCCAAAAAAGGGCTAATAGCAATTACATCATCGAAATTATATATATACCAGAGATATCACGGGTGCTTTGGCGGCTTTGAACACTACCGCTTCACATTTCGTATTTATGTTTTTATGTTTTTCGATTACGTTACAGTCGGAAAATTTCAACGCGTTGTACATTAGATGGAAAAGTTTTTAAAAACATTAGACTAGAGAGGACAACGATGCACTTCGATGAAACGTAATAATTTTGACAAAGGACAAGACATCGGGCCAAGGCACGAGTCTGCCCGCTCGCAATATATCCCACGGTCAAGTGTTCACTTTACACGTTGCCACAGAATAAATTTATTCAGTAAGATCACTTAGGTTTAAACTGGTAATGTTATCATTTTGCCGTGTAATGGGAGCAGACCAGTTAACAAGCTATAATAGAAAATGAAAGAACCGGACTTTAGTACATGACTTATTGGTCTAAAAAAAATGAATGTTGCAAAAAAAAAAATAATGAAAATAACTAGCCGAAATTAATTACGAGTATAACTTAAACACAAGCACATTTGAACCTCAAACATATTTTATATATACATACCTAAAACGCGTTCACAATTTGGTAATTCTTCTTATAAGTAACACATTTAATTAAAATATATAGATTCAATATTTACATACAGTGTTATTATGGGGCATATATGACTTAAGAGCTGTGATGTCTCAGGGTGACGAGTGCAGTGGTGTCACACCGATGTTTTCTGGGTGACACAGAATTTGTTAAGAGCAGATACCATCAAATATAATATTTATTCGTCATTTTCTTGTATAAAATTTGTAGACGAGTGTTGGCGGCTCGCTAAAAGAATACTACCACTCCATCTCATCCAATGGATCTCGTAAAAGGCGAATAAGTAATTAAACTGCACTGTGCACCCAACAGCGCATGGCGGCGATGGGCTCACCACCTATCACACCAAGTGCATTATATTGTTTTGGTGAAACGTGGATTGTGGCAGTCATCTGTTTTTGCAGTGAGTACCCAGTCTCTGACTACCCCTTATGGGATACAGTCGTGATCTTATGTATATGTACGTATGTTCTTGTATAAAAAACCGATTTTGTTGCAAAAACAGAAAAGCTGAATTCTGACACTCTGCCTCCGTGCTCTGCGGTATTTAACACAAGTTTCTAACAACATCCATTATCAAGGAAGCGAGTCATAGCTGCAAGTAATAAATCTCCAGTCAGCTTTATTGTTCTGCAGTCGCTTGTACTCTGATGGAGCTCATTTCTCCGTCGACACAAAGCGTAGATAGAACCTATCGCCTTGCCTCAATGTGCTCCTGGTAATATTACCTACCGTGCTTAAGTTAACATTGGCTTCAAATTAATTTTCATTATACTCTATCCATTGAAACGACCTAGCAAAGCGCTTTCCTTGCCACATTGCCTATAAAAGACAAGGACAAAAATAAATGGAACTACAAATATAAATAATCATTGAGCGTATCATTTTTTTAAGTAGTGAGAAAGCTCATTGTTCGAGTTTTGTCTGTGCGTCTTATCTAACAAACCGACCGAGTGGCACAGTGGTTACAGTATTTGACTTTGTGTGAGCCAACAAATTGTGCAAAAACACAAATTGAAAGTTTTCGGGTCTGGTTGAGCTCGCGTGTCGCTGACAGATTATTTACATAATACATATTGACCGCCATTTCCTATATACTACATTGGTTCACAAAATATGCCTCCTGGGTTTCGTCCTGGGTAGAACCAGCGAGAAACCCAGCGGGCAGCTTTTTTCTTTTATTTAATTTTAGAAACGATATTATATACAATAACAGTGGTCCCCTGTGCGGCACCTCTTAAATTATTATGTACTTTTTTAGTGCTGATTTACCTCGTAGTCAGTGTACATTGAACTCGGCCGTGAAGGGAAACATCGTAAGGAAACCTGCATATCTGAGGAATAAAAATAATAATCCGAAGACATGTGAAGACCGCCAACCCGCATTGTAGCTGCATGGCTGACTCTTCCTAAAAAAATCCACAAAGAAAGCCTGTGTTCAGCAGTGGGACATTTATAGGCTGTTACTTTACACTACTGTTTTTTTTTCAGAGATATCGTAAATAAAGATGTAGTAATAACTTTTCAGCGAATATCTCATTTCTGCCGTGTGGTAGCGGCCTAAGAGAATCTACCACCCCATCACATCCCGTGGGTGTCGTAAAAGTCGACAGAGGGAAATTAAAACCAGTAGATGGGCAGCAGCATCTGCCTGGAACATCTGAATAAATAAACTGCGGTTGCCAACCCGCCTGCCAAGCGTGGCAACTATGGCAAAATCCCTCCAATAAGAGAGCTACAAACTTTTGTGGCTATCTATGGGGGAGGCCTATGTTCAGCAGTGGACTTGTGATAGGCTGAAACGACGACGACGAATATCTCATTCCTAGGGATTTCTTTCATCATCCATTTATTTTTTAATATTATAATAACCCTTTTTAACACAATACGATTTTGCTAAATAAAACTCTAAATTTTCTGATTAAAAGACTGCTCTTTCTGGCAAAGTATTGATTAGTGGTTACCGAACGACAAGAGTATATTAAATTCTAACAAAGCGGACTCGCCGATGGCCTATTGACGAAAGGTTAATAAAACTAAACGGGGCTAATTCGGCCAATCGGGCGTAACATCATTGACTGTTATAAACAAGGACCTTTTTGCTATCGCCGGTCTACAACGCTGAACACTAGTTTGACGTCACCATGGTCGTTAGTTTTAATTATTATCTGATTTGCTATATTATCTGAGTTCTTTAAAACAAAAAGTTCTCACGGGATATTTAAAGAACCTATATCCACGCGGTCGAAGTTGCGGGCCAGGCAGATAATTATAAAGATGTGATAATCACCTTAACGTAGAGGTGCGGTAACGGTATACGAAAATCTGCCATCCCGTTTTCTAGCGCGGGTGTCATGAGAATCGTTTCTGTGCAATGTCATGATGTCCGAAAGACAGCCGAAAAATATTTTCCAAAAAAAAAAAACAAATCTGAAGATACGGGTAGCAGCGGCTCAGGAGCGTAAACGTCTAATACTGCGATGCCAGTCCTCCCGCCAAGTAAGGTGCTTATCGCCTATACATAATTTTTCTATATGAGAAAGTGACGAGATGAGCAAAACATTTACCAGATGGTAAGTGCAACGTCTGCCCATAATAAATGCACACAGTACCACATTGTGCCTGTTAAGATTCGTTAAGATTAGTTAACATCAGTTCTTAAGTCTCATATGCTTTTCTTTTTTTTTATTGCATAAAGTGATGAAAGGAGCAAAACGTTCACCTGATGGTAAGTGCAACGTCCGCCCACAACAAATGCTGTGTCACCCAGAAAACCTATGTGTGACACCACACTGTGCTCATCACCCTGAGACATAGGTTCTTAAGTCTCAAATGCCCAGTGATTACGCTAGCTCACAGTGCCCTTCAAACCGAAACACAGTAATGTTTGCACATTACTGCTTCACAGCAGAATAACTGGCCCTGGGGTGGTACCTACCTAGACGGATTCCTGCATAGGAATCCTACCACCGGTAAAACCTGTCTAGATATACTTGGAAAGATTATCTAAATATACAATCTTCTTGTTTCGTTCTGAGAAACCAAAGACATAATACAAAATTTGCTCTCTTAAAGTAAAGTATTCTTCGTCTTCTTTCGGAACCTCTAACCAATCCTCTACTTAACATTGACCTGTCCCAAATCAGATCATGTTACGGTTCTGTGTATATTTATGTAATCTACGCGAACAGAGCCAGCACAACCTGTATAAAAGTGTTACCATTGCCAACACTCCTCGCTTTCGACGCCATAAAGGTATACAGAAAAAAAACAAAGATATAAAAGCACGCTATGCATTACCCGAGGTCTAGGTAAGGCCGCAGATGCACTGCAATCAGCCAGTAAAGCCTGTATGATCGATGAGGACGCGGGGCGTGTCACATGATGTATGCCGGCTTAGCGTGCGATTATCGCAAATGAAAATTCTAACACTGTAGAAGTAAAGTACAGCTATAGTTCTTCAACTTAAAAAAAGCCTTTTACTGTGTGTTCTTTTATTGTTGTGCTGAGGAATGAAATGATCTACCACTCCATCTGGTCCCTTGGCTCGTGAACGTACATATATATACTAGGCTTTTTCTCATACGGGATAGGCAGTGACTACACCCGTAGCCCACATTTCACCCCACGGGAAACAAGACGTCTGTTCGTACAATACCTCAGTCGCCTCTAACGACACCTCGGTAGGAAAGAGGTAGGTGCTGTTCTAATCTGCCTGTGTAAGAAAAATAACAGGTGACTGATGTCAGAATAGCAATCTCATAAATGCCATACCGAAAGTATACAGATCGGAAACAGGCAGGTGCCGTGTTTGTTATTGCGATCATGGCAAATTTTGTGAGAAACCAAAATCCAGCAGTGATGTCACTTTTTAATGTCGTCGCTTCTGCCTATCACTAATCCACTGTTTAACATAGGCCTCTCCCGTAGATTGCTACAAAAGTTAGTAGCTCTCTTTTTGGGAGGTTTTCGCCATAGTTGCCACATTAGTCGATGCCATGATTTTGCTGATGCGAGTAACGATAGAATTAAAACTCGAAATTATTTCCAATTTTAAGTATGAGGAAATACAGCAAATTTTAAGTCAAATGAATTTAATTTTGAAATTTTAAAAATTCATAAATTTTTAAAACAGCTATTGACTACTTCATTAACGAAAAGTATATTATAAATTACTGTTTCGACCAAATAAGACTGAGGATGAAGAACTTGATATTCGCTATCTTTTGGATACTAAACGACTCCCTCGTACCCATACATAATGAGAGGAGGCATATGCCTTGCAGAGTGGGTCGCGTAAAATCTGATATTATCATTATTTTTATTATATAGGCACCCACATGACAATTCCCGGGAATATCTATGAATTCCCTATTGCAAGTGATTATCGTTCCGGAGAAGTAACGCAGAAATATTAACCGTTTGCCGAGAGACAAAATGTCGCAATTTGAGAAAATGTCCTTTCTGTTGTTTTAATTTAACTTTTTTGCTAAATATTTTTCTAGTATTGTCTTGTTCTGTTTGAGACTTGTACAGCATTTATTTTGTGAACTAGATATAATCAAGAGATTTCTGGTGATGAGGCGTTTCATAATAGTCATCAGAGGTCACGTCTGAGTACTATGATGGAACGTTCTCATCACCACGCCTTTATCTTGATAAAGACCTACGTATCAGTGGGCCCTCTGAAATTAGTTATCAATGAGTGGACCGTATCAAGCATACTTGAGTCGCACAGTAATCACCTTAACTTTCATAAACAAATGTACTCGTTTCAAATAGCAATATTGTAAACCGATTTGCTGTTGTGCTGTGGGTTGCCTAGGCGAGGCAACAATTTCTGTGTGGCTTGTTTCAGCGATGGACCAAAACTCACTGCTATAATTTTTTTGTAAGAGAAAGTGACGAGACGAGCAAAACGTTCACCTGATGGTAAGTGCAACGTCTGCTCATAACAAACGCTGTATCATCCGGAACAATTCTATGTCACCACGCTGCACCCATCACCGAGAGACATAAGTTCTTAAGTCGCATATGCCACTAGCTCTTAGTGCCCTTCAGACCAAAGCACTGTAATGTTTGCACACTTCTGCTTCACGGTGGAATAACTGGCCCTACGATGGTACCTAGACGGATTCCTGCATTCTAAGACTTTCTAGGACTTCAGTGTAAGAGTCTGCCTACGCAGGTATCACTGTGCTTATTCTGCCTTCTAGTATGTAAGCATTACTGAGTTATAGTGTGGAGGACACTGTAGCTAGTGTAATTATCATCATCATCATCATCATTACAGCCTATCATTAGTCCAGTGCTGAACATAGGACTTCCCCCATAGATTGCATCAAAAGTTTGCAGCTCTCATTTTGTGGGGGATTTCGCCATAGTTGCCACACTTGGCAAGCGGGTCGGCAACCGCAGTTTGTTTATTCAGATGTTCCAGTAAGATGCTGCTGCTCATCTTCTGCTTTTAATTTTCATTCTGTCGACTTTTATGACACCAACAGGAAGAGATGGAGTGATAGATTCTCATAAGCCGTAATTAATGGGAATATTTATGAGACTTATTAACTGATCAGAGTGACGAGGGCAGTTCATGCCCTAACATGACGCAGCTATCTTGCATGGCTGAGAAGTTCCTAACTTCCGGCTCCACCATTCACACCAGCTCCTTGGTAACATATTATTGCATTGTCACCGACTGCTACCTAAGTATGCTCAATTTTAACTCAATCGGTCAATTTTGAACTGGTTTTAAATTCAGTTGCGAAATTGGCAAACACTAAGATGTGAAGTTAAATAAAAGCTTGTAAAATCACCGAAATATTCTGAAATCATTCATATCATTTGCGACAAAGAATAAACATATAGTCTTTCCACAGAATGTGTTTTTCAGACAAATAGCATAATTATAAGTGTAATGTCGCATGCCCGAAAACAATTTACAGGAACAGAAATAGCCTCCAGCTAGCAATGCGAACTAAGTGGTGAACATTGTTTTAAATATATATATACTATGCACAATTGCATTAATAGAAGTACAGAGCGACGACCGCATAGTTTAAAGGCTAGGCGGACCTATTCAGTGGGGTTTCGAATACTCAGCTTTCGGCGTTTTCGGGTCTGGCTGTGTTGTGCATGTGAAATTTATGTTTGTATCTGTACTGTGGGAGATTGTTAAAAAAAACCTAACAAATTTTTCGTTTTTATATTCTGGATTTACTGCGATTTTCTTGTGTTCCGTCGCTGCATCGGACTCTTTTCCGTTACATTGGATACAGCACTAGTATTTGCATCCCTTTGCATTTTTTATAAGAGCCATTACCATGGGGAGTGTTCCGAAGAATTGTTCGGATTAATACCAGCCGCTGATTTTTACCATCGCACATTGCGGCACAGCGCGAAATTCCATCGTCACCACCTTGATGGTTGGCATTCCAGCACAGTGCGTTTTTCGCGCAATTTTCTGCCCCGCACAAGCACCATATGGAATCTGCTGCCGCCAGCGGTTTTTCCGGACCGATACGACTTAGGGACCTTCAAGAAAAGAGCCTATTCCTTCCTCAAAGGCCGGCAACGCATCTGCTATTCCTCTGGTATTGTAGATGTTCATGGGCCGCGGTGATTACTTACCATCAGGTGAGCCGCTTGCCCCCCCCCCCCCCCCCCCAAAGATTACTAAAGTTTCCGTGCGTAGATTTCTCTTGCAATGCGCCAACTTAGCCGCTATATATTAAATGGATTCAAAGAACTATGTTGATTATTATTTGAAATACAAATAAGGAAGAATGACCCAGTACACAGAAGGTAATATTTCATTTAAGTGCTTTAAGTTCCTATTAAACAACCGCGTGGTATAGTAGTCAGAGTGCTGACTTCTAAGCCGTCTTGGGTTCGATATCAGCCGGAGCCGACATTTGTAAAAATACAGTCGGTTTCGGGTCTGGTTGTGTTGCGCACTTATAAAGTTCCCGATGACTTAGAATCCAGATATTTCGAGAAAAAGTTTTGAACGACTGCTTACGTGGTAGTCAGAGTACCTGACTTCTACGCGTGTCCAGGTTTCGAATTCCAGCTGGAGTCAACGTCTGTGCGTAACCGCAAATCGTTGATTTTTGCGTCTGGTTCTGATGAGCATTTGCAATTTACATCTGTAAAAAGTGTTCACGACACAGTAGAAATGATATTGTGAGGTGTCGATAAAAAAATATCCATAATGATTTCTTATAATATTAAACATTAAACATATATCTATCTTTTTCTCATATAGTTTTGCTATTTTTCTGCTTTATGAACACAGACTTTATGTCAACGGCTTTGGTAAAACATTTCGTTTTTATATATCGGAACTATGTAAATGGCCCATAGGGGCGAAGAAATCTGAGCCATCAAATAACGGGGCACTGTAAAAATAAATGAGGGCTCGCAAGGTCACGGCGAATGTGAAGCAGATATCCATGTTTCCTGTTACGACGCTGCTCAATCGGAGAAATGTGGTACACTCGCGTTCAATGAAACTAATACAATTTTTTTAAATAATTCAAATTTAATATGGTTGTGATGAAACACCGTTCAAACCCGTTTAAATCGCCCTGTTTAAATTATTATAATTAAATTTTATAAAGATTGTAGATTGTAGATTGTAGATTTCTTCGGGCTGGTTTCCGCAACTCCACGTCTATGCGCGTATTTTGCGTTGGGGCAGGAATAATAGGTTCATTCGAGCCAACCTATCTCCTCCAGGAACCGCAGCAAACCTTTGGTGTTGCCCACGACCTCGGGGAGAGATTCGGCGAACCGAGATACTTAGCCCGGTATTCTGCGACCACTGGGCAGTCCAGCAGGACATGGGCCGCTGTTTCATCCTCTTCCATGCAGGCTCTGCACAGAGGGCTGTCCGTGACACCTAAAGAAAACAGATGTTTGTTGAAAGATCCATGTCCTGTTATGGCGCTACTAACCATTCTGATTTGGGGTTTTTTCAGACGGAGTAGCACCTTGGAGATGCGATTGTTTATAGCAGGCAGAGCTGCTTTTGTCTGTCTACACTCTGGATGGTTTTTCCAGAGGTGTGCATGTAGGTTTCTAGTGCGGTTACAAACTAGCGTACGAACATACCTGTAGGGAAGCGGGACTATGGGTTCTGGTCCCACAGCACACCTGTTGGATCCCCCCCGAGCAAGCTCGTCCGCAGCATCGTTAATTTTATAAATTAGAATATAGTAATAATAATACGATCCCATGACTGTGGCAGTACCCAAGCATCTGCTCTTTTGAAATTAGAAAGTTTTTATATATCATCTTCTACAACCATCTCAATTATAGATGGCAACACCGCCCTCGTGGTAGTGAGATCTCGCATTTCTCTTGGCCAACTTTTCGACATCCAAATGCATGATGGGATGGCTGCAATTTATTTTATTACCAAACCCAATTAGCAATTCACGCAGACAGAAGCATCGTACAAATCGTTTATCGTGTACTCAACAGGCATAACCGTGACGAGTAAACAGACGCGGGCATTTAGTGTAGAAATATTGTGACAGATGCTCGGAGAGAGTTATTTTCGTACGACGGGGTGGGAATTTACGATGCCCCCCCCCCCCCCACCTCCGCTGGTGACTTTGATGTGTCAATTAGCAGAGTACAGAGAAACGTTTTGCCGGCTCTAAACTTTAATTTATTGTGCTATAGCCAACGAAAACAGACTCGGTCATTTGTCAAAATTGCATTTGACAAATTTTCATTTCATTTTTGTCTCGGGGATTCCTCTTTGAAATTGAATTGGAGCAATCGTGGTGTAGCTGGGAAAAAATTTATTAAAAAAACCCACGGCACAACATGCAGCCCAATCATGAAAAAAAGAACATCTTATCTTCATCTTCTTCTTTTTTGGTCCTGGTAATTAGCTAGCAAATCGGGCCAATTTTGCCAATGTCGAGTAATAATTTGATTAAAACAAAGACTTCGTTTTGATTGACAGTAAAATTATAGTTGACTTTTACTCAAGATTTTCTGGAGTGATTAATGATGATGGAAATGATGATTTTGGATTAATTTTCCAATTACTACACTTTCACGAGCACATTAAAACTCAAAATGTGCACCGAAATTACAAAATTCAATAAAAACACTACCTTTTGGCGCCAAAAGTCAACATCTTATCTTACTACTGTAATAATTTTATCTTATTACTACAATAAAGCTGGAGGGCTTGAACTGTGTTTCAAAGCGCTTATCTCTACTAATTCGATTCGAAAAAATATTATTTCCATTAGATAACCTGTTTATTCAAAAAGGTTTAAGGCATTTAATGCTACGGTCTTAGGGCCGCTCAAAAAAACTGAATATTACAGAAGTAGTAGAAGTGCCTAACTGCATTTAAAATGATGTGTTGATGTTCTCCTGGTCCATCTTCGACCACGGCGACAACTACCGATTACTGTCGGAAGTTATCAACTGCGCAGGAGATCTTATAGTGCCACAAGCGTACGCGCCGATTGTCAATCACGGCGAAAACTTCTAAATACTGTCGGAACTTACTCGTTTTAACCTACCTGTGCCCGATACAATGCTCATGCATTAAGATCGGTAAGAGAGGTACACAAGAAAGCAATGTAAGAGACATGGGGACCAACACAATACAGCCAAACGATAACTGTAGTTGGTAATGTTAGAGTTTTACTATGAGGCAACAAAACGGAATTTCGACAATAACTATTTAATATCAAATAAAAATTCTCAATACAATTTGGGCTTGTTAAAGCTCATATCAAAGTCTATACCGGCTAAAAAAACTTTCTCAGAGAAGAATTGGCAAGAAATTTTTTTTTCAGTGGCATATTACATAACGTCATTATAAAATTAATCTACATTACATTATTACAGAATAAATAATCTACGGTTGCAAACCCGCCTGCCAAGCGTGGCAACTATAGCAAAATCCCCCAAAAGCTAACATACTTTTGTGGCAATCTATGAGGGAGGCCTATGTTCAGCAGTTGACTAGTGATACACTGAAATGATGATGATGAAATTATTATAACACTATATATTTGGTAACCAGGGGGTTTCCAAATGTAAAGTAAGACTTATTTCCAAAGATCTTTATCCTCTATGTAATGATCTATTTTATAATAAAATAAAGCGCCAAAAGCCTAAAAGTTTAGTGTACGTACGGATTGCGAAACGTCAGAAAAACGCTGGTTCGTGCCCGCCATTTCACTCTCGTCGTGAACCAGTACCTATGACAAGCTTTTAAGGTCTACCGACACGTTTGTCATTCTCAAGAGAACCTAAAGAAATAGCTCAAACGAAGTATCATCGATGTACTCTTTATATATGAGCTCTAAAAGTTACTGATAGGAGGATACGTCCTTTCCAGATCAGACCAACCAATTTTTTTTTTTATTGGATAAAGTGACGAGGCGAGCAAAACTTTCTCCTGATGGTAAGTGCAACATCTCCCACACAACAACGGCTGTATCACCCAGAACATTCACAGTGCCTTCAGACCGAAACACAGTGATATTTGCACACTATTGCTTCACGGCAGACTAACAGATCTGGCTTATACTACCCTATTCCTTGGCACCTTCATCACCTTTAGCTTAGTAGGAGTAGTAATCAGGAAACATGAGTAATGTTATAGCATAGCTATTCTTATTTTTGGACACATTTATAGAAGAATGTGTCAATAGTAAACACCCGTTTCATAAAATTTCGACATTACAACTTACGAAATCAAAACACGACAACAGCGGTCGAGCCCACGTCGTCCAAGAAAACAACAAAGAGGCATGCCGTATAGTATTCGCCGCTTTGCAGCTATTTGCCTTAGAAATAAGAATATAGAAAGTGGTTCCTTATGGACCAGCTTTTAAGGGTTTTAATTGAACTATTGTCGAATCATATTTCCAAAGTAAACAATGCACGTACAATAGGATGGCCGTGATTTAACTTGTTAGTGCGGGAATACATTGTGGAATTTTTTTTTTGTGGACGCAGCAGTCTGAGTTTTACGCTTGTGAAAAGTAAAATATTCCTTGAATGTCATGTAAATTGATTAGTTTTATGTTATCAAGTGTTAATTACAATTCAATCTCCGTGGTAAGAGAATCTACCACACCATCTCATCCCGTGGGTGTCGTAAAAGACGACAGAGGTAAAATAAAAACCAGTAGATGAATAGCAGCACCTTCCTGGAACACCTAAATAAATAAACTGCAGTTGCCAACCCGTCTGCCAACCGTGGCAGCTATGGCCAAATGCCCCAAAATGAGAACTACAAACTTTTGTGGCAATTCATGGGGGAGGCCTATGTTCAGCAGTGAACTAGTGACGAAACAAACTAACCTAGGCATTCCGAACGTAAAAAAACGAATCCAAAAAAGAAATTGAATACCCCGTTGTCAATGTTTTAAAAATAAAAATCTCCCATGTGGTCACAGTAATCCAACATGCATTAAATGCTGTCACTGTCACGAGTGTCGGCCGTCACATATCGATGAGCCATTACGAAATTTTGTCATACCTACGATCATATAATCGTACTAAAACTATCATGTTATATTTGTTTGGTCGCATTCCCTGGAAGTAAAATTGTGATTTCAAATATTGAGTAGTTACTGGTAGTAGGATTCCTGTACAGTATTCCGTCTACCTATCTATTTTGCCGTCAAGTCAAGTGTGAGAACGTTATTGTGTTTCGGTGTGAAGGGTACTTCTAGCTAGCTAATCACCGAGCATATGAAACTTAAGGACTGATTGTTTAGGCGGAAAGGCGCAGTGTGGTGCCACACAGAAATGTTCTGGTTGACACAGCATTTGTTATGAGCAGGCGTTGCACTTACCATTAGGTGAACGTTTTGATCGTCCCGTCACTTTCTTCAATAGAAAATAAAATGCTTTACGCTTACACAATAGAAGCATAATGATAAACTGACGAGAACCACTGTTCTCCAGAATAGGGGTTTCACTGGTTATAATATCGGAATAGCCGTGGGGTGGCGGCTTAAGAGAAGCTCTACCACCGCATTTCATCCCGTGGGTGTAAAAGTCGACAGAGGGAAAATAAAAACCAGAGGATGGGCAGCAATATCTTCCTGGAACACCTGAATAAAGAAATGACCGCCTGCCAAGCAACTGTGGCAAAATCCCCCCAAAATGACAGCTACAACTTTTGTGGCAATCTCTGGGGGAGGCCTATGTTCAGCAGTGGACTAGTGACTGGGCTGTAATGATGATGATGAATATCGGAATACAACAAGGTTGCATTAGGTGATATAGCTTTACTTCGTGGCGATTACGAACGGCAGGAGTAGGTACCAGAACAAAAGGAGTCAAACGAGCATGTTCCACCTAATGTTACATGATCACGATGCCCTATAAATTAACGTTCAACGCGGAACCGAAATATGAGTGCGTTGACATCCCAGAAGACTATGAAGTAATATGGGTAATCCATACTAATATTATAAATGCGAAAATAACTCTCTATGTCCCTCTGTTTGTTACTATTTCACGGTTTTGCCTTTAATATATCAATATACAGTTGATTAAACTCCTGTGAATACAACTAAGTGATATTTGTAGCATTTTCACTTAAGTGGTAAATACTGGCGTCTCGCGTTTGAGTTTCGGCTGAATATTAATAAGTGGGGCCAGACGGCCGCGGGCGGTCGACTTGTGGGTCCCATGTGACCACGTTCGTCCTTACCATTGTCCGTCTTAATTGTTATTCCAGTAACCAACTTAGTTGTTCAATCTGTAAAAGATTATCTTTTGGACTAGGCTCTTGTCTACATGGCTAAATTGGGCATATATGAATGATAAAATATCGTAATGAGAAGTCCATTGTGGAAATCATGTAGATATCTCAAATGAGAAATCGCGGGGCACAGCTGGTATATAATATGAGTGATGAATACATTAAATTTAATAAAAAAAACTTAATGAATTACGGAATTTGAACCATTTGGGATCCAGTAGTATTAAATAATTATACCATCGAATGATATTTTTGAATTAAAACTTCTTTAGGCGCGATGAGACTAAAATTCTAAGGTCGAATTTGAGTACAGCGTTTTCGTGTCTGTTATTATTAATTAATATTCACAAATTATACTGAGACGTAATTTTACAGTGTATATTTTTGATATAGAATGTTTATTTATTTTTGTTTTAGTAAATTTTCTTATATATATAAGTTTCACTTTTATGACGTGTATCGAGTTGCACTCTCTCTTTGTTACAGATTAGAATGCAAAAGATTATAACGCCTTCAATGGCTAGGCTCGTAGTAGGGATAGGTAGAAAATTGCAACCAAAATCCGACAAAATTCAACTAGCAGCTCTTTCCCGTCGTCTAACACGGTTACTTGCCCCGTTCTAACTGCCGAGGGACGTGTCTGTCCGTTAGTTGCATTAAATATTTTCATAGTCTAGAGGTATTTCAATTAGACGGCGGGGAATTTATGCAATTTTCATTGTGAATATGCTTTCGTAGATTTCATTTGATGAAATTAATTAATTGTAATATTGTTATGTTCTCACATAAGTATCGTATAATATTTATAATTATTAAATATTAAATTTAGTATCAGATTAGCTGTTTTTGAAAATATTTCACTTAAAAGATTATGCTTTATACCAACATATAGAGCTGGTTCTTCCGATCTTATCGGTATGAAAATCAAATTTTCACAATGAATGAGAGTTAAAATTGTATACTTCTGAGGTACAGATATAGTATATAGCATTTTATCTTCACAATACGCTGTTTCTACAAATCATTTTATACTGACCTGCCGCGGCTTCGCAGTAAAGTTATTGCTATGTTGAAGTGTGTAAAGAGAAAGAACACCTGTCTGTTCAGACGTTCAGTAAATGTTAGCAAAATTCGTTCTTAGTGGGTGTCTATGTCAGGAAAGGAATGTGTATGCAAAATTTCAAGTTAATAGGTCTCGTAGTGTCGGAGATATGATAATGAGTCAGTGGTGCAGACTGGACTGAAAATTACGAGTATATGCCAAAAAAGACTAAGAATAATTTTAATTATTTGGGCTTTACACGTGGTTATATGGGTCAGCTCGTCCGGGTTTGGCCACAATGGAATTCAGGTACTTTGCCCAGGAGGAGATTCATCATCATCATCATTTCAGTCTATCACCAGTCCACTGTTGAGCATACGCCTCCCCTATAGATTGCCACAAAAGTTTGAAGCTCTCAATGTGGGGGATTTCGCTATAGTTGCCACGCTTAGCAGGCGGGTTGGAAATCGCAGTTTATTTATTCAGATATTCCAGGAAGATGCTGCTGCTCATCCTCGGCTTTTAATTTTCCCTCTGTCGACTTTCACTACACCCACGGGATGATATTGGGTGGTAGACAGTGGGTCTTAGCCGCAAGGATAGGTCATGCTTGCCGATTTACTAGTTCACTCCCGTCACTAGTTTCGATATCCTGCAGATCTTTATGTATATATATTATATATATATATATTCAAACCTACATCGTAATGTCATAGGTGCTAAACTAATTAAGCTATATATATCATTATGAAGGTTTAAATTTGGCCGGCCTCCTCAGGAACCCTCGAGTCAGTTACTCTCGCGCATAGGATGACTGTCCAAGCCGAGGTTCATTCTCGGGGAACTTGCGACGGTCATCTATAAGTAAAGGTTTCGGCTAAGCGCTCTCAGCGCCTTTCAATCCGCCGAAAAGCTTCAATCCGCTGTGAAAGCCTTCGGGATAACAGTTACCATTAACCCTAATAAAAGAAGTTGAATTTAATATGTCTAAGAAATACGCAACTTATGTAAGCCCGCTATACTTGAGCCTAAATACAACAAAACTAATAGCAATTGAAAATATTTAACAGAATTGACGCTTTCGTTAAGAGAAATAAATTTTGATAAATACGGCTAAGTAACTGTTTTTTTTAAGAAGCCGTGGTAGCTCAGGGGCTCATAGTACGCGAGTGACCTGGGTTCGATTCCCAGTGCCGGCACCACTAGAATTGTTAATTGCAATTTTAAGTGCTGACTTACCACGTGCTCGGCGGTGAAGGAAAACATTGTGAGGAAACCTGCATGTCTGAGGAATTAAAAATATTTCGAAGACATGTGAAGTCCGCCAACCCGCATTGGAGCAGCGTGCGGATTCTTCCTAGCTCCAAAACCCTCTCAGAAATGAGAGGAGGCCTGTGCTCAGTAGTGGGACATTTATAGGCTGAAACTTTACTTTACTTTTTACTGTATTTTTTTGGTTTAGAAACTCTGTTCACTCCATTAAAATAACAGTTATTAAAATAAGTACATAATAAAAAGTAATGTCGGAGTGATATTGGGGACAGTATAATACGACGGGTTTCAGGTTAACTGTTACTTTAATATTCTGTCATTATATTTAAAAAAATAGCCGCAAATAAAATTTCTCGAATTTAAATCGGATACCTATAGAGATATCGTAAAGAAATCTCATTACAGCGAAGTGATTGAGGAGCTGCGATTTATCAAACACGCCTTTAAGTCATATCTTAAAGCAATCATTCAGAGGAAAAAAGGAAAAAAAATGTTAAATTTCTTGCGGTATGAGAGCAATAAATAAGAGGAACCGACAAACTTTACGTCATTCGCGAGGCGAGATTACAAAGAGCCTGATTCATAAATGTCGTAATGAAAAACTTTCAGCAGCATCGCATGGACTGAGAGCTTGGGTGCGAGATTAAAATTTATTTAAATATACAAATTAAATGTAAAATAGATTTTTGAGCCGGGTAGAGTACGCCACCCTGCTACAATGTGGGTTGGCGGATTTCACATCCCGTGATCTGCAGCGGCTCTTAAAATGCGCCAATTGTATTACAAATATACAAATATAAGAATGGTATTAAAAATTCCGAATTGAGAAGTTAACATAGTGATGTTTAACACACGCTTTTCATGACTATAAATATAATTCTATAGGGTAGTGTACACTATGTAAGAGAGGACAGACATCTCCTACGCTAAAGTATCTGCTATATATATACCTTATTGTCACTTAACTTCAGCCTATACAAAATTAAAAAATGAAGGAAAAAATACACAGAATAAGGACGTGGGGCGCAATTTGTCGGCGCAGACGTTTGGGCGCGCTCTCCGCAGGAAATGAGCGTATTTGTCTTACCTGGCGCAGGTTGGGTCGCGGAACGAGCGTTTATTAATTGTTGATGACCATTTCCTCTTGACCAATTTCGACCACAGCGCCATCCTTTCCTTAGCAGCCAGGAGCTGGATAATTTAAATTATATAATATAAGTTTTAATGCACACACAGTGACACGATCGCGAAGACAATTAACACTATAAGGTTAAGGTGAGGTTAACTTTTTGTATAACGTCTATGCGATAGAACTAGACGATGGTTCGAATACTATGTCAGAGACACCGGAACAGTATTAATACAACCAGATCATAAAGTCCTACTGCTACTGCTGATATTCGGACTCATAATGCTGATCGGTATTTTGTAATTGAATGGACGTGTTATCCTTCTATTCTTCAGTCACATCATCATCATTTCAGCTCGTAACAAGTCCTCTGCTGCTCTGTCTTACCCACAAATTGCCATAAAACACGATCCTGAGCCACCTGTATCCGTTGACTTCCAGCAAAACTGTGGAGGCCATCGCCTCATCTACTGGGGAGTCACTCTACACTGTGTAACTTTAGTTCTGCTGCGGATATCATTGTTACGGATTTTATTCCGCAGAGAAACACCGAGCATAGCTCTTTTCGTAGCTCGCTGAACGGCTTTTAGCATCATCATGCGGACTGCGGGGAAGGACCAAGTCTATGTTCCATATGTCATGACAGGCAACTGGTTTTAAGACATTGAGATACACTCGACGAGAAGATGTGACGCGCTTTCCCCAACGTCAAGTTTTGTAATAAGTTAAATTGTTCATTATCTAAAGGTTTGAATATTCTGAATAAACGATTTTTAACGCATTTAATAAAACAACATTTTATGGATTTCCCTTGTTTATTTTGTTAAAATATTTATTTCCAGACGTTACGAGCGCTTCCAGCTATAAAATTCGAATACGCGAATGTTGCTCTATGTGTAACCTACGCGTAAATACAAGAAGTTACTTTTAACGCGTTTTATAATTCAGTTCTAAATTGAAAATAACACTGTAAATGATATCGATTTAATGGATTTATATATCCATCGTGTTGTGTCAATACGATATATTATTTTTGTTAGAAAAATTTTTGTCAGTTTTCTATTACGGTGACATAATAAATATTATTTCCCAAATCCATTAATTCTCAAATGAAAATGTTTCAGTACGCTTTTACCGTCGATTCGATTCATTCCGCTGACTCTTACACCACACATTTAGGTGTAAGCTATAAATTCATAAATTCACTTACCAACATTTATGAATATTAATAATTAAAGAGGTCGCAGCCCCAATTTACATATTACTTACAACGTGGGTGTCGAAGAGGTTGTCAAGTGTCGGATATCTTTCATGAATATTACAGTGTTACGTTCATAAATTGGTCGTCTTGTTTCTGGGTCATTCTTAATAACCTTGGTTCTCGTGGGCGACACCTGCATCATGATTCTTATTGAGTACGTTTGTAGGGTCTCTACGAGCTACACTGATAGCAGTACGGGCTATACCTATGCAGGAATCTGTCTAGGTAGGTACCACCCCAGGGCCTTTTATTCTGCCGTGAAGCAGTTAAGTACAAACATTACTGTTTCGTTTTGTAGAGCACTGAGAGCTAGTTTAATCACTGGGCATATGAGACTTAAGAACTGATGTCTCAGGGTGACGGGCCCAATGTGGTGTCACACAGAAATATTCTGGATGACGCAGCGTTTCTTATGGGCAAACGTTGCACTTACCATCAGGTGAACGTTTTGCTCGTCTCGACACTTTATTCAATAAAAAAAATCTTCGCTTTCATTGAGCATATTTTCTCTATTTATATTATACTAGCTGAATCTCACGAATTCGTCTACTTGGATTTAGGTTTTTTAAAAATACCGTGGGAACTCTTTGGTTTATCTCCGGGACACAAGCTATCTTTGTGCCGAATTTCGTCAAGATCGGTTTAACGGTAGAGCCATGAGCCACGAAAAAGACAGACGGCAGGGACAGAAAGAGTAACTTTCGCATTTATAGTATTATTATGGATAATTGATGCTATATAGAGTTTGTTTCATGTGCCCTATCATTTTATTAATTATAGTCGAAATGCTGTTCTTACACGATTACCTAACACCTATAAAAAACTTGTATGAAAACGCTAATGAAAGTAGAAGAACATAAAGATGTGTGTCACGATCGTAGCTAGTGGAAAGATGTGGTCTCTGCCTACCCCAATGGGAAAGAGGCGTGACTGTATTTATGTATGTCTAATGCCGAGGATATCTATTTTGTTTCTAAGATTACCTCTCATAAGGAAGTAATTTCCATTTAACTTAGCGAAGGATAACTGTAATTACTGGATTGACTTAGCTTGAGCTTCAATATTTTTTTTATTGCTATTGTTTTAAATGTTACAGTTTCTATTATTTTATTTGATATGTCTGCGTTCTTTTGTAGCTTTAAATAGCTACAAAAGAACAATCAAATCAAATTATACGAGTAATTTGATGTTAATTTGATGTGGAAATCTGTTAATGACAATGTTGTAAGAATAAGCACCTTAGACTAAAACAAAATTGTAAGCTGTCGATTTCTCGAATAAAATGAAATAAATAGATAGGGAATAAACCGTAAGGGGAACTAAATGTATCTGTATTTCAATCCTCCGTACACTTCCGTAGATTTAAAAAAACGATAATTACGCAATTTGGTAATTAAACCGACGTTTTCATTGAAAAGATCGATCACACTTAATGAATGCCATAGCTCTAATTGATTGCCATGCTATTAATTAGACAAATTAATAACCATGGATAGTTTCAGAAGTGATATATCAGTGTCATTGGATTCAATGCAGTAACTTTTTTTTTTCAGATCCACTCCGCGTCTGGTCGGTTCTGATGCTTCCTACAAATTGAGCCCTTATGAAATAGAGGCTCTCAATGCGGTATGTAAATTACCTTTTTTTATGTATTTGGAACGAAGTTCCTTACTGCACGTTACACTCCGAACACTCCATGAATGAGGGTTCAGCCGATAAAGTGCAAGATTTCGACCGTCACGACACTAATGCATGCTATAGTACATAGTATATAGTAAATTGCTGCCACGCATGTGATTGACTGGTGGTAGGATTCCTATGCAGGAATCCGTCTAGGTAGGTACCACCCCAGAGTCAGTTATTCTGCTGTGAAGCAGTTGTGTGCAAACATTACTGTGTTTCGGTCTGAAGGGCGCTATGAGCTAGCGTAATCACTGGATGAGACTTAAGAGCTGATGTCTCAGGGTGATGGGCGCAGTGTGGTGCTACACAGAAATATACGGAGTAACACAGCATCTGTTATAGACAGACGTTTCACTTACCATCAGGTCAACGTTTTGCTCGTCTCGTCACTTTATCAAATCCAAAAAAAAAAAATGTCGTGATCTTTCATCGTTTCAGCCTATCACAAGACCACTGCTGAACATAGGCCTCCCCCAAAGATAGCTACAAAAGCTTGTTGCTCTCATTTTAGAGGGATTTTGCCATAGTTGCCACGCTTGGCACTGGGTTGGCAACCGCAGTTTATTTATTCAGATGTTCCAGTAGATGGGCAGCGCCATCTACTGGTTTTCATTTTCCCTCTGTCGACTTTATGACGCACGCCACGCCTGTAGTACAGCACAATTGTATTCTGCAAGTATGTCTACGTACAAGATATATTACTACAGTAAAGACGTGTGGCGCACGCTATGGCAACTTTGAATATAAATAAATCATACTTTTGTATATGAACAGCGTGAATTTGGAAGTCAGTTATTCAAAACAAATATACAAAAATTCTGTATCGCTATGTTTATTTATTTCGTTACGGCTGTTACATAATACACAATACAAAGAACTTCGTGCCATCCGAGTTCACATCCATACTAATATTATAAATGCGAAAGTAACTCTCTCTGTCTCTCTGTCTGTTTGTTATGTTTTCACGGTTCAACCGCTGAACCGATCTTGACAAAATTTGATACAGGCATAGCCTGCATCCCGGAGACGAACATAAGATACTTCTTATTCCGAAAAATTAAATAGGTCCCACGGGACATTTAATCTATATAATATCTAAGCGGACGAAGTCGCGGGCATCAGCTAGTACATAATAAATTTTAAATTTAGAATTCCGTAGACCTCATTAAAAGAAGAAAGAAACACCAAGGAGAAAGGACATTTATTTGCTGCTACGGAGGGAATAAAATATTTCTTATAAAAAGTCTACATGCCGCTTGGTGTCCGGCAGAGTAGAATAGTACCTACCTCTTTCCTACCGAGGGGTCATAAGAGGCGATTAAGGTATAGTACGGACAGCCTTTATTCGTGCAAAATAACACCATAATATGCAATGACGTCACTGTACTGGTCGTGGGAACGCAATGGGTAGTAAGAATTTTTCGACGCGTACCAAAATGGCGGCGACGTGGTTCGCCTCCCGCCACGTCTCGTTTCCCGCGTAGGCGAATAGTGGGCTACTTGAGTGGCCTCTAGCTACTTGGCGCTTTGTGCTTCTAATCTGCTGGCACCATTCGTCCTAAAAATGGAAACAATTTTAAAATCACTTCGCGAGTAACTACAGGGCATAATTAATAAATATTCCATTCTAATTAATAATAAAAAAATTAAAAAACTACATAGTGAAAACAGAAAATTAATTAATAATAATAATCTACGACATGTGACATTCGTTGTCTGTACTCAGTTCTTGGTACGAGTACCTAAAAACTTGTTGTATAACTGACGTTATCTATTTGTAATGGTATTGAAGGTTGATTTTTCGGTTTGAAGGGCACTGAGAGCTAGCGTAATCACTGGGCATATGGCAGTGTGGCGTCACATAGAAATATTCTGGGTGACACCATTTGTTATGGCCAGGCGTTGCAGTTACCATCAAGTGAACGTTTCGCTCGTTTCGTCGTTTTATCCAATAAAAAACTACCAGTACATATACTACGAATCAACTACTTTGCCAATAAAAGATGTTCGCTGATTATGAATGATTCAGTTCTAAAAATTATAGCTTATGGGAAGTATTACAGCTTAACATAACGCTGATCCGACAAAATCGTAGGTCGGCTAGGATGCAGTGTCAGAAACACGGGGACAAACACAACAAAACCAGACCCGAAAACAGACAATTGGTGATTTTGCACAAATGTTGGCTTCGGATGGAATTCGAACTCTGGACCCGCGGTGAGGAAGTTTCTAGTTTAATTATTCATATCACTAGGCTAATGATTCAGTTATTATAAATATAAATTTAGTGTTGATTAATTCTGTTTTTGGAGTTATAGACTTAAGGAACGATAAACGATAACGACAAAACGCTTCTTTAATTCATGTAGCTATGATGAATGTGGGCACATGCCATTAGGGATACAGTGCAGAATTACAGACCGTAGGCTTTTCGGATCTGGATGTGTCGTGGTTGCCCCAGTGTCCCTGATACTGTATGCTTTTTTTTATTATATAAAGTGACGAAACGAGCAAAACGTTCACCTGATGGTATGTGCAACGTCCGCCCACAATAAACGCTATGTCACCCATAATATTTCTGTGTGACACCACACTGCGCCCGTCACCCTGATAGACATCAGTTCTTAAGTCTCAAATGCCCAATGATTACGCTAGCTCACAATGTCCTTCAAACCGAAACACAGTAATGCTTGCACACTAACGCATTTTTTTGATAGAATAGGGGGCAAACGAGCAGGTGGCTCACGTAATGGTAACCGCCGCCCATGAACACCTACAATACCAGAGGAATAGAAGGTGCGTTGCCGGCCTTAGAGAAAGGAGTAGGCTCTTTTCTTGAAGGTCCCTAAGTCGTATCGGTCCGGAAAAACCGCTGACGGCAGAACATTCCATAAAGTGCAAGTGCGTGGCAGAAAATTCCGCGAAAAATACACTGTGGTGGAATGCCAACCATCAAGGTGGTGACGATGGAATTTCAGGTTATGCCGTAAGGTGCGATGGTGAAATTCAGTGGCTAGATTTCAACGGAAAAGCGAAGTAAAGTCAGGGTAGTACTTCGTTATTATGAGGTCATCATCATCATCATCAAAATTGTATTCGTTCCTTTTTATGCAGCGAAGTTAATTAATCAAAATTAATCACCACTACAGATTCTTGTCAGTGTAATTAGTTTGGTAAAACTTGTGTAATCAAGTCCTGTTATATGAAACCATAGCAATAATTATATTTGAAGAGCTCGTTAGAGGATTGGAGTGGATACAAAACAAACATAGTTATCTTTGCGGTATTATTGCGTAAGACAAATACGACGGATCGTGAGCGAGAACTTAAGCTTATTATTAACTAATACACCATTTGTGCACGCGACTTCGTCGGGGAATCTCAATGTAAACTTACATTCTTTTGAGATATTTCAATGGGACTGACACTGAGTCAGTTGCATCTATGATGTTTGTATAATCGGATAGGGTAAATCATTATTATGTAATTGACTGACAAAGATTTTCCTCCATAATCTGTATGTAGTAAACATTTTTTACAGTTTAACAGTTTTACTGATGGTAGTTGACCTAGTTGTCTTATCCGGCAAATACGGTAGAGTACCTGGTAAGCCACGCCGACATCCAGAGCTACTACTGTTTTCTGCTGCCTTCTATTCCTTACGAGATAGTGGTACACCTTATAGTTCCTTTCTCACCTTCTTATTCTCTGCCCCAAGTTCATTTCCTACTTATTCCTTTTTCCTTCTTTTCCGCCAAGCCAGTGGTTGCCGTGCCGATGGCTAGATACTCCTCGGAATGGAATGTGGTTGCGGCGACGTAGTTCGCCACCCGTCACGTCTCGTTATCTGCGATGACAAAAAGTGTGATTGCCGTAAGAGTCGACTTAGAGATATGCCTGGAAAATCTTAAGGTATTCGATAAGGTTTCCTGAGCAGGTTTATTGGTGAACGGATTCCTATGCAGAAATACGTCTAGGTAGATACCACTCCTTAACCCTTAACTAATAATAAAATTATTAAAAAACTACATAGTGAAAACAGAAAATGTTATAATAGTAATAATAATCTACGACATGTGACATTCGTTGTCCGTACTCAGTTCATTAGTACCATTATATGCAATGCTGTCACTATACTGCTAGTGTAAACGCAATCGCGAACAAGAAGTTTTTGGCTCGCGGCAAAAATGGCGGCGACGTGGTTCGCTACCCATAATCGTATCCATGGGGGCAAAACGTGAGCTACGTTACCGCCTACCCCTTATATAGATAAAAGTGGTGATTGTATATACGTAAAAAATGCCAAGCAGTGATTACCATATTCCCATGGGTTATTGATATGCACAAATGTGCTCATATTTCTGACTTGACACAATTCTGTTAACGATACCCAGTAGTCAGGAATTATAATTACATAGCTCAGTTCACATGTATCACAGACATCGAGTTTCCGAACTGTTTGCGCCATTGTATTAGTCCCTTGTTAGCTTCGCACGTACTTACGAATATTTGATGACATTATAAGTTTGATAATTGAATCGGTGAAACTCAAGTATGAATTCCACTTTACATAATCCACTTCTATTCTGTTCTGTGAATCAGATACGGTTCGTTAATACTGAATTGACGATTATTATATCCATCTGGCTGAATTTAGTTGCTTTGGTACTCGCTTACCAGTGCCCCAAGCACTCACTTGTAACATACCCGCGTTGGATAGAACGCTCATGTGATAATATCTGACGATAGATTGGAATGTAACAGACAGAAGGACAATCACCATACAACCTGAATTCGAAAACCAACAATCTATTACCAGTGACTATCATCTGTGCAGGATATAGTGCCGTCATCAACAAATACAAAAACATTGTCGACATCTTCTCGAATCCGATGTAACGCTGCAAAAATTTTAGATGAAGAATCAGTATTGTTGACACAATACCCAGGGTAGGTTGGGACGATTGCCTCTGTACACTTATGGCACTATAATATCTCCCGCGCAATTGATAGCTCTCACAGCGAAAGTTATCGCCGTGGTCAAAATCGGCTAAGAGAACATCATCATCATCATGACTGTTTACAATATATTATTTGTTATTGTCGCGTTCTTCCATAAAAAACCTAATCATAGAATGCCTTTGTGTTTGTATTGACTGAACCGTTAACAATACGATCAAAAACGGAAAACTTATAGAAATTTCCGGGTGGTAAGGTGCAGGAATTCGTCTAGGAAGGCCCTACCACAGTATCAGATAATCCACGCTGGAGCTGCGTACCAGGCCACGGATACTTGACCTAGTTGGCTTGTGCGTCAAAAACGGTACAGTACCGGGTAAGCCACCCCGGCCGATCTTCTGCTGCTCAGACGAATTTCGGCACAGTAGTCTGTCTAGGTACCACCGCAGTGTTAGTTATACCGTCGCCAAGCAGCAGTGTGAATATATATTTCTGTTTCGATTTGAAGTGCAATGATACGAGTAGCTAGTATATTTACTAGGCATATGGGAATCGAATAAGCTTCAGAGTGAAGAACGCAGTGTGGTGCCACATAGAAATGTTCTGAGTGACAAAGCATTTGTTATGAGCAGATCAATTTATTCCAAAAAAAAAATCCCGGAAAATATCAGACCCAAAATGCTCAAACCGGTGACTTGGATCTCCACGATACGGGGCGTCTAGTATAGCAATCATTAATCCGCCTGCCAAGCATGTTGATTACGGAAGAACCTAATAGCAGCGGACTATTAAAATCTAAAAGAGGTGCTAGGAGGACCAAGCAAAATTAAGGTATTTACATACACCTAGAGAATAAGCGTCCCCTTGACTATGACGACTTAGGATTGGTAAAAAGTAATAGCCTTTGAATGTCACTGCTGAACGCAGGCCTACTCTCATTTATGAGAGAGTATTGTAGCCGGGAAATAGTATTATTCCTCAGATATGCAGGTTTTGTCACGATGATTCCCTTCACCGCTGGGCGCGTGATAAATCAGCACTTAAAATTGCAGGACTGGTTTAGAGGTGCTGGCACCGGGGATCAAACTCAAGGAAACTCGTGTACTATGAAATTGAAGGCAAGCGCCCGGCCCCTGAGCCACCGCGGCTTCTGGGGTTGGTATTAATTATTAATTCACAAGGGGCTGAAACTGCGCCTCTTGTAACTTTTATTATAAAAATATTGACTGTATTCGAAGCCAACAACCGTAATCCAGCCCTTTGTTACTTTTAATTAAAAATATGCGGAAGGATTGAAATCACTCTTCAGAGGTACCAGTTAGAATATTGATTGTCTGTTAATATTTTTCTAGTCATCTGTAGTAATTTTCTAGTTATCTATGGTGTACCACAGATAACAACAAAAATAGAGTGATTACTAGTATACCAGAAGTTTGTTTATAGTACAATAATATAACGTACACTAAGAGATATAATACAACGTTCACTACCCATCGATCAAATAAACTACTGGGACTTTTTCTAATTATCATACTATGTATTACAGCCCCTTAATAAATTACTACAAAAACATGCACACAATCTTCTTCGCCTAACCGCATCGAATTGGGGGAAAGGTCAGATGCAGTGTGAAAGAAATGGGATACAACACAATACAGCTGTACCAGAAAAAAAAAGTAATTACTATGTGTTGCAGAAATATTGGCTTTAACTGGGATCCCAGGACTCGTTACTAGTCAGGTACGTCGATCACTAATACCCGGGCATCGAAAATAATACACACATATTGTACAATAATAACAAAAAAATGTAAGCACACATGTATATGTTACGGCGTGTATATGTGTGCTCGCACGCACATATGTATATTTGTGTGCGTGTGTGTGTATATATGTATATAATTCTTCGTATTAGGATGTCACTGAAAATCAGGGCGAGGTTGTGTTAGTTCAACACATCCTAGCACATCCTGAGTTGCATTCCTTTTTGAAGCATTCCGCCATGTACATGTGTACATATTTTTTCAGCTTGTTTTGTTTTTTCAATAGTTTTAATTTAGATATTTGCCATAAAGTTGTACTAGTGACATTATACAGTGCATCGCTTAAGTTTTGTAATTTTTTTTTCCTTTTTTATTGTTATTGTTCTACTACGGCATTGTCATTTTTTTATGATTGTTTTATTGTACTTATTGTTTTAATTTTTCCGTGTCTTATTTGCAATTGTACCTGTATTTATTGTGTGGGTGCTTCAAATAAACTTCTCTTTGTTTTTTTCTTTCTTTCTTTCTTTCTAATAAATAGTATGGAATCATTTTTGACAAGCTCATTCCTGCGTGTAAAAGATTTTCCGTGACTGAGTATATTTGAAGTATTGATTAGGTACTATGTAAGCGTATTATAATTCAGTAAAATATTCAATTTTCAAGTATTCCGTAGAATGAGCTACAACATACTCGTAAATACCAATTTCACCATACTCCAGTTAAACTTACTCACCAGGGCTGAAACTTGCGAGTATTTGCACTCCATATATCATTCAATTGAGGTACATATCGCGTAGATAAAGTCGCTGAATAATTATTAATCACACCAGGATTTCTCCTACATTGTGTGTGCTTTTACATACAGTCACGCCGCTTTCTCATTGCTTCGATAATGGCACATATCTTTGGCTTCTTCTACTTCCATGTGCCTTTTCATGTCATCGTACCATACTTTTGTCGTGGCCTTTCTGTTTTTTTTTGGAAAAACAAACAATGTTTCCACGTACTGCTATGGAGAACAGAAACAACTATGTGTAGTGAGCAGCAGGTTGACTCTATATCAATGGGAATCACCCAGAACATTTCTGTGTGACACCAAAACCGTGCCCAGGGTAATGGGCATCAGTTCTTAAGTCTCATATGCCCAGTGATTACACTACCTCACAGTGCCCTTTAAACCGAAACACAGTAATGTTTGCACACTACTGCTTCACGGCAGAATAACTGGCCCTGCAGTGGTACCTAACTAGACTAGACCTGTCTTCGATGTGATCCTGATACGTTCACCTACATCGACCCTTATCAAAATAAATATGACATACAAGAATATTCAGAGCCGGAACAACAATATGTTGATCATACTCGTACAAATATTTCTGCGAACCGGCGACTCCTAGCATAGAACTCTTGATCAAAATTTGTGAAGAGTCTGTTTGTAATAACAAAATAACAGGTTTTTACTCAATGCTTATTAAAGTGTATACGGTGTGTACTTATAACAAAAAACAATTTTGAAATTTATTGTCTGTCTGTTTGTTCCGGCTAATCTCCGAAACGACTGGACCGATTTTGACGGGACTTTCACTGACAGATAGCTGATATTATAGCGGGTAACTTAAGATACTTTAATTTTAGAAAAATAATTAGGGTTCCGTGCAAAAAAAATAAAACCCTAAAATCCGATAAAAATAGGGAAGTATATACTCGTATGTATATCATCGATCGGGGTCGGCCTTTTACGCGGGTGAAACTGCGGGGCACAGCTAGTAAATAAATAAGAGTATGAAGTTACAACGTTTATTTACCGTTTCTGGTGATGTTAAATTGGCAATGAAAATCTCAGAAGTATCATTTGATGACAGCGTAATGAACTCCATCGCCATTGTTATGTGGGTTCTATGAAAGTTGGCTAAAGGGGAGTTCTTTCCATCTGGGCGAAGCTGTAAATGCCTATGGGCTAACTGTGACCATTAGTCTTATAGAAATCGAAGCAAAAACCTATGTATTGTGATTTTCTTCGTCTATATATTGTGATTTTATCGACCTATGTATTGTGATTTTCTCCGTCTCTCTAATAACCGATATTTACCGAAGCGATGTCCACTGCGATACGACACTGTAATTCTGCGCAAATGACTATTTTAAATATTAATCAGAAGTAGTCGTCGTGATTGAAATTGGCCAGTCGGTCATTTTGGTATAGAGGGTGGCAGTAATTTTCGGCTACTACCGGAACTGGTATGTGAATGTGTATATCTGTAAATCTCAATTTCCAAATTATAAGAGTCGGACATCATAAGTATTTGTTTTTGTATTGTTCCTTTACGATAACATTTCAAGGCTTTAAGTAGGATTTAAACCTTAATCTCACACACCTTCAACTTTAAGATCGATCATTTAACACGATCTGACTATCGTTACGAAATGTATCAATAAAACCTACGCTTTATTGAATCTGACTGTTCTGACATTTCTTAATAAGAGAAGTGTAAGGATTCGATAGCTACATTGTGAAACATAATTCGATGTAATATAAAATTACGTCTTGTGTGGCTTTATTATTTAGTTCCATTGCTACTAAATTAAGGAGATTGCCGCGGGTTGACCTTTTAGTGTTGTGGCGCCAAGCCACCTTTGTTCGCCTTTCTTGACCTAATATTGTAGGCGCGGATGGTCTATGCTTATTCTAAAACTGTTTTAAGTACTATGAGAAAATGAAGTTAAAATCAAATTTATTTGTATGCAAAATATAATTAATATATTTTATCAATTAAACTAATAAAAGCTGTAACTTAAGTCGTAGTGAAATACGTAATATACACACGTAATATACATATGCACGTAGAATTTTGTTGTTAAGAAAGTGATGAGACGAGCAAAACATTAATATGGAGGTGTAAGCAACCACTGCCCATAACTATACAATATCAGCAGCTTGAACATACGGTGAGAATGTTACAGTACTTCGCAAAGGAAGTCAGTCTATCATGAATATCGGAACTACAGTTGGGTTCAGAATTCTAAAAGCAAATTAAGATACCTTGGAGTCCAAGCACTGCGTAAGTTCACTATTAATTGATTTGTGATCCATTTTGAGTCGTTATCGTTATTTATGTTGCGCGAGCACACCGTCTACGTTACTTTAGTTCGATTAAATTTCGCCTGCGAGATTCTCCTGAAAACGCTTTGAAACCGAATGGTTTCCTTTAGTACTAGTATCAGAGCATGCTTTTGATTTGACAGTTTGTGTAAATGAATACTGATCAACGTCGTTTATCATCATCACTACAGTTCATCAAAACTCTGCTTCTAAACATCCTCGCATAAAGATTTCCACACGGTCCTGAGTCACCTGCAAACCGTGGTCGTCGTTCCATCCAGAGGTCGCCCAACACTGCGTTTGCCGGTACGAGATTGCCAGTTGAGAAACTTTTACTACAATTTCCGTTTTTATGTCTTTTTATCAAAATTATCGAGTTAGAGTCGTATTTTTCGAAAAATAGTCGCCGTAAGCAAGTAGAAATTTCTATTGTCACCATGCTTCATAGGCGTTTTGACATTCTGTATTTCAGTTTTGTCTTATTCAGTACAAGATGCTTCGCATGCTAAGCTCTTTAGTGGCTAAAGACCTTGGGGAGTTTAGTTCTTCGTAAATTAATCTTTAGTTTATAATAGCTAATCTTAAGATTTGTGGAAGATTTTCTTACGTTGCGTTGAGAGGTTTTGTAAATCTGTCGAGTTCTGTGTTAATTTATTATGTTATTTATATATCGCTGTTTCTTTCTGTATGTATGACAGCACTACAGCGATTTCAGTCATACTCCCATCGAACAGTAGTGTGCAAACACTACTGTGTTTCAGTCTGAAGGGCACAGTTATCTAGTATAATTCAGTAATTATACTATATAACAGTGCCCTTCAGACAAATATAAGCCCAGAGGCTTATGGAAGTTAAGCACTTGACGAGACGATTGCAGTGTAGTGTCACACAGATGTGTTATGGGAGACACAGCATTTGAAATGGGCGAACGTTGTACTTACCAACAGGTGAATGATTCGGTCGTCTTGTCACTTTATGATTAAAAAATATCTCATTTTGAAATCTTAAAAGCCTTAAGGCCATATTTCAATATTTATATTGTTTGCCTTTCAGTGCACTATATGATTTATTCGAGTATGGAGTCTCCACCTACTTCAATCCGGATTTGTAAAATAGAACTAAGGACATTGATAGGTGCCATCACAGCACAAAAGGGGCCCATTCGCAGTCAATTAAGTACAGGCTTCATTAGCGCTGCAATCCCCAGTCATTGCTTTGAATTATTCAAACGTTTACACAACGGGTTCTCAAACTTATGTTTGTGACTATGAAAATAATGACGTTATAATTAACAACAGCCTTCCTGCTCAATTATGCATAATTATATTACATTTAAAATACTAATATCGAGAGTGTTCAAGTGTTGTCCAATCGTTTAAATGTTGACATTTGAATATGGAAAATTTGTGGTTTTACACTTATGTTGATTTTGACTGGGATACGAAAACAGGAACGTCAAACACTTGTGATAGAAAACGATAATGATGGTAATATCGAAAAAAGAGTTTCTGTATTCGTAAGACGACCGCCTGGTTTCCCTCGAGGCTGATGACCCCAATCCCAGCCGGAGCCGCGATTTGTGCAAAAACATGAATAGTTTTTGGGTCTGTACGTATTGTGATTGTTCCCGTGACTCTGACACTGATTCCTAGCCGTTAAATCGGACTCGGGAAGGTTAGAACGAGTCTTTTGCGCAGTTGATGACTTTCGTCAGTATTAGGAATTTGATGCCGTATCCGAAAAAAGGCCAAGATTGCGTCATCTTGTCGTCGTTGACTCGGTGAGAGTTTCAGAGGTGTTTATTTGGAACCCTTGAGAGCTGTGGTAGACTGCCTAGTATCTACAAAATGAGTTCTGGTTTTCGTCTGTCTCAATAAAAAATGTAACAGCATTGTAGTATATCGGTTTTTTGCCATGCTTTTTTGGTATATTACTGGTAGGATTCCTATGCAGGGATCCAAGTAGATACTAACCAGTGTTGTATACATAACGTCACGATATTTTTATCAGATCGGAAAGCCGTTATTATTTTAAAGATAATGTACATGTTTATAATATACTTTAGACATGTTTATTGATCAATATGAACTGAGGGGTAGGCTTTTTAAGCAAATTTAGTTCTATATGTCAGGTTTAGTTTTTAAGTATGAATGTAACTGCTGGCATGACTTGTTGATGTTGCGCTTATGTTTTATCAAGGCGGGACACGTACGTGTTTTGGCGATAGCGGGACACATAGCCTTAAAGCGGGACGTATGGACACGTTTTGTATACATGAATAAAAATAGTTGTTCGATGAACCCGCCCGCTGGTCTGACGTCACTTCACTGTGTCCTGTTGCGGCGGGCGGGTGCGTCACAAGCGCACTGTTAGCAAATTGGTTTTACTTAGTACACATTAACTACACACAAACTACCACATACACATACACATTACCACACACACACACACACACACACACTACCACACACACACACACACTACCACACACACACTACCACACACACACACTACCACACAAACAGACTACCAGAGTGCCAGATATTTTTCCGTCAACCGGTGGTGAGAAAACACCACTGCTTCACACTCTATATACAATTAAACTAGCTTTAGTGCCTAGCTACTGCGCACCGCATATGCCTATGCATATATGCCTATGCACATACCAGTGAATCAAAAAGTTCTTACTCCCCATTGCGTTCCCACGAGCAGTATAGTGACAGCATTGCATATTATGGTGTTATTCTGCACGAATAAAGGCTGTCCGTGCAACACCTCTGTCGCCTCTGTAGGAAAAAGTTAGGTGCTGTTCTACTCTGCCAATTATGACAATGTGATAAAAATCAATAAAATATTATCAAAATAAACTTAAGTTTTGGAACCGCATACTGATCTTTCAGCTGCAGGTAACGATGTGGTAACAAATCACGATTATTCATCATGTTCCTTCGTTGTTTCCGCAAGAGATGATCTCAAAGGCTTTGTAATGAGTTAATATTCGTTGATTCACCTCGATGCGTTTATGCAATGATTATGCGTTCTAATTTATATCTATAAGAACTTGTCGAAAAAATAATATATTCTAAATTTGTTTGGGAAAATTATTAGATCACCACAAATATTAATAGAGAAATAACTGTAGAGAGCATGCTTGAAGTAAGACACATTTTGAGATTTTTGAAATATATAGTTTATGTAATTTTTGAAAATATTTTTTTTTTTATGAGAGTAAGTCACGAGACAAAAAACTGGCCCTGCGGTAGTACTTACCTAGACGGATTCCTGCATAGAACTACCATTCAAGAAATAAATGAACTAAAATCTAAATTATATCGGGCCCCAATAGAGCATACCATGGAGCGACTTCTGAAGACTTTTGTTAGGACCTAACTTCGGCAACATCGGTTCGCATCATGCGAATTATATGACAATTAACTGATGCCCGCGACTTCGTCCGCGTGAACACAGGTTTTTTAAATATCTCCTGGACACTATTTGATTTTCGGGGAAGAAAAGTGTCCTATATCCGTCTCCAGAATGCAGGCTATATCTGTGCCAAATTTTGTCAAGATCAGTGTAGCGACTGATCCGTGAAAAGGTAACAAACAGAGGAACAGAGAGAGTTACTTTCGCATTTATAATATTGGTATAGATACACTTATAAAAACCAACTCTTCCATGACCTCCGTTCTACTATTAACTGTAAATAAATTTCATTTACAAGTAGATTGCTGTATTGTGCGGTAATCGATTATAAAACGTGTAGCAAATTAACCCGCGAGGGCGAAAAGTGCGCTACGTGAGTGGCCTCTGCTGACCCCGTACATGGGAATAAGGCGTGAAATTATGTATTTAGTAAATTAAGTAAAAGATTATTTCAGTGAGACTCAAGAAATGAAATTAGCATCAAGAATGTTAACTTACATACAGATCGAGTTAAAAATGCAAAAGACACTGTACGTGTTACTACTAAAATAGTTTGTACAGTTTGCGTAGTTTTAGTATATTTTAACTTTCACATACAAATATTAAAGAGATTTAATGAATAATAGTAAAAAAATCTATTTCAATAATAGACCCCGTTAAGATTAAATCAAATGAGCAAGTCCAAACATTAACACCAAATAAAGACAGTCATGCAAACCGAGGGAGATAAATAAATTTACACTCTATTAGGCGGTGGTGATTCAGCAAATGGCACCGAATTAGGGAGAGGTGGAGCGACCCCTGGCGCCAGACTTATAAGGTCATAGATGATCGTTTCCTTCATATAGCGGACTGTATAAAGTATACCTGGATTTAAGAGGCCATTGTTTTAGTCTAGACACATTTTTGCGGAATGTGGTCTAGAAAATATATAATTTTTTTAAATATATGAATACTATTTTAAGAAAAAAGTTACCTAGAAGGTTATTATTACGAATTGCTAAAAATGTAATCGCGCACTTGATGGATGGATTTGCATAAAACACAATAAGCAAGAAAAATAAAAGTAACAGCCTATAAATGTGGCACTGCTGAGTATGAATGAATATACAACTATTTGGCAAACACACACCTGGACAGGTAAGTACAGCAGTGCAGTAACAGCTGTCAAGTAATTTGACGAAGAGTCATTTTGGAGCCGAGAAGAGACCGCCACGCTGTTCCCGGAATATTCTTATTCAGAAATAGGCAGGTTCCTTCGATAATAAAATTTGCAGAACAATTTTAGACACACTCGGGAACAATGATTTTTTTTAAGGCTCTGCCTCTTAGCTACCTTAATTCATTGTAATTAAAATATAAAAAAAATATTTTATATTTATAAAAATGTCATTAAATCTACACGTAATCTACACTTGTTAACGACTTGACAAGTCTTTAATGTATGGGATTGACATAAGTTATCGGCAACTACCGGAAGAGGTAGTGGTACCTCAGGGGCTAGGCGCTCGGTGCCGCAGTACGCCAGTTACCTGAGTTCGAAATATCAGTTTTGTGCTGTGCTGATTTACCACGTGCTCGGTGGTGAAGGAAATATCGTGATGAAACCTACATGTCTGAGAAATAAAAAATATTTCGAAGAAATGTCAAATCGGCCAACCCGCAATGGAGAAGCGTGGCGGATTCTCCCCAGCTCTAAAACCCTCTCAGAAATGAGAGAAGGCTTGTGCTTAGCTGTGGGACATTTATACGCTGTTACATTTTTCACTGGAAGATCGTACAGTTACATTCATGGAGTAAGTGGATCTAAGGAATAAAATATATGATGTGCCGTGTGATGATGGCATAAAATAAACTACTACTCCATCTTATTCCCTGGATGTTTTAAAGATCAACTAAGAGAAATGAAAAATTAACAAGATCTCTGACAAATGGCGTAATAACTATCTCTCGCATTCCAGTCCTTAACTCACAGCCTGTAACGGGTAGCCGCGATTAGGGCGCGTGCATGTGCCAAAGGAACGATATTCTTAGCCCATGGTAGAATTTACATGCCAGTTATCCTGCCTTGAAGTAGTAGTGTGCAAACATTACTGTGTTTCATTCTGAAGGGATAGCTTGTATAATTAGACGGCATACGAAACTTAAGAACTGTTGTCCAAGGGTGATGAATGGAGTGTGGGACACACGGCATTTGTCATGGGAAGACGTTTCTCTTACCACGTGGTGTGAACGATTTGCACGTCTCATCCCTTTCTATCACAAAAAAACCCGTAGCATGACAGCGTAACTGCGCGTTTTTTCTCATTAAAGATCAGATATTACAAAAATACACAACAACTATTGCAAAGTTTTTAATAAATATCTCTTCAAATAGTAATTTCGTGATACTTATTTCTTTTTTTAATTTAGACCTAGTATGAGATAGGCGAGTGACCTGAGTTCGATTACCGGTAACGGCAACTCTAAAATTATTCTACAATTTTAAGTGCTGATTTACCACGTGCTCAGTAGTGAAGAACAACGTCGTGTGGAAACTTGCATGTTCGAGGAATAAAAATATTTCGATGACATGAAAAGTCCGCCAACCCGCTTTGGCGGTGTCGGTTTAGGGTGTCCCGAATTCCCGGCTCAAAAACCCTCTCATAAATTAGAGGATACCTATTCTCGGCAGTGGGACATTAATAGTCTGTTACTTTACTCTTTTTATGAGAACTTTTGTACATTTTTATGTAAGCTAATTAGAAACTCATAAAGTTTATTATAACAATTTACAATTTGCAGTATTTTATAATTTTAGTTTTTTTTTATATTATATTTTATAAAAGCGATGTTTATATATTTATATAGCTCATAGAGAGGATGGATGAAAGAAGATTGACGAAACAGATTTATGAGGCAAGTTGAATGGGCAAGTTGGTAAGGCAAACGTATCACGATCAGATCGATGTCGTTTTAAGGAACCACGTCAAAGGTACCCGCAACCGACGAGCTTGTATGAAAACACTAATGAAAGTGGAAAACAGCGAAAGATTTGTGTCAAGATCGTAGCAAGTGGAAATAGGTGATATCTGCCTATCCCTATGGGAAGGAGGCGTGACTATATGCACGTATGTATAGTTCATCGCACGTTCGCCTAATGATAATTTCCACGCCTTCCCATAACAGCAGCAGTGAAGAACTAATCAAATGAGTTTGGGATGGGCATTCAAAAAATCTTGTTATTTTACTTATTATTTTATTTGTAGTAAATATTTATGTAAACCTATTTACTGAACTATCATATAAATATTGATATCACTCAACATTTCGGTAAGTCTTATCATCGTTTATTTTCCTTATTATCATGTGTAAATACATTCATATGTGACTTTTTTTATTGCATAAAGTGATGAAACGAGCAAAACGTTCACCTGATGGTAAGTGCAACGTCTGCCCATAACAAATGCTGTGTCACCCAGAAAATTTCTGTGTGACACTACACTGTGCCCATCACCCTGAGACATAGGTTCTTAAGTCTCATATGCCCAGTGATTACGCTAGCTCAGTGTCCTTTAAACCGAAACACAGTAATGTTTGCACACTACTGCTTCACGGTAGAATAACTGGCCCTCGGGTGGTACCTACCTAGACGGACTCCTGCATAGGAATCCTACCACCAGTAAAGATACCTATACCTTCACATCTTATTTGAGTTTTGATTTTGTATGAGTGTGTGATTGAATCTTGTTCCTGATCTCACTGACACAAATAATCCTCATATATCGTCACTATTATTGCCTTCTTCGTAGAACGACAAAGCGCGAGCCCAGAATCAACTACATTCATTGACTAACCACATACTTAAGTTATGTCGTCTCCCTATCACTGTATCCGATTTCGATTAAGAAATGAGTTCTTTTTCTTTTATATTAATGGTATTCCCGTTATTACGAATTCTGCCAAGAACATTCAGTAATGGCAGTGACACAGATATTCCACAGAGGTTAAAAAAAATTGACAAGGATAAAAAAACTTAATGTATCTTCAAAAATAATTGGCTAGACTCTAGACAAATTCCCAACGACAACGGGCTGTATCGCCAAGGTAGCGCTGGAGCCTTTTATATCTACTTCAATATTTTTAAAAGATAAATAACGGTGCAGATAATAAAGATCAATACTTTAATATTTCATAAAAATAACTATTATAGACTTTAGAGGATGCTAGAGGGAAATTTGGATTTTTGTGTGAAGTGGCCTTTGGTGGTCCAGAAAAGTGAAAAATGATTTAGTATTTTATAACCGGTTTTTCTTTCTTTTACAGACAGTTCATTATATAGTGGATATGCATTTAAAACGGTTAACAATCATTTGAACTTAAACCTTATTGTGGGGCTACGGAATTATGGCAAATCTTCTGTGTCATTGAAAATGTTCTGCTGGCGTAAAAACAGTAAGAAATTCTTTTAGTACGGGATATTAAAAAAGATGAATATGTCTTTATTAATATGAAAGCTTTATAACAAGAAGACGTTTCCATGATAGATAGGTAATTTCTCCTTTGATCGCTTCCTTGACAGAATAGAATAGAATAATTTTTATTTAATATATATAGATTATTTACATAATACCCATAGAACGTAACTACACTAGTTCGCAAAGAAGTACCTCTGTCCTGGGAAGAACCAAGAAACCCAGCGGGATTTTTTCAGTCATTTCAAAATTAATGTACAATTACAGCAGTATTATAAATATGTAGAAATACCTTAGCAGCGATCACTTCATTCCCCCTAGTTATCATCATCCATCTATTCCTTAATATTATAATAAGCCTTCTTAAAAAAAATTGTTTAATAAATAGTTAACTACAAGACACAAGTTTGCGCGTTTACCGCAAAAAAGAAACCCTTCGTCGTATCACCTCATTTCGAGAGCACTCCCCTTGTTGCCTCAGCCAGTATCGGAATCCTTGGCGTCGACATATCGAGCAACGTTCAATTTCGCGGTCACTTGGAAGGGAAGGCCAAATTGGCCTCCAAGAAGCTTGGCGTGCTCAGTTATAAGGCGCAGGTTCGGCCGCACATGGAGTACTGTTCTCATTTCTGGGCGGGGGCACCCCAGTGTCAGCTCCTTCCATTTGACCGCATTCAGCGAAGAGCGGCTCGAATTGTCGACGACCATGTCCTATCTGATCGGCTTGATCCCCTGGCTTTGCGAAGAGATGTTGCATCTCTTTGCATTTTTTACAAGATCTACCATGAGGAGTGTTCCGAGGAATTCGTTCGGATTAATTCCAGCCGCTGAATTTCACCATCGCACCTTACGGCATAACCTCAAATTCCATCGTCACCACCTTGATGGTTGGCATTCCACTACAGTGCGTTTTTCGCGGAATTTTCTGCCACGCACTTGCACTTTATGGAATGTTCTGCCGTCAGCGGTTTTTCCGGACCGATACGACTTAGGGACCTTCAAGAAAAGAGCCTATTCCTTTCTCAAAGGCCGGCAACGCATCTGCTATTCCTCTGGTATTGTAGATGTTCATGGGCGGCGGTGATCACTTACCATCACGTGAGCCACCTGCTCGTTTGCCTCCTATTCTATATAAAAAAAAAAAAGTTTGAACTTTTTGATCGAAAGACTTTGTGCACTTTCACAAGCAAGGAAAATGATTACCTGTAGCGCCTTAATTCTAATTGGGAAAGTTTCAGTATAAAGCCATTTTAACCGTCTAACAAGTAATTACGACGAAGTCCGTGATTGTTTCGTATTGTATGTTGAATAATTTAATCTAAATCCAAAATTGAATTATTTGTTCATGCTATTGACATGAAATAACCATAGAATACGGATAATAACTCTAGTACTAACTTTGTTTTATCGAATTTGTTCACAAAGAATTTGGATTCTTTCAGATCAAATTTACACTTCCAATTACAATTTTACAACTTATCACCTCTTGTTTATGTGCACATCATTATTATGGTTTACATCTACTTCTTCTTCTTAGCTATAATCCCGGCTATAGCCAGGGTCATCTTTCCGGAATAGTCTGCTCTATTTTGTCCGATCTTGAGCATCCTCCTCATTAATTTTGTTGGAAGTCATGTCGTTTTTTACGACAGCTAGCCTACCAACGCAGTGTAGGCCTACCACGCGGCCGCGAACCCGGTACATTAAAGGCCAGAAACATTCCCTACGTCTTCCTGTGGTCTGCGGCGTACCTGCCCGTACCAACTTAAACGGCTTTCCTGCAGCTTATCAGAAATGTCACGTATAGTGTAGGTTGCCGCGGTTGTAGGCGTTACGTAATTTTAGCAACTTTTTGAAAATTTTCACGCCGAAATGTATAGCGTAATAAACAAATGTTGCAATAACTCTCGGGGGCACCTTACTGGCGAACCTTGACCGTTACTTTCAATTGCCTGTCAGAATGATCATACCGCTCTATTGCACTGTTAAAACACGTTTGACTCCCATTTAGCTTTAAAAAAATATATCAAAGGGGAGCCGTTAATGCATCGCGCGAGCAATCTCTAAATCGAGGGGTGCATAATTTATCATCTGGAGGCCACTACCTTCTATCTAACGCTATTTTTATTACATCACACGTTCCTGTGAAGAATGAATTTCAAATGGTGTCGGAAGTTTGTGTTGGGGGAATAAATCCGGTTCCGGTACTACGGTGAAATGGCACTCGCTTTTATCACTCGATTTTAGAATCATAAATCGAGTGAATTTCGCTAGTTCATATAACTTCGAATATTTTATTTATGTGAATTTGTAAAACAAAATATTTTTTTTTATTTCATAAAAGTGACGGAACGAGAAAAACGTTCACCTGATGGTAAGTGAAACGCCTGCCCACAACAAATGCTGTGTCACCGAGAAAATTACCGCATTGTGCCCGTCCCCTGAGACAGCAGTTCTCAAGTCTCATATGCCCAGCGATTACTCTAGCTCTCAGTGCCCTTCAAACCGAAACTCAGCAATGCTTGCACACTACTGCTTCAAGGTAGGTAGGGTAGCTTTTGACTTTATTAGCTACTTTTACACGAAAGTAGTGTGTTATTAATAACTTTTATGTAATTTATAAAATAATAATTATTTTTCTGATTGTGGAAGAGGCTTAACAGATTCTACTACCCCATCTCATCCCGTGGGTGTCGCAAAAGTCGACAGAAACCAGGAGATGGGCAGCAGCATCTTCCTGGAACATCTGAATAAATAAACTGTGGTTGCCAAACCGTCTGCTAAGCGCGGCAACTAAGGCAAAATCCGCCCAAAATGAGTGCTACTAACTTTTGTGGCGATCTATGAGGGAGGCCTATGTTCAGCAGTGGACTAGTAATAGCCTGAAATGATGATGATGATGATCCACAGATATTGGTTCTGAGTTTGGGCATCTGTTCTAATGGTGTTCATGTTGATAAATTCTAGTGTATAACGTTCCAACGAATTTTAATATATTTTTTTTTTACATTCCGTAAATGTTTACTACTACTGGTAAGCAGTCATAATCACCCACACCAGTCTACTGCTGAACATAGGCCTCCCCCTACAGATTAGAGGCCTATGTTCAGCAGTGGACTAGTAATAGGCTGAAACGATGATGATGATGATGATGAAATACTTTATATTGTTCATGAGGTGGTAAATATCAGTGAAATTGCAAGAAATAATAAGTATCTCGCATATGGGGCTGTCAGGCCGACTGTTCCCGGCTCCAACATCTTCTCAGAAATAAGAGGTGGCCTGTGCTCAGCAGTGGGACATTTATAGGACATTTATGTGTTACAGTTGTTACAGACTGGTTTCAAAATATATTTCGTTCTGAAAACATTTAAGTATATTTTTAATTTAGGCCTATGTATGGAATTAAATAACAAAATTTAACGCGATAAAATCCGTAAAATTAGTTTCATTTAAATAGTTATTATTATTTAATAAATTAAGGAATAATACATATTTTGACTTTATCCTCTAGAGAAATTGTGCATTTCTCGTAGTCTCGTGGTAGGGTCCAGGCGTGTTTGACGGTTTAAGAATTTTGAAAGAAATACACCTACAGTTTGAATCGACTTGAAGTATGATTTATACTCAGTTTGAATGATCACTGTAGAAATGAAATTTTAGGAGAGGGAATTTAGAATGGGGAAATTTAAACATACTTTAATAATATTTAAATTCGTTCGAATTTGGTCCACATAATACACCACTCCATCTTATCCCGTGGGCGTCGTAAAAGTCGACAGAGGGAAAATTAAAACCAGGAGATGGGCAGCAGCATCTTCCTGGAATATCTCAATATATAAACTGCGGTTGCCAACCCGCCTGCCAAGCGTGGCAACTATGGCAAAATCCCCTGAAATGTGAGCTACAAACTTTTGTGGCGATCTATGAGGGAGGCCTATGTTCAGCAGTGGACTAGTAATAGCCTGAAATGATGATGATGATGATCCACAGATATTGGTTCTGAGTTTGGGCATCTGTTAACGTTCCAACGAATTTTAATATATATTTTTTTTTACATTCCGTAAATGTTTACTACTACTGGTAAGCAGTCATAATCACCCACACCAGTCTACTGCTGAACATAGGCCTCCCCCGTATAGATTGTCACAAAAGACGATCCTGAGCTAACTGTATCCTTCAACTTGACGCAAAACCGTGCAGAATGCTTCTAGTGGAGAGTCAGAGGCATTCGTACCGGCAAATGCAGTTATACTGCATTTGCCGCTACGAATGCCTCTCGGGAACGAAAATCTGTCTTCCCTACGATTATCGGTACTAGTCTATATGGGTGGCCCATTGCCACTTTAGCGTGTTAATCCTTAGGTCTATGTTGGTTACTCTAGATCTGTTTCGTATATCATCGGATCAGTACCGCGTATAAATTTAACTCAGACAAATATTAGCTACGAACGTGCTGAGAGCTTTGGTTCAAAAGTCTTTAAAACTACTTTAAGCCTATCAGTATGTCACAACCGTGTGGCTTAGTGGTTCGCGTGCCTGCTTGTTAAGTGTGGGGTTCCAATTAAATCTTAGTCGAAGTCAGTACTAATACAACACAAAAGTCATCGAGTTTCAGTTGTATGTTTTGTGATTGCCCAGTGTCTTTGACACTGTATGTGATCCCTACTCTGTTGTTATCGCATAAGAGTTACATTGTGAGCGAGAAGGCGCAGATAAGTGACAGCCGAACATCATGTGTTGCATTATATAACATCCTGTGCATATAAAAACTTTTGGCTCTTAAGCAGGAGTTCATTCATCATTAAGTTCTTCTGAACTTCTCTTCTTTCTTCTCATTAACTCAGCATTCTACTTGCTCTTGCATGTTACTAAAGTTTACTTATGTGTTACAAGAGCTCGCACCAGGTGCATTTGGAAAAAAAACTTGGTATATTCCCTTGTACATAATGTACAGGGTAATGTTTCGTGTTAGTTATTTTTAGTAAAGGATATCTAAAAGAATTTCGAATAGTCTCAAACATATTTCTACCTTTTCTATTTTGTGAAAAATTATTTAGTAAATCTTTAAATAAAATTTCGATCCGTTTGTTCAAAATATCCTTTAGCCGCAGCCATTAAAACCTCGCTTATAGAACTGACAACCGATACAATGATATCGGAAGAAAATCAAATGACTGCGAATTGCAAAGTTGGGGACAGCTATCTTTGAAATTTTACTAATTTATAATATTCAATACTTCTTTTATGGCAGAAAATGTCGAGAAGAGCAAATCATTTTTATAATGGTAAGTGCAACGTCAGCTCACAAGTACTGTGTCACCCAGAATATTTCTGCATGACATCGCATTGCACTTGCCACCCTGAGATTTCTTTAGTTCTTCAGTCTCACATGCCCTGATTCGTCGTTCGTCGTTTCAGCCTATCAATAGTCCACTGCTGAACATAGGCCTCCCCCATAGATTGCTACAAAAGTTGAAGCTCTCGTTTTGGGGGATTTTGCCATAGTTGCCACGCTTGGTAGACGGGTTGGCACATGCCCTGATTGGGCATTAATTATAGTGTAGTAACCTTCAAACACTGTATTGTTTGCATTCTATTTGGCATAATAGTTGGTGCACTATAATATAACCTGCGCAGTTGATAACTTCCGACAGTATTCGGTAGTTGTCGCCGTGCTCGAAAATCGGCCAGGAGGATCTAAATCAATACCTAACTTGGCGGATTCCGTCATAAGAATCTTACCACCATTAGAAAATTACTGTCGCATTGTCGTCATCATCATTATTTCAGCCTATCACTGGTCCACTGCTAAACAAAGGCCGCCCCATAGATTGCCACAAAAGTTTGGAGTCTCATATTTAAGGGATTTTGACATAGTTACTACGCTTATCAGGCGGTTTGGCCACCGCAGTTTATCTATTCAGTTCCAGGAAGATGCTGTTGCCTGTCTCATCCTTTATTTTCCGTCTGTCGACTTTTGCGACACCCATGGGATAAGATGGGGTGGTAGACTCTCTTATGCCCCCACACTGTGAAATACTGTCTATAAAGTTCAAGATAGCTCAGTTTTTCTTTCAAAACACATCCAAAGCAATCCTGTTTAATCGTACCTCGAAATCAATAGAGCGTTTACGAGTACCTTTTGAATGTATAAGTACATCAGCGGTTTGCACCAACCGGATATAGACAGTGCGTGTTGCAGCGTTGGGGGAGCAAAAATTAATAAGAGGATACGCGATTTTAACGACTGCCAGACAAATTGACGCGGAACGATCATTTGTTATGTTCGAGCGCGACGGTATTATTCTGGTCGACGGGACGCTTGATTAGAAATAAATTATTTTATGGTAAAAACATGTAAAATATAATTTATATTTTTATTAATATTACGCCGATAAGTGTCCGGCAGAGTAGAATGGCGAGTCGAAGAGTTAATCTTTTCTACCGAGGTGTCGTAAGGGGCGACTAAGGTGTTGTCCGAAAAGCGTTTATCCGTGCAGAATAACACATATGCTACGCTGTCACAATATGGGGAGTAAGATTTTTTTTGACTCGTTCCTGTACTGTGTTAGTTACACACAGAACATTTTTGTATGACACCACACTGCGCCCATCACCCTGAAGCTTGAGTTCTTAAGTCTCATATGCCCAGTGATTACGCTAACTCTCAGTGCCCTTCAATCCCAAACACAGTAATGTTTGCACACTACTGTTTCACGGCAGAATAACTGGCCCTGGGGTGATACCTACCGAGACGGATTCTTGTATAGGAATCCTACCACCAGTAACACTCTACGGCAGGTAGCCGCCGAATCTTAGCCAGTAATTGGCTAAGATTCGGCGATAGCGGGGATAGCCGTCTATCTGTCGTAAAGTAAATAACACTTGTTATACCTGATTTTGAGGTGAAACACGTGTCTTGGTCTCGATTTCAGAGGTGTATATTAGATAGTAGTAGTATTATAGTGGTGGAGGGTATCCGGTAATGGTTCCCGGTGGCGGTGTTAATTTGCTTGACCACGCTACTGGGGGATGGCTAGCGTTGCTTTTTAAAAACTAGGTAATTCTATATTTTGCATGCGGATCTCAGCAAATTAACTAACTTCCCTTCATTATAATGGATTTCTATAACGCCTGATTCCATAACTTTATAGTACTTCTGTGTAATTATAGCCTTTTTTAAATTTCACTATAAAGATTACACAACCGGGATTATGTGTAAAATTAGGAGGTTGGAAATATAATATACACCAATACTAAGACATAAACTGCACTGTCCTTGAAAGGTTTCACTGAAATCACCTTGGTACATTTACGTGCAAGGAACTTATTTTATCAAAATCTCATATCGTAGCACGATCGTTCGCCTTTAGAGAATAATATCTTAGTTTAGAGCAGCTGGCCCCACCCTCGCCAGTATAAACTAGTGCCGACGTTCAAAACAATATTGTAGACTTCACATCTGCTCACTGACAAGAAAACAATTTAAAAACAGCTCCCTGAGGCCCTGGACCCTAGTTTATTAATAAACAAAGTAATTGACGAAACAGACGCGATTTCTGACAATTTCTTTACACTCCGATATTCTGGTGTTCCGCAGTGCTAGTTATTCTGCTTGTGCAACAATAGTGTGCAGTGTTTGCTAATAGTGTGTGTCGGTCTGAAGGGCGCTGAGGGCTGGTGTAATTACTAGGCATATGAGGCTTAAAAACTGATGTCGAAGAATGACGAGCGCTGTGTGGCGTCACATGGAAATGTTCTGGGTGACATAGCATTTGTTATAGGCAGACGTTGCACTTACGAAGAATGTTTTACACGTCTCGTCACTTTCTGCAGGACTCCTACCAGCTTAAGTAGTCACTTGCAGTATCTGTTATTCTTTCGTCAAACAGTTGCGTGCAAAAACGAATGTGTTTATGTTTTGAAGGTCACTGAAGCTAGTGTGACAGCAGGGCATGACGGTATGGCCATTTAATATTAAGACTTTTAGCTACGCACTACATTTGAGTTCCGTAATTGTTCGCGCAAATATAGAAAAACACCATTGCCTCGAATCCGTTGAAAAACCTGATTACAATCAGAGAATCGAATTCTGAGATGGATGACTTTAGACAAAATACGACCAGAATCGAAAATTAATGTGTTGCACAAATATTTCACTTTGGCTACAATTCGAACCGGTGCCCACAGTCCTATTGGTTTATTGTCATAGTTCGGTGAGTCAATAAACATATATGTCATGCAAGCGTTTTCATTTCAGATACTTTCAGTGTCGTCTACGACTGTCACTTGAAAGTCTAAGAGTCTTTTAAAGAAGCACACATTCAATCTATTAATAATAATTACAGCAGTGGATAGTCATTGACAGGCCGAAGGAAAATAGAGAGGCCGATAAAACTCTCACACAAAGCCTGCTGACAGTTCTCTCGCGGTACGACGCATCGCGCCCTTTGTGCCGTAATGACGTACGCGCTGTATCGTTCACCGCACTTATTAGTGTATCGCTGGGCGATAAAGTCACTGGATGTGGCTTTGTAAGTTAAAATTAAACAGACATTTTTTCCTATACCACTTTAGCTTCATCAACATCAGCCTTTTTATTTAATAAAGTGACGATACTAGGAAAACGTTCACTTGATGGTAAGTGCAACGTCATGGGCATAGCAAATAATGTGTCACCCAGAACGATTCTGTGTGACTCCACTGCACCCTGAGACATTTAAGTTCTTAAATCTCACACGCCTAGTGATTACGCTAGCTCTCAGTGCCCTTCAAACCGAAACACAGTAATGTTTGCACACTACTGCTTCACGGCAGAATAACTGGGCCCGGCCTGGTGGTACCCACCTAGATTCCTGCATAGGTATCCTACCACCTAGATTCCTGCATAGGTATCCTACCACCTAGATTCCTGCATAGGTATCCTACCACCTCGAAGTAGTTTACAGGTTTAGGTAGGTTTTCTCCCATGTTGGATTGTATATATTTTTAGATGTTCCAGGAAGACGCTGCTGCTCATCTACTGGTTTTCTTTTTCCCTCTTCTCCCTTTCCTCCCGTGGGTGTCTTAAAAGTCGACTTTTACGACACCCACGGGATGAGATGGGTGGTATATTCTCATAGCTCGCCACCACACGGCACTTAATAAATTTAAAATATTCCATTCCGTTCATACAGTTCAAGCTAATAAAAGCGTGTAATTAATAAAAATAAAGGTTAAAATGAAATCGCATAAAAAATAAAAATAGATATCCTTCCAGTAGCTGTATTTCCGCGATGTACAATCACCTAGACAAATTCACCCTCCGCATTGTCGCTTTGATCTCAAACGCGATGTTTTGGTTTTCGCCAGCACCGGTACGGGTGTTACCATAATATCGATGTCGGTTTCAGTTCGAGTCCTCTTCACATGTTACATTTTTTTCACACCTTCCTGCTTCATATGTTGCCCTGGTGCTTAGACTTGGTTTATGAAATATTCAATGGGGTTTTCTTTTGTTAGTGTCTGTATCACATACCGTTTTTGTTAAATTCATAAACGACGTGAACACGAGCCATACAATAATTTTGCTAGACTTGTAACGGTTTCCGTTTTATGTTTCAGCTTATACGGCGGTAGATCTTTTCGCTATTTACTCGATTTAACTTTCTATTTCATTTGTAGCTTCTTTACTGTTAAAAAGTCACTTTGTTTCAAAACTCGTTCTTTATGGAATTTGAACAATTTCAAGATTAATTCATTGTATCGTAGTTGTTGTTAACTAAGCCCAGTGTTCAACGTACACGACCAAAGAATCATTGATTTTGATTTTCTGTACGAATCGATGTATCTGTGCTCGCTTTAAATTTCCTTAACCTGGGTTCGATTCCCGGTGCCGATACTACTAAAATTATTAAATCGCTATTTTAAGTGCTGATTTACCACGTGCTCGGCGGCGAAGGAAAACTTCGTAAGAAAACCGGCATGTCTGAGAAATAAAAAAATATTTAGAGGACATGTGAAATCCGCCTACCCGCAGTGGAGCAGCGTGCTGTCTCTCCCCGGCTCTCTCTCTCTCTCAGGAATGCGAGGAGGCCCGTGCTCAGATGTGGGACATTAACAGGCTTTACTTTATAGGTATTGGAGGACAAAGACGAGAATGCCTCTGTGTTTGCGTTAATACTTCTTCGATATCAGCATGTGAATAGTTCACAGCCCTACATAAGCATCTTCCTAGAAGGTAGGATTAGTCGTAATAACCACGCTTGGCAGACGGTTTGGTGATCGGAGTACCTGACGCCTTGCACCTTACACAGCACCTTAGGCGCTGCTACCGGACATTGGTCTGCGTATTTTCGGTATTGCAATTTTTGAAATGGTTATACACCCAGCCCACACTGCCGTGTGGTAGCGGCTTAAGAGAATCTACCACCCCATCACATCCCGTGGGTGTCGTAAAAGCCGACAGAGGGAAATTGAAACCAGTAGATGGGCAGCAGCATCTACCTGGAACATCTGATTAAATAAACTGCGGTTGCCAACCCGCCTGCCAAGCGTGGCAACTATGGCAAAATCCCTCCAATAAGAGAGCTACAAACTTTTGTGGCTATCTATGGGGAAGGCCTATGTTCAGCAGTGGACTTGTGATAGGCTGAAACGACGATACACCCAGTAGGCTAGTCGAAATAGGAGACTTCACCACATTTGCTTACAGTACTATTATATATACTGCGCAGACAACTGCGATGGTGATCTTCCAAGTTAACCGAATGATTATGCCGTTATAGAAATTTGAAAGGAAGCCATTATCATCAACACCAATTGCTCTGTATTAAACTTGTGATTGTTTGTAAAAACCTTTATGAGATTTGTACATTATTATTTAAAAAAGTAAATTATATTAGACTTAATAACTGATGTTTCAGGGTGACGAGCGCAATGACCTGCCAAACTAAAACGTTCTGGTTGACACAGCAATTGTTATGGGCTCATATTGCAGTTCCCATGAGGTGAACAATTTGTTCGTCTCGTAACTTCCTTGTATAAAAATTACAATTACAAACTTATGTGGCGACGTGGACGCCACCCGTCACGTCTCTTTTCTCGCGTGGGCGAATAGTTGGTTATGTCTGTGGCCTCTGCCTACCCCTTATATGGGGAAAATGCATGACTGTAGGTAATTATCCGTCGCAGATGAAGATACGTTTGAGGAGGCGAACTCTGTCATATTTAGACAAGCGTAGGCTGCACTCTGGCTAGATAGAGAACTGAAATAAGTTAAGGCGATGTTAAGTGAACTCGAATCAGTTAAGTTGAAGATCGAATGGGTATTAGGATAGGACTGGAAGGAGAAGCTTCGTCCCTGGACGCCACCACTCACAGAGAGTCTGCGACCTTAGTTCCTGGAGGAGGTGGTGGCCGCTTTATTCTCTGGGCGAGTAGTGTCATCGCCGCCGGCTGTGACACCTCTAGATCAACAGGTAGAGGGTGCAGAAGTGCCACAAGTGTCGCAGGTAGAGCTCAGCGCAGCCATCCGGAGGCTCCGAGCTAAGAACAAAGCTCCGGGGCCAGATGGCATTCCTGGACGTGCCTGGACCATACTTCTAGAGGTGTTAGGGGATCGTCTCCACAGGCTGTTTGCAGCCTGTCTGAAGACAGGTCAGTTTCCTTCACAGTGGAAGACGGGCCGGCTAATCCTACTGAAGAAGAAATGGCGCCAAGCTGAATCTCCGTCTGCCTACCGCCCAATAGTGTTGCTCGATGAGGTGGACAAGCTCTTTGAGCGAGTCATTGCTAACCGCCTCATCGGGCATCTCGGAGAGGTAGGTCCCAACTTATCGGACCAACAGTTCAGCTTCCGGGTGGGTCGTTTGACAATTGACGCTATCCTTCGCAGCAAGGCCCAATCGGAAGAGGCGGTGGCACAGGGAGGCATGATGTTTTTTAACTTTCAACACCGTACCCTGGACGTGCATCGAGGTTCACAAAGTGCCTCAATATCTCAGCCGAATTATTGAGGACTACCTCTCTGAGAGGCACATTTCGTACCCCGGGCGGGAAGGCCGACGGTTAAGTAGGTAAATGTCGTGCGGTGTTCCACAAGTTTCGGTTCTTGTCCGCTCTTGTGGAACATTGGCTACGACTGCATTTAACACCGTACCCTGGACGTGCATCAAGGAGGCACTTCAGTTTCACAAAGTGCCTCAATATCTCAGCCGAATTATTGAGGACTACCTCTCCGAGAGGCACATTTTGTACCCCGGGCGGGAAAACCGGCGGTTAAGTAGGTAAATGTCGTGCGGTGTTCCACAAGTTTCGGTTCTTGGCCGCTCTTGTGGAACATTGGCAACGACTGCATATTGCGCGGCCATATTCCCCCGGGCGCTAGTTTGATCTATGCAGATGAGACACTTGTCACTGCCCGGGGAAACACAAACGAGGAGGCTGCTCGTCTTGTAGCTGTTGCTGAGGCACAGGTTGTCCGGTAGGATACGGAGACTGGAACTAGAGGTGGCGCTCAATAAATCCGAGGCCATTTCATTCCACAAGCCTCGGAGAGCGCCGCCACAGGGGCCACAAATCGTTGTCAGTGATATCCGAATTGAGGTGGGGAACTGCATGAGGTATCTCGGTCTCATCCTTGATAGCCGCTGGAACTTTCACGAGCATTTCACGCGTCTGACCCCGCGGTTAATGGGAACTGCCGCTGCGTTAAAACGGCTAACCAACCTCGGGGGTGCGGACTCGAGTACACGCCGCCTGTATTTGGGGGTGGTGCGGTCTATGGCCCTTTATGGGGCTCCCGTTTGGTCGCGGGCCCTGACGCAGAGAACCATTGCTCTTCTGAGAAGACCTCAGAGAGTGATGGCCGTCGGGGTCATACGAGAATATCGCACCATCTCCCACGTGGCAGCGTGCGTACTGGCGGAATTTCCTCCTTGGGATTTGGAGGCGGAGTTCTTAGCATCTATGTGTCGGTGGCGCTCGGAATTCCGACTTCAAGGGTACTATCCACCTCCAAGAGTGTTAGAAATGCGAAGGTTCCACTCTCGGCAGTCTATGCTGGGAAAGCGACTGACCCATCCTAGGACAGGCAGCAGGACTGTCTAGGCTGTTCGTCATGAATTTCCCCACGAAAAAAAAGGACTGAATAAGTTGAGAGAGACAGGAGGAATGTTTTGCTGGTCTCATCACTTTCTCCAATATATATATTATATAATATATTATAAATTCCGTAGCAGATAATAGTACTGTATCGATTAATCACTTTAACCTTATATCATACAATGAAAAATCTATTTATAAAAATGAAAATGCTTAAGAGAATCTCTTACGTCCTGGAACATCTGAATAAATAAACTGCGGATGCCAACCCGCTTGCTTACTTTGGTAACTAATAGCAAAATCCCCCAAAATGAGAGCTACATACTTTTGTCGCAATCTATGGGAAGTCCTATGTTCAGTAGCGGACTAGTGATAGGCTGAAATGATGATGATGATGAAGAATTATGTACATTTGTAGCGTATAATAAATAATATTAAGCAATTTGCTTAGATGTAGTTTAGACATCTGTGGCTTGACCACGTTCATTGTTACTTTACAGTGTGCAAATTCTTGGACTCGTGAATATTATATAAACTATTAATTATGTTGTAAATAAATATTTTTATTATAATTAGTTTGCGAAACGAGAATAAGTGTTATCGTTACAACACATTATAAATTTGATAGGTTAGGCAAGTATAAATTACAACAATCGACAACAATCGCAAATATTTAATTACCAGCGAGTAAACTATTGTACGGACAGCCTATATTTATTCAGAATTACACCATTACATGCAATGCTATCACTTTACTGCTCGTGTGAATGTAATGGGGAGTAAGAATTTTTTGACTACTAACGGCGACAAAGTTGCGAAAAGTGGGCTACGTGAGAGACCTCTGCCTACCCCTTATATGAAAAAAGGCGTGTGACTGTATGTATGTATATAAATTACTAGCTGGAGCGCGTAACTACGTCCGCGTGGATTTCGGTTTTTTAAAAATACCGTGGAAACTCTTTAATTTTCTGGAATAAAATGTATTCTATATCCGTCTCCAGGATGTAAGCTATCTCTGTGCTGAATTCAGCACAGAGATCGACTCAACCGCTGAACCGATCTTGATGAAATTTCATCAAGATCGGTTCAGCGGTTGAGTCGTGAAATGGTACCAAACAGATAGAGGTACAGAGAGAGTTACTTTCGCATTTGCGAGTATAATATTAGGATAGATTTAATAATCTTTTTCCATAAAAAAAAAAGGATTTCCATTTTTACGTTATAAACAATCTCTATGTCTTCAACTTGATGCGGATATGAGATAAAAATCCAACAATCGAGTTTAGTTCGTCTTTACGTTTCTATATAGATCACATCACCATAGAGACCTCTTAATAACTCGTGTAAAACGTCGCAAACCGCCCCTATCCGCGGAGATGAGCGCGGACGGATTTTTATTTGATTTTGCATCCAATTTGCCCGCGCGCCAGAAGCGACGCGGCCATGCGAAATGATGCGAATTACGTTGAATAGTTGCAAAAGTATCGTTATTTATTCGGTGAAAATATTTAAGTACATAAATATTGACGACCGCGTGTCCTACTGGTCAGAGTACCTGGCTCCTACGAAGCGGGTCCTGGGTTGGAACCTCTGGGAATACTACCACAAAACATAGGCCAGAGATATCTGCAACTACCAACCCCCTCGTATACTTGGTCAGGTTTTTGATCCTTGAATAAATTTAGTAGTATTGGACCCTCCTTACTGTCACTAAAACCAAAGCATGCACTCCTTAAAACTAAGCCGTACTAAAAATAGGTTAAAGTAGATTAAAAAAGGATTCCATGTGCTTATTTTCCTCGTTATCTCTTGAAGGAAAGTCTTCATTTATATCTAAGAAAAAAAAATTCGACGACGTGTATAGTCTGCCAAGAGCAACGTAACAGTAACATCTAAAACCATTTTAAAACGAGAGAAAGGATGTGCCTAGCAGTGGTACATTTATAAGGGGCTTTTGACTAAATACATACATACGTAGAGTCACACCTCTTACCCATTGGGGCAGGCAGAGACCACATCTTATCACATCCTGACACACATCTTTAGCTTCTTCTATTTTCATTAGTTTATTTATACAAGTTCGTTGGTTTGGTACTTTAGACGTGGCGTTTCCTTAACCATTCCTTGACTTCGATCTGAATGTGATACGTTCTCCTACGTCGACCTATACCGGCTTTTCCTGTTCACACTCGTCCCGTAAATCTGTTTCGTCAATCTTGTTTCATCCATCCTCTCTACTTGTCTTTTACTAAATACGGAAAGGTTATTTTTTTATTATCACCAAACATCTATTAAAAAACCAATGTCAAGAGTAAATAAGCCTTAATCGGGTATTTATTATCCTCGATGGATTTCTTCAAACCTGTTATTTTATTTGATAAAGTGACGAGATGAGCAAAACGTTACCTGCTGTGTTACTCAGATTAATTCTGTGTACGTGTGTGACGGTCGCAATGTTGTAGACATTCCGTGCGCCCGTCACCCTGAGACATAAGTTATCATACGTCCAATGATTACACTAGCTCTCAGTGCCCTTCAGGCCGAAACACAGTCTACTGCTTCACGACGGAATAACTGGCCCTGGGATGGTACCTACCTAGACGGACTTCTGCATAGGAATCCTACCACCAGTTTGTTAACAAACCAAAAATTGATAATCGCTATGAGACATCCAAAATGGGCACACAAAAAGTGCTTAAGCGTGGTATAAAGTTCCGAGGTAAAACCGCGTCTACATTATGGATAGAGCGAGCGTGGATTAATTGGCGCCTCCGAAATACCGGGCGCGACACGTTTCCAATTTTGCCGTAATCCCACGGAGCCTGCTTTTGACGCCGTCCTTCACCGGTGCCCTAACACAACATGAGAAGTGCGGTTTCAATGGACTTTGTTTATGTTAGGATAATGGTCTATGTACACAATAGTGACCATTAAATACCTTTTGAGAGTGTTATTTTTTTGTTTGACATAAAAATAAATAAATTTTATTTAAAAAATTCTTCCCACGTTTTCTTCTATTTCGTGGGTGCGTTAATAGATATAAGTTGCACGTGTAAAACACTCACAAATATGTAGTTCATACAAATATTTGTTCCGTGCTTAATTCCAACCTGCGACCTGTAGCGCAAAAGCCAATCGCTTAGTCGCTGCACCAGTCATATTTTTTGAACTTTGTGCTTGAGGGATGTTTGTGATAGGATTGAAGGCAATATACAACAATATTTAGATTTTTTACATGTTTCTATTCTTTGCGTGCTTTGAGCATGACTTAAAAATGGCAGTGCCCATTTTAAGAAAATTATCTTATTTTATGGCTTATGGCTTAGTTAAAAAAAATAGCCAAGTTTTTTAGAGCTAGAGTACTCTGTACCATGCTATCCCATATAAAGCCAGGATCATGATTTTCTGATTATCTGTTCATTTTCATTTCGCTTTTTTTATCTCGAGAATAAAAAGTACAAGCGCTGCGTGGTCCGGGTTCAAAAATGTTTTTAACCAAGAACACGTCAGAATAAAAACGAAACAATGGACAGATAACTAAAAAAGCAATAAAACAAGAAAATTAATAAAAACAACAAAAGCAACAATGGAATAACAAGAATTTTCTGGAAACAGCACTCATGTCAACAAGTTGGTCGATAATAAAGTTGTCGTATATAACCTGACCGATGACAAAACGTCACATTACAATGAAAAACTAACTGTGCTTTATATTTTTACAGTATTTAAATGTGTGAATCACATCTTTATTCATCGTTTATTTAACTCTGTCTCACGGCTCCGTGAATAGACTATAGAGTAAAATATGATACAAAAACAATCTCTCACGACCGAATAGCCAAATGAAATGGTCTGTATTTGTGACAGTTTAGCTCGTCAAACCCAATCTTTATTGAGCCTATAATTCATATTATTTTCAAGGCCTTTAACAGCACACACACCCACATAATTATGGACACCCACGCATACCCACACACAAACACACACCACACAGCCTCGTGTATATGTTTTTCCCTCTTTTTCTTCTTTTCATTATTATAGCCGTGTGGTGGCAGCTCGTTAAAAGAATACTACCACTCCATCTCATCCAATGGATCTCGTAAAAGGCGAGTAAGGAACTGCACTGTGCACTCAACAGCGCGTGGTGGCGATGGGCACACCGCCTATCACACCAAGTGCATTATATTGTTTTGGTGAAACGTGGATTGTGACAGTCATCTGCTTTTGCAGTGAGTGCCCAGTCTCTGACTACCCCTTATGGGACACAGTCGTGATCTTATGTATTTATGTATGTTTATTATTATTAGTATATTTTTATTAATTTCCATTGGCATAATCTGTTGATAAATGTGAAGACACTGTACTCCTGACATACAGGTTACCTTTTTTTTGGAGTCATGGTTATTAGTTAAAACTGAAATGACAAAATAAGATTTATTATTAGTATTATACAATATACAGACATACATATAGTTACGCCATTTTTCCTTACAAGGGATAGGCAGAGTCTATACTTACCACTTACTATACTTATAACAATAATAATAGGGATCTTCAGCAAATTAATTTTGTTTCTCTCCTATTCTGTTAATTTAAATACCTGATTCTATTTACTATCCTGATTACTAATGCTTAATAATGTATAAAACAAATAAAAGAATAAAATTATTTGTTTTTACGACTCAATTTTTCCACGGCAGTGGAAGCGCACATCTCACCAATATTTTTTTTTTTTTTTTGAAAGTTTTTCATCTTTTTTCAAAACCTGTCTAAAAATACTTTACACGCTTATGTGCATTGAATGACATCCTTCACTTACATAAATGATGTCACCCCTAATTTTTTTTTGTAATATCACACCATTGTATAGCGGTTAGTAAAAAAATACACTCCCTCAAAATTAGATCTATATAGTGCCAATAGTCTCCAAGTACAATGGCTGTGACATACGGACAGACGAACAGTACACTATTACATGGGTTCAGTTTTTACTACGGAACTCTACCAGGATAAGCATAGCTCTTAAATCCATAATGATAAGACTTTTTAGTTGGTAACTGCAATGCATTAATATTACAATAAATCAAGAAGTTGGAATTATTTTTACACCCCATGTTCCACATCTCTCACGCTCTATGCCTTAGGATTAGCACACACGCGCAGACTGAGTGTCGACGCATTCGACTCGTATATTACTGCGGAAAGTGCACCTGAGCCGCAATTAAGTACCGTATTGTATAAAAAAGGGTGCGCAGATGGAGTTATATCTAAACGAAATACTGTTATTTAATAATGAAAGTGGATTTTGCCATAGAAACTGTTTATTCAAATGACTGAAATCAATAAAAACAATCTTGAAATACATAATATTAAATATATGCCTTAGCAAGTTCGATTTGCTTATCTATATATTAATACGTGAAGAGAAAACTTTGTACCCCATTTTGCGCGCACGAAGGAGTCTGAGATTTGGCATAGTTGAAGTTTGTTTAAAAAAAGAAAAAAAAGGACTTTCAATAAGTATTATGTAAATAATCTATATTGAATAAAAATTTATTCTTTTCTATTCTGTATGGAGAAGCCCGGGCACGGCAAAAAATATCGAGTATGTTTATTTTATAACATGTCTCTATCTCCAAAAGTGTCAGACTGAACGTCACTTTTTTATTAAGACTAATATCAGACTGAATATCATCTATACCATCCAAAAATCCGACTTTTCCGGTGGATTTTCCAAAAATTTTCTTTCATACAAATCGTGTCCTGACAATTACGAACACAACAAAAAATTTTGCCAAATAGGTCAAGCCGCTCTCAAGTGATGATATTTCATACATGCGGCAATTGATTTTTATTTATTATTTACAATTTATAATAAAGGTACGGAAGAAGAAGAATATGTGGTTACAAATACATTAAATTGAATAATATAAAATATGATTTACGTTCGTACTGACTACGTCAATCACATAATAGTCTGTCGTTTGTTTACATTCAAACTGCCAATGTCAAACACTTAATAGTCTTTGGTCAAATAATCGCACAGAGTAGATATTGTCGTCATAGAATTTTAAAATGTTCTTTTTAAAAAATTGGCAATCATCTAAAGCGTTCTAACTTAAAAAAAATATGAATTACGCTTGAATTTCGACCACAGGGCACTACCACTAGTTAGTATTAATTTATCAATTTATTTTACGTTTACGCAGGAATCCGTCTAGGTAGGTACCACCCCAGGGCCAGTTATTCTGCCGTGAAGCAGTAGTGTGCAAACATTGCGGTTTCGGTTTGAAGGGCACTGAGAGCATATAATCACTGAGCATATGAGATGTAGAACTTATGTCTCAAGGTGACGGGCTTACCATCACGTGAATGTATAGCTCGTCTTGTCACTTTATCATATAATTAAAAAAAACGTTTATAGGTTCTTTCATCCTCCAAGCGTCTCTCAAGTTGTTATGATTTGCCATAATAATCACGCTTGGCAGGCGGATTGGCAATCGCATTACAAGATATTTGGAACCTTAGTCGCTGCTGTTAGTCATCAGTTTGAATATGTTAGGGTTTGACATAAAGTCAGTCTGCCATCAGTCTGAGATTATGAGATTTTCTGGCCCTTTTTCGTATAAGACGTATGTCATGTCAGTCACGGAACGAAGTGAGGTGGCGATTTCTCTAATTCTGCCATCACACCGCAATTGTATATAATCATATTTAATCTAGATAACTTCTGATTTCTAACCAAAGTTTATAGCCTAAATACAATCTATTCCGTCTTCTTAAGCTTAGGTCCGTTACATATCTAGCAGAGATAATATAGTTATGAAGTGTATAGTATGTATGACCTATGTCGATGGATATAGATGTCACAAGAATGAAAGACTGTGCAGTCTGTGGGGGCGGCAAAACGCAGACTAAATTTCTACTGTCAGTTTTAATAAACTACCGTGTCTACGTTAATTACATAAAATATTTCAATAGGTCGTAACCAAATGCAAGAACTTTGATCTTCTAGAAAATAATTATTATAAAATGCACAAAGCACAAAGAGCTTCGATATTCAACAAACGAATGTTTGTTTGTGTGCGTGTACGGTCGGACAGTGACAGAGCGTGCGGCGCGCTCCGTGTGACAGGTGCGAGCGATTATGACTAGTCGGGGGAAAAATGTACCATGAATAACTTTCACAATGCGATTAACATTAATGTGGATACGCCTAAGTGATATTAACGAAACTAAACATACATACATACATAAGATCACGACTGTATCCCATAAGGGGTAGTCAAAAACTGGGCACTCACTGCAAAAACAAATGACTGCCACAATCCACGTTTCACCAAAACAATATAATGCACTTGGTGTGATAGGTGGTGAACCCATCGCCACCATGCGCTGTTGGGTGCACAGTGCAGTTTAATTCCTGACTCGCCTTTTACGAGATCCAATGGATGAGATGGAGTGGTAGTATTCTTTTAACGAGCCGCCACCACACGGCTACGAAACTAAACATCGATAAAATTCTTGCATGTACGTGTCAATGCCAAATTCACTCAGTTTTGGGATTTTAATGCAGCTGTACACTCCTTAGACGTTGATAACGATCGCACGGACTTTTAACAATTGATTCGTTAGTTGAAGCGTTAGTCGATATCAGTCGACTAAGATCGATTGTTATCGACTTATATCGACTAAACTGAACCATCGACTAATTCGATTAGTTTTAGTTATAATCGCCCATCGCTGCTGTGCGGTACCGTTATTTAAAAAAAAGATGGTGGATTTGATACTGTTTTACATAAGTTAACATATAAGTAATAATAAGTAAAAAGTAAAGATAAAAAGTTAAACAAAATAAAACGTTTGGTTTTAGTTTCTTTTTTTGGATTTGGAATTTTGTGCCATGTCCATATTAAGCCAACATTGATGGCCACGAAGTGAAAATAAAAAAATATGTGTTTTCATTACTGGTCGTTTCGTTTACACGCGGAGGCTTTTATTTACATCAAACCCGCCGTAAAAACGTTGGCGTGCGTCGACACAACGTCAGATTTGCGTACGACTGTCTATTTGACAGATACGTGCTGATATAATTGATAAAGGCACATGCCTTTTATTTTTGTTTTTATTATGTAAAGTGACGAGACTAGCAAAAAGTTTGGCACACGGAATTGAGCCCATCACCCTGATACATCAGTTCTTAAGTCTAATATGCCAGTGATTATACTAGCTCTCAGTGCCCTTCAGACCGAAACACAGTATTGTTTGCACACTACTGCTTACCCGGCAGTATAAATGGTCCTGGGGTTGTACCTATCTAGACAGATTCCTGCATAGGTATACGTACTCGATTAAGAATCATGATGCAGCTGTCGCCCTTCAGAACCAAGGTTATTATGGATGCCCTAGAAACAGGATGGTCGGCCTATTTATAAACGTATGACTGTAATATTCTCGAATGATATCCGACACTTGACAACCTCTTCGATACCCTCGATGTAAGTTATATGGAAATTGGGCACTATACTGCTTTACGATACTGGCCCGGGGTGGTACCTCCAATGATTTGAGTTTTTGTTCAAACGTTGGCTCCGGCTGGGAACCCATGAGCCGCGTCGTCAGGTTAAGTCAGGTACTTTTGTCACTGGTACAGGCGGTCCTATAAAAATAATAAAAAGATGTTTGTAGCCTATTCAGACTGAAACATTCATGTGGAAATCTCACAACAGAAGAGTAGCGTAATTGATTAAATTAATCAATTTGCATTTATTTTGTGGAATTTTGCCATCGTCCACATTCATATTTGCGTGAAGTTCAATCTCGAACGTTCGATTTCTGGTTGGCTTTTGCAAGAAACGAGCGGTCCAATGATCGGCACCGAATATTATTAGTTGTTCTATTTTTTTGCAGTAGTCTGTAAGTTAGTGAGACGCCAAGATGTGGAGCAATATTTCGGTACAATGTAGCTGGTAGAATTCCTTTACAGTCAATCCATGTGTGGGGGTGTTATTAGTGTAATAAACAGGGTAAGTTCATTTCATCATCATCATCATTTCAGCCTATGTAATAATATTTCAACAATGATAAATCTATGACATTATTGGTGCACTCCCAGGAAAATTAAAATCGGCATAATTTCGTTGCCACTGGTTTGCAAATAGAGAGTTCTCGTTACATACATACACACACAATGCGTGACATTAGTGAAATAATTAGGGTATCATATATCCTTGCAAAATTGAATCGAAAAACGGTTTGATTATTTCAGTGATATTTTTTCAATAAACACATGGACCCTTTTATACGAAGCTATCAACAGACCAATTATTCGGATAATCCGTCTGCCTCTTTAAAAGCAATTAATATTCCATTGATCTCCCCTGGAACCCGCTATGACCACCATGACGTTACCTATATGTGAACACCTGGGGCGAGGGATTACTTTCAAAATTAAACTCTTTCATCAGTATGTTTGAAAATATCGTCTATATGCATATTTGTAGACCAGTCAAAATAAAGCATTCAGAATAAACGTATGATTTTTTTTCACTTAAATGCAGCGTTATTAATATATTGTAATAGAATTAACTAGTAATAAATATTTTACTACTAATGGAAACGTAACAAAATCGCGTAAAAAACTTTCCTATAGGTATTTCAAAGTGGGATATATATAAAAACCTTTTTCCACGCGGACGAAGTCCCGGGCTTCAGCTAGTAACTATATAAGGTTTAGTGAGTAGTCGATAGATGTAGGTGGCTCAGGACCGTGTTTTGGCGCAATCTGTAATGTGGACTATGCTCAGCAGTGGATTTTGACGGGGTGAAATGATGATGATGATAAAATATGAAAAAAAATGATTTTTAATAAATATATAAATAAAAATCAAATTGCCGCATGTATGATCATCATTTAAGAACGGCTGATTTGGTTGGTTTTTTAATTGGTAATTGTGAGGACAAGGTTTGTATGAAAGAAAATGTTGAAAATCCACCGTAAATGCACCGGAAATTCTGATGGTACTTTTGTATTCAAATTTCAATAAAAAAGTGACATAATGATTTCTTATATTTACGCGAACACTACTCATTTAAATAAAACTAATTTTACGGATTTTATCGCGTTTAACTTTTACTATTAAATAATAATAATAGTAAAAATTAAACGCGATAAAATCCGTAAAATTAGTTTCATTTAAAAAAAGTGACGTTCAGCTTGAGAGTTTTGCTGTCACACATGTTCAGTACTTTTAATAAAAAACGTTTCCCAATTGTCCTGCATTTGCTATTCATGAAAAAGTGGCAATAAAATAAAGACCGCAAGAATAATCAATCTCAAACGCGTATCATCTCAAAATAGCCTACAGACAATAGAGGTAAGCGATTTCGTTTGTATTCGGGCAGTATTGTCCATCGCAGGAGGTCCAATGAGTGCAGTGTCCACAGAACCCTCCGTACAGTATTCAATAGACTAGGGGAGTTTGCTTTTCCCTTACTAAGCGGTTAAGATATTTGGGAATGATCATTATCTTTCCATTCTTGTGTAATACATTTCAAGGGCAGTCGTATAAATTGATTTTTTATTTAATGATTCCTTTTATTTACGCGAATACTACATATTTAAATAAAAGTATTTTTTACGTATTTTATGTTTTGATTTTACGTTTCGGGCGCTTTACAGCACTCATGGTCACGGGGCGACTGAGGTGACAGATGTAATGATGTCGTAGTAAACCCGGAGTACCTTCAGCTTTTAATAATAATTAAAAGCTGAAGGTACTCCGGGTCAACTATGACATCAGGCTTGCTGTAAAGCGCTCGAAACGTCGGGTTATAAATAGTTTAAATTAAACGCGAAAAAACCGGAAAAATTTGTTTTATTTAAATGATTTTTCATTTATTCATAAAATACGTTTACGCAGCACATTTTTATTATACCCATACTAATATTATAAATGCGAAATTACCTCTCTCCGTCCCTTTTTCTGTTTGTTACCTTTTAACGGATCAACTGATGAATCGATCTTGACAAAATTTGGCACAGTAATAGATTGTATCCTGAAGGTTAACATAGGATACATTTAATTAAAATCAAATAGTGTCTCATATAACCGAAACACAGTAATGTTTGCGCACTACTGCTTCAGTTCAGTTGTGTTTCGGTTAGAGGGCACTGAGAGCTAGCGTAATCATTGGGCAATATTTATGCACAGCATTTGTTGTGGGCAGACGTTGCAATTACCATCAGGTGAACGTTTTGCTCGTTTCATCACTTTATCCAATAAAAAAATAGACTTATGACGGGCTGAAATCAGCAAGTATAATTAATCATGTAAAATGTTTTGTAAACAAATTTGTAAAAAAAAACCTACAAGTTACAATGTAGTTTAACGAACTGCTACTTTTATAATAATTTTTAGCTGCAATTAGGTCTAGACGAAAAGCCTTGGAAAACGAAGCAAAAATAAATCGACAAATATAACAATTTTCGTCTCTTATTCTCCTAATAAGTAGATTAGGTGTTATTCTTAGTGACAAAGGTCATGCGCGGGCGTATTCTCTATCTGAAAATAAGTAACAAATTTTCTCAGAAAGCAGACCTTTAATTTATATTTAGAATAGTTTCATCTATCTAAATCTAAACTAATCTAAACTAATATTATAAAGAGGAAAGATTTGATTTTTTGTATTTTTGGTTGTAATGATTTAACTCAAAAACTACTGGACCGATTTTAAAAATTATTTCAGCTATATACAACTACATTATCACCGACTAACATGAGTTGTATTTAATTAAAAAAAAACCGAGATTCCTACGAAAATTGCTATGATGTAACTCAAGGTATCAACAATTTACTGATAAAAGTCATTGTTTGGCGTGCGCTGCAAAAACTATTAATGATAAAGAAAATAATGTACTACATATTCGTAGTTCTCATCATTACTCACAAAAAAGTCCGCGAGGCTATATGTCTAACTATTATAGTTAAGTCACAATAACCAGTTTTTGTTCAAATTAGTCTATCAAAACACGGGTACGATGACATTCGTATCATAATATTAATCCTTATCCTCCTAAATAGTTTCATAGTCAAGGTTGATTATGTACTTGTAAAGTCCTCTTTAAATTATTCGAATCGGACCTATCGTTTAGAAGTTACGATACATATAAAAATGCTAAAAGTAAGAAAAATGCCGCGGTGTGAGCGAACAGCCCTTCGCTCGCCCGCACAGTAATAGATTGTATCCTGAAGGTTAACATAGGATACATTTAATTAAAATCAAATAGTGCCTCATATAACCGAAACACAGTAATGTTTGCGCACTACTGCTTCAGTTCAGTTGTGTTTCGGTTAGAGGGCACTGAGAGCTAGCGTAATCATTGGGCAATATTTATGCACAGCATTTGTTGTGGGCAGACGTTGCAATTACCATCAGGTGAACGTTTTGCTCGTTTCATCACTTTATCCAATAAAAAAAATAGACTTGTGACGGGCTGAAATCAGCAAGTATAATTAATCATGTAAAATGTTTTGTAAACAAATTTGCCAAAGCGCCGGGTGAAGATGGAATCACAGCAGAGCTTCTGAAAGCGGGTGGAAAGCCGATACTAGTAGTCCTTCAGAAGCTCTTTAATTCCGTCATCCGGGGCGGCGCTACGCCGGAAGCGTGGAGTAGAAGCGTGGTTGTCCTGTTCTTCAAGAAGGGCGATAACGCCCTCTTGAAGAACTATAGACCGATATCGCTTCTAAGCCGCGTCTACGTGCTGTTTTCGAGAGTCATAACGAATCGTCTCGCAAGCAGACTTGATGACTTCCAGCCTCCCGAACAAGCCGGATTCCGAAAAGGCTATAGTACCATAGACCACATACATACCCTTCGCCAGACTGTACAAAAGACCGAAGAGTACAATCTTCCGCTATGTCTGGCGTATGTGGACTATGAGAAAGCTTTCGATTCCGTCGAAATTTGGGCGGTGCTAGAGTCGCTTCAGCGGTGCCGAATTGACTGTCGGTATATCGATGCGTTGCAGTGCTTGTATACCAATGCTACGATGGCTATCCGAGTACAGAACCAGAGTACGAAACCGATCCAATTGCAGAAAGGTGTAAGACAGGGTGATCTAATATCCCCGAAACTCTTCACCGCTGCATTGGAAAATGTTTTCAAGCTACTGGACTGGAAAGGATACGGTATCAACATCAATGGCGAATACATCACTCACCTTCGATTTGCCGACGACATAGTCATAATGGCAGAATCGCTGGAGCACCTTAGCGCTATGCTCAATGACCTCAATAGTGTCTCCCAACGGGTAGGTCTTAAGATGAACATGGACAAGACGAAGATCATGTCTAACGTCCATGTCACACCTATACCGGTTATTGTTGGGAACACTACGATCGAAGTTGTTGACGAATATGTATACCTAGGACAGATTGTCCGACTAGGTAGGTCCAACTTCGACCAAGAGGTCAATCGACGGATCCAACTCGGCTGGGCAGCGTTCGGGAAACTGCGTCACATCTTCTCGTCGAGTATACCGCAATCCCTCAAAACAAAAGTGTACAACCAGTGCGTGTTGCCAGTGATAACATATGGAACCGAGACGTGGTCCTTCACTGCAGGCCGCATGAGGAAGCTCAGAATCGCTCAGCGAGCTATGGAAAGGGCTATGCTCGGAGTTTCTCTGCGAGATAAAATCCGTAACGATGTTATCCGCAGCAGAACTAGAGTAACCGACATAGCCCTAAGGATTAGCAAGCTGAAGTGGCAATGGGCCGGCCATATAGCTCGGAGAACCGATAACCGTTGGGGAAGAAAGGTTCTCGAGTGGCAACCTCGTACCGGCAAACGCAGTGTAGGGCGACCCCCCACTAGATGGAGCGACGACCTACACGGTTTTGCAGGAAGTCGATGGATGCAGGTGGCTCAGGACCGTGTTTTGTGGCAATCTATGGGGGAGGCCTATGTTCAACAGTGGACTATGGTAGGCTGAAATGATGAAACAAATTTGTAAAAAAAAACCTACAAGTTACAATGTAGTTTAACGAACTGCTACTTTTATAATAATTTTTAGCTGCAATTAGGTCTAGACGAAAAGCCTTGGAAAACGAAGCAAAAATAACTCGACAAATATAACAATTTTCGTCTCTTATTCTCCTAATAAGTAGATCGGAAAATAAGTAACAAATTTTCTCAGAAAGCAGACCTTTAATTTATATTTAGAATAGTTTCATCTATCTAAATCTAAACTAATCTAAACTAATATTATAAAGAGGAAAGATTTGATTTTTTGTATTTTTGGTTGTAATGATTTAACTCAAAAACTACTGGACCGATTTTAAAAATTATTTCAGCTATATACAACTACATTATCACCGACTAACATGAGTTGTATTTAATTAAAAAAAAACCGAGATTCCTACGAAAATTGCTATGATGTAACTCAAGGTATCAACAATTTACTGATAAAAGTCATTGTTTGGCGTGCGCTGCAAAAACTATTAATGATAAAGAAAATAATGTACTACATATTCGTAGTTCTCATCATTACTCACAAAAAAGTCCGCGAGGCTATATGTCTAACTATTATAGTTAAGTCACAATAACCAGTTTTTGTTCAAATTAGTCTATCAAAACACGGGTACGATGACATTCGTATCATAATATTAATCCTTATCCTCCTAAATAGTTTCATAGTCAAGGTTGATTATGTACTTGTAAAGTCCTCTTTAAATTATTCGAATCGGACCTATCGTTTAGAAGTTACGATACATATAAAAATGCTAAAAGTAAGAAAAATGCCGCGGTGTGAGCGAACCGCCCTTCGTTCGCCTTCGTTCGCCGCGCTACTCGCGAATTGAATAAGATCTATTAACTTGCCTACTCATATTTTTTTTGGTGAACTAGAAACAATCGAATGGTGGTTTGTAATTTTAATTACATATTTTCTTTTATTTAAAACTTTAAAACGTGCTCGTTAAAAGAATACTACCGCTCCATCTCATCCAATGGATCTCGTAAAAGGCGAGTAAGGAATTAAACTGCACTGTGCACCCAACAGCGCATGGTGGCGATGGGCTCACCACCTATCACACCAAGTGCATTATATTGTTTTGGTGAAACGTGGATTGTGGCAGTCATCTGTTTTTGCATCATCGAGGTGCGCGGCTCTCTTTGCGCAGCGGTCGTTTTATTTTGCTACCACGACATCAAATATTGGCTATATTTCATGGCTTATGTTCCCATAAAAAAACATTATTTTGGTAAAATAACGTAATCTTAACTGACCAGTTGCAGAGCCGCCGATGAGAATAGTCGTTACAAAAAATGTTAGTGTAAGGAATCGTGGTTGTTCTATTTGTCCAAATAAAGTAGTAATTTTTCTTTATAATATCTATCTACCCGTGCGAAGCCTGGACGGATCGCTAGTTATTAAATAAATTAGTCGTTACCTTATTCGGAAGTACCGTTGTGATTTTTTTTATTTATTTAATAAAAGTGATGGAACGAGCAAAGCGTTCACCTGATGGTACAACGTCTGCCCATAACAAATGCTATGTCACCCAGAACAGTGTGACACCACAATGCGCCCGTCACCCTGAGACATCAGTTCTTAAGTCTCATATGCCCAGTGATTACGCTAGCTCTCAGTGCCCTTCAAACCGAAACACGGTAATGTTTGCACACTACTGCTTCACGGCAGAATAACTGGCCCTGGGGTGGTACCTACCTAGACGGATTCCTGCATAGGAATCCTACCACCAGTGATTATTACATTTGTGAATTATCATACGAATATGAATCGAAATGATCATGGAAATAATAATCAGCTGTTAATCTTGTATTTAAAAAAATAATAGTTAGTAAAATTCTTAAGTTTTCCCGTGAATATTTCAGTGTTTTTTTTTAATTTGTTATTGTTTACTTGTAAATTGGTAACAGTCATTACTGGATATTAGCATCTGAGGGAAAAGAAAAACCAGAAGATGGGAAGCAGCTTCATCCTGAAACATCTGAATAAATAAAGTTCTATACGTATAACGTACTTATTTGCCATAAGAACGCAGACAGGGTCAGATTTTTTTTAATGTGACTGTGACTTTGTGACCAGTCGAGCAATTTGTTTATCTGATGGTAAGTGCGTGTGACTCTGAAATATATTAATTGAATAATAAATAATTAAATCGTTTACAATATGTACGGATATAATAAAGAATACATCTAGACCAAACAATTGAGTTTCAAAATTTCAAAAAAAAAGTTTCAATTTCAATTTTCAACAATTCAATTTCAGACAATTTCAATTGAGTTTCAAACCCAAAACATAAGCTCAGTCGGTAGGTACGCTGTCCATTAAACTACGCGGTTGACCAATAACAATCACTGATAGATAGTTAAATGGCAAATGTACTTATGTTGTATGCGTTTGGTCTTAGTTATTTTATTTTACTACTATAATAAAGTTGGAGAGTTTGTGAGTTTGAACGCGATAATCACAAATCGCCGTGTGGTAGCGGCTTAAGAGATTCTTCCACCCCATTTCATCCCGTGGGTGTCGTAAAAGTCGACACTGGGAAAATTTAAACCAGAAGACGGGCAGCAGCATCTTCCTGGAATATCTGAATGAATAAACTGAGGTTGCCAACCCGTCTGCCAAGCGTGGCAACTATGCCAAAATTCCTCAAAATGGAAGCTACAAACCTAAGTTGCAATCTATAGGGGAGGCCTATGTTCAGCAGTGGACTAGTGATAGGCTGAAATGATGATGATGAATTTCAAAAAATACTGATCCGATTTGAAAAAACATTTCTTTTTTTTTACTAAAAAAAAGGATGTATTTCATAGTCTATTTATTGGGGAAGGGTATACGTACTTTTGTTATAAATGCTATTAGTTACCTTTCAAAGTTTAACCGCCGAACCGATCTTGACAAAATTTGGTAGAGATAGCTTGCATCATGCGGACAAACATACTCGTAGGATACTATTTTATGGTCATTGTACTATTTTTTCTTCTTGAGAAATACTGAAAGAAACAAAAAAATATTTACGGCCGATCATGAAAGTACACATAAAAATGGTTAAATAAATAAACTGTAAAAAAATAACATAAAAACAACCCTTAACTAGTAATTTTAAACTAAAAAAGACATTCAGTCCAGCCCTGGCCCCTTGGTGTATGTTGGAGTGATGCGTGACGTAGTGTAGTAGACGTAGACCAAATAGTTCCCACGGGGTATTTATAAAATCAACAAAGTCGCATGCATCAGCTAGTACGTCATAAAACTTTATGCTATAGTACGCCTTAAGGAGCCGCACGCTGAGACGGTTGGCCCGCTCAACATTACCGGGAAGTGGCTAACTGAGAATCCTCAGGTAAGAGAGGAACCATGCCTAACTGCAAATTCACAGCCAGGTATTATATAACAACTTATACCAAGCTTAAAATTATTCGGTCACATAACAGAGTGGGAGACTAAGGGAACATTTAACTCGAGATTGACGTAGGTAAAGCGGTGTTATAGTCTTAGAACGTCCGCGTGGCATAGTTCTCGGAGTAGCTGATTACGGCACCGTTGGTCCTAGACTCGAATCCCAGAGCCAACATTAGTAAAGTAAAGTAAAGTTTCAGCCTATAAATGTTACACTACTGAGCACAGGCCTCCTCTCATTTTTGAGAGGGTTTTGGAGCTAGGAAGAATCCGCCACGCTGCTCCAATGCGGGTTGGCGGACTTCACATGTCTTCTAAAATATTTTTAATCATTTCAGACATGCAGGTTTCCTCACGATGTTTTCCTTCACAGCCGAGCACTTGGTAAGTCAGCACTTAAAATTGCAATTAACAATTTTAGTGGAGCCGGCACCAGGAATCGAACCCAGGTCACTCATACTATGAAAATTTAAAGCGAGCGCCTAGCCCCTGAGCTACCACGGCTCTACCACGGCTCAACATTAGTGCAAAACACAAATTGTTTTGTGATGGTCACTGTGTCTCTCTAACACTGCATTATAGGCTATGTCCGATCTTATCATCGTCATCATTATTTCAGCCTATCACTTGTCCACTGCTGTACATAGGCCTCCCCCATAGATTGCCTCAAAAGTTTGTAGCTCCCATTTTGGGGGGATTTTGCCATAGTTGCCACTCTTGGCGGCGGGTTGGCAAGCGCAGTTTATTTATCAGATGTTTCAGGAAGATGCTGCTGTCCATCTTCTGATTTAAATTTTCCCTCTGACGACTCTTACGACAGCCACGAGATGAGATGGTGACGGTAGTATTTCTTAGGCCGCTAACACCAATCTTATCGCATGAGCATTATCGTGTATAGCGTGGATAGGTTATGTAAACAAAAAAATAAGTGCCGATGTGATTGCGCGTGTACTTGTATTATTTGAAAATGTCCTGCGCAGTTGACAGCTTTCGAAAGTATTGGAAACTTATCTTATCTTAAAATCGGCCAGGATATCAACAGTATTGAATACTGAGCAAAAAGTTTTCAAGAAATACCCTACGAAAAATTTGCGTAACACACAAAACAGAAATAGAATCTCATCTCTGACACCAGACGGAGGGGATTAAGATGTCGGCACATAATTTTTCAATTTGCCCAGTTAAAACGCGTTTAGGAGATTGATTAATAAATCTCCCGCTCATAGGTTAGGGGAGTGTGATCTAGTTAACGTTCCTACGCTCACCCCTAGATTCCGAGAAACCAATAGATCGAGGGCATATTTTAACAAACATTTACGCAACAGAAACTTATTAGAGTAAACAATTTGAACTCATCTTAATCCATACTAATATTATAAATGCGAAAGTAACTCATTCTGTCCCTCTGTCTGTTTGTTACCTTTTAATGGTTCAACCACTAACCCGATCTTGACAAAATTTGGCACAGGGATAATTTGGTTCTTGGGTACGGACATATGATATTAAATAGTACTTACGGGATATTAAAAAAACCTACACCCACAGGTACGAAGTCGCGAGCATCAGCTAAGTAATAAATATTCATACGAGTACTTTTCTATTGAAGAAAATCACGAGACGAGTATTTCTTTCACCTGACGCGTAAGTGCAACGTCTGCCCATTACAAATACTGTATCATCCATGACATTTTCGTGTGACTCCACACTGCGCTCGTCACCCTGGGATATCAGTTCTTAAGTCTTATGTGCACCATCACCACTAATTCCACTAGCTAACAGTGCCCCTCAGACCGAAACATTATCCCTTCCGTCTTCCTATGTAACGCGTACGCGACAACATGGAAGGATTGTTCGGAAACAGTTTCAGTGGGACACTCACATATACAACTAGACCCGAATTACAACAATTTGTGTGTCACACAAATGTAAACTGGTCTGGTAATCAAACTCGCAACTCAGTAGTGAGGATATCTGACCACTAGTCAACTGGTGTCGTTTGGAATGGTAGGTCCAACTACAACAATTTTATTTCATATTATTGTACTTTTAATGTATTTTTAATCTATTGTAGTTTTTTCACGTTTAACATTTAATTAATTATTAAGCGCATGCTGTCACCATCTGTTATTGGTGGAACGATTACCATGCAAACTATGTCTGTATATAAATTTGTATGATTGTTGTTGATGGTCCTAAATAAAATAAATAAATAAATAAACATACTCGAGTATTAAAATTGTACACATATTACTGCCGGTAATAAGTGTGATTTTCCTCTCTGTTGTTTACTTTCTATAAAACTGTTTAATCGTTTTAATAATTTATATTTTCTGTCTCTTCCCATTTGACTCTGTAGCGCTTCTAAACAAATTTAAATACAATCTAGATATCTAGAGTAGTATCACTAAATAAAGTAAAGGACATAAATGCCTTCAGCTGAGCACAGATCATTTCTGAGAGGATTTTGGAGCTAAAGAAAAGACCGCCACGCTGGTCCAATGCGGGTTGGCGGACTTCACGTTTCCTCGAAATATTTTTTTTCTCAGATATGCAGTTTTACTCACGATATTTTCCTTCATCGCTAAGCACGTGTTAAGGCAATTTAAAAAAAAATCCTTTCTTTTCCGTGCCCGTTACTCAAATTTTTATTCTTCTATGGAACATGTAAGTCGTATCTAAGTGCGGCTCGATTCGCCGACGACCAGGTTTTTTCCGATCGGCTTGATACAATGGCCTTGCGAAGAGATGTTGCATCTCTTTGCATTTTTTACAGGATTTCCAACGGGGAGTGTTCCGAGGAATTGTTCGGAATAATTCCAGCCGCTGGTTTTCACCATCGCACTTTGCGGCAGAACACAAAATTCCATCGTCACCACCTGGATGGTTGGCATTCCACCACAGTGCGTTTTTCGCGGAATTTTCTGCGACGCACGACCACTTTATGGAATCAGCTGCCGCCGGCGGTTTTTCCGGACCAATACGACTTAGGGGCCTTCAAGAAAAGAGCCTATTCCTTCCTCAAAGGCCGGCAACGCACCCGCGATTCCTCTGGTATTGCGGTTGTTCATGGGCGGTGGTGATCACTTATCATCAGGTGTGCCATTTGTTCGTTTGCCCCCTCTCCCATAAAAAAAATGTACCTCGACGTTACGTTTCGCGCCGAAAACATGATTTAGTCATTATCTAAATTAAAATTGCATAGTTCTGTTCCTTATTCCAGGTTTCCATGTCTATAAAAATAGATAGTAAATTACCGATTAAATAAAAAAAATAACTACAAAACGTTTAACAAAAAATTAAGAGCGTTGCATAGAAATATATTTTAATATTGGAGAATATTTTGAAAAATGATTTATGTAGGAGTCTGCCTCTCACATCCATTTATTGGCACGCCCGACAGGATACATGAATTTAATCAATTTAATTTTATGTAAAGCAATCTGAAATAAATAAATAAATACAAAAGCTCTTAAAATTGCAAAATAAATATAGAGGTGCCGGCGTTTGGGTCACTCGTGTAAATTTAAAGCTAGCGCATAAGTGGAGAATCACATATAAAGATTTATTTTTATTACGTTATTGGAACGTTCTTCTTCTGGCAACAGATGTGTTTCACAGATTTGCCGTTGAAAACGCCGACGGGCCCCGGCGTCGCACCGAGTTACCCTTACGTTTATTCTTGATCCGCGGATGTTTAATTTGCGACAGTGTTTAATTAAGCTCAGTTTGTCTTGTTGATTGTATTCGCGCCAATTATAAGTTTTTGCATGTGCCCCTGACGTTGATTTGTTAAACGCCGCCGGGGTTTAGACGTCTTTAACAACTTTTACGCACAAACGGAATTGATTTTGATGGGTCCAAATAGCTGTTCTTAATGTTTTCGAAACTCATATTTACATTGCCTTGGTAGCTCAGGGGCTAGGCGCTCGCATTAAATTTCATAGTACGCTAGTGACCTGGGCTCGATCGCCGATGCCGGCACCACTAAAATTTGTTAATTGCAATTTCAGTGCTGATTTACCACGTGCTCGGCGGTGAAGGAAAACATCGTGAGGAAACCTGCATGTCTGAGAAATAAAATATATATTTCAAAGACCTGTGCAGTCCGCCAACCCTCATTGGAGCAGCGTGGCGGGTTGTTCCTGGCTCCAAAACCCTCTCATAAATGAGAGGAGGCCTGTGCTCAGCTGTGGGGTTAGGGTGGCCGTAGGTTAAAACTTTTTATATTGCTGATGTCCTCCTGGACGATTTTCGACTACAGCGATAACTTTCCAAATACTTTCAATTGCGCAGGAGATATTAAAGTGCAACAAGTGTACGTGCAAATACATGCCCGATGTAGCGCTCCTGCCATAGGATCGATGGTAGGCTAGGAGGTATGCATTGTCAGGGAATTCACTTTAGACGCAGCAATCTCCTTCGCTGCACACATAAAAAACGTTCGAAATAGAGCGGCTTTTATCTCAAGTCGACTATATCCATTAACTAGCTCTTCAAGCAAAATGTGCTTAAGACACAAACTTCGTCTCTATAAGACTTGCATAAGACCCGTAATGGCCTACGCTTGCGTCGCTTTCGCTCACGCGACGGACAATCAAAAGAAGTTACAGAGCGTTTAAAATCGATTCTTGCGAACTGCCACCGGAGCCGGTTGGTATCAACGCAAGGTAGACCTTCACAGCGACTGTAAAATGCCCTTAATCTCGGAACACTTCAGAGCATTATCACGGCGGTTTTTAGAAAAAGCCGCGGTTCATCCAAACCCGCTGGTGGTTAAGGCAGCAAATTACCGACCAGATAGAAACGCGACCGTACGCAAACGTTGCCCGCGAAATGTGCTAGACGACACGGACGTCTCAGCACTCCCTGACCACGACACGGTCAGTCACGATCCAGGCTACACTGTGTGCTTTAATATAACACGCACCACGACTCGCGACCGCCGTAGAGAGGCGCGCAGCTGTCGACAATCACACCGCGTACACACGATACACCCGTGTTCCAGGGCGGTTCTCACCGCCCAGAGTTAACGACATACAAGTCGACAGTCCGAATGGAGGCCTGCAGCCTCTCTCGGACGGTCATTAGACCACTTAAAATCATTTGAGATATTCGAAATCGCGCAAGCACGCAGCGAACGCGACACAGTTCGAATTTCGTGGTTTTTGTAGGAGTTTATTTAAGTATTTATGTATGGGTCAAACCAAACCTGGCACGCGGGCCCCTGGCTCGTGAGCACAGTATCCGATGAAGCTGTAAAAGCCAAAAAGGCTAACAGCAATTACATCACCGAAATTATATATATATATGTCAGGGAAATAGGGACAATCACGAAACCACAAGATCCTATACAGGAATCCGCCTCGGTAGGTACCGCCGCAGGGCCAGTTATTCTTCCGTGAAGCAGTAATGTGCAAACATTACTGTGTTTCGGTCTGAAGGGCACTGAGAGCTAGGGTAATCACTGGGCATACAAGACTTAGGAACTGGTGTTTCAGGGTGACGGGCGCAGTGTGTTCCACAGAAATGTTCTGAGTGACATAGCATTTGTTATGGGCTGATGTTACACTTACCATCAGGTGAACGTTTTGCTCGTCTTTTCATTTAATGTAATAAAAAAAGTCATTTAATCTTAAAACAAACAATTTGTGTTTTTGCACAAATAATGGCTCCGACTGGGTTCGAACCCAGGACTCGCGGCGTAGAACTCAGGTACTCAGGCCACGCGTTCGTCAGTACTTATGTACAGCATGTACTCAGTAGTATTATGGTATGAAGAGCATAGCGCATATGGCGACGAGGTTGTGAAGTAATAGGAACCCTGCATATTCTCACTTTAAAAGACGGATTCATGTGAAGTAATTTACCACATCTAGGTGATGAGACAGGGTGGTGTAATTTTTTACATCGCCACCATACAGTCCAAATATATTCTTTTAGTTTTTTTGTGTTTGTGTGTATTTTGCAGACATAAATTACAAATGCACAAACACCTACAACAATTCCCCAGAATCTGTAGGCCATTCAAATAAAAATATGTTTCGTGCGGGAATTGAACCCGCGGCCCGAAGCGCAACAGTCACTAAGGGCATTCTCATATTCATATTTCTGATCTTAATGATACATCCTTGGAAAATAAAGTTGTTGTTAAAATTGTGCAACTGAACGCTTGAAATCTGTGGAATATTTCCAAATAACTGGGTATTCATAGATATATTTATGAATACACAGTTATTCGGAATTCATCTTAATATATTTCAACTAGATGTGCACTCGATTTACCACAAGCCCAAAACCTTTTGAAATAATGCCAGTAATTCGTTGTTGTCCCTACCAATATAACTATTTATAATCTTTAAAAACTCATATACTCATAAATCATTTTACGGGTATAATTTTCGACATTCTGACGTTCATACCGTAACTCATTATATTAATTAAAACAAGTGCTATAATTTTTGAAATTCACTATCAGACATTTTATTTATTTTTATGAATGAAAGTTTTCCGATTGATTAATCGACTTTGTTTTTCTTATTGTATTATTTCATAGAATGAGAAAATAAATACTAACATATTGAAAACGCATTAGTGAAACATAGCCGAATTTCATGGAGACTATTATGAACTATTATGGATTGTCTGTGATTAGGATATATGTATTACAGTGCCGCACGGTATACAGTCAACCAAGAAAACACTCACTCGTCCTTACTTTGCCGTGTCCAACGCGATGTACCGTTTTTTTTATTGGATAAAGTGACGAGACGAGCAAATCATTCACCTGATGGTATGGATGGATGGCCCATAACAAATGCTGTGCCCAGAACATTTCTGTGTGGCACCACACTGCGCCCGTCACCCTGAGACATCAGTTCTAAAGTCTCTTATGTCCAGGGATTAGAATAGCTCTCAGTGCCCTTCACATCGTAACAGTAATGTTTGCACTCAACTGTTTGACGACATAATAACTGGCAAATGCGGTGGTAACTACATAGACGAATTCCTGCATAGGAATTGTATTGGATAAGCATCGGATGAACTTAAACTAGGGGATAATCAGAAAACATACAGTCACCAAAACAATTATTTGCATATAACATAAATATTGGCTTCGATTGGAATTCAAACCTCGGGTCACGACCACGAACCAAGTACGATAATCACTAAGCCACACGGTTGTAATGCTATTTCAACTACAAACGGCTGATTTAGGGCGGATTTCGCCGTTAAAACTAAACGCGATCAGTTCAAGGAAAACGAAGTTTAAAGCGTTTAACTGAGTTCAATGCTACAGTTTGCATTTCATCAACATCAAATGAACGCAGTCAATGCTAAACGAGGTTCAAATTCTGAACGCCCAATTTTCGACGTTCAGCTCTTTAAACGCGTTTAGAGAGCTTTCATTGTCAATTGCACAACTATGTAAACACAAAAATTATTTTTTCATTCGTTCAAATTTTAATTCCTATTATTTATTGTTTGCATACCTATGTAACCTATGCATAAAAACAGGCTGTTTGATGTCGCAAAATACGAAATAAATCGTCTTTTTGTTTTAGATTGTGACGATGTTTCTTCATACAAACTTCGTTTTTCTAAACGCGATCAAAATGGAGTCGGTGAAATCGGTTAGACGAAAACCGAGATCAAATGATACATTTGTACTCGGTTAAGCAAAACGCGGTTTTATTAAACTTGGTTCCAAAGCAATCGGTGAAATCGGGTCTTAGAAGTTTTTATACTTCGTGCGAATTTTTTCCTTCAATGGTTTACTTTTGTTAACTCAAAAGACAATGACTAAGGAGTAACATCCGTAAATACGAGTACAGTAGGATGAATATTTATAAGATCATTTCATACTAAGTTCCTTTAATGCGTACCAGACTAAGACACATAATATTTTTCTTGGGAGAGAAATTAGGAAGAGCAAATAAGAGGGGAGTCTCCCGCAGGAAAGTTTGCTGAGAACTTGTTAATAACTTAGAATAGGCGATGAATGTGCCGAAATTGTAGATGCGATATTTTTAATATGGGTTTGCCTAATATTATTAGCTTTATCAACACATTAGCCAATGCATTTATTACTTCTTTTGTACTTTTTTTGTCGAAATCTGATTCTCGTCACGTCTCGTTTCCTGTGGGGGAGAAAATTGGCATTTTGATGTCTACTTTGACGACTGCTCCTGTGATTTTGGGATGGGGTAATGGATTATTTTAGGTCGTCAGCACACTTCATTTACGACACGATAAAATTATGTAAGATAATATGAACGAAACGTAACGGGAACGAAATTCATACAGTATTTAATTTCAGCATGAGATTAATGTCATGTGGCGGCTTAAGAGAATCTACCATCTCATCCCGTGGATGTTGTAAAAGTCGACAGAGGGAAAATAAAAACTAGGAGATGGGCAGCAGCACCGCATTGGAACATCTGAATAAAAAAACTGCGGTTACCAACCCGCCTGCCAAGCGTAGCAACTATGGCAAAATCCCCCCAAAATAAGGGACAAACTTTTGTGGCAATCTATTGGGGAGGCCTATGCTCAGTGAACTAGTAATAGGCTGAGATGATGATGATGATGAGATTAATATTCCCGAAATGTATAACGGCTTAATAAAATCATAACGCTGATAATGTCGAGAGACACCAACCAATAATTTGTGTTTTAGCATAAATGTTGGTTCCGGCTGGGACTCGAACCCAGGACCCGCTGTATAGAAGTCAGGTACTCTGACCACTAGGCCACGCGTTCGCCAGACCTCATGATTAATTCATCATCATTTTCGCCTATCACTAGTCCACTGCTGAACCAAGGTGTCTCCCATAGATTGCCACAAAAGTTTGTAGCTTTCATTTTAGAGGGATATTGTCATAGTTGCCATGCAGGCGGGTTGGCAACCGCAGTTTATTTATTCAGATGTTCCAGGAAGATTCGCTGCCGATCTTCTGGTTTTAATTTTCCCTCTGGCGACTTTTACGACACCCACGGGATGATATGGGGTAGGTAGTAGATTCACTTAAGCCATAGTATCCGATGAAGCTGTAAAAGCCGAGAAGGCTAACAGCAATTACATCACCGAAAATATATACTTAAGCCATATTAAAGCCGAATAATATTTTTCGTGTCTATGAAATTTAAAGCAATCAAGTCTACTACTGAGCAACTACTGCTACCATGTCTTCACTTATAGATTTCGAATAATTGAATAGTACCAACCTGATAGGAATCTGATTTTATATAGTTAAAAAAATTAATTCGACGATGTCCCGTAGTATAAAGTACAGCTTTAAATTTTAGAGCTCTTATCATTTTTTTTAAAAAATCTCTGATTTTTAAGCAATTCGTTTTCGTATATCATTCAATAATACTACTAAGTGACATATTTCATCAAAGAATATTGTTAGAATTTCATGTCTACATTTGCATTTTTGTTAATCTTTGATCAGCACACATGCTTCAACAAAAACTATGGCCCCTAATTGATTGACGACTATTAGTTGGGTGGCGAGAGCGAGTAATTTGTAAATATGTATTCCAACTTCTTAGATAGATATACACACCTTTAGTTACGATTGCAGTTAGACAGAATTTTATAAATCCATCAAATACAATTTGATACAGTAATATTGCTTAAGCTAACTTATTAAATGAAGCTAAAATTTATTTATTTTGCAATATTTTTAATTAAATGTATATGGTAGTTTTTTTATTGAATAAAGTGACGAAAAGAGCAAGTGTTCACCTGATGGTAAGTGCAACGTCTGCCCATAACAAATTGAATGTCCGTCACCCTGTGACATGAATTCTTTGGTCTCATATGCCCAGTGATTACGCCAGCTCCCAATGCCCTTCAGACCGAAACAGAGTAATGTTTTCAAACTACTGCTTCACGTCAGAATAACTGGCACTGGGGTGGTACCTAGATGGAAAGCTAAATTACTCATTTTCTTAGGTCAGTGCCAGTAAGAAATATCACCGAATGAAAAATTACTAAATTCTACAATTTATCAAAGCATTTTTACGACTTGTACGACTTCATTTTCAAAGCTAATAAAAACTTGCACGATGAGGAACGTCCTAAATATTTTAAAATGGCAACACAATATCAACAAAAAAAAAAAACGAAACAACGCTTTGTCTTAAAACATTTCTAAATCCGGCTTATGCCGGTCGCCGTCAGACAATAAAAGGACTCATTCTATGAAATTTCTGTCCAGTGACGTTATTATCTGGAGTGCTTCCACGAGAATTGGGCGATGTTCACTCGCTGCAAAATTAAGTTTTAATTCTTCGAGTTGACCGATATAAGCTTATTGAATCGGTGAAGTTATTAAAATACTGTACTGAGGTCTTTGTTTTCAAATAGTCTTTTGCACATTGAATGATTTTATTTGAATAAGAAAATTTGTTATTCATGCACTTTACTAAAAATAAATAGTTCGACGGGACGGGCAAAACGTTATCATAGTGGTAAGTGCAACGTCTGCCTATAACAAATGCTGTGTCACACAGAACATTTTTGTGTGGTATCACACTGCGACTGTCCTGCTAAGACATCAGTCCTTAAGTCTAATATGCCCAGTAATTACTCTAGCTCTTAGTGCCATTTAGACCGAAACACAGCAATGTTTGCTCACTGCTGCTTCACGGCAGAATGATGAATTGTTAATAGTAATGTTTTTCTCATTAAATGTTAAATAAGCAATCGATATAATTAATAGCACAGAGGTCATTTGTTTTGTTTAATTTTTTGTATTGTGGGTTGTATGTCCAGAAAATTGTTAATAGCACTTTTTTGGGTTGTTTTTCACCATCCTTTGCGTTGAAGAAAAAAAAATCGATATTTCAAGGATACTCGAACTCTACTAACCCTCACTGCAAATACTGGAGCCGGGACATTTTAGTCTCCAAGATCCTCGCAACAGTGGGAAGCTTAGGGTCTTACTTAGAGAAAAAAGGTCACGTGACTTAACAACATAAAGCAGACGAAGTCACTGTAATAACCTATAGTGTGCACAGTTTCCGATGATGGGAATATAATGTATTTCAGAATGTTACATACTTATGATAAGGAAATAAATCTAGTACGTTCGATTAAGCAAATAATTATGATTAAGTTTGCAGATGTGGATTACAAAGTAAGGGTAATTAATCACGATATTTAAAAATAGAAAAATAATAGTATTGACCTCAATCGTTTCGCAAATAAATTGGATACCATAGCTTCAGCAGTCTAAGAGGGATTAGTTATATCAATTATATCGCCCTCCCTCAATATTAAACCCTCTTAAAATGAGAGGAGACTTGTGTTCAGTAGTATCAGACTATTATAGTTTCTCTTTTTTAGAAGAAAGTGACGACACGAGCAAATCGTTCACCTTATAGTGCAACGTCTGACCATAACATATACTGTAATATCAAGAACATTTCTGTGTGACACCACACTGCGCTTCTCTCCCTGGGACATCAGTTCTTAAGTCCTACACGTCTTGTAATAACCCTAGCTATCAGTGTCCACTGCTGCTTCACAGTAGAACAACTGACACTGCAGTGGTACCTTCCTAGACAGATTTCTGCACAAGAATATTATTCCGGTTGTTAGTTATACCTACTAGTAGTATAATACATGAAGACCTTAAAAATTCGTATATTTGTTTAGCTCGGATTTGAAGCCAAACCGGTAATAAGGTACGATGACTATTAATAAATAGTTTTCATCTCTTTACTTAACCATTCATGTGATTATTCTTCAGAAATAATTAAATATTATCGAGTAAAGGTTATGTATTAATGAACCAAATAAAATAATTCTTACGGCCTGTTTTACAACGTCATTGTTTAAGCAGGGCCGTGATATTGCATCCCTTTTTGCCTTGTCAAAACGAGCGAGGTAAAGTGAGAGAAAATTGTATCTAATGAAATATGAGGCTCCAAAGTATTTACCGAGAGCTTCCCATAGATTAATAATATGATGTCTCGATCATGTGTTGCGATTTATTGGGAACATCCACACGAAATGTATCAGGAAATAATTATTTCTTATATTTACGCGAATACTACACATTTAAATAAAACTACTTCTACAATATAACTGTTTTAACTATATATAACCCAAGGTTTATAAATAGGTTAAATTAAACGCGATAAAATATTGTATATTTGATATCAAAATGACAAAGTGTTACGCTTTGAATAAAATCTATGTTAGGCAAAAGTTAATATAAAAAAGGAAAGAGTTAAAAGAGAAAAATAGAAAATGATGTATATTACCCAGTTTTTGAAGAGACCCACACTAGACTAACACCAGGACCAGATACTCTCCAACACTACAACACTTATGCGTCGTTTTGAGGTGAAACAAGTGTCGCGTTCTCTAATTTAGTGATGTGTCCCAGTGCAACGCGTGCCAATAAGAAATGTTGTATTACCGAGAACGTTTCTATGTGGTGGTTTATATCCACACTGCGCTCGTCACTCTGAGAAATCAGTTCTTAAGTCTTATATCCCAGGTGTTAAACTAGTTATCAATGCCCTAAAAACTGACTGAGAATATTTGAGGGCAGAACAACTGGTACTACGGTGGTACCTCCTATCATCAGTGAAGTAAAGGTCAAGAAACATGCAAGCCATATATTGCATTTGATCATTTTTATCCCCAACCTTCCATTTCGGAGCGCCATCTAAAATAACTAGACTTGCAAATCTAACATTACTTTTCTTTCATTTAAAAACGACGCGACACGGGCATTTGTTCTGTAACGCACTCAGCGTTTCACAGATATAAATTTTACATGCACAACACAACGAGACTCGGAAATCAACACATATAGTGTTTACACAAATGTCGGCTCCAGCTGAGATTCGAACCCAAGACATGCGGCGTCGAAATCAGGTAGGTACTCTGACCACTTGGTCACGTTACGTCAACGTTTAAGTAACTTTTTTTGCGTCTCTACAAGGCAACTATACACCTAGTCCAAGATTAAAACACTACCCTGAACGTTTAAGTAACTTTTTTTGCGTCTCTACAAGGCAACTATACACCTAGTCCAAGATTAAAACACTACCCTGAAACTTTATATAGAACTGTGATTGTTCCTAACATCTGTATATGATCATTTTTGGAGGTTAACCAAAACTTCTTGAATACAGACGCCGTGGTGAAATCGGCTCGGCGTATATCATCAATCGATGGACAGCGAATCTTCTATTGTATTTTTATAACAAAGCCTTAGATATGAAGTGCGGCGTATAATGATACATTTTTACACTATCATAAACACGACGTAGAGAGGTCGGCGGACATGACACTTAAAACTTCTTACTTGTCGCCCATAAAACGTCTTGTGTAACATACCTAAGATTAAGATTGCGATTATGAACAGATACGTCATTGTGACATATTCATTTTCCTTAATTATTATGAACTGGAATCTGGTGTGATGGCGGTGTGGGAAACTCTTTGAAACCCATTCATACCGTGACGGAAATGCCAAGATACACATGCTACTAAGAGACATGAAATCATGCTAGTTCTGAGCAAATGCTACTATACTCGTATCATGTGTATTAAGCACCTGCTAGTAATATGCATGCTAAGTTTGAGTATCCTAATTAATCGCAAATCTGTTGATTTTTTAACATGCTTGTTCTGAGCAAATGCTACTATCTAGCAGGTGTATTAAGCACTTGCTAGTAATATGCATGCTAAGTTTGAGTATCCTACTTAATCGCAAACCTGTTGAATTTCGAGCATGCTACTAAGAAGCATAAAATCATGCTAGTTCTGAGCAAATGCTACTATCTATCATGTGTATTACGACCCTGCTAGTAACATGCATGTTAAGTTTCAGTATCCTACTTAATCGCAAACCTGTTGATTTTCGAGCATGCTGCTAAGAAGCATAAAATCATGCTAGTTCTGAGAAAATGCTACTATCTATCATGTGTATTACTCGTATGAGCCTGCTCGTAACATGCATGCTAAGTTTCAGTATCCTACTTAATCGCAAACCTGTTGATTTTCGAGCTACTAAGTAGCATGCTCGAAAATTAACAGGTTTGCGGTTTTGTCAGTAAGGAATGAGGTGCGCTCTGTAACAAGTCTGAAAGTGTCTGCTTATTAGCATGGCTGTACTGAATAGGCAATATGTTCGATGCAATGTTCGTGGCGATTTTCTTAGTGAAAAATGGCGCGTAGGAGAGATGACTAAACGTTAAATTACCGAAACCATAAATGTCTACGGAATCCTCGTTCACCGATGAAAAAAACTTTTTGAAAGAAAAGTCTATGTGATATGAGCATGAGTATTTGGTAATAAGTAGCATTCTTATAAATATCATGCTAAATCAATGCAAATGTAACAACGCCTTCAGCATGCTTGTTAGCATGCTTTTTAACGTGGAGCACATTAGTACTCGTAGTTAATACGATTAGTCTGTACCTTAAGCTCTCCGGAACGCTTCCGAGAGGTGGTGGGTACAACTCAACATAACACAATCTCCAAACATACGAGACAGAAAATAGACAGACCGGTGAAAAGCATATGCATGTATGGTGCGAGGCTGGTTCGGCGATCACCAAACTGTCTGCCAAACGTGATGATTACTTATTTCAGTGTTGAACATAGGCTGAGGATGATTACGAATTGGCTAAGTTTTTGTTGCATTTACTGGTGGTAGGATTCTTATGCAGAAATCCGACTAGGTAAGGCTAGTTATTCTGCCGTGAAGTAGTAGTGTGGAAGCATTGCTGTATTTCGATCGGAAGGAGGACTTTTCCGTCCGATTCCGAGCCGTGGCACGTTGACGTAGAAATTTACTTTAAATTGGAACTATTGCTCTCGCTGTGGAAACAAGTGGCTCAGACCGCGGATTGTGGAAACATATGGAGGAGACCTATGTTCAACGCTGGTTTGGGGACGGATTTAAAAGATGATGATATTCACATACAGAGGCTTCACTTATAGGTGGTATTCTACCAATAAGTGTCCGGCAGAGTAGAATACCGATACAAAAGTCAAAAGCCCGAAAGGGGGTACAACCCAATACGGTAAATGGATGACTTATATTCGAAATAATAAATAAGACGAACTATCTCTTGTTCGAATTATATCTTAAGAGAATCTACCACCCCGTCCGGAAGTCGACAGAGGCTTTGTACGGACAGGCTTTATTCTTACAGAATAACACCATAATATGCAATGCTCACTATAATGCTCGTGGGAACGTAATAGGGAGTAAGATTTTTAGACTGAAATGGCGGTGACGTACATTTCCCACGGGTGCAAAAAGTGGGCAACGTGACTGAATGTTTGTATTTTAACTTATCCACGTGCATCTATTCACAGTTTATATATCAAAATTGGATGAATAATTCGATGCTGTGTACTAGAAGGAAAATTACTCCACTCCTACTTACCATCACTCTACCACACAGTTATCAAATTTACATTCTTAGACACTGAGTAACAATAACTTTATTCTTTGACCGAAGAGGCACTTAAAGCGCTATTTTAATCTACCTTTTATTACAACGTAAAAGTGCACTTTTCGCACGATATGGTATTTTCATATTCGGTGTTTTGGTCCGTGTCTTGTAATAAAAGAAATTACTTAAAATTGCAGCTGGGCGAGGACAGTCGAGGGTTGATTTCTTATGGATCGTGGCACACGGCTCTGTAACGTAACTAGCTAAATATCAATACTGTATTCTGAGTATATTCTTATTGTTACTTTATAATTTTTAAAAGCAGATTAAATTTGGCAGAGACCGTAGTTATTTTATCTAATATTTCAATTACGTATTGTTTACAATTCATTTTTGTTGCAGCTAATATTGATTTTTATATATTATATGTAATAAACTTATTTGAGAGTTCTCAGACTAATTCATTTAGTACAATCTTGCTAAATATTGTCCTAAGCTAAATTAAAATAAATACGATTTTGTAATGATTTCTTATATTTACGCGAACACTACACATTTAAATGAAACTAATTTTACGGATAAATTACGGATAAATACGGAAAAACGCGATAAAATCCGTAAAATTAGTTTCATTTAAAAATACGATTTTGTTTTAATGTTCGACTTCATAAATAGCAGTGTGTCACATAGAGGGAGGAAAAACAACAGGGTAGCGAACAGCAAGTAAAATCTGGATGCTCACTACAGGGGTCGACGGTTCTATTGCTCTGCTTGTCGAGTTCAGCAGAAGATTAATACTTCGCTTCCTTTGTGTTGCCTTAACAAATAGCGCGGGGACTCCCGAAAGTTTGCCCTTGAAGGCATTAGACGTACGACGTCGATGCATCATTATTTGGGATTACGCATATAACCTGAGTCGCTGTGCGGAGGTTACACAATATCAGCCTGTGAATGTTTGTCGATGAATTTGTAATGTATTGGGTTCCATGAAAGCTACGTTGGCTCTAGCATAAACACTTTTACAACCGAGCCAGTATCGTGAGCGTGTTCTCATTTGCCATACATTTATTTTCGTATACCAACTTGTAAAGAATTTTTTTCCTTTTCAATGACTTATTTACTTATATCATACTTTTATTCTTTGATATTTTATCTTGCAATACATATCGCGATTGCTTTTATGCATTACCAACCCACACATAATTTCAGTTACAACCCTGTCCATCCAAAGGTTGTCTGGAAGAAATCGCTTTTAGCGATAAGACCGCCCATTGTACTGCTCTAAACTCAAAGTATCAATTTGTATATAATTTTTTTAAATTGTTTTAGTATACAATAAAGTGTCACTATCTATATAAATTTATATTTACAAATCAAATCTTAAAAAAATATTACAAAGTGACGGGACTAGCAAAACCCTCACAATTGTATTACAATCACAGTGTAATGTCTGCCTATAATTAATGCGGTGTCACCTAGAACATTTATTTGAGTCACCATACTGCGCCAGCCATCCTGAGACATCAGTTCTTAAGTCTCATTGCTCAGTAATTCGACTAGCTTTCAGTGCCCTTCAAAGTGAAGTCGCGAAGCAGTAGACGGATTCCTGGACAAGATTCCAATACTCTCCTAATACTTTTACTATGTGTACGCCACACGTTAAATATCGGTAATAAAATCTGGATTCGTTTTGAATATCGATGTGTTTGAATTTGCATTATAATTCAAACAAATCATTGCAAAGAAAAATTCAAATCAATAAACATTGCGTTCCCTACTCCGTTCACTAAGCGTGGCTGTTGTTAGCCACGCTAACCGTTATTATGACTTCCTTATATTCAGTACAGAGAGGATTTGTGATTATGATGCGAAACTTTTGTTTAATCAAGACATTAAAACCTACCTAGGTGTGGTAAGAGGCGACTTAGATAATGCACGGACAGCCTTTATTCGTTCAGAATAATATCATAATATGCAATTGTGATATTATTTTATAGATAAAAGAATAATACGAGTATCATGCTGTCACTACACTGCTCGTGGGTTTGGTCTTTGCCTTCTTTTTATAGGAAAAAAGCGTGACTGTACGTATATGTAGATATCTGTAAAACTTAAGTAATCGTCATAGAAAGCATAGAATACATCACACGTCACAGTAAGCTGAAGAGACCTAGAGCTCGTAAAACCGATAAGCATTAGGGAAGAAAGGTTCTCGTGTGTCAACATCGTACCGGCAAACGTAGTGTAGAGCAACCCCAATAGATGGAGCGTCAACCGGCACTATCTTGCAGGAGGACTATTGATGCATGTGGCACAAGACCGTGTTTTGTGGCAATTTTGGGGCAGGCTTATGTTTAGCAGTGGACTTGTGACGGGCTGAAATGATGATGATATTTGAGTTCACATAATGTTTTCTTTTATTTACGCGAATATTACACATTTAAATAAAACTACTTTTTTACGGATTTTATCGCGTTTAATTTTGAACTATTACCATATAACCCATGGTCACGGGGGGACTCAGTCCCCCCGTGACCATGGGTGCTGTAAAGCGTCCGAAACGTCGGGTAAAAATAGTTCAAAATTAAACGCGATAAAATCCGTAAAAAAGGAGTTTTATTTAAATGATATTTGAGGTTATTATTTCGACATCTATCGGAGGTCATGAGTTTTTCCGAAAATGCCCCGTAGACAATGGCAACAGACTATGGGATAAGAAGTATACCGTCTCATCCCGTAGTCTAAATACATTAGGTTAATCGTCTCTTACGGTGGAGAATATAATAAATATTAAATCTATTGTTGTACGGCAATACTTACAAAATAATTAAAAGTTATCGCTTAATGTATAAATACATATTATACATAGAAAAATATATACATGCATAAACTTCGATACTGGAAAATAAGAATAATTTTAATTCTACAATACGGGACAGCATGTCTGTTAAGGGCTCCCCACATCCGGAGGGATCCGTATGTCAATATTTGGGGCTCGCTTAAAGCAAGAGATTAAACATTTGGAGACAAAGACGTCTTGAATGAAGCAGATGAGTTATAATGCAGGTGTCTTTCGTGTGAACATTAATATGTTGTACCCTTTGACACACGTTGATTATTTATGTTTGAAATTCATTATTAAAATAGACATCCAAAACTAGGTGTCTCCTAGGACGTTTTCAAATAAGACAACATTTTACATTCTATAAATAATATTCTATAATTAATAATTTTTTTATGGAATTAGATGCCGCAAAGCAAATTGAACATACATACATACATAAGATCACGACTGTATCCCATAAGGGGTAGTCAGAGACTGGGCACTCACTGCAAAATCAGATGACTGCCACAATCCACGTTTCACCAAAACAATATAATGCACTTGGTGTTATAGGTGGTGAGCCCATCGCCACCATGCGCAATTAGGTGAACAGTGCAGTTTTATTCCCTACTCGCCTTTTACGAGATCCATTAGATGAGATGGAGTGGTAGTATTCTTTTAACGAGCCGCCACCACACGGCAAATTGTAACGTCTGCCCGTGACTAATGTCGTGTCTTCCCGAACACTTCTGTGTGGCAACGCACTGGCTCGTCACTCTGAAAAATCATTTCTTAAGTCTTATCTGCAATTAAACTAGCTAAGAGTGATCCTTCAGACCGGAATTCAGTAATGGTCGCACACTACTGCTTGACGGAAGAACAACTGGCATTGCTGTAATACATCATCGTCATCCTGGTGGTAGGATTTCTATGCAGGAATCCGTCTAGGTAGGTACCACCCCAGTGCCAGTTAATCTGCCGTGAAGTAGTAGTGTGCAAACATTACTGTTTCGGTTCGAAGGGCACTGAGACCTAGCGTAATCACTGGGCATATGAGACTTATGAACTAATGTCTCTGGGTGACGAGCGCAGTGTGGTGTCACACAGAAATGTTCTGGATGACACAACATTTGTTATGGGTAGACGTTGCACGTACCATCAGGTGAACGTTTTGCTCTTTTCGTCACTTGATTAAATAAAAAAAAGCCTATCACTAGTCCACTGCTGAACATAGAATAGATTGCGACAAAAGTTTGTAGCAGTATTAAAGTAGTTTAAAGTTTGTAGTATTTTGACGGGATATTGCAATTATTGCCACGCTTTGAAGGCGGGTTGGCAACCGCAGTTTATTTATTCAGATGTAACGGAAAGATGGTGCTGCCCATCACCTGGTTTTCATTTTCCCTTAGTAGACTTTTACGACACCAACGGGATGAGATGGGGTGGTAGATTCTCTTAAGCCGCCACCATACGACGATGATACGAGTACCTACTTCGACGGATTCCTACACAGCGTGTAGAAATATAAAATGTTAGTTACTCTAATTGTATACAAACACTGAACAAAGAAATTAAATGTGAAATTTTCTATTTTGCGCGTATTCTGATTTAAGAAACGATTTACAATCTACCACTGATTGTAAAATAATGACGTTTGACCAACGAAATTTATATTTCTTGTGTTGAATAATAAAGAAATTGAATGTCATTTCAAGTATAAGTCGCACGTTGCCTCCTCAAATTGAACGCCAAGTGATGCAAAGGATCCATTAATTAGCGACAAGCGCATGCAGTTTTCCCCGCGAGGCGTTCGTTAATGCGTTTCTCGCGTGATCCCATCCATCCCGGAGAAATGGAGTTATGGCAATTAGATGTGACTAGTTGCACGCCTCGGATTTGCTTTAAGTTTCTGAATACAGCCATTTCAGTGTAACAAAAAAAAGTATTTAACTAATGATTAATGATTATTTAATCAAAAAACCGACCTTTAAAGAGTTGTATGATTTTCTCATGAATCCCACCAGAACTTAACCAAATGTATATAGGGTCAACCTCGAGTGCAACCAATTCAACAAAAAAAATAATTATTAAAATCGGTTCACAATTGGCGAAGATATAGCCTAACATACACATAGTCACGCCTACTTCTTATTGGGGAAGGCAGAAACCATATCTTTCCACATGCTACAATCCTGACACATTTATAGCTTCTTCTAGTTTTATTTCTACTTACTTTCATACAAGCTCGTCGGTTGCGGGTGACCTTTCCTTAAAACGACTTCGATCTGATCGTGATACGTTCGCCTACGTCGACCCTTACGGGCTTGACCATTCACACTCGCCTCATAATTCTGTTTCGTCAATCTTCTTTCATCCATCCTCGCGTCCAAACCATCTACGCATCCTTTATTCTATCTTTGTCACTACATCTTCTACCACACCGCAACGTTACCTGATCACGCGTTTCTTCACTTCAAACACTCCAAACTTTACATTTATTTTCATGTTTCTTCTGCCAGAACAGAAAAAAAAATCAGTAGAATTGAGAACCTCCTCCTTTTTTAAAGCCGGCTAAAAATATAAAGAGTAGAGCATGATAACGCGAGTAATTTTCTACGTTATTATTTTTAAAGCCCACACCAGGATTTCTCCAGTACCGTGAATAGGTTTTGCAAACAATTTCTAGCTAGATACCGTAGTGGCGTGTGCGTAACCTTTACTATAACGCGAACGCGAATGCACAGGGTAACATTATGTATAATGTTTAGAAAATATTTGCAATGTGCGCTACTGTGCCTTTTGGATTACAAGAAAATGTACGTCATACATGGGTATGTGGTCCACTGAGATCGGAGCGAACATAACAGACCATTCAGAGGTGAAGTCAGTTTTATGTTTCTTTTCTGGGTTCCTTTTACAAGAAGTACATTATAAAAATATTTAGAGGGCAATAACATGTGTATTTGCTACTGCAGAATAATATATAAACTTAAATACAGTAGCATCTTAACAACTACTTAATAATAACAAAACAAGGAACTAAGTTTAAAAACCAAGTTCCCACTTAAAATCTCTTGCAAAAATGCAACCGACTGAGCGTAATGTTACAGCAACAGTGTTACCGTAGCGCTGATTTTCTGTCGGAGCCGCAAAGAAACAAACGATGAAGAAATGTTATTTAGAATACTTGCTTTTCAACTTTTGTAATAATATCTTTAAAGATATTTTCATTCTCTTTTATGATATAGCAATGATTGCCAGTTACATTTCTAGTTAATTCACACCCGATTTAGAATAATACACCTGATGGTAAGTGAAACGTCTGCCCATAACAAATGCTGTGTCACTCAGAACATTTCTGTGTGTCACCAACCGTCAGTTCGTATTGCTAGTGTCATGTTGCTAGTATTGCTAGTAATTACACTAGCTCTCAGTGTCCTTCATATACATATACTCGTATCATTGATTCTCATAAGAGCTTCATTTATTTATTTATTTATTGGATTACCAACACAAGACACAGCACTTCAATTTTATAATACACATTGATTTGATGATAATATGTAACTGTTCTGAATAGGTAACCACAGCATGCGTAGTGGATTTGTTGCTCAAGTTTTTATGTGGTAATATTATATAATAGCAAAGAAGTTTAGAAGAATACTAACATTTTAAAAGTATTAGCACTAATATAAACTATTTAATAACTTAATAACAGAGGATACGTCAAAAGTTCTGAGTGTGGCCAAGAATCTGGATCAAGATCGGATTTCTTTTTTACACTTTCGTTATACAGACGAGAGATGCACACCACTGGTGAAGACCGACCAAGATTGGTTCTGCATAAAATATTTCTATAAAAACAGTGCACGGATTTCGCGGTATTCTTTAGACAAACAAATGTTAAACAAAATGTCCTGACTTTGTTTTTATATACAGTCATGAGCAATGACAAGTATAAACATCATCATCATCATTTCAACATGTCAGTGTCCACTGCTGAACACAGCTCTCATTTTGTGGGGATTTTGCCATAGTCGCCACACTCTTCAGGCGGGTTAGGAACCGCATTTTATTTATAACTAAATAATAAAGCTCCCTGTGTCGACTTTGCGACACCGACGGGATGAGATGGGGTGGTAGGTTCTCTTAATCCGCCACCACACGGCATGACAACTATACACTATTTATTTATTTAAACTTTATTTTCACAAAAGTGTACGAAAAGGCAGACTTAATGCCGAATCGAAAAAACTAGAACCTTATCACAGTGGTATAAGGTTAAAAAGTTTTCCAAATTGTATATTTGGCAGTGCACGTGACTGTACACACGTATGTTAGATATGAAATATATCAAGTACGTTTTACAAGTTTAACATACAGTGCATTAAGTCATAAAGTTATGAGACGCCAATATCCGTTTGAGACTGCAATATTGTAACGTACGGACAGACGCCCCGAGACTTATTTGTTATTAGTAGGTAACGAGCTAAGTTAAATGTGCAAGCCGATTACTTGCCCGATTGCTGCTAGAAATTATTTGTTAGCTGCAAATTAATAGGGACATTTTCAAGTCAGCTTATATTCTCAGAAATTGTTAGCGTAATGTCTCAAACATTGTTGAATTGCTCGTATTATCGAAGTTTAATATTCATCATCACCACTTCAGCACATCACTAGTCCACTGCTGTACATTAGCATCCCCCATAGATTGCATAAAAAGTTTGTAGCTTTCATTATGGGAGGATTTGCTGTAGCTGACACGCTAGGCGGGCGGGTTGGCAACGGCAGTTTATTTATTCAGATGTTCTAGGAACATGCTGCTGCCCATCTCCTGGTTTTCATTTTCCCTCAGTCGACTTTAACGACACCCACGGGATGTGATGGGGTGGTAGGTTTCTCAAGTCGCTACCAGTGAATGCTTTGTTTTGTGCTCATCCCATGAGATGGTGTGGTAGATTATCTTAAGCCGCCACCACAAGGTTCAATTATATTTAGTTAATTAATTTGTTTAAAGTAAAACGTCTTTGGAGCCAAAAAGATCATGAAGCAATTTTTTATCTTATTAAAGTATAATAACTTAATTATTAGAGGTTCTACTCCATTGGTCGTCGGTTCGATTCCCGCAGTATACAATTTTGTTTGTGTCTTATTTAGTTATTAAAGGCTCTACTGCATTGATCGTCGGTTCGATTCCCGCAGTATACAATTTTGTTTGTGTAGCCTTCAGATTACCATAATGGGTTATTTCTGTAAAGTGACAATATTTGGCTCGTTCGGGGAACAACATCATTCTTACAAAATACTTTTCCTTAGGCGTTTTTCTTCATCGTGGCGCACGTTATGATTGTCTACTTAAAATTGCATTTATCAATGGTGTCGGCACCGAGGATTAAACTCAGATAACTCGGGTACTATGACATTCAAAGCGAGAGGCCAGTTATTTTTTCTTTATATTTTAAAAAAATCTGTATTTGTATTTTTTAAATAGCGACAACTGTGCTGATGTTGAGTTCGGATCCCAGCTTGAACCACATTTGCATTAAAACACACCTTTCTTCGTGTCTAAGTTACTGTCTCCTAGCCTACCTCTGGTCTTATCGCATGAGCGTTATATCAGGGCGCAGGTATTTCCGACGCGACGCCTCTGTAATTGCGCATTCACTCGTAGCACTATAATATCTCCTGCGCGGTTGATAACTTTTGTCACGATTGAGTCATTATCATCATCATCATCATCATTTCAGCCTATCACTAGTCCACTGCTGAACATAGTCCTCCCCCATAGAGTGCTATAAAAGTTTGTAGCTCTCGTTTTGTTGAGAATTTTGCCATAGATTCACGCTTGGCAGGCGGGTTGGCAACCGCAGTTTATTTATTGTGATGTTTCAGGAAGATGCTGCTGCCCATCTTCTGGTTTTAATTTTCCCTCTGTCGACTTTTACGACACCCACGGGATTGGGGTGGTAGATTCTCTTAAGCCGCTACCACACGGCATTGGCATATTGAGTATTGTTTGTAAAATTGACCTAGAGGACATCAAAAAAAATTAATTTCAGTATCCACCCGCGAGCTGTAACAGCCCTTGTGCTTTAATATTTTGTTTACTATTTTTGTTTAATATATTTTTAAATATTACTAGCAAAACGTGAAATATTTTGTACAGATAATGTCCGGTAATTTTTAGATACTCCGCTAAAAATGCTTTTCAATATCGTAAGCTTTTGTTTCTTCCATTTGAAATTTCAGCCACTTTCACATGTCCAAATAACTTAAAATTTGTTTTTTTTATTGGCTAAAGTAACAAAAGGAGCAAAACATTCACCTGATGGTAAGTGCAACGTCTGCCCATAACAAATGCTGTGTCCAAATAATATGTGTCCAAGTATTCATGTATAGTAATATAATATTTCTTATTAATAAATTTCACTAAGAATTGTACGGACTGCCTTTAATCGTGAAGAATAATATCATAATATGCAATGCTTCTCGTGGGAACGCAATGGGGGATAAGATTTTTTTTTCACTCGGGATTCGCCACCCGTCACGTACCGTATCACGCGGGGCGAAAAGTGGGCTACGTGGCTCTGCCTACCCCTTATATGGAAATATTGCGTGGCTGTTCGTATGTATGTATACATTTCACTTTTGTCACGTGCACACTTTTTCATAAATGGGATTATCTATAGCACATAGCGTCTCATGACCGTTATTAAGTCTTATATGTCTGTTATTTCACCGTCACAGGTTTCAGTGCCTTTCCAAACGAAAGACAGTGATGTTCGCATACCACTGCTAGACGGCGGAATATTTGACACTGCGCTGGTACCTACTTTGTGGATTCCTGTATGGAAACCTAGCACCAGTAAATTGCTTATAAAATCAGCTGATATATCAAAGCTGAGCTTCTATTAAGTTCTTAACTAAAAACCAAAGCGACATAATATGGCCCCGTTTATCACTGCAGCCTAAGCGTTAAAATATCGTCTTAATACGCAAAATAAAAACCGTAGACAGCCCTCCAGGAATATAACGATATCTTGTTTACATTATGACGATTAGAGCGTTTCGATTTACATATCGCGCCCTCGTGAACCCACTAGGGCCACTTATCTTGCATCCTTGCATGCCTCGTCGCGCGGACATGCAACGTTTATAGTGTTCTCTGGCTTTCATTTTAATGAAATGGTTGGTTGTATTAAGTTCAAGATCTGTATAAAGGCGTTTTGACATTATTCGTATAAAATTAATTTGGTCCTTGGTGAGTATTCAGGTTTTAAATCATTAATAATGAACATAACAGTTTCTACATCCCTATTTCTGATAATTATTGTTCGACTGTAAAGAAGTAGTCATGATTGATACATTTTAAATGCAAATAAGAACGACAATCGAGCAAGTCTTTTTTTTTAGGAGTACGACGAAACGAACAAAACTTCACCTGATGGTAAGTAAAACGTCTGCCCATAACAAATGCTGTGTCACCCAGAACAATTCTGTGTGACACCACCTAATAACCCTGAAGCATCAGCTCTTATGTCTCATATGCCCAGTGATTACACTAGCTCTCGGTGCCCTTCAAACCGAAACACAGTAATTTTTGCATACTACTGCTTCACGGCACTGCAACAGGCCCTGGGGTGTTACCTACCTTGACGGATTCCTGCATGGGAATCCTACCACCTTGGGCAATGAAAATAGTGTTATCACTGGGCATATGAGACTTACCAACTAATGTCTCTGGGTGACGGGCGCAGTGAGGTGCTACACAGAAATATTCTGAGTAACACAGCATCTGTTATGGGCAGACGTCCCACTTACCATCAGGTGAACGATTTCCTCGTCTCGTGACTTTATAAAAAAAAAAATATAAACTTATTAAACACGTCATCATCATCATCATCATCATTTCAGCCTATTACAGTCCAATTTTGAACATAGGCCTCCCCCATAGATTGCCACAAAACACGGTCCTGGGTCACCTGCATCCATCCATTAAACACGTGCTCAGCGGTAATAAGATCGTGAGGACACCTGACGCTTGCCTAGGGAATAAAAATATTCCGGAGATACGTCAAACCGCATTGGAGCATGTCGAGCTCTTCTTGGCTGCAAAGCCCTCTATAAAAAACGAGAGGATGCTTACTCAGCAGTGAAACATTCGTAGGATATTATAAAACTTATTTTTTTTTTATAATTTGAAAATAATTTCTAGTCCTCCTTGACGATTCTGACAATGATAACATATTACAGGTAACAACGTCAAGTCGTTCTGAGCACAGGATTTTAGACTTTATTAGTGCTGTATTGCTGTGTGGAGACCCGGAAATAGTTTCTGATGGGTTCGAACCAAATTTACTTATGGCGCAGGTACGTAGACTACTGAGCCATATGGTCATAAAGTATCAAAACACACAGAATAACTCAGGGCATATAATTTACAATCTATGTAATCTTAGTACAAAGGTGAGCTTCGTACATAATTCACCGTAGCATGTAGTTTACTAAGTGATCTACCGCACATTAACCGTATCGACGTGTCTAATTATACTGAGAGGCCAATGAGGTTAAGTGCCGCTTTAGAGAGGCGGTTTTCTCTCGGAGCGGGCTTTTTGAGGAATTTAATAATTGTAATAAAATTACGAAGATAAGTAGGCACTTCCCGTGAGCTCCGAGCCGGAATCTAAAATGTCTTAATTATATATTTTTTTCTCGTTACCGTACTGTAAAATTGAGTTGGCAGACAGGTACAATTTCTACACGCCGTGAAATGTATGCTTTTGAATATGATTTTAATTTTATTTCTAATTGGCTACAGATCCTACTTCTTCGATTTTTTTTAGAAACGGGCCAAACCCGTCGCTTTGTACGCGTCGATTTATAATTTATATGATTCTAGAAGTATTTGAGAAAATAAAAAATAAAATATAACAAAGACTAAATTGATCCCAGAGTTACGATTCATAACTTATGTAAATTTCTACGTAGCCCTTTCCATACTTTACCGAGTTTTGAGCTTCCTCATGCATCCTATATTGACACTACATGAGCTATCTGTCTAGGTAGGGAACACCGGTAGGTGTTCCCATGCAGGAATCCGTCAAGGTAGGTAACACCCCAGGGCCAGTTATTCTGCCGTGAAGCAGAGGTGTGCAAACATTACTGTGTTTCGGTTTGAAGGGCACTGAGAGCTAGCGTAGTCACTGGGCATATGAGACTTAATTGTCTCAGGGTGACGGGCGCAGTGTGGTTTCACACATAAATGTTCTGCGTGACACAGTATTTGTTATGGGCAGATGTTGCACTTACAATCAGGTAAACGTTTTGCTCGTTTCGTCACTATATACAATAAAAAAATAATAATATCCGCAACAGAACAAGTTTAATCGACATAGCTCTAAGGATCAGCAATCTGCAGTGGCATTGGGCCGGCCTTATAGAACCTAGTGACCGTTTGGAATCTAAAGAAAGTACTGAGGAACGTAATGTAGGGCGACCCCCCAATAGACGCAGCTACAACCTGCACGGTTTTGCCAATGATGCCTCTGGCGTAGGACTGTGTTGATGCAATCTATTTTTTTTGAACGACACCCATGACCTGCGGCGCAGAAGTCAGGTACGCTAACCACTACGCCACGCGGTCGTCAATCTATGATAAGCCAATGTTCAGTATTGGACTTGTGAAGGCTGGAATTGTTACTATATTGACTGATTAGAGTCGTGGTATCTTAATGATCAGCAATCCAAGTTTAATCCCCGATAAATTCATAACTAATTAGAGGCGTGACTGTATAAATAAAAAGTAAAAAAATAAAGTTTCAGCCTATAAATGTCCCACTACTGAGCACAGGCCTCCTCTCATTTCTGAGAGGGTTTTTGAGCTAGGAAGAATCCGCCACGCTGCTCCAATGCGGGTTGGCGGACTTCACATGTCTTCGAAATATTTTTTATTCCTCAGACATGCAGGTTTCCTCACGATGTTTTCCTTCACCGCCGAGCACGTGGTAAATCAGCACTTAAAATTGCAGTTAACAATTTTAGTGGTGCCGGCACCGGGAATCGAACCCAGGTCACTCGCTTACTATGAAATTATATATATATAAAGCGAGCGCCTAGCCCCAGAGCTACCTGTGCGAGATATCCACCATCAACTCCACTCACAAGTACTTGGCAATGAAATATCGTGAGTAAACCTAAAGTACCTAAGTACTCTTAAGGATTTGAAGATATTTGAAGGACATGAGATGTCCGCAAGCCCACACTGGTTCACCGTTTCGAAAATTCAGAAGAGGCCTGCGCTTAGACCCTGAGCTATGTATATATATATGTATTTATTCAAGTCTTATAGATATTAATCTGATCGCTGACATCGGCATCCATCGTGTAAATTATAAATTTCTCGGAAGTGTTAGCTTGTACGCGAAGCTGGTGGTAGGATTCCTATGCAGGAATCCGTCTAGATAGGTACCATTCCAGTTATTCTGCCGTGAAGCAGTAGTGTGCAAACATTACTGTGTTTCGGTTTGAAGGGCACTGAGGGCTAGTTTAATCACTGGGTACATGAGACTTAAGAAATGATGCCTCAAGGTGACGGGCGCAGTGTGGTGTCACGCAGAAATGTTCTGGGTGACTAAGCATTTGTAATGGGCAGACGCTACACTTACCATTAGGAGAACGTTTTGCACGTTTCGTCACTTTATAGAATAAAAAGAAACGCAATTGACACGGGCTTTCTAATAAAGCGGATAAAAAGCCCTTTCTTGTATATCCTGTGTCCATTATCCAGCTTTGATGTGGTTCTCCTGGCCGATTTTCTACCAAAGCGACAACTTTCGAATACTTACGGAAGATATCAACTAAGCAGAAGATATTATAGTGCCACAAGTGTACGCGCAAAGAGAGATCGGTCAACCTACCCCGACGCCCGATGTAATGCTTTGCGATTAGATAGCATGTAGGCTAGGATACAGTGACAGAGTCACGTCGTCCATCACCGATCAACGAAACCCGAAAACCAACAATTTGTGTTTTTGCGCAAATGTCGGCTCCGTCTGGTATTCGAACCCAGGCCCCGCCGCCTGAAAGTCGTATACTCCACTAAGCCACGCGATCGAGAAATTTACAACTGTATGTTTGTTTCCGCCAGTAAAACCAGTAGAAAGGCGAAATATTTACCTCTTAAAAAGTCTGAATATTAAACAATTTGACTAACTGATATTAAAAAATATAAAAGATCCCAGTCCATTGAGGCAAGTTACAGCGAGAGATTTAATCATTTTAACACGTGAACGGAATCGTCGGGCAGATACGTTAGGATTGTAAGGAGCGTGTGGTAAATTTGCCTTTGTCTCCGCTTAAAGCGATGTATGCTGTCCACTCAGTCCGGCTCCGAATGAATTGCGTCTGGTTGCGGTGAGATGTGTTTTGTGTCAGGGTTCACGTGGATTTTGCAACTGTTATCAGTGTCGCTTGAAGATTGTGTTCGCTAGATTCCTGTGATTGTCGATCTTATACCATATATATATTCGCGTTAGACTTAACGTTTATGGGAGCGGTATGCTCAATACCGCTCCCATAACCGGGTCCATTTGTTTAATAGCGGAATTAGTTCGTTTTATATCATTAAAGTGATTAAAAATACTTATAATAATATATAAATATAATAAAATAAAAATTATTATACTATAAAGATTAAAATGAGCCCCTACACACATTTCCCTAGCGTCAGTAAAAACTTACACAAGACTGATTCATGACTAAGTCTTAAATATAATTTCATTAGATAATTTTGCTTGGAGATTTAATGGTTTTTTTATTCTTTACAAGTTACAACAAGTAAAGTAAAATAGGTAACAATAGGCCTATAAATGTTCCACTGCTGAGCAAAGGCCTCCCCCCCCTTATTTTTGAGAGGGTTTTGGAGTCGGAAAGAGACCGCTACGCTGCTTCAATGCGAGTTGGCGAACTTCACATGTTTTCGAAATATTTATTATTCCATGTATGCAGGTTTCCTAAAATTGCAATTTACAATTTTAGTTGTGCCGGCACCGGGAAACGAACCCAGGTCACTCGCGCACTATGATATTTTAAGAGAGTGCCTAGCCTCTGAGCTACCACGGCTCTATTTGCCGTAATTGCCATACATATCTGGCAGAATCCAGTCTAGATAGGTAACACCCCGGGCCAGTTTTTCTGCCTTGAAGGAGTAGTGTGCAAACTGTAGGATGGAGTAGTCTGTTCTTCAAGGCACCGAGAGCTAGAGTAATAACTGGGCATATGAAACGTAAGAACTGATGTCTTAGGGTGACGGAAGTTTTGTTATGGGCAGACGTTGCACTGACCATCAGGTGAATGTTTTGCTCGTCTCGTCAATGAATCCTATAGTAAAAAAGTTGAAAGTAACAACTTAGCAACTCGCAGCATGCCCCGAGGAGACTAATCGTCACTCATACTGTGATCATCATTATCATGAGTGTCATCATTTTTTCAGCATAAGCACTAGGCTGCGCAGACGCCACTCTTGTGCTCATAGCATAATTTTCAAATGTATATGTTTAATTTGGGGTCCCCAAACTATGTTCCGCGGAACACTAGTACATCGTTTAATCTGAATAAATGTTCCGCGACCATTTGGAAAGTTTTTTTTTAATTATTGGATGAAGTGATGAAACGAGCAAAACGTTCACCCGGTGGTAAGTGCAACGTCTGCCCATAACAAATGCTATAATCACCCAGTGTATGTATCAAAATGTATAACCCAGAAAATTTCTGTGTGACACCACACTACTGCTTCACGGCAGGATAACTGGCCCTGGTGTGGTACCTAACTAGACGGATTCCTTCATAGGAATCCTACCACCAGTACACTGGTACACATTTAAACTTCTCAATACAACAAATCCTTTACTTTATATCGAATGGCGGGGGTCCAGTGTTCCATAATTTCCGAGTTCGCGAAGTGTTCCATTGCAGAACAAGTTTGAGAACCCCTGTGTTAGATGAACAACGAGCGCGTTTATAGTATCAATTATATTTACGGGTTGAAATAAATGAACTTGCCACGCTACGTTTAATGTAAGACCTCTTGCACGGTACTCTTGCTGTAGAAATTAGAACTGAAACATCAAATACGTCATCTAACAGGCTCTTTGTTAGACACTAAACAGAGACGGCAATCTAAATAGTACAGAAAAATACCTCGGGGCGAGGGCAGGGCTAGTGGCGATCCTTAGTGCAAGGAGAGTACAGATGTCACAGATAGAGCCTTTGCGAGCACTGAGCGACCAGTTAGCATTCAGAAAGGCGCCGCGGGCTGCGGTGTGATAACATCATCGCTTTCCGTGACGGATGGTGTATACGGACTATAAGGATTACGAATCCGCTTCGTCTTTTCACTAAAACTAGGCTATTTAGTAGGCACGTAGGATCCCTTGAAATATTTTAGACATTGTTTCTCTTAGTGTCTGGAAAAATATTTGAAACATATCCCCTACTTATACCTTAGGAAACCTACAGACCGTCCAATCTTTTAAAAAATGGTTAAATACTCTATATGATTGAATAAACATATATTTACGTATCGCCCGAACCCGACATCAGGTGGTCAGATCTGGAGAGGACGTCTCCTTCAATCAGTAATCTTTAGACGTTGCATATATAGTTCGCATCTCAGAAACTTATGAGATATTTCTTGAGCTTCTCATGTGACGACATAGACGTCGCTACATCGCGTTTTATTTAGTAATTACAATTAATTTAAATTTACGACATTTCGAGCGCTTAGTGGCACACAAGGCAACGGAGGGACAGAAAAATGTAAGACGTCTATAACATCAGGATAACAAGGACAAACAAAACAAACGCTTTCAGTTCTATGCTGTCTCTCACCAGTTTGGATTAGATAGATATTCCATCGTATAATGTGTGTTTCATTGTGAAGGAGGTGTCATTACTGGGCATATATAAAGACTTGAGAACTGATGTCTCGAGATGAGCATTCTGGTGACAAGAAATTTGTTATAGGCAGATGTTGCCCTTAGCAGAACCATTTGCATGTCTCGTTATATTCCATACTTAACTTTCAAGAGAACCACCTAATAAGATGGGGAGGTAGTTTCTCTTACACGTAACATGAACTTACATTAAAGTTAATAAGTGCAAAATATTGTCTAAGCTCAGAATTTAAAATTTTCGGTTATGACTATGTGTAGTTAATGTCCCCGTTTCCTAGCGGTTAAACTACTGCCGCAAGTCCGGGATTCGAAACCCAGCCGGAGCCTACATTTGTGCAAAAACATAGTTGGTTTTCGGTCTGGTCGTGTTATGGTTGGCTATGTGTCTCTGACTCTGTTACATCGGGAAATGATTGATTGGGACAAGTTAGTGCGCCTACACTAGTGGCACTATAATATTTATTACTAAGTTGATACCATACGACAGTATTTGGTAGTTTTCGCCGTTCTCATTTAGGAGAACACCAAGTGTAGTGAGAATTGTGGAGAAAGGCTGCCTCTGGTCGTTAGAACAACGTGTGCCCATGACAAATGCAGTGTCACCTAAAACATTTCTGTTTCAAACCACACTAAGCTTGTCAACAGTCTTATATGCTCAGTAATAACACTAGCTATCAGTATCTTTCAAACCGAAACACAATCTTTTCACAAAGTTTGCACAGGCTGAATACCTGGCACTGCGGTGGTACCCACCTAGATGGATTCCTGCATAGGAACCTTACCGCATGATCCGTTACATATGCTGTCGGAAACCATACCTAAATGAAATTTCGAAACCATACGTAATGCACCAAGAAACACAGAAGTGGCAGCTTTGAACTGTGTTACAACCACATTCGTAATAAAAGTAGATCTGTGCAGTGCGACGTAAACAGTCTGTAATTAGCGAATTTTACACACAGGATTCGAAATCCATCGAAAAGCAAAAGCGAAGTTGTGTAATTGTAACGTCGTAGTTTAAAAACGTGCAGTTTAAACGTTTACTTCGAAATCAAGTGCTTGTTCGTAACATTATTTCAGAGGTGCATAACACCGCTTTCCTAGATGCTTTATGACGACCGCATGGCCTAGTGGTCACAGTACCTAACTGCTACGCCGCGGATCCGAGGTTCGAATCCCAGCCGAAGCCAACATTTGTGCTAAAACATAAATTGTCGGTTTCGGGCCTGGTTGTGTTGTGACTGTGCCCGTGTTTCTCACACTGCATCCTGGCCTACCTACGATCTTACTGCATGAGCGTAAAATTGTGCGCGGGTAGGTTGAAACGAGTGAGCGCCCGTGTGTTTGGACGGACACTTGACTTGATTCGGACAGTATTCGGAAGTTGTCGCCGTGGTCAAAAATCAGCCAGGAAAACATCACTGCTTTGCCTCACTTTTGTGTTAGACAATAAAGGTAAATTTAAAAGTTTGTGTGGCAATAAGTAAAAAACGTTCCTTAAATGAGAGCAGTGCAATATTCTCTTTAAGGATAAGACATCTCTTAACCGTACCTTACTGCACCTGCACCTACATATTGCTATCTCTGTGGAGCTTATTGTTTCTATGTATGGGCTGTTTAATTTATACGAGGCAATAAGATAGAGAATTATTTAATGATATATCAATTTCATAATAAGTTTATTTAATATATAATTATAACAATGACTTCTAATATTTACACGGATGCTACAGATCTTTAGGTTCGCGTAAAATTATTAATAAAAAGCTGGAGGTTGCCAGGATTAACCATAACATTAGGATGATTAAGACCTCAGTTCTCCGCGATCGTCGGTGTTACAATGTTATCGAAACTTCGGTTACAAAGAATGTGATAAAATCAATGAATCAGTAGATTCCATCAATACTTTCAAAAGAGAAGATGGTTGGGTACTACCACCAGCTTGGGATACCATAATTAATAATTATTAAATCAAAAACCAACCATACCACTGTAGGACTTACAAACACAGTTAGCTCTTTCTGTGGATTGGACCAAAAATAATAATTAAGAGCTGAAGGTATTCCGAGATAACTTTGATATCAGGACATCTGTCACCTCGGTCCTCCAGTGGTAATGGGTTCCGTAAAGCGCTCGGAACATCGGGTTAGAAAAGTAAATAGTAAACGCGATAATATAGTTACGCGATAGATAGTAAAGACTACACATTTAATAAAAATCTTATTTTAATGAAATGTGTAGTAATCGCGTAAATATAAGAATGTTTATCTGCATGCATTATCTATGAATCAAGTTTTTCTCTTGACGTTATATTTCTGCTTTTCGTTAGTCGTTATATTGCTGGTTTTCGGATCTGGTTGCGTTGTAATCGTCCCTGTGTCTCTAACACTCCATTTTAGTCTATCCACACTTAAATACTAATAACAATCCATACTTCCATACTAATATTATAAATGCGTCCTTTTTCACGGCTCAATTGTTGAACCGATCGTAATAAATTTTTTTGACGAACAAGCTTATTGTTCACTTGATTGTAAGTGCAACGTCTGCCCATAATAATTACTGTGTTACTCAAAGTATTTCTATGTAATATCACACTGCGATTACACAACCTGTCAGTGCCCTTCCGAGTGAAACACAGTAATATTTGCACACTACTGCTTTACAGCAGAAAAACTGACCTGGAGTTGTACCTACCTAGACCCTGCATAGGAATCCTTCCACCAGTCATTATCGCTTTATTATATTTTTTAGTAAAATTATTACTCAAGCGTCAATAGTCTAATAGTTATCGGCACGGATTCCGAAGCATGACATCCGCTAGATCAAGCCCGCCATTCGAAAATTATAAACCATCTCCTAGCACAAGTTTTTAAGCGTACTAGGAATGGTTACCAGGAATATCAGTAATGTTAATAGCATTGCTAATATTATTTATAAACACCACAAGGAAACCTGCATGTCTTTCACACTAAACCACGAAATGCCGCTAATTTGCATTGGAGTACTCTTTTTAGCTCAAAATAAGAAGAGGTTTGTGTCCATTAGTGCCCATCGTAGTCTGTCCTTCTCTTTTTTATTTATCGCTTTTGTGTTCTGACCGTCAGTGGTTTGTAGTATCCTTTAAACAATTGAGCTGGTGTCCAAACGTAAAAAGGATGACACGTTTGTTGCATTCTGGTTACGCCCATACATATGTTTGCTGCTTTTTTTTTAGGACTGATGGTCACTGTTAGCCCGTAGGCTTTTACAGCCTCGCCGGATTGAAAGGTGGCATAGCGCTGGGGGCGCTTAGCCAAGACCTTTATTTATGGATGACTGGCGCAAGCCCCCCCCCCCCCTCCCAAGGAGGGACCTCGGCTTGGACCGTCATCCTGTTCGCGAGAGTAACAGACTCGAGGGTGCCCAAGGGAGCCGGCCTCGGCTCGGTCAGTTACTGCAATCGGGAGGGCAATATTACTACTACTATCATTACTAATACCATGATTATTATTAGATAGGTTTACCACCAATTCGGAATGCGTTTCCGCTGGAGAAGAAATGGCGCAAGAAACTCCAGCGACGCTTCTGCTTATGACACTACTGCTAGGGGAGAACCGGCCTGAGATGCGGCGGTATCGCGAATAACTTTGTCTGATACGCCCACGCCGACGGCGGGGGCGGTATGATGGTGATAATGTGTGTTTGTGTAGTAATGTTTAGCTGCGGAGTAATTCATTTGACGGCCGAATAGCTCAGCAGTCAGTGCACCTGCTAGCGGACTGTAAGAGTTCGAGTTCCAGCCAGAGACGATGTTTGTACTTCGCTTCAGTTTTTTGTACTTGTGTCTTTTACTCTACGTCGTATTCTAGAAAAAAATTCTTTGAAAATAATTACGAGTACAATAAATATCTTCGATTTCAAGTACATAATCATATATTATACACAGAAATAAAATAAAAATGTCTGTCATTTCGAATTTTTGTGTTTCGAATAACGTTTTCGATTGGCTCATCGGTTGTTAGATCGATTCGCAGATGGAAATATTTGCAAGACCTACAGACAGTTGTTCGAGGTCTAGACATGAGCAGTTTATGTCTATGAAAAAAATTAATTTCGTTTACTTGACAAAATTTGGCTTGGAAATGAAAAAAAAAACACTGTGCGAAATCATTTAACTTAAAATATAGTGATTTATTTTCATTACAAGTACTATGAGTAATTAAATCTGTGATCAGTTTCACTTTGTTTTATTATGATATCTGAAATACTTCACGAGTTACGTAAATTCAAACTTTCCCACGTTCAAAGTCGCGAGCTCGGTTCGTTCATTAAAATTTCGTCCTACAAGGATGAATATTTTAAGCCTTCAATTAAATACTTAGTAGTTATACATTTCCGATACCAAACTTCTGAACTTGTCTCCGAAAATTCCGGATGAAACTTGCATTAAGTATGGTCCAGCCACTGACGCGAAGCCAAAGTCCATTTCTGTTTTTCACAACTTTTAACAACTTTATTACAGTATAGTCTTTACACCAGTTGACACCAGTATAGTCTATATAGTTACTAGCGAAAAGTCGTAATGCAATATGTTTAACTTGCAGAGTTTTGTTACTATCAGTAAAATTAGTTTTGCCGAATTGGAAGACCTAACATAAAAAAGTATTATTTTTATTTTATGTAGGGCTAAATTACAGAAAAATATTTCTTCATTTCCAGATACTACGATCTTGGTGGCAATCGCTGAATGAGACATAGCATTTGAATCTCAAAGTATACGAATATATGTAGACAAAATAGAATTTAAATTAAAATGTGTGCCGTGCAACCACGGTCGTCTACCATCTTCCGAGCAAGGTATATGGTACGAGTCAAAGGCCGGGGCGCACGCCTCAAAATTCATATTACGCGAGTGCCCTGAGCGGGATCCCCGGTGCACATTTTTCTGAAATTTTAAGAGCTGATTTACCTTACCGGTGAAATGACACATCGTGGAGAAACCTGCATGTCTGAAGTATAGTTCTATCTCGAGGTCATGATGAGTCCGTCTACTGGCATTGGATGAGCGCGGCGACCTCATCCCGGCTCCAAAACCCTCACAGAAATGAGAGGAATGTCTCACATGCAACATTTATTGGTTGTTACTTTATTGTTACTTTTTTATTGTGACTTATGTATTTATCTCTTTTAACCCCGAAGCTGTTAACTCGCAGTGGATTATATGAAGATTGATGTCGATAACGATAATAGTAACCCCGGAACTATCTTAGTACATTTTTCATCATTATATTAAAAAAAGATTTTCATAATTATTACGGTTTACGTCAAAGACACAATTAGTCTTAAAATACAACGCATAACAGAAATAGTAAAGCAATAGTTATTCAAATAATGTAATAGAAGAACTTATCCGGCATTCACATATGAATTCAATTTACTAAGCGAAATCTCAACTCGTACGTTATCCGTGTTTCCAAATATCAAATCTTCTTGTACTGCGAATGCAAATTATTTAATTTTAGAATTTTAATCTTTGTTACTAACAATATCAATGTTTTTGCACGTTTATTGTCGCTCTGCTTGCTATTATTACCCAACTTTCATCATCATCGTCATCATTTCAGCCTATCACTAGTCAACTGCTGAACATTGGCCTCCCTCATAGATTGCCACAGAAGTTTGTAGCTCGCATCTTAGGGGATTTTGCCATGGTAACCACGCTTGGCAGGCGAGTCATTTCTTAAGTCTCATTTGCCCAGCGACTTGCACACTGCTGCTATCCAGACAAATTCCTGCATAGGACTCATACAACTACACAACACAGATCTTGCTCAAGTTGTTAGAATTTTTCCGTAATCGTTTTCCTTGGCATTTTTTTTAGTTGAGTTAGCAACGAGACGAGTAAATTGTTCACCTCAGGGTACGAGTCCACGCCTGCCTATAACAGTTTGGTGGGTGTTATCCAGAATTTTCTATAGGATATTATGTCCCATTTTCGACCATGGCGACAACTACCGATTACTGTCGGAAGTTATCAACCGGACAGGAGACATTACAGTGCCACAAGGGTACTCGCAAACTTAGGGACGCTCACTCGTTCCAACGTACCTGTGCTCGATGTAACGCTCATGCGATAAGATCGGAGGTAGGCTAGGATGCAGTGTTAGAGACACAAGGACTGTCAGAACAGACCCTAAAACCAAAACCGAGACAACCACTGTTGCCTCTGGCTGGTATTCGATCCCAGGACCCGGGTGTGGTAGTCAGGTTAGAGTACAACCACGCTGTGGTCATTGGATATCACTATCTTCAGTGGTCTTCAAACTGAAGTACAGTGTTCGCACATCACTGCCTGATGGCATAATAACTGACCCTGTATATTCATATGCCGGAATCCTACCACCAGTGAAGTTTCAAACCCACTACCGTACCGATCGATTCCCTACTGCGCCAACCGACCCGTTTTTGTTCAGTTCTGCACAAAAATAAAAGCGTATTTATATGAATGTCTGTCACTTGCTCTCAGTCAGTATCGAGAAAATTTTCCAGTGGGAAAATGTATTCACTCTTTGCATCTTTGAAAAGTTCCCGATAAAACCGTCATTGTTTTGACTGTGGCGGAAGCACTGAGGCGACTATCTCGTATTATGCTGCATTTGTGTTAAATATGTCAAAAACACATTAACGAAGCGCTAATAAAAAAAAAGATTATTGTATTTTGCAATAAGTGAGTCGTAACTCGTATTAGACTTCCTGAATTTAAAAAATAATAAAACTGAAAGTATAAAAATGCCTTATAGTGAAAGTGACGAAACGAGCAAAACGTTCAAACCGCCCACAACAAATGCTCAACAAGTGTCACCCAGAATATTTCTGTGTGACACCAGACTGCGCCCGTCACCTTGAGACATCAGTTCTAAGTCTCAAATGCCCAGTGATAACGTTAGCTTACAGTGGCCTTCAAACTGAATATATATTTTTTATTCATAAAATTTTACGTCTATAATGAACCTCTCCAGTGGCGCGCAAGTAAATATATAAGTTTTGTAAATAAAGCTGTAAGGGCCCCGATAAGAATAGAATAAAATTAGCATCAGTCTTCGCTTTAATTTCATCACAGTAGTGTTCTTTATAAAACGTGCATTTTTTTAAATCATTAGTTTTACGGATTTTATGCATCAAGTACAGCACTTTTGCGAGTAGCTGTAATCTGTAAAAATTAAACAAGCGTTGGAACCCCTTAGGATCTTTTGTTATGTGATAAACGCTGTGAGCCTTGGGCGTGAGGCTAGCCAGTAGGTAACCGGCACTGAGGCTGTGATGGTAATCCTTATATATAAGAAAGAGAACTCAATCCCAGAACATTTAAGTCATTAACTAATATATTACTACTATATGCAATAACGAAAATAAAATGAAATAAAACTACTAAGCTACGTCTAGATGAGGATAGCCCTTTCCATAGCTCTGGGATATAGGGACTCTGAGCTTCCTTATGGTGCCTGCAGTGAAAGACCATGTCTCGGCTCCGTATGTCATCACTGACACCCACTGGGTGAATGTAAACTTCGGTTATGTGCTACTGCTAAATTAAGTTTTAAGATTCATTCTGTACACATATTTATACTATTTGTAGTACTCAGATAAGTATATTTGTATATAAGTATCACACTGTGCTATTTGATACCCGGTCGACCCGGTACATTGATTTCCTATAACCAATAGGTAGTTGGAGGAAATCAACGTGTACTGATTTCTGTGAATTTTCGATTAAAGCTCCCAAACCTAATTAGTAATGTAATCTAATCGATAGTGATTTACAAACACTAAACCTGATTAAAATCCAGTTTCACATAGGAAATATAAATTTATATTTTTAATTAAAAAAAGATAAACAAATAGCGATAGTGTCCTTCAGTCCTGGGCAAGCACTGCCGCTATAATAATGTAAGTTCAGTAAAGACTTTGACATAAGAAAATGCAAACTCTACTCGTCTAATGAAAACAGAAGATGACAATTTTTTTAATGGTATAAAGTGACGAGACGAGCAAGTACGAGTAGTTCTCCTGATGGTTCGTGCAATGTATGCCCATAAAATTGCCACAGAAATATACTTCTAGTACGCAAAATTAAATTGATAATAAAGCGCATATTTTTGTACCATTCCGAAATCTTAACGTTTTAGTTTATTATTTTAAAAATCATTATCGCTCTAAGAAATCGTTGACTAAAAGAGAAGGAAATGAATTATTATGACTGTATGTATATGTAGTAGTAAAATACCTCAGTAGTAAAGTATATCAGTAGTAAAGAGAAAAACATCTGTTTAATTAAAAGATACACTTAACTTTAAGCGCGAACTCATATAAAAAAGTTTTCATCATATTAATATATACAATCAGTTACCGATAATAATGTTATTTCAGGTAAAGGCGACAGCACCAAAGATGGACCGCAATGGTTACTTCTTCTACGTAACATCAACAGCAAAGAAAAAGAAAATCAGCTTAATGCAACCGAAGCCACCCCGTATGGCTTTCGCTGAAGAAAAACGTCGCCCGGGGGTGGCTGAGAGAATTCACAGCAGTGTGGCACCAACCGCCACTGAGTACGGACGCGGGGACCTGATGTCGCAACGTATCCCGAATGACGCGCCACGCGCGCGATTTGTATACGCAACTTGAAAGTTACCAACCGAGATATCATACGATACGTGAAAACAGTGATAAGAGAGTGGAAAGTGATAATAGAAGAAAGAAACGAGACATTAGGATTTCAGGATATCCTCAGGCAGTTCAAAGGTTAGTGAAGTTCTGTTACTACCAAAATATTTTTGTTTTATTTGACAATGTTCTTTCAAATTTTTAATATTATTTCAATGTACAGTATGATTGTATCAATCGTGTAAAGTTATTAATGAATAAAACCAAAAGATATTGAGGAGAGTTTCTCATGTTCATAAATATTTTGTATTTCATAGGGCAATTTTTCGACAATCGACAAAGTTTTCTTTCAATTATGTAGCTAGATAGATTTTCAACAGTGTTAGAAGTAAACAAAATTCTATATTTAAGAACATATTCCATATGAAAATAAATAAATATTTAACGCGCGGTAAGTTTAATAATTTTGCAGCAATTGAAATACCATATCGGATTCTCAACGAGTATTTATTTATTGTCATTGGCGTAGCTGTTTCACTAATTCAATACACCGATGTTTCCAACCAGACCGCATTATCAATATTGTGCCAGCGATCACTAATCATAGTTTTGTTTGTGTTTATGCAAATGTAATTTAACATCTCATTTTAGGAATACGTAATGGATTTAGCTGTATCAATTTGGACGAGAGATTTCAGCTTCAAAATGAATATTAATAAGATCGAATGGGTAATGTGTGTTCATACGTTATATGTATGAATACACTTCCACTAGTGCAATTAATGTATAAGTATATAAGACGACCGCGTGGCTCAGTGGTCAGAGTACCTGACTTCTAAGCCGCGGGTCCTGGGTTCGAATCCCAGCCGGAGCCAACATTTGTGCTAAAACATAAATTGTTGGTTTTCGGGTCTGATTGTGTTGTGATTGTCCCCGTGTTTCTGACACTGCATCCTAGCCTACCTCTGATCTTATCGCATCCGCGTTACTTCGGGCGCGTGGAGGTTGGGACGAGTGAGTGCCTCTGTGTTTGCGCGTACACTTGTGGCACTATAATATCTCCTGCGCAGTTGATGGCTCGCGACAGTAGTCGGAAGTTGTCGCCGTGGTCGAAATCGGCTCGTAGCATCACTATATAAAAATATTGTCATTGACGCTGTATATTTCTCGTGACTTGTAAGCCAATAAGGGTGGAAAAGTTAGATTTCTCTCGACTGCTATTTCTATTGAAAGTTATATCAACTTTGAAAAGTTAAGTCACTTATACCTTTGTTCGAAGTAAAACTTTTCTTTCTGTTTATTTCCTAATGTAGAGTTTTTTTATACATTAACGATAATCTAAAACAAATCGTGAATGATAAATATAATGTTATAGATAATTATAATGAAAATTTATGATATTACGACTTCCAACGGAAAAACTTTTTAATTACTAATAAATTTTTGTTATATGTAGTATAGTAGAAGACAACTTGGTGGAAATTAAACACAAGACATTAGTCTTGCTAATTTACTGAAAAAGTTTTAATAAAACATAGAGTAGCAATGCCTAGATCGACAAAGCTGAGTAATTACTATTTACTATTTTTTCAACTTTAATTAGGAAATAACTCAAAGTAGGATAAACTAGTAAACCGATTTATTGATAGTTTATAGTTATTGCTCTGATCGATTTTAAATGAATACAATTGAAGAATTGTATAAGCGAAATTGGTAGCTCAGCGATATTACTAAGATATATTTAAAAATATAAAATGTTACAGTACACACTAAATGTTGTACACATAGGATTAACCCAACACGAAATCGGTGTATTGGAAAACGAACGTACTATAGACGAAGATAGAATTACTGTTGGATTGCTGTCCATATGACGTAAGCTTGAATACCTAACTAGGCTGTAATTTGTTATAATCCTCTTTACCATACAGGGAAAGGTACGTGATTACTAATGCAACATGGTCCTTGCATAGAAACTGAGTTTTGTTATATGACAAAATTATGATTCGGTTGATAAGGACCATAAACCGTGGTAGCTCAGGGGCTAGGCGTTCGCTTTAAGTTTCATAGTAGGCGAGTGACCTGAGTTCGATTCCCGGTGCCGGCATCACTAAAATTGTTAATTACAATTTTAAGTGCTGACTTACCACGTGCTCGGCGGTGAAGGAAAACATCGAGACAATATCTGAGAAATTAAAAATATTTGGACGACATGTGAAGTCCGCCAACCCGCACAGCGTGGCGGATTCTTCCTAGGCCTGTGCTCAATAGTTGGACATTTATAGGCTGAAACTTTACTTTACTTTTTTGATAAGGAACGTGAATATATCAATTATTTCAAGACTTACATCGGCATGAATTTAGATTTTTTGATTGTGGAATTGTGTGGTTTTTGTGCTGAAAGGCGGCGGTACCTCGATTGAGCGACGAGGAGTGAAATGAAAACAGAGTTTTGAACGATTGACGAAACGCCAGCTCCATTTGATTTGTAAGAGTTTTCGTCACAGTTTTCGTTGGCGATATTTTATATAATGTCTGCTGTGTCGTGCATGTGTGTGTTCGTTTTTTTGACGTTTATTTAATTATTGAAGAATTTATGCAATTTTAAAAATTTCATCCATTTGATCGTTTATAAAAATGAAAGTTACTATGGCTGAATGTGTGTTATTTACTGGTGATAGAATATTCTTATGCAAGGAATCCGTCTTTGTAGGTACCACCCCAGGGTCAGTTACTTTGCCGTCAAGTATTAGTGTCTAAATATTATTTTGTTTCGGTTTGTAGGGCACTGAGAGCTAGCATAATCACTGGAAATATGAGACTTAAGAACTGAATGTCTCAGGGTGACGGGCGCAGTGTGGTGTCACACAGAAATGTCCCGGAGGATACAGCATTTGTTATGGTCAGACGTTGCATTTACCTTCAGGTAAAAGTTTTACTCGTTTCGTCACTTTATCCAATAATAAAAAGAAACTCGGCGACACCCAAACGGTTGGACTGATTTTAATCAAATTTGGCATAGAGATAGATAATATGTAGTGGAATATGATATATGATTGTAATTTAAATCATGCAAAAAACAATAATTAAATAGGTTTTATTTGCGCCCAGCAATGCCGGCAGTTGACATCTAGACGAAATATTTTTTGTAGAATAAAGTAACGGGACGAGAAAATCGTTCAAGTGATGGTAAGTGCAATATCTGCCATTAGTAAATGCACCATTTTTTTAGAACATTTCGTGTTGTTAGGTGCCATATTCCCAATAATTACACTAAATACCACTGCCCTTGAAACAGTTATATTTCCAAACTATTAAGAACGTCAAGCTGTGTTTTACGGCATAATAACTGGCACTGCGGTGTTACCTGCTAGTAATGTAACGAATATAAAATTGTATGCATTCGCAAATGCGGATGCGAATATTTATTATGGATATTCGTGAATGCGAATTCGAATATACATTATTAAATCTAGCACCATTTCTCTATGCCTAAAAGTTGAGAATTGATCGGATGACAGTTATACAACGTAAGTCGCTTGCACACATCAGCGGCATGTGCATCTTATTCCGGAAATTACCGAGAAGATGTTTTTTGTGTTATTCGATATTATTTTCTGAATTTTTTAAAGTAAAATATGAAAATATTTGTTGTCATAAATTGTCATCACATTCGCAAAATATTTACTTACATTTTGATAATTTTGATTTTTGATAATTCGAATGTTTATGTGAAATATGTGAATATATGCGAATGCGGGTTTTCGATACATCACTAGTACTTATGTACGTAAATGGATTCCTTCATAGGAATCCTAGCACCATTAAAATAAAAAAAAAAACATAACAAATTAGTTTGTCGTTCGACAAGGTCCAGCACAACGGGCTCATATACAAGTTACATGGACTCGGTGTGCCAGATCGCCTCGTACTCATCATACGAGATTTCTTACGCAGTCGAACCTTCCGCTACCGCGTTGAGGGGGTACGATCCGAATCACATCCCATCCAAGACGGCGTACCACAAGGCTCAGTCCTAGGTCCCGTGCTTTACACCCTTTTAACGAAAGACATACCGCACACCAGCGGCGTCGAACTCTCCCTCCTCGCAGACGATATCTGCCTCTGTGTCTGGACGTAATACAGACACTATCTCTAAACGCCTCCAATCCGCAGCCCGAACCCTCGGGAATTGGTTTCGGAAATGGAGGATCGAAATCAACCCCACCAAAAGCCCCCCAGCCATGTACTTATCGCGGCACATAACGACACATCTCCCTACACATACATAGAGTTATTTGATCGTCCAATCCTCTGGGAAAACACACATATTAACCGAGTAAGGAACCGAGTGGTGTACGTCCTCGGCCGACTACACCCGATATTATATAAAAATAGTATAATGTTCCTGCGTTAAAGGAATACTACCACTCCATCTCATCCAATAGATCTCGTAAAAGGCGAGTAAGGAATTAAACTGCACTGTGCACCCAACAGCGCATGGTGGCGATGGGCTCACCACCTATCACATCAAGTGAATTATATTGTTTTGGTGAAATGTGGATTGTGGCAGTCATCTGTTTTTGCAGTGAGTCCAGTCCCAGTCTCTGACTACCCCTTATGGGATACAGTCGTGATCTTATGTATGTATGTATGTATACAAAGCCTGTATTGGGCCAATTTTGACATACGAAAGCCCCGTATTTGCGCATGCCTCCCCGCGTTAAAATCAGCGACTTCAGGTTCTACAAAATCGATTCATGCGCAAAGCCACGGGAGCACCGTGGTTCGTGCGTAATGCTAATCTTCATATCGATTTAGGGCTTCCTACCATGATTAGATTTAGGGCAGCCCAGTCGCCACGCACCCCAACCCACTGGTTGTAAGTGCCGCCACATACAACCCTCCTCGCGTTACACCAACACTCGATTCGCGGAAAAAAGTGATCCGTGGCACGTCTTCGAAGACCCTGACGTCGCGATCACTAGGGCCTATGCGCTCTACTCAGCACGACAAACACACACAACATCACCATCATACCGTCACCGCCGTCGGCGAGGGCGTATCAGACAAAGTTATTCGCGATACCGCCGCATCTTAGGCCGGTTCTACCCTAGCAATAGTGTCATTGTAAGAAGCGCCGATGGAGTTTCTTTTCTTCTCCAGCGGAAACGCATTCCGAATTGGTGGTAAACTTATTTAATAATAATCCTGATATTAGTAATAGTAGTTGTAATATTGCCCTCCCGATTTAAGTAACTGACCGAGCCGAGGCCGGCCTTCTTGGGCACCCTCGAGTCAGTTACTCCCGCGAACAGGATGACGGTCCAAGCCGAGGTCCCCTCTCGGGGGCCCTTGCGCCAGTCATCCATAAATAAAGGTTTCGGCTAAGCGCCCTCATCGGCTCTGCTACCTTTCAATCCGGCGAAGCTGTGACAGACTTCGGGCTAACAGTGACCATCAGTCCTAAAAAAAAATCGTTACTTAAGCACACACTTTTAGATTTTGGATTAGAAATAAATGTTTTTACGTACAAAAAAAGTATGCGGAAGTTAACGACGTGTAATACTTTTCATTGAAAAACATGGAATAGATGCATTTATTAAAATAGTTTAATTGCAACACTATATTTTGCCTTTAGTTTGCAGCTTTGTGAAATGCAAGAATTCCTTAATTTTATTCGGAAGAGCTAAACCTCGCAGAAAATGTAAAGTAGAACTAGTAATTTTGAACGTGGTCGACCATAGATGCTATTACCTGAAATGTTACCAGGTGTAAAAGTAATTTTGTCTCCAACTTTCGTATTATTCGGCAAACAGTCCTTTACATACAAGGTACCTGAGGTAATGAATTTTTAAGCTTCTAATATGTGATCGAACTTTTTAAATTAACCATACGAGTTTTTTAATACTTTTTTCATTAAAATATTGAATATCATCTATGTTACCTTTAATTGTCATAGTACGCAAGTGACCTGAGTTCGATCCCCGGTGCCGACACCTTAAAAATTGTTCTGCAATTTGCTGATGCTGATTTACAACGTGCTTGGTGGTAAAGGGAAAACCTGCATAATCGAAAAATAAAACATTTTCAAAGACACGTGAAGTCGGCCATCCCGCATTGGAGCATCATGGTGTACTCTGCGCGGCTCCAAAACCCGGCTCTTCCAAATGAGCGGCAGTGAGGGATTTATAGACAGTTACTTTACTTTTTTGTAACCTTTAATAATGAATAAAGACAAACATTGAATTAAAAGATAAAAATTCAACTGTGTGAATTTTTATTACAAGCATTTTTGTAGAATTCATTGAAATCTTTTTTTACAAACAGCACTGGCTATTTCGTGTCAAAGTCAATAAATTATTCATAATGTGTTCTTACAATTTTAAGTCACCGTTACGTTTATGGTACAACAAATACTTGGGCGTTGTAATCGTTGACGATTAAAATAGTTAGGTTAATAATGGTGGTTACGGCTAATTAATATTTGAAGAATATTGCGCACTTAGTTTTAGAATGAACTACAGTTAGCAAAGGGAGCATTTGCCATAATCGTTTGACAGGAGTATTAGCAATCGCGGAACAAAACTCCACTCATTGTCGATCAACATTTGTTGATCTATCACCTAGTCTATCATCGGTGTTTTTTCGGTCTGGCGTTTTTAAGATGGTTATTCCGCCATCTAAATCTATGAAATTTTTAATCGCCAACACCATGGCATTCTGCTTTGTCCATAAGTGATGTATATGCAAGAAATACAAGGCAGTCTTGACATTTAAGTAGAAAGACATTTTTGCAAGTTTCTGACTATCAAATAAATTTTGCTGCTTTACCGTTGATTTCGCTTAATACATATACAATTGCAGCGACTCATTCAATATCTCTTATATTCCATAATCGCGCTATGAAGGTTTCTGAGATGTGAACTGTATATACAACTTCTAAATATTACTAGTAGGAAGAGACGTCCCCTCCGGATTAGACCACCCGATCTGGCGGGTAGCCAGGTAGGTGGTGGTGGATGATAATGATGTTATAGGTTCCTTGGCAATATCATCCGCCATAACGGTGACCGCGGTATGAACATCGCAGCCTAGCTTCTGCGGGCCAACCAACGTCCTCGGCAACCATCGCAGACACAGCACTTGCCTACTGTCCGCACAACGCGTACTTCCTACTCTCTCAGCGACACAATCATATAATACGTTTACAATTCCAATATGTACGATGCCGTGGAATTTTTGTGGCATTTCCTTTAATCGATTTTTAAGACACGCAAATGTTGAGTTGTTTGGAACTCCGTTACTCTGCCCAACACAGATTATGATTCAGATAAGTAAAAAAAAATATTATAAATATGCACACAAACATTACCTTCTGTGATCAATTGCGTAATATTGCGCTATTAATTCAGGCATCGCCGTATGGTGGCGGCTTAAGAGACTACCACCCCATCTCATCCTGTGGGTGTCGTAAAAGTCGACAGAAGGAAATTTATAACTAGAGATGGGCAGCAGCACCTTCTTGGAAGATCTTAATAAATAAACTGCGCTTACCATACCGCCTGCCAAGCGTGGCTATTGCAAAATCCCACCAAATGTCGAATCTATGGGGGAATTTATGGGGGAGGCTTATGTTCAACAGTGGACTAGTAATAGGCTTAAATGATGATAATGATGATAATCAATGCAAGCAATTTATTGACTAACTTATTATCTAATGAAGAACTGTTACTGTGATTCGGTTTAAAAGGCACTGTGAGCTAGTGTAATCGCTGGGCATAATGAGACTTAACGCAGCAACTAAAGCGCAGTGTGGTGTCGCACAGAAATATTCTGAGTGACACGGCGTTTGCTGTCGGCGGACATTGCATTTTGCCATCGGGTGAACGTTTAGCTCGTTTCGCCGCTTTATCCAATAAAAAAAACAGATCATTCTAATTGCGATATTAAAAACAAGGCAAACGGAGTTCAAGATTAAACTGGAAATGTATTATTAAATTAAAAATAAATACTACATATTGATCGTACCGAATGAATAAACTAATTATACTTTAAAAAAATTAACACCTGTTCATTCAGCGTCATTTAATGGACAGCGAATTTATATCTAGTATTCTCTTTTGGATACGTCATTTCCGCTATGCTATTTATGTTTTGAAATTCTCCGATTTAATGTATTAGTATTTCTTTATCAGTATTAGTAATTCGATAGCTCGTGTAAATTACTATAATTGGTTGAATTGCACCTTCAGGCATGCCACCTTGTACATTTAGAGTTCGGCACTTCGTGGTAATGCTTCGGTTCTCAGTGTGCGGATCCAAGGCCGCGAAATTAAGAATATTATAGCTATAAACTTTCCTTAATAAACTGTCTATCTATTGCAAAAACATTATTTTTAATAAAATTAGTATTTCTTGAGATTAGTGCATTCAAACATACAAACTCTCCTGCTTTATTGTAGTATTAAATAATTGTATTAAATAAATACTATAGACAATAACCATTTGCGTTATTTAACAAGTGTCGATGTTAACGAACAGAAGTTGTTTCTTGTTCGCAGTGTTGAAAGAGATGGAATACTAAAATCATACTTCAACTTATTATATTTTCACATAGTTGACAAAGATCGAACAAATCCAATTAGCATTCGAAGAAAGATTTGTTTCCTTACATGACATTGTAACAGCACTTAAATCAAATAATTCAAGGTCTTCTGTATATATCTCGTCTCTTTGACAATGCCACTGAGTCATACTACGATTTAATGCGGAGTCTGTAGAGCGCGTGACTCAAATTAATTTATAATCGTATGAATTCTAACAGTAATTAAACAAATATCTTATTTCTTTTTCTATGGAAATGTGAATTTCACTCAACGTCAAACCTAATAGTGCTAACATGCCAGTTTGTTTTCTAGTTGTTTTTTATCACCGATGTATTTAAAAACAATCTATGATGTACGAAAAAACATTATTTCTCGTGTATGTGTTTTACAGACATAAATAGTTATGATCAATTCCAAATATTTGTATAATTTGTAAGATGTTACCAGTACATAGTAATACTTACATCTGTGGAATTACAATTAAATTAATATCAATTTTATTATACAATTACAAATATACAAATATTTGCAATCGAACTACCAACATGTCGCACAGAAGGAAATGGAAAGAAAAATATTTTCTAGTTTTTTAATATACATATAAGCAATGATTTTTTAATTATACATTATTTAGAAACATCCCTTACTTTATTAAAAAAAATCTGAAGTACCTATAAAAGTCCTCTGTTGAACATAAGCCTCTTCTCGTTTTTGACAGGTATTTAGAGTTGTGAAGGTACCGCCACGCTACCTGCACTGGATTTGCGGACTTGACTATACTCACAACATAGGCTTATAGCGACCACTAAGTGATAAATCGGACCTGATCGGAAAAACCTGACTAAAAAAAATAACTGAAAATAGGAAAACATACATTTTACTGGTGGTAGGATTCGTATGCAGGAATCCGTCTAGGTAGGTTATCCTGCCGAGGGCCAGTTATTCTGCCGTGAAGAAGTAGTGTGCAAGCATTATTGTGTTTCGGTATGAAGGGCACTGTGAGCTAGCGTAATCACTGGGCATTTGAGACTTAAGAACTTTTATCTCAGAGTGATGGACACAGATGAGGTGTCACACAGAAATGTTCTAGGTGACATAATATTTGTTATGGGTAAACGTTGCACTTTACATCAGGTGAACGTTTTGCTCGTTTCTTCACTCTATCCAATAAAAAAAATGTTTTTACGTTTTATGTATATTACATATATTTGAAATTGGCTATTTACTAGCTTTCTATTTTATACCATTATTGTTATTTCAAAGCAAAACCATTCCCGCTCTTTTCAGTATTATACCTTATGTCACTCTTAGAACTAAGCATTATCTTACTTATCTTTAAATCTTAAAAATCTTTTTGACATATGATGTTAAAATATATCAATCCGTTTAGGCTACAGAGCGTGCCAAAGAAATAGACATTATTACATACACACTCGACACAAACATTACCGTTCGCGGCAGTCGGATAATTACATACTATTTGAAAAAAATAAATTCATTGTTACGAGTACATCAAGTATCAATGTCGCTTAAATTCCTGCGAAGGTATTACTCGTATTTTGAATATAATATTAACAAAAGGCGTGTAGCCTTTGAATAACATTTTGAAAGCAAAAATGTAAGTTATTTCTGATATACTTCTATTTATACTTTAGTTCGTTTCGCCTCCAGGAAGGATAAATTCACGAAAGACAGGAAGGGATGCTTTGAGCATTCTCAGCATATTTTCATGGAATGCTGAAGAAATAGGGTTGCCGCTTGGGGGATATTTTTTATGAAATAATTTTCGTCAATGTTTGTTAATGCAATTTAACTACTCCATACATGTGTACTCGTAGTTTTATTTATATATCCATTCATTTTCTTTTATTCTATATTTTCGTTCGATATCACCACATCTTACCACGTGCTTAGCAAGGAAAACATCGTGAGGAAACCTGCATGTCCGAGGAATAGAAATATTTCGATGACATGTGAAGTCCGCCAACCCGCATTCGAGCAGCGTGGCGGATTCTTCCTAGCTTCAAAAACCCTCTCAGAAATGAGAGGAGGCCTATGCTCAGCAGTGGGACATTTATAGGCTGAAACTTTACTTTTTTACTTTTTTTCGTTCGATATCACAAATTTGTAATCACACTTCTAAATGAACTGTTAAAGTTTTTTCTTTTTTAAAAATGATGCACCACTCTATACATCACCTGTATCTTGGGTATGTTTTACAGACATAAATTTCACATGCACGTCACATCCAGACCCGAAAATCAACGATTGGTGATTTTTGCATAAATTTTGGCTTCGACTGGGATTCTAACGCAGGTACGCTATCCACTAGACCATACGGTCGAATTATATTTCTGATTGCAAGATCAAACTTAAAAGCCATTAGCGTAGTGTTGCGAATAGTGAATAACTAAAGTATTTTTTTTATTGGAGAAAGTGACGAAACGAGCAAAACGTTCACCTGATGTTAAGTGCAACATCTGCCCATTACAAATGCTGTGTCACCTACAACATTTCTGTGTGATATCACACTGCGCCTGTCTCATATGCCCAGTGATTACGCTAGCTCTCAGTGTAAGGCTCGAGAATAATTATAAAATTTAACAGAATCCAAAACAAAAAAAATTGGTCATGCAAAATATTGCATAAAAGTTTGAGCAGCGATTTCAATCCCGGATTCACCAATAAGTAGACAGAGACGCTGACCGTTCGACCGCGTGACCGTATCTAGTTTTAATGTCTCTTGATAAGTTTACAGGTTATATTAAATCTATAAACTATTCTGAGTATGGAGTCTAAACGATTTAGGCGGGCTTTTACTGTCAATTAGTTTCTTTAGCTGTCGCATTGTTTCCTGCATGAGAATTTGAATAACACCATAAATAACATTCGGACTTTCTGCATCAAATCCGAATTGCAATGGTAAGAATTTCGCTATTGCCTTGGCTAATGATGCAGTATACAGGATCATTGTAGAAAATATTGAAGGCTTTATAAATATGGCGGTAGGAGTCTTGCAAGGAATCCACCTAGGTATACGTAGGTACCACCGCTCTGCTGGTTATTTTGCCTTCAAGCCGCAGTGTTCATTGTATTTCGGTTTGAAGGTAACTGTAGTTATGGTAATTGATAACAGACATATGAGATTGAGATGCGATCGGCAGCTGTCTGTCGTAAAATCAATTATACTTAATAATGCCTCGTTTTGTATTGAAACTCTTGTCGTGTTCTTGACTTCAGTGGTGTACATCGCCTATTGGTAGTGATGTAGTGGTGAAGAGTATCTGGTGGCGGTTCCCGGTCGCGGTGTTAGTTTGGTCGTGTAAGCTATTGTGGGAGAGCGGGCGGAGCTTTTCAAAAACTAGGTTACACCTTTCTTTCAATTTTGCACGCGGATCTTAGTACATTAACGTTCTTTCCTTATTGTAGTGGATTACCGCAAAGTAACGCCTAATTCCATTATCTATGTATTTTGGTTACATCGAGATTGTCAAAAGAAAACCGTGCAAGTTTGAATGTAAAATATAAGACGCAGGGGTTGGGAAAAGAAGTTAGTGTTTAACAAAAGGATAAGAAGGGAAAATTTTAATATAATGAAGCACCATTGAAATAAGCCGTATTGTATTCAATCTGTTCGTTTGCCTATTTTCGAAGCCCTCCAAAGATCCCTCCCAAGAAATTGGAAAACTTTGAGTAATGTTGCTTTTCGTATTGTGTAGCATCTATTATAATGGTGTAGATAGATACCAAATATTTCTGGTTAAAATTTTACTCCAGATCCTAACTAAATTGATTTAATTCCTTTAATAACAGAGTATGCTGGCATAATTAATTGGTTGAGGCGTTACCTTCCACATCAAAGAAAGCTCCCGAACTCCTATACTATTTTTTATTTTTAAGTTATATATACTTAAGTACTTATATACAATAACCCGCTTTATGTACGCGTTAAATTTATGTTCTTATATTAAATTCGTGATACGCCTAATTCGTTCTGTCTCCTTATCACCCTAAGGTAGACTAGTAGAGAATGTCTGGGTCATTAAGTGCGCCTATATTAAGTGTATTATGTAGTAAACCAAACTATATAAATTAATGAATCGGATAGAAACAAAGCACTGAGATTATATTATTATTTGATTTTTGATACAAACAATGCCTCACACTAGAATGATTTCTCGTGTATTACAGATATAAATTTCACATGCGCAAACAACCAAACAAATAATTGCCACGTACGAGTACGAGAGTCGAATAATTTTTTAATTTACACGCGTATCTTAGTAAGTTCACTTCGTTCTTTTTCATACAGTAAAGAGGTAATTGCAACGTCTCCTCATAACAAATGTTGTCACCCAGAACATTTCTGTGTGGCACCACATACCGCCCGTCCCTCTGAGACGTCAGTTCTTTACACTCACATGCCCATTAATCGCAATAGCTCTGTGCCACTGTAATGTTTGTATACTACTTCATGACAGAACAATTTAGAGCAGGTCACGCTTAAAGTGATAGCCGCGTAGGAGAATCAATCGCCCCATCGTACACTTAGTGTGGTATAAGTCGACATACATAAGATCACGACTGTATCCCATAAGGGGTAGTCAGAGACTGGGCACTCACTGCAAAAACAGATGACTGCCACAATCCAAGTTTCACCAAAATAATATAATGCACTTGGTGTGATAGGTGGTGAACCCATCGCCACCATGCGCTGTTGGGTGCACAGTGCAGTTTACTTCCTTACTCGCCTTTTACGAGATCCATTGGATGAGATAGAGTGGTAGTATTATTTTAACGCGCCGCCACCACACGGCTTTATATAAGTCGACTAAGAGCAAATATATACAGAATAAAACCATAATATGCAATGCTGTAACTATACTGCTCGTGGGAACGCAATGGGGGATAAGAATTTTTTGACTTACCAAAAACTTACCAAAATGGTGGCGACGTGGTTCGCCGCCCGTCACGTCTCTTTTTCCGCGAAGGCGAAAGGTAGGCTACGTGAGTGGTCTAAGCCTACCCCTCATATGGGAAAAAGGCGTGACTTTATGTATATATGTATTATTGTGTCGTAGTGCGGTTCTACACAGAATTTTCCAGCGGGAAGTTGGTGGCGTGGCACTTGCCACCAGGTAAAAGACTTTCCCGTCTTGTCACTTACATCCAATAAAAATGGCTAAACGAGTGTCTGTATACAGCGCACTAGTATAAGGCCGCGTGAGGACCGCGTGGCCTAGTGGTTGGAGTACCTGTCTACCAAGCCGTAGGTACTGGGTTCGAATCCCACCCGGAACCAAGATTTGTGCAAAACCACAAATTGTTGGTTTTCGGGTCTGGTCGTGTTGTGAGTGTCCTTGTGTCTCCGACATTACACCCTAGCGTACGATCTAACATCGGGTTGGGACGAGTGCGTGCCCCAGTGTTTGCGCGTACACTTGTGGAACTATAATATTTCCTGCGCACTTCCGTAATAACTACTGGTGGTAGAATTCCTATGCAGGAATCCGTCTAGGTAGGTGCCGTGTAAGTATTAAGCAGTAAACATTACTTTGTTTCGGTCTGAAGGGCACTGAGAGCTAGTGTAACCACTTAAGACTTAAGAACTTATGTCTCAGGGTGACAGGCGCAGTGTGGTGCTACACAGATATATTCTGCGTAACATACGAGTAGCATCTGTTATGGGCAGACGTTGGCACTTAACATCAGGTGAACGTTTTGCTCGTCTCGTCACTTTATCAAATAAAAAAAAAAACTTCCCACTGTATTCGGTAGTAGTCGCAGTTGTCGAAAATCGGCCAGGAGTACATCAAGATGCGAAACCTCTGATACTGCGATCGCCAATCCCACTGACAAACTTGTCGACTGTGTTTTTTTTTATGGAAGAGGGGGCAAACGAGCAAGCGGCTCACCTGATGGTAAGTGATCACCGCCGCCCATGAACATCCACAATACCAAATGAATAGCAGATGTGTAGCCGGCCTTTGAGAAAGGAATAGGCTCTTTTCTCCTCTAAATTCTCCCAATAGTAATAACGAATTGTGCAAAAACACAAACTGATGTGTTGTGTTGTGTATGTAAAATTTGTCTGAAAATGCACTCGGGATGCAAGAGAAATTCTAGTATGGCGCACTCAAGAGCGGAAAAGAGAAATCTTCTTTGAAAATGGATGGTTTTGGGCCACTGTGACTTTTAACCACCTTGTGGTCTATATAATCGTTTGGCATGCTAACTGATATAAAAAAGGCTTTTCCTGACCTGCGGAATCACTGACTGATACACATGAACCTTAAGTTAGTGATTTGTTTGAAATCGGTCACCGATTTATTTTAACTTGTGATCGCCCTGTGTTCCTAATTAGCCTTAATTCATATTTTTTTTTAAGTTTGAACGTTATTGAGGTTTGAGTAATTATTTGTTGGCAACACTCTAAAGCGACAAACCCTCTACTGACATTGGTAGTATGAACGTAATCAAACAACAGAACATCATGTGATTGACATTGTCAGTATGAACGTAAATAATGAATGTTTTATTTTATTCAAATGAATATTATTGTAACACATATTTTTATAAATTTTAGCTTTCCTAGCTTCTTCTCTAAACAAACTTTAACTTTTTTTTTTTAATTGTATAAAGTGATGAAACGAGCAAAACGCTCACCTGATGGTAAGTGCAACGTCTGCCCATAAAAAATGCTTTGTCACCCAGAAAATTACTGTGTGACATCACACTGTGCCCATCACCCTGAGACATAGGTTCTTAAGTCTCATGTGCCCAGTGATTACGCTAGCTCACAGTCCCCTTCAAACCGAAAGACAGTAATGTTTGTACACTACTGCTTCACGGCAGAATAACTGGCCCTGGGGTGGTACCTACCTAGACGGATTCCTGCATAGGAATCCTACCACCAGTGGAACTACCACCAGTAACTATGCCGAATCTCACACTCCTCCGTGCGCGAATTATAGAACTGACAGCAGAAGAGTTTTAAAAAAATAACTTTATTTAACAGCGTTACAATGAAAATAATAATTAATTAATTTTACAGAATACTGGTCTTATAACTAAATAAATGCTAATGCGGCCTATGTAATAGCTGCTTATTTTACAATCGAACATTCTAGGAATCTTAATATTAATTTGCTAACAAGCCTATTTATTATTTGCGATACGCCTAGTCAGTGACGCATATCCTAAATAATATATGCTGATTCTAATGGAACATTCTGTATGGTACAATGTATGTATAGCTGATGAAGCTAATATTGTGCGATTGGGGTTCCTTAACTCGCGCAATACGGTGAAACGTGGATTGTGGCAGTCATCTGTTTTTGCAGTGAGTGCCCAGTCTCTGACTACCCCTTATGGGATACAGTCGTGATCTTATGTATGTATGTAATATATATATATAGCTAGAAAGATACAAATTCTATTTGAAATACGTAAAAAGTCAATATTTTTAAATTGGTTCATGCCCGATAGTTAAATTACTAATTAGTTCTTGCAATTGAATTAATGCACAGTATGAGACCATTTTACGACTTTGAATCTCGGTAAAAAGTGTTTACATACATACAGTCAAGCCTTTTTCCCATAAGGTGTAGGCAGAGACCAACGCCGTAGTCGCGGGAAAAAAGACGTGACGGATGGCGGACCACGTCGCCGCCATTTTGGTACGAGTCGAGAAATTCTTACTCTCCATTCCCACGAGCAGCACAGTGACAGTATTGCTTATTATGATATTATTATACACGAATAAAGACTGTCCGTACAATTACCTTAGTCGCCCCTTACGACACCTCAGTAGGAAAGAGGTATAGGTATATAGGTGTTATACTACTCTGTCGGACACCTAACGGCATATTATAGCAATATCTTCAAAAAATGCATAAACTTATATTTGCCTTATTTATAACGAACTAAGACTGTTTTCTTAGACCGATACACATTTATCACAATTCTTTCTGACAAAAATAACTGAATGGTATACCTTTTACAAAAGGAACATTATCTTTACTTTTATTATCGGCAACATACCAAGTAAAGAAATTATAAGGTAAATCGTTTATAATTTCATTCAAAGATGCTATTTACAGCGTCGCCGTCAGGGGTCATTTTACATAATTCTTATTGCCTCATAAGAGGATAATTTGCCATCGGTCTTCGTATAAATTTTCCCATAATAATACGTCGGGTGACGTCCCGCAAGACGAGTCTTGTGATTTTTAAAAGGCTCCTCGAATTTATGGAAGTGACTGTCAAATTATATTCTTGCCAAGTTAATAAAGGATGCTGTGGATTTATGACGTTATTTTTTATTTAGATCATGTTTTATGGAGGCTTCAATAACACGTGATATTTATATAGCTATTGTAAAAATCATTCTAATTAAAAGCCTGTCGTTATACTAAAGATAACATAATCATATTGTATTTAAATAATATTTTCTTGTTTGTTTAGAAATTAAACCCTTTATTTTTCTGAATACAAACAAAAACATAATTTTAGATATGTAAACTAATATCATAGAGAGGAAAGATTTAATTTTTTGTATGTTTGGTTGTAATGAATAAACTCAAAAACTACTGAACCGATTTTAAAAATTCTTTCACCTATATACAACTACATGAAAATAATGTACTACGTTTTCATAGCACTCATCAATACTCACAAAAAAGTCCGCGAGGCAATATGTCCAACTATTATAGTTAAGTCACAATAAACGCTTTTTGTTCAAATTAGTCTATTAAAACACGGGTAGAATCGAAAGATGATGACATTCATATCATGATATTAATCCTTATCATACAAAATACTTTCACAGTCAAGGTTGATTATGTACATGCAAAGTCTTCTTTAAACTATTCGAATCAGACCTATCGTTTAGAAGTTACGACGGCTATAAAAATGCTAAAAGTAAGAAAAATACTGCGGTGTCAGCGAACAGCCCTGCGCTCGCCCGCGCTACGCACCTATTCATTACCTACATACTCATATTATTTTAGTAAACTAGAAACAAAGTGCTTTGTAATTTTAATTATATATATTTTTAATTTAAAACTTTGAAACGCTCTATAAAAAACACAGCGGCCGCGGTGTCCTACGAACGCTGCGCCGCCGCCCGGCTTCACGCAACTTTGGTATCAACGAGGTGCGCGGCTTCCTTTGCGCAACGGTCGAGAGCGGTCGTTTTATTTTGCTACCACGACATCAAATATTGGCTTTATTTCATGGCTTATGTTCCCATAAATAAAACATTATTGTGGTAAAATAAGTAGACCTATCTACCCTAGCGAAGCCGGGGTGTATCGCTAGTAGTATATATAGTGGTCGTCCTATGGTCGAAATCCGACCATAATTCATATATTTCTTAAATTTTAAATATTATTGAGGTTTGAATATTTATTTGTTGACAGCATTTTAAATATATACTCTTATTATGTGACTGACATTGTCAGTATGAAGGAATGAAATATTGAATGTGTTATTTTATTCAATTTAATGTATTTGTAACACATATTATAATATAAATTTTAGATTCCCCGCTCCATCTCCATACGAACTTTAACTATGCCAAATATGACATACCTTTCACATTTGGCATAGTTTTCGCTATACAAATGAGTTAAACTCGAAATTTAGAATTGGAACACAGCATTATAATTCGTTTTAAAAGTGATATTATTTAAAAGAAGAACAGGAGTGGCCATTTACTTAAAAAAACAATTTAGGCGGCTTTATATTATAAATATTATTAATATTTCCTCACGATGATATCCTTCACCGCCAAGAACATACTAAGTCATCACATAAAATAAGAATCAAGAATTTGAGTGATGTATTATGAAATTTAAAGCAAGCGTGAAAATTACAAAATTAAAGTGAAATATTATCCCAACGTACTGAGCAGAAATCTGCATCAACCAAATATATAATCTTACTGAGCCTCCTAAAATAATCAAACAGTTTAATTAAAAGGTAAAGAAAGACAGGATTTCGGTTAATCTCTAAAATTAATTAAACGTAACCCATATAATTTATTTTATGCGTGGTTGATCGACCATAATTCGGAATTCTTAGAAATATAATATTTTAAGAAATCAGTCCTACAGGCTCAGTGATCAGTATACCTGCCTACTGAGTTGTAAGTCCTGAGTTCAAGTCCAAGCCGAAATTTTTTTTAATACTTGCAATACGTCGCGGGACCTAGGTTCGAATTCCAGCTAGCGACGACATTTGGTTAAACAGTTCGTTATCGTGTCTTGTTGTGTTGTGATTGCCCCTAATCTCTGACACTGCATCCGATCCTACTTGGGAGCTTATCGAATAACTGTTACATCGGGCGCGGCTAGTTCGAGGCCAGATAATGCTTCTGTGTTTGCGCGTACACTTGTGGCACTATAATATCTCTTGCGCAGTTAATACCTTCCGAAAGCATTTGGCAGTTGTTGCCGTAGCCGAATAAGCTACGAGAACACCACTCTTTTAAAACTGTAATTTTTGGACGACCGCTTAAATGAGTTGTATAAATACAACATTACGTACTATTTTGCCGGAGTAAAATCATCGGAAACCACCTAAATCTTGCACCACGGCGCGATCAATTTCATTCATCGTCATAATTAACTCGACACACGTACGCACTGACGGGCGATCAGTATTACTTAATTAAAGCCCTCATTCACGTCCCGTATCGGTTACTGATTGACACGACAATGTCCGAACAAGACGCCCAATTCAGACTTCCATTGGTAGCCGCGCGGACCTGACTGGGATTGCGTGTTCATTACGTGCTATGTTACGATAGTTTGATACATTGAAAGATAGTCAATCATACTGTATGTCATAATTTATTCTTGTATTTTGAATAATGACTATATGTAAATTGATTACAGGTGATTAAAAAAAAAGTAATTCATGAACGTTCGACAACACCACTTACGCATGCAATTTTCTCTAAAACCATTCGTCGTGACAACTTTAAAAAAAAAAACAATTTTCACAGCATTAAAATTTATAATCGGTCATATTATCGTGTGGTGTGGTAAAAACTAATTATCTCTTCCAAATATTAACGTTAGAATTATGGACTTTCCCAAACAATTTTTTTTTGAAAAGATATAAACATTGAAGCTTAAGAAAGATTAAACTATAACGGAAGTTAAGCTTATTATTGTTACCAAAATATTTCTTATAATATATTGTCATATTAAGCTATCAACTGTAATAACTCGGTCTGAATATTAATTTTTAAGAATAAAAAAATTCTTTCTCTATGGTTTAACATTTAGTGTAGTTGTACATGTGTCAATTCATTCATCATTTTAACCCGGAACGGTGTAGTGAACGGTACGTTTTGCTTAATGAAAGCCCTGTAACTGACACGACAGTGTACGAATAAATCCCAATCGAATTCGATTATGGTAAAAATACCTATTGATGTATTATCCGTCATAACCTTGACAATGATTTTGTAAGTTTTTTATTTCATAACTATTTAAGTAGACTAATGGTCGCCCAATGGTCGAAATTCGAACGTAATTCAATACCTTTTTTATCACATTTGGAACACACAAATACATTAAGTATACATTAAGTATTTGTGTGTTCCAAAAAAAATTAAATAAAAATTTTTGCTTTCTGCACTCCTTCGCCATATAAACTTTAACTATGCAACATTTCACACTCCCCTTTTTCTTCTAACTTATTAATATATCGATTGTCATTGCTTTCCTGGGATTATGAACTTAGTTGTCTTTCGAGTCCACATTTTAATTTTCGTTTATACAAATAGTATTATTTAATATTTTGACGACTCGAATGTGCACCAAAGTCAATGTTTGGGCGACACACGAATAAGGCTTACGGGTTTGGTTGAAATGAAAATACTTTAATTTTCGACGTTCCACCAATGTTGGTGAAGGAAAAGGCGAGAGAAACTGCAGGTATTTTCTTGTTTCAAATTTAAAAAGACGTTACTGCAGTGATTTTCATGTCTCTTAGCACTGGTGGTAGGATTCCTATGCAGGAATCCGTCAACGTAAGTACCACCCAAGGGCCAGTTGTTCTGCCTTGAAGCAGTAGTGTTCCAGCATTACTGTGTCTTCGTTTAAAAGCACTGAGAGCTAGCGTAATCACTGGGCATATAAGACTTAAGAACTGATGTCTCAGGGTGATGGGCGCAGTGCGGTGTCACACAGAAATGTTCTGGGTGACACAGCATTTTTTATGGGCAGACATTGCACTTACCATCAGGGTCAATGATTTGCTCAAAACGTCACTTTATGAATTAAAAAAACAAATATCGGCTGACTTCGAAGAAACTATTTGATAATGAGCAGCACCAACTCACAGGCAGGAACACACGATCGAAATGTATTTTTAAAATTTTTATAAGCTTTGTAAATTTAGTCAAAGCCTACATTACGGTACTTTGTATTTACGCACGGATGGGACCGACGTCATGACCAACTCATGACCAACTTATGCTAATTATTTTACATAGCTTTACAAACTGTTAAAAAGCATTTTTGCAATTAAGCAAAAGCATTAATGAAAAACATTGGATTTATTTTATTTCATTGGCGTGTTTATTAAAAAAATCACCATAATTATGGACCCTTTTGAAAGTTAACGGTTGGACAGAGCGCCATCGGGCACGATCCTCGTGTATCTAGCTTCTCGTACACTCGGCTCGTTATCGCTCCTTCTAGTAGATATCAGAGTATACTGCATATGATGGCAATGAAGTTGCCTCATGAGAATTATAAGAACACTTACTGATGCTAGTATTCTTATGTAGAAATTCATCTAGGTAGGTATCACCGCAGGCCAGTTATTCTGCCGTGAAGTAGTAGTGTGCAAATATTTCTTAGTTTTGGTCTGAAGGGCACTGAGAACTGGTGTAATCACCGGGCAAATGCGACTTAAGAATGTCTCAAAGTGAAATAAGATTTAAGAATGTATCAAAGGGCACAGTTTTTTTTTTAAATTTTATTGTATAAAGTGACGAAACGAGCAAAACGGTCACCTGATGGTAGGTGCAACGTCCGCCCACAACAAATGCTGTGTCACCCAGAATATTTCTGTGTGACACCACACTGCGCCCGTCACCCTGAGACATCAGTTCTTAAGTCTCAAATGCCCAGTGATTACGCTAGCTCACAGTGCCCTTCAAACCGAAACACTAATGCTTGCACAGTACTGTTTCACGGCAGAATAACTGGCCCTGGGGTGGTACCTACCTAGACGGATTCCTGCATAGGAATCCTACCACCGTTGATATATGGTGCAACACAGAAATGTTCTGGGTGACAGCATTTGTTAGGTATATTGTATGAGCAGACGTTGCACTTACCAATAGGTGAACGTTATGCTCGTTTCGTCACTTTATCCAATAAAAAAGTAAGGATTCGAAATCAAAGACCGCAGGTACTCTGACCACTGTGCTACCAACTAATACCTAGAGTAATAGCTAGGTTATATTACTGTACCGATAAAACTAAAATTATTACCTGAAGTTTTACCTGCTGATTTACTAGGTTCTACGCAAAAGTAAGTCTGGAAGAAATCATCGTGAGAAAACCTGCTTGTTATAATATAAAATACATCGATAACAATAGTCCACGAACCGGCACTAGAGTCATACTCGTATAAGTTTTTACATGGCATTTATTTATTTTATGACTGACATCCTTGGAAAATCTACAACCTTCAACTGTATCTTTATGAACCATATCAATCAAGTTAGCAGACTAAGCAATATAAAATCGAAAGTAATTTCTAGATGATTTTCTTAAAACGATACTTAGCTGACTTCAGAGCAGTTTCTCGCGGATTCAAATCCCAGCCGGAGCCAACAAAAATACAATTTGTTTACGGGTCTGGTTGTTATGTGATTGTACCTCTGAATCTGCATCCTAGCCAACCTCCGATCTTATCGCATGAGCGTTACATCAGGCGCGGGTAAGTTGGGATGAGTGAGTCGAGAGGGATGTTTGCGCATACACTTTATTTTTAATTTCTTAATCGGTTGGATGTAGATGTCTATCATATAAAACTGCAAAGCCGTGCCGGTCGTCACTCCATATAGTGAGGTCGCTCTACACTGCATTTGCCGGTACGAGGTTACCTCTTGAGAGCCATTCTTCCCCAACCGTTCCGTAACCGTTGGGGAAATTAGTTTTCTAACAAATTGTTTACACCTAAAATAAAAATAAACTAAATCTAAAAAGAAGTTATGGGCGTTAAATTACAACAATGGAACGAAAGGTATCAAGACCCAATGATCACGGTTGAACAATGTGTCCAATAAAGAAATAATCCGTTCGTGCTCGCCAGAGTAATTAAAAAGTTTAATTAAAAGACGCGATACGTGCTTAACTCCGAAAAGAATGAAATGGAACAGCCTCATCATTATTATAGTTAATAGAATCAGGCGTTACTTTGCGGAAATCCGTTATAATAAAGGAAAGAAAGTAAAATTATAGTTGGGATACAACTATCTTTTTTTCGTCAGCATTTTAATGTCCACTACTGGACTTGGGCCTCTCTAAATAAGGGATAAGTTTTTGTAATCACCACGCTCGGCAGGAAGATTGGTGACCACAGTACCGGCCGTTATGCATCCGGCAGAGTTGAATGGCTCCTACCTCTTTCCTACTGAGGTATCGTAAGAGACGACTAAAATATTGTACGCCTTTATTCGTGCGGAATAACACCATAATATGCAATGCTGTTACTATATTGCTCGTGGATGAAATGAGGTGTAAGAATTTTTTGACGAGTACCAAAATAGTAGCGACGTATTTCTCCACCCATCACTTCCCGTTTCCCGCTAGAGCTAAAAGTGGGCTACGGGTGGGGTCTCTGCCTACTACATATGGAAAAATAGTACGAAACGCCCCACAACTAAGACGTTGCTGCCCGTCGCTAGTCTTTATACTTGCGGTCTAACATTATATTCTTGATAGTTATCCCGCCACCTGTCGGGAGCCATGATTTCCCAGGTTTTTTCCTCAGTCGACTTTAACGACATCCACCGAATGAGAGGCAGATTTTACTATGCGACTACCATACGGCAATACACTTAAAATATACATACATACAGTCACGCCTCTTTCACATTGGGGTAGGCTGAGACCGCATCTCTCCACTTTCTACAATCCTAGAACATCTGAATAAATAAATTGCCCACCTACCAAGAGCGGCGACTATATCAAAATCTGTCCGAAATAAGAGCTACAATTTTTTGTGGCAATCTATGGGGGTGGCATATGTTCAGCAGTGGACTAGTGAAAGGCTGAAATGATGATGATGACATAGATTACGATTTATATTAAAAACAGCTTTCAATCTGTTTTCAAGCTTATTTTATTACTTCACCTTTAGTGTCTAGTAAGCCGACAAGTTCTTAACCAAGTTTACTGTAATCGCCACTCTGAGCAAGTAGTTGCTGCTCTCCGTTTGTATGTTTACGTATAAAATATTTCCAATTATTTATCATCGGTCTTGATTTTGCTGACATTTTTATTTAAAGCACGTTATATGATGTTGACTGCGTGGCCAATGTACCTTCTAAACCGAGGGTCCTGGTTTAAAATTCTGAGTTATATCAATCTAATGGTTGTTTTTCAGGTCTGATTGTGTTGAGCATGTGTAATTTTTGTCTGTAATATGCACTCACAATACAAGAGAAATCCGAGTATGGGGCAATTTTGTAACAATGGGAAAATTTTCTCCCAGTGGAAGTACATAAAAAGAACTTTCGTGATATTATTTCTCTTGTATGTTTTTTAGCTTCAGTGACATGATACATTGTTCAAAACTATTTATTTAGGTAGTTTCTACTCTGCATCGGTAACATATTCCCAAATTCAAAACTTCTCAGTTGAAAAGTGGGTTAATGCTGGATTGAAAGCCTTCAAAGAGAGTTTTCGATGACTTAACAAAAAGTAAGTGAAAAAACTTATACCAACTACTATATACAAGAATGTTTAGTTTTACGGAGAACTACTTTTTCTGAACTACTTTTTCTTTTTCATATAATAAAGATGCTCCGCTCCGCACCAGATTTTTTTCTTCATCGAGGGTGCGGATTACATACATACATTACATATTTACAAACACCGAAACGACTATCTGACAATCATGCTAATATTTTAAGATTAAACAAAGAAGAAAGTTCTTTATAACGTAGAACATTTTTATACATTTCAGTTTTCTCAAAATTTTTTATTGATGATAAATTTACATATAGTTTTTTTTATACGGAAGAAAGTGACGAGACGAGCAACTTGTTCACCCGATGGTAAACGCAACGTCTGCCCCCCAGAACATTTCTGTGTGCAGCACACAGCGCTCGTCACCCTAAGACCGTAAGTCTCATATGCCCAGTTTAATTACACTAGCTCTCAGTGCCCTTCAAACCGAAACAGCAATGTTTGCACACTACTGCTTTACGGCAGAATAACTGACCCAGAAGTGGTACCTACTTACCTAGACAGATTCCTGCATAGGAATCCTGCCACCAGTATGTTTTCACGGCAGAATAACTAAGTTGTCTAAGTTTTGTATTAAGTATATTTTTAATCTTAGGTACGTCACTTATTATTTTACTTTTTTAAGGAACTTATGAGAGTTAATTTTTTGAGTTAGGCTTGTTGGTTTTGTATTTTTGGCACTCCTGACACATTACTACCACCTCAAAGATCTCATATTTGACAGAGAAACTTAATGTAAGTACGTTGTCGATCTTTAGGAATATAATAGAATGTCTCCAGTACTTGGATACGCGTACGAATTAGCAGAGTTATTTTTGGAATTAAGTATACAGAAAAGCCATTAATGTTAGTTGTTTAAAAGGTATTGATGGCACTGACACGCTGACCCATAATATCATACACATCATAGTTGCGGTCTCACTTAGAATTTTAAATAGTAGAGGTGCATTGGGCTCCTCACTATATCAGCAATATTTTTATTTATTTATTTTACAGTTTATGTCCATAAAAAATAAGAAAAGCCGATAGGTGCCTGACGGAGTAGAATTACGTCAAGATCGGTTCAGCGGTTGAGCCGTGAAAAGGTAACAAACAGACAGAGGGACAAAGAGCATTTATAATATTAGTATGGATGTGATATCTATCTATGTATTAATACGTGAAGAGAAAACTTTATAGCCTTTTTAATCATATTGCGTGCACGAAGGAGTGTCAGATTAGGCATAAATTTTGTATGGAGAAGAAGCGAGGAAGCTTAAAATGTATAACTTGTGTTACAAATACATTAAATTTAATAAAATAAAACATTCATTATTTACGTTCATACTTGCAATGTCACTCACATAATAGTCAGTCGTTTGTTTACGTTCATACTGCCAATGTCAAACACATAATAGTCTCTGGTCAAACAGTCGTACAGAGTTTTTAAAATGTTGGTCACAAATAATTACACATACCACAAAATCGTACAAAATTAAAAAAAGTATGAATTACGGTCGAATTTCGTCCTCAGAGCGACCACTAGTAAATATCATATGGTAGTCAATCTGAACTTCAATTATATTACATTATTCTATATAGTGGCGTTATATATAGAATAATATATTTAAGGCAAGCTGAGATTACCCCAGAGCTGGTAAGTTTTATTGGTAACGACAAAGTCACTGTACCTACTTCGGCAACTTTGAGTCCCGCGCGGGACTCCGAAATCGACAGCGTCGGTTTAAAATATATTGCTTTATAACTAAGCAACTTTTTAAATCGATTCGCGTGTTCCGGGCTCAAATCCAAAATGACAAAAGCCGAAATTTGTGCAAAAACAAAAACTTCAACATCGTCGCTCTAGGAAGTCATGTCAGTCTGTGACTATGTTTTGGATTACCCCAACCACTACATCAGATTTGATAGACGACAAATCCATTCAAAAGAACACCAATTCCTACCATGATAGATTCGCGTGGATATTGAAACTGAAAAAAACCTAATTTCAATAGGGAAGATGGTTGGTTATCACCACCCCGTCCCGTGACCATGGGTGCAGTAAAGCGCTCAAAACGTCGCGTTATAAATAGTTGAAAATTAAACGCGATAAAATCTGTTAAATTTTATTTAAAAACAAAAACCCATAGTTTCTGTTTCCGATCTAAACCGCTTGAACCTTCCTCCGATCTAACCGACTGAACGTTACGTCGAGCGCGTGTGTACAATTATGGCACTATAATATCTTCGGCGCAGTTGATAACTTCCAAGAATATTAAGAAGTTATCGACATGATCGAAAGTCGGCCAGGAGAACCATCATTTAGATCAAGAATACGTTAGTACTTATTGAACAAATCTATTTTAATCTATTTTAAAATATATAGCAGAATAGTTCATGTTATCCGTAATTAAATTTATCGAATAATGTAATTCTGTAGGTAGAAAGGGAATAAACAACTGAATGCATTGCTCACGGCTTTCTGCTTGACATTAACACACGTCGTGGAAACTCTGTTAATAATGTCCTCTTGTAAATAATCAACGTTCCACGAAACCAATATCGAATAGATAAAGATGTACAATGTGCTACAATCATTATTTATGTTAGGAAATATTAACTCGCAGACCGAGTAGATTCTTGTTTTATAATAAATATTACATTTTATATCATCTTTATCTTACTAGATGTATACATTTTAGGCATTTTACGTTTGCTGTTTTTCTTTTATATGCACTAATAATCTTAAGTTATAGTAGAACAAAAGCCGAGGTATCCGGTACCGATCCTGTGAAAGTACCGGTACCACTAACTTTTTTTTCTTGGATTATGTGACAGAACGAGCAAATCGTGCACCTGATGGTAAGTGCAACGTCTGCCCATAACACGTCACCCTGAGTCATCAGTTCTTAAGTCTCATATGCCCAGTGATTACACTGGATCTCAGTGCCCTTTAAACCGACCCACAGTAATGTTTGCACCCTACTGCTTCACGGCAGAATAACTGGCGCTGGGGTGTAGGATAGTTAACCTAGACGAATTCCTGGATATGAATCCTACTACCAGTAAAATTATTGATTCAAAATCTAATTGGTGATTTGCCACATGCTTCGAGGTCGTTTAAAGTTTTTGAAGTCTGCCAACCCGCACTGAAGCAACGTGCCGGATCTTTCGGGTTTCTAAAATCAAGCGTTTCTTAAATCAAGCGTTACTTTGCGGAAATCCATTATAATGAAAGAAAGTAAGTTAATTTGTCACCTATACTCGTAGTATAAATATAGGCTATAAAGGTCTTTGATCCGCGCTGCTCACTCGGCGGACGTCTGTCGTAGAGTCTATGACGCTTGATAATGCCTCGTTTTGGGGCGAAACACGTGTCGTGTTCTCGACTTCAGTGGTGTATATTATCTAGTTGTAGTATTGTAGTGGTTTGTGGAGGGTACCTGGTGGCGGTTCCTGGTGGCGGTGTTATTTTGCTTGTGCGCGCTACTGAGGGAGGGTGGGTGTTATGCTCTTCAAAAATACTAAGTAATATACACCATTTTTATATTTTGCATGCGGATCTTAGCAAATTAACTTACTTTCCTTTATTAAATGACAATACCCTGCGTGCGTACTTGTGTGTGTGCGATTATTTATGTGTTTGTATTAAAATAGCACATCGAGTCTGCTTCTGTATTTAGCTGTCCAATACCGCGTACGCTGGAAGTAATTTAAAAATGTTATAAGGTGTCGACAGAGGTCACTCATGTATCCCACTTTTCTCCCTCGCGGAAAACGAGTACGTGAGTGGTGGCGACGACGCCGCCATTTTGGTACGAGTCAAAAAATTCTTACTGTTAATGAAATAAGTCCAAGTATTAAAAATGCTTATTAACTAAATTTTGTGTACTCATAACTTTTTTGGACCATTTATCGACTAGTTCTAAAACTAAACAAATCTAAACATACATATATACATACGCCTGTTTCCTATATAAGGGGTAGGCGTAGACCACACACGTAGCACTTTTCGCCCCGCGGGAAACGAGACGCAACATTGGCCACGTCACCTACATTTTGGTACGAGTCAAAAAATTCTTACTCCCCATTGCGTTCCCACGAGCAGTATACTGACAGCATTGCATATTATGGCGTTATTCTGCAGGAATAAAGGTTGTACATACAATACCTCAGGTACCAGGGTAGGTAGGTAGGTAGGAAAGAGGTAGGTGCTATTCTGCTCTGCCGGACACCTATCGGCTTTTCTTATTTTTTATGGACATAAACTGTAAAACAAATAAATAAAAATATTGCAATGTATATTTCTAAGTCAGTTCCAGTAACTAAGCTTTGTTATTACTGCTATAACTACGAATGCTTTTAGTATTTCGCTCCGTGGCCTCACAATAGAATAATAAATTGATGGGAAGCCAATCCCTTAGGATAAAGTATGACTGTAAGTAGCTCCGAACGAGTTAGGTAATATTGCTTAGTATTTTGCTAGTAACGATAGCAGTCCATTAGAATTTCAATTAAATTGAATGTTAATTAAAATTGATTTGACAGTTTGTAAAAGATTAATCTACGAATTTCCGAATTTCAGTCGGCAATGGAGTTTACGTAAAGCTGAGATATTGATATTGAAACAAAAAAGAAACAGAAGTGTTTTCTGAAAACTGTTTTGTGAAAATTTTCATGTTACTCTTTTGACATTGACTCTCTCAAAATAGTTACTAGTGTGAGAGAGTGTCCATATCATACCTATACCGGCTTGGCAGGAGTTCGGGAAACTGAGTCACATCTTCTCGTCGAATGATGTCTTAAAACAAAAGTTTTCAACCAGTGCGCGTTGCCAATGATGATATGCGGAAATCACCGCAGGCCGCATGAGGAAGCTCATAGTCGCTCAGCGAGCCATATAAAGGTCTATGCTCGGTGTTTCTCTGCGAGATAGAATCCGTAATGATGATATCTGCAAGAGGAACTAGAGAAACCGACGTAGCTTTAAGAATTAGCACGCTGAAGTGGAAATAGGGCCTGCCATATAGCTCGTAGAACCAATAACCGTTGGGGAAGAAAAGCCCTCGTATGGCGGACGCATTGAACTTCAGTTTACTGTAGTTCCGCTAAAGATATCGTGGATAATTAGCAAATACCTATTGCCATTATTGAAACATAAGTGACGTGTTTTGATCAGCAAACACGAACTCTGGCAATGCGCGCAAATCCATCGTCAATTTTTTTTATTGTAAATAGAGACAAAAAAAACGAAATGGGCACTCGCCATAACAAATGCTGTGTCATCCATAATATTATGTGTGATACGACATAGCACCAGTCACCAGTATAATGACTGAACGAGCATAACGTTCATCCTGATGGTAAGTACAATGCCTGCCCATAAGAAATGCTGTGTCACCCAGAACATTTCTGTATGAAACCACACTGCGCCCGTTACCCTGAGATATTAGTCCTTAAGTCTCATATGCTCAGTGATTGCACTGAGAGTCAGACAAACTAATTCTAAAATGAAACTAAAACCAAAACTTCAAACTAATTTCGATCAAAATCTGATGATGGGATTCATGACAAAAAAATTAAACACTTTTTTAAATTGTCTGTAAAATGTTAGGATTAACATGTACATATTTAAATTTATAAATTTTTAACGTTTTGTCATTAATAAATAACAGTTAATTTGAGTGTTATATATATGATAAGTTATGTTAAAGGTAAGCTTTTTCTAATTTTCGTGTATTTATTCTTACATTTCGTGCATTTTCATAATTTAGGTTGTAATTTACGAGCTGAACTTGCAGTCTGTATTACTCAATTAAAGACCTCTATTCAGTTTCGTATCGGTTACTGATTGACACGACAATGCATGTACAAGGCGCTCTATGCAGATATCCAATAACCGGCACTAACCTGAAACTGCATGTGTCTTGAGATGTGCTTAATTTTTATTAATTAATCGTTAATACAGTATTGGAAAGGAACAAATTCAACACATTCAGAAGATTTAAAACGTTACAATATTGACTTATCGCATAACTTTTTTTTTACTGTATGTCACTTAGACAAGACGAGCAAAACGTTCACCTGATGGTAAGTCCAACGTCTACCAATAGAAGAATGAATCCGCCACGCTGCTCCTATGCGGGTTGCATTGGAGCAGCGTGGCAGATTCTTTCCGGCTTTAAAACCCTCTCAGAAATGAGAGATGGCCTGTGCTCAGCAGTGAGACATTTATAGGCTGTTACTTTACTTTTTTACTTTAGGGGCATACTATCTCCTAATGAAAAGAATAGAATAATTGTAATTCAATGTAGATTTACATATAACTTATTGTACGCCATTTTAACACTACACAGTTTCGCAAAAATGCCTCTAGTCCTGGAAAGAGCCAGTAAGAAACCCAGCGGGCAATTTTTTATTTAAAAGTAAATTTAAAAATAATGTACAAGTGCAGTATTATTAGGTCCTACATATGCCATTGGCGTTTTCTATGGGAGGAATATAAAGCTCGTTTTATTTTTGTAAAATATATTTCATTAATTAAAGTATGTACCATTGTTATCTATGCACTTTTTTCATCTCATAGGTAGTTCATTGTTACCTTTACTAAAATAAACCATGGGGGCGAGAATCAATAAACTCTCTGAAGGCGGTATGGACTGCACCATCGGAGATGGTGGCCAGTACAACCAAAATGCCAATTTCATATGTAAGAACCTATTATAAAGATGTAGAAATAACTTGGCTGTGATCCCAGATTCCCAGGAGTTATCATCATCCATGTTTTCTTTAATATTATAGTAACCCTTTTAATAAATTCTTTGCTAAATATAAAATCTGAAATTTTTGATTAAAAGACTTTGTTGCACTTTCTGAGATTTTTTGTCACATCGTTGCCCCATAAAAGAGCTTCTGACTCTATGAAGGCAGTAACTGGCAATAACTTTTGCTTGTTACGAGTACTAGTAGGATTCTTATGCAGGATTCCCTCTAGATAGGTACCACCGCAGGACCAGTTATTCTGCCGTGAAGCAATAGTTTGCAAATATTGCTGAGTTTCGGTCTGAGGGGCACTGAGAGCTACTTTACATAGAATTATATAACATCGCAATACAACCAGATTCGAAAACCAAGAATGTATGTTTTCGTACAAAAGTTTGTTTCCTGTTTTGATTCGAGCCCAGAACCCCAATGTACATGTCAACGATTAATACCAAGGTAGTATGTATAGGTTTCAATGGGCCACGGTAATCACTTGCCTTGTCGTTTGTAAATTTGATTGAAATTGTATATTAATATTGCCGCCAGCGGTTTTTCCGGACCGATACGACTTAGGGACCTTCAAGAAAAGAGCCTATTCCTTCCTCAAAGGCCGGCAACGCATCTGCTATTCCTCGGGTATTGTAGATGTTCATGGGCGGCGGTGATCACTTACCATCAGGTGAGCCGCTTGCTCGTTTGCCTCCTCTAACATAAAAAAAAAAATCTTAGTTTTTTTAACTCCATCAAACTTCTTCACAAACGTGTAGTATTTCTTTATTCGTATTCACGCGGTGTTTGTGATTACTTGGGAGTAGCCAAGTTTTATTGGAAACGACAAAGTTACTCGGCAGTTTCGCGGGACCTCGTACCTATACACAACTGACTTAGCAGTCGTATGCCATTGATTTTCACCGCTTACAATTTTATAATCGTGGTAGGGTTTTCTTCCTCATCAACCTATTTATGTTGATTTTCTCTGATCTGATCGATTTCAACCACGGCGAGAACTATTGAATATTGTAAACTGCGCATGAGATATAAGAGTATCCACAAGTGTACGCGCAATCACAGAGGCACTCATTCGTCCCAACCTACCCGCGCCCTTTCTAACGCTGATGCGATAAGTTCGGAGGTAGGGTAGGATGCGCTGTGTTTATGTTTAAGCATAAATCGTGGCTGGGATTCGAACCCAGAACCCGCGGCGTAGAAGTCAGATACTCTGACCACTAAGTCACGCGGTCGTCCACGACTGGACATGCCCTTACAGTACAAGAGAGGGTTTGCTTTAATCGGTTATCACATTACTCGAAGCCTCGGGACTACTCTTCACCGGTTTCTATATTTCGGCCTGTAAATTTTTGTGGCGGTTTGAAAATCACAATTTGAAAATCCTACAACATTCGAGGCATTTTTATTATAAATAGTTTACATGAGGTTAGTAACTAATGAAATTAAATAAATTCTTCCTCTGTCGTAAGAAATATTAGTTTCGTTTGTTAAATATCATATTTCCTTAACAAAATACCACCGTTTCTTAACGAGGTTATTCTGTAAGATAAAGAAACAGTCGAAAGAAACTCCGCAGGCATCCTCTTTTTCAGTCATATGTTTTTGACATATTTTATTAATGAAATTATGTTATAGATTATACATATTACATTGCTTAATAGTATTTGGAAAAAGCGCGGTAGCTATCATTTCATTCCCAGGGGTTATTTTACGAGTATATAATAACAACACAGTGGCCGTGTGGTGGCGGCTCGTTAAAAGAATACTACCACTCCATCTCATCCAATGGATCTCGTAAAAGGCGAGTAAGTAATTAAACTGCACTGTGCACCCAACAGCGCATGGTGGCGATGGGCTCACCGCCTATCACACCAAGTGCATTATATTGTTTTGGTGAAACGTGGATTGTGGCTGTCATCTGTTTTTGCAGTGAGTGCCCAGTCTCTGACTACCCCTAATGGGATACAGTCGTGATCGTATGTATGTATGTATGTACAAGAAGATGCTGCCCATCTTCTGGTTTTAATTTTCACTACGTCGCCTTTTACTACACCCACGGGATGAGATGGGGTGGTAGATTCTCTTTGTCCGGCCACCACACGGCAAAGATTTTGTATAATATTTTTAAATAACGATTAGTATGGCAAAAATAGGGTTTCTGGCAGCTCATATGCTGAATGTCTTGAATGTCACTGAATGTCTTAATTTTTGAATCGTTGTAGGTTTAGACCTTCATAAGAGTTTTAAACAACTCTTAACTGAATAAAGATATTTTGACTTTCATTCCACGTATAAACTAACTAATCATAAATAAAGAACTTAACAACGTCTAACTTCACGAATACATATTATTATATATTGTATATTATTGACCGTGGTATAACACAGTCAAAAACATACAAGATGCATGTGCAGACTCGAACAACAAAAATAATTTCTCAGTCGCTAAAATTGAACTTTCATGCCAGACTAAAGACTACTCTTTGAGTATTGATACATAATTGAAACCGATATGACAATTGTCTCCCAAATTTGTTGTCAAAAGAAAATATCAGCAGCTATTTAAGAAACTATCAGTAAATTTTCTAGAAGTTTCTAGAAGTCAGCTACTTATAAAAGAAAGGGTACACGGCAATTGAGCAAACCATCTTTTTACTCTCTGACAAAGTACCTATTTTTCATTATTTTTCATCAGAAACGAATCTTTTTAAAACATTATATAAAAACGTTGCAATCACTTTCGACCTCAAAAAAAAATTTCAATTTAAAAATATTTAGTTTTCGTTACCTGTGTAAATAATTAGAAATACGAAATAAGCGACGTTATTTCTCACTTGGCTTTCGACTTGGAGAATTTCGCACCTTGCGGGACTTAGTTAATGCATACTATTTCTGTCAAATACACGTACAATAAAGCTCCATGAAACCAATATTGAATACAGAAGGGAGTTGAATGTGCTTTAAAATTTATTTATCACGGGGTTTATTTATATAGTTATGGACGGTGTTTGATATAACTCTCTGGTAGACGATTCAAATTCTGCTGGGTAGTGTTCGTTTTTTTTGGTTACGCCTTTTTATTTAAATTGGCAGTCCGCATAGTACATTGCATGACATCATAACCGATATTTAGTGAGAATAATTAATTTTTTGACCTAAGTCTCCAGTATGCAAGCTATATCTGGGCCGAATTTCGTCACGATCGGTTCAACGGTTGAGCTGTGGAAAGGTAAAAAACAGACAGAGGTGAGACAGACTTAATTTCCCAGTTATAATATTACTAGCTGGTGCCCGCGACTTCGACCGCAAACATATATATTTCTTAAATGCCCGTCCGCCTCCAGGATGCAAGCTATCTCTGTGCGCAGTTTCGTCAAGATCGGTTTAGTGGTTGAGCCGCGAAAAGGTATCAAACAGAGGGACAGAGAGAGTTACTTCTGCATTTATAATATTAGTATGGATGTGGACTTTAATCAAGTATTTTAGTAGTATTTGAATGAAGTAATTAAAACATCTGCAATTTATTTTAAGATAATATTTTTTTAAGTATGTCCCTTCTAGTAGCTTTTTAAGGTGTATACAACCGGCGCTTTTAATGTTTCGTTTTGTGGCCAGCCTTATAATAGAATATTAAATTGATGGGAAACCGATCCCTTAGGACGTGTATGATTGAAAGTAGTTGTATGCGTGAGAGGTAATTTTGTTTAGTGTTTTATTAGGCGTTATTAATATCTTTGTATAGTATCGCAGTTTGAAATTATGTGGCGCAATTGTCTCCAAACTGGTGGTAGGATTTCTATGCAGGAATTCGTATAGGTAGGTACAAGCTCTGTCAGTTATAACTTATTAATGCTGTGAAGCAGTAGTATGCAAACATCACTGTGTTTCGATCTGAATGGTACTTACTTTGTATATGAGACTTTGAAATGATGCCTCAGGGCGACGGGGGCAGTCGTGATACACAGAAACGTTCGGGGTGACACATTATTTTTTATGAGCAGACGTTGCACGTACCATCAGGGGACCGATTTGCTCCACTCGTAACTATATCCTTAAAAAAGTACGTAGTTATACCTAACTAACTAGTTACTTAACTAAACTACGTAGTTATACCTAATCTAGATATTTCAATCCTATCCAGCTGATAATTCGTATTGTATCTGCGTATCTGTCACTTAATTTGAAATTACCTAAAATCTTATTGATTTATGGCTTCCATCTGGCACGGGGCCTATGTTTGCAATCTTCAATAATAGAAAAAACTAGTTAGTGTCCATTCCTGGACATAGGTTTTCTGATAAGGTAGGGTTAGCATTATCATGCTTGGCAGGCCAATTTGTGATCCTGCAAATTACACTAGAGGTCTCACAGTTTCTAAGAAACTATTGCGTGTCCTCAGTCGCTGTATGTTCGGTCTAATATTTTTTTGAAAGTTTAATCACCTGTTCGAGGTCAGTAGACTGAGAGTAGTACAGTACAGTAGAGAGAGTCTTATGATCTCACGGGATAGATAGATTATTTTTTCGCAAAAAAACTGTACATAACATTCAGATGAGAAAAATAAAATAAATACTTATAGTGAAATGTGTAGATTTTTTTATTGGATTAAATGACGAGACAAGCAAAACGTCCTTCAGACCGAAACACAGTAATGTTTGCACATCACGGCAGAATAACTGACCCAGGCATGGTATATATATGTAGGACATAGATGGATTCCTGCATAGGAATCCTACCTTACAGCTAGCCATGTGATTATATTATTCAAGAATAACCCGTCATTCAGGATATACAATTGATATCTTACTAATATAAAAAGGCTAGAGAGTTTGTAAGTTTGAACGTGCTAATTTCAGACAATAGTAATTCAATGTAAAAATTATCTTGATATTAGATATCCCATTTATAAAGAAAAGTTTAATACTATAAAACTTTATGCTATCATCTTAAGGACACGCTGAGAACCGACCGTTACCGAGAAGGGCCGAACTGTGAATATTCAGATCAGCGATGTACCGTTCCGTACGGCGCATGTGGTCTTCTTATTCTACGTGTGTGCAATTGTGGGGCGCAGCTAGCTAAGTAATATAAAAAAAACTTAAACTAGAGCCTAAAGTACATATACTAATGTAAAAAATTCGCAGACACGAAATACGAAAATAGTAAATTTTAAACAACCCGCCCGCATGGTATAGATACCGTACTATTACTTAGAATGCAGCTGAACGTATCCACTGCGTTACGAGATCATTAATTTTTAACCGAAATGTACGCCGTATGCACTAATGGAGTACCATTAAAGCTTTGAGCTGCAATGTTTTAAAGGAACAAAGAAGTCATATAAAAATTATGTTTTTTTTTCGTTTAGTAACGTAAAAAGTATGAATTAAACGTAATAAGTAAAAAAAAAAATCTAATTAACTGAATTTAATTTTCAACATATCCACGCCGATGAAATGGGGCAATATCAGATTTTTTAATAGAACAAATACGAGACCATCAATGTTTACCCATAACAAATGCTGTATCACCCAAAATATTTCTGCGTGGCACCGCATAGCTCGTCTCTGCGGTTTCCAGCAGAAAAAGAAATTCTGTCACCAGTAAAAACTTTACCTGATTCTAAATTATATAAAGTGCATATGTTTATTTTATCGTTCAATCTGTATTTCGTTAATGCTCACTTTACTCATAATTTTCATCAGCATCATTATACATTTTTCTATAGATTCCCACACGGCATGATCCTGAGCCACCGGCGTTCAAAGAATTCTCGCAAGTCTATTCAGTAGATCGTACCTAGTACGCGTTTCTACTACATGCTTCATTGTACTAGGTTGCCACAAAATAACTTTTTTCGTCTTTGAGGAATATTCAATAATGTTGACTGACCCCTGATTAATTTCTGTTGAAGATATCATTATTGCGGAATTACTGCGGCACACCTTCCCCTTATTTTAAGTTCTGGTTATTAACCATGATCCCCAAATCAGTCAGAACCTCATCATAAATCGCTTTTCAATTTTTACGTACAAATAATATCACTTGATTATACTTAATGAAGGAAAAAAAGATAATTTGCTAAAATCCGTATGTAAAATTTAAAATGATGTGTATTACCTAGTGTGAGAGCACCGCTCGCCTTCTCTCAATAGCATGTTCTCGACCTCAGTAGTGTGTATTTCTTAGTAGTAGTGGAGGGTATCTGGTGGCAGTTCACGGTGGCAGTATTAGTTTGCATGTAAACGTTATAGAGGGGTTCATTGCTCTTAAAAAACTAGGTAATACACACGATTTTAAATTAACTTTCTTAGCAAATAAACTTTCATTCCTTTATTATAATGGCATTATAATTCTCGCAGAATAAAGCCTGATTCTATTAACTATATTGATTATATAATGATTTCTTATATTCACGCGAACACTACACATTTAAATGAAACTAATTTTACGGATTTTATCTCGTTTATTTTTGTTATTTATAACCCGACGTTTCGAGTGCTTTACAGCACCCATGGTCACGGGGGGACTGAGGTGACAGATGTCCTGATGTCATAGTTAACCCGGAGTACCTTCAGCTTCAATTATTATTTGTGGTCCGATCTACGCAGAAAGAGCTAACTGCGTCTTGAAGTCTTGCAGTGGTATGCTTGGTTTTTGACTTAATTTTATTAATTATAGGATCCCAAGCTGGTGGTAATACCCAACCATCTTCTCTATTAAAATTAGGATGTTTTTTAATTTCAATAGCCTCGCGAATCATCCTTGGTAGGAATCGGTGGTCTTTTGCGAGGATTTGTGGTTTATCAAATCTGATGTAATGGTTGGGATGATCCAGAACATGGTCACAGACTGCAGACTTCCTGGGGCGGCGATGCTTCACATCAGCTATATGTTCTGTCACGCGGGTTTTTACTGATCTTTTTGTTTGCTCTATGTAAGAGAGACCACATTCACAATCCAGCTTGTATACTCCTGCATCTTGTAGAGGGATGTTACACTTGACAGATGGTAAAAATTTACTTATCTTCTTCGGCGGCTTGGAAAATGTTTTTATGGAAGCCCGCTTCAAGATATAGCCAATCTTGTCCGTGACTCCTCTGACATATGGTAGGACTGCAGGTACACGCTCGACTGTGGCCGGCTTCACTCGGTCACTGCGACGAAGGCGCGGAACCCGAAGCTTGTTGTCTTGCAAAACTTGCTTGACATGCTGAAGCTCGGCGGCCAGGTGTTTACTGTCACAGATCCCTTGTGCTCTCTGAAACAAAGATTTGCCCACGGTAGGTAACTGTGAAGGATGGTGGTGAGATTCACCGTTTAAATATCTGTTGGTATGGGTCTTTTTCCTATACACAGTGTGACTCAAGGTGTTATGAGGATTTCTAATTACTAAAACATCTAGAAAAGCTAAAGAGTTATTTGTCTCTAACTCCATTGTAAATTGTATTTTAGAATTAATGGAGTTAAGGTGGTCTAAAAATAGATCGGACCACAAATAATAATTGAAGCTGAAGGTACTCCGGGTTAACTATGACATCAGGACATCTGTTACCTCAGTCCCCTCGTGACCATGGGTGCTGTAAAGCACTCGAAACGTCGGGTTATAAATAACAAAAATAAATGCGATAAAATCCGTAAAATTAGTTTCATTTAAATATATTGATTATAATTGAACAAAATCAAGGGCCCAATCTCGCAACCAGTATACTAAAATAAAAACACTTTCAAAATCAGCAATCCCCATGTGTAGTATATTCGACCTTTTTTTTTGATTTATTGTCAAGTTTTTCTCCGTTACATATGTAGTTCGAAAGTTTTATTATGCGGCCCTGGCGAAGGAAATCCGGACTTTTTCGCTGGAATTAACTTTATTGAGCGTGTGCGTTAGTCGTCGCACACGGCGACAGTAATTCACTGGAAGCGGCATGAAAGAACTTAAATATGCCGCAAAAGAAATGTAATATTTTTTTGTCGTTCTTGCAATAATATGGTCCTGTTAATAGTGTACTAGATAGGCCTTCTCCTAAGAAATGATGATTTGTATGTGCATTGGTAGGTGCATTGGATCGCAGTATCACCGCTTGCAGCTTTATAAAGCTCATGTTTGGTCCCACATGGAGTATTGTTCTCATCTCTGGGCGGGGGCTTAGCCAGCTCCTTCCATTTGACCGCATTCAACGAAGAGCTGCTCAAATCGTCGACGACCAAGTACTTTCCGATAGGCTTGATCCACTGGCCTTGATGAGAGATGTTGTATCACTTTGTATTTTTATAACCCGACTACGATCGAAGCAAAAAGGAGGGTTATGAAGCTTTCAAGAACGGAATGTATGTATGTATGTACTCGTGTGTACCTTAGTATGTAAGTTCATCTGTTGCCCGATAACTTCTAACTACTTATCATAATTTGTAAAATGAGGTATCGTTGGAAGCTGCTAATTATAGGCTGACGTTACATAAAATTAAATATGGCGCTCTCTAGAGGACATAAAATCATGAGCTATAAAAAGTATATTTTATGATACTGAGTTGCATATCAAATCAAAGGGTTTAATTGGCACATTTATAATATAAATATTGTTGTATGTAAAACGGGGAGTGTTCCGAGGAATTGTTTGGATTAATTCTAGTTACAAAATCCACTACCGCACCTTATGGCATTAGCTTAAAATTTTATCCATATCACCTTGATGGTTGGCGTATTTCTGGACCGATACGACTTAAGGACCTTCAAGAAAAGAGCCTACTCCTTTCTAAAACCTCGGCGACGCACATGTCATTCCTCTGGTATTGCAGATGTTCATGGGCGATGATCACTTACCATTAAGTTAGCCGCTTGCTTGCTTTTCCTCTTTTCTATATAAAAAAGATTCGCACTTAAGATGCTGCCGCCCGTTACCGGTCGTTGTATTTTCGGTCTTGTACTTTTTGCAGGTTGGCGGTCTTCTAAATTCGTCGAAATATTTTAAGATTCTAGTTTATTTATACTTCTAAGATATGCAGAAGATATCCTTCCAAAGTCATCCTTCACGGCCTCATAATAACATACGGAATTTATAGTTTTAGTTGTACCTGGACCGCGCATTAACATCTCCTATTTGTGCTTGATGTCTAACGCGATGGAACGATCAAATAAGAGACTACTGATAATGACGAATGATATTACCTTTTAATATTTTTTCCGTATCGAAATAACATTTTCAGTGTTTTTATTTAGTTTAATACTATTTCAGTTGCATTGTTCAGCTTCACTGTAAGTTGTTCGACGATCTGACAATAACTTGCTTTCTTTTCGTTTATTAAAAATTTACTTAAAATATTGTATGTGTTGTCTTATGTCACAATTCAAGTTATAGTTATAAGAGGAATTTCTACTAATTATTTTATTAAGAATTCGTAAAAGTCGTAAAAGTCGACAGAGGGTTATGAAAACCAGGAGATGGGCAGCAGCATCATCCTGGAACATCTAAATAAACAAACTGCGGTTGCCAACCCGCTTGCCAAGCGTGGCAACTATGGCAAATCCTCCCAAAATGAGAGGTACAAAACAAAAACGGCCCCTAGTCTCCGGCGGCCCCGCTAGTCCTGGCTCCGGTAGCGGTCATGGTAACGGCGGGGCAGGGGGTGCGAAGAATCTCCGGAGGAGGAAATCTTGTTACCACCACCGACGACTGGACCTGGCAACCTTATACTCAGAATAACCAAACGGTATTCGTTGAAGGTCATACAGGTATACGCACCGACCTCGACACATCCTGATGATGAGGTGGAGGAAATGTATGAAGATATTTCAAGAGCCATACATTCCTCCAAAACTCACTACACGGTGTTGATGGGAGACTTTAACGCAAAGCTGGGCATGAAAAAAGACGATGAGCTGGTAGTGGGGCAATTTGGAATAGGGCAACGGAACCAGAAGGGTCAACAGCTGGCCGACTTTATGGAGAAGGAGGGACTCTTTATAACGAACTCCTTCTTCCAAAAGCGGCCCCACAGAAAGTGGACCTGGATGAGCCCGGATGGTTCCACCAAAAATGAGATCGACTTCATCATGACGACCGAACGACAGCTGTTCAATGATGTCTCTGTGATCGCTAGGGTGAAAACCGGTAGTGATCACCGAATGGTAAGAGGCACATTGAACCTGAACGTGAAGCTGGAGAAGTCGCGCCTGGTGAAGTCCACGCTCCGTCCATCTCGTGCCCTTATCCAAAACCCCGAAAGCTTCCAGCTCGAACTGCAAAATCGTTTTCAGTGCCTGGAAGATTGCGTTACAGTGGACGATATGAACGAGAGGCTCGTGGAAACTGTCCATGCGGTGAGGGGCACCGCACAAAAAAGATCCAGAAACTCTCCGACCACACTCTCAATCTCATGGAGGCTAGGCGAGAAATGAGGCTGCAGTCCTCAACTGATGCGTCAGCATATCGGCAACTGAACAGACAGATCTCCAAATGTATGCGGCGAGACCTACGCTCCTTCAATACTGCTCGTATTGAGGAAGCGATAGAGCGAAACCAAGGCTCCAAGGCTTTGCCAGGGATCTGTCTGCCGGAAAAAGCCAACTGACTAAGTTGAGGACCGACAGCGGTGGCGTCATTTCCGCTGGACCAGAGATTTTGAGTGAGATCGAGAGATTCTATGGACAGCTGTATACATCGTCGTTGGAGCCACACACTAGTGTGAGTAACGTCCCAAGAGCAAATCTCGTCCGACACTATTCCGACGATATCCCGGACGTCAGTGTGAGCGAGATTAGTATGGCTCTCAAACAGCTCAAGAATGGCAAAGCGCCGGGCGAGGACGGAATTACAGCGGAGCTTCTGAAAGCGGGTGGAAAACCGGTACTTTTAGTCCTTCAGAAGCTATTTAATTCCGTCATCCACGGCGGCGCTACGCCGGAAGCGTGGAGCAGAAGCGTGGTTGTCCTGTTCTTCAAGAAGGGCGATAATGCCCCCTTGAAGAACTATAGACCGATATCGCTTCTGAGCCGCGTCTACGTGCTGTTTTCGAGAGTCATTACGAATCATCTCGCAAGCAGACTTGACGACTTCCAGCCTCCCGAACAAGCCGGATTCCGAAAAGGCTTTAGTACCATAGACCACATACATACCCTTCGCCAGATTGTACAAAAGACCGATGAGTACAATCTCCCGTTATGTCTATACGCCAGACTGGACTATGAGAAAGCCTTCGATTCCGTCGAAATTTGGGCGGTGCTACGGTCGCTTCAGCGGTGCCGAATTGACTGTCGGTATATCGATGTGCTGCAGTGCTTGTATACCAATGCTACGATGGCTATCCGAGTACAGAACCAGAGTACGAAACCGATCCAATTGCAGAAAGGTGTAAGACAGGGTGATGTAATATCCCCGAAACTCTTCACCGCTACATTGGAAGATGTCTTTCAAGCTACTGAACTGGAAAGGATACGGCATTAACATCAATGGCGAATACATCACTCACCTTCGATTTGCCGACGACATAGTCATAATGGCAGAATCGCTGGAGGACCTCAGCGCTATGCTCAATGACCTCAATAGTGTCTCCCAACAGGTGGGTCTTAAGATGAACATGGACAAGACGAAGATCATGTCTAACGTCCATATCACACCTATCCCGGTTATTATTGGGAACACTACGATCGAAGTTGTCGACGAATATTTATACCTAGGACAGATTGTCCGACTAGGTAGGTCCAACTTCGGGCAGCGTTCGGGAAATTGCGTCACATCTTCTCGTCGAGTATACCTCAATGCCTGAAAACAAAAGTATGTAACCAGTGCGTGTTGCCAGTGATGCAGAACTAGAATAACCGACATAGCCCTAAGGATTAGCAAGCTGAAGTGGCAATGGGCCGGCCATATAGCTCGTAGAACCGACAACCGTTGGGGAAGAAAGGTTCTTGAGTGGCAACCTCGTACCGGCAAACGCAGCGTAGGGCGACCCCCCACTAGATGAAGCTACGACCTGCACGGTTTTGCGGGAAGTCGATGGATGCAGGTGGCTCAGGACCGTGTTTTGTGGCAATCTATGGGGGAGGCCTATGTTCAACAGTGAACTGCAATAGGCTGAAATGATGATGATGATGATGATTAAGAATTTGAATTAATCATTAAGAATTTGTCGATTATTGCAGAAACTGGTTTAAAATAAACTTTGTACTTTGAATATATTTCCAATACAAAGTTGTTCTTAGTTAAAAAATCTAATAGCGGACTTAATATAAATATTATAGTTAAAAAACTAAAAAATTATCCTACTGAGAATATAGGTCAAAGTCAAATATGGTTGAATTTTAAATCATTTGAACACCTGGAAACGGGTAAACATTTAATAGAAAGATTTTATTATTACGTTGTTAGCTCTTAAAAAATATACCGATATAATATAATCATTATTATAGATGAGAAAGTTTATTGTTCGTTACGCAATCACTCTAAGAGGACTGAACAGATTCTAATGAAGTTTGGGATAGGGGTAGATTATGTCGTCCATAGTAATATCATTTTTATAATTCTATGAAGTCGCGTCTAGTGTTCGAAGAGATATCTTTAAATAAACTTGTATATCTATATTTTTAACACTCTTAGCATGACAAAAATATTTTGACCTTTCACGCAATCTAGTCTTAAACAAATAAGCTTTTAAACATTCTTCATTCTCATGATATACCCAGTGATACCAATTACTGCTTTGGATCCACAGTGTAAAGGATCTAAACAACTTAATCGTCATTAAAGCGTAAAAAGGTGAGGACGGCGACGATTAAACAAGTCGACTCGACTCGAGCGTTTTTGCTGGTCGACAGATGTTCTCGAGCTTAACCGCGATAAATCAACAAATTGGTCGCCCGGGAGCGCTCGCCCGTTTTTTCTCTCCACCTCGTAACTCACGCGGCACGTTGCGTAAATGACGCAGTTTGATTAATTCGTCTGTGATCGCTTGTTAGCGCTCCGCGATCATTACCACTTGATTTTTAATTTTTTTTTGCGTATTGGGATGTATTTTATGCCAGATGAGTTCCAACCCATAAATCTGTTGCTGAATGGACGTGGGTGTAATATTTATGAATGAATCATCATCGTTGAATTCAGAGAAACATTTGAATTAATCGCTTTACGTATCGATGTAAGTTTGTCGTTCATTTTATTAATAAGTTAATAATAAGTTAATTAATACTCGTAAATAATAGATTATATATTTGATAAATAGTTGATTTTGTTATAAAAGATTGAGCCAGTTTAACCGTGATCAAGCCCAAGACAGTGAGTACGTGAACAAAATAGTAGTTGAATGAGACACTATCCGTTCCAACCCAAGCTATTTTGCAGAAAATTATGGTTGAACACCTCAAAAGTGTTTTTTAATACTGGCTTACCTAAAATGCTGGTTACCAAGTACAGCCAAATGCCGCACCTTTTGTACACACAGAAGACACATGGATAGAATCATTAGTAAAAATTTACGGCTTTAGCATAAATTTGTTTTATTATAGCAACGTTACATCTCTCGTATGGGTAATTATATCTACTTAAGTAGTTACATGTTCAATTTTTCTAGCTACTGCAACTAAGGAATAACCATTCTATCAAAGAATGCCTGCGTGTTGCTACTATCTTTTGTATGTCGAGTCCATACTACGACGGTGTGTGAAGAGAACCGAAACCCGATTATTAGTAGCAAGACATTCTATGTTAAGCCACGGGGGAAAAGCACCTTCATCTTGATTCTTAATCGAGGATGGATTTAAATCTCTAGAGGTCGCAGTAACCATTTAGTTACCCAATACTGCTCGCTCTCTGCCCTATTTTCTTCCCGTTCGGTTAATAGAATCAGGGGATACTTTGCGGAAATCCATTATAATGACGGGAAGAAACTTAATTTGCCAAGATCCGCATGCAAAATTTCAAATGGTTTGTATTGCCTTTTTTTTAAGAGCACCGCCGACCGCCACCGGAAACCGCCACCAGGCACCATCTACTACTAACTACTATCACTAGGAAACGCACACAACTGAAGTCGAGAACACGACTAGTCATAATTCATCATTCTCATTTCAGCCTATCACTAGTCCTCTGCTAAACAGAAGCCTTCTCTGTAAATAGCCTCAAAAGTTAGTAACTCTAATTTTGGGGGGATATCGCCATAGTTGCCATGCTTGGCAGGCAAGTTGGCAAACGCAGTTTATTTATTCAGATGTTGCAGCAAGATGCTGCTGCCCATCTCTTTATTTTCCGCAAATCGACTTTTCCGACACCAACGGGATCCGATGGGGTGATAGATTCTCTTAAGCCGCCACACGATACGTGTTTCATCTCAAAACGAGGCATTATGAAATGATATTGATACTACGACAGGCAACCGCCGAGGGGAGCCCAGCTCGTTTATTAGCATTAATTTAGTCTCTGACACTGACCTTCTTCTACCTTTGATGTTATTGCAAGAGCTTTACATCAGGTGCGTGTAGGTTAAGACGAGTGAGGACACCAGTTTATGCGTACACTTGTAACACCGTAGAACTGTAATATCTCCTCCTCCAGATATTATAGTGCTATGGCGAGTTAAAAATGATTCGGGAATTGTAATCATGATCGAAAATCTACCATCAGTTAGGAAGGAGTGGTTAGGTTTTAACTAAAATATTTCAAGCATTCTAAATTGAAACGAACATTTCTTCAGTCCAAGCTCAACCTGTTGCAGTTATCCGAAACTGACATTTTCTACATAAATTCATTTGCGTAATTTGTCTGAGAACAATGAGTTACTTTTCGCTTAGAGCTAAAGGCTTCACCGATAAATACCAGTAAGTCAAGCTATTGTACAATAATATTGTGGTGCAAGTTACACGGTCCAGTCTTAGTAATATTATTGAAGTGCAAAATATTTATCTTTTAATGCCACGAAATAGAATTGCTACATTCCGAATAGAAGGTTAGAGTTTTTGACTACGGTTTGTACTGCTGTTTTTCCAGTTTAGGAGCCGAACTTCACGACAATAACTATGCCCTTATACCAAACTGGTGGTAGGATTCCTGTGCAGGAATCCGTCTAGGTAGGTACCACCCCAGGGCCAGTTATTCTGCCGTGAAGCAGTTGTGTGCAAGCATTACTGTGTTTCGGTTTGAAGGGCAGTGCCCTTGTGAGCTAGCGTAATCACTGGGCATTTGAGACTTAAGAACTGATGTCTCAGGGTGACGGGCGCAGTGTGGTGTCACACAGAAATATGGGCTGGGTGACACAGCATTTGTTGTGGGCGGACGTTGCACTTACCATCATATGAACGGTTTGCTCGTTTCGTCACTTTATACAATAAAAAAAAGCTAATTTTCAACTTATCACAAGTCTATAAGCACAAAATAGACCTCCTTACAAATTACCGCAAAACTTGCACTTGGCTTGCACTCTTGTGCACTCTTGTGCAGTAGTTTTCAATGTTTATTGCACACTAGCGACCCGCCGACCGCACAAGGCAATTTACTAATGAAGAAAATTAGAAGTGCGCTTAGAAAAAAATATTATGTACTAAAAAAACATGTGTCAGCATAACTGTCAAACTGAACGTCACTTTTCTTATTGAGATTTTATACAAAAATACCAGCCAAATTTCCATCTTTTTCGGTGGATTTTCCAAAAAACTTCATTGACACAATGGCAAGTGAAACAAAACGCAATTACGGAAACTACAAAAAAAAATCAGCCAAATCGGACGAGCCGTTCACAAGATCTTTTAAGCATGCGGCAATTAATTTTTACACATAGAAGATATATACGAGTACATATAGAAGATAAAAGAGAAGATAAATAGCACTGCTCAAAAACCACACTGCGCCCGTCACCCTGAGACATCAGTTCTTAAGTCTCAAATGCCCAGTGATTACGCTAGCTCACAGTGCCCTTATAACCGAAACACAGTAAAGCTTGCACACTACTGCTTAACGGCAGAATAACTGGTCCTGGTGTGGTAACTACCTAGACGGATTCCTGTATAGGAATTCAACCACCAGTAAAATGTGTACATTGTCTCTTTTTAATACGTAATGGTAAAAATAGATCCTGTGAGTAAGTATGCTAAATATACGTACTTAAAATGTGACAACGACTGGCGTCGGAGTACCGGATTTGTACGACGCGGGTCCGGGGTTCGAATCTCAGTCAAAGACAACATTTGTATAAAAACACTAAGCGTTGGTTTTCAGGTCTGGTTGTGCTGTGGGTGTGAAATTTGAGTACGTAAAAGACCCTTGCAATACTGAATTAATCCTAGTGTAGGGCAAAATTTTTGTAAAAACAGAATTAAAAAAAAAAGTTTAAAAGGCATCTTATCATGCTTGGGTCCTGTAAGCGTTTTTTAAATAGAATATGTAGAAGACAGAGCCTTCAGCGTTTATTAAGTCAGATTCGTGCCGGCTTCTCTTCCTTAAGCCGGGGTCTTATGTCTTGTACCACAATACAGTGAAGAGCTTACACGGGCGCGCGGTGATAGCATCGCTGTATCGCGTCCTATCGCCCCTAATCGCCTATTGTGCGGCGATAACGATCGGTAGCCTGCTATGACGGTTTCCCACATGAAACAGATCCTCGAATCAGATGACTGCGCTTGTTTGTGCAGCCTCATGCGGGGTTAAAAGTTACGATATCTGCTTGTGACAAGTTTTATTTGTGTAGAAAATTCTAGGCTCTTTTATTTTACTTAGTTAATATTTGTTACATTTGACTGTAAAAATGATTATAAAAATATTCATAAAAAGTTCATATTATTGGACAGAAGTTATCAAATAATATAAAACTATTTGATCACTTCTACCATCGACCTCTACATTGAAACATGGGATCAATTCTTTATTACACAGTTATTTAACACATTACTGTTTATTATATTGTTAAATAGATTTATGCAAAAAAAAAAAGTTACGGACTATAAATGAGCCGGAGCTGGATACAGTCGTCTATTCATTTCCGAGAGTTCTTTGGAGTTGGAAGAATCCGCCAAAGGGCTCCAGTGTGTGTGGGTTAGCGGACTTCAAGTGCCGTCGATATCTGCACACATCTGTATATTTCTCAGTCATAAAAATCTCTCACAATGTTGTCCTTGATGGATTCCTTGGGAATTAAATTCAGGTCACTCGCGTACTATGAAATTTACTTATCACCCGCTTTGTGGATCATCGTCATTATCATCATTTCAGCCTACACTATTTAACGGCTGAACACGGCCTCCCCAATGATTTCAACAAAACACGGTCCTGTGCTACCTGCATCCATCGATTTCCCGCAAAACCGTATAGGTCGTCGTCCACCTGCAAGTCGCCCTACACTTCTTTTGCCGGTACGAAGCTGCCACTCGAGAACCTTTCTTCCCCAACGGTTATAAAGTCTACGAGCTATATGGCCGGCCCATTGCCACTTCAGCTTACTAATCTTAAGAGTCGTCGGTTACTCCAGTTCTTGCAGATTACGGATTTTATCTCGCAGAGAAATACCGAGCATAGCTCTTACCGCAGCTCGATGAGCGACTGTGAGCTTCCTCATGCGACCTGCAGTGAAAGACCGCGTCTCGTTTCCGTTAATAATCACTGGCAATTCGCACTTGTTGAAGAATTCTTTCGAGACATTGGGATACACTTGACGAGAAGATGTGACGCAGTATTCCGGACGCTACCTTCCCAAGTTGGATCCGTCGATTGACCTCTTGGTCGAAGTTGGATTTACCTAGTCGGGCAAACTTTCTTAGGTATACATATTCGTCAATAACTTTGAGCGTAGTGTTCCCTACAACAACCGGTATAGGTATGTCTAATGTCATTTGCACATATATACGGTGCGTTGTTTGGAACACTACGCCTTGGGGGTAATTAATAATAATACAGAGCAAACGTCTCCTAGAATGATAGATAGAATGATGATATGGAAGAATGTAAATTTAACAACAATTGTCACATACAGCGTTCTTAACAATGAAAGAAAGAAATTTTTATTTAATACATGCACACAGATAACTGGTAGATTTAGTATACAAACAATAAAACAATTAAGAATAAAATAATACACAGGGTAATAAGAAATACAATACGAAGATAGGTACGTTAAAATCAATACCTTATTATATCAACAATTAAAAGCAAAGTAATCAAAATAAAAAGTAAAAATTCTGTTCAAAATATTTCCCTGACGTATGATATTCTAAATTGTACGATGTTTTAAACAAAATAAAATATTCTGTAGATATATAAAACGATACAGCGGCGCGAGGCTTATGATTTAATAGTTCCTTTATTCCCCACGTTGCTCACCTTATGGTAAAATTCAACAGGCGTCTGCCATCTTCGCGTGCAAGCAATTCCAAGTTGTGAATTATAAAAGGTCTCAATGCTCCACGCGGTGCTTAAGTATTCATCGACCTTGAAGATATTTCTCACACAAGTGGCTTTACTTGCATTCAAGCTTTACATAGTGTAGCTTGTAAAATATTTTATTTATGAAAGCAAGGACTTCTTGTTTAAAATTACATTTAAGTTCTGTTGCATTATTTTGTTCTAAATTTTTTACAGCCGTGGTAGCTCGGGGACTGAGCACTCACCTTTCATAATATATTGATTAATAGAGTCAACGTTCAACCACAGCGTCCAGACAAAACTTTCCTTACATTTCCTAGTATGCGAGTGACTTATGGTAGTGAAATAAAACATCGTAAGGAAATCAGCTGTTCAAAAAAAAATCGATGACTTGTGAAGTCCGCTAACTAGAGGTTTGCTCTAGAGGGTCTAATGGCTAGAGCCATCAGTAGATCCATCCTTCTGCGCAAGATTCATAGTAAAAGTCTCTAAATGTTCCACTGCTGAACACAGTTCGTTTTTGAGAGAGCTCCGGGGCTTAGAAGACTCCGCCACACATCTCCAAGTGGTGGACTTTACAAGACCTGGACATATTTTTATTCCGCAGTTATGTTAGCAAATCCACGATGATTTCTTTTGGCACTGAGCATGTGGTAAATCAAAAATTAAAATCGCTGAACAGTTTTAGAGGTGCCGCATACGCGTCAAAATACACGAGTGATCCCCGGTGGATTGAACTCGGATCAGCTCGCGTACTTTGAAAGTAAAGGCGAGCACTTAGCGCCAGATCCAACTCGGCTACATACAGATACTACACTGACAGGACAATGTGATCGATTGATACCTGCATTTCAGTAAGGGAGAAAAGCAAAGTTTTTTAAAAGTAACGCCTGGTTCTATAAACCTAAATTTCAGACAAGATGTTGTATATTGACACTCTTCAGGACTAAGACAGAACTCCACATTGCTGGTATTTTCACTCGCCATAGCGATGGCAACGCAGTTACGCTCCTACTATACTGGTATTCTGTGGAAGCGCGGTGCTTTCACAGTCGATCGCATTTGTTACCGCAGCTTGTCTCTATCATGTTGAATATTATAAATACATGCCTTTCCGCCATCATCATCATTTCAGCCTCTCACTAGTCCACTACTGAACTTAGGCCACCCCCATAGATTGCCACAAAAGTTTGTAGCACTCATTTTGGGGGGATTTTGTCATAGTTGCCACGCTTGGCTGGCGGGTTGGCAACCGCATTTTATTTATTCAGATGTTACAGGAAGATCCTGCGTCCCATTTCTGGTTTTACTTTTCCCTCTGTCGACTTTTACGAAACCCACGGGATGAGATGGGGTGGTGGATTCTCGTAAGCCGCCACCACACGGGTGCCTTTCCGTACCAAAAGTAAATCTTACATGATAACACTGGAGGAAAGATTAGAAATACTAACAGAGACACGGGACAATTACAACCATAAAATTTTTGTTATGTGTTACAATAATATTGCAATCAGTCGGGATTAAAATTTATCTAATCAAAGTCATATTTGTCAACGTTTTCAAAGCATCATGATTATAGCTACCTTGCCAAATACGATGAGACGAGTGTGGGACTCCGAAGACATTTAGAGAAAGAACAGTAATCCTTTGATAAGAATCTGACCTATCAGTGGGGTCTATTTATATTGTATGAACTAAACTGATTCAATAGATCGGATTGTGAACTGGCTTCATTTGAATTCAATACTTTAAACCTTAATAAACCTTAATAGCGTCTTAGATCTACACGTCTTGACCCATTAAGTCACATAACACTGTCTGATTTTCATTTAAAGCATTAAGTTCTCTTTTTAAATCCTTGCTACTTTATATTCAAAATATTTTTTTGTGTTTTTATCGGCGACAGTCGAGCAAACCGTTAACTTGGTGGTAGGTGAGTAGTCACTATAGTGCATCCCATACTTCAGTTTTAATGACCGTGCAGTGTAGTGGTTTTAGTAGGACCGAATACTGGTGTTAAATCCGAAGTCAATACAGTGCAACAATATTATTTTTTGGTTTAGATGTGTTGTGATTGTCTCCGTGATTCTGATATTGCATCTTTCTTATTGCATTAATGTCACATTCGACATAGGAAGGTGAGAACAATTGAGTGCATTTGTGTTGGCGCGTTTTTATAAGTGGCGTCTGACCATCATAAATGCCGTGTCACCCATAACAGTAGTGGGGTTACACGCGCACGTTTCCCCTTAGACATCATTCCTTAAGTTTCATGGGCCAGTAATTACACTAGCTCTCAGACCTCGCCCTTCAGATCGAAACACAGAAATGTTTGCACACTGCTGCTTCACGGCATTATAACTGGCCTTGTGGTGATAACTGCCATGGAATCCTAGAAGAAAGAAAGAAAGAAAAATCTTTATTCAATACTACAACACAACATACATTTAAAGTTCAAAAGATAAATAAACAATTAGATACGACGTATTACATTTACAAACGTACGTTGGGCTGTAGCAACGAAAAGGCTGCCGACTCAGCATAATGCTATGGCAGTGTTGCCACAGCGCTGTTATTCTGTCGATGCCTCAGGTTTACCGAGCAGTTACCGGACATATTATGAACGATTACGACTTTAAACAAGTCTAAATTTGGTAAATAAATTTTGACTTTGACAAAGTAATTAACATGTAAATGCGATGTAATGTATACCATAACAACTGCCTTGTTGCTAGTAACTAGGTCTCTAGTTCTCGTAATACTATATTACGCTTAAGATTATCAGTGCCATTGTGGTCTTTTTACGTTCCTTCGGACTATAATAAAATATTTAGTAATATTAAAATGTTTTATCATAAAGCCTCAAGTAAAAGTACTAATAGTACTAATAATACTGACAAAACTTAGGAGCTAATTAAGATAATGAAGATATAATAATAATAATTAAGATGATTTTCTAATATTTAAAAGGATCACAACAGCAAAATTTTAGCGTGTATAATTAAAGAGCATACGTGTTTTAAGAATGCTGTGTCTCATGCTGATGAGCGCTGTGTGGTGAAAAGTGGCTACATCAGAACGAACTTGCTACTTACTTCTATAAACAAGGTAAATTAGACTACCTAAACGGGTTGGCAGTCATTATTAAAAGAAGTTTCAAAGTACAGTTCTGTCGCCTAAGCTTGAGTACACGTTGTTGTCATGTGATAGCAAAGCGTTCTACTTCAGTTTTCTGTGTACAGAGAGGACTGCTACAAATGATATTTTATTATATCTGTTGAGTATTTCCACACAGAAGTCCTTTGAGATTCACTATGTGCCTCTCCGTTTGACAATCTTAAGGATTTCAATTTGAATTCAGAAGATTTTGCGTTTGCGAATGCATTTTTACTTTGACTACTTTTTTATTAACTTTGAATATGATATTCTGTCCGTTGGGATAGTATCGGTTTATTGAGAACTTAAGAACTTTAAATAAGAACGTACGTTAAACAAGAAGTGCAATAGAATATAATGAAATAATTTCAAGTATTAACAACGCTTATTAACAAAATGTTGATTACTCGTAACTTACTTGGACCATTTATCGACTAATTTCTTAAACTAAACAAATCTAACCATACATATATGCATACGCCTGAATAAGGAGTAGGCATAGATCACACACCTAGCCCACTTTCCGCCCCCGAGGGAAACGAGACGTGACGGGTGGCGACATTCGCCACGTCGCCTACATTTTGGTACGAGTCAAAAAAATCTTACTCCCCTTGCGTTCCCACGACCTGTATAGTGACAGCATTGCATATTATAGTAAAATTCTACGCAAATAATGGCTGTCCGTACAATACCTTCGTCGCCTCTTACGACACCTCGGTAGGGAAGTTGTAAGTGCTATTCTATTCTGCCGGATACCTATCGTCCATATATCTACCTACCATACAGTTTAAACCGAACCAGAGATACTTATATTTTCATTCTTTGGCACGGGCACTCACTCGTCCCAGTCTACCGCACCCGATGTAACGCTAATGCAATTAGATCGGAGGTAGGATAGGATGTATCTGACACGGGGACAATCACATTAACCAACCATTTGTGTTTGAGCACAAATGTTGGCTCCAGCTGGTATTCGAAACCAGGATCTGCGGCATTGTAGTCAGGTACTCTGACCACTAGGCCACGCAGTCTTCACATTCGTTAATAGTCCACTGCTGGGCAAAACCTCTCTCAAGAAGAGACATTTTGCCATAATTGTTCACGCTTTGCAAGTGGACTGGCGACCGCAGACACCTCGCAACATAGACGCCGCTCCCCGCTGGCCCTGCAGTGGTACCTGCCTATACGGATTCCTGCATAGGAATCTTACCACCAGTATGTCCTTAGTAGACTTTTAGGGCACCCACACGAGGAAATATAGTGACAGTTTTTATTACCCCGCCATCACACGGCGCCTCGATATTGTGTGTACAATATTTACAAGTATTTAATAAAACTGTATTACTAAGCCGTGGTAGCTTAGGGGCTAGGCGCTCGCTTTAAATTTCATAGTACGCGAGTGACCTGGGTTCGATTCCCGGTGCCGGCACCACTAAAATTGTTAATTGCAATTTTGAGTGCTGACTACCACGTGCTCGGCGGTGAAGGAAAACATCGTGAGGAAACCTGCATGTCTGTGAATTAAAAATATTTCGATGACATGTAAAGTCCGCCAACCCGCATTGGAGCAGCGTAGCGGATTCAGCAAGGATGCTCAAATACCCTCTCAGAAATGAGAGGAGGCCTGTGCTCAGTAGTGGGACATTTATAGGCTGAAACTTTACTTTACTTTACTATATTACTAACAATTTATTTTGATTTATTTATTTTGAAACTATTTACTTTCCGACGTTTGAAACTAAATAGTTTTACTACTTATTTTTAAACGTCGTGGTAACTAAATACTAATAATTTTGCGTTTCGATCGCTTTACATCACCCATGGTTATGGGGGAACTGAATGAACTAGTGTACTAATAGTGCTAATGTGCTTATCCCGGCTACCTTCAGCTTTTAATTATTCAGTTTTATGAAATGTATAATATTCGCGTAAGTAAGAAGTCATTATGTAACATATAATGATAGTAGAGCTTCGATAACTTTTACCAAAAATATTCGCGTTGATCAAATGTGTTTCGAACACATTTCCAAACATTTCGCATAACTAAATAAAAGTAAAGCAGGTCTCTTGCGTGGAGACGCTAGGCAAATAGCCTCTACATTTCACTTACAAACCATCCGAGGGCGTCCTTCGCCTCGAAAGCTAATCTGCATTTCACCTGCTGCGTTGCCGCCTATGTTTACATATTAATACTACGAAGTAAGCTTTCAGTTTTAGCGAGAGGATGTTACTATGTTTTCGTGTACTTGAATTAATGTCATATTATGTCAATTCAATATATTAGCATACTATTTAAATAGGGCATAATATTTAATTAAAATAAAATTGTTAAAAAATAGTGCTGTAGGCGCCACAGTAAGAGAATACATCATTTCGTTTGTTCTCCAGAGTTTCTACTGGTGTTAGGATTCCTATGCAGTAATCCGTCTAGGTAGGTACCATCCCAAGGTCAGTTATTCTGTCGTGAAGCAGTAGTGTGCAAACTTTACTGTGTTTCGGTTTGGAGGGCACTGTGAGCTAGCGTTATCACTGGGCATATGAGACTTAAGAATTGATGTCTCAGGGTAACGGGTACAGTGTGGTGTGACACAGAAATGTTCTGGTTGACAAAGCATTAGTTAAGGGCAAACGTTGCACTCACCAGGTGAACGTTTTGGTCGTCTCGTCTCAATCGTTTATCGGGAAAATGTGAACTTGTGTGAGATGCCATGCCATCAAAGATGCTAGAGTTACATACTGCATGATGATGATGATAATTTAATATTTTTAGTTTAAAACTGAACTCGCTTTGGGATACTAGATATGGTTCGGCTGCGTAGATATTATAATATATAAAAATACATTAAGATCTCTTAGTGGTCAGAGTACCTGACTACTACGTCGCGGGTACTGACTTCGAATCCCTGCCGTCAGCATAAATAGTGATTTTCAGGTTAGTTTGAGTAATCATTCTAACAGTTACTAACTTTACTAGCTACTACTAGCCTTAGCCTTCCTGCGATTTTATCTTATGTGGGTTATATCGGCTAACTCAAAGACACTAACTCGTACTAACCGGGCAGGTTAGTGTCTTTGAGTTTGCGCCAACACTTTTTGCACTATAATAGTGTGCTCAGAGATGAAGGAAATCTTAAGGAAACCTACGAGTATATGTCCGAGGAATCTCTTAAGAGAATCTGCTACCCCATTTCGTCTGATGGATGTCGTAAAAGTCGATAGAGGGAAAACGAAAACCAGAAGATGGGCAGCATCTTCCTGGAACATTTGAATAAATAAACTGCGGTTGCCAACTCGCCTGCCAAGCGTTGCAACTATGGCGAAAACTCCCCAAAACGGCAGCCACAAACTTTCGTGTTTGTAATCTATGGGGAGGCCTACGTTCAGCAGTGGGACTAGTGATAGGCAGAAATGATGATAATAATGATGATGATGATCGTATTTGTGAATCTGCCAACCCCATCGGAGCAGCGTGCAGATTTTTTTGGCTATGGCTGTCATTAGTGAGAGGAGGGCTGTGCTCAGCAGTGAGACATTTATAGGCTGTTACTTTACTTTTTTTTATTTTTGCAGTTTTCACAGCGATCATCATAGTGGTGATTATTATAATTTAACTATTATAAGTTTGGCAGATGATACTGCCAAGGAAAAGATCGGGAAAGGACGTCTCCTCCTACTAGTAATAAATGTTGCATATATAGTTCGCATCTCAATAACTCATAGCGCGATTATGGGATTTATAAGATAATTCTTGAGCTTCTCATAGTTGTGCTGACATAGATGTCGCTACAAATTTAAGATCCGAAAATGGTATCATAAATATGAGACCTATATTGATAGAATCTAGATTTTTATCTAAATCGATTAGAATAGAAGTTATGATGCTACGACACATTAGCAAGGATAGAATCAAATTGTAAGGATTCGTTGTATGTCAGCGGCACCCTAAAAACGAGATTAACAATGAATAACACACTGAACTCTCAGTTAAGGAATTGCAGATAATGGTGCCAAGGAAAAGGGTAGCTGCCCAGAGCCTCAGATCGGAAGGTTCCAGAAGGAAACGACCTTGTTTCAGTAATGTTTGATGATTTCTTCCTGGCCGATTTTCGACCATGGTAACAACTTTCCAATACTGTTGGAAGTTATCGACTGCGCAGGAGATATTATAATGCCACAAGTGTACATGCTAACACAGAGACACTCTCTCATACCATCCTATCCTTGCCCAATGTAACGCTCATGCGATAAGATCAGTGGTAGGTTAGGATTCAGTGTCAGAGACAAGGAAAATCACAATACAACCTGATCCGAAAATCAATATTTTGTTTTTGTACAAATTTTGGCTTTGGCTGAGATTCGAACCCGAGACCCACGGCGTCGTACACAGTTCGTCAAACAGTTCTTGAATATTACTGGCATAGGCCGAGTTATCTCGAAGCATTTTGTCACTTGTCTGCGCCAGTCTCGAAATTACCAATGCAAGACTATTTGACTAAATTAATCGCTTCACCGAGCGCGTCTCGAACGCAACGCCAACAGAAACTAAAGATCTACAGTGAGGCGTTCTTGCTTATTTATGAGCTGACTCTGAGTGCACATACGATAGGGAAGCAGCTGTATATAAGCGAGTTAAAGCCTTAAGCAATCTAGCTAGAACTTTATAATGGCTTTATCGTTATTATTCTATCTTTTTTGTTCGACGCAGTTTGGAATATTTAATTGATTTATATTATTTTGATATTATTATTATTTTTATTGACTCGCAAGGCATTTTAAGACTAATTTTTTAAAGTTATCTTGTCCTCAAAACTTTAGAGTCCCAACTGTTAATTACGTTTCGCACATGATTTTCATAACTCGTCATTTTTCCATTACTTTCATTTTCTTTTTACAAATAACTGTTTTCTAATGTTTGAAGTAAAACCTTCTTTGGGCGCGGTGAGTAAAAATTCAAAGTTTTGCAGGTACTTGGCCAGAGAGAGAAAAAGAAAAAAACTATGCAAAGCATCCAGCGCGAACTTCTAAACAAAATGAACGAAACTGTTACAGTTAGCATAGCTTACTTTACAAATAAATTATAGGGCCTCTGGAGTCTTGACATATGACTTACTGTGCATAGTTCCCTACCAAAGACTGATAAGAATATAAACCGACCGAAGACCGACTTTGAATATTGTTTTATTTTTAATTGAAACGCGCATCATTAACTTTAGATCCGAATTGGCCTCGTCTGTAGAACACCGATGGCAAAGAAGAACATCGCGAGGAAACTAAAACAAATAAAATCGAAAGAATGCGTCTTGTTAGTATTCCAACAAATAGGTAGGGTATGTTCCTATCTACAGCGGTAGACTCGCAGCCATTTAAATTTTAGTTAAGCGTCACCTAGCTAGAAAACGATGCGTTATCAAAATGTTAAACAATATTATAGAAGACCATGTCGCTCAGTGGTTATTGTTCTTAACCCATGTCACGAGTCACGAGATCTTAGGTTCGTATCCCAATCATAGTAATATTTTTTGCAACTCACAAAATAATCATTTCCTTTGTTGTTTTAAAAATTTCACATGAACCACACATCAAGCGATGCAAATTCCAAATTATTACTCTTGAGCTGTCGCCACTGTACATAAAGTCATTAATACTTTATGTGAATTTAAAGTAAGCGCGTCTAAATATGTCTGTTCTTTTTTATTAGCAAAAGAAAATATTAGTTAAATAAGAAATATTTAAGCTAATTCATTGGTAAATGGGATCAAATGAACAAATGAAACCGATCACGAATCCAACCAGAGTTACACAGTAGACCTCCACATCGTTTCGAATTTTAGTTACCATACCGCTATAGTGTCAACTTTAACAACCGTCTAGGTAGGTACCACCCCAAGGCCAGTTATTCTGCCGTGAAGCAGGAGTGTGCAAACATTACTGTGTTTCGGTTTGAAGGGCACTGAGAGCTAGCGTTATCACTGGGCATATGAGACTTAAGAACTCATGTCTCAGGGTGACGGGCGCAGTGTGGCGTCATACAGAAATGTTCTAAATGACACAAAATTTGTTATGGGGAGATGTTGCACTTACTATCAGGTGAACGTTATTTTGTTTATGGATAAACTCTCTGTCCCTCTGTCTGTTTGTTACCATTTCGCGGCTCAACCGTGAACCGACGTTAACGAAATTCGGCACAGAGGTAGCCATGCATCCTGGAGACGGACGTAGGATACTTTTTATTCCGGAAAATCAGGTTCATATGGTTTTTTGTAAAAAACCAAAATCCCCACGGACGTAGTCGCGGGTTTCAGGAATTATTGTTATAATTTTGATCCTTAAACGCTATCATTGAGTCTTTTAGTATGTTTTTTACTAAATACTTATTAATAGAGGTTAAGTTCGCCAAAGAAGTTTCACAGTCACGCGTACTCAGTTCCGCGCAAGTTTGATTTTTTTACATTTTTATGTCATATTTCCGTTTCTTGAGTGGAGTTAGTTTCGCAGAGGAGAGAAAAAATATCATAAGGAGACCTGTACGATTAAGAAGCTAAAATAATGTTTCTATGAAACGTGAATTCCGTCAACGCGCAATGGCAATGCCCGCGGGGGAGGAAGCTTGGGGAACTTCCTTGTGTTTAATATTATCAAAAAAAAAACTTGAGAAAGACTAAAAACTTTCTTCTTTTTTAAGTTACAAATTAAGACACAAAACGCAAAAGCTAATCGCGTAGCCACTAACCACATAATCGAGCTGTTTAACTTATTTAAGATAAATACTTCGAAGAATTTGTAGTTCATAAAATCTAGAGGATACTTCACTGAATTGTTAAAACAACAGCTGCTATACAAATTAAGTGTTTAGAAGAGTTAATGCCTTCTCCAGCATTAAATTTGTTGTTAAAGGGAATGAACACTCGCTCTAAATATTTACATGAAACGATTTTTTTTATAATGTTTGTTCCTAATTACTATTTGTTAAGTGTAAATATAAAGGAAACATCATATGTAAGTACATTTTGGTGACCTCTTAATGGCTTAATTAAAATGTTGCGTACTTAATATATCGACAATAAACGTCCCCTAAATATTATTATAAATCGCAAATCAAATATAAGCTCAATATAAAATCTCGTGGTTAACAAACATGTCAAAGACATGTACAAAGAATAATTAAACATATTAATAGCTGAATAAATTAAACAATATTAAACAATCGTTTTTCTATCCATCTTATTTAATGATGGTTACATGTTTCTTGATTGATATAAAAATGTTTGTATTTATATTTAGGCGGGTAAATATCGAAGTGTGATATCATGTAAAACAACATATTTTAAGCGATCAACGATCCTTTACAATGTAAAATGTAATGTACATACATACATACAATCACGCCGTTTTCCAATGTATGGGGTAGGCAGAGACCACACCCGTAATCCATTTTTCGCCCCCGCAGGAAACGAGACGTGGCGGGTGGCGAGGCTCGTCGCAAGTAATGATATCACATATCGTAGTGATATACCTAAACTTTACAGGCTCGTAGTATGTGAACGTAGTATATCATTACATTTTGCGATGCAGCGCAGTCGTGACGCTGTCGTCTCGTTAATGCTTAACAATCTCTTCGGCAACTCAGTTACGATTACGACGGACTAATAACGATATAAAGCGTGCTTTATTTCTAAACAAAGTCTAATTACATTCCGCCATTTAATCATCACTGGAATGAGCCATTATGTTATATATGAGCTACGTGAATATTGCTCCTAACGGAATTGGTCTATAAAGCAGGATACGTTAAATAACTTTAACATAGATGGTGGTACCCTTTGTTCTCTTGCCTTTTGGTTCACAACGAAAAACTGTCATCCATACTAATAATATAAATGCGAAAGTAACTCTCTCGGTCCCACTGTCTGTTACCTTCTCACAGCTCAACCGTTGAACCGAACTTAACGAAACTCGGCACCTAGACAGCTTGCATCCTGGAGACGGACATAGGATACTTTTCATTCCTGGATAATCAAATAGTTCCCATGGAATCCCACGGAACATTAAAAAACCTGTATCCATGCGGACGAAGTCGCGTACATCAGCTAGTTGCTAAACATAATGTAGTTTCGTAAGTACGAAACATTTATACTCATCTCTGAGTCACGTGTATCGTAAGAACGTACCTGCCTACAAAGTTAATAGTCCTAGGTTCTGTCGTAGAGTCATTATTATTAATGATGTGATATGGTGTCCTATGTACTCGAATTGGTGGCGACAATTGTCTAGTGGTAATGTTGTTGTGGTCGAGGGTATAGTATAGGCGTCAGTGGTATTGGTAGTCTATTGTGGAAGGACGAGCAGTTCATTGAAATAATTTTTAATTTCGTTTTTAAATATCATCAACTGAAAAGCTCAGGGTCTCTTATTAAAATGTATAGTAGCCAAGTAATCCGATTTATAGTTCCAACTGTTTTGTCACGTATTCGGTGATGGTGAATAACATCGCGAGCATGACTGTAATCTTGAATTTTTTGATATGTGAAATCTAGTTAATAGAATCAAGCGTCCAAATCCATTATAATAAAGGAAAGAAAAAGTTGATTTGCTAATATCCGCATGCACTCTAGGACTCTACGACACTCAGTGGCCGACTGTCTTAGAGTCAATATTACTTGATAATGCCTCGTTTTGAGGTGAAAAACGTGTCGTGTTCTCGACTTCAGTGGTATGTATTGCCTAGTGGTGATGTTGTAGTGGTGGAGGGTATCTGATGTCGGCTCCCGGTGGCGGTATTGGTTTGCTTGTGCACGCTATTCAATGGACGGCGGGCGGTGCTCTTCAAAAACTACCATTTTAAATTTTGCATGCGGATCTTAGAAATTTAACTTTCTTTCCTTTAATATGCGAAATCTATTAAACCCTCCATTATCCTCTCAAATTAAGAGACTTTTGACAATTTAACTTAAAAAATCATTTAATTAGCACTAGATGAATAATGTTCATTCAAAGATCCTGAGAAAATATGGAGTTTGTAATACGATGACCAAAAATATAAAAATATAGTTAATTTCGATCCTCGAAAAATTTACAAAACTGAAGTCTCAAGTGACTTTTTAAGTGAGACATACTATTCATTTAGTAAAATTCTTGTCTCCGCATATGCTCAATGGCATGAAATACCCTTTTCACAGCTTTTTAATTCCTGTTCGTCGAGGCTCTTATAGGCACCAGACTACATTTGTAAGGATAAGTTTTTTTTAGTTCTGAATAGGCCCTTGTTCCACTCTCGCTACTCAATTAACATTGCGAGAATATCGCACGAATAGTGTTCAGTCTTATAATTTAATAATTACATTAACTCGGCAAGGACTCTTATTAAAATTCAAGAGAATGGTTGAATGGAATGAGACTGCGAGCGTGTCACAAATTGCCTACTTCGTCTCGAATGTGTGTTTTTGATGAGTTTGTTATGTTGACAGGGTCTCGATTTAGAATATTTATTATCTATGGTATTTTTAGGTTAAATTAATTATATTGCAACTGACTAGAGCCGTGGTAGCTCAGGGGCTAGGCGCTCGCTTTAAATTTCATAGTACGCGATTGACCTGGGTTCGATTCCCGGTACCACTAAAATTGTTAATTGCAATTTTAAGTGCTGATTTACCACGTGCTCGGCGGTGAAGGAAAACATCGTGAGGAAACCTGCATGTCTGAAGAATAAAAAATATTTCAAGACATAGTGAAGTCCGCCAACCTGCATTGGAGCAGCGTGGCGGATTCCTCTTAGCTCCAAAACCCTCTCAGAAATGAGAGGAGGCCTGTGCTCAGTAGTGGGAAATTTATAGGGTGAAACTTTACTTTACTTTTATATTGCAACTTGAATAAACGATGCCCCAAACTTGGATTTCTCCTGTATAGTGAATATGTTTTATGAACATAAATTTCACATGAAAAACACAAACAGAACTGAAAACACTCGTTTTTACACAAATATTGGCTCCTGGCCGTGAATTCGAACTCGAGACCCGCGGCGTAGAAGTCAAGTACTGTGACCACTAGGCCACTAGGCACAGGCGTTAGTTAAAAATCCATGATAGCTCAGTGTATGTACTTCTCAATTTGGGAGGATTCTGCCTTAGTTGCCATGCTCCCCTCCTCCTCTCATGTTGGGGAATAAAGGTTCAGCATACGCAGTGTGGGGCGAACCCCACTAGCCAGCTAGAAATTGATGGATGAAGTTGGCTCAGGACCGTGTTTTCTGGCAATCTATGAAAAGAAAGAAAGAGTGACACTTTATTCGTTGCAACGCATATACGATTTGATATAAATACAATATGTAACGAAATACACCTCACTCTCAAGTTAAGTGTCAGAAGTCTAAGTCTAAGGCAACAGAAAAATATATGGTAACATTTAATGAAGCGTTAAGTTGCGATCAGACGAAGAGACGTTGCGTCTCTTTCCATTTTCCGGAAGTGTTCCGATGATTTGTTCGGATTAATTCCTGCTGGTAAATTCTACCGGCACTACCTGGATGATTGGCATTCCACCACTGTGAACTTTGTAGACTCTGCTGCCGCCAGCAGTTTTTCCGGACCGATACGACTTAAGGACCTTCAAAAAAAGAGCCTACTCCTTCCTCAAAGGCCGGCAACGTACCCGAAATTCTCCTAGTATTGCGGATGTTCATAGGCGGCGGTGATTACTTACCATCAGGTGAGCCGCCCGTTTGCTCGTTTGCAGGGGGCAATCCTATAAAAAAATACCAACTAAATATCCTTTGATAATTGTTCGTGAAATTAAGCGCTGTATATATGCTGTGAATGCGTAAAAAAGTAAAGTAAAGTTTCAGCCTATAAATGTCCCACTACTGAGCACAGGCCTCCACTCATTTCTGAGAGGGTTTTGTGAATGCGTGAGCGTGCGCAACTACATGTATGTTGTTATCTTTATCTTTTAGTTTAACTTATTGGTAACCACGCTATCTATTGTTCTGCGCTTACATCACTGCCACGTTACTACTGATTGTTGCACCTTTTTCGACTCAACCCGGCGACAACTTCCGAATAATGTTGAGAGCTATCAACAGCGCAAGATATATTATAGTGCCTCAGGCGTACTGCGCAAACACAGACGCACTCAACTTATCCTAACCTACTCTCGCCCGATGTAACGCTGATCAGAGGTAGGCCAGGATGCGAGGACAATCACATCACCACTGGACCTGAAAACCAACAGTTTGTGTTTTTCACAAATGTTGGGGCTCCTAGTGATATTCGAACCCAGGACCCTACGACGTAGTCAGATACGCTAATCGCTAGACCACACGGTCGTCAATTTTTATGATTGAATCTTTTTATTTTATTATTCGCATCAAACAACAACTGGTCGATATTAGACATATCAACAATTGTTGTTTGATGGTAGACAAAATTTAGCACTCAAGTGCGATCAAAATGAAAAGGCTTTCATTAATATTCATATGATAACGTATTCTATCCACTTAGCCAGTGTTTTGTCAAGCGAAAATTAAATTTTCAGACAAGAGCAAATCCCACAGTAACTACAAAAGGTGATAATGTAAATTTGCTCTAAAGACCGTTGTAAATCCACTCCCTGAATAGCGTATTTTACAAGGGTTCGCCGTGTTTTCATAGGAAATTTTAGAGGAACAATTATCTAGTTGCTGTTAGGCCTTCGGAGTGTATTAAATAAATAATAACGCTGCCTTGGGCCAAATCGACCCGGTAAAACCATTCAGTTCTCGTACTATTAGTTTTCGAAATCGCTTTCGAGTTTCATTCGAGTGAAAAACTTGGCGACTTCGACCGTGATAATTAAAAAACTGTAATAGTATTTTAATTATAGCAGACTAACATCTAAATAGAATTCTGATCCCTTTATTTCGGCGGTCGGCTGTAAGATTACGCACATGTTAGCCTAAACATGCTTCTTAATGCTTATAAACACTGTTTAGGCAGGAGAATGGATGTTATTTTAAGTCAAAACTTGCCTCCAATTTTGACCATATACTCTGTGGATACCAGGTACTCTGTGGATATAATTTGTCACTATGTCTGCCCTTGTGACTGGTGCTCTCGGTCAGAGCTGTAACGAAAAACACTCACGCCGGTGTTGTTTCTTAAGCACGGTTTGGGTACAACAATTAGGAAACGTCCGCGTAGGGGTAGACTCAGCGGTCTAATTATTACCGTTTTTACGGATATCATACTCAGAACTGTCTTTTCTATTAAACATCAAATGTAAAAAAATGTATTAGATTTCATATAGCAACCATACTAGGGTCATAAATTTCGTTATGATTTAGATTTTCACACTTCTTACTTTCTATAAAAAAATTATATAAAAAACCAGTCTCACTTTAAAATAGTGTCCAGTTTGATAGTTTTCAGAAAATTGGATGAATAAATAAAAAATATTTCCGTGGTAGAGGTTTAGTTTATTTAGGCAGCGATCTAACTCGCATTTCTTTGTCCGCCTCTTTGCCTTCCTGAATAAAATATTCAGCATATCTTCACTTTTGGAAAGCTCCCGTACAATATTAAAGTGCCTTTGGTGCTATTGATAAACTGAAGGTATGAGAATAGTGTTTTCTTCGAAACGTTCTGTTATAAATACATATCCAACTGAAAATGGTTAGTAATGTATTTACAATAGAACTTTTCGTGTTATACCACTAGAGACAATGTCAAGTATGGAATGTAGTCACTGTTTCATAGACAATTTTATCCATTTTCAATAAAGAGTTAATAAATAGGTGTATTGTTAACTCTGAAGACAGAGATAGAAATTACCAGTGATTATCTTATTATCTCATGAGCCTTAAGAACTGATGTCTCGGGGTTACTAGCGCAGTGCGATGTTACCCACTACTTTGCGGCTGATTCTGGGTTGTAACTGTTTTGAAGAGATGTTGCACATCCAGGGAATTAAACGTTCATTTCATTTAATTCATTAATCATTTTCATCCATAAATAAATACTACACGAACTTCAACAGCATTATAGGCGTTTATTTACTTTAAAATTTGTTGAAAACGTGATACTGCACTGGTCTACAAGCGTACCTCTACACTTCTTCGTCGTCGTCGTTTCAGCCTAACACTAGTCCACTGCTGAACATAGGCCTTCCGTAAAGATTGCCACAAAAGTTTGTTGTTCGGACTTCGACGCGCTCAGCTATCGGCGGCACAGGGGGGCTGCGAGGCGTGCAGGTCGAGGGGCGCAAGGACGTGCCGCGAACAGCTGACCGGCCGGACGACTACTTCTCACCGAGCCACCGGGGACTACGCGCGAACGTAACAGTCCTCTTATGACTCAAACGTTTTATAGTAAAGTATATATAGTCATATATAGTAATGTAATTAAGTAACAGTCCACTTTATCTTTCATTCAATAAGCTATCGAACATTGTAGTTCTCGTTTTTGGGGGTATTTTGCCACAGTTGCTACGCTTGGCCGCCTGCCAACTGGTTGTGCCAACTGGTCTCGATGTTAAAAGAGCTTTACACCACCCATACTCACGAGGAAAAGAGGTTCTTACACGTCCCAATGTCATATTTAATCCAGGCATCATTAAGCTTTTAATTATTTGTTATGGTCCGATCTACTCGTATCTTGTGAAGTGTTGCAGTGGTACTCTTGGCTTTGGATTTAATTTTATAAATTATAGTGTCCCAAGACGGTGGTAGAACCTAGCTATCTTGTGTTTTAATAACTAATCTTCTTTGGTGGGAATCGGTGTTTTTCTGTAAGGATTTGTGGTACGAGTATATCTAATCTAATATAATGGTTGGAACGACCCTTGGTCACAGACTGCAAACTTCCTTGGCCATACCCACCTCACCACACCTTAGTCCACCCGTGACCATGAATATTGTACATAGATACAGTCACGTCTTTTTCCCATATAAGCCCCGATTCCGTCTAGGTTGGTACCACCAAGGGCCAGTTATTCTGCCGTGAAGCAGTAGTGTGCTAACATTACTGTGTTTCAGTTTGAAGGGCACTGAGAGCTTGGCTTAAGAGACTTAAGAACGTATGTCTCAGTGTTACGGACTCAGTGTGGTGTCACACAGAAATGTTCTAGGTGACACAACATTTGTTATGGCCAGACGTTGCACTCACCATCAGGTGAATGTTTTGGTCATTTCGTCAATTTATCCAACAAAAAAAATGGTGTTATTTTGCAGGAATATAGGCTGTGCGTATAATACCTTAGTCGTCTCTTACGACACCTCAGAATGCTGTAAAGCGCTTGAAACGTCAGGAAATGAATAGTTTAAAAACAAACGCGATAAAATCCGTAAGACTTAGTGTTATTAAATGTGTAATATTACAGTACAGTTAATACAAGATTCAAAACAATTAGAAATTATTCAGATTGAAGGTATTTTCCTTTATAGTAATCAGTCCTTATCAGTCTATTAATTCTATTATTATTCATAACTGTCAAGTTAAAGCCCAGTACGGTAATACGTATCAAACTAATCAAGAATCATGAACCCTTTTATTACCGGAGCCGATGGTGTCCACTGTGCCCTATTTAAGGAGAAACATTCCCGTCCCTTGTCCGAAAATGCGGACTAATTTTATTAATTTTAATCACTACCTTTTGCGTGTTGATATACATTAACTCTCTCCCGTTGAAACATGAGAGTCGATAAAATAGAAAAAGAACGATATTAGTATAGTAAACGCCCCTTTTAAAGTATCATTAAAACGTGTACAGTCGCGATAAGGCACATTGTTAATGAGTTACGTTATGATTAATATGATATACTAGTGAGTTGTTTACGGTAGGTAGGCCTACGCGAGTTTTTATGGTAGTGGACTTTTCTTTAGATAAGCATTGCATATCGAAAAGTACTTTGATGAATAAGCTCATTTATATTAATGTAATATTTATTTAAATGAACTTAGATATGGGTAAGTATGGGTTTTTCTATTTAGGTTACAGGAAATTAAAAGTTTGAATCCCTTTTTGAGAATTCTTCTTAAGTTGCCGATTTTTATTGCATTTACATTTCTCCATGAGTAAGTTATATTTCTATAAAGTATTCCCCTTGAAGCAAAAGAGAACAACTGACGAAATGTGTGTGTGCTTAGCAAATAATGAATATGAAATGTTTGTTTGAACATCGCGTTACATTCCCCAGTGTAATATTGTTTTATATTGCGAGTTAATAAATATATTTATCGCATCAAAATTTTGTTTATATATAGTAGTTAGTGTTTATATAAAAAACGGGCTGAGACGAAAAAAGAAAGGCAAAATTCTGACTGAAAATATGTATAATTATAAATTAATCATTATTTAGCGGCTATATAGAATTTGACACCAAACTTGTCCCGTGGGAATCTGTCACTCCATCTAGTAGTGGAGGATTGTCCCGCTTGCCGGTTCGAGGTCGACACTTGAAATTTTTTCTTCCCCAACGTTAGTCGCTTCTTCCTATTACGTTGCCGGCTCGCACTATCTTCAATAATTAATAAATCGGCCAAAGTCAGTTACTTTAATTCTACTACGAATAGATGATCCCTTTCGCAAAGAATTATTACTTTGAACTAAAAAAATGAGGAGGCCTGGTGCTCGCGTTTAATTTCATAGTACGCGAGTAATCTGGGTTCGATCCCCGGTGCCAGCACCTCTAAATTTGTTCTACAATTTTAAGTGTTGATTTACCACGTGCTTAGCGGTGAAGGAAAATATCGTGAGGAAACCTGCATCTCCGAGGAATATAAATATTTCGAGGATATTTGAAGTCCGCCAACCCGCATTGGAGCAGCGCGGCGGACTATTCCCAGCTCCAAAAACCCTCTCAGAATTGAGACGCCTGTGCTCATCAGTGGGACATATATAGGCTGTTACTTTACTTTTTATTTACAGCAATTGTGATACTCTTACAAATAAATCGAGCCCGTGAAATTAAAGAAAATCCGAAAATTAAAATTAAAATACAACTAAACATAAATATACTACAATAAATTTTAGTTCCCCGGATAATAAAACGAGTTACGCCGAGCATTTGTGTTACGTGACCCGCCGAATATTTGTAAGTAATTAATCAAGCTGTTTATCTAATGTCACAGGCTTTTGTTTCACTATGATAATGAAAAAATCACGCAAGTGCTGAAAACGAAGAACGTCGCTTATTTCACCAAACGAATTTTGATTGTATAAAATTCACCGTTAAAGCCCCTTGAAAGATTCGTAACGCTCATTATTCACGAGTTGATTGTTTGTTGAAACAGTTTTATTAAATACCTTTCTTATTTTTAAAATATTTTAGATATGCCTTAGATATGGGGTTCACACACGGCTCATTCCACGACACGACAGACCACGGAATTGTCGCTCCATGAGGCGTGTAAGCAGGCAAAAGACTGTAGCAGATAGAGTCGATAAGGAAACGACGTAACGGACGGGGTCACGGTCCTCACCACCTTGATGGACCGACTGAGGATGAGGATATTATGGGGATATAACTGTCTTATAATTTGATTGGTAAGCTTCTTACGTAAGTACTTATGGTAAGTGAACAGAACCGGAGTCACAATTATTGGCATTCCATCATAGTTGTCGAAGACACTTACATTCTTATTCTCATCAATGTGATAAATGTAAGGGGTCTACTGGTCACATCCACCATTTTTTTTATACGAGGGGAGGTAAACGAGCAAACGGCTCAGCTGATGGTAAATGATCACCGCTGCCTATGAATGGAATGTTTTCTTCACTCATGTAATACTAGAGGAATTTCAGGTGCGTTGCCAGCATTAGTGAAGAGGAGGTCGAGATTTTGCCACAGCTGCCTCGCTTGGCAGGCGGGTTGGAAACCGCAGCTATTTATTTAGCTATTCCAGGAAAACTGCTGCTGCCTATTTCCTGGTTTTCATTTTCCCTCTGTCGACTTTTACGACACCCAAGGGACGAGATGGGGTGGTAGACTCTCTTAGGTCGCCACCACCAACCAAAAATTGTTATTACATTAGGTTTAAAACAACGTAACTATTGCATTATTAAAAATTATTTATTATTGATAATAATTTTATCCCGATCTTCATCTGGAATAGCAATTACCATTCCCAAATATCTTACTTTGGTCTCTCAAATCAATTAGATTTCCATACCGACAATAGATCAGCCCGCATTGTCCCACTGAAAGCGTGCCATCTGAGCGAAATGCCATCGAACCAATAATTATTTCCATTGTCCTATTTACAATTTAATACAGATCAGTCGTTAAAGGTTCACATATTTCTTAAAGAAGTAAAATTATTGTTTCTTTTTTAATGACAAAAAATCCATAGTATTCGTGGTGACATAGAAAACAATTACTTCAGTCGTAACTTTTGTCTGTTCTCATTGGCATCGTTTTAAATCTCGTTTTCAATTCATACCGAAATAGTTATAGGAGCTTTTCCTTAAAGTTATTACATATGAGGAGTTATTTCTGTCGTTGTTATGATTTGTAAGTATAATATAGTTTTGGTTACCAGATGCATCGAGGAGTAAGACGGGGGGATGTTATATCCCCGAAACTGTTTACCAATGCACTGAAAGATGTTTTTAAGACGCGAGTCTTGTTCACTGACCCCGTCATAACTGCACCAATAACTGTCGATGGCGAAATACTCGAAGTTATTCAGGATTTCGCCTACCTCAGGCAGATAGTGCAATTTTAGAAACAACTTCGAGGAAGAAGCCGTTTGGGATTTTTTGTCAGGTAATTTCTCGTCGGCCATACCGCAAAGCCTGAAGACGAAAGTCTTCGTACAGTGTGTTCAAAAAACAAAAAAAAAAACTAATTTTCGTATAACAGATAAAACCGTACTCAATAAAAACCTAATTAAATTCGGAAGCGTTGAATTACCGGAGTAGACAAACTTTTGGCACTTTTGGCACAAATGATATCAGAAACTTATGCACACTGCTATCAATACTGTACCAAACATTGTTAGCTAATATGTATTAAATGGTTATGGTCTAGATTTAAAGTGAAAAGATAAAATGCCCGTAGATAATCTATGTACATGTGTTAAGTATGCAAACCGCGTTGAATTCATGAATTGATGAAGGTAAGAGAGCAAGCACTTTTAACTATTCTCAATTTTGCTCCAGAGTTAAAAAAAAATTAAAAGTTACATCACTGGCTTTACATACATGGAACGGCCTTCGTTGTTGTTATTATATTTATTAAGCACTGTAAGCTAAAATTACACGATCGGGATGGCATTGACAAAAAGTCCTAGATAAAACATCGTATTCCTACATAATCTTTATGCACTTGTTAAGTATTTGGCTGGAGTTTTAATCATTAAGGCTTAAAAGACGAAATTTCGAATAAAAGGATTTTTAAAGAAGGAGTATCATATTTACTCCTTTTTTGAAAAGGAGTAAATATACTTCACGATGACCGTGACGTGATTCGATGAAAGAGCTACTGTCTTAAAGAGAGTAGGTGCCATTCGCAGTAATCAATGTACTTGCATGTCAGTGGCATCGTATGTTATATTTTCTAATCTCTGTTGTACTAAATTTAAGCCCACGCATCGTGATGAATATGGCCGGTTCTGAATTCCTGGATCGTATCTCTTAAATAACCGAAATAAAGCGCGGTCAAAGTCCCACAGAAGTAAATAGTATTTATAAAACTATCAGCAATCAGCAAAATATAGCATGCGCTCTATGGAAGATTTGGCTCGTACATCATACTTGGCAGGTGGGACACTAGTGCCAGTAAGGTGAAATAACTATACTCGAATATTCTCCCGTACTCCTCTAGACTTTATTAAATATTGAAAAATAATTGCCCCAGTAGATTTTATCAATTTTGACACTGCGCGCAGATGACAAGAAGGGCTTTTTGTTCTGTACCGGTAATTAACTTAATGGTAGTTAAGGTTACGTATTTTTTATTATATCCATGGACTTGATGAATATCGCTACAGTGATCATTACCGTCAGGTGGATTGTATGCTCGACCTTTACCTTTACTGAAATGAAAAACCCGTACATATTTTTGAATTATTTAGTTGTACGGATATTAGTAGCAACACTAATAGCATGCTTGTTATTCAATCGGTTTTTTTTTCGTACTATGAACTACTTAACCTTTTGTACATTCATTTCAAATGCACTACTGCACACCAGTTTTTGCTGGAGTATTATGCGAAGTGACTAGCCATTAAAAAGGCCATTTGTTATATTTGAATAATGAACTGCAGTAGGGTAAGTATGCCTTGACCGACGTCCTGCATGTACTTTATTTATTACTAAATATTTATTTTGATTTTGGTATTAAAATATTAAAGCCTCAATACTTACATATTAGTTAAGGGAAATATGTAGTACCATAATAATAAACCTGTCTTTCTTGGTCCTAATTGCGAGTTCTTTTCGACGAAGCTGTACAGGCCGTCGGGCCTACAGTACTTAAAATAAATTAAAGACCTTTCTTGAATGTTGAAACGGACTGTGTTCAAGGTAAAAGTGACATGAGTATATCTGAAGGGGGGGGGGGGTTGGGCAAACAAGCAGCAGTTTTAAGGTCTAGTGCTGCGATCGAATCTGCGATAACGATAGAGCTATAATGTCCTACTTAGAGAAAGGTTCTTAAACCTATGTGCCCTATGTGCAGAGGACTTTTACAGGCAGAATAAGAAGAAGATACTATTAACTTTACACTCTAACAGGTAGTTAAATTATTTAGTATCACATTAGTATTCTCGCTATGGTTACTTTCTAGAACAAGTAATATGACAGATATTAAAAACTTTTTTAAACAAAATTGATATTATACTTTATAGGTGTGGATTAAAAGTGCACATCGGTTTCCTTACTTAATTCTGGATCAGCGCATTACATTATTTAAAACAAATAATCGCTGCTTTGTAGCAGTTTATAACAAGATAGCTTTGTAGGCTCAGTATAGGCCCATACAAAGTTGGTTTTTATTCTGAGATCATCTGACCACCGTCTATGCTATTTATTGGCATTTAAGGAGACTGTCAATTGTACTACGAGTATTCACAACTATCTCTGTATTGATTTTATTGAAACTTATTTTTTTTGTGATATTTGTTAATAAGACTTCTCTTATATATAAAGTTATTTTTATATCCATTACATACAATGTACCTATATGATACGCTCTATTATTTTACCGTCTTCAAATTTTTTAGATAGACACTATCTTATAGTCACACCATAAACTTAAACATTTTTCTATTTAATTAAATGGGATAGTTGGTATTCTTACCAACTTCTTCTAAGTTCCAAAATTTCTTTTATTACTGAGCTATTTTCGTTTAACGAAGGTAAGGACGGTTGACCTGATAACCTATCAGCGTTTATCCTAATGCATATAACCCTTAAACGGTATGTTGCTGTGATTGAAACCAGAAGAGTTGTTCTTCTAATTTTAACATACCGATTTCAGCTTAGCAATTTTGTAGCAATTTGAGTTGTTCTATATAGATTTCTGTTTTCATAAACAATAGCCTCGTATAATATAACAATAATATCTAATAAATTACAAAATGTCATGAACTTGTCATGACATTTTGTAATTTATTAGATATTATTCTCAATATTGGTTTTGCTGTCTTGTCCTTGTCTAATAGGTCCTATTTTCACTAGATTTTCCTACTGACGTTATATTTCCACAATTACCAAATGTTTCGCTGTATATGACTAAAATTAAATAAGAGAGTTAAGTCGACAGCTTAGTATTTTATTATGATAATAATAAGGATATTTGACAAAAGCCACTGTCGTATAAAGTTATTTAATATCTTCATCGACTTTGATGATGCAAAGGGAATTCCTAGATGCAGAGAAATAATTAGTTGCGAAGCGAGCGCGTGGATCGTGACTCAATGCTATAACAATTGGCGGACGCTACAAGTTTGTCAAAATCTCAGGCAGAGTACAACTGTTCCACATCGGATATTTAAAAAAAAGAGTTGGGAATAAGTGAATAGCTGATAGTTGCTTGCTAAAATACGTAAAAAAGGCGACGCCTAGTAAGAGAAAAATCTAATTTTTCATTGCTAAATACCAAATATTAATATATTAATATTGTCACATAAACGTTAATTCGGTGTTTATCTGCCTGAGAGTATCCGTAAAAAGAACTTACACAATAGAACCAGAGTACTGAGAACTGGCCATTTCACTTTTACTGGTGTGAATTTCTTATGTATGAATCCATCTAGGTAGGCACCAGCGCAGGGTCACTAATTTGCTGTGAAGCAGTAATGTGCAAACTAGTAAGTTCCTAGACCTATTAGACCTATTAGTAACTACTGGGCATATGAGACCTAAGAACAGATGTCTCAGGGGGACGGGCGCAGTGTGGCGCCACACAGAAATGTTCTGGGTGACAGAGCATATGTTACAAGCAGACGTTGCACTGACCATCAGGTAAACGTTTTGCTCGTCTCATCAATCCGATGAACCCTATAGTAGTGAAATCAACGAATAGCCGACTTCACAGAACTATGCCCTGTGGCAGTACATATATTCAGGAGTTGGCTGTTATGACAAAGACGACAATATTTCAAAAATATAATGTACTCTTATATTTTTGGAGCATAAAATGAAGTTACGTCAATAAAACATCAACCCTAGCTCACACTTTGATGTGAAAGTGTAGAAACAAAGAAAAGTGAACGCACATGTTTGCTGACGAGTGTGTCCGTGTGTAACAAGTGCAAGGGATACATTAATAATGCAGTGACGCGACTCGAGCCGAGACGGGGGATGCTGCCCGCGCCAATCACATTAAAATAACCCTCCGCCGCGGCTTACTTCACGGCTCATTGTTGTTTGTGCTCGTGTGTACGTCGACATTTTTACAGTTATTTTCTTGATGGCTGACTTTTGCGCACAAACACTCTGGCGGCCTGTCAATTTTTAAGGTATTTTAAAAGTGACGATAAAATTGCTACCGATAGAACAGAAAGAGACTTAATGTGATATGGATTAACTTCTATTCTTATATTTGAATACTCTAACTTCGATGTTGATTACGACGCTCCTCTTTATATTTGTTGATATCTAAAGTAAACTAATAATATTAATATAACCTGTATCGTAAATCTATTTTTAAAGCGCTGTGATGCGTCTCTTTATCATTATCAGCATCTTTGCACTGCCTTACTGGAGGGATTAGGTTCAGCATTGTACTAGTAATAGGCTGAAATTATGATGATGATAAGAATATGTAATATAACACAATAATTTAGAAACTGCACGATTGTATAAAACTGTGAAACATATTTTCTTAGTAAGTTGTATAACAAAATATTTAAGTCTATCTTGAGTCTTGGTTTCATCGTAATATCTCAAACAGATCTGAAATAACACTGATTTAAAAGTTTACACGAGCGAATTCGCGGTCACAACTCGTTAATTTATTTATTCGTACATCTTGCAAATGCGTTAATGAATTTGCCTAGGCGGTCCTAATCAGAGTGACAGTTGTGTAGATACGTACCGAAACTAAAGGCATTCTATGCCTTTCTTTCCTTTGAGGCCAATGATCTCATTTCAGCCATTTCATGAGGAAGAAAAGTAGGCTGTTGTATTGTCAAAGGCGACACGGTGACAATGCGCCTGCATGTCACATAGACTGTGCATATCGCGATATTTCGCAGTGGCTGAGCTTTTTTACCGTAATTTTAAATACGATGTGTATGTGGAGTCTTATTAAATAAACTTAATTTTTGATTTCTAGTAAACAAAAAATAATTTAATCATAAAGTTATGATATTATTATCAAAAGAGCTCAGTGACTTCAGTCCACTGCTGAACATAGGCGTCCCTCACAGATTGCCACAATAGTTAGTAGCACTCATTTTGGGGTGATTTTGCCATAGTTGCCACGCTAGGCAGGCGGGTTGGCAACCGCAGTTTATTTATTTAAATGTTTTTATTTTCCCTCTGTCGACTATTACGACACCCACGAGATGAGATAAGGTGGTAGATTTTCTTAAGTTGCCACCACACGGCGGCTTACTTTATGATCCAAGGAACACATCATTAGATAACGATATTGGAAAAAAATATATAATTTAAATCTTTGCTTAGGAATGTGCTGTCTGTATCGGATGAAATTTTATTCCTCGAACATGCAGGTTTCAGCAAATTGTTTTTCTTCAACGTTGAGAAAGTAGTAAAGCGGATCTTAAAATTGCAGAAAAATTTTAGACAATGAAATTTAAGTCATCCGGGCCTTGAGCTACGACGGCACCAAGGCGAGTGACCAATCAAAGATACCGCCAACGAGCAGCACGAGTTTATACCAGCAATACATAAGCATATTCTCGTCAGCAGAAAACTATACGGCTGAGAAATAAAAATGTTTCTAAGACGTGACCTTACTGACACGAGGGTCGTGGGCTCGATTAGCCTCTTAAAATGAGGCCGGTGCCCAACAGTGAAAAACTGAAAAGCTGTTACTTTATAAAATTAATCCCGATAATCTATTTTACGAATTTCATTCATTCAGCATTCCAATGAACGAGTGCTTTGAACGATGGCAATTTATTTCGTCAGTCAAAAACAAATGAACATAACATCGAAGCAATATGAAAAACCATTTTAAAGCGCACGGTCACTGGCGTCCGATAAACATTACAAATTTGTTTTTTTGTTACAGTTGTAATAAAGTTGTATTCATTTCGCGGATGCCAAAAAACAATGAAGATTATGGCGCCATTCAGCGACTAATCATAATGTTTATGTTTTATTTTACAAAATTACAACGAAGAGTATCTCAAGCATTACATTATTTCAGTTTACCCGTTATGATAATAAAGAGATGTAGTACGAGAGAGCGTACTCGTATGAATAAAATTGGGGGGGATTTTGCCATAGTTGCCACGCTTGGCAGGCGGGTCGGCAACCGCAGTTTATTTATTCAGATGTTCCAAGAAGATGCTGCAGCCCATGTCCTGGTTTAAATTTTCCCTCTGTCGACTTTTACGACACCCACGGGATGAGATGAGGTGGTAGGTTCTCTAAAGCCGCCACCGCGCGGCGATTGAATATAATATATTAAGTACAACGTCATTTAGCAATTTTATTCCTTAATTTGCTCCAGCGCCTTTTTTGTATTATCTACGTTTTTTGTACAATCTGAATCATATAATCTGAATATTTAGAATGATGAAACTAACTACATATTAGTCCACATATTAGTCTCCTTGAATATGCGCTCCACTAGGCGCTCACAAAATAGCTTTTTTTTATTTTATTTTTTTGATAAAAGTGACGGAACGTGCTAACGTTCACCTGATGATAAGTGCAACGTCTGCCCATAACAAATGCTAGTGTCACCCAGAACATTTCTGTGTGACACCAAATTGCGCCCGTCACCGTGAGATATCAGTTCTTAAGTCTCATATGCCCAGTGATTACGCTAGCTCTCAGTGCCCTTCAAACTGAAACACAGTAATGTTTCACATTACTGCTTCACGGCAGAATAACTGACCTTGGGGTGGTACCTACCTAGCCGAATTCCTGCATAGGAATCCTACCACCAGTAAAAAATATTGTTCAGAGCTAAATTTTATTTTATTTTTCAATATTTCTACTTACTCAGGGCACTCGGAAACGCTGAACGGTTGCTTAAGCAATGCTTAATGATTGTTTTTCTGTATTAAATCAATACTATGGTATAGCTTAAACATCTCTGTTTAATTAAGTATTCTTTAGAACCCTTATCCCATTACGCCCTTTTTCCTCATCATCATGAGCTTTTTTTTCAATCATGTTGTGTGCTTAAAATTAAAAAACCGTATTCGCAATGATTTACAAAATGACGGTCAATCAGCTTGTTATCTTAGGATAATCATCAGAATTATCAGAATTATGCGCTAGTTTGCTAACACCTGTATCTTAAATTAAAACGGTGGTCACAATTCAACAACAGTCACTACCACCGCACACTATCCGCAAAAGACACGTTATTCGCCTCACAATGAGACATTATCAAGTGGAAATAGAGTCTGCTACAGTTCATTGATGAGTGAGCAAACCTTAAAAAGCTTACCAAATATATCTGTTTTGCAACTTAATGTCCATTGCATACACTTTCACAAAACAAACGCCCGAGTTCATCAGGTCCAACCTCTGTTTATGTTAACGTTTAAGTTAAGAAGTAAATATTACAGGAAACATAGGGCACAGGAAGTCTACTATTGCGGAGCAGGGTCATTCGCTCCATATTAATTCATAATACGACAGCAATTTATTAATGAAAGAAATTGACTACTCGGATAATCGTATCTGATGGTAAGTGCAACGTCTGCCTATAAGAAATGCTGTGTCACGCAGAACATTTCTGCGTGGCACCACATTGTGTTCGTCACCTTGTGACATCCGTTCTTATGTTTCATACATTGTCTCCCAGTAATTACACTAGCAATTAGTGCCCTTCGAACCGAAACATTTTCATTTACCGAAGAAACGTTGTCGGATGAAACCTAGACGGATTTCTGCGTAGGAATCCTGTCACCATTAAAAATATATGAAGCGTGTAAAAAGTGATGTTATTATTATTAAGCACAATAAACTTAGAGGACAATTCACAGAATCGTAACTAAAAACCGTTATGTCCGCGTCGGCTCTCCTAAATCACAAAAGAAATAAACGTGACGACGTACTAACGCGAGTTTGTTTATAATTCACGACGTGGTCATTCATGGAATCTGAAAAAACTCGATTATAGACCACCAAAGCGAGTGAGTTCGTATTCGAGTCACAGTCATGGCTCGTGAATTCGGATCCCCGTCGCACGTGTTAGTCGGACTCTTTGACAGGGTCGTAAATGTCACGCGAAGCCCGACAGCGTGAATTTTAATTGAGAAGTCTGTGGACGGATGAATGAATTAAGAGACAATGACCGCCACGGTCGATAATTATAATTTGAAACTGTGAACTAAGTCAGACAGTGCAATGAAAAGAAAAGCGATTTTAGAGATTTTTTAACATTCATTTAAGGTTAAAAATATTAATAAGTTATTGTAGATTGCAACGGGCCAGTTTCCGCAGCGTATAAGTTATTGTAAATAAAACACAGTACAATGACTTTTTTATATTCTTATTCGGACTTCTTTCTTTCATGTTATTCGGAGCTGTACACAAAGAGAAACTCACTTTATCCAAAAAAAAATATTATTGGATAAAGTGATGACACAAGCAAAACCTTCAACTCATCGTTAGTGCAACGTATGCCCATAACAAATTCTGTGTGTCACCACACTGTGCCCATCACCCTGAGACATAAGTTCTCAAGTCTCATATGCCCAGTGATTACGCTAGCTCACAGTGCCCTTCAAACCGAAACACAGTAATGTTTGCAAACTACTACTTCACGGCAGAATAACTGACCCTGGGGTGGTACCTACCTAGACGGATTCCTGCATAGGAATCGTACCACCAGTAAAAAATATTGTTCAGAGCTAAATTTTAAGTAATTTTATAAATATGTCTACTTACTCAGAGCATTTAGAAACGCTAAACGATTGCTTAAGCAATGCTTAATTATTGTTTTTCTGTATTAAATCAATTCTATGGTATAGCTTAAACATCTCTGTTTAATTAAGTATTCTTTAGAACTCTTATCCCATAACGCCCTTTTCCTCATCATCATCACCTTTTTTTCAATCATTTTGTGTGCTTAAAATTAAAAAACCGTATTCGCAATGATTTACAAAATAATTCATTTTTCTATAAGCCGTTACTGATGACTATACGGTCAATCTGCATTATATCATCATTTCAGCCTATCTAGTCTAATGCTGAACATAGGCCTCCCCCAATGACTGACACAGTTTGTAACTCTCATTTTGGGCGATTTTGCCGTAGTCGCCACGCTTGGAAGGCGGGTTGGCAACCGCAGTTTATTTATTGTGATGTTCCAGGAAGATGCTGCTGCCCATCTCCTGGTTTTCATTTTCCCTTTGTTGACTTTTACGACACCCACGGGGTGAGATGGGGTTAAAGATTCTCTTAAGCCGCTATCTAGGATAAAAAAGGCAACATAATAATTCTAGTGCATATCCTAATTCCGAGACTTTTTTAAATTGTCTATGACCTATTATTATGACATTTTATTTTATTTAATTTCCCGCTGCAATATTCCATTCATTCAATAGAGGGCTTAGTCTTGCTTTCAAGCTTCTGCGGGAGAAATGATAATTGAATATTACGTTGATAAATTTTTTATTCCCTTTTTACTTTCTTTGCGGCATTCCAGTGATAATTAATTTATGTTTGTAATATCCTCCTATGCATAATATGCCTATGTGTGGTCTCAGCCTACCCCTTATGCGAAAATACGCGACTGTATGTATTTAAGATGTGTATGTATCGTGTGAGTCGTTATCTGCAAAACGTCATGGCTTTCAACATGTTACGAATTAACCTTCTTGAAAAATACCATACTGAAAATGCAGAAAATGGTAATGCGCATCAGCGTCTAGAGTCCATTTGCGTTAGGAAATCAGTGGCCTGGCCACGCCCCCAGCCAATTAGAATGCTAGGAAATCAGAAAAGTCGACTTCACAGTGACCAGTTGAAGTCAGACCTTCGAACAAAACGGTTGTGTATTTGTGTATTTTGCGTGTTACTCGTTCAACATTATATTTTGAAAATGAATAACCTCACCTACTCGAAATAATAAAGTGGGCATATAATCCATAGCGGAGAGAGACGCATAATGTACAATGTTTATAAGTACTTTAAACTGAGTGATTTAAATGCAACTGTGGAGAGCACAGTAATAAGAACAGCAAGTCCATGCGGTGTGTCCGAAAATACTGTTTATAAAGTTATTAAAGAACAAAAGTATACTAACACATTAAAATCACCCGTGAAAAAAAGATCTCGACTATCCACGGTCGATAAATCATATATAATAAATGTAACTGGAGAATCTAGCGATATGAAAAGTGATTTAAGTAATTTAAAGACAATTCGTTCCTATTAAACTTAATTAATTTTTTTGAAAAAAATTGTTTGAATTTTTACTCCACTGTGAATACACCCTTACCCTGTAGTTGCACTGATACCTCTCTATTTTATTATCTCGAACGGACTATAAGGTTTGAGGCGTCCGGTACTGAGATCATGAATCCGCCTCCCAAGCGTGATGATTATGACAAATGCTCTCTTCTTGAAACAGATCCAAATCCTGTACTGAACTATTAACAGGCCGATGAAGATGAATAATATTCGTGTAAATGAGACAAGGATAATTTTACTTAATTACTTTCATCATCATCATTTCAGCCTTTAACTAGTCCACTGCTGAACATAGACCACCCCATAAATTTTTTTTTACTGTATAAAGTGACGAAACGAGCCAAACGTTCACCTCATGGTATGTGCAAAGTCCGCCTACAACAAATGCTGTGTCACCCAGAATATTTCTGTGTGACACCACACTGCGTCCGTCACCCTGAGACATCAGTTATTAAGTCTCAAATGCCCAGTGATTACGCTAGCTCACAGTGCCCTTTTAACCGGAACATAGTAATGCTTGCACACTACTGCGTCACGGCAGAATAACTGGCCCTGGGGGAGACGGATTCCTGCATAGGAATCCTACCACCAGCAAAGGTTTGTGGCTCTCATTTTTGAAGGATTTGCCACAGTTGCCACGCTTGTCAGGCGGGTTGGCATCCGCAGTTTATTTATATATATATTTATCAGATGTTCCAGGAAGATACTGCTGCCCATTTTGTGGTTTTAATTTACCCTCTGTCGACTTTTACGACATCCAAGGGATGAGATGGGGTGGTAAATACTCTTAAGCCGCCAACATACGGCGAATACTTTAATAACTTACTAAATAATTAATTACTTTACTATTACTTAATCACAATAATTTTTAGTTTATTTAATATTTGCCTAATTAAGCTCTTCAAGTAACGAATAGATCAGTTAAAAAATAATATTTGGAGCCGAGTTCGATCCCCGGTGCCGCCACCTCTAAAATTGTTCTGTAATTTTACGTTTAGGTCATAGACATTTTTGTTAACTATGTGCAAATAGTTGATCTTCAGACTGATGTATTTTTGTATACTTTAACCGCGATACATGAGAAATCCTAGTGTGAAGCCACGTTTAGAAAAGATCTAAAATTTATCAAACCGGATCTTTTCCGCTCTGTTTCGACAATATACATATGTCTTCCATCACTGTTTTTATGGTTGCATCTTTAGCTTTACTAGTCTTTAGCTATTAAAGTCTAATGGAGGAAAATTTATGCGGGTTAATGAGATTTCAACAACGAGAAATATTTTCTTCTGTCACGGCTTTACAATTATTATTAGATCCGTGTGACGGCGGCCTAAGAGAATCTACCACCCTATATCATCCCGTGGGTGTCGTAAAAGTCGAAAGAGGGAAAATGAAAACTAGTAGATGGGCAGCATCTTCCTGTGACATCTGAGTAATAAACTGCGGTTGCCAACCCGCCTGCTTAGCGTGGCAACTATGGCAAAATCCCTCCAAAATGAGAGCTTGGTGTCCTTGCTTTATTCAGATATTCCAGGAAGATGCTGCTTCTAGTTTTCATTTTCCCTTTGTCGACTTTTATGACACCCACGGGGCGAGATGGCGGGGTAGATTCTATTAAGCATAACCGTTATTTATTGGTGAAAAGGACGAGACAAGCAAATCGTTCACATGTTGGTAAGTGCACTGTCCGCCCATAGCAATGCTCTGTCACCCAAAACATTTCTGCGTGGAACCATACTGCGCCCGACCTCCTGAGATGTTAATAACTGGCCCTGGGTTGGTACCTACCTAGACATATACCTGCATAGGAATTCTACCACAGCACCACAGTATTTCTCTGGTGGTAGGATTCGTATGCTAGGAATCCTTCTAGGTAGGTACCACCCCAGGGCCAGTTATTCTGCCGTGAAGCAGTAATGTGAGAACATTACTGTGTTTCGGTATGAAGAGCACTGAGAGCTAGCGTAATCACTGGGCATATGAGACTTAAGAACTGATGGCCCAGGGTTACGGGCGCAGTGTGATGTCAGCACAGAAATACTCTGGGTGCTCGTTCCGTCACTTTTATCAAATAAAAAAAAAGGTTCATTCTAAAGGGAATTGTTGCTTAATGTTACTCGTATTACAGGGCATATGCGACTGAGGAACTGATGTTGATGACTGATGAACTGATATGTTCTGGATGACACAGCATTCGTTATGGGTAGGCATCAGGTGAAAGATTTGCTCGTCTCGTCACTTTTCCTTGCATAAAACAGTAAACGTTTTACATTTGGTATATTTATAGCCTGTCGTCTATCGGACGTCACGAGTACTTTCACGAGTTTTAAGATTTTTTATGTAACCTTAGAAGGACTTGTTTAGATGATGGATTCTATGACGTTATCATCACTTGTTGGCAAATTATCAATAATTATTATTGATTACATGAACTGTGGAGTGTCGGCAGATCGTCTTATAAATAAGCCATACTAAACAATACCGAAACGATTTACGTAATGATCCTATTATCCGAGAGATGTCTTTATTTCTTTCGACGCTTTATTTCGCCTTTTGTCTGCGATCAACTTCTTTTGTCCGAGGAAGTAGAATCGAAATGAGCAGAAATTACAAAAGAGAAAATACTTAAAAAAATTAAAGGCAATTCTTTGTGTAGGTAATAAAGTCATTACTACTTAGTATTGTGTTCTCGCTTACCTAAATTGCCGTTTAGGCAGTATTTTGTTACATTCTGTTATTATATTGGATTGAAATACCTTTATTATCCTTACTATTGTGGCAAAGGTACTCGTATATAGGGAAGTATAACCTCTGCTTCTGAATTAAATATTTTTGTTTAAAAGTAACAGCATGTAAAGCTGTCTTTTTTTTATATGCTAAAGTGATGAGACGAGCCAAACGTTCACCTCATGGTAAGTGCAACGTCCGCCCACAACAAATGCTGTGTACGCTCAGAAAATTTCTGTGTGACACCACACTGTGTCCATCACCCTGAGACATCAGTTCTTAAGTCTCGTATGCCCAGTGATTACGCTAGCTCTCAGTGCCCTTCAAACCGAAACACAGTAATGCTTGCACACTACTGCTTCACGGTAGAATAACTGGCCCTGGGGTGGTACCTACCTAGAAGGATTCCTGCATACTGAATTTCTAGGCACAAGACTATTTCTATTTTTAGAGGGAACATATATGAAGCATAATGCGTGCTCCAGGTCCCTGAGCTACCTGAAGCTGCCCTTTTGCTTACTTTCATCAAATATAAGCGTATGTTTTATGGTTAAGCTATGCGTCGAGAACTAGAAGCTGGTCATATATATGATTCGCAACAGAAGCACGATCACACTCTATCACGGAACATCGGCATAAATTAGTATCACGGTGCTTTGTTTCGTAAAATGGGTGACGAAAATGAAGGACCACAAGTTATCGAGGCATTACATTACTTAGATGTAATAACGCACCGTATGGTCTCGGCGTTATAAAATCTACCATCTTATCCAGTGGGTGTCATAGGGGTCTAAATAACCACCTCTAGAAATACAAAACTGACAATACACTAACCGAAGATCGCCACAAAACACGGTTCTGACCCACCTGCAAGTGGGCAGGTGGGCAGTACAGTGATGAAGACGAGTCGAGCAAAACTTTCACCAGATGGTAAGTGCAACGTCTGCCTATAACAAAAGCTGTGTCAGAAGACCTCTGGGTGACACTAGACTACGTCCATCCCCCTTAGCCACCACTTCTTAAGTCTCATATGTCCAGTTAGTTCACTAACTACCCTTCAGACCGAAACACATTAATGTTTGCACACTACTTCTTCACAGCAGAATAACTGGATCTGCGGCAGTACCTACCTAGATGGATTCCTGCAAAGGAATCCTACCTCTAGAAGTGCAGGTAAGTTGCGAGGCGTGGTGGTTACGGAAAATAGTTCCTTCTTGGGAAAGGAATATATCCAGGAATGGACCATTAAAAGGCTGACAGCTAACGCACGTACATTTTAATTCTTTTTTTGCAGATAGGTATAGGTGTGTAAGGGCAATAGTGACCACTGAAGATTAAGGAGACTGTGCTCCCAAGTCACTTGTCACCTAATTTACATAAAAGCAGGCCATTTAGTCTGCCGTCAAGCAGCGGTGCGCAAACACCACTATGATTCGATTTGGGCACAGTTACACAGCACAGTAGAGTTAGTTACGATTAGTCAAAACAAGAACATATTTTGTTAGCAGATCTATAAAATTTCTTATAAGTATGACGGAAAATCAGACATAAACGTAAAAAAAAAATTGTCAAGAAGACATTATTTGTATATTCATAAAATTTATCAATATATAGAGCAATTTCCCAAAAATGAGATGAGGCTCGCACTTAGTAGGCAGGATATTAATTGGCTGTTACCATACTTTTTTATAGAGGACAACGATGTTTGAAAATAACTATTACTGTGTTGCAGACCCATGGCTACTAAATAATATATGTATGACACAATTACAAAACACAATATAACATGGCATTAAATAAAAGACAACAAAGGTTCTTGCCGTTTCTTCTCAGACGGGGTCAAATTTTATAGAACTAGGTTATTTTGAAATTCTCAAGAGCTTAAGACTAGACCAAAGTGAATAAAGAAAATGTGGCTTTGACTATCCCGCCGAAAGCCCAATCATGTCATATCCTAACAAGATCTTTCGAATTGTTTCTTTTTTCTTTTACGCTCTACACACAATCCTATCAGGGCTACATGTCATTTTTATAACAGATCGAATACAATAAACTATATCATAAAGTTGGATGAACGTTCTCGTGATTAGAAGCGATAAAATAATATTTATAGACAAATTTTGGGTGAATGTTTTATGACTTTCCTCGCGTTACGAAGAACATCAAGATCAGTCGCACTGACAAGATGTAGTTTATTTCCGAATACAGGTTCTTTAAAAGTTACAATAAATGTTTTTAAGCTGTGCTCTCGTTATTGAATTATTATTTGCTTCTTGTCAGTGAAGGAGAGAAACAAAATAATTTTCTTAAAAAAATATGTTTATTACCTGCTCGTAATTTTATGTGTATACTCGTACATACAGTCACGATTGTTTCCCATATGAGGTAGACTGAGTTAGGCAGCTACACCCGTAGCCCACTTTTCGCGGGAAACGAGACGTGACGGATGATGACAGACGTGACAACGACGTCGCCGCCATTTGGGCACGTGTCAAGAAATTCTCACTCTCTATTGCGTTCCCACAAACAAAAACGATGCTCCACAGTAAGGAGATCTCCTGTGTCGTGGGTTCGTTTTACATACATAAATTCCACATGCACAAACACCCAGACCTGGAACAACTATCTGTAGGCTAACAAATATGTGTCACGTGAGGGAATCGAACCCGCGACTCGCGGCGCAGTAGACAAGGGCTTAACCACTGCGCCAACCGTAGATAATTTTGCATGCGGATGTTAGAGAATTTTTTCATCTCCTTTACTGTAACGAAATTCTGCAAAGTAAGGCCAGATACAAGAAACTTGTATTTTTTAATAAAGTAGGACTCCTTCAGACCTGGTGGTTTCACTTATTATTTTTTATTTTATTTATTGTATAAAGTGACGAAACGAGCAAAACGTCCACCTGATGGTAAGTGCAACGTCCGCCCACAACAAATGCTGTGTCACCCAGAATATTTCTGTGTGACACCACACTGCGCCCGTCACCCTGAGACATCAGTTCTTAAGTCTCCTTCTTAAGTTTTAAGTTCATAAGTTCCTGTACAGGAATCCGTCTAGGTAGGTACCACCGCAGGGCCAGTTATTCTGCCGTAAAGCAGTAGTGTGCAAACATTACTGTGGTGCAGTTTGAAGGGCACTGAGAGCATGGGCATATGAGACTTAAGAACTGATGTCGCAGGGTAACGAGCGCAGTGTGGTGTCACACAGTTATGTTCTGCATGACACAGCATTTGTTATGGGCAGACGTTACACTTACCATCAGGTGTACGTTTCGTCACTTTATCGAATAAAACAACCTACAGTTGATTCAAGAAAATGACGATTAATTTCCTATGACGTCATTTTTGTTTATCATTGCCAAAATGAAAACAATTACTTGACAGATATTCGTTTAACACTTTTAAAAGTGAACTTCACTTTGGATACGCCGCGAGTAACAACATTTGTGATATAATGATTTCTTATATTTACGCGAACACTACACATTTAAATGAAACTAATTTTACGGAATTTATTGCGTTTAATTTTATTATTTATAACCCGACGTTTCGAGTGCTTTACAGCACCCATGGTCACGGGCGGACTGAGGTGACAGATGTCCCGATGTCATAGTTAACCTGGAGTACCTTCAGCTTTTAATTATTATTCTTGGTCCGATCTACGCAGATAGGGCTCACTGTGTATTGAAGTCTTGCAGTGGTATGCTTGGTTTTTGATTTAATTTTATTAATTATAGGATCCCAAGCTGGTGGTAATACCCAACCATCTTCTCTATTAAAATTAGTTTTTTTTTAATTTCAATAGCCTCGCGAATTATCATTGGTAGGAATCGGTGTTTTTTTGAGAGGATTTGTGGTTTATCAAATCTGATGTAATGGTTGGGACGATCCAGAACATGGTCACAGACTGCAGACTTCCTGGAGCGACGATGCTTCACATCAGCTATATGTTCTTTTACGCGGGTTTTAACTGATCTTTTTGTTTGCCCTATGTAAGAGAGACCACATCCACAATCCAGCTTGAAGGTACTCCGGGTTAACTGTGACATCGGGACATCTGTCACCTCAGTCCCCCTGTGACCATGGGTGCTGTAAAGTACTCGAAACGTCGGGTTATAAATAATAAAATTAAATGCGATAAAATCCGTAAAATTAGTTCCATTTAAACATTTGTGATAGTTCCAGATCGTTAAATGAGTACGGGACAATGCTCAAGTTTCATAATGTTTGCGAGGTTTTGTTTGAATGCAATCTTTACGCGCCCACATTCTGTAGTCTGTACTTATGTCCCATGTAGTTATAACACGAGCTTTGTCGGTTAGCTTTGTCTTCGGATTACTGTGTTCCTTGCGCGGTCAAGGAGAGTTCATTCCTGGGATAACTCGTTCTACATTCCTTTGAGAAAGACGTAGCCTGTAAAATCTAGGAAACGTAGCTACGGAAACATGTTGTAGACAAATGATTTCTTATATTTAAGCGAATATTACACATTTAATAAAACATGTGAATGTGGTTTCTCTTACATAGGACAAGCAAAAAGAACTATAAGAACCCGCGTAAAAGAACAAATAGCTGACGTGAATCGACGCTCTAGCAAGCCTGTGGCCATATTCTGGATCACCCCAACCATTACATCAAGATTTCATACACCACAAATCCTTGCAAAAGAAGACCGATTCTTACCAAGGATAATTCGCGTGCCAGTTTGAAATTTAAAAAAAAAACATCCTAATTTCAAAAAAATGAGGATGTTTGGGTACTGTCAAAAACCAAGCATACTAATGCATGACTAAGACTAGATCGAACCAAAAATATTAATTAAAATGCTGAAGTTACCCCACATTAACTATGACATCAGGACTTCTGTGACTTCAGTCTAACCGTGACCATCGATAGTGTTAAGCGTTCGAAACATCGGGTTATAAATAGTTAAAAATTAAACGCGATAGAATCGGTAAAATTATGTTTATTAAATGTTGTAGACAAGTTTCATGACCGTAAAGAACGTTTTCAAATCGATCTATACTTTAAATGTCCTTAGAAAATTGATCCTTTTCACCGGCGTTATTTACCCTATACTTAACTTTGTGTTAAACAAACTAACTCTTCTCGTCTTTACCATTTAAAGTATTAGTTTCCTGTGAGGACCAACAAAATCCTGATTCAATGTGTTTTTACAATTTGTGGTGGTAATATGTGGTAATTATGGGGTAATATGGTGGTCTATTGAAGAGGGCGGTGGCTGAATTATACATGTTTGTGAAGTTCTGCTTGTGGGTGCTGGTTTGCTTGACGTTAGCAGTGTACTTAAGGGCTTTATTTAATAAGATTTTTTATGTAACCAATTTTATTACTATTGGAAAAAGGGAATATAAGAAATTTGACACGACAAGTTTCTGCTCCGGTCAAGTCTGTAAGAAAAAAAATTATATAAAATACTTAAACTTCACACACACTTAACGTATTACGTACGGAAATAAAGGGAAATCAAAAATCTGTTGTAACGTCCTCTTGGACGATATCGACGACTTTTCGTCTAATAACTATCAGCTCTTAAACGGCGCAGTTGACGCAGTAGCTAAGCGGGAGAAATGTTTTATACCTGTTGAATTTGTACGTTAACGCACCCACTATGTAGAAGAAATAATGCAGGGCATCGTTTTAAAATAAAATAGAAAAGCGTCGGTGAAAGTCAAGGATACGAAATAAGTGTGTGCGAAAATTGATGATGATGATGATGATGATGATGTTCTCCTAGCCGATTTCGACCACGGCGACAACTTCCGAATACTGTCGAGAGCCATCAACTGCGCAGGAGATATTATAGTGCCACAAGTGTACGCGCAAACACAGGGGCACTCACTCGTCCCAACCTACCCGCGCCCGATGTAACGCTGATGCGATAAGATCGGAGGAAGGCTAGGATGCAGTGTCAGAAACACGGGGACAATCACAACACAACCAGACCCAAAAACCAACAATTTGTTTTTTACCACAAATGTTGGCTCCGGCTGGGAATCGAACCCAGGACCCGCGGCGTAGAAGTCAGGTACTCTGATCACTAGGCCGCGCGGTCGCGAAAATTATTTCGTACACACACTTGTGCTCACCTTCCCGAGTCTGATAAAACGGTTTTGTAATAATATGGGAGAATCAGATACAGTGCTAGTTATATGGTGATTATTGTCTAGTGTCTATCTGTCGGAAGCTAATTACTGCGTAGAAGATATTATACCACAATTATACGCACAAACAGAGCCACTAACCCGAACTAACCTACCTGCACGCTACGCTGTTCTGATAAATTGGAGGATAGGCTAGGATGCAGTGTCAGAGACACGGACATTCATTTATACTAACACAATACAATTTATGTTTATACACAAATTTTGGAACCGACTGGAATTTTAACTCAGTCTGGGCTCGTGGCGATTCCTATGCAGTAATCCGTCTAGGTAGGTAGCCATCCCAGGGTCAGTTATTTTGCAGCAGTGCATTTGTGAAGCAGTAGTGTGCAAACATTACTGTGTTTCGGTTTGAAGGGGCACTGTGAGCTAGCGTTATCACTGGGCAAATGAGACTTAAGAACTTATGTCTCAGGGTGATGGGCACAGTGTGGTGGCACACAGAAATTTTCTGGGTGACACAGCATTTGTTACTGAGCAGACGTTGCACTTACCATCAGGTGTAACGTTTTGCTCGATTCATCACTTTATACAAAAAAAAAAGTCCAGTAGGTACCCACTACTAGGCTACTAGGCCACGCGGTCGTCAAAGGGGACAATTACAATACATCCCCCCAATTACAACACAACCAATTATTTACCACAAATTACTTCTGCCATTTCTGTCTATAGGTAAGTGATGTCGAGGAACAATCTAATACTACACGAAAACCAAATACTATATTTTCTTCTGTTATTAAAAATTTAGCGTCCCGGAGTACGCTTCCTAGTCCCGGCTCATACAACGTTATTTCATTTTTATTACAGGGAATAAAAATTCTTATACCGCTACTCTGCTAATGAAGAGCAAAAACACTGCTTCAAGAAACCGTCGCGCGCTATGAGAAGCTTATTTTTAACTTAGATAACATTTTTCTTTGATAAAAATCTCGCCCCGACAGAGTTAGTATTAAATCATGAAATCCCACGGATTAATAAGGGATTCACTGACTTGTTGCGTCAAACTTCTGCACGGATAAATGTGACCTAGTTTCTCGATAGAATTTCGCTCCGCACGATAAAACCTCATACGAAATGTTTACCCACTATACTCTGCTGACTGCAATATACTTTATAGGTCGTATAGGTTGTGGAACTGAAAATAGCGAAATCTGTTATTAACGTTGCAACCTTATTAAGTTTCCCTTCGAGCCATATATATAATTTCGGCGATTTAATTGCTGTTAGCCTTTTTGGATTTACAGCTTCTTCGGATACTGTGCTCACGGGCCAGGGGCCGGCGTGCCAGGTTTGGTTTGACCCAAACATAAATACATAAATAAACTCCTACAAAAACCTCGAAATTCGGACTGTCGCGTTCGCTGCGTGCTTGCGCGATTTAGAATATCTCAAAATGATTTAAAGTCGTCTAATGACGGTCCGAGGGAGGATGCAGGCCTCCTTTCGGACTTATTATTACTGTATATTATTTATTTATTATTACCAGCAAAATACATACAATGAAAAGTAGCTAATTAGTCCTCGTGGCCATATTTATACAAACAGATGTTGCATATAAATAAAATATTTTAATTGAATTAAGTTCTTCTAGTTGTGTACATACCTAAATCGTATGGCCCCTGAGCGAGATGGGGATTTGAAGAATTGAGGCGACTCGCGTGAGTGTCGACATTGGTTGTCCTGTAATGTTTTCGATAATCATAATCATCTATGATAAGTCCACTCATTACTGTGCTATATTATATTATATCTATTAGGACTTTATTATTATTCTGCAGCCAAACAGTAGTGTGCAAACGTTATTGTGTTTCAGTTTGAAGGGCACTGATAGCTAGTGTAATTACTGGGCATGTGAGACGTAAAAACTGATATCTGAAGGTGATGGGCGCAGTATGATGCCACACTTCCTTTCTCAAAGGCCGGCAACACATCTGGTATTCTTCTGGTATTGTAGATATTCATGGGCGGCGGTGATCACTTACCATCAGGTGAGCAAGAAATGACAGGTTGACACAACATTTGTTATGGGCAGACGTTTCCTTACCATCAGGTGAAAATTTTACTCGTCTCGTCTCATTGTTCAATAACAAAAAACCCTGCACAACTAATGCTACTACCATTTGACCGCATTCAACGATGAGCGGCTCGAATCGTCGACAATCATGTTTTATCTTTGTAATATATTAAATAGGCTTTGCGAAGAGATGTTGCATCCCTTTGCATTTTTTATAGGATCTACCATGGAGAGTGTTCCGAGGATTTGTTTGGATTAATTCCAGCCGCTGATTTTCACTATCGCACATTGCAAAATTCCATCGTCACCATTTTGATGGTTGGCATTCCAGCACAGTGCGTTTTTCTCAATATTCTGCCACGCACAATCACTTTATGGAATCTGCTGCCGCCAGCAGTGTATCCGGACCGATACGACTTAGGGACCTTCAAGAAAAGAGCGTATTCCTTTCTCAAAGGTCGGCAACGCATCTGCTATTCCTCTGGTATTGTAGATGTTCATGGGCGGCGGTGATCACTTACCATTAGGTGAGCCGCTTGCTCATTTTGCCCCCTCTTACATAAAAAAGAAAAAATAATGAGAATTTTTGGAAAAAAGCTTGAATATTATTGTTAAAATTAAAACATAATTAAAGAACCATAACGAAAACAAATGATACGTTTCATAAACTAAAAACTAATGTTTCCCGTATAACACAAAAGCCTAGAAACCAACCCCGATTCGAGCGCCGTCTTACGGAGACGTGCGTCACTAGTCGGGATCTCGCGGGAGCGCGGGACAGTCTGGAGGATATCACTCCGGCGGATTAAAATAGATGGCGCTGCTTTAACCCTAGTAAACATGATACGTTCTTTGCGAACAATTGATACTTTCTTCTCGTCTTCCTCTAATAAGATTTTAGATATAAAGTTTATATTAATATGTTATTTCATCGCACATATTATGCACATTTTTATTTTCGTATTAAGTAACAGCTTTGACGGTATTTACAATTTTCCTGATAAGATAGGTTTAGTTAGTATATACGAGTATGTATATTGTATATATTTATATTATGTTATTATTATCCTTTATGTTAAAAGTACCTGTTATATACTATTTCGAAAACAAAAATGATCCGGGAAAACTAGACTGAACCTGGCCTAGGTTGGCTAGGCAGAACCACGTTTTGTGGCAATCGATAGGGAAGGATCCCTATCGATTGCCACAAAACGTGGTTCTGAGTCCCCTGCATCCATCCGCAACGTCGTTTCTCGACGCGCTATACTGCGTTTGTCAGTACGAAGTTGCCACTAAAGAACCTTTCTCCCCCAATGGTTATCGTTTCTACGATCTATATGACCGGCCCATTGCCACTTCAGCTTACTAATCTTTAGAGCTACTGTCAGATGCTCTAGTCCTTTCTTTACTTAATAACATAAAAATAAAGTTACGCTACAAATTATGATCGATACTATGTGTAGTATGTGACTCCGATCGACTAACGGAGGACAACACTCTGAAAGAATACCAACACCAATTTTGCGAATAACGTTGATGTTTTACGTTTGTGTGCATGTTTTTTTTTTATAAAGTGACGAAACGAGCAAAACGTTCACCTGAAGGTGAGTGCAATGTCTACCCATAACAAATGCTGTGTCATCCAGATTATTTCTGTGTCACCACGCTGCGCTCGTCACCCAGAGACCTAAGTTCTTAAGTCTCATTTGCCCAGTGATTACGCTAGCTCTCAGTGCCCTTCGAACCGAAACACAGTAATGTTTGCTCACTACTGCTTCACGACAGAATAACTGGCAGTGGGGTGGTACCTACCTAGACGGATTCCAAAAGTCTATGTGTAAAGAAGTGACGATAACCCGTGACCGCGTGGCCTAGTGTTCAGTACCTTATTACGCCACGGGTCCTAGATTCAAATCCCAGGCATTCGTGCAAAAACATATATTGTTGGTTTTCGATTCTGGTGGTGTTGTGGTGTGAAGTTTATCATAAGAAATTCTAGTGTCTAAACCTAAGAAAACATGCAGTTTGTCAATAAATTATCATAAAATTAACAAGCGAATGTACTCTTGGTACTTTGAATAAGCTTACAAAACTATTCAGTTTAAAAGTATTCGAAAATTCGGCAAACAGAATAATCTCTGCGAAAACTCATGAACATCTGTCTGTTGGGTCGTAAAGTTTCAGAAAACGTTTTAAATTATGTAGACATATGCAAATTGTATTCACGTTGAATCATACAATGCGAAGAGATACACACGGCGCAAATGTTCAACAAGTAATTTTCTTTACATAGAAAGCGATTAACTAAAACTGGTGGTAGTCCTGTGGTCATAATTCGACCGTAATTAACATAACATAACATGAGGTTTGAGGTTTACGAGGTACAAGATGATGCCCGCGACTTCGTCCGCGTGGAAATAGGTTTTTTAAATACCCCATGAGAACTATTTGGTTTTCCGGGATAAAACATATCCTATGACCGTTTAAAGGATGCAAGATATCTCTGTGCCAAATTTCGTCAATATCGGTTCAGCGGTTAAACCGTGAAAAGGTAACAAACAGACTGAGGGACACAGAGAGTTACTTTCAGAATTTTATAATATACGTTTGGATGAGTCTATTTTTCGGAAACATTTCAAAATTGTATGTCGATAATCTCTACAGTGTTTGGCATTGGCAGAATGTTTTTTTTTTTGGATAAAGTGACGAGACGAGCAAAACGTTCACCTGATGCCAAGTGCAACGTCTGCCCATAAAATGCTGTTTCACCTAGAACATTTCTGTGTGGCACCACTGCGCCAGTACCCCGAGACAGCAGTTCTTAAGTCTCATATTTCCAGTTGTTACACTAGCGAACATTGCCATTTCCGACCGGAATACAGTAATGTTGGTACACTACTGCTTCACGGCAGAATAACTGCCCCTGGGTTGGTATCTACTTAGACGGATTCCTGCACAGGAATCCTACCACCAGTAAAATTAAATTACATTACAAACATCAAATCACATTAATTTACAGATGAGCAAAACATTCACCTGATAGTGAGTACAACGTCTGCTCATAACAATGCTGTATCACCTAGAACATTTCTATTAACCTAGGTATTACACTAGGTGTCCTTCAGCCCGAAACACAGATTCTTGCACATCAATCTTACCAGTTGGCTAAGGGAAGTGTCTTAAAACCATATGGAATCAAACAAATCTCAGAATAATCAGAAGCCAAATACAAACGACATGTGATGGCGAAAATTAAAACCAGAAGATGGGCAACAGCATCTTCCTGAAACATCTAAGTTAATAAACTACGGCTGCCCTTCTCCAAATCCTCCCAAAAGGAGAGCTTTTGAATGGGGGAGGGCTATGTTCAGCAGTGAACTAAGGATATATATATAGCTGAAATGATGATGATGGTGATGATAAAGCAATTATCGAGACCGAAGAAAGGCAAGGGCGTTTATGATACAACCATTTTACTTAGTTACGATTGACGAATTGGTACATTCATCCATTTACCTGTATGTATTAAATACCAACAAATATCATGACGCGTGAAGCGTTCCTCGCAATATTGTTTTACCTTCGAGAGATAGGAAAACACAATCTCACGTCAGCTATGACATACAAAGAGACAGACAGTTTCCCCGGCGAAATTTTGTTATTAAATACCGTTAAATCCAATTGAGATTCCCGAGGATTACCTAAAATAGCGTGGGTGCGATGTTAATACAAACAATACATACATAACATCACGACTGTATCCCATAAGGGGTAGTCAGAGACTGGGCACTCACTGCAAAAACAGATGACTGCCACAATCCACGTTTCACCAAAACAATATAATGCACTTGGTGTGACAGGTGGTGAGCCCATCGCCACCATGCGCTGTTGGGTGCACAGTGAAGTTTAATTTCCTTACTATCCTTTTACGAGATCCATTGGATGAAATGGAGTGGTAGTATTCTTTTAACGAGCCGCCACCACACGGCCGACCGGCGATGTTACAAGCTAATTAAAATGAATTATTTACAATATCATACACTGCCGCACACCTATGTGTCCAGCATTGTATAGAATAGCACCTATCTCTTTCCTATTGAGGTGTCGTACCTCTTAAGACACCTCAACTCGACTCGACTTAGGTATTGACGGACAGCCTTTATTCGTGCAGAATAGCACCATAATATGCAATGTTGTCCTTATACTGCTCGTGGGAACGCAACGTACACTAATATTTTTTTCACTCGTACCAAAATGGCAGCGACTGGGTTCGCCATCCGTCACTTCTCGTTTCCCACTGGGGCGATAAGTAGGCTACGTGTGTGGTCTCTGCCTACCCATTAGATAGGAAAAGAGCGTATGTATGTATGTATCAGATAAGGGCGGCTATGGATTATTCTTATTCTTTGGTTCGGTTGGCGCAGTGGCTAGGCCCTTGGCACCGCGAACCTTCTGCCCTAATCAGTTCGTCCTGTATAGTTTCTATAACGGTAACACCTACCATTAGTAAGTACATGCTAATACAGAGATATTCACTTATCATCGTCGTCCCGTGAACGTAAAATTAAGTTGATACTACTATTATTAGAGCATACGTATAAACAAACAAAATAATTAGATTTTGATGACCGACGGAAAATATAGTTTGTAAAATTCTACAATTGTTGCACACTAAGAACAGCAAAAAATTGGTAACATATTCTGTCAAAACTAAAGAACCGTTGGTTCCGCTTTCATTGAGAGTTTGAACATTCAGAGTACCTTATGACAATTCAAAGCCTTAATATATAATTAGGTTGTATTGCTTAGTCATCGAATATGTGATTGTTATATTACTATACTAGCGATCCGGCCTGGCTTTGCCCGTATAACATTTTGTTTTTATAGTAATATCCATACTAATAGATTAGTAATATCCATTATAAACGCGAAAGTAACAAGAGAACAGAGGTCTATTAGTTAACTTTTCTCGATTCATCCGCTGAACCGATCTTGACAAAATTTGGTACATCGACAGCTGGTTCTGTATGACTGCGCTTATCTGGTCCCTCAGATAAGCGCAGTCATACAGAAGAAGAGACGCTCTTCTTTTAGTTCTTATAGTCACTGTTAGCCTGAAGGCTTTCACAGCTTCACCGGGTTGAAAGGTAGAGCGCTGAGAGCGCTTAGCCGAAACCGTTATTTATGGATGACTGGGGATTGACAAGGGCCCCCTTGGCTTGGACCTTCATCCTGTGCGCGACAATAACTGACTTTTACCAAAATGGCAGCGACGTGGTTCGCCACCCGTCACTTCTCGTTTCCCACTGGGGCGATAAGTAGGCTAGGTGTGTGGTCTCCGCCTACCCCTTAGATGGGAAAAAAGCGTGATTGTATGTATGTATCAGATAAGAGCGGCTATGGATTTTTCTTATTCTTTCGGCTTTGGCTTGGACCTTCATCATGTGCGCGATAGTAACTGACTCAAGGGTGCCCAAGGGGGCCGGCCTGGTTCGGTCAGTTACTTCAATCGGGAAGGCAACAGATCCTCGCCAGGACGCTTCTATTTATACTACGTGCAGATATAGATACTTACATGTTTAGAAATGTGTTGGTGTTAGTGGCGCGGTGAGAACATCATTCAACCCGTGTCGCAAGATTCGAGGGCGTGAAAAATTTCACAGTTCTGACTGTAGGTGGAAAAACCACGTCTAAATCAACTACAATCAAGAAAAAACAAAGCACTTGGTATCGCGGTCTCAGATCCGCCCGCCCAACGGAGTGGAAGTCCTCCATTTTTGGAAGTTGACTATGTCGATGTACCAACAAGTTTAAGATGGTGGTGGTACTTATCATGTGTTTCTTCATATTATTTAAATATTTCTACAGAACCTTATGTAAAGCCTTTAAACAGTTTAAATAATAAAAGCTGACTTAACAAGTCCACGCTAGTGTACTTTAGCGGAGGGTGTAAACTTGTTGATTTTATTTGCTAAGAGTATAAAAAAACATAAAGAGGGAGCCCACGTGCCTCGCTGGTCCCTTGTTAACGTCTATCTGTTTAACTGTTTTTTTCCTTTGTTTATTGCTTTCCGTGATGTATTTTACCTTTTCTATTTTTATTCCATTATTATTTCGGGACGACGCGGAAATCTATTGGTAGAATAAAATATATTTATATCGCTGGATTTCAACATAATTGTATTTACATTTTATACAGGTAAATTCCACAAACACAAAAACTCTGACAAGACAAATATTTGCTCCGTGCGAGAATCGAACATATTTTTTTTTCCAAAAAAATTATGATCTTTGAACAACGCACTAGGAATTCCCCTGTGTCGTGGGTGCGTTTTACAGACATATATTTCCAGCACAACACAACCAGGCTCGAAAACTAAATTTAAATGGAAATTTGGATGATATTTTCGTGTTGAAATTTTGATAAAAAAGTGACGTTCAGTTCGACAGTTTTGCTGTCACATGTTTTCAGTACTTATTAGCATTAGCAAAAATGCTAAGCTCACTTCTCGTTTTCTTCATTAGTAAATTGCACCCGTGCGAAGCCGGGTGGGTCGTCAGTAGTTTATAAAAATGAGACTTTGGAATACAATCTATAACAGCTGAAAATCAAAATTTCATTTACCATTATGTAATGATAATCGTGTTGGATTCCTATATGCAAAATAAACTTATAAATATTGAAATAATTAAATTAAGGACTAAATTAGACACCAATGATTATGCTGGTAATAAATTTGAAGATTAAGTGCTCTAAGGACAGTTACAGGAACTAAGTAGAGTTTTACAAGCATTTTTGAAGTGAACAGTAGAGTAGGATTTTTTAAAAATAATTTACTGTTGATTATCGGTTTGTTCATTTATGCTAGTTATTTAATTATTTTCCCAAATCACTCTTAAATTGCATTTTGTCGTGTCACCTATTAGAAAAGGCTTTAACGACGACAAACAAATATCTAATCTGAACCACAGGGCACATACATTCTCGTTTCATACTTCCGTGTACCTTCACCGACGTTTCGCAAAGCAATAAACCTCTTGTCTGGCCGGATACCGTCAATTTCCATTTTTCAGAACCCTACAATATATCAGTTTCGTATAAAAACGCAACCTACGTCAAAATGCACCCTAATACCACAACTGTCGGCTCAGATGCGAAAAACAAAAGTAAAGCTAAATTGCATCCGTTGTTTAAAAAAGAGAAGATCCTTTGATCGCACTGCGCTATTAACTTCCACTTTCATGTATAGTGACTGCTCTCTCATACGTCTCTGAAAGTGCATTTGAACCTTCGACTGATTGCAAAACCGGAAAGTGATATCGACTAACGCGATTATAATTACGGCACTATAATGTTACTAGTTATTAATAACAGCTTTCATTAAAATTGCCGCCGTTGATATTTTGACATTTGAAATTGATGTTGTTAAAATTTAGAAAACCAAATCGTTCTTAAAAAGAGATAACCACAAGTATGAGACTTCAGATCCGTCTCAAGCAACAAGGCAATTTGTAAATTATTTCTGGCATACGCTACGCCTATTAGAACATCTTGATAGCTGTCTGTCGACTTCTTTCAGCTTCTATTTAAAAGCTACTGTACGGTTAAGCACTTATACGTTTCGGTAAATAAAAATGACGGGAAAATGGTTCTTGAATCATATTGTTAAGATACATATATCTGTAAGCTATAAGCCAATTTATGTTTGTCAATGCATCTTCGAGTATTTATGGTTGCATATAACACCAGTTACTATGGAACTGCTCTGCTCCCCTCATTCCCTTAATGCATTCTGAGTAAGGGGGTTCGTGGGTGGTTTTGACGGTCAACTTATATTGGTAAATCGAATACGTTCAAGACCATTTTGTTATGATGTCGGGCTTCAAACGCGGGCTACGGATAAATGCTAACATATTTTTAAGTGAGAGAAATATGAGCTTTATTTATAGATTATCGGAAATGGAGTGCCATTTACAATCCTCCCTTGATTTATTGGAGGAAAATAATGATCATCGCATTATATATTTTCGGATGTCGGGTCAAACAGATATCAATTATATACTAAAAAAGTCAGTTTAAACTCGATATTTCATTTGTGTTTTATAATTTATAACGACGTCGTGGCTCAGTGATCAGAGTACATATTTCGGATTCGGTTCTAAAACCAACTGTTATTGGCCACGTGTTTGTGCATCTTACATAACCTTTGATCGTAGCAAATGAGCGTTACCACGGACGAGGGTAGGTTAAGTCGTTTGTAGCCGGAAAGAGCTACTCCTATTCAGGCTGACTGACTTCACATGTCTGCGAATTATTCTTCTATTATTTCTCTTCATCAGACATGCAGGTTTCCTCACAATGTTTTTCTTTACCGCTGAGCATGAATCTAAATACATACATAGTCACGCCTCTTTCCCATTGGGGTAGGCAAAGATCACATCTTTCCACTTACTACGATCCTGATAAACATCTTTCGCTTCTTCTACTTTCATGAGTGTTTTCATACAAGCTCGTCGTTACCGGGTATTTTTTTACGTGGCCTCCTCTTAAAACGATTTCGATCTGATCGTGACACGTTCGCCTACGTCAACCCTTTCCGGCTAGCCCATTCACACTCGCCTCATATATCTGTTTCGTCAATCTTCTTTCATCCATCCTCTCTACGGTTCCAAACCATCTTAGCATCCCTTTCTGTATCTTTGTTACAACATCTTTTAACGCACCTCAAAGTTTCCTTATCACGCTGTTCCTCACTTTGTCCATCATAGTCACACCAGCTATACTTCTCAAACTTTTCATATCTGCCAAACCCAACATTCACTACCGTACATAAGTGTGGGGACCAGTACTCCTCTATATACGAGTATAGCATTGCCTTTTTAGATACATTCTGGCTACACAAACTTATGCAGGGCCCCATATACTTGATTTCCTGACAACACTCTTGGCTTAGTATCATTGTCGCAATTTCCGTCCCACGTAAATTTTGAACCCAAGTATACAATACTCATTCATTTGTTCCACTCTTTCTCCTTCAATCAGAACTCTGCATACCGACATACTATCTTCTCTTTCAAAAACCGTAACTATCGTCTTTTTACTTACTATAAAAGAATCTAAATACATTTATACCTGAAACAAAGACTATAATTCTGGCTTCGGCGGATATTTGTAACTCATAACTGATCAGGTAAGCTATTTGAAGAGCGACAACGAAATCATAAATTAAAAAATAATTAAGTATTCTTAAGAAAATAAATGTTACTCCACAGAATAAGAATATTAGCAATTTAACTAAAAGTGTAGGCACTTAAATCATTACAAACGGAAACAGAGAGACATTTGAATTATAACTGAAACAGCTATAAAAAGTAACGTCATTCATCATATATAAAGGCTCTGTTTGTTCGTCGCTTCATAATTTATGTGATAGGTGTGGCCATACAATACGCGAAACGACTCGTGAATTATTGCGTAGTGCAATGACAGCACGTCGCCGGTTTAGATTCGGTTCTGGTTACAGAAAATGCACGGAAGCGATTCGCAGGGAATTTAATAAAAGTAAAGAACACTAGAATCATTTCCTGTTCTTTCCTCATTTTCTTCTATTGATAGTTGTCATAAACACAATACATTTGAAAGCAAAATTATCTAATTCAGAAACAGATCGTTGGCTACGAATTCTTTTAGGTCCTCTTGGGTCACTTTGTCACTATGAAATATGTATATAGTTTAAGTTTAGCTGTATGTGGTTGTAGCTTCCAATTTTGAAATGTCTATTTTCTTTTTTTTTTATAATAAGCGACGCCTTGACTTCTGGTGTATATTCCGGTGCATTTTACAATCACACATGCGCAAACACCCAGACTTTAAACTAATTAGGGCGTATAAGCATTGGTCCCTAGCGGGATTCGGACCATTTGTTACTCCTGAAAACAAAGTAGAATCGCCTTGTTGCTAATAATTGGATCTATTGGACTAAGCTCATCATATGAAATAAAATAGCCTGGAGCCTCTAGTCTCAGGAATTATGTGAGAACATGGTCCTTCTCCAGTCGAGCCAACTCTGCCACCTACAAAAAGTTTTTGCTATTTGTTTGCCGGTGAAGCCAAATTATGAGTAAGGAAACTTGCATGTATCGTGAATAAAAAAAATATATAGTACATATGATGTCCGCCTGCACTGTAGCAGCGAGCTTGGCCAAATCTCTTCTCAGGAGTCAGAGACGGCCTGTGGGATCTTATGAAGATGTTCATAAGCTGTTACTTTTACTTATAAATAGTAATTCTAACATTACTTTTCTATTTAAATGAAACTAATTTTTACGGATTTTATCGCGTTTAATGTTTTACTATTTATAACCCGACGTTTCGGGCGCTTTACAGCTCCCATGGTCACGGGGGGACTGAGGTGACAGTTGTCCCGATATCATAGTTAACCCGGAGTACCTTCAGCTTTTAATTATTATTTTTAGTCCGATCTACGCAGAAAGAGCTTACTGTGTCTTGAAGCCTTGCAGTGGTATGCTTGGTTTTTGATTTAATTTTATTAATAATAGGATCCCAAGCCGGCGATAATACCTAACCATCTTCCCTATTGAAATTAGGATATTTTTTAATTTCAATAGCCTCGCGAATCATCCTTGGTAGGAATCGGTGTTCTTTTGCAAGGATTTGTGGTCTATCAAATCTGATGTAATGGTTGGGATGATCCAGAACATGGTCACTGACTGCAGACTTCCTAGAACGACGATGCTTCACGTCATTTAAATGAGTAGTGTTCGCGTAAATATAAGAAATCATTATTACTTTTCTAATTTAATACGTAATAATATAATCAACGTAAACTGTTCGTATTCGTTTTTAACTTGCATCGTAGTATAACAAGTGTAAAGCAGTTACTAATGAAGCCCAACTTAAAGTTCTGGAATAGTTTGTTTGTTTGCAATAAGCCTCTGTATATTAGTTAAATAGTAAATTTCTCTCAAATAGCTTTCTGCTGCATATTAACTATAAGTTTACGCTAGTTTAGCAGAATGCTATTCAGCGGTTGTTGTGTTCAATGTACTTTCGTACGTTTTAGGAGAAAATGCATATCAAATTATATATATTAAAGCAAATAGCTTCGAACTAGGAATTAAACTCATGTAATTTTTTCTACTACGTATGTTTTTCAAAAAGTGTCCAATCCAACACATTATATCATCATTGACGCGATTTTTATTATACACTTATATCGAATAAATTATCAAATATGCTTTGTAACTTAATGATGTCCTCCTGATCGGTTATTACGAAGCGCCATCATTCGTTTTTAAATAAGCTGTCAGTATCCATGTACAGTGGCGACTGTATGCAAGGTGTTCCGAGTGGTAGATTCAAATAAAGTATTTTTTAAAAAAGAAAACATACTAGTACATAACATGCATATGTTATATATTTATTAAAGAAAACATACTATACGTAACATATTAGATATACGTAATTTTTTATATGCATATTTTATATATTACCCAGTAATGTTAAAAGTCATCATTGTTATCATCACTTCAGCCATCACAAGTCTACTACTAAACCATAGCCCTGGTTGGCATCCCCCAAGATCCCCCAGATTGGCATAAAACACGGTAGTCATCTCCCTGCATCCTTCGACTGTTCGTTAAACTATGCAGGTCGTCGCACCATGTAGTAGGGAGTCGTCGTACTACATTTGTCGGTACGAGATTGCCACTCGAGGACCTTTCTTCCCTGAAGGTTATTAGTTCTACCAGCTTTATGGCCAGCCCATTACTACTTCTAGCTTGCTGGTCCTTAGGGTTATGTCGATGTTTTGCTGCGGATATCATCATTCTCGAATAATATCTCAAAGAGAAAACTCAATAAAAAGGTGAAACTGTAAATTACTTTTTTTATTACTGATAGGTAGCTCAGGTATTTTGTCGAATAAATTATTGTTAAGTGAAAGGACCACCGTCAAACCTTCATCATTTCAGCCTCACTAGTTCATTGCTGAACAGAAGCCTCCCACCGTTGCCACAAAAGCTTGTAGCTCTCATTTTGGGAGATTTTGCCATACTTGCCAAGCAGCAGGCGGGTTGGCAACAGTTTATTTAATCAGATGTTCCAGGAAGATGCTGCTGCGCATCTCCATCTTTTCTTTTATCCTTTTTCGACTTTTACGACACCCGGGTGGTAGATTCTTTGAAGCCGCCATCACACGGTGGTCACGTCGAACCTTAGGCTGCCATTATACCTGTAAGTTTTATTCCACTAATAATCTTACGATAAATTTGCAAAAAAAACACTCTTGTAGCTTATTGTAGTTTCTTACAACTTGCGAAAGCTGAAAAATTATATGTCTAAACTTGATCGAATTTACTCAATGAATTCTCTCAGCTTCCTTCCTCCTTCCGTTCTCTCGTTCATTATAAATATTTTCATAGCTCTTCCGTAAACAGTGAATGTAAACGATCGTTAATAAAATGACCCATAAATTTACCTGTCTGTCAGTCAGTCAATTTCTAATAATACCGAGTCGATAGCGTAATACCAATAGCCTGAACTAATAGTAATATATCAAGGCACGTAATTATACTGTCAAAGGGACAAGGTAGGCTGTTACTAAATCACACCACGTAGATCGTATTGATACGATGTTAAATCACATTAGCGTTGCTACGAGTATAACTAATTGTAATCACACTCATGTGACCAGGGAGTACGCTGCGGATTATGTTATTGAGATTGCTCGGTCCGATAGTACTTCGTTTTCGATTCTAAATTAAACACATATAAAAAATTAAAGATGGTAGCAGGTACCATCACAGGACCAGTTATTCTAACCTGTAGCAGTAGTGTGCAAAAATTTTTCGGTTTCGGTTCGAAGGGCAATGAGAGCTAGCATAATCACCGGGCATATGAGACTTAACTGTAACTTAACTGATATCTCCGGATGACGGGCGCAGTGTGGGTGATACACAGAAATGTTGTGGGCAGACGTTGCATTTACCACCAGGTGAACGTTTAGCTTCGCCGTGTGGTAATGGTATAAGAGAATCTATCCACCCCATCTCATCCCGTGGGTGTCCTAATAGTCGACAGAGGGAAAATTAAAACCAGAATATGAGCAGCAGCATCTTCCTACAACATCAGAATGAATAAACTGCGGTTGCCAACCCGCCTACCAAGCGTGGCAACTATGGCATAATTCCCCCCATAATGAGAGCAACAAACATTTGTAGCAATCTATGTGGGAGGCCTATGCTAAGCATTGGACTAGTGATAGGCATCATTCGTATATCACACGTTCACCATCATTTAAATGATGATGAACGTTTAGCTCGTTTCATCACTTTATACAATAAAAAAGTGTCTGTTTGTGATTACAGAATTTTCCAATTTCTATATTTTTTTTTTTTTTTGTTACTACATATATCTGCCTGTCTTACATATACTGTATTTGTCTGTTGAACAACATGACACGTGTTTGGATTCGTTGGTTTTTTATTTTAACTGAATTTTTAAAATTTAGGGAACAAACTTTTGGGAGCAGCTAGTTTATAATAAGCATCAAAAACTTATTATATCTCACACGGGTTTAGTTATCTGATCTTATATTTCCTTACGTGTATAAGGTATATACATACATACATAAGATCACGACTGTATCCCATAAGGGGTAGTCAGAGACTGGGCACTCACTGCAAAAACAGATGACTGCCACAATTCCACGTTTCACCAAAACAATATAATGCACTTGGTGTGATAGGTGGTGAGCCCATCGCCACCATGCTCTGTTGGGTGCACAGTGCAGTTTTATTCCTTACTCGCCTTTTACGAGATCCATTGGATGAGATGGAGTGGTAGTATTCTTTTAACTAGCCGCCACCACACGGCATATAAGATATATAAGGTATATAAGAGTTACAAACTGGTTAAGGAAACATTATTAAAGCGTATTGAAATTATATGAAAATTCTTTTATTTTTTGGCGTAAGAAATGTTTTTTTTTTTTACAATCTACCAGCGTTTCGTAATGAGGTTCCGCTGACAGAGAAGAAACGGGTGAAAGAAACTTCGTAAGTAGGTATCCTCTTCTTATATTAGTCCGCGCTTAATAGTGGACGCGATAAACAGACCTACAATGGTGACTGTGATTTTGTTTTTTATGGTATAAATCGCATCATCACAAAAAAAATGGGAAATAAATTTTATGTTGCTTTATAAAAGAATTAGTCACAACCTAACTTTATTACAAGTTTTCTTTCAAAACATATGTTGTCAACAAACACGTATTGTATACGTGTCCGGTTTCAAAGGACGAAATTTCAAACAAACGCCCGGGAAGCAAGCAAAAACAATAAATCAAATCGACAAGCAACAGTACGGGGAAATAAACGAAACAGGAGCAAAACTTTCATTTCATTCTCGCTTAGCAAAGAGCACTTTGCTGGTAACATCAGCACCGTACTACTGTTTCTCATTTTGTACAAAAATATGTATATAAAATAGTAGCAGTAGTTTTATAAATTAATTCTCTCTTGATATCACGACTTCAGTCCATCCTTTCTATTACGCGCAGTAAAAAAATACGTATCAATTCTCAACACGTCATTAGAAATACGTGACATGTGAGTTAATAGAAATGATAAAAACCTTTAGCTTTAACCACTTTACTTGTACATTTCGCACATTTTGTATGTATAATTATACATATAGAACAACACAGCATTTATAAAAATAAATCAATCTTAAACATCTTACTGCAGGTCACAGGAGATATCCCCTCATTTTGAGAGGAATTTTCGAGCCGAGAAGACTCCATCAAGGTCCTCTATTGTGGGTTGGTGGAATTCATGTTTCGATTTTTTATGACTAAGACTTCCTGCGAGTAACCTGGTTTCGATCCCCGGTGCAAGCACCTCTATAATTGTTCTACAATTTTAAGTGCTAATTTACCACGTGCTTAGCGGTGAAGGGAAACATCGTGAGGAAACCGGAATGAAAATATCTCATTCTCGATTACGATATTTTAATGAAACACATAGTAAGGGCTTCATCGTATCCACCGTTCCTACTCGGGGACAGCACGGGTACTGCATTAACCTCAGCCACTCGACGCTTCCATTGTTTTTTAACAGATCGTAAATGTGTTACGAGATTCGCGTAACACTTTTAGTCGCCGGTGAATCCAAACTTTGTTCTCGAAAGAAGATCTTCGCCTATTTCGAACTTTTAAAAGGTCTTGAAGCTTTAGGCGTAGGTTCATGCAATAAAAATTGTAACGTTTTTGAGACTTCAATGTTATTGTTAAAGTTATATGTTGTACGTAGGTACACGTTTAAAAGTACCGTTAATTTTTTTTAAGTCGGCTGGTGTAAAAAGAATGGGCTCACTGTGATTTGTGTCTTTTTTAATGGAAGAAAGTGACGAGAGCAGCAAATCGTTCACCTGGTTAACCACAAAGTGACACAACACTGCGCTAGTCTCTGAGACATCAGTTCTCATACACAAGTCTCATATGCCCAATAATAACACTAACAATCGGTGCGCTTTAGACTGAAAGATAGTAATATCTGTACACGGCAGAATAAATTGCGCTGTAGTGGTACTCACCTAGACGGAGGAAATATTATATATATATATATATATAACATACGTCATACAATAACGTCTATCATATTATGTTTATTTCTGTTTTGCCTTATGGCTGTCTTGGAGATAATGCATTTGGCAATTAAGTCAGATATGTGCCATTAGCGCGTAGAAGAATAAAAAAATAAATAAATTCCTGCATAGAAATTCTACCAGCGAAAACTATATACCATATGAACATTACACTTACACGTATTTATTTTGCAAAAACCACTAAGAAAAATCTACTAACACGTGTCAATAGCAGTTTAGTCTCTAAGACAACTGTTTGTTCGGAAACAATGGACGAGCTTGAGTTTGTGGGAATTAAAACATTTTTGTTTACACTACACACAACTCTCATGTTTTGTAGCCATTGTATTTTCTGGTTTAGAAGCTTTAAATCTACGCCGCTCGATCGTTAACGAAAACTGGAAAAATATTGAAAATGAATTTTGAAATTCTGAACTATGAGCTCTGGTATTTGAAAAATAAAATAACTATATATATATATATATATACATTATTTATTGTTATTATTATTTTTTTCTTTTTTTTTTATAATATTTTTTTTGCCGTGTGGTGGCGGCTCTTTGAAAGAATACTACCACTCCATCTCATCCAATGGATCTCGTAAAAGGCGAGTAAGGAATAAAACAGCACTGTGCACCCAACAGCGCATGGTGGCGATGGGCTCACCACCTATCACACCAAGTGCATTATATTGTTTTGGTGAAACGTGAATTGTGGCAGTCATCTGCTTTTGCAGCGAGTGCCCAGTCTCTGTCTACCCCTTATGGGATACAGTCGTGATCTTATGTATGTTATTTGTATACTGTGATGCAAAAACAATGAATGAACATTATTATAAGAGTATGTTGTTTTGGTGAAACGTGAATAGTGGCAGTCATCTGTTTCTGCAGTGAGTGCCCAGTCTCTGACTACCCCTTATGGGATACAGTCGTGATCTTATGTATGTATGTATGAAAACTCAGTACTTTCTTGTTCGCTTTCTAAAATGGGTTGTTATAATAAAACAGTTCAGGTTTATAAATAAAACCCTGAAAATAAGTTAATTGTTCCATAGCAATTATTTTTTATAGTTAAGTGAATAGATAGTATAATATTGTTGAAAGCTGTAAAATTATTTTCAAATATTATTTTTTCTCAAAAAAAAGCCCGTTGGATTTCTTAGTGGTTCTTCCAAGGAACAACTTTTTTTTTTACAGTGCTTGCAGTGAAAAACTTTTTTACAGGTATTTCGTTTGTATTCCAGTCAGTCTTAAATTTCTTTACTGTGGAAACGAGTATTTATAGGCATATATTGAAGGTGGATTTTTTTTTAGATATGTACACTGCTATCGTCAATTCAATATTACGACAAATTATCCCAGTTTGGGAGAGGTTTGGTTGCAGAAGAAGAAGAAGGTATTCCATTGTAGTCTTTGAAGGGTCACATGTCACCAGGCATGTTAACAACTTACTAGTTTTTCACCATAACCTTACTGGTGGTACGAATCATATGCAGGAATCCATCTACCTAAACGGATTCTTACGTTGGAACCACCCAACGGCCAGTTATTCTACCGTCAAGCAGGAGTGTGCGAACATTACCGTGTTTCGGTCTAAAGGGCACTGATAGCTAGTGCATATGAGACTATGGAACTGATGTCTTGGGTGATGGTAGTAGTGTGGTTTCAGAAACACAGAAATATTTTCGGTGACACAGCATTTATATGTTATGTATTACATGCATTTTCATTTCATTTTCCTCTTTTTAAGCGATGCTTCACAGAAGAATTTCTCCTGTATCGTGGGTGCGTTTTACAGACATATATTTCACGTGCACAACACAACCAGACCGGAAAACCAACAATTTGGGTTTTAGCATCCGGCTGGGAATTGAACCTAGGACCGGCAGCGTAAGAATCAGATACTTTGACTACTGGCTACACGGTCATCGAGTAAACGATTTCTGTTTTTTATGACAAAGTGCAGGAGACAAAATATTTTTTAAACTAATAGAATAAAGTTGAAAGTATTGTAAAAATATATATAGAAGTAAATTATTATAATTATCATACATAGACATATAAATAAAATATAAGTGAACTGATTTTAGAATTTTGGCACTTTTCAATATATTTCGTATGTTTTCAATTACTTAATCATCGCCGACTTCAAAAATAGCAGTCTGTCTGTTCTGATTTAAATAAAAAAAAACGTAGTTTAAAGTGATTGTTTACACGTTAGTTCTTGTTTAAAAGTCTTATCTGAAACAACTTTGGATTTGCATAAATCCTCGATACCAATCGAAGAAAGTCGCTAGTACAACTTGTTTATAATTCAACAATTCGTTAGCTTATTTGCTGTATGTCAAATATTTTGCATTTAAAATGCTCAAGACTAGAGTAAAACCTTGTTCGATTCTGGTATTTTACGTTCAGTACTAATGAGTCTTTAATGTTTGCTTTATTTCTTTTTTTATGTAATGCCAGTAACGGCGCAAGCCTTAGGAACTTATCGAAACTGTCGATCATTGTCCCGATGTTTTGAAAACCTCTGTGATATATAGGAATATTTATTTCTGCAAATATTGTTTATGTTATAATTAATAATTTATTTGTAAAAGAGTTTAGGTTGTGTTGATATTACTAAACTACTCCGACTAAGATTTAATGCTTGTAACATAATGAAATGGCAGGCTCGTTACTGCGACGACATGTTTCGCATCCGTATATCCGCTATTGGCGCGTATTGTGTATTATTTATAAAAAAATAAATTGTAATGAAAAATTATAAGTCTCGGCGGGAGTTCAAAACTTGCATGATAGACGTTACGGTCTGCAATGTGAAATAAATTATAAAGCCAGTCCAATGCCTCTCATTTCATACTCGTTATTAAATAATATATTTTAATGCGGTAACATGAAGGACTCGTCTGTGGTGCGCAGCCCTCAGTCATCCGCTTTGTTAACGATTTGCATATGAAAGCCGTAACTCCGCGACATGGAAAATTTAATCTTTTCGGTAATTAAAATAAAGGTCCACGGTCCGCTGACCTAATTAATGAGCGACAGGAATTTCGTAGCGCACCAGTATAATTACTAACGGGGTTTTTTTTTATTTTTTACAGGTAGGCGGCATTTTGATGGCTGAATGTAAGTTCGTTAAATAAAAAAAAAGTTCAAAAACGCGGCAATCGAGGAAAGGTGAGAATAAAAAGGATACGCTTAATTTCAGTAAGGAGAACATATCCATGCCCATCTGACAGTGCTAGATAAAAGAAGGTAAAACGACAACTTGTAATTTTGTTCCTCTGTCGAGCACAGGCTTTCTCTTCTTTTTTTGAGAAGTGGAGCTGGGAGGAGACCGCTACGTTGCTCCAATAAGGATTGTCAAACTCCACATGTCCTTGAAATATTTTTATTCCTCAGACATACACTCGAATTTCCTCACGAAGTTTCCTTTCACCATAAAGCAAGTGGTTAATGAGCATATAAAATTACTATTAACAATTTTAAAATCGCAATTAAAAATTTTAGTCGCCGGCACCGGGGATCGAACGAAGGTCACTCGCATACTAAGATATCTAAAGCGAGTGTTCGGCCACCCCAGTGCTACGACAGCTCTTAATATTCAGTAAGATATTATAATCTCAAGGAGTTACTAGAGGAGTTCAGTACTAGGAATCATAATATCATTTCCGACTATCATTATAGTAAAGTTTGAAATGATAATACGCATAAACTACTAGAGCAACGTGAAACAATGTAGATTTTTTCGCGGTAAAAGTGGATACAAAAGTACTAGGAAAGCATTTTACTGAGAAACGATAAGGAGCTTCCCAACATCGCATCGCTGGAGACATAAAGCTTGCTTGGAGGACGACCATGCACTCAGGACTTGTCCTTGACTCTGCGTTTGCTCTCGTTTAAATCCAACTGCCTTTCGATTTTGATCTTTATCACAAAGGTATAGAAATCCTTAGTTTTAGAATGCCGCACGTTGCGAACGACGTCAACTTTGCCGAGCTTTACAAATACCAAAATAATACTTCAGCGGTATAACAGATTCTAAACTCTATCGCAAATAAAATACAGTAGTGTTTCCGATGTCTATGAACGCTTCAATTAAGTGGCATTTACGGTTTATGACATATTAAAATCCGACTGCTACTTATTTCTCCTATGAAGAATAGTTGCAAAAATTTGCGTCGCGAATGAAATTTTACGACCGTTAAAACTGTGGTTTATAAAACATCATCGTCCATAAAATATATTGTTTTCAAAGTCATAAACTGTCTTTCTTCGTTAATATTTTTAATTTATCGACTCATGATATAACAAGTAAAGATTATACTCGTTAAAGACGTTTGACGCTAACTTTTTATTTATTGTCTGCGGCATTGACAAGTACTGATATAATGTTGAACATTCATCGTAAAGCGTATTGGTTTTCTTCTTCAGTCTATAAAATGTCCACTTTTGGACACAGTTGTCTCCGTAGTTGGAAAGATTGGCCATAAACGCATATATAGAAAACTGCATTCAGATATAAAAACAGAACAGAAAAAAATCACAAGCGTAGTATAGTAACGTCTCACTTGTGTTAACAGATGGAAAAAACAAAAATACGGTGTTGCCAGGGGCAAAGTTAAATCAACACAAATATACACAAATAGTTCATGAGAAATGTATTATCTATCTGTTAGAATTCGCCATATCACTTTAATTACTTAAAGGACAGTCCACACAATACTGCGTTTATTTTAGAATCTCGCGTATTCCTTTCAGCGAGTGTGATTCAAAAACAACGACCGACGAGGCTCGGACGTCTTTAGCTTTCATTACAGACGCTGGGTTTTGTTCTACAGCTTATCTGGGCTCCTCTATTTTTGCACTTGGCGCCAAAAGTTCAATGGTTCAGAAACAATGGTCCAACATTAGTAATGGGATTTTGCCGTCTCGAGAGGCACTCAGGCCGTGACTTCGACGATAAGATCCGTATTGGGTGTTTGGTGGTTGAAAGGATACAGATAGCTTTATATCGATATTCTCGAATCTGAGTCGTTTGCGGTCGGATAATTTTGATATAGTATTTTTAGCTATTATTTTATTCCTTTGATGAAATATTATTTAACAAAAAAACGTAGTAGCTCTTCTTAACTTTCATAGTAAGGTACATCACTAATATTTGTTAGTTATAATAAGTGTTGGTTTATACTAAGTTTTGTATTTAGTACCACGGCGATAAAAGAATAAATTAACTGCCAGAGAAACCCCGAGTATGACTATTGCTCTCTGACATAAGTGATTTTGATCTAATAACTGCTTATAAAGTAAAGTGATAAAAGCACAGGCCTCCTCTCATTTCTGAGAGGGTTTTGGAGCGGGTAATAGTCCGCCACGCTGCTCCAATGCGGGTTGACGGACTTCACATGCCTTCGAAATATTTCTATTCCTCGGATATGCAGGTATCCTCGCGATTTTTTCTTCACCGCTGAGCACGCGGTGAATCAGCACTTAACATTTTAGAACAATTTAAGAGGTGCTGGCACCGGGGATCTAACCCACGTTACTCGCGTACTATGAAATTAAAGGCGAGCACCCGGCTCCTGAGCTACCACGGCTCACAGCTTATAAGCGTAAAATAAAAACATTTTGCTAAAAGCCGTTTGAATCGCAAGAGTTAGGAAGGTAACGTTATTCAAAACAAATGAAATAGAATATGAATTCGTCAAGAAGTTACTAATAATATCCTGATATAAAACGGTGCATCCGTATATTTCCGCTTACACTGATTACCATAAATCAGTCGACACATGTTTCAGCTCCCGAAGAGGCGTCTTTACTGCTTGCGGTTTGGACCTCGTGTTTTTTTAATATGGTTTGTATATCCCGCAGACAATATGCAGCGTTCGCTTTTTTCCCGGTACCGTTCCGTTTCCTGTTATGGGTTAAGCTCGATTTATTGGAAAGTGGTGGAAAACGTTAACTTACCACTCCATGCTCTTCGCTGTTTCTTTGCTCGATAGGAATGTCTTTAGAATGTTTTGTTTATTTAAACGGAGAAAAAAAATGTCATTTAATTTTTTTATATTTGTACAAGTAAATAAAATGGTATTATTTAACAAAAGTAAGTAACTAATTAGTAACAGCTTATTGCTTAATGCATATGAAAGTATATACGGGAACAACTAACAAGAAAAAAATATTTTCTGTCTGTTTGTCTGTTAGCCGTGTGTGGCTCGTTAAAAGAATACTACCACTCCATCTCATCCAATGGATCTCGTAAAAGGCGAGTAAGGAATTAAACTGCACTGTGGACCCAGCAGCGCATGGTGGCGATGGGCTCACCACCTATCACACCAAGTGCATTATATTGTTTTGGTGAAACGTGGATTGTGTCAGTCATCTGTTTTTGCAGTGAGTGCCCGGTCTCTGACTACCCCTTATGGGATACAGTCGTGATCTTATGTATGTATGTATGTTTGTCTGTTAATCACAGTCACTGTCAGCTAATCTCCAAAACGGCTGGACTTTGACAGGATTTTCGCATGCAGATAGCTTATGTTATAAGGAGTAACTTAGGCTACTTTTATTTAGGGTTAGAAAAATAATTAGGGTTCCGCGCAAAATAATTAACCTCATGGTGCGAACCGAAAGTTAATGCTGAGATATGCGAGGCACCATGCAGTACAGCGCAATCATGTGGTCGACTTTTTATACGCGGGTGAAACCGCGGGCACAGCTAGTCTATTATTTTATTTTACTGGTGTTTTTTTTTTATAGAATTGGGGGCAAACGAGCCGGTGGCTCACGTGATGGTAAGTGATCACCGCCGCCCATGAACACCTGCAATACCAGAGGAATAGCAGATGCGATTGCCGGCCGTTGAGAAAGGAAAAGGCTCTTTTCTAGAAGGTCGTTAAGACGTATCGGTCCGGAAAAACCGCTGACGGCAGCACATGCCATAAAGTGCAAGTGCGTGGCAGAAAATTCCGCGAAAAGCGCACTGTGCTGGAATGCCAACCATCAAGATAGAATTTTAAGTTAATTTTAAATTTTCATATTCTAACAATAACATGAACTTTAATTCATCTTTATATAGTGAAAAACATATGCGTTACCCCTACTAATGTGTAAATGTTTCACTCATCATCACCATTTTAGCCTATCTTAGTCCATTGTTGGACCCATTAGATTGCCGCAAAGCACCTCCTGAGCCACCTGCATCCATCTACTTGGAGCAAAATCGCGCAGGTCGGCGCTCCATCTAGTGATGGGCCGCCCCACATTGAGTTTGCCGGTACAGGGTCGCCACGCTGTAACCTTTCTTCCCCGTTATCGGTTCTAGGGGCTAAATGACCGGCCCATTGCCACTTCAGCTTGCTAAGCCTTGTTATTGAATAATATAATCCTTCTGTTAATGTTTCACTCCTCCACTGGAATGTTATGGTACCAGAACTAATTGTTTTAAAGTCATCATTTTATACTTCCGGAGAGTATGTTTGTCCGAATATAAATTATAATAGAAAATTTTAAAAATAATAAAAAATCCAACAATTATCCCTTTTTGTACCGGTTTCTAATGTATGTGTACGTTAACATCTGTATAGAACCGTGGTTGTTCGGTAGCCTGGCGCTCGCCCTTACATTTCATAGCATACGGGTGACCTGGGTTCGTAACCTCGCGCCGGCACCTCTTAACAAGATTATGAATATAAATATTTAGAGGACATGCGAAGTCTGCGAACCCTGCTGCGAAGGCCTGTGCACAGCAGTGGGAGATTAGAAGGAAGAGCTCATTTGGAGGACTTTACGTCGTAGCCGTGTGGTGGCGGCTCGTTAAAAGAATACTACCACTCCATCTCATCCAATGGATCTCGTAAAAGGCGAGTAAGGAATTAAACTGCACTGTGCACCCAACAGCGCATGGTGGAGATGGGCTCACCACCTATCACACCAAGTGCATTATATTGTTTTGGTGAAACGTGGATTGTGGCAGTCATCTGTTCTTGCAGTGAGTGCCCAGTCTCTGACTACCCCTTATGGGATACAGTCGTGATCTTATGTATGTATATATGTACGTCGTAGATACGACAATATTATTCCAGCATATTGCCCCTAGATTCTAAATTTTCGTCCTAAAGTTTCATTATTGTTAATAACGCATTATGTGCATTTAAGACGCACATTTTGAATAAATGCTACAATACGCAGCGGCTATAACGAATAACGATAACGGATAATATCCATCCCATCGTTGTAACATTTATTGTTATGAAGCCTATAGAGCAACTCTTGAAGGCATTTCGGACACCGGTATAGGATGTTAGCACAAAATGTTACATCGTAACATTATTGTTATTCATTTGCCGCGGTAGCTCAGGGGCCGGGTGCTCGCCTTTAATTTCATAGTACGCGAGTAACCTGGGTTCGATCCCCGGTGCCAGCAACACTAAAATTGTTCTATAATTTTAAGTGCTGATTTAACACGTGCACAGCGGTGAAGGAAAACATCGCGAGGAAACCTGCATATCCGAGGAATAGAAATATTTCGAGGACATGTGAAGTCCGCCAACCCGCATCGGAGCAGCTTGCTAGGTTATTTTTTATTACGATCTACGAATGTGTAGTCGTATAAATATGTAGATTGGTATGTTAACTTAAGTAAATATATACTTAGCATTTCGCATTGCATTACCTTAATAAGGGCCTTTATTCTGCCGTGAAGCAGTAGTGTGCAAACATTACTGTGTTTCGGTTTGAAGGGCACTGTGAGCTAGCGTAATCACTGGGCATATGAGACTTCAGAACCTATGTCTCAGTGTAGTGTCACACAGAAATTTTCCGGGTGGCAAAGCATTTGTTGTGGTTAGACGTTGCACTTACCATCAGGTGAACGTTTTGCTCGTTTCATCACTTTATTTACACACACACTATCGAACGAAATACAAATAAAAATGCGTGCGGTGTACTTAAACAAATGAATCGTTTCACGTAAATAAACATTTAAAAAAGTCGGAAAGCCGCCGCAACGGTAACGGAGCACCGGTACAACAACGATCGGCAAATTAAATGGACGTCGGCACTTGCATGTTCGCCTGTCACCGCTACGTCCTCACACGTGCTATAAATCAATCAAGCGGACGGGCGAGTTCATTTGTTGCGTTATAACCCTAAAGTATTTACACACCGTCACACCCCTCACTGATTATTGGCGCGCCGTTTTATAATACGTGTGACAATAGCTTTAATTGTTCGTATGATTTTTGAGAAGACGTGTGGTGGCGGCTCGTTAAAAGAATACTACCACTCCATCTCATCCAATGGATCTCGTAAAAGGCGAGTAAGGAATTAAACTGCACTGTGCACCCAACCGCGCATGGTGGCGATGGGCTCACCACCTACTCGTATCACACCAAGTGCATTATATTGTTTTGGTGAAACGTGGATTGTGGCAGTCATCTGTTTTCGCAGTGAGTGCCCAGTCTCTGACTACCCCTTATGGGATACAGTCGTGATCTTATGTATGTATGTATGATTTTTGTTGATAACATAGTTTCACAGACTATTATATAAGGATCTTTTAATAGAGTGTTAAAATACAAATAAAAAAACAAGGTGTCGTGGGACACCCGGTTGGAACAAAGTTCTTTTCGACATATATTATTTACTGAATAACAGACACAATGATATAAATTAACAACGTTTGCGAGTATTTAAATGCAAAATGAAAAATTAATGTGTTTGAAAAATAAAAGTAATTACTTATTTAAAAAGTTATGAAAATAAATGTTTCATGATTATTTATTATAAAATATAAAGCAATTATAAAAGTAATCAGTAACGAATATAACTACCCTGTACTACATGCATAGCTCTAAGTAACGTACTAAAGCAAATGTGTTGTGATGGTGGAAGTCTTACACATTTTTCGGCCTAGTTCTCATTCACCAAGTGTCTGGAGTATAACGTGCGATAAGGAACTTCGTTCCAAAAATTATGCTTTCTTTACCTTTTAATTGTGGTGGATTCCTATGCAGGTATCTGTCTATGTAGGTCATTGATATGCACACAAATGAGGTGCCGTATCTCCTGGATCTTGAGTGCGTCTTACTTACGAGTATATGTACATTTCATACCAGACCCGAAAACCACCCATTACTTTTGTTATTTACTAAGCGTTGACTTCGGCTGCAATTCGAGCCCACTACCCACTGCATAGAGGTACTTCGACCGCTAGGCCACGCGATCGTTTTTTCAGGTACATGCCGTAAATGTAACGCATTATTACAGAAGAGCATTCGCTTCCTTAACCTACGCTTTCTCAATTCGAAAAATTTCAGATTGCACATTGTGTTCAAGAGTTGTATGTTGTTTTTACAGGCAGGATTCCTATGCTGCAATCCGTCTAGTTAGGTACCACCCCAAGGCAAGTTATTCTGCCGTGATGCAGTAATGTGCAAACATTACTGTGTTTCGGTTTGAGGCACTTAGAGCTGGCGTAATCACTGGGCATATGAGACTTAAGAACTGATGTCTCCGGGTGACGGGCGCATTGTAGTGTCACACAGAAATACTCTGAGTGACACAGCATTTGTCATAGGCAGACGTTGCACTTACCAACAGGTAATTCTATACCTCAGAGGTAACTGTTATTAAGCGCCAATATACAAATTTTACGGTAAAAGTAAAAGTAAAGTTTCAGCCTATAAATGTCCCACTGCTGAGCACAGGCCTCCTCTAATTTCTGAGAGGGTTTGGAGCTAGGAAGAATCCGCCACGCTGCTCCAATGTGGGTTGGCGGACTTCACATGTCTTCAAAATATTTTTTTTTATTTCTCAGACATACAGGTTTCCTCACGATGTTTTCCTTCACCGCCGAGCACGTGGTAAATCAGCACTTAAAATTGCAATTAACAATTTCAGTAGTGCCGGCACCGGGAATAGAACCCAGGTCACTCGCGTACTATGAAATTTAAAGCGAGCGCCTAGCCCTTGAGCTACCACGGCTTACGGGACAGGCATAAAATCTGTTTTAAATGTGCAATATTATGTACGTAAAAGTCAATGCAGATAATTTCGTATCAGATTAGCTGTTTCTGACAATATTTCACATTAAAGATAATATAGTTAATAGAATCAGGCGTTACTTTGCGGAAATCCATTATAATGAAGAAAAGTAAGTTACTTTGCTAAGATCCGCATGCAAAATATAAAAATGGTGTATATTACCTAGTTTTTTGAAGTGCACCACCCGCCCTCCCTCAGTAGCGTGCACAAGCAAACTAACACCGCCACCAGGAACCGCCACCAGGAATAGGTTGGTGGAGGGTACCTGGTGGCGGTTCCTGGTGGCGGTGTTAGTTTGCTTGTGCACGCTACTGAGGGAGGGCGGGTGGTGCACTTCGAAAAACTAGGTAATATACACCATTTTTATATTTTGCATGCGGATCTTAGCAAAGTAACTTACTTTTCTTCATTAAAGATAATGCTTTATACCAACATGTAGAGCTAGTTCTTGCAGTCTCATCGGCATGAAAATCAAATTTTCACAATGTGAGTTACAATTGTATACCTCTGTGGTACAGAATTGTCTTAAATGAAACTAATTTTACGGATTTTATCGCGTTTTATTTTATTATTTATAACCCGACGTTTCGAGTGCTTTACAGCACCCATGGTCACGGGCGGACTGAGGTGACAGATGTCCCGATGTCATAGTTAACCCGGAGTACCTTCTAAACAACAAGCTTCGGGTTCCGCGCCTTCGTCGCAGTGACCGAGTGAAGCCGGCCACAGTCGACCGTGTACCTGCAGTCCTACCATATGTCAGAGGAGTCACGGACAAGATTGGCTATATCTTGAAGCGGGCTTCCATAAGAACATTTTTCAAGCCGCCTAAGAAGATAAGTCAGTTTTTACCATCTGTCAAGTGTAACATCCCTCTACAAGATGCAGGAGTATACAAGCTGGATTGTGAATGTGGTCTCTCTTACATAGGCCAAACAAAAAGATCAGTTAAAACCCGCGTAAAAGAACATATAGCTGACGTGAAGCATCGTCGCTCTGGGAAGTCTGCAGTCTGTGACCATGTTCTGGATCATCCCAACCATTACATCAGATTTGATAAACCACAAATCCTCGCAAAAGAACACCGATTCCTACCAAGGATGATTCGCGAGGCTATTGAAATTAAAAAAACATTCTAATTTTAATAGAGAAGATGGTTGGGTATTACCACCAGCTTGGGATCCTATAATTAATAAAATTAAATCAAAAACCAAGCATACCACTGCAAGACTTCGAGACACAGTAAGCTCTTTCTGCGTAGATCGGACAAGGAATAATAATTTAAATCTGAAGGTACTCCGGGTTAACTATGACATCGGGACATCTGTCACCTCAGTCCGCCCGTGACCATGGGTGCTGTAAAGCACTCGAAACGTCGGGTTATAAATAATAAAATAAAACGCGATAAAATCCGTAAAATTAGTTTCATTTAAATGTGTAGTGTTCGCGTAAATATAAGAAATCAGAATTGTCTTGCTCGTTTCGACACCTTATCCAATAAAAATGTACAAACCGCGTTTGCAATCCCATTAAAACACGAAGTGTTAGCTATTTTAACATTTTTCCCATTCCTTCGTACCTGAAATTGAATAAAAGCATTCCCCTGTTCTACTTCCTGTATCATATCTAATGTTCGGTGTAGTTTATTTCTTTCGCCGTTGCGTTTGTATATTTTCATTTAAAGCTTTGTGTTCGCGCTGCAGAAACGAAAGTGCAGAAGTGTAGAATTATTCACGGCTCCCGTTTGCGCCGAGTTTACTTTCTCGTAATTTACAAAATGTACGCTCCAAATATTGCTATAATTTACTGAGGCGCTGTTGTTTTTTTTTAGTTTCGTTAATGTTTGTATTAAAATCGGTTGCCTGTGTTTTGCTGATTCCGTATTCATACTTATTTGTTGTAGCCTAAAATATATGACCGCTTTTGTAACGGTATAGTTATTTTTATTTACGAAGAAATGTTCTTTGAACCATATATGCTTTGTACGAAATATACACATGTATTTCGCTGTGCAGAATGATGCAACATAATATTTCATTCTTTTTGTACTTTATATATATATTTTGTAACATTTCGTCGTTCTTCTTATTCTTTTTTGATCCTGGCAAACTTACAAAATCTAGCCATTTTTGCCAATGTCGACTAATAATTTAATAATAAGAAAGAAATTCGTTTCGATCGACAGTAAAATAATAGATGACTTCTACTGAAGATTTGCTGGACTGATAAAGACAAAACGAAAAGCTCAGATTCGGCCTTGAATTGAATTTTCCCATAGCTGTACGTACAATTTCAGCGGCACTGCATAATAAACCATCAATATTAATCATCAAACTCAAAACGTATACGGAAATTACAAAATTCAATAAAAACACTGCGCCTCTTTTCGAGTCGGGCCAAAAATTCAATTTCGTGGTTATTCAATATCAATACTTATCTTAACAGATTTCTGAAGCTGAGACAGAGCACTGAAAACGAACGTTTAAGTTGACATATTAAGGTCTGATTTCACCATACTCTGTTTGTTAATGTAACGTCTTGTTTGATTTAACAGACTCTTAGTGTAAATGTACCACGCGCTAAAAAGTGTTTAACTATCCTAATGAGGATAATCCCAATTATTAAACTTAATCACTGGTATAGAGGTTCGTTAAATTAGAAACAGACGATTAGGTTGCAATGACAGAAGCTGTCATTATGGACGTTGCATTTAACTATATTTGTATAGAAAACTTTGATACTTTAGATAGTATAGTACGACGACTAAGAATTTAAAGAACGTCGAGATTATTTCGAAGAAAACGATGTGCTCCCACGTATTTTTTAGATATAATTTGCTGTGGCGGTCCACGAAGGAGCACAATAACTTGAAGAGCAACTCAACAAATTATCATCACCAAACAATTATTATTATAAATTAATAAATATTATTTGTATCACCAAAACAGAAAAGCGAAAACAGCAAAGCAAACAATTCTCCTTTAGCCAAAAAAGCAGCAAAATAAAATACAGTCCCCTTAATTTGGCATTTCATTGGGTGAACGCTAGTTTCAATTCGGCCGTATATATGAAGTGACTTATTATACGACTAAGTAAAATAGTATAAATTTTTAAAGCAATGACATGATAAAAAAGGCATTTCATTTTAGTCGTCTTACACTGTGAGTGTATGTTTTCGTAAGTAATTCGTTTAATGCTGCATTTATTGGGTCTGTTAATTGTACCTCATAGGACGTAGATTATTTTAACAGCCCTGTTATTTTTAAACACTCATTAGGTAATGGTTGATTTAACATTATTTGGTGAGATCAAGCCCAAGACATCAAATATAGCCATTACTACGAAGTACACTACTAACACTAATACGAAGAGAAAGAATAATAGTTTTTTAAACGAGACGCTTCTAAAAATATAAAGCGAAACAGTTAATAAAGCAAGAACAATAAAGTGAAGTTGAAACTTGCCGTCCATTCTTTTGCAATATTCCAATGGAAACATTCTTAAAAATAAACAGGCACATGCAGCGGTATTCTATTTATATTTTTATGACTTACTTTGTAAAATGTTCGATAGATCATTGCCCCTACTACAAGTTTTCGTTGTAACTCACATTCTCGTTTTAAAGTCACGCGATGTCGCTAAAACATGGCAAACGATATGACAGTTAGGAGTGCCGTGCGCTTTGTTTCCTTTTAATGCAACTAAAATATAGTTTGAAATGCAAGTGTCGTTCGATATTAACATATTTTCAATACTTTTATCTTTGTCAGAATTGATCATAGTTGGAGCTGTTGTATTATAGTAGCCTTACTGAAGACTATACTCGCTGCTTTAATCGCACAGTTTTTATAGATAAAAGATATTCAAAATTAAATAGGAATACTATTTATTATGATATGTTACATTACTAAAAATGTCCATACTAGAGAACGTTTTCAGTATAATGACTGCGTTTTACAGACATAAATTCTGAATTCCAAAACAAACACCCAAATAATTGTCTATAGACAACTTAAATATTTATAACGTGCGGAAATAGAACCATACCGAATAAAAATGAATACGTTTATCGCTGTCAGGCAGAAATGGAACGTCTGTTATACTTATTTTTTTGTGTTGATATTATAATAAGGGACGAGATGTGCAAAACGGTCACCTGATGGTATGTGCAATGTCCGCCCATAGCAACGCTATGTCACCCAAAATATTTCTGTGTGGCACTACACTGCGCCCGTCCCCCTGAGACGTCAGTTCTTAAGTCTCATATGCCTAGTGATTACACTAGCTCTCAGTGCCCTTCAGACCGAAACACAGTAATTTTTGCACACTACTGCTTCACGGCAGAATAACTGGCCCTGCGTACCTACTTAGACGGATTCCTATTATATTTGTATTGATAGTTTGCACTAACTTCTACTATTTTAATAACTTAATCAAAAAACCGACTTCAACTCTATAGCTCCAAACGTAAAAGTAAAAGTAAAGATTCAGCCTATAAAGGTCCCACTACTGAGCACAGGCCTCCTCTCATTTCTGAGAGGGTTTTGGAGCTAGGAAGAATCCGCCACGCTGCTCCAATGCGGGTTGGCGGACTTCACATGTCTTCGAAACATTTTTTATTCCTCAGACATGCAGGTTTCCTCACGATGTTTTCCTTCACCGCCGAGCACGTGGTAAATCAGCACTTAAAATTGCAATTAACAATTTCAGTGGTGCCGGCACGGGGGAATCGAACCCAGGTCACTCGCGTACTATGAAATTTAAAGCGAGCGCCTAGCCCCTGAGCTACCACGGCTCGGCCAAACGTGCTTAAGCTAATTTACCAGGTTCATGATTTTCTAATAGATCCCTTCATCAGAATTTGCCCGAAATTGTATAAGATTGTTACAGTATCTCCTTTCAAACAAAAAAAAAATTTTCAACAACATATCGGTCAACATACATTAAAAAAATATAATGAACATAGAACCGCAACCTTTTTTCAGTCCGGTAAAAAGAAAAAAAATATTTTTTTTTTAGAAATAGCTTTAACAAAATGCCCATCACAGTTTCAGTGTCAGCAAGAACTTGGTATTAGAAAGTACTGTGTAGCACCATACTGCACTCATCACCGTGAGACTGTGATACTTGACTCCTATATACCCTGTAATGAAACAAAAACAAAATCGGTCCCTTATTTCGAATCCATTAATCTGTATAAATTTTATGGAAATAATTTTAGTAGATTTTACTTCCGGTCGAGAGAGAGAGACAGGAATCCGGTTAGGTGGGTACCGCCGCAGTGCTAGTTATTCTGCCGTCAAGCAGTACTGTGAAAACATTATTTTGTTCAGAAAGATACTGAAAACAAGTGCATAGTATCATCATCATTTCAGGCTATCTCTAGTCCACTGCTGAATATAGACTTCCCCCAAAGATTCTCTTATCTGGGCAAATTTCGCCATAGTTGCCACGCTTGGCAGGCGGATTGCCAAACGCAGTTTATTTGTTTTGATATTACAGGAATATGCTGCTGCCCATCTCCTGCTTTTCATTTTCCCTCTGTCGTCTTTTACGTAACACACAGGATAAGATGCGATTGTAGATTCCCCTACGGAACTGATTTCTTAGGGCGGACAGGTGCAATATGGTGACACATGGAAACGTCGTTGGTAACAGGTGCAGTATGATGCCACACAGAAAAGTACTGGATGACACAGCATTTGTTATGGGCACGTTGCACTTACGATACGGTTACGATTTGCTCGTCTCAGTCACTTTTATAAATAAAAGGTAAAAATGTGTTATCACACAGCACTCGTCTCTCTTTATCGTCCCGTGTAATTTGATTTAAAAAAGATGCCCCACACTAGGATTTCTCATAATAATATAATAATAATTAATGTTTCTTTAACTACATGTCGAACATTATATTTAGATCAGAATGATCTTGTGGTGACTGTAAGGAGGGATATATCATCTTTTTCTCCCAATGCCAACCGCACTTGCGCACGGTGCACTTTTCTCGCTGACAAACGAGATCGGCCACCGAATGATACTATATGATATGAAATATATGTAGATAATATATAATAGATACATAATCCTCCCCCATTGATAGCCACAATTTGTAGCTCTCATTTTGGAAGGAATTTGCCATAGTTGCCACGCTTGGCAGGCGGGTTGGCAACCGCAGTTTATTTATTCGGATGTTCTAGGAAGATGCTGCTGCCCATCTACTGCTTTTCATTTTCACTCTGTCAACATTTTACGTCACCCACGGGATGATATGGGGTGGTAGATTCTCTTAGGCCGCCACCACACGGTTCAGCCGTGTGGTGGCCGCCTATGAGAATCTACCTACCTATGTAGCTTTTAATTTATTTCGGTATCGGTTATGGACAGTGAAAGAAATGCGGCTCGGTGTGCATGGTGACTGAGCGATTGATACGATTTTCGCATGAACCAAACATTTGTACTCCTTCAAATAGTTGCTAGTGGTCTAGGTGTGTGTGTATCTATCTACATAATCAATAATTTGAGTTTTTGCATAAATGTTGGCTCGAGCTGGGATTTAAATCCAGGACCTGCGGCATAGTAGTCAGGTACTCTACCCACTAGGCCACGAGGTCATCGACTGGAAGTCTGTTTTTTTCATTGTAAAGTGATGAAACGAGCTAAACGTTCACCTGATGTGGTGCAACGTCTGCCCATAACAAATGCTATGCCACCCAGAAAATGTCTGCGTGACACTATACTGTACCCATCATACTGAGACATAGGTTCTTAAGTCTCATATGCCCAGTGATTACGCTAGCTCACAGTGCCCTTCAAACCGAAACACAGTAATGTTTGCACACTACTTTGCAAACTTGCTTACTTGCTTCACGGTAGAATAACTGGCCCTGGGGTGGTACCTACCTAGACGGACTCCTGCATAGGAATCCTACCACCAGTAAACGTCATTAAACAAAAAAGCGTTTAAGTAAATAACGATATTAGTTTAATAGGCTTATGGAAAATGTTAGAATAATAATTACTATTATATGTATAATAGGCATATGGAAAATGTTTAATAGGAGTATGGAAAACGTTAGAATAATAATTACTATTATATGTATAGTCGATAACGAGAAAAGAATTGCTTGTTATTTTCATATCATTTGCATACACAATTTCTTCAGAATTTGAAATCCTTTGAAAATCCAATTTTTTGCAAATAATTTAAAAAAAAAAAAACAAAAAATTGAAGTAATTAATGATTGATTTTTAAAAGCAAAATGATATTATTAAGAAAAATAAATTACTTAATTATATCACGAAAGAACTACGTTATATAAATCCTATATATTATTACCTTAAGGTATTTTTTGTCGGTATGAAATATCTTCCTTAATACTGTATCAAAATTAATATTTAATACGCCATTTTGATTATTATGTTTCTCTCTAATAATAAAAAGTAGATATATGTCTTAAAATTAATGTTTTCATTAAAAAAAACTCAGTAAAATCATTGAATTAATTAAAATATTTGTAGAAAGCGCCATTTGTTCATGATCATAATACTGGCCGTGTGGTAGCGGCTTAAGAGAATCTACCACCACATCTCATCCCGTTGGGTGTCGTAAAAGTCGACAGAGGGAAAATGAAAACCAGGAGACGGGCAACAGCATCTTGTTGGAACATCTGAATAAATAAACTGCGGTTGCCAACCCGTCTGCCAAAGCGTGGCAACTATGGCAAAATCCCCCCAAAACGAGAGCTACAAACTTTTGTGGCAATCTATGGGGGAGGCCTATGTTCAGCAGTGGATTCTTGATAGGCTGAAACGACAACGATAATACTGTGCAAAATATTTGCACGGGCAATATTTTAACTAATATAACTAAATATATTATAATAATGATTGCCATTGTAATACAATTAACTTGTAAAATAAAAAAGGTCAGCGTTGTGTGATGTCATTTGTCTTGTGAATTGTACAGCGAGAACGTCATCTGCGAGCGAAGATGGCGCCGGAAAATTATGGTGCTCCCAATGAATCTCGAGTTTTAATTAAATAGCGAAAACTGTCGCCCGATCTCTTTATAACGTCGTCGCCTCACCGACTAGTAGTCGTTGCCACCTGCTCAACGCGCTTTAAATTAAAATATAACTTGGTCTCTGATTATTTTGCGGAGTACTAAAAGTCATTCCACTAGAAAGTTGTTTGTTTTGATGGTTGTTCTTTGTTAATTATATCTCTAGTTTATTAAGTCTGCAAACGACGAAATGAGAAATTAAAGACAAACTAGGGCACAATCACGAATGATTAAAGAAGCTTTAAATAAGTTTTAGTCCAGTAAACCAGTCCAACAAAATAATTTAGCCTTTCATTTCTTTTGCTAAAACCACGCTCCTAATTTTTTTTTGTTTTTCTCTAAAATTTTTATGCTTCTGTCGTGGTACGAGTATAAGGTCCGCCTTCGCTGCATGTTGGCAGGGCCAGGGGAACGCTCACGCACACATCCGCGACCCCTTCTCGGGAGAGGACAGCTCCTCCCCACTCTCCTTCCCAGCAAGGCATGCCGGAACACACGACGCGCCCTACAGCATGGCCCCCCTTTGTGCGCGTAACGAACCCCCCCGAGTCCCGCTATGCGGACACCACGGGACCAGGAGACTTGCACTCAAAAGCACTAGTGTTCCAGGCCCGGGCGGCGGATCTGGTCCGTGCCTCCGCCGCCGACCATATTACGGCCGCGGAGGATAGGGAGAGAGGCAACGATACACCAACACTCTCCCTCGCCACTCCACCTCGGCTGCGGAGGGCAGCCGAGGTGCAGCACGAGGAGGAGGTGGAGGGCTCCTCCCAGCAGTTCCGCCTGTTCGCATCCAGAGTGGGCTTGCGTTGCCCTCTCTGAGCGAACTCCTCGGGTCAGCCTGACGCCACAAGCCAACCACGTGGGCCCCTGTTAGCTTCACCGTGGGTGACCAAGCCACGGTTACTAAGCCCCCCCCCCCCCCCCCCCGCCACGACAAGGCCAGAATAGAATAGAATAGAATAGCCCGCCAAGGGTTTATGTCATATCTTTCCAATTTGAAAAATGCCTCAGCCTATGACATATATACTATTTTTCTAACAATGTAAAATAAATAAATATTTTTAACTGGTAATGTAACAATGTTACAAATTACTACTGAAATAATACAGTCACTCGCTCACTGAAACAATGTACAGTCGTAGCGACTGCTCTCATAAATCATAAAATAAAAAAAAAATTGAAGCCGCTAAGTTAGTGGCGTTTTAATTTGAAACAGACGGATAGACCGACGGAACGTCTTCAATGGAGATCCTTTATCCAATTAGCTTCGATTGTAAACGTCACTCTAAAACATAAAAATTTACGACTGATTATTTTACATCTGGGGTTCTGCAGCGTCGCTTTATTATGAGGGCTTAAATTTTACTTTGTTTTCATTAGATATGGCAGTCTATTTTGTTTTAAAGGTAAACGTATCTTAAGCACATGACGTAAAAGACGTTACGTGTATTTTTTTCATTTCTGATATTTGTCCACCGCATGGAATAATTGCCATAGATGCCTCGCCTGGCATTTATTGTGAGATGTTTCGAGTTCAAATGAATGCTACAATCAGCTCTTTGGTTTATTGCTGACATTAAAAATCTCTTAAGGAATTCCTACTACAACTTTATGTGCGCCTAGTAGAATTTATACAGTCACGCCTTGTATCCATATAAGGGGTTAACAGAGGCCACATCCGTAGCCCACTTTTCAAATACTCGGGAAACGAGAATTACACTGGTGGTAGGATTTCTATGCAGGAATCCGTCTAGGTAGGTACCACCCCAGGGCCAGTTATTCTGCCGTGAAGCAGTAGTGTGCAAGCATTACTGTGTTTCGGTTTGAAGGGCACTGTGAGCTAGCGTAATCACTGGGCACTTGAGACTTAAGTACTAATGTCTCAGGGTGACGGGCGCAGTGTGGTGTCACACAGAAATATTCTGAGTGACACAGCATTTGTTGTCGGCGGACGTTGCACTTACCATCAGGTGAATGTTTTTCTCGTTTCGTCACTTTCTACAATAAAATAAATAAAGTAACGGGTGATGCATCACATCGCCGCCATTTTGGTAATAGTCAAAAAATTATTTCTCCCTATTGCAATCCCACGAACAGTATAGTTTGCACGATTATTCTGCACGATAATAGGCTGACTGTACATACCTTAGTTGCCTCTTACAGCACCTCGGTAGGAAATAGATTAGTTCTATTCTACTCTGCCTGACAACACAATGACAACGATAACGGCGGTAACTATTTGCGTAAAATAATAGTGCCGTAAGCATGAGCGCAACCACTGAATAAGAAACTCGTCTACACTACTTACGTGTCTAATGTAAAATAGAAGTGCAATTTTTTTTATCCTATAAAGTGATGAAACGAGCTAAACTTTCACCTGTTGGTAAGTGCAACGTCTGCCCATAACAAATGCTGTGTCATCCAAAACATTTCTGTGTGACACCACACTGTGCTCATCACCCTGAGACATAAGTTCTTCAGTCTCATATGCCCAGCGATTACAACAGCTCACCGTGCCCTTCAAACCGAAACAGTAATGTTTGCACACTACTGCTTCCACACTCTACAGTGGTCAGAGTACCTGACTTCTATGCCTCGGTCTATGGGCTCGAATCCCAACCGGAGAAAACATTGGAGCAAAAACACAAATTGTTGATATTCGGGTATGGTTGTGGTGTGCATGTCAAATGTGTATAAACGCACCCACAGAAAAAAATCCTCGTGCGAGACATTATTTACTGAGCCGTCAGTGAAAACGTGAAGCCATGTGTTCAAAAAATTATAGCGAATGAATTATTTAATGAAACGTTAAGATATCTATAGCCGCTTTATAGAGTTTCAATCTTTTAGGCAGTTTAATTAAAGATGATTTACGGAAACGCTCCTTTAATTATAATATTTTAATTAAATCGCAAATTTTGTTAATTTATTATGTTATTTCGCTCGAAATGTATTGGTAAATTTGCCTCAAATATTCTTTTTATCATCATTAGAAATGGGTCTCTCTCCCTCTTGGCTTTCGGTTTGGCGATCGGAGTGCCCAACAGTTTTCACCATTGATGCTGCTGCCCCTTAACCGGTCAGAATTTTTTTAATTGGATATAGTGACGAAACGAGCTCAACGTATGACACCACACTGCGCCCGTCACCCTGAGACATCAGTTCTTCAGTCTCATATGCCCTGTGATTACGCTAGCTCTCAGTGCCCTTCAAACCAAAACAGTAATATTTTCACACTACTGTTTCACGGCAGAATAACTGACCCCGGATAATGTATATCTCGTATAACTGAGATGGTTATTCCACCATCGATCGTAACCTGGCATTTAATCGACATTAACGTGGCACGAAATGTGGTTGCACTTTGCCTGACGCCGCCGTCACACTACTGTTTTAACTACTGTTAACTATTGACTGGTGGTAGGTATCCGTCTAGGTAGGTACCTTCGCGGGGCCAGATACTCTGCCGTCAAGCAGTAATGTGCAAACATTACTGTGTTTCGGTCTGGATGGTACCGATAGCTACTGTATGAACTGTCTCAGGGTGACGGGAGATGTACGTTGAAATTACGTAATACTCTGAGGTCTTGTCCTCGGAAGAAATAAGATTTTGGCTAAGGTCTGACAAATGATAGAAGACATGTGGAAAATGTATGAATGATTAAAGTGGTAGTATCATTTTAATTCGCCGATTCCGATCACAGAGCAAACTTGCGGTTAACAGTCAGATATTGTCGTGAGAAATAATTAATTATATCTTTTACATAACATCACGACTGTATCCCGTAAGGGGTAGTCAGAGACTGGGCACTCACTGCAAAAACAGATGACTGCCACAAGTCACGTTTCACCAAAACAATATAATGCACTTGGTGTGATAGGTGGTGAGCCCATCGCCACCATGCGCTGTTGGGTGCACAGTGCAGTTTAATTCCTTACTCGCCTTTTACGAGATCCATTGGATGAGATGGAGTGGTAGTATTCTTTTAACGAGCCGCCACCACACGACATATCTTTTAAACTGTTACCAATGTAGTTATTGGAATTCATCAGACATCAATGTCCCGTAGCTAATGCTAAATTGATCATAGTTTGAGATGATTTTATTATATTATATTGAAAACAGTAAGAACTTACAAGCACGGAAACACCAGCATGCAACGACAATGACAGTTTTAAAACAACTGTAAGTTAAAAACATTACGCTCTTTCGCATAAAGAGTGGATTTTAAAATGGAAGCAGAATGCATCATGTAAAGTTCTTAATAAGTTTCATCAGACGGACAAAAGGCATAAGATTTAAATGATTTAATGAAGTACAGTTGACATGGCAATAAGCCTCGCGTATAACGCGGAAGGAGACCACAGAGTATGGGATAATGATGACGTTAACAAAGCGGCTTTTTGTTCTGCGAAACAATATGAGCCGAACGACACGGGTAGGAATTTATGCAGATTATATATTTTTCATCTTTTTATTTCATTTTCTTTCATTATATGTATTACATCTATTTATGATTGCTCATCAGTAAGTGCATGTTAGTCGTCTGGTGACGGCGTTAGGAAACCGGACACTGCATTTCATACATTTAGTTATTATTATATTTTTATAGTAGTATAAACTGTGATTTAAAAATACTTTTTAAGGGTTTTTCTACGATATTTATATTCTATTTTAGTTACTTTACTCATCATCTTAAACCCACAAATAATTTATTATTGTAGTTACGACAAATTATATTAGGCCTATGTCTAAGGATACTGTGGTGATAACCTTACTGGTGTTACGATTCTTATGCAGGAATCAATCCAGATGAGTACCACTGCAATACCAGTTCTTCTGCCGTTGAGCAGTTGTGTGCAAGCGTTACTGTGTTTTCCCCCGAAGGGCAATGTAAGTTGTGTAATTATTATAAGTATGTTGTATGTTGCGCTCTTTACCCTGAGATATCAGAGTAATATAGGTAATATCAGGGTCAGTATAGCACCACACAGAACTTTGCAGTTCAGTTACAGCATGTTCTGGGACATTTATTATGGGCAGACTTTGTACTTACCATCAGGTGAACGATTTGCTCGTGTCATCAATTTCTTCTATAAAAATTACATACATCCATATAATCACGCCTTTTTCCCATACATAGGGGTAGGAAGAGGCTACATATGTAGCCCACTCTTCTCCCCCGTGGGAAACGAGAAGTGACGGTTGGCGAACCACGCCGCCGCCATTTGGCACAAGTAAAAAATTCTAATCTTCCGTTGCGCTCCCACGAGCAGTATAGTGACAGCATTGCATATTATGGAGTTTATCTACACGAATGGAGGCTGTCTCTACAATACTTTGGTCGCCTCTTACGACACCTCGGTAGGAAAGATATAGATGTCTATACTACTCTATCGGACACCTGTCGGCTATATAAAAAAAGATACGTACATATGTTGTACACGCGTTCGGTCACAGTTTGTCAAACAACAGGGTTATTATCACGTTCAGAATGTTGTATTTATGCATGTTTACTGCATGAAGGGCGTAAAAGTCGTAGCAATAAAGCCGGGATATTAATGAAGCCACGGGCGGCGAGTTTCGGCAGCTGTCGAACGGGACGGATGGCCGCGGGCGTCAGGGCGTGCGCCACTTTAAAATTTATCGAGTTTTCGTGTTTTTGTTCGCGCCGTTCGACGCGTTGCGTCGCGTTCAAAACTGTACTGTAGTTAGGGATGTAATATATCGATATATATCGATAACCAAACTACTGATGAAATATTTGTTGGTGTAAATTATTTCTGATGAACAGAATTAAACGTCTTGAAAAAGTTATTCCAAAACAGTTTTTAATACATATTTTTATATGCTATGGAAAAATGTAATACTGAAAGTATCCCGCATGAACTATGACTTCAGAATGTTTGATCACTCGATCATGGATGCTGCGTAACGCTCGTATATAAAAATAAATTAAGAGTAATAAACTCAGTAAGTATTGCTTTATTCTGAATGTATTATCCGCGTAAATTTGAGAAATCACAATGATTTCTTATATTTACGCGAACACTACACATTTAAATAAAACTAATTTTACGGATTTTATCGCTTTTATCGATTTTATTGTAGATCGGACCAAAAATAATAATTAAAAGTTGAAGGTACCCAGGTTAACTATGACACCAGGTTATAAATAGTAAAAAAAAAAAAATTAAACGCGATGAAATCCGTAAAATTAGTATCATTTAAATGTTAAGAAATCATTATGCCACGAGTGGCGATTATGTCAAATCTTCCCAACTTGGGAAAGGCCTATGGAAATTAGTCGACTTGTGTTGCCGGTGTTATATTAAAGTGAAAGATTTTAAACAAGTCATGTTTGCGTGTGGTGGCGGCTCGTTAAAAGAATACTACATCTCATCCGATGGATCTCGTAAAAGGCGAGTAAGGAATTAAACTGCACTGTGCACCCAACAGCGCATGGTGGCGATGGGCTCACCACCTATCACACCAAGTGCATTGTATTGTTTTGGTGAAACGGGGATTGTGGCAGTCATCTGTTTTTGCAGTGAGTGCCCAGTCTCTGACTACCCCTTATGGGATACAGTCGTGTTCTTATGTATGTATGTATATATGTTTATTGCTAATCTTAGATTTAAGTTGCGACTTTCATACAAATATATCGATTAAATGTTACAGATGTTATCTCTATAGCGTATTACTTGCAGGACTGACTATATACTCACCGATCGCCATTTAGCCACGGGCTGTTCTCACTACCCCGTTCAGAAATGAGTTAAATTTGCGTTCCGCTTAAAGTGACATTTTCTCTTCAGGGTACATTTCAATTTGGTTCAAAAAAATTTATTAAAGAATGAACGAAGTACTATTCTTCTATTTATTTTGCGGTTCTTGGCAACGAAATAATATTTTAATTGTATGTACATCGGATATTAGGAAAGATTTGGAAAAAGATTACACTTAAACAGTGCGTGTTGCTATTTTATTTATTTATTTATGTTTTATTGTTGATACCATTAACTAAGGGCTACAATGGGTGGACTATTCAAGTTCGCGAGAACGGTTGTATAACCATTAGGGTATATGTTGAAAAAAATATGGCAGGTGCTATCTATTTGAAAGTAAGTTATGCGTTATGAAGAGCCGTGGTAGCTCAGGGGTTAGGCGCCCGCTTAAAATTTCATAGTACGCGGGTGACCTGGGTTCGATACCCGATGCCGGTACCACTAAAATTGTCAATTGCAATTTTAAGTGCTGATTTACCACGTGCTCGGCGGTGACGGAAAACATCGTGAGGAAACCAGCATATCTGAGGAATAAAAAATATTTCGAAGACATGTGCAGTCCAGTCCGCCAACCCGCATTGGAGAAGCGTGGCGGATTATTCCTAGTTCCAAAACCCTTTCAGAAATGAGAGGAGGCCCGTGCTCAGCAGTGGGACGTTTATAGGCTGAAACTTTACTTTTACTTTTTTCATGCGTTATGACATGCATAAACGAGACGATATACTTTACAACCGTCCCATTGACTGCTAAATTCGCACAACGAGAAAAGGCTACGCTCGCTGTTTCTCTGTGAGATGGAATACGTAACGATGATATCCGAAGAACTAGAGTAACCGACGTAGCCCTAAGGATCAGCAAGCTGAATGAATGGTCTAGCCATAGGTATAGCTCGTAGAAACGGTAACCGTTCTGAAGTGGCAGTTGGTCAGCCATAGGTATAGCTCGTAGAACCGGTAACCGTTCGAGATTATCGAGTGGCAACCTCGCACTCCCGCTATGGAGTGGTGTCCTGTCCAATTTAAAGGGAAATCGATGAATATAGGTAATTAAGACTAGTTCTGAATGAGAATCAATCGGAGAAGCCTATATTCAGCATAAGACTTCTGATGACCTGAAGGACTTACGACGATGATGATGGGAATAGGCGCTGTATAAAATATTGTTTTAATAATCTGTACAAATAATAAAATTTAAGTAGTGTCGGTGATTTCAAAATAAATGCCAAAATTTAAGTGAAAACTGCTATTTGTAAGATGCCTAATAATAAGCTACTGGTTTTTAGAATTTTGTCTGTCTGTTTGTCTCGAATAGATTCCGAAATGGCCCTACGGATTTCAATGAAAATTTTAGAGATAAAAAATAATTTAAATTTAAATTTTTGTGCATGTTTGTTCATGCACGATATGAATTATGACGATATAAATTTGTTATAATACTTAATGTTAATAAGTCTGAGGTAAATTGGTGTTACAGCCAAGGTTTGTCAAATGTACTGTCGTTTAACTTTTCTCGATACTATATGCTTTTATTAAGACGTGTGTTTGTAGTATACAAATGTCTGATATGTCTGTCTGAATACAAATGTATAGTACATTTGTAATCATTTCAGTTTATCACTACTTCACTGCCGAACATTGGCCATTGGAAATTATCCTTATAGCTTATAATAAAATTGATATACTTTAATGTAAATTGTTATTAAATCAAATGTTATGTAAAAAAAAAAATTTTTTTTTTCTATTTACCCTTCTGTAAACTATATATTTGTAGTTACTGGTTCTGCCAGTGTAAAGTCTAAGGGACTGTCGTCTGTGCTCCCAGGTTTTGCGTTAAAATTGTTTGTATGGTCTACAAATTATTGTTTGTATATGCAGTTTAAATTATCAGAAAACATCTACTACACAGAAGAAACCCCAGCGAAGGGGAACGTTTTTCTCGTTCATGCCAGTCTCTAATATGTAAAACCTAAAGTATAGATACATGAAGTCGTTTGTAACTTATCTGTAGATGTAATATTGATAAAAGGTCCGTTCATGTTATAAAATGATATAAATACAATGAAACAGTTTCTAGTCACATAAGTGTGGATGTGTGTCCGAAACTAATGAGTGCTGAGCTTGCTCTGTTTCAGTGAGAGCTCTCGCACGTCGGCTCCGGTCAGACAAATAAAGGTTTATTCGGAACAATGCGGGTTGATTGCACGCCGCGTCAGGTGTCCCGATGATGAACTTAAATTATCGGTTCTCATTTTATATTTAATTACATTATCTGTTGATAGAATCAGGCGTTACTTTGCGGAAATCCATTATAGTAAAGAAGAGAAGGTTAATTTTCTGAGATCCGCGTGCAAAATAAAGCTAGGTGTGTATTACCTAAGCACCGCCCGCCCTCCCTCAACAGCGTGCACAAGAAAACCAATACCGCCAACGGGAGCCGCCACCAGATACCCTCCACCTCTACAACACCACCACTAGGCAATACACACCACTGAAGTCGAGAACACGACACGTGCTTCACCTCAAAACGAGGCCTTATGAAGTGATGTTTGACTCTACGACAGTCAATATTGAAGAAGCATATAAAATATTTTGTGTATTCTTAACAGGTCTGTCAATGTTTTGTATCATCATCATAATCAATTTAGCCTATCATACTCCGCTGTTGAACATAGGCCTCCCCCATAGATTTCCACAAAACACGGTCCTGAGCTACCTGCAACCATCGACTTCACGCAAAACCGTGCAGGTCATCGTTCCATCGAGTAGGGGGTCGTCTTACACTACGTTTGCCGTTACAAGATTGTTACTCGAGAATCTTTCTTCCCAACGGTTATCTATATGGGGCTATATGTTTTGTACACTTTTGTTTAATGGTTGCATCAGTAGTTAGGCATCGTTGTGCGAAAGCTTTAGCTCGCCCCTTTTCTAATCGAGGAATCGGCAGCTCCATGTCTCTTATATTTTTGACAATACAATATTATTATAGGTAACAGATGCGAAGGTATGCGAATTATATTATTATTTAGCAAATCGTTCACCTGATGTCACTCAGAACGTTTCTGTTTTTGCACCACACTGCGCCCGTCCCTCTGGGACATCAGTTCTTAAGTCTCATATGCCCAGTAATTAAACTAGCTCTCAGTGCCTTTCAGTCAGAAACACAGCAATGTTGGCATTCTACTAGGTACTGTCACATTATACCATAAATACTAAAATACTAAAAACTACTGCTTCACGGCAGAATTACTAGCCCTGCGGTGATACGAGTACCTACCTGTATGAATTCCTGTATAGAAATCCTAGCGCCAGTAAAAAGAAAGGAGATCTCGAAAAAGTTATATTTTGATAATTAATTTTATATAAATGTTTAATATGTAATGGTACATAAATTAATAGATGTATAGATGATTTTATATCCAGCCAATTAATAAATGCCTATCACTAAAGTAATACAATCCGATTGAACGATAAATTGAAATTGCATTTAAGTGGTATCAGCAAATAAAAACTCGTTAGATGGATCCATCCTCACGGGATGCTCTAGGCTGAGCTAGGCTATTTGTCCGCGATCTGAGAAAGGTACGCAGTGCATTAGATATACGGGTTAGATTTCCTTGCAGTGTCGTCTTATTGCGAACGTCGGACGCGTTGGATGTGTCTACATCGTTAGGTAATCAAATTTGTTTGCAGCGGCTAACGAGCTCGTGACGGTCAGGGCAGCCGCCGGACTGCGCTGTGACTTGTTTGCTGATTCTGAATGCCAATGGATATCACCTTTGATGCAGCGCTTTAAGAGTAAACTAATAAATTCTGGATCTACGGTACCTACAATGTACCGTTTAAAGTTCATGCATATGTATACGTTAAGGAATATTCGTTTTAAATGAAACTAATTTTACGGATTTTATCGCGTTTAATTTTACATTTTATAACCCGAAGTTTCGAGTGCTTTACAGCACCCATGGTTACGGGAGGACTGAGGTGACAGATGTCATGATGTCATAGTTAACCCGGAGTACCCTCAGCTTTTTTTTTATTTTGGTCCGATCTACGCAGAAAGAGCTAACTGTATCTAGAAGTCTTGCAGCAGTATGCTTGTTTTTGATTTAATTTTATTAATTATAGGATCCCAAGCTGGTGGTAATACCCAACCGTCTTCTGTATTAAAATTGGGATGTTTTTTAATTTCAATAGCCTCGCGAATCATCCTTGGTAGGAATCGGTGTTCTTTTGCTAGTATTTGTGGTTTATCAAATTAGATGTAATGGTTGGGATAATCCAGAACATGGTCACAGACTGCAGACTTCCTGGAGCAACGTGAAGCATCGTAAAATTAGTTTCATTTAAATGTGTAGTGTTCGCGTAAATATAAGAAATCAAAATTAGTTTTACATTTTCAAGGCAAGTGCGAAAAGGCATCTTCTAAGTTGCATCCTCACTTTCTAGGTCTTCATCACTGCTTAACATTAGGTGTAATTGAGGACAAACGTTGGCTGATAATAAATAAAAATAAATTTATTTCTATTAAACTGTATTACTGGCAACACAATGTCAGTCTTCGTTATCAAAATCGTCACTATCCACATCATATAGTATACTGTATACATACAGTCCCACCTTTCTACGATATAAGTACTACTACTGAACCGATTTTAAAAATTCTTTCACCTATATACAACTACATTGCATAACCCCGACTAACAAGAGTTGTATTTTATTTAAAAAAAATCCTAGATCCCTACGAAAATTGCAATGATGTAACTCAAGGTTTCATAGTCAAGGTTGATTATGTACATGTAAAGTCCTCTTTAAATTATTTGAATAGGACCTATCGTTTAGAAGTTACGCAGCCTACACTCGCCCGCGCTACGCGCGTTTAAACTGAAATCTATTAATTACTTACCTACTCATATTATTGTTTGTAAGCTAGACACAATAGAATAGTGGTTTGTAATTTTAATTATATATATTTTTTAATTTAAAACTTTGAAACGTTCTATAAAAAATCTCGAACGCCGCGCCGCCGCCCGGCTTCATGCAACTTGGGCATCATCGAAGAGCGCGGCTCCCTTTGCGCAGCGCAGCGGTCGAGAGCGGTCGTTTTATTTTGCTACCGCGACATCAAATAATGGCTATATTTCATGGCTTGTGTTCCCTTAAATAAAACATTATTTTGGTAAAATAACGTAATCTTATCTGATAGCCGCCGATGAGAATAGTCGCTACAAAAAATGTTTGTGTAAGGAATTGTGGTTGTTCTATTTGTCCAAATAAATTACTAATTTATTATTCTAATATCTATCTACCCGTGGCGGATTGCTTGTTCGTGTATAAACCTATTATATATAATCTCCTTCGTACCTTTATTACTATAACTACGTCCTAGAGTAATATAAAAGAAATGCTGAGCTTCCGTTATATTCATGCCGACCCTCCCAACATACGGAAGTAAAAAGAACAAATTAAAGAGATTAAAATAAAAAACTCTAAAGTTAATAACAATGACGACCACTCCGCCTCATTAGGAATAAAAGAAAAACAATTAAACAGTGTTCACCTACCCAAAATATTTTTGCCGACAAAGTTTAATTTATCATTCCCTGCTTCGCTGCATTTAAAGGTCAATTTAGCGTGGTTATTGGAGTTGTAAAAGGCGAGCTTACAGTTTCCCTTTATCCTCATACACACGTCTCTTAAAGTTCTTCGGGCGATTCCTTTATGAGCATTGTGAGCTTTACTTTCAACCTTGAATGGCATTGTTTTAATCACCTACAAGTCAAAAGTCCATAAAGGTTCATTATACTAGCTTTTTAAATCCTGTTGTTTCAAGCATAGTTTTATTTCAGTTGGACACGTGAACATCGCGTTAGACTAATTGTGAATATTTATGTGGACGTTGTAACGGAAACAAAGAATTCATTTGGTTCATACTCAGCTTTTCGACGTTTAGCTATTTTATTAAATTATTTCTTCGAACGGTTTCTTGCAGTATTTGAATAAGGTCCACGTAATAGTCGCCTGAATTTGGATTTAATAAAAAGTGAATTAACATCCTAAAATGGTCTCGTTGCTGAGTACGGTTTGCTTTAATTTATGAGAGGCTATTGGAGCCGGGAAAAATACGCAACCCTGTGGCAGTTCAGTGTGAAAGAAAAATTATCATTTCTCAGACAGTTTTCAGGAAACAAGTTTCGTGACAATGTTTCCTTCCACCGCTGCGCACCTGGTATATAAGCACTTAAAATTGTAATAAAATATCGGTCGCCGCGCCTCCACATAACCAAAATGACCAACAAAACGACTGGTAGTAGGATTCCTATGCATGAATCCGTCTAGGTAGGTTCTGCTCTGAAGCACTAGTGTGCAAACATTACTGTGTTTGGGTCTAAATGGTGCTGCGAGCTAGTGTAATCACTGGACATAAGAGACTTAACAACTGATGTCTCAGGGTAATAGGCACAGTGTGGTACCACACAGAAATGTTCTTTATTACACAGCATTTGTTATGGGCAGATATTACACTTACCAACAGGTGAACGTTTTGCTCGCCTCGTCTCTTTATCAAATAAAATAAAACCTATAGTTTGAGATCTTTTCCATTTAAACGATCCATTGTCAATTTGCCTCTATAAAATACTATTGTCTAAAATTCCTCTCAAAAAATGACGAGCGTCCGCAAATGGTACATTTATGAAATAAAACGTTTTTTGTTTTCTTAATGGTAAATCAAAATATAATCACAAATCATTAAAATACTTAAAAAAACCTACAAAACTCACATTGACAGAAGCAGTTTTATTTTCTTGTTTATATACAAACGGCAGATGTCGCAAGTTAAGATTCTGGGACAGACTTAACTCGAAGGATATTGTCCAGATGCACGTAATCAGTTCACAGGAAACGTGTTTTCTTTCAGCAGAATGAAGTGCAAACGCGCTATCAAAATGTAAATAATGAAATAAAGATAATCGCAAAATAAATCACTAGCAACTTTATTGGGAATTTATACAGAGGCAACAGTTGAATATGTAATTTATTTCTCAAAATAATAAATAAATGAAAATAATTAAATAATCCGATTGCTTCCAAAAATACCTTTTGGGAAGCTATCTGATTTAAGTTATGAAAGTATTTACGTAATTTGAACGAGTAATACGTATATAAAATAATAAATAAAAGAGCGCGCGTTGGTGTAACGTGGGTTGTGGCAGTCATCTTATTTGGCAGTGAGTGCTCAGTCTCTGACGACCCCTTATGGGATACAGTCATGATCTTATATATGTATGTATGTATGTATCTCAGTAAACGTGACAGAAATAAACATAAATTAACAAAAATATTAGTCACTGTAAAATGTCTGCTCAGTATATAAAAATTTAACCACGTCCTCGGCGGCGAAGGAAAACATCGCGAGGAAACCGGCATGTCTGAGAAATAAAAAAATATTTCGAAGACAGTCCGCCAACTGCGACAGTGTGCAGTCCGCCAACCCGCATTGGAGCAGCGTGGCGGATTCTTCCCAGCTCCAAAACCCTCTCAGAAATGAGAGGAGGCCTGTGCTCAGCAGTGGGACATTTATAGGCTGAAAATTTTACTTTTACATGAACATTTTTTACGAATGAATCGACAAATATTAATTAAGAATAACTAAAACGTTGCATGAAAACGCTGTACTCAAATTAGTCCTTGATATTCCTTGATAATTATTTAATTTATTAAAGAGTCGAAGAGTATATCTAGCTCAAGCAAATAGTGTAATCGGGGAGAAAAAAAACATTTTGAGAAAGAATCTGAAAGAATTTTTTTTATTGGATAAAGTGACGAGACGAGCAAAGCATTTACCTGATGGTAAGTGCAGCGTCTGCCCATAACAGATGCTGTATCACCCAGAATATTTCTGTGTGTCACTCTGTGACATTAGTTCTTAAGTATCATATTCCCAATCATTACACTAGCTCGCAGTGTCATTCAGTCCGAGACACTGTAATGTCTGCACAATACTGCTTTACGGCAGAATAACTGGCCTTAGGGTGGTACCTACCTAGATAGACCTTTCTGTGTAGGAATCCTACAACCGCTACATTATGTTGAGCAGGATATCATTTGGATAGCACCCTTTTAAAGTTAAAATAATAATTCAGTCTACGATCTTTGACCAGTCGATTTCGCTTTACGTATGCGTATTCAGTCGGGGGTAACGCCATCGGTACGACTATTCTGCTGAATCAAAGTAACTCCGAGAACAAGCGAAACAGTCCAGCGATATATCAAGTATACTAAGTAAAATGCAAATGAGTTGGTAATATTTATCAATGATAGAATAATAATAATAATGTCATCTCCGGTTGTTCGTATAATGCGTTAAATTGACTTTACAGGATTAGTAACTCTTTTATGGGGCAATGTATACGTTTTTAAAACAAAATCCCAGAAAGTGCACTAAGTCTTTCAACCAAAGAGTTCAAATTTTATGTTAAACAAAGACTTTTTAAGAAGGTTTATTATAATATTAAAGAATACATGGATGATGAGGTGATCGCTGCCAAGCTATTTCTACATCTTTATAATATATAATTGCAAAAAACTCGCTGGGTTTCTTGCTGGTTCTTTCCACAGACAGAGGTTTTTTTTGCGAACCAGTGTAGTTTTAAATAATGACGTTCAATAAGTATTATGTAAAACGAATGTTCAATAAAAAATATTCTATTCTATATCATCCACATCGTCCGCCGATTTCTTTTCCTTTCCCCACCTAAACCTCGACCGTTGGCCTCCCCTGCAGACGGCTTCCGTCTGGTTGGGGTTTTATTTATATGTTTTATATGTTATGTTTACGCAGTGTAGGCCCCCTTCCTGTCCCAAAAGATGGAGCGACGACCTGCATGATTTTGCGGGAAGTCGATGAATGCAGGTTTTATGTTCAACAGTGAAATAAGATAGCCTGAAATAATGATGATGATGATTATGTTTAGTATGTGTCTTATAGTATCTTATTTACTTTATCTTTCTTTATAAATGTATCTATATATACATATTTATCCCAACCAGACGAGAAAGCACTATGAATCCCTACATGATAATCATTTTTATTCCAGACCATGGATCAACATATTGTTAGTAAAGTGGTTAGTAACAATTTTGTTTCGTATTATAAATATGTTAGTAACATATTATTTTAATCCTATGACTGCCACCACTCAGTGATCTCACCTTCAGGATGTGTCTGAAAATATTTCCTTCAGGATACTGTTGCCGCTGCTCTTCAAGCGCTGCAACAGCGAAGGTGTTTTCTTGCGAATAATCGCCAGGAAGTTGTCCGTACGAGCTACCCTTTTTTTACATGGGGAAATGCCTAACGCATACCCGCCTTCACGGGGGGAAGGACGGGTTATGTCGGACTTGCACCGACTAAAACCCCATGGTGTTCCGCCTTCGCCGCATGTTGGCAGGGACACGGAAACGCTCACGCACAGATCCGCGACCCCACCGGCGCTGGCCGCCTAACATCGGCGGCCCCTTCTCGGGAGAGGACAGCTCCTCTCCACTCTCCTTCCCAGCAAGGCGCGCCGGAACACACGCCGCGCCTCGTGCGAGCTACCCTTTTTTTACGTGGGGAAATCCTGCATGGATACCCGACTAACCAGGGAGGCAGCCGGGTTATGTCGGACTCTTACCGACAAAAACCCCACGGTGGTCTCCATCAGCGCTTAAGAGGGGTGACGGGATCTCCGTTCAGAACGCAACCGTGACCCCTCCATCGCTTCGCTAAAATTTAAGCCCGACCAGGGGGCAATTGTCACTGCCCCCAGCACTCTCTCGGTACTATCACGATGATTCGAGACCACTTCGAGTCATCGTCCTCCCCGGGGTCGCTTTACTGGGCATTCGGGTCCCCTAACCCGATCCCGAAGGCCCCGTTTGTGGTAGGGTAACACCATTAGTGATAGGAGGGCCGTGACGAGGCCCACCGTTGCCTGGGCGGCGTCGTCTCCGAGAGGGATATGTCCTCTCTCGATCCCTCTCGGCAGCCTCCTTCTGGACCATCACTGTCTCACAGAAATTGGCTACGGCCCTCCACGCCGTGTCCCCGCTCAGCATAGCCGACACTACGGCTGGCAGGGAGAGGTTCCGTCCGATCCGGCTGACCAGCATAATCCGCTCCAACTCCCAAGCCGGGCACACCGAAAGGGTGTGGGATGCGGAGTCCTGGTCCTTTCCACCGCAGTGGAAGCAGTTCGCCGTCGCCTCACGTGCGATCTTACACAGATAATCACCAAAGCAGCCGTGCCCTGTAATTATCTGTGTGAGTCGGTAGGTGAGTCTTCCTCCACGTCGCTGCATCCAGGCCTCGAAGACCGGCAGGACTGCACTGACGACGCGTTTGCGTGCATATTGCTCTTCGTGGAGCCGAGCACGCCACGTCGCCATTGCCCTCTGTCGTTCCTGCCGTTTGATGGACTCGAGCGCCTCATCTGGCTCGCTTCCACCGCTCTGGCGGAAGGTGCGGATCCGGTGGTACACCCTCGCATCCATGTCCGCCAATATGTCCAGTGGCGGAAAGCGAGCCAGGACGGTCGCCGCCTCGGAAGGATATCGTGCGGTATCCTCGTACGATCCGTATGGCCATTCTCCGCTGGACACTGTAGATTTTAGTTCTACAACGTCGGATGGCTAGCCTTTTTGCCCATACAGGCGCCCCGTACAAAGCTACGGATCGTACTACTTCCGCATAGAGGCGGCGGACTTCCTCCCTCGGTCCTCCGAGATTGGGCAGCAATCTGTGCATGGCACCCGCTACCCTCTCGATCCGGGGGATTAGACGTCGTGCGAGCTACCCTACACCAACATACCGGACGCGCTGCAGCGCCAGGGCAGCCTCAACAACACTCTGAAAGCATAGTTGTACTGTACACACGCAGGGCGATGTAACCTCGATTCGTATATCTCACCCACAGGCCGCTAGAGTGAAGACATTGACAGAATGCTTTAAAAAGCTTTTATTTTACAGTTTGCATAAACCAACGCGTGCACAGATTATTTAATGATTTCAATTACAATCACATCTTAAATGTATCTGTACATCGAGTGAACCTGCGATCAAGCATATTGGCTCTCAATGCCAACGCTTGACGCTTTCTTTCTAGTTGGGTAGCTTTCGGAAAATTCCGTCAAATATTTTCGTCCAGCATGCCGTAAACTCTGAAAACATACATACAAAAGAAGGCCTGAATGTAAGGCTTTTTTCCCATATATGAGGTAGGCAGAGGCCACTCACGTAGTTCACTTTTCGCCCTCGGGGGAAACGAGACGTCTGAGTTCGTCTGAAAACGAAATTCTTTAAATAGTGCATGGTAACAGTGATGACACATGAGACGAGCCCATGTGAGAAAGCCCAGTCATTCAGCGAGCTACACCGTCCACTGCTTGATTATACTAAGTTCAATTTAAGTGTTTATTTTCATACTAAATGTATACAAAATAGTACCAATAATATAATAAAACACCTTACTATAATATAAGTGATTAATAATATATAATATTTTTTCTCATTTATGTATTCACACAAATTATTTTTAAACTGTCTATCGTTTAGAGTTTTAATTTCTTTCGGTATCGGTTATGGACAGTGAAAGAAATGCGGCTCGGTGTGCATGGTGACTGGGCGATTGATACGATTTTCGCATGAACCAAACATTTGTACTCCTTCAAATAGTTGCTAGTGGTCTAGGTGTGTGTGTATCTATCTACATAATCAATAATTTGAGTTTTTGCATAAATGTTGGCTCGGGCTGGGATTTAAATCAAGGACCTGCGGCATAGTAGTCAGATACTCTACCCACTAGGCCACGAGGTCATTGACTTGAAGTCTGTTTTTTTTTATTTAATAAAGTGACGAAACGAGCAAAACGTTCACCTGATGGTAAGTGCAACGTGTACCCATAACAAATACTGTGGCATCAGAACATTTCTGTGTGACACCACACTGCACTCGTCACCCAGAGACATCAGTTCTTAAGTCTCATATGCCCAGTGATTACGCTAGCTCGCAGTGCCCTTCGAACCGAAACACAGTAATGTTTGGACACTACTACTTTACGGCAGAATAACTGGCACTGGGGTGGTACCTACCTAGACGGATTCCTGCATAGAAACCCTACCACGAGTAACTGTACCAGTAACTGTACTGGATTGTTAAATAAAATTATAGGGATAAAGAGTTATATTAGTAAGTAATAGTACACTTTGTAAGGTGTTAATAAATCAAAAATCTCACCAAAAATTAAATGGCTAGGATGTTGAAAAACCTACAAGAACTTTTAAGCTAAGAAAGTGCCTAATTCATTCCATAAAATATCATTAACGCCTTTAAACCCCACACCCGTATCGAAGGCCTTTGACCTACGTGACAGTAATAGTTTGATGCTCTAACCTCGCATCCGAAATTATCAACCCCTGTCTCACACTTTTTCCAGTTTACTCACGCGTCGTCCCATAACTTGGTTACATACCGCTTTATATAAGTGATCATAAATAAAATGGCGGCGTTTGAAGAGTTTTTTTAAACACACGTTATTTAAAAGAATTGCCTCGTCGTTGTCGTAAATCTCTGTAATAGGACTCTTGAATCTTATGCTTCGGTACAAGTAGGGAGTACAGTTACTCTTCGGGAATTAAATGAATGGGCAGTGGGACGAAGATACTCTTCAATCTTAAATATGCGATTATTATTTTTATTATGTATGTTACAATTAGTGTTATTATTAAAATATTAATTACAACAGCTATTTATTAATTACAGTAGCTTTACTGGTGGTAGGATTCCTATGCAGGAATCCGTCTAGGTAGGTACTTTCGCAGGGCCGTTCTGCCGTGAAGCAGTAGTATGCAAAAAATCACTGTGTTTCGGTCTGAAGGGCACTGAGAGCTAGCGTAATCACTGGGGATATGAGACTTAAGAACTTATGTCTCAGGGTGACGGGCGCAGTGTGGTGCTACACATAAATATTCTGAGTAACACAGCATCTATCAAATTATATCTATCAAATTAAACGTATGTTAATTATTACACGTTATTACAGTTTTAATAAAAATGTGGCAGTAAATAAGTGGGTTCCGTAGGTATAAAGTCGGTACGCAGAGCTAGTTAATTTGTGGTCAAGCATTAGCGTGCAAATACCCTTGTGTTTTGGTTTGAAGCGCACTTTAATTCGTAAATTACTTTATTATGGAGCATATAAGATTCAAAAACTACTGTCTCGTGGTGACCAGCACAGTGTGGTGCTACACAGAACGTACTTATTCAAAGTTTTGGGTGACACCGTTAATGACATGGGTAAGCGTGGCACAGCGCACACACAAAATATGCCACGATAATTTGTTAAACATAAAGATGTAAATCTTTGGAAGTTCTTTTTCTATGTTAGTGATTTCGTAGTTTATCATTTAAAACAATATGTAATGCGAAAGATACAGATTAAACCTAAATCCTGAAATTATTAAATATATTAAATACAATAAAGCAATGATGCTTCACCAAATATATTAATATAGTTAATAGAATTACTTTGCGGAAATCCATTAGATTAAGAGCACCTTCAAAAAACTAAACACACCATTTTTAATAAACACACAAATTTTAATAACTATACACTATTTTTATATTTTGCATGCGGATCTTAGCAAATTAACTTACTTTCCTTCAAAATACTCGTATATTGATTGTATTTTTAATCAGTTACTGAAAATAATATCTACATGTATGTGTAACCCGTTGTGTTTAGTGTTATATTAAAAAAATAACGTACGCTGTTAAATCTAAAATCTAAATACTCACTGAAGAGCCAAAATTGTCACATCCCATTTTGAGTTACTTGTGCTAATCCCTCAGGAAATTTGCAAACATCAAGTCAAGGAGAGAAGGCATTTTAAATTTACGTCGAATCCTCAAGTCGGTTTCACTTTCTGACAAAAATGTAAGATTAAACGCGTTTTGAAGCGAAATCAGATAAATTTCAAATTCGCATCGCGATGTGAAGCGAAATGAAATAAATTTCAAATTCGCCTCTCGATGTAAGCTCAGATAAATTTAAAATTCGCGTGTCGTTGCTATTTCGCATTATCGACACTTTCATGCTCATGTTTGTACAAGTCTACAATCTAGACTGCTTCGAATTTTAATTTTCATAACAATTTTTGCAGTTACTAATTAAGCACTGACGTGACTTAGTAATACTAACGTGATGCAGGAACTGAGAGTTGGATATTTTTGATAAACTTAAAAAAAATCCTGATAATTTGATAACCTTTTCTAGTCCAAATCCAACAAAACGCTATCATTATAAAACGAACGATCTTCAAACCTCACATAAGATTAACTTTGTCTATATATTAACCCTGTTCCTAGCTCGATTTATATATGTTAAATTAGCGTTCGTAGACCCATGCTAGCTGTATTCATTTACATTCATACATGTACATACATGTCTGAACTTAGACTTGCTTTAAAATTCATGCTAATTGCGGGGGGCGAAGTGTCGGCCCATTGACGGTGTCACCCGGTAATGGCTTTTAAGAAATGTAATAAATTATTCCGCGCCCGCCGCTGCCAGGTGACGCGGGGGTCGATATGCGATGGTGCAAGCTTTCGTCTCATTTTCACTGTCACTTGAAACATTTTGTATTTCAGCTTTTCTGACATGTTTTATATTGCCATTTACATAATTTATAAACGTATGTCGAAATTTATTTTTTCACATGGCGTGCAATACTTTAGTATACTTCAAACAAGTCAAAAAGAAAATAAAATATTAGCGATCTTCTTCCATTAAAACTCGTTAGGGGTAAAATTTTAATAGTATTTAATAATCACCTACATGGAAAATCCACACTAATATTATAAATGCGAACGTAACTCTCGCTGTCCCTGTGTCAGTTTGTTACCTTTTAACGGTTCAACCGATAAACTGATCGTGTCGAAATTTGGCACAGAGATAGCTTGCATTCTGGAGACGGACATACAATAATTTTTATTCCGGAAAATCAAAAATATAACTCCTCGCGGGCGAAGACGCGGGCATCAGATAGTATTCTGTAATTGTCCGTTTATGGATCTAACATAGCCTATATTTTGTATGGTGGCTGAAAATCGTTACGCATCCCGTAAGTGTCATAACTTTTTGAAGGGAAATGCTAGAATAATCTAATGGCCTCTGACAGATTGCGAAATAACGATCTTAAATACCACCAAAATTTGTTGGACTGTCAGAATGCATGGCATAGGCCTTGAATTAAATTACTTAAATTTATTCTGTCTACTCCTTCACGGGCACTTACTACATAAAGCACTATCAATTTTAGAAGTCAGAACTCAAAAAATAATCGGATATAACATAAGTCAATAAAAACACACAACACAACCATATTTTTCGAGTTGGCGCCAAAAGTCGCCTCAAGTGCTAACGATGATGATTAATAATGGTCTGTTCTGAAGCATATAACTATCGTTAGTGGTGTTATTATCACCAATATTTTTTTATCTGATAAAAGGATTACTATTTCTTTTTTATTGTATAAAGTGACGAAACGAGCAAAACGTTCACCTGATGGTAAGTGCAACGTCCGCCCACAACAAATGCTGTGTCACCCAGAATATTTCTGTGTGACACCACACTGCGCCCGTCACCCTTAGACATCAGTTCTTAAGTCTCAAATGCCCAGTGATTACGCTAGCTTACAGTGCCCTTCAAACCGAAACACAGTAATGCTTGCACACTATTGCTTCACGGCAGAATAACTGGCCCTGGGGTGGTACCTACCTAGACGGATTCCAGATATACAGCAATCCGTAATTCCAGTTATTCTTTAGTCAAGCAGTGTAAGTGTAAGTGTGACCATTACTGTGTTTTAGTTTTAAGGGCAATATTGAAGTCTTATGTGCCTAGGCTTGTGCTAAGACTTCAAAACTAATCTGACAACTAACTAGTATCAAGGTGACGAGCGCAATTTGGCGCCACACAAATGTTCAGCGCGACACAGTATTTGTTATGGACAGACGTGGCACTTAACATCAGGTGAATGATTGGGTCGCCCCGTCACATTGTTCCATAAAAAACGTGTATTAAATATGCCAAGTTGTTTATGTTTTTTTTTTTTAATTTATTTTGATTATATTATTTACATCAGGTTATGAATTAAGCCACAACTAAACATCAGACGAGACGTGCTCTCTTATCGTTCTTGGAATTCGTCTTTTACTAAGTATTTTACAAAAAAAAAAAAGATATCTCGCGGAGGGTGACATTGTTTATTTTAATCATTGTGAACGATTTACTATGTCGCTGCGAGTTACAAATAGAGCGTAAGTGCTTATTTATTACCTATTTTAACGAACAGTTTGCTGTAGCTAAAAATATTTTCGCTTTCAGTTTTATAACCTCTAAAAGTTTACTTAAAGTAGTCTTTTTTTGGATTCGCTTCTAATATAAAAAAATATATATATAATGTAAAAAAACGACGAAGCTTTTAACTGCGTTTGATATTTTACCGTTCGTCGTCGTCGTCGTTACAGCCTATCATAAATCCACTGCTGAACATAGGCCTCCCCCATAGATAGCCACAAAAGTATGTAGCTCTCAAATTGGAGGGATTTTGCCATAGTTGCCACGCTTGGCAGGCGGGTTGGCAACCGCAGTTTATTTATTCAGATGTGTCAGGAAAATGCTGCTGCCCATCTCCTGGTTTTTCCCTCTGTCGACTTTTACGACAGCCACGGGATGGGATGGGGTGGTAGATTCTCTTAGACCGCTACCACACGGCAAACCGTTCGTAATAGGTTATAATTGTATTTATTGTAAATGAATAAATTTGTAAAATACGTTGTGAGAAGTTTTTTGCTGTACGATTTTTATGTGGTACCATTTTTTCATTTTTTATCATTTCTATGCAGGAATCCGTTTAAGTAGGTATCACCCCAGGGCCCCTTTATTTTGCCATGAAGCAGAAGTGTGCTAACATTACCATTGTGTATCGGTGTGAACGGCAGTAAGAGCTAGTGTAGTCATTAGGTATATGAGACTAAAGAACTGATGTGTCGGGGGACACGCGCAGTGTGTTGTCACACGGAAATGTTGTGGGGGACACAGCATTTGTTATAGGTGAACGATTTGCTCACCTCGTCACAGCTTTTCCTAAGAAAATGACTGTTTATGTAACTACTTCAAAATGCTTAAAACATTATGTGGCAATGCCTATTAAACATATATTACTAGGAGCCAAGTGAATCCTACGTCAAAAGTTAGTTGATAACTAAGACAGACACGACGCGCCCCGGTCGTACCTGGGGACGCCATCGATCCTCGTTAATAATTAACATTGTCAAGTTGTACGTAACACCGAACTGGGGCAGGTGGGGAGGAACGGGCCTTGATGTGTGCTGAGGACGAATTTTGAGAGTTTGTTTTATTCCGTTTGATATATCTGACAGGTTATTTTAAATTTCATTCTTAACTTTGTTATTTACAAAAAATGTAATTAATAATGGAAAAATATTTACCTTGTTCTTGTGATAGAAGTCTTTATATAATGTTTGCGTTGCTTAAAAAGTAAACTATACTAATATTATGAATGCGGAAGTAACACTCTCTGTCGCTGTCTGTTTTCTCGTGTCCCTTTTCACAGTTCAACCGCTGAACCAATTTTGAAATTTGGCACAAAGATAGCTTGCATCCTTGCTACATATGATACTTTTTCCTCCTTCCCATACCACGAGTTCCCACGGGATATTCATCAGCTAGTTGATTCTAAATTGACCTTTATTAACATTGACATCATTATAGTGAAAAGTCTATGATAGATTATGGAATAATCATCAAGAAAAATGTCATACCAAAATACACAGATCGTGGTGTGGCCGTTTGGAGTTTTTTTTATTGGAGAAAGTGAACAAAACGAGCAAAACGTTCACCTGATGGTAAGTGCAGCGTCTGCCCTATAACAAATACTTTGTCACCCAGAACATTTATGTGACATCACACTGCGCTCGTCACCTTGAGACATCAGTTGTTACGTCTCATGTGCCCAGTCATTACGCTAGTTCTCAGTACCCTTCAAACCGGAACACAGTATTGTTTGCACACTACTGCTTCACGGCTGAACAACTGGCCCTGTGGTGGTACCTACCTAGACGGATTCCTGCATAGGAATCCTACCACCAGTTGAGTGCGAAGCGTCTGAACGTTGCTATATCTAATCCGTAAGCCTAGCGCGATGATTACAGCAAAATCCTTCTTTCTCTTGGGATAAAACTATGTCCAGCTGTGAACTACGAGTATTAACAAAATGATGACAATGATAGTGAATGTTCCACTGCTAGACTTTCCCCCATCCCCTACTTTTTTCTTTACTTCACATTAGGACAACGCGTTCATCTAGTGTGAAGTCATTGAACTTTATCCGTGCTTAAACAAAATATTTAACATTTCCCCACATCCGGACTTCTCCCGTGAATGCGCAAACACCCATACCCGTAACTATTATCTGTAGGCCATACAAATGTTTGTACCGTGCGGGATTCGAACCCGCGACCCGCGGCGCAGAAGCCAAGGGCTTAACCACTGCACCAACCTTGCCAACAAAATAAATAAAATGTCTGAGGAAAAAAGAAAACGCCCAAATTGGTTATCTTCTGAGAAATTTAATATACAGTAGGACTTATTTTCAATCCTTGAGCGAGACAGCTTTTGGAGAAATTATACTTAGCCCATTTAACCGGTATGTACTTACGTGTACATATTTCAGGCGATGTCGCTTCAGAATCTTCGATGACTGTTGATGATGAATAAAACGTAGACGTTGCAATATTTAAAAAAAAACTTTACAATTATCCCAAAATAAAAAAGTATTATAAACGCACAATTGTAAAATATTCAACGGCTTCCATTAAAAAAATCTTAACTTGTTTACTCCATCCATTTTGGCGGTATAGCGATTTACTCTTGGATAAATATTCCTGAATTACGATTTGATAAAACGAAAAGATTTCTACTTCTAGAGTAATTAGTGATTTTTTTTTCCCAGGATAAGACAGACTTATACAAGTTTGGTCGAATCCGCCCTTTGTCGTATAATTTGAAACGCTACTTAAGACCAAATCATTACATTCGATATTTTTTTATAATACAATCATATTTATCGATTACAAAGTGAAGGTTTGCAATTGATGAATTGACCATTGCATATATCGATGTAAGGAAGAACATTCTTTCAAGTATAAACTTAAGTTTGGCCTTCTTAAAAATCGAGGACCGATTGTGTGTGGAAATTGGTCGCATACTCGGAGTAAGCGGGCAAAAACATTCGGACAATCTATCTACTAACAAGTTTGTACGGAACCCTTGGTGCGCGAATTAGACTCGCACAATGTCCTGTTTTTTCTTTATGTAGTTTAGTTCTTATGCCTGTATAGTTAAAACAAAGTAATTTCCCATTGCTAGGAATAGACAAATCTACGGTGTTGGATTTTTAAATAATTCAACATACTTTTTGAAACTGTGTATGTTTAAAATGGAGTTCGTCATATTATTCGTCAAAACGTATTGACGAACTCTGCCAAAAATATTCGAATAAAAACCTAAAAAATCAAACCGACCCTCAAGGCAGGGAAACACCCTTAAAAATCAACTGTTTCCCTATAGAAGGGGAAAACGAATGTGAAAAATCGACATTTAATAGGCAACCGGCCATTTCGCAAATGGGTGCTGTACCCTAGAAGGGTGATGATTTACCGTGGTAAAGTTTGGAGCGAGTTTGAAAGCGCGAGGGGACTTTCCCGATTACCAATATTTGGGATGAAGACTTTTTAAAAGTCTATTTCCTATAATGAAAAACACAGCTCTATTATCTCTTTTCATTAACTCTATATTTGTCACACCTAATCTCAGTAACTAAATCCATGATTTTTAGTAGGCATTTACTTTTAAAATTAGTAATTTTATAATTATGAAATGAGCTGCGAAGAGTCTCCACGCTGCTCCAATATGAGTTGGTGGACTTGACATGTCCACGAAATATTTTTATTTCTCAGACGTGCAGGTTTCCTCAAGATCCTTTACCGCTAAGCACATGGTTATTCAATACTTATTCTGCAATAATATAACCATGTGGGGCACCGGGGATCTAACTTAAGTCACTCACGTACTATGTCATTCAAGACGAGCGCCCGCGAACAACTAACACGGCTGTCCTAACAGTCCCAACTGTCCTAGCTGTCTTTACTGGTGGTAGGATTCCTATGCAGGAATCCGTCTAGGTAGGTACCACCCCAGGGCCAGTTATTCTGCCGTGAAGCAGTAGTGTGCAAACATTACTGTGTTTCGGTTTGAAGGACACTGAGAGCTAGCGTAATCACTGGGCATATGAGACTTAAGAACTGATGTCACAGGGTGACGGGCACAGTGAGGCGTCACACAGAAACGTTATGGGTGACACAGCATTTGTTATGGGCAGACTTTGCACTTACCATCAGGTGAACGTTTTGCTCGTTTTATCACTTTATACAATACTCGTATGCCGTTAATTTAACAGAACGCAAGTAACCTTTGTTCGATCACATTGCGGTCATTGCTTACAAATACTAGTACTTGCAAGGTTTAAATGCTGATTTTACTTAATATTTAATTCTGCACCTTATAGACACTTGTCCAACGTAATGTTGGTACTCCTTACTTTATGGACAGATTGTATTTTCTTAGTAACATTTAATAATTGGTTGATAACGTTTCAGTTTTCTTTTAACATCGCTTCTATGATACTATTACTTTTATAAAATTATTTTCGCATCCGCACACATGATCGAGCATTATAAGCTTAAGTCCAATCTCGGTCAGTTTGAAACAAGATACAGATTCTTTGGAGCACGCCGTACTGGTAACACCGCTGGAAGCGACATCACGTGTCAAACAACGGGCTGTGACGTCTCCAGGAAGCAGTGCACAGGAAACAGAGGGAAACATTCATCGCTTCATGTTGCCCGAGTAGTAAGATTTAGCGGATTCTTTAAACAAAGTTTATCTGAAACTACTGGATAATTCTTTGTTCTATGATTTTATTATGACTAGCATTACTAATATTTTGTTGAAAATTGAAGACAAAATTTAAGGAAATTCCTCTTATTAAGTTTTACGTAGACTTCTGCACAATATCTACGAAGAATAATCTGATTTAGTTCGATAGCGCCGGAGACATGAGGTTTTCTCAATATAAGGATCTCTTACCTGCTATGTTAATAAATAAGAGAGGAAAAATGTTCAGCAAAGCCGACGGTGAGATGTACAAAATACTCGTACATACAAATTGAAAACTTTTTACTTTTTTTTGAGAGTTGGTTAAAATTGACCAATACTTGGTGAAGAAAAGACGCTTCGAAATTAATTATTTCTATACTAGTAAAAAGTTGTCCTGTTATGTTATAATTTATTCTAATTAATTTAATTGCTTATGCATTCTGCTTTGTAGTGTACTAACTTTTTGTAACGGTGTACAATGTACTCGTAGATTTCTTATATACAACGGAGATTGACTCAACTTGAATTCAACTCTTCTTCTTTTATTTATATGTAGATATAAATAAAAAATACTTTTATCGATATACATAGTTTATCATCTACTCATTGTTAGCTACCTCTGAAAAACCAAAGAGCATGTAGACTCGAGTGTGTGCGAAAGCGTGTGCCTGGAGGCGTGCGAGAGCATATGCGTGCGAGAGCATATGCGTGCGAGAGCGTATGCGTGCACTTGCGTATGCGTGTGCTTATGTGTTCTCGTATAAAAGTGCGCACATTTATATTTCATGTTTGAATTGAACACGGATAGTTTCTAAGTATCTATACTTGTGCCCGTGTCTTCATCTATGTTTTAACGTCTGGAAAGCATTACGTATTCGTTTTACACACATATATCTCCAGTATCCCGAAAATTAACTTAATTTTCTATTTTAATACAATACAGCTGCAGTTAAGAACTTTTTAATCAGAATTTAATTAGGATTTCGCATTCTATAATAAGGAATATCTGAGGGCTAGACAACATACGATCTGAATGAAAAATGTATGAAATTTACGATCGGTCAGTATTTTTGAATGCTTATGTAAAGTCAATAGTAGAGAACATAGACAAGAGAGACGAGTTGCCACATTTTGTGAATGATATCACAAAAGTATTAATATTTAAATGAAACTAATTTTTACGGATTTTATCGCGTTTAATATTTTACTATTTATAACCCGACGTTTCGGGCGCTTTACAGCTCCCATGGTCACGGGGGGACTGAGGTGACAGTTGTCCCAATGTCATAGTTACCCCGGAGTACCTTCAGCTTTTAATTATTATTTTTATTTTTATTTTTTTAGTCCGATCTACGCAGAAAGAGCTTACTGTGTCTTGAAGCCTTGCAGTGGTATGCTTGGTTTTTGATTTAATTTTATTAATAATAGGATCCCAAGCCGGTGGTAATACCCAACCATCTTCCCTATTGAAATTAGGATGTTTTTTAATTTCAATAGCCTCGCGAATCATCCTTGGTAGGAATCGGTGTTCTTTTGCAAGAATTTGTGGTCTATCAAATCTGATGTAATGGTTGGGATGATCCAGAACATGGTCACAGACTGCAGACTTCCTAGAACGACGATTAATATTAATGAGAACGACTCCCATGGTGTGTCGAAGTTGTACCAATTTTTCTTTTGTATTTAACAACGTTCGCCTCCCAGATACGCTTCGCGCTATACTCTTAAACGTTATGCGACAGAAGTATTGCGTTCGCCGCCATTTTGAGATTATCCGCCTGTGTGCGGCGCGGCTTAATTTATTGCCGACGAAAGTGTTTGAATTGTTAATGTTTTACCCGTACTTAGCCGACTGTCGAGAGCATATGGTCCCTATACCGGCCAAACAAATCCGAGACCTTTTTATTATTTGATTCGAAATTAAAGATCTCCGATAGCCTTAATGTCATCGACATTGTTTAGTAATTAATCTTAACATTAAAACTTACAGTAACATTTTAAAGAGGAAAATATATCTTATAAATGAAAGGGATTTAATAGGAAACCAATTATAAGAAATGCCTATCTTACTGCGTCAATCCAAGTTGGCCGACTTCATATGCCTTTTTATACGAGTATATTGAATCGCGCAAGCACGCAGCGAGCGCGACAGTCCGAATTTCGAGGTTATTGTACGAGTTCATTTATGTATTTATGTTTGAGTCAAACCAAACCTGGCACGCGGGCCCCTGGCCCGTGAGCACAGTATCCGATGAAGCTGTAAAAGCCAAAAAAGGCTAACAGCAATTACATCACCGAAATTATATATATTGCTCGTAATAGCTAATTTGTCCATAAACGTTTAATGAATGCAGTAGTGAAAAACATTATCTAGAAAAAAAATCATATTCGATATTAATTGAAATAAGTAATATTTTTTATATAATTAATTCAAATGGAATTCTAAAAACAGAAATGGAAATAAATGCAATTTCACAATTTATTACATAATATGGTTATAATAAAATTATTTCAAAACTGGCATAAAGCAAGGCAGATATCTTTTATTCTCGGAGAGCAATTAAATTATGGACGCGAGACAGTGACTCGAGGGAGTATACTTTAGTCCGAAGGCTTATCAATCAAATAGTTTTTAGAGATCCGTGATAGATATGAACCCTTTTAGTTTGATATTACCCAAAAAGCTTTTATATATAGCCTTATTATGTTTGTTCTCTTCTTATAAGACATGCTCGAGAATTTCTTCGTCAACTTTGGTATTGTAGCTTCTAAACGTTTTGTGTTATTAAGACTAAATATTAAGTAAGTTATTCCAAGGACAACAAATTTTAAGTCTATAGTTTCAGTACTACTGAACTTTACATACTATAAAAATATAAAAATCACCGACAGCCCCCATTTATTTACGTTAAGCAAATATACGATCAGATCGTCTCTTCGATGGTCAACCTATAACATCAATATCAATTGCAGTAATCACTCAGGTCTTTAAATTGCAAAAGTGTGAAACTACACTGCGCTTATCGTATAGATAGAATAGAATAAAATAGAATAGTAATTTCATTAGCGACAGAAACACAATAACGATTGCACGGTTAGCAGAATAATAGTGCCAGTTATAAATTGTGAGCACAGGTCACCTCTCAATTTTGAAAGGGATTTTCATCGTGCAAACCGTACAGTACAGTAATGGAAGCGGAAATAGCCGAATGGTTTAGGGTACGGTAAACGTGATGTCGCAGGATCGAGCCCGGCCAAAGTTCGGCTATTGTCGTGAATCACCTCCTAGCACAAGCTTTTAAGCCTAGTTGGAGTATTAACAGTAATATTAGTAATGTTAATAGCATTGCTAGTATCCTCCTTTTTTAAAAAAAGTGAAGAAAGTAACAGTAAAGTAAAGTTTTCACGCACACTCCTTACGATTTATGTTGCAGTTTTAACTGTACAGTGTGATCGTAGCGATTTCTTGTAGCGTGTGTGAACTGCTTTAGAGCGGAGAATACTCTGCTGCTCCAGTACGGGCGAGCGAACTTGACACATCGCGCGTCGAAGATATGTCTTTTGTTTCTCATTCATGCAGGTTTTTTGCGGTGCTTTCCTGATGAAAAACTGTCATTAACAATGTTAGTGGCACCGGCTGCCACCTGAGATTGAACCTAGGTCGCTCGCGTGCTAACTAATTTAAAGGGGCGCCCAGTCGGGACCTGCCGCGGCTATTTACCACACATGTTCTAAAGCAAAAACCGACAGAAGCGTTTATAAATAATAATAATAATCGCGCTTTTTCTACTGCAATTACTTTGAATTCATATTAACATAAAATTCTATTGAAATCTTATCTTTAATAGGACGAAGACCTAAAGTATGTCCTTTTTATAATTACAGAGCGAAACCTTATGAAAGGCTTCTTAATTTACTTCTAAATTGATTACGGACGCTCTAAAATTTCCACTGAAACGACTGAATTAATGAAAATGTTCGTAATTCTCTTTTAAAATAATAGTCTTTTGTTAAATTTTCTGAGAAGTATAAATTATCTTTGTTGTATATACTTGCGATTGTTGTGTCTTGAAGGAAATCAATTTTAATTCACAAATATGTTTTAAAAATGTTTTTCTTATTTTTTATTTTATTTTATGTTTTGGTCGGATTCGCCAACGACGAGTGACGAGACGAACAAAACGTTCACCTGATGGTAAGTGCAAATGCCCATAACAAATGTTGTGTCACCCAGAAGATTGACGTGTGCACCACTCTGCGCCCATCACCCAGAGAAATCAATTCTTAAGTCTCATATGCCCAGTGATTACACTAGCCTTTACCACCCTTCAGACCGAAACACAATAAGGTTATCACTACTGCTTCACGGCAGAACAATTGGTCTTGGGTGGTACCTACCTAAACGGATTCCTGCATCGATCTTATCTACCTACGTCCGATATGACGCTCAAGCGTTGAGATCAGAAGTAGGCTAGGATGCAGTGTCAGAAATACGGGGTCAATGATCATTTAACTAAATTTACAATACAATCGAAAACTAACACTTGTAACTTGTTTAAGCACAAACCTGCAGGGATTCGAAGAGAAGCCCCGCTGTAATCAATTACTCATTCTCTTTTTTTTTAATCGGAGAAAGTGATGAAAAGAGCAAAACGTTCACCTGATGGGAAGTGCAACGTCTGCCTGCCCATAACAAATGCTGTATCACCCAGAAATTTTCTGTGTGACACCACACTGTGCCCATCACCCTGTGACATCAGTTCTTAAGTCTCATATGCCCAGTGATTACGCTAGCTCTCAGTGCCCTTCAAACCGAAACACAATAATGTTTGCACATTACTGCTTCACGGCATTATACCTGGCCCTGGGGTGGTACCTGCCTAGATTCCTGCATTTCTGATTCGAATTCCTGCATAGGAATCCTACCTACAGTAAAATGTAATGTTAAGCTGTTAATAAAAATGTAATAGTCTTTTCTTTCACTATCTTATTCATTTAAATTAATAAGCACTAGCCACTCAGGCGAATATTACGCACAGTATCGTGATCATAAACAGATGGCGTAATCTACCTTCTTTAAAGAATGTAAACAACCCCATCCGACTGCTGTCGTCCATATAAGTTGAACAAATTGTCAACAGATGGCGCTTTCTACAATTAATTTAATTGTAGAATCAATTCCGTTTTATATGTTTTTTAAGGAAAACATTTATTTTACATTTACATATTTTTCGTCATTGCAGGAAAAATAATCTTCTAAATAGTGTATCAAATATTAACTTAGATTCAATGTTAAGGGAAATATTTCATACCGACAAAAAACTCCTATGAGAAAAAAAATTAGATAAATAGTTTATTTATTCAAAAAGTAAAAAGATTGCAAAAATATTGTTCATCGTCATCATTACAGCATCACACGTCGACTTCCCGCATTTGACAGATTGTCGCTCAATCTTGTAGGGGGTCATCCTTCACTGCGTTTGCCTATACAAAGTTCCACTCGAGAATTTTTCTTCCCATATAGGAACTTTTATTATATAGGACTTTTTTAAAACGTCGCTACACACTAGGACATCTCCTGTGCTGTGGGTGCGTTTTACATATATACAGACCCGCCTTCTTCCCATAAGGGGTACGCAGAGACTACATCCGTAGCCCACTTTTCGCCCCCGCAGGAAACGAGACGTGACGGGAGGCGAACCACGACGCCGCCATTTTGGTACTACTCCCCATTGCATTCCCAAGAGCAGTATAACGCTGTCATTGCATATAACGTTGTTATTCTGGACGAATAAAGGCAGTCCCTACAATACCTTAGTCGCCTCTTACGACACCTCGGTAGGCAATAAATTTTACAGACACTAACACCAAAACCTTGTGTTTTTCCATCTGAGATTCAAACTCTGCTGTTTACATAATTTCAATTATATTGACGACCGCGTCGCTAAGTGGTCAGAGAACAGTTATTCTGCCGTAAAGCAGAAGTGTGCAAACATTACTGTGTTTCGGTTTGAAGGGTACTGTGAGGTAGCGTAATCACTGGGTATATGAGACTTAAGAACTTATGTCCCATGGTGATGGGCACAATGAGAATGTGGGGATACAGAAATTTTCCGGGTGACACAGCATTTGTTATTGGCAGACGTTACTTACTCGTACCATCAGGTGAACGTTTTGCTCGTTTCATCACTTTATTCAATAAAAAAAAAATCACAAACTACGTAGTACACGTATCCCATATCAGGTTTCTATTTATTGTTTGATTGAAAGTAAGACAATTTCGAATACCCAAAAATACTGACTGAGTAAATGACATTCTTATATCATCTTGTCAGAGAAGCGCTAGTGACGTGATCGCTTCCTAATTACAGCGCATCAGTGTCGATAATGAGAGTTCAGCTACACACAGTTGTTACGTTCTACTAGTAAAAAATATATATATTTTTGGGTATAATAATGTAGGCATTTTCATAAGCTTAAATGTAGCATTAGGATAGAACCTACCTCTTTCCTACCGAGGTGTAGGTAGGTAGGTAGGTAGGCGGGTGAGTTATTGTACGGACAGCCTTTATTCGTTCAGACCTTAATATGCAACGCTGTCACCATACTGCTCGTGGAAACGGAATAGGAAGCAAGGATGTTTTTGACTCATAACAAAATGTCTCGCGCGTTATTTTAACATCGTTTTATTAAGAAATACATACAGTCACACCTTTTTCTATATAAATGGTAGGCAGAAGAGTCGGGGCGAACCAAAAGATTCTTACTTTCCATGAGCAGTATAGTGACAGCATTGCATATTATTGTTTTATTCTCGACAAGTAAAGGCCGTCCGTACAATACCTTAGTCGCCTCTTACGATACCTCGGTAGGAAAGACGTAGGTGCTATTTTATTCCGCCGGACACCTATCGGCTTAATGCGTAAATGCGTAGTATAATATGTATATTCTATATGTATTGTAAACTACAAGTAATCTGTATTTTGAACACTCTACCAGTGTGTCGAAAACGTTGCGACGAAAGGTAATTGGGCCATCGAAATTGATCCTTCGACAAATGCGGGCCGTCCCGACACAATCGCCTGTTGATATCACTAGAGACATTACTCTATATTAAAACCTCATTTTTTGGGCCACTCTTGATAAGTACGTGTCACGTTATAGTCGACGTTCCTCGTTTATTTCACCTACGATGTCTTCATTGTTTAGTAATTTTTATTAATTGTTGTGTTTGAAGTGAAACGTTTTGGGCGCACTGAGAGTACAACTTCAAGATCGAATTTTAGTGCAGCGTTTTCGATTAATTAATCATGTCTGTGTACTGAGCATTTCTATATACTGAGCATTTATTTTACAGTGAGTGATTTTTTGTAAATCCATGATTTTTTTCTAAAATCAAATTTCGTAAACTTATGTAACTTCTGACACGTGACAACGCGTGCCACTTAGTACACTAAGTGGCACTGCGTTTCTTTTAAAGCTTTTCTATACATAAGGATATCTCCTGTATCGTGTGTGCGTTTTACATACATACATACATACAAACATAAGATCACGACTGTATCCCTATAAGGGGTAGTCAGAGACTGGGCACTCACTGCAAAAATAGATGACTGCCACAATCCACGTTTCACCAAAACAATATAATGCACTTGGTGTGATAGGTGGTGAGCCCATCGCCATCATGCGCTGTTGGGTGCACAGTGCAGTTTAATTCCTTACTCGCCTTTTTCATCCATTGGATGAGATGGAGTGGTAGTATTCTTTTATCGAGCCGCCATCACACGGCTACAGACTACTGCGTTTTACAGACATAAATTCAGCGACTATCTGCAGGTCATACGAATATTTGTTCCGTGCGGTATTCAAACTCACGACCCGTAGTGTAGAAGTAAACCGTTTATTGACTGAGTCAATCGAACCGACTACTATTTTGATAAATTTAGTTTACAAATATCAAGGTTGTATAACCGTGACGCCGCCGTTGTTCGCCACCCGTCACGTCACATTTCCTGCGAGGGCGAAAAGTGGGCTACGTGTGTTGCTCTAGCCTACTCTGTTGGGGAAAAAGGCGTGACTGTATGTTTGTATATAACGTAACAATGAAATACTTAAAACAACAAAATAGGTATACGTGGTTTTTTTATTGGATAAAGCGACGAAACGAGCAGAACTTTCACCTAATGGTAAGTGCAACGTCTGCTCATAACAAATGATGTGCCATCCAAAACATTACAAAATTTCTTAAGTCTCATTTGTCCAGTTATTACACTAGCTGTCGTGCCTTTTAAACCGAAACACAGTAATGTTTGCACACTACTGTTTCACTACCGAATAACACGGCCCTGCGGTCGTACCTACCTAGACGGATTTCTGCACAGGCATCCTACCACGACGTAACAAAATTTAAACAAAACATGTATACGTAGTAAAGTAAAAGCCTAAATATGTACCATTGTAGGACATATTGATGCCTCGTCTTATGTTTTTTAGACAGCAAGAGACCGCCACGCAGCTCCAGTGTAGGTTGTGTAGTATGTCCTCGAAATATTTTTTTTATTTATGAGACTATTTATGGTTTCCTATCTTTTATAGAAGAGGGTGAAAACGAGCAAGCGGCTCACCTGATGTTAAGTGATCACTGCCGCCCATGAACATCCGCAACACCAAAGGAATCGCGGGTGCGTTGCCGGCCTTTGGGTCTAATTTTTTTTCACAACCCGATACCACGGCTTATATGCGTAATATTCACACTATTTACTGTCTTGTGGTTTAAGTATCTGAGGGGTCGTGTGTCCGATTAATGTTGGTTTTTGAGTCTGGTTGTGATGTACATTTTTACATTTTGTCTGTATATGTAATTTCGGTGATGTAATAACTGTTAGCCTTTTTGACTTTTACAGCTTCATCGGATACTCTCATGTCTGTGGAACTGCTTCCTAGTCTACCTCCAATCTCATCGTAAGGACGTTATATCGATGGTTAGGTTCGATCGAGTGAGTTCCTGTATTTGCACGTAGACTTGTGGCATCATAATATCTCCGCTCCATTGATTTCGTCGAACTCTCTTTTATTTCGTTTTGATATGGTAAATCTGTTAGACTAGCTGGATTCACCCACGTAAAATAAGACGACCACGTGACATGGTCAGCGAGACATTTACAGTTTGGTCCTTCTCGGTAATCATTTCTCAGCGTGCAGCTCCTTTAGTAGTAGCCGTAGCGGTCGTAGCATGAAGTTTCAAAACCTCAAACTTTCCGTAATAAACGGGCTATTTAGTACAATTTTTTCTTTTTTAAATAGGATTACTATTTGCTGGGATTTGCGCATTTGAACATACAAACTCTCCAGCTTTATAATAGTTATTTATATATTTTAGTATAGCGTAACTTTAGAGATTGAGCCTTTTAGACTATATTACAAACTAACAATATTTTTTGTCGTCCAAAGTTTTAATTCAGTCTACTAATATATGAACTCTTCAACATGATTAAAATAATCTACATCTCTACAGTATTTAAACAAAACATTAACTTGATTATCCCAACTTCCTTAACGCTAACAGATTTGGAACTCGAACAACGCTAATGGACGTCGCTATCAAACAAATTGGCGTCAAGATCTTTACGACCGAAGCGTTGACTCTCCATGCAAATTGAACCATCAAACACGCCTCCTGACGCTTCAATGGCTTCAAACATAGCATTTACTGCTTGAAAAATATAAACAACACCGGAATTAGTGTTTTACACTCACGCTAAACTGCGATTAAGACTGTTAACTGCATTCAGTGAATTAATGCAGGAAATCGAAGGCACTCCGCTATTTGCAGTCTACTTCAGATTTCTTCAATTATTACTCAACTGATACTGCTAGAAAATCTTGCTAAATAACGCTGAGTTTACACGACTAATCATGTTCTTTTTATGATTTTGGTTCATAGATTTAATATAATAAATGACCTTTACTACAAACTGTCTTTAAAACATATTCAAATCGAAAAGGTTCTAAAAAAATTATTCCTATAAAAACCATTTTTAAGAAAAACAAATCTTTAAATTACTCTTCTGCGTTTACTTTAGCGTTTATAGTACAGTTGACATAGTTGTGCATCGTAATGAAATGTTATTTTAAACCAGAATTGAATTAATTTCATAATTCATCTAAAATATTTTTTATGGGACAAAGTGACGTGGTGGACAAATCGTTCATCTGATGGTAAGTGCAACGTCTGCCCGTAACAAATGCTGTGTCACACAGAACATACGAGTATCTGTGTGGCTCTACGCTACGCTCGTCATCCTGAGACTTAAGTCTCATTATTAGTTCTTGAGTTTCATATGCTCAGTAATTACACTAGCTACAATTACAATAGCCCTTCAGACGGAAACTCAGTAGTGCGACTGCTTGACGGCAGAATAGCTTGCACTGCGATGGTAACCACCTGCAGATTCCAGCACGGAAGAGATCCTACCACCAGTAAAAACTAACTATAAATCAAGAAATGCGATATCTTTAAATTACTCGACTGCCGTTCATTATGAGTGTTGCCTTTAGTACTGTTGTCATAGTTTCTCATCGTAGTGAAATGTCTTTGATTTTAAAGGACAATGGATTTAATTCTGAATTCATTTAAAATAATGATATTGCGCACATATTCTAGGTATTTCAGGTTAACGATGATCAAGATATCTAAATATTAAGCGATAATGTTACGTTTTATTAAATCATAAATCTCTCGCCTTTACAGATTAATGTGCGTCGTCGCGGCGTAAAAAATGTAAATATTTGCTTACGTATCGACTTTATGGATGTTGAAAGCTACTTGTCGGTCGTGTAATATAATAAAAGGTAAAGTTAATATTACCACTAAGTCACTAATGTCGGCATTTGATTAATATACAACATCGGTTTAATATAATTTCCTAATTTTTCGGCTTAAAAACGATGCCCTTTAAAGTCAAAGTCCAAATTTCTTTATCAATTCATCAATTTAGGCTTATTTAAAGCTCTTAGGAACATGAAAATCTACACCGGTTCAAAAAATTATCTTGTCAGATAAGAAACGGCAAGAAACTCAAGGGTCTTTCTTTTTTTTAATGCCATATTACATAATGTCATTCATAAATTATATAATATTTATTACTACATCATAAATTTAGTAGCCAGGGGGCTTGCAAATGCAGAGTATGAGTTATTTCCACACATTTTTGTCCTCTATATAATGATATATTTTATAATGATTTCTTATATTTACGCGAACACTACACATTTAAATGAAACTAATTTTACGCATTTCATTGCGTTATTATTTAGTATTTATAACCCGACGTACCTTCAGCTTTTAATTATTATTTTTGGTCAGATCAACGCAGAGAACGCTGTTTCTTGAAGTATTGCAGCGGTACGCTTGGTTTTTGATTTAATTTTATTAATTATTAGGATCCCAAGCCGGTGGTAATACCCAACCATCTTCTCTATTGATGAAATTAAATTATTATCTAATAATGTCTTCTTGACAAGTTTAGACTCTACGACAGTCACCGCCGAGTTGACTGTCGTAGAGTCAATATCACTTGATAATGCCTCGTTTTGATGTGAAATACGTGTCGTGTTCTCGATTTCAGTGGTATATATTGCCTAGTGGTAGTGTTGTAGTGGTGGAGGGTATCTGGTGCCGGCTCCCGGTGGCGGTATTGGTTTTCTTGTGCGCGCTGTTGAGGGAGGGGGGGGGGGGGGGGGAGCGGTGCTCTTCAAAACTAGGTAATACACACATTTTACATTTTGCATGCGGATCTTAGCAAATTAACTTTATCTCCTTTACTATAATGGATTTCCGCAAGGTAACGCCTGATTCTATTAATTATATGATATTAGACTGGAATCTATGATAAATAGTAGTTTGGTCTTCGGATGCTTTCACGCACCATATGAAAGCTATCCGATCTAGTCGAAACGAGAGTTTTTATGTTAATTGCACATTATATGCCCACCGCAGAGCCAGTTATTTTGCCGTCAAGTGTGTGCAAACATTAGTGACCTTTGGTCTGAAGGGTATTCAGACTAGAGAAATTACTGGGCATAGGATACACTACGGAAATGTTCTGGGTTATACATGATTCCTTACGGGCAGACGTTACACCACACACAGACTTGGAGCAACTATCTGTAGCTCATAAAAATATTTTCCGAAACGCAGAAGTCGATCGCTTAGCCACTGAGTTAGCGACAAGATTGCCGAGCATATATGAACTAAACTGCTAGTTATTATCCTTTATTGGAGACATGATTGGCTTCGAGTACTACGAGTACTTGTATATGTTGGCCACCTTAAAATATGAAGGAAAGAAAGTTATTTTGATAAAATACACACCACTGAAGTCGAGAACACGACACGTGTTTCACTTCCAAACGAGGCATTACCTAGTGTATATATATATATTTTCTGTTAGCCTTCTCGGCTTTTACAGCTTCATCGGATACTGTGCATTACCTAGTGATGTTGACTACGCTAGCGAGGACTGCTCGCTCGACGGATGTCTGTCTGTCGTAGAGTAGTGTGTATTGCCTAGTGATAGTATTGTAATGATAGAGGGTGTCCGGTGGCGGTCCTGGTGGCGGTCCCGGTGGCGGTCCCGGTGGCTGGTATTAGTTTGCTTGTTAGTGCTACTGTGGAAGGGCGGGCGCTGCTCAAAACTAGGTAATACACACATTACACATTTTAATTTTGCCTGCGGATCTTAGCAAATTAACTTTCTTTCCTACATTATAATGGATTTCCGTATAGTAACTTCGTATTATTTTAACTTTTTTATTTGAAATATGTATATATATATATATATTATAAAATGATGAAACGAGCACAATGTTCACCTGATGGTGAGTGCAACGTCTACCCATAACAAATGCTATGTAATCCAGATTATTTCTGTGTCACCACACTGCGCTCGTCACCCAGAGACATAAGTTCTTAAGTCTCATTTGCCCGGTGATTACGCTAGCTCTCAGTGCCCTTCGAACCGAAACACAGTAATGTTTGCACACTACTGCTTCACAGCAGAATAACTGGCACTGGGGTGGTAACTATCTAGACGCGTATGCGAATGCTTTGTATCAGTTTGTACTGAGAATGTCGTAGTGATTCCTAACATATGTCCCATGTAACTGACTACTAAAAACAAGAAACGGGAAATGTTTGTTTGTCTACACAGGAACAATTTCTCTGTTTTGGAAGATGAAAGTGTCCGTTGTTTGTTTTTCCATCGACGTGCGAGGAGCTCCTTTGAAGAAGTGTAATGTGATAATACGTTGCTCTATTGAGACATTGTGTATGTGCGCTATCGTTTCGTAAGTGGACAAGTATCCAATGATCCTAATGTATTTCACATAGATTTTTTTAAATTATTATATATTTATTGTTGAACATAAAGTTGTCATTCCTGTAAAATATATTACAGTATAGTACACAAAAACGGAACACTATTCCATGTCCATGCTAAATCGTTTGGATGCAGGGTTTTTTTAGCGAAGAAAGTGACGAGACAACCGAAATTCTCTACTTTATGGTAGGGTCAACGTTTGCCCATAACAAATCCCGCGTCACCTGGAACGTTTCTGTATGGCAACGTGTTACGCTCGTCACTCTGCGATGCCAGTTCTTAAAACTCATATGCCCAGTTATTACACTAGCTAGCAATGCCGTTCAGATCGAATTACAATAATGTCTGCACACTGCTGCTTGACGCCAAAATGACTGCGGTGATGCCTACCTAGATGGATTCCTGCATGGGAATTTGACTAGCACGATTCTGTATCAAGTGCTCTACTAAACTCTATCATAAGATATCTAATAAGAATATTTGTCGACCGCGTGGCGTAGTGGTTAGCGTACCTGACTTCTGCGCCACCGGTCCTGGGTTCGATTCCCAGCCGGAGGTAACATTTGTGCAAAAACACAAATTGTTGCTTTTCGGGTCTGGTTGTGTTGTGCATGTGAAATGTATGTTTGTAAAACGCACCCACGATACAGGAGAAAATCCTACTGTGGGGCTTCGTTTTTAAATTTACCCTGCCTATTTATACGATATCCACACGATGATCTGAAGTGGTAAATTCTCTATATCGCTAACAAACGTTAAAACCAGCGCTTGGACGTAATAAAAGAAAGAAATTTACTCGTTTAACTGTGTCATGTCTGCGAAAGTTGTCATGTCTATAGCAAATGGCTACACGTTGAATAATACAATAGTTTTGCCGATGAGGCGAGTTTTAGGTTTCGTAGCTTTTTTAAGTTCGTTACTGGAATCACAACAGTATATGCAGGAATCCGTCTAGGTAGGTACCACCCCAGGGCCAGTTATTCTGCCGTGAAGCAATAGTGTGCAAACATCACTGTGTTTCGGTTTGAAGGGCGCTGTGAGCTATCGTAATCAAAGGGCATATGAGACTTAAGAACTGATATGTCTCAGGGTATGGGCACAGTGAGGTGTCACACAGAGATGTTCTGGGTGACACAGCATTTATTATGGGCAGACGTTGCACTTACCATCAAGTGAACGTTTTGCTCGTTTCATCATTTTATACAATAAAAAAAAATAAGATATAGACAATATTGTGATTCTTGCTTCAACTAAGTTAATTGGTTACATTTCTCTTTTGATTTCCTACGAGGAATATTCATATTTGAGTCTGCCACTGCTGAACATAGGCCTCTCCCATTAGATTGCTACAAAAGTTTGTAGCTCTCATTTTGGGGGGTATTTCACCATTGTTGCCACGCTTGGCAGGCGGGTTGGCAACTGCAGTTTATTTATTCAGATGTTCCAGGAAGATGCTGCTGCCCATCTTCTGGTTTTAATTTTCCCTCTGTCGATTTTTACGACACCCACGGAATGAGACGGAGTGGTAGATTCTCTAAAGCCGCTACCACTTGGTACGTATGTATTTATGTTATTTTCAAATATTTATCGTTTTTTTTTTTGTATAAAGTAACGAAACGAGCAAAATTTTCAACTGATGGTAAGTGCAACGTCCGCCCACAATAAATGCTGTGTCACCCAGAATATTTGTGTGACACCACACTGCGCACGTCACACTGAGACATCAGTTCTTAAGTCTCAAATGCCCAGTGATTACGCTAGCTCACAGTGCCCTTCAAACCGAAACACAGCAATGCTTGTACACTACTGCTTCACGGCAGAATTACTGGCCCTGGGGTGGTACCTACCTACACGGATTCCTGTTTACATTACTGCTTCGCATTCAATAGTGAAATCTTCAGCTATAGAAGACGAGGAGAGTATGTACTCTGCTCTTCCTTATATAATATTTTTTACATACTAATTTCAATAACAAATGAACAACAAGAAATAATACAATAAAACGTGATACCTGCGTAGTTTCCTTCGTCTGTTTCTTCTTCGTACTGAGGAAGTCCTCATTACGAAACGGTGGTGGATTGTAAAAATATGACTGTTGACAAACGAAATCTGAACTTCTTACGTCAGAGAATAAATAAATACATACCGCATATGCAGCCGTATTACTCGTATAATGCTGGTAAAAATGATTTCATTAAGAATTAATACTGAACACTCCATATCAAGTGTCCACTGACAATCAAACAACTCAGTCATACTGTCAGCTTTTGAGGGTCAATTAAAAACACATTCAAATAAAATATGACCGGACGATAAAACAATGCGTTTGTTATATCAACCGTGTTAAAACTGCATTCGTTTGATTAAATTTTAAAGGAATGTGGAACTTATTGCAACTGTTATAAGGATGAGTAATAAAAGAAACGTTTTCTAAGCGTAATGTTGTAGACAATCTGTGGCGCTATCAAAATGTTTAATCAGCTGGAAGGGATATTATTATTTTAATTTCAACGACTCTGGCGCATCCGGAGACATAAGACAGTTTAATTTTTGATGTTAATGTTGCGTATAACTTCAACGTATCGCATTTCAGAGAAAATCGAAAGAGTATATAGTCTTTAAACAGAATCTATTTACACGTACTGTCAAAATACTTGGTTTGTTTAGTGAGGTTTTGCTGTCGTTTGTGTTTTAATATATTTGATGACCATGTGACCTAGTGCACAGATTACTTCACTTAACGTGGGCTGAGGGTTGAAATCCCAGCCGGAGCCAACTCATTTCCCAAAAACATAAATTGTTTGTTTTCGGTTTTCTTAATTTTTTAAGAAAGTTACACTCACTCATGATGCGGTAGAAATACTAATATAGTGTACACATGGTTTTCATTTTCATTCATCATCTTCTTAAAACTCAATTTCAGTATGCTATCATATTTCTATATTATTTCCGTACGTGTTTCTGCTCATTTATTTGATAATACAGTTTTTGTAATAATAGCTCAGGGGCTAGGCGCTCGCTTTAAATTTCATAGTACGCGAGTGACCTGGGTTCGATTCCCGGTGCCGGCATCACTAAAATTGTTAATTGCAATTTTAAGTGCTGATTTACCACGTGCTCGGCGGTGAAGGAAAACATTGTGAGGAAACCTGCATGACTGAGGAATAAAAAATATTTCGACGACATGTGAAGTCCGCCAACCCGCATTGGAGCAGCGTGGCGGATTCTTCCTAGCTCCAGAACCCTCTCATAAATGAGAGGAGGCCTGTGCTCAGTAGTGGGACATTTATAGGCTGAAACTTTACTTTACTTTTATATAATAATACCAAATCCGAATGATTAAGGATATCTATATTAGTATAAATTTAATATTAATTAACGAGATCATATATGCACATATGATGGTCCGCATTTCAATTTTCTTTCACAACTATACAATAAAATATGTCAAAGTTTTTTATTGTCATGATAATAAAATGTTCTATAATCAGATCAAATATCGTATATAAATTATCTAAATGCATAACAATGCAGAGCAAATTCACCATTAAACCAAAATAATGTTTAAAAAGTCGTCGTAAAAAGCTGATGCAGTGAGCTTAGAGACAAAGGAACTGAATTTGCCCAAGCAAAAGACATCCAACATACATCTAATTTAGATAGAATTTAGATAAACGGTACAAATCACTAAGTGGAAAAACAACTCAACACAGCCCCTTTCAAATGCAAATAGCTGTATTAAATTTGCAATTTAGACCCTGATAGCGCCGCAAGACGTGGTCCAAGTCGGAGTTTTTAAAAAATATGTCGCATAGTTCATAGTTCAGAAAGGAGAAAAGAAAAATAGCTTATAATAATAACATAGATTAAAAAAGAAAAACCATAACAAGCTTAATTAACGATAATAAATAAATTAGACTGGCCAAAACCCGCGTCCGGGGATGTAGGTGTTAAGAAAACATCATGGAAACTCTTTAATGTTTCGGAATAAAAAGTATTCAACGGTTGAGCCTGAAAAGGTGGCAAACAGACAGAAGGAAAGAGAATTACTTTCGCATTTAATATATTATGAAACATGGATATTATGCACCAACGAAAAGGTCTCTTTTTATTCTACAGCAAAATCGTCGCAACGCAGTTAATCTGTCGATGCCGCTATTATGGAACTAACGAGCAGCTTTCCGGTTATTTGTCTCGAAATTTTTTACGCAGTGTGATAGCTTATAAAAATCGATATCCTATCTTAGCCTGTGGGTGTTATAAAACTTGTAAAACGACTCAGTTATTGCTGTAGCTAAGCGATAGGCTTCTGCGTAGTCACTGGTTTCATTACCTAACTCAACATATATTTTTGACCTATAGACATAAGTTCTGTATTTGGAGTTTTGTGCATGTTGATTTATGTGTATAAACTACCCATGATACAGAGGAAATCCTAGTGTGGTGCTATGTTCTTTTTAAGAACAGACGCAAAATTCGCCTGTAACAAATGCAATAAAAATCTTGCCCAATAAAAAATTGCCAGACTAAAATATTCAGACTAGTATCGAGAGTGGAGTCTAAGTTGCAATGTCTGGTACTGCCAGTAGCCAATCCTTCTGACAAGTGTAGTGGTTATGGCTAGTATAGAAAAATTACGTCTAACAGTGAGAAGTGTAAGAATTAGTCTCAAAATTTTCGACAAATTTAGTCTTTATTATCATCCTGCTCTATGTTGCTTTACAAACTGACAGTCTATATTTCTTTTTACAGAACATAGCGACGAGTCGTGCTAATCGCTCACCTGATGGTAAGTGGATCGTCTGCCCGTAACAAATGCCGTGTCACCCAGAAGTTATACACATTAATATTAGCACACTTCTTATGGATGACAGAATAACTGACGCTGCGGTGGGCACCGAAACGTATCCTGCAAAAGAATCCTACAAAAAATGGATTCTGCAAAAGAACCAGTGAATACATTTGAAGCCATACTAATAATGCAAATTATATAATAAACAGCTTAAGCCCCCGACTACGTTTGCGTGGATTCAGGGTTGTTAATAATATAATATTAGGTTTATAATTTCCAGAACAAAAAGTATCCTATGTGTCGTTTCCAGGATGCAAGCTATCTTATACCGAACTTCGTCATCATCAATCGATCCGTTCAACGGTTGAGCCGTGAAAAACTAATAAACAGTTAGAGAGACAGAGAGAATCACTTTCTCATTTATAATATTAGTGTGGGTATTAGAAAATAAATAGTTACTTCCATACTAACCATAGTATGGATAATCTAAACAAATTAAAATAAAACTGTAGTGTCTGTTTGTAATAACAAAATAACAGCTTTTATTGTTCTTAAAATTTTTGTCTGCCTGTCTGTTTGTTCCGACTAATCTCCGAAACGGCTGGACCGATTTTGACGGGACTTTCACTGACAGATAGCTGGTATTATAGCGGGTAACTAAGGCTACTTTTATTTTAGAAAAATAATTAGGATTCCGCGCAGTAACATTAAAACCCCAAAATCCGATTTAAATAATGGAAGTATATATGTATATCATTGATCGGTGTCGGCTTTTTTACGCGGGTGAAACCGCGAGGCACAGCTAGTCAAAAATAACGTCCATAGAACGGAATACTCGTTTTAAAACATCGTGTAACTAATACAAGATTATGGCATTATAAGTGCAATACAAATTGTTACTGCGTTTAATCCACGTTACTTAATGTTAAGGTACTATTTCAATCAATTACTTTACAGGTCTTAAAATATCCGCTGTCTTCTTGTAGTCTATACCAAACAGCCTCTGTTGGCAAAGCGTCGAGCTTCAGGAATCTTCAGACAATGAAGACGTCCCTATTGTAATACTCAAATAGGTTTTATGCCACGGGATGCGTTCAATTTTATGTACTTGCATGAACCTCAACGAAACTTCAAGCCATTACTGTCAGTATAAAAGCTTCTTAGAAAGTATAAATAATAGATATTTATTTTAATATAAAGCTGCAACTTAGTTAAACGTGAAGATGCAATAACATTTGCCTTTAAAACGATTTTACGAGAGAATTGCCCAAACGTTATTGCAGTGATGGTAGGGTGTTTGTAAAATTGAAATTGAAAGCAAAGTAAAAACAAACTAAAGTTATTTGTATACGAAAACATCGAAGTGAACCTGGAATCAACAATAATGATTTCTTCTATTAATGATTTCTTATATTTACGCGAACACTACACATTTAAATGAAACTAAGTTTACGGATTTTATCGCGTTTAATTTTTTATTATTTATTACCCGACATTTCGAGTGCTTTACAGCACCCATGGTACTTCTACTTGTAGATTATGTAAAGTTTCCAAAATCGCAGTTGTTTAGCTTCTAAATAACGGTCTACGCATTTCTCGAGGGAAGGCCTGCATTTTAATGTTCTACTTTAATTTATTAATTAAAAATTCAAATGCTTTTTAATTTAAATTTATAAAAGAACGTATTGGAGCAGAGATGTAAACTGTTCCTGGTTCCAATAAATTCTCTCAGAAATTAGAGGAGACCTGTATTTAACAGTGGAATATTTAAAGGCTAATCATTTACAGGAATTCATGTTAGAAATTCTACAATTCATATATTATGACACTGGTAACAAAATTTTAACTGGTGATAGTGGGTGAACGAGAAGTACACTGGTGGTAGGATTCCTCTGCAGGAATCCCTCTAAGTAGGTACCACCGCAGGGCCAGTTATTCTGCTGTGAAACAGTAGCGTGCAAACATTACTGTTTCTCGGTCTGAAGAGTACTGAGGGCTTGTGTAATGACTGCAGTATGGTGCAGTGCAGTCTAATGCCACAAAGAATTGATCTGGGTGACACAGCATTTCTTATGAGCAGACGTTGCCCTTACCATCAGCTGAGCGTTTCGTTCCGTTTACTTCCTCCTATAAAAAAAAAACATTTTGAAACACAAAGATAGTTTATATTCAATACTCTTTTAAATGTATAGTTAGACAAATGAATGGTCAGCTGTATTTCCACACAAAGAAAGAGAGTCGCAAAGTATAAGAGCTGAATATAAGTGGAGTAATGCGTCTCAATAAAGCTATACGTAAAGAGAGTTCCTAAATCAAGTTAGTCATTGGGGGCCGAAGAAAAATGTAACAATAAGGATAATCTACCTAAGATAATTTCCACTCAAGTGGACCGATGTCTTCGCTTAAAGGCCGGTGAGTAACGCCGCGGGGCGCGCGAACCGATGGGGACTTAGTGGGGATCTCTTAATTTATAGCTTCGCGATGAGAATGGTGCAAATGAAAAGAGGGCGAGGTTCGCTAATCAACATATTTTCGAATTTTCATTATTATTCTTAATTTTACTTCAAAAAAAAACGATGCCTCACAATAAAATTTCTACAGCGTCGTGAGTGCGTTTTACAGACATTAATTCCACATGCACAAACACCCCGACCCGGAACAACTACATAATATTTGTGCCGTGCGAGAATCGAACCCGCGACCCGCGATGCAGAAGTCAAAGGCTTAACCACTGCACCAACCAAGCCGTACTGTTTTCATTTCTCGTATATTTTTTTAAACTCTAGAAAATTATATTTTCTAACAAATTATATTGTATTCACGCGTGTACGATAAACTTATTTATCTATTTACGTAGTACATCAACTTAAATGTCAGGTTTAAGGGACATATTAAAGTTAAAAAACACATTTTATATAAATAAACCAAGAACAAACCTGGTGAGGGAGAAGTCGATGGATGCAGGTGGCTCAAGACCGATGGAGAGATGGTAATGTATAACAGTGGACTTGTGAGGGGCTGAAATGATGATGTTGATCTTAATGAAACCTGTATTTAATATTAAGAGATAAAAAATACATATCACATACATTATTTTATATTTACGCTGTATATATTATTAACCACTATGTATGTATTAACCACTAACTATGCCTCTCGTCTTAATCGCTTCAGCGCATGAGTTGAACTCAAGCGAAATGTTATCTACGAACTCATAGCGGGTGAAATAATCTGATTTGTCCATTTGCCGGTCGTAGGACGGTAACAAACGGCCGGCGTTTCGATTAACAGGATTGCTTTTTGTACTCTCACTGCGATTATTGCTCGTGTTAATAGGCTGAGAAAAAATTCTCCCGCTAAGAAAGTTAAATCAGCGGGACTGCGTCATAACTTGCAATTTTTTTTCATTAACGATATTGCAGTTTAGTAATAAAAGCTTTGTGGGTTTGCATAAGCCATAATTTGTATCATTCTGTGAATAAATTGTTCGTAATAAGTCGTTTACTTGCTGACAAGTGCAACGCCTGCCTGCATCACCCAGATCAGTCCGTCTAGGTAGGTACCACCCCAGAGTCAGTTATTCTACCGTGAAGCAGTAGTGTGCAAACATTACTGTGTTTCGGTTTAAAGGGCACTGTGAGCTAGCGTAATCACTGGGCATATGAGACTTAAGAACTGATATGTCTCAGGGTATGGGCACAGTGAGGTGACACATAGATGTTCTGGGTGACACAGCATTTATTATGGGCAGACGTTGCACTTACCATCAAGTGAACGTTTTGCTCGTTTCATCACATTATGCAATAAAAAAAAACTTTTTTAATAACCGTGTAGCACCTTTCAAACCTGAGCACCGTGGTGTTTGCACGCTACTGCTTGACGGCAGAATAACTGCCTAGGTGGATGTCTTCTGCATAGGTTTTCTACCATCAGTGGAACTCCACATTAAGGCTTCTCCCGTATAGCAAATGTGTTTACATAACCTGCACAAACAATAGCATCCAGATCCGGAACAGTTATCTGTAGGTTATTTTTATTATTGGATGAGCTGACGAAACGAGCAAGACATTCGCCTGATACGTATAACAAATGCTGTGTCACCCAGAAAATTTGTGTGTGACACCACCATGCGCTCGTCACCCTGAGACATCAGTTCTTAAGTATCATATGCCCAGTGATTAAGCTAGCTCCCAGTGTCCTTCAAACCGAAACGCAGTAATTTTTGCACACTACTGCTTCACGGCAGAATAACTGGCTCTGGGATCGTACCTACCAAGACGGATTCGTGCATAGGAATCCTACCACAAGGTTATAATAATATTTCATTCATGAGAGAATCAAATCCGCGCTCCGTAGCTACTAAGTCAGTCGCCTAGATAATAGGGCAATCGGGACGTTGTTTGATTACTTGCATTGGTAGTGGATATAAACGAATAATGATGTAAATTCAATGTGCACTATTTGGTGGCAATGTGAAAGACTAAATCTTCTCGACCTAGAGAAACGTATTTAAAACAGTTTAGGGGTTAGCGATGAAACTCTTGCTTCTTTGTTCTTTCGAAGAAAGAACTATCGAGAATGCGGTGTATTTGTTGACAGGAATTCACCTCCACATGAATACATGGAACAGGGACGGACGACACTGTACTTCTTTTGACTATAGACTTCGAGTTCATATGCAAAACATCGGCGTTTTCCTTTGCCTATCTCTGTGCATCCACTGCACGATATACGAAGTCTAGCCAAACCTTGGACAATTTTGGCTAAAGACTAGTTGGCAAATTCGGGTAACGTGTGTCTAGCCAATTCAACCAATCACTTTATTAAGTATGTCGGAAATAACCTCGAACATTCACAATATCTGCCAATGCTCAGTGTCTTAGTAAAGTTACAACTCGATACACTGCAGGTATCAGGTCTCCTTCATTTTGTCTGGGGTTTGGGGTCCGATGGAGTCAATCACTGTTTTACATATCAGTGAATTCATATTTTTTTTATTTCCAAAACATGCTAGGTTTCTCACAGTTTAAAGAAAAGTAATATTTTCATTATTAAACTTAAAGTTGTTTGGGGGCTGCAGACCATCGTAGGAGATGATGAGAAAAATCCAAAAGAGTTTTACACCAAAATCTCTTCAAAAAGCATCCTCGATCGATCAAAACGTAAAAATAAAGACAAACATTACAAAATAACCGATCAAATAAACACACATTTAATATAACGCACACGACATAAAGTAGCCTTCTAAATGAAATCAACTACCGTTTCGCGACGTTTCGATGGTCCTTGCGTTGACACGGCTGACGTGATGCTAATGGAAATGAGCGCATTGTGCGCTCTTTTTTTGAAGACGGTTTTGAGTACACATTATATCTAGATGCAAGGTCAGCGTTTTATTGTATATCAATAGTAGCAGGATTCAAAACCACGACTCATAGCTTAGTTTAAATGCAGGGCCACTACCAACTAGCTATCAAGCCTACTTTTGATGGCCCCTCGTGTCAGCGAGTACCAGTTTGCCATGTATGTCCTGGGGGCCTGCTACGAAAATGGAAGTTTCGGATCGATTCGAAGCAACGACGGACGTCAAACATAAATCCTGAAGGAAAGTAAGTTAATTTGCTAAGATCCGCATGCAAAATATAAAATGGTGTATATTACCTAGTTTTTATGAAGGGTGCTTTTCCCCGCCCTCCCTCAGTAGCGTGCACAAGCAAACTAACACCGCCACCAGATACCCTCCACCAACCACTACAATACTACCACTAGGTCATATACACTGAAGTCGGGAATACGACACGTGTTTCGCCCCAAAACGAGGCATTATCAAGCGTAATAGACTCTCACGTTATAGACTCGCGTCATAGACTCTACGACAGAGAGCCGCCGAGTTCAAAAAACTAAGTAATATAAATCATTTTGCATGCGCATCTTAGCAAATTAACTTACTTTCTTCATTATAATGGATTAACGCAAAGTAAACATAAATCCTACTACCAAATTAATTCGCATGCAACTTCTAGGGCAGGCATTCTTACGGATCGTAAAGGGTGGTGGGAAACGTGCGATCCGTCAGCTGAAATTTCGTATTTCGATTTTCGTAGCAGATCCCCAGGTTTCAAGTTCTTGGTGACGCACATTTTTGTAAAAGTTTCAGCCTATAAATGTCCCACTACTGAGCACAGGCCTCCTCTCATTTCTGAGAGGGTTATGGAGCTAGGAAGAATCCGCCACGCTGCTCCAATGCGGGTTGGCGGACTTCACATGTCTTCGAATGTTTTGTACTGCAAAGTAATTACAATTAAAAAACTTTGACACATTTAATAAGAGCCTCTTTACACGAAAGCTTGGTAAGATGTCGCGACCAATGTTATGCGTTTACGGAGCCAGCATCGTACTGTTAATAGCAAAATGTTAATTTCCATACAATAAAATCTATTCAACTTTCTTCTGTTATATACTTTCGTATCGAGAACGTTTACATACATACATACACAGTCACGCCAGTTTCCATATAAGGGGAAAGCAGAGGCCACACTTAGCGCACGTTTCGCCCCCGTGGGAAACGTGATGTGATGTACGGCGAAGCACGTCGCCGACATTTTGGTGCAAGTCAAAAAAAATCCTTCTCCCAATTGCGTTCCGACGAGCAGTATAGTGACATCATTGCATATTTCGGTGTTAATTATTTATATATTTATTTACACTTTATTGTTTCCCCTTAAAGGATACAATGGGCGGACTTAATGCCAGTTGGCATTCTCTGCCAGTCAACCCAAGGCGTAGCGAAACAATGTGGCAGGTGTAAAACCTAAAAGAAAAAAATAAAAAAAAAAAACTTAAAAAAAAAAAAAAATCTGCACGAATAAAGGCTGTCCGTACAATACCTTAGTCGCCTCTTTCGAAACCTCGGTAGGAAAGAGGTAGGTGCTATTCTACTCTGCCGGACACCTAGCGGCGGATCCTATTACTTTTAATAATAGAAATTCAGTTTCAGTTTTGAGCTTGAGTTCGCTCTGCTGAGCACTGGCCTCCTATACTTTTTTGAAAGAGTTTTGGATGCGGGTTGGCGGACTTCTCAATTCCTCGAAATCATTTTATTCTTTAAACATGCATGTTTCCTCAAGATGTGTTCCATCATCACTGAGCACGTCGTGCACGTCATCACAGTTTACATGCACTTAAAATTACAGAACTATTTTTTAGTTTATCGGGGATCATACTCAGGTCACTTGCGTACTATGAATACATCGGTCGAGGGTTTTAATCCTATCTGAAGCCTAGAGACTAGATTTGTATAAATTATTGATATTCATGAATAGATATCGGATTGGATGTATTATCACTGTATTTATACAACTTCCTACGCCACAACGTGCATTGTAACATCCTTCCCACATAGCAACTTCAGCTTAAGTAATATCATTGTTATTATTTACACAAATCTTTGTCGTTTTTAATGTACAGTAGCTATTTTTAACTTACCTAGCGTAAAAAAATACAAAACATAATGCAAGTTATCCATTCATTTTATCTCCGTCGCTTTTTTTAACCATCGTGGAACAGAACGGTTGCCTATCTACGCTACCAGATTTATACTCGACAGTTAAACGGTCTTTATTCGCTTGCAACAGCAACAATATATGGTGTAATAATTAAACGAAATACGCTATTAACTCCCGATGCAGTATTTATGGCGTCGACCCCGAGGCGTAATATTGCCCCCATGACTTTTGCGAATGATCTTTAACATCAAACTTTCATCGGCCACCTTAAAATTGGATGCGATTAATCGTCAACGCAAAAACTTTCGCTAAACCGGGCAATCATGAATCATTGTTGGTAATTTATGTTCGGCTACGAACACCGCCCGTCGGATGCGCGGCTCCTGTTTTTGCCGGGGGCCAACCGATAATCTGGGGGGTTGTTACAAATGCGTCCGGATTTGCGACACGCCAGGGGAATGACGCGATAAGTGGGATAATTCTATACATACATACTATATGCGGGAATAGGTGTAAGATAAAGGAATACGGTAGTAGTAGAGAAATTTGCACGCTTTAATTTTTTTTTATTGGATTGCGTGACGAAACGAGCAAAACGTTCACATGATGTAAAGTGCAACGTCTACCCATAACAAATGCTATGTCACCCAGACCATTTCTGTGTGAGACTACATTACTGCTTCACTTTTTAGAACTTTTTTTTAGAAAATGCTAAATCACGCATGGCTCGGAATTATTTTAAAATACTACCAGTTATTTCATAACAGTCCTAATTTTTTTTAATCATACATAAACAACGTCTCTTTCGCCGTCTGTTCGCTGGGTAATAAACATCAGTATCGTAAAATTCGACTAAGAGCTAATGCCAGAAATATCTACTGGAGACGGCGAATTAAAAAAAATGTGATATAAAACTAACGTCGGCTAGGTTAGCGCAGCAGCTGAGTCCTTTGTTTCTGGGCGGTGTCGCGGGTCCGATTCCCACAAGGGACAAATATTTGTAAGGTCTATAGATATTTTTTCCTGGTCTGGGTGTCAGTGTAAGTGAAATGTAGGTCTGTAAAACCCAGCCCCGACACTGAATAAATCCTCGCGAGAGGAAACTTTTTTTAAAAAAAAGGAAGAAAAACTCACTCCGACTGGTGTTTGGAAGCAGCGTCTAAGATGAGAGACCAATTGCAGCAAATCCCAACTTACTTGAGCTTAGTTTTTAGTCCCGTAACTGTTCACTGACTGATGATGATAATGTATTTCGTTACACATATTTTAATTAATTTTTTACAGTAGAAAGTGACCAGACAAGCAAAACGTTCACCTGATGGTAAGTGCAACGTCTGCCCATAAATGCTATGTCACCCAGATCATTTCTGTGTGACAATACACCGCGCCCGTCACCCAGAGACATCGGTTCTTAAGTCTCATAGGCCCAGTGATTACACTAGCTCACAGTGCCCTTTAAACCTTCAGGCCCTGCAGATGTGTAGACACATCTGCAGGGCCTGAAGGAAGGCTAGACGGATTCCGACATGGGAATCATATCACCAGTAAATGCTAACAGACTAAGATCAGATCGAAATTCAATGAGAGCTACTTCAATGAAACATGTAGATAAGACATAATTTACGGGAAGGGCAAAGAACACTTGTCACTCGCCCAAATGTCGACACACTTTATGCATTTAATTAGACTAATTTACATGATACATACATACGTCACGCCACTCACGTAGCGCCCACTTTTCACCCTGGAGACGTGACGAACCACGTCGCCGCCATTTTGGTACGAGTCAAAAAATTCTTACTCCCCACAGCGTTCAGTGGCTCATGAGCAGTTTACTGACCGCTTTGCATAAAATGGTATATTCTGCACGAATACATGCTGTCCGTATAATACCTAAGTCGCCTCTTACGATACCTCGGTAGGGAAGAGGTAGGAGCTATTCTACTCTGCCGGACATCTATCGGCTAATAACATAATACACACAGAAATTATGTTATATTTAAAATATGATTTGAAGTAATAGGAATAAAATATAACAGTGAAATGTTTGAGGACCACAATACGATTCAGTAAACAAAATATAATTTTTGTCTTCAAAAATTATTAATCTGTGACTCGATTCAGTTCTAAACAACTCTTGCAACAGCGACGGGATCCATTTGCGGCGACGAATCAATCACGCGTCAACGTAGAGCGCGGGATAATGATCACGTCAACACGCTCTCTCTGATCTTTACGACCGATCTTAATGTAATACCTTGCGTAAGTGCAGTTGGGATCAAAATCCAATGGAACACTGAATGTTTTTTTTTTCAGCGATGGAGTAATGGCGAGTATCGAATTAGTCACGACACATAAATAAACGCATTGTATTTAATGTTCACATTCATAATAAATATGCCATGCCAGTGCTTTATTTAATTATTAATAAAACCTTTGATAAATAGAAGAAATAAATCGCATTCCTATTTCAAATTATGTTAACATATCTTTGATCGTTTTACGGAGTTAGAGTGGTTTTGGATTTATCGACCTCATTTTTTAATTAAGATGTAAACACGATGGTTCGCGGAACAGAGTGACGGTGGCTTAGGCGGACGTATCACAAATTTGTACAGCGCTGGAGAAACAAAAAAAATGTATTTAAATTCTAATTTATAGGAAGTCTAACAAGAACATGCCGTGTGGTAGCGGCATAAGAGAATCTACCACCCCATCTCGTCCCGTGAGTGTCGTAAAAGTCAACAGATGGAAATTTAAAACGGGAACCTGAAATAGGGCAATGGAACCAAAGGAGCCACAGCAGGCCGACTTTATAAAGAGGTCCCCTTTACGATAAACTCCTTTTTCCGAAAGTGGCCCCACAGAAAGTGGACCTAGATGAGCCCGGACGGTTCAACAAAAAAAGAGATCAAGTTCATCCTGACAGCTGTTCAATGATGTCTCTGTGATCGCTAGGGTGAAAACTAGCAGTGATCACCGAATGGTACGAGTATAAGGCAACTTGAACTTGAACGTAAAGCTGGAGAGGTGTCGTCTAGTGAAGTCTACGCTCTGTCCATCGCGTGCCCTTATCCAAACCTCGTCCAACCAATTGCATAATTGCTTTCTGTGCCTTGATGATTGTGTTACAGTGGACGATATGAACGAGAGGCTCGTGGAAACTGCCCAGGCGGTGGCGGCAAAGTTTTACAAGACCCGCCTTAAAAAGAAAATCCAGAAGTTCTCCGATCACTCTCAGTCTCATGGAGGCCAGGCGTGAAATGAAGTTACAGTTCTCAACTGCCGCCTCATCATATCGGCAACTGAAGTGACAGACCTACTCAACTTCAATACAGCTCGTATTGATAAAACGATAGAACGAAACCAAGGTTCCAAGGTTTTAGCCAGGGATATGTCTTCCGGGAAGAGGAAAAGACTTAATTGAGGACCGAGTGCACCATTTCCGCTGGACCAGAGATTTTGAGTGGGATCGAGAGATTGTTTGGAAAGCTGTACACATCGTCGTTGGAGCCACACACTGGTGGGAGTTACGAGCCAAGACTTGTCGGACACTATTCCGATGAGTCCGACAATATTCCAGACGTCAGTCTGAGCGAGATTAGTATGGCTCTCAGACAGCTCAAGAATGGCAAAGCGCCGGGTAAGAACGGAATTACAACGGAGCTTCTGAAAGCGGGTGGAAAACTGATACTTTTAGTCCTTCAAAAGCTATTTAATTCCATCATATACGGCGGCGCTACGTCGGAAGCCTGGAGCAGATGCTTGTCCTGTTCTTCAAGAAGGGCGATAATGCCCTCTTGAAGAACTATAGACCGATATCGCTTCTACACCGTTTCTATGTGCTGTGTGACAAGAGTCATTATGAATCGTCTCGCAAGATGACTCGACGACTCCCGAATAAGCCGGATTCCAAATAGGTTTTAGTACCACAGACCACATACATACACTTCGACAGATTGTTCAAACGACCGAAGAGTACAATCATGTCTGGCGTATGTGGACAGTGAAAAAGCTTTTGATTCCGTCGAAACTTGGACAGTGCTACAGTCACGTCATAAGTGCCGAAATGACTATCGGTATATCGAGGTGCTGCAGTGTTTGTTCAATAAAGCTCCGATGGCTATCCGAGTACAGAACCAGAGTACGAAACCGATCCAATTGCAGAAAGGTGTAAGACAGGGCGATATAATATCTCCGAAACTCTTTATGGCTGCATTGGAAGATGTCTACAAGCTACTGGACTGGAAAGGATACGGCATTAACATCAATAGCGAATACTATTGGTGGTAGGATTCCTATGCAGGAATCCGTCTAGGTAGGTACCACCCCAGGGCCAGTTATTCTGCCGTGAAGCAGTAGTGTGCAAAGTGCAAACATTGCTGTGTTTCGGTTTGAAGGGCACTGAGAGCTAGCGTAATCACTGGGCATATGAGACTTAAGAACTGATGTCTCAAGGTGACGGGCACAGTCTGGTGTCACCCAGTAATTTTCTGGGTGACACAGCATTTGTTATGGGCAGACGGTACAATTACCATCAGGTGAACGTTTTGCTCGTTCCGTCACTTTCATGAAAAAAAATACATCATTCACCTTCGATTCGCCGACGATTTTAGTCATAACGGCAGAATCGCTGGCACTATGCTCAATGACCTCTATAGTGTCTCCCAACGGGTAAGTCTTAAGATGAACATGGACAAGACGTAGATCATGTCTAACGTCCAAGTCACACCTATACCAGTTGTTGTTGGGAAAACTACCCTCGAAGTTGTTGACGAATATGTATACCTACAACAGACTGTCCGACCAAGAGGTCAATCGACGGATCCAACTGGACTGGGCAGCGTTTGGGAGACTACGTCACAGCTTCTCGTCGAATATACCTCAATGTCTCAAAAGCAAAGTTTACATTCAGTGCGTGTTGCCAGTGATGCATATGGAACAGATACGTGGTCCTTGACTGCGGATCTCGTGAGGAAGCTCAGAGTCACTCAGCAAGCTATGAAAAGGGCTATTCTCGGAGTTTCTCTGCGTGATAAAATCCATAACAATGATATCCGCAGTAGAACTAAAGTAGTACGAAGTAGCCCTAAGGATTAGCAAGCTGAAGTGGCAATGGGCCGGACTTATTGCCCGTAGAACCGATAACCGTTGTGGAAGAAAGAATCTAGAGTGGCAACCTCGTACCGGCAAACGCAGTGTAGGACACATTCCCACTAGATGAAGCGACGACCTGTACGATTTTGCGGAAAGTCGATGGATGCAAGTGGCTCAGGACCGTGCTTTGTGGCAATCTATGTGGAAGGCCTAAATTCAACGGTGGAATAAGATAGGCTGAAATGATGATGATGATGAAAAAGAACATTAGTAGTATAGGGGGATTCTCCCCGGATTTTTTATGGAAGAACGTGACGAGACGAGCAATTCGTTCACCTGATCGTAAATGCAACATCTAACCATAACAAATATTTGCCAACCAGAAACTAATTGCGGGCGCCATCCCGAGTCATCGGTTATTAAATGTCATATGCCCAGTAATTATACTAGCTGTCAGTGCTCGAAACAAAGGAATGTTTGCACATTACTGCTTGACGACAAAATAACTTGCACTGCAGGTGATACCTACCTTGACGGATTTCCGCACTCCGTATACGTGAGAATCTTCCAAATATTTATTCCGTGCTTAATCGACACCGCGGCACAATTCCTAAGCCACTGTGTCAACCGAGCCGTTAATTTTAACTTTAATTTAAAGTTTAAAGTGTTAAGAATTTCATTAATTTCCACAAACCGATTATTATATCAGACCCACTTAAATTTTAATAACATCTTCTGTCGACTTGAATAACGCAGTGGCCAAGCGATTGGCTTCTCCGCTGCGGGCCGAGAGTTAGAATCACGTAAATAAGAAATACTCGTATTCGCATGGCCTACAGATTTTGAGTGTCGTTTTGTGTCTGTTAAACTTTACCACGATACGAGAGATATATTAGTGTGGGACATCGTTTTGTTAAACATGAAAATAAGCCTTCAATTTCTTAAGAATAAACCAGGAGTAATTGCTTCTTTTGTACCCACGTCCAAGACATTCGAGCAAATCGAAAAAATCAGCAAGTTAGGAACGAAATAGATAAACGAGTTTCCACTTCTTTCTATTGCAGTAATATAATAAAGAACGATAGGGTCAATTGAATTTAACCTACCGAGAAAAAGGAAGAGAAATAAATAATGGCCTCATTGATAAGCCGGAAATATTTTTCATCCAATTCGCTTTAAATTTTCAATATCAAAGTCAAAATTTCTTTATTCAATTTAGCCGTATTGAAATATCTTATAAACGTCAAAATCTACAACGGTTCGTTTTATAATACCCTTGAAAAATTATGATGATGATGTCCTCCTGGCTGATTTCCGACCACGGCGACAACTTCCGAATATTGTCGGGAGATAGATGCGCAACGGCGCAAGAGATATTATAGTGCCATACAAAGCGTAGGCGTATAAGTCAGTTTCTGCTAACCACTAGGCTACGCGGTCATCCAAAAAATATATACAACTATCTGATGCCCGCAACTTCGTCCGCTTGGATAAAGGTTTCTTAATATCCAGTGCTTTGATTTTCCGAGATGAAAAGTATCCATGTCCGTTTTCAGGATGCAAGCTATCTCTGTGTCAAATTTCGGCAAGATCGGTTCAGCCGATAAGCCGTGAAAAGGTAACAAACATACAGAGGGTCAGAGAGAGTTACTTTCGCATTTATTATATTAGTATGGATACATGATATGTGTTTTAGTAGGTTTACAAGTGCAGAGTTACTACCACTATTTGCTGATTTTTCGGGTGTGGTTGTGTCAGGCATGTCTGGTTGTGTCAAATCTATGTCTGTAAAATGCACTCGATGTAGAAGATATTATGTGGTGACAACTGTCTGCTGGGATGAGAAACAGTTGCTTCCACAGCCTACACATATACAAATTGGAGAAATAGTATATACAAGTTGTATTGTAAAAAATAAATAAATCAATAATGTACAAAAAAATTGACTCCGTTTCACTTTCGGGACCTGCTTATCAGATCTCTACAGACTAGTCTTTGTAAATTTATTAATAATCAATTATTGACTAAGATTTCTTTTGCCTGTTTCTTCTCCGTCAGAGGAACCTCATTACGAATCGTCAGTACATAGTAAAAAAATTATGTTCGACAAATGAAATTTATATTTCTTACGTCGAAATATAAAGAATTTTAATTTCACTACGCTGACCACCGTCACGTGATTATGAAACCGTGGAGTTGATACACACACTGCTTGACGGCAGAATTAAAATATCGTTAATTATTTAAAATTGAATCATCATCACCTTGATGGTTGGCATTTCATCACAGTCCGTTTTTCATGAAGTTTTCTGCCACGCACGACTACTTAATGGAATCAGCTGTTGCCAGTGGTCTTCCCTGACGTACGACTTCGCGTCCTTCAAGAAAAGAGCCTGCTTCTTTCTCAAAAGCCCGTAACTCCTCTGGTGGAGATTTTCCTGGCACTGTATATAAATCCTACCTGCATGTCGAAATATCTTAAACTTTATCGTTTCCTCACAATATTTTCCAATACAAGCGAGCAAGTGGAAAAGAAATACTTACGTGCTTATATACGAACTCACCGCCCTCGCGTACTGTGAAAATTAATATCAGCGTCCAGCCTGCCCTCGTCAAGACTTTAGAGTTGATAGGTGACATATTTTTTTTTTTATTAAAAATAATATTTGTGCGCATAAAATTTTATTTTAAAAATCAGCCATTCATGGGAGGTTTATCCATATATGAAACATTTTGTTCTGACGGCCGCTGATATTTACCCGGCAGCTTTACTTTCATTCTGCACCACTGAATAGAGGCTGCAAGCGTAAGGCGCGGGCCCACAGGCGAGTCTCAATACAACACGCACTAGAGTCTAGGTACCCTTTTGTCAACCTCCTCGAGTGTAAATAGCCCCGCGTTCTAATTTTAAAATATACTAACGCTCTTGGATGAAAACGAAGTTATTTTAACGTAGACTTAGAAGTTATTTTTATATAACTCGCAAGTTACACAGTTTGTTACGATAGAATCGAGGTAGATGAGATCGGATTTTTATTTTAAGTAATGAAATAAACGTAGTTGTAATATCAAAAAACGAAGTACTGGGCGCGTCGGATAAGTCTTAAGGTTACATTTTTTACATGAAAACAAAGCAGAATTTCTTTTCTTTGTAATTAAAAAGACCGTTAAAAAAAGAAAAAAATTATAAATGAATCGACCTTCTCGATAACTCTGAAATAAGGAATTCATGATTACTTGTTCATTCTATATTGTCGCTCCTCATACTCGTTGATAGTTAATAAAGAAAATGGAGCACCGGCGGTGGACTCTTTTATTATGGCGTTTTCATGAGTTTCACGGTGCGATTGATATTAAAGTGGGTGCCAAAAGCCCGAACGTTCTGCGTAATACAAGAAGGCAATTTGAAATTACGTCCGCTCCGGTTGCCACAACCCTCCTTACTCCGGCCCTGACTTTTGACATGAGGCATTTACTTGTCATTTTCCTCGTGCCGCCATTTCTCGTATTTTTATTTTATTCCAACCGTCTGCTGTTGTCTTAATGTTAGATTTAAGTTTTCCTTCTACTCCCGGTAACATGGTGGGAAAGTGAATAGACCATTTTTCGTGTAAAATGCTTGCTGTCGAAATAAATTTTGTCAGAAATTGGCTAGTTCTATTAGTTCTATTAGTCAAAGTTACACGTTATTTATTTTGAGAGTTATATTTTTCTTGAGAGTAATACCATAGATTTAAGTTCATATGGTTTAGTGATTAGAGACTAAGTTGCGAGTTCTGGGCACGAATCACGAACTCCGAACATTGGAACACTTTATTCCTGGATCTCACATACTTTAACTACTTCAAGTCTAGGATGCAGTGTAATTGTCGCCGTGTATATGACTGTGGTAGCGGCCTAAGAGAATCTACCACCCCATCTCATCCCGTGGATGTCGTAAAAGTCGACAGAGGGAAAATGAAAACCAGGAGATGGGCAGCAGCATCTTGCTGTAACATCTGAATAAATAAACTGCGGTTGCAACCCGTCTGCAAGCGTGGCAACTATGGCAAAATCCCCCCCAAAAACGAGAGCTACAAACTTTTGTGGCAATCTATGAGGGAGGCCTATGTTCAGCAGTGGACTATTGATAGGCTGAAACGACGACGACGACGACGACGATATGACACTGACTCATTACCTTTTTATTATATCGATCATGTCGTACCATCGGCCATCAACAAGTGTGGATCCGTAAATGCTTCTAGATTTTGGCGAACAATAGCAGCTACTGTTAGTGTCGCAAAGATGTCACATTGTCGCAATCGGTCGGGATGATAACGTCATCACAGTATGAATATTTAATATTAAGAGATTTTTTTTCTTCAAATTCGTACGTGTTAAATATTTTAGTTGTCAGAAAGAAATAACCAATCATGTTTTTTTTTGTTTCAGGTAAACAAAGAGATCTAAAGTAATGAAGCTTCCATAAGGATTTCTTACATTTACGCGAACGCTACACATTTAAATGAAACTAATTTAACGGATTAAACGCGATAAAATCCGTAAAATGTTTCATTGAAGCTTCCAGTTAACTTTAAGTTATTACTTATGGTGGTAGGATTCCTGTGCAGGAATCAGTCTAGGTAGGTACCACCGCAGGTCCAACTTTTACTTACTTTACCCCATAAAAAATGTAAGGATGTCTTCTCGGCTAATTTCCACGACAGACACAAGTAAGCGAAGGAAATATCACTTATGCAGGATTTTAGGACCGAATGAAATGTAATGATAGTATCAATACGATACGTTTGTCGAATTTTAATTTCTCACATTTTATCATCGTTCAGTAATGAGGTTCCACTGTCCGGAGATGAAACAGAAGAAAGAAAATGAGCACGTCCAATCCCCCCCTTTTTTTTTTGAAAATACAAACATCGCCGTGTGTTGGCAGCTTAAGAGAACCTACCACCCCATCTCATCCCGAGGGTGTCGTAAAAGTCGACAGAGATAAAAAAAACAGGTGATGGGTAGCAGCATGCTGGAACATCTTATTAAATAACCTGCGGTTACCAACCCGACTGCCAAGTGAAGCAACTATGGCAAAATGAGAGCTACAAACTTTTGTGGCAATCTATGGGGGAGGACTACATTCAGCAGGGGACTAGTGATAGGCTGAAATGATGACATGCATACAGTCAGCCTTTTTCTTATATAAGGGGTAGGGAGAGGAAACACACGAAGCCCACTTTTCGCCCTCGCGAGAAACGAGACGTGACGGTTGCGAATCACGTCGCCACCATTTTGGTACAAATGAAAAAAATTATCATTGCGTTCCCACGAGCAGTTTTTTTCTGATTTTCAAATATAACAATGTTATAGTATGCAACATTGTTAACTCAGACGCGTTCACAAAAAAAACCCAAAATGTGCACAAAGTATTTCAATCAAAAAATTCTAACTATTAATTAAACAAACACTTTTTTAAAAACGGTTATTATAATATTAAGGAATACATGGATGATGATAACCACTGGGAATAAGGTGATCGCTGCCAAACTATTTCTACATTTTTATAATACTGCTGTAATTGTATATTATTTTTCAAACGATTAAAAAAAAAATCCCGCTGGGTATCTTGCTGGTTCTTCCCAGAACAGAGGCATTTTTTTGGGAACCAGAGTAGCTTAAAAAATGACGTTCAATGAGTATTATATAAATGATCTACATTGAATAAAAAATATTCTAGTCTATTCATCTCCACCTTTCCGCATCCGATATTACGCTTGTACGATATGAGGAGGAGGTAGTGTCGTGTACATTATCAGAGACACGGAACCGTACAATGAGATCCGAAAACTAGCAATATGTGTGTTGTAAAAAAAATGTCTTCGATTGTCATTCAACCACCCAATCGTATACTCAGCATTACATAGGTAATTTTGTGCTTACCAGTAAGATATTTCTATTTTATAAGTATACTTAGTTTGTCGCTGTATTTTACTACTGTAATAATGCTGAAGAATTCATATGTTTGAATGCACATATCTCCAGAAATACTAATCCGATTTATAAAATGATTTTGTATGAAATAGCCCGTTTATTGAGTAAAGTTCTAGACTACACAATTTCATGCTACAATCTTAAGGCCGCACGTTGAGAGCCGAACACTACCAAGAAGGACCGAACTGTGAATGCTCAGATCAGCGAGGTACCGTGTTTATTTTACGCAGATGAAACCGCTGGCAGTGCTAGTATAAATTGAAATGGATTAAGTATTTAGTAAGTAGTTAGTAATTAATGAAGGGAATAAGCAATTTTTTTTATTTTATCAGAATGATAAAATATATGTGACATTCATTTGCATTGTCTAATACATCAGGATTAGAACCGAATTTATAGTGATCTGTCTTTATTCCCAACTGCTCTGTGACGGGATATAAATTGATGGATGTTATTTCAATGAAAATCCCTGATATTTCAATTTGGTAAATATATTTAAATATTTGTATTTGCTTTTAGCGTATTTATTAATGTCCCCTTTTATATAGACTTCATTTTACAGATCTGTTAATGAAAAGCAAAATTTATGTGTGTCTAAAGATTTTTTTTACCGTTTTGTGAATCGCCGGTTTTTGATGAATTTAACGAATTAGAGTGTAGAACTCCTGAAAGTAGTTGCTTGATTATTTATTAACAATTTAGTGTTTCAATAATTCTTATTGCCAGTTAATAAACAATTATCATCATCACTAACTTCTTTACAGTCCAATGCTACTGACTAACCTTCTAAGCGAGCTGGAAAAACTTGACCGCCACGTTTTGCTTATGAATCAGTGATCCTAGCCATACCTCGTACCTAAGATTATTTTGCCTATCACAGATCTGCATAAAGTTTAGCGTATCTTTTATTGGATAAAGTGACGAGACGATCAAAACGTCCACCTGATGGTAAAGTTTGCAGTAATGTTTGCACACTACTGCTTCACGGCAGTGTAACTGGCCCTGGAGTGGTACCTACCTAGAAGGACCTTCCTGTATAGGAATCCTACCATCAGTAAAATTAAAATAAAAAATAAAATAACCATATTAAAATCAGTTATTCTGCCATACATCTGGGGTCACAAATTCTTTGTACTGTTTCTCTTTATTGATTTTACGATTACAGAAACTTGACTCACTGGTTCAGATCCGAGGCGTTTAGACTAAGCCGGATATGTTACTAAGAAATTTGGTAAAAGTGAAAAAATTTAATGCGTCATCACATTGTCAATATCATCATCTTTTCACCCTATCGCCTAGACCACTGCTAAAACCATAAATAGGCCTCTCCCAATGATTGTTACAAAACACGATCCTGAGCCACCTCGACTTTCCGCAAAACCGTGCCGGTCGTCGCTCCATCTACAGAGGGGGTCGCCCTGCACTGGCAGGTAAGAGGGTGCCACTCTAGAACCCTTCATTCCTCAACAGCTCATTGTCACTTCAGCTTACTAATCATTGGAGCTTTGTCAGTTATTCTAGTTCTGCTGCGGATATCATCGATACGGATTTTATATGATGATGTGACGAGAAAATCAAAATATTTACCTGCTGGTAAGTGCAACGTTTGTCAACTCTGGGCATTTCTATGTGGCATCACAATACGCCCGTGACACTGAGACAAAAGTCTCAAATGCCCAGTAATTACCCTAGCTCTCAAACCGAAACACAGTACTGTTTCGCGGCAGAATAAATGGCCCTGTGGTGGTACCTACGAGTACCTAGACGGATCCCTGCATAGAAGTCCTACCACCAGTGACGCAGTTTCGCAAACGTGTTTGAAATTACCACTAATAGACCGTGAAATATTTACATTACTTTTTCTATCTGTTTGAATCAAATGAACGTCATAAATGTTGAAAGTCAAAATACCGTGTCGAATATAATTATCTGAACAGTTATAAAATAGTCCTGATCCTACTAATTATTATTAATGAGTTGGAAAGATCAATTCGAACCACGTATTTATACCTCATAAGGACTGATAGCCATTAGCTTCTAGCCATACAACCATATTTAGCCATAGCTACTAAGAAATATTCTTCGTTAATTTTCTACCTTCTCTCATAAACGACCAACAATTTTAAATAATTTACGCGGTATGTTTTAACGATCCAAAAAAAAACATTACGTTGTTTCTATAAAGATTACAATTTTAGATTAAGATATCTCTTTAAATAAAGAAAATGGTGAACGCGCTTCATTTTACTCTTTAATCTCGTCTTTCATTAAAACTTCAGTACTAAAATGTTTTATGTCGACCTTTTTCACTTTTGTAGTTTTAGCATCTTCGGGGACCATCGAAATTACTGCCTATCACAAGTTCACTGTTGAACAAAGACCTCCTGCATAGAGTGTCACAAAGCATTTATCATTTAGAACCAGAAAACTGAATAGGTTGTCGCTTCAACTAGTGTAGCGCCGTCTTACGTTGCGTTTGGCGATACGAGGTTACCACTCGAAAACCTTTTTCCCTTACGGTTATTGGTTCTACAAGTTATGTGGGCGACCAACTGTCACTGAAATAGCTTCTAAGGTAATAGCAGTTAACCACCACGAGAATAGGTGGTATTTTTATTGCATTAAATACCAAAATACCATTTAAAATTATAATTAGACTTAACATTCGGTAACTTGTATTATAATTTCTCTTGTTAATTTTCATAATAATAAACGATTGCGATTCAATTTTATACGAAATGGTAAAAATATTGACAACAAAATAATTGCTTTTCATTTATCTATTCTTTTAAATATCTTTTGCAGTATAAACGTTATAAAAGATAATGTTTTGAAAAGCGTTTGTGTAATATGGACTCGCATAAAAGGGACAGGACAAAATCCCGAATGTTTTTCGGAATTTCTCGCTAATCCTGCAATCCCTAAAATGGAAGAGTCAATTAACTGTGCTCGGGTAACAGGGGACTTGACACGATATGATGGGAACTGACAGCAGTCGGTTTCATGTCAGACCTGACGTTAGAAAATCGCCTCTATTGACGTTCTAAGGATAAACGTGCGAGAATCGCACGATGTGGGAGAAAAGTTATATTTGAATATCAATCTACCCAACATGTTATTGGAGCCAAACTCGAAAATAAATTATACTGGAAGTAACAAAAGTATATCAAACGCTTTAAAAAATCTTATCTCTAGTATTTAGACAACAGTTGAAATAATTTCCAGTTAAGTATGTGTAAGAGAGGTGACAATTCTCGTATATTAAATTCTTCAGGTTTATGCGTAATTTTGTTTCGTACCTATGTTACTCGATCTAGTTTACAGCAACAGAAAACCTTTTTCAACAGACTGCAAAAAATTAGAAGGTACCCAGATCGACTTTTTTTATTACACGCTTTATATTTTTTACGTCTATTCTTATCTCCGTTATTGTCTAACCCATTTGAATGACCCTATCATTCTAAAGAATATACTTACAGTAAAATTTGTGTAAATTTGGGTGAAATCTGAAAATCCCAAAAAAATACTACATGCAAGTCGTTATATTGGTCATGGAAATTTACATACATACATAGTCACGCCTTTTCCCCATAGAAGTGGTAGGCGGAGGCCATACATATAGTCCACTTTTCTCCCTCGCGGGAAACGCTACGGGACGGTTGGTGAATCACGTCGGCGACATTTTAGTACTAGTCAAAGAATTATTACTCCCCATCGCGTCCTCACGAACTGTATAGTGACAGCATTGCATATTATCGTGTTATTCTGCAAGAATATATCCCTCCCGATTGCATTCCCTCCCGATTGCAGTAACTGACAGAGCCGAGGCCGGCCCCTTTGGGCACCCTCGAGTCTGTTACTCTCGCGAACAGGATGACGGTCCAAGCCGAGGTCCCCTCTCGGGGGCCCTTGCGCCAGTCATCCATAAATAAAGGTTTCGGCTAAGCGCCCTCAGCGCTATGCCACCTTTCAAATCCGGCGAAGCTGTAAAAGCCAAAAAAAAAAAAAGCAAGAATAAAGGCTGCCCATACAATATCTAAGTCGCCTCTTAGATTTTTTGTTATGGGCAGACGTAGCACTTATCATCAGGTGAACGTTTTGCTTCACTTTCTCCTAAGAAAAGATGGTGGAACAACCGCCTCTAATACGCCGACCTAAATTATGTAGCTGTATTAAGGGTAGCCGTATATGAAGCAGTAATCAAACGGAAAGATATGATGATAATTTCTTAGTATTATAACACTAATTTGTTTAAAAGGAATACCCTTAAAGAAACTTAACAGATTGTAAAACGAAAGTTAAACAAGGCACATTTCAGACTTCCATTGACCAGAAAATTGCTTCATTGAACGTGATACCGGAACTCGTATCAACTATTGAGCTACTGTCTATCTTAAGAATAAAAGAGTTTTTCAACGATTTTATATTGATTGTAAATAACAATAAATCTTCATTTTCTGTTGAGCTGGGTGTTTGCATGATGGTTAATAAGTTGCAATCTCCATTTGCGATCTACAAGATCAGCCATAAATATAGTTAATAGAATCAGGCATTACTTTGCGGAAATCCATTATAATGAAGGAAGTAAGTTATTTTGCTAAGATCCACATGCAAAATAAAAAATGGTGTATATTACCTAGTTTTTTGAAGAAAGAAAGATAGAAATCGAACGCATATTTGCAATGTACTTACCTCCTTGCAAACTCACTCGTACCAAGACAAAACATTACATCACTGTATTTTTATAATTTGAACTATATTACCGTTGCGTTAAGACTCATTTTTATTTTTATGGTCGCAACCGTAACTTTGGGAACTAAACTTTATTCCATATACATTTCAACGATATTTTGGTCCTTACGGGCTCGTATTTTAAGACGACAATGTATAAAGAACAGCAAAGTAAACATTAGAGTAATAAAATCACAATTGTTTGAAATGACGTGGCGGTGCATTGGCAGAGGTCACGTCCCCAAGGACTGGGGTTCGAATTAAACGGGTCAGTGAGCAGGTAAATATTATAAGGCAAATAAATTTAAGTGAGCTTAATGCACCATTGGTATTTGTGTTTTTGTGAGGGGTGGCAGCGGAAGGGGTCTTGGCAGAGACTTTTTTATTAGTTACGGACTTTCTTTGACAAGTTTTTTGAGCCAAATGACGAAGGGTGACTTATTTAAACGTATAATATGCATTTGTTTAATTATTTTTTAACAGATTCAATTCGAATCTATAGTTAAAGCAGTCGACAGATTATATTTCCTTTAAGTATTTTAAGTTACTTTGAATTGTATACGATGTCACTGTTATTTTTATGTAATTATTATTATTAAAACAATCATTAAAAACTATGCTGTCCTCTTGGCCGACATTTGATCCACGGCGATAACTTTACAATACTTTTGGAAGCTATGAACTACGCAGGAGATATTATAGTGCCAGAACACAGCCAGACCCAAAAAGCAAAGATTTTTGTATTTGCAGAATAGCCGTGTGGTGGCGGCTCGTTAAAAGAATACTACCACTCCATCTCATCCAATGGATGTCGTAAAAGGCGACTAAGGAATTAAACTGCACTGTGCACCCAACAGCGCATGGTGGCGATGGGCTCACCACCTATCACACCAAGTGCATTATATTGTTTTGGTGAAACGTGGATTGTGGCAGTCATCTGTTTTTGCAGTGAGTGCCCAGTCTCTGGCTTCGAATCCCAGCCGAAGCTAACATTTGTGCAAAACACAAACTGTTGGTTTTCGGGTTTTGGGAAGTTGTTGCGGTGGTCGAAAATCGGCCAGAAGGATTTCGGCGTCATTATAAAACATTAAAATAAGCATAAAATCGACAGCGGCACCGTAGATATACTCGTATTTTAGTAATTGGCGACTTTTGGTCAATTAGACTCGCAGTTGGAGCGACGCATTTGCTTTGTGACGTCATTTACCTGCCAGTCGAACGGCATTATATGCCAATTCAGTAACGCCGATAGGAAACTAATCGCGTATTAACTCTAATTCTGTTCAAGTTGTTAAGGGATATGCGCCACAATGACTGTAATTTATTTGTTCTGGTATAACAGAATTCGATATAAAATAAACAAATACATAAAATTTAATTGCCAAAAAACATAGCCTTCTAAAGATTCCTGAATATCTATCCTAAATGTAATTAACAGAATCAGGCGTTACTTTGCGAAAATCTATGATAACAATAGGTCAAACCTTAATTTGCTATCAGCCGATCGAAACATGAACTAAAAATGGCGTGTGTTACCAGCACCAAGAGCACCGCACACAATAGCGTGCACAAGCAAACTAACACAAATTGTTGGTTTTGGGGTCTGGTTGTATTATGATTGGCCTTGTGTCTCTGACACTGCATCCTAGCCTACCTCCAATATTTTCGTATGTGCGTTGTAGCGTCGCATCGGGCGCGAGTAGCTTAGCACAAGTGAGTGCCTCTGTGCTTGCGCGTACACTTGTGACACTATAATATCTTTCGCGCAGTTGATAGGTTCCGACAGTATTCGGAGGTTGTCGCCATGGTCGAAAGTGGGCCAGGAGAACATCATTCTTGCTAACCACTCTAAATGAGCTCAAAAGCTTATGCTAGGAGATGCTTTACGATTGCGACTATAGTTAAATGGCGGGACAACCATTGAACTGTTGGCGCTGACTGACGAAGTCACGCAAAACGGCCACCTGGTGGTAAGTGCAACGTCTGCCCATAACAAATACTGTGTTACCCAGAACATTTCTGTGTGACGCCACACTGCGCTCGTCAGTCTGATACATACGTTCTTATGTCTTATATGCCCAGAGATTACACTTGCTCTCAGTACCCTTCAAACCGAAGCACAGCCTGGGGCTTTTTCTTAAAAAAAGATGCCTTATATTAATGTTTCTCGTGCATCGCGGGTGCATTTTACAGACATAAATTTTATATGCACAACACAATCAGACCCATAAAACCAACAATTGGTGTTTTTGCACAAATAATATACTGACCACTACGCCACGCGGTACGTAACTAGAACGGATTCCTGCATAGGAATCCTGGCACCAGTAATCATTCTATCCTAGCGTTATGTTATCCGCGTGGGCCATCGCTTAGCCATGCAATTGTCGAACTATAATTTGAATAAAATCTATAATGTTTCTACATTTATATACAGTACGTGGGAAGTTTATCGAATTTCCCACGTACTGTATATTAAATTTATATATAACAAACAGAAACCCATTGTTGTTAAAGCTATTCATTCCCTTTTCACCTGCTTCTAGCCTTGAAAGTCCCAACATCAAAAAACCTTTTAACATCTAAAGGAGTTTCCAAAGGCGTGCCGATAAAGGATTGCAAATGAGTCGGCCCCAAACGGCAGGTCACTGTCTTTTCCCTTTAATTAATACAGGAAATTGTTTGTGCGAGGACTGGTCGCATCTCGCGCTCCTAATTACTCCGCCCTCCTGGAATCTGACACGGAATGTACAATTACTTGATTTTTTTTAATTGCGTAATTTAATTTATCTCACTTACTGAATCAGTAATTAATGTAACAAATAGGTGAAAAAAAACTGGTAAGCGCTAAGCTGTTAAGTCACTTATAAATTTATTAGTGGTTCTGCAGTTTACTAATCCATACAAATATACACAAAAACGCATCATTCCCATTTGTGGTAGGCAAAGATCACTCACTTACTATCAGGTGAGCTACTTGCTTGTATGCTTTATATAAAAGATATAAAATGTTTGACTTCTATAAAAATAATGGAAAATTAGTTTCTGCGTTTAAGTAATTTTCAAATTAGGAGATTAGGGGAATACACATAATTATATCTGAGCGGGCCGGTAAAATGTTGTTTCACTCCACGTTCCACTGTCTCTGAATGTGCCCATTAGTATTCTGATCATCATCATCATCATCATTTTAGCCTATCACTAGCCCACTGCTGAACATAGGTCTCCCTCATAGATTGCTACAAAAGTTTGCAGCTCTCATTTTGGGGGGAATTTTGCCATAGTTGCCACGCTTGGCAGCCGGGTTGGCAAGCCGCAGTTTATTTATTCTGATGTTCCAGGAAGATGCTGCTGCCCATCTTCTCGTTTTAATTTTCCCTCTGTCGACTTTTACTACACCCACGGCATGAGAAGGGGTGGTAGATTCTCTTAAGCCGCTTCCGCATTATGTAGAATGTTTTCCGAAATCAAAACACTTTTTGTTTTCAATTTTCAGATCACTCTTGTATTATATCATTGAGTTAATATATATTATGTACTATATTACTGGATAAACTATCCGAACCAATGGCCTCTAATCCGCTGCGATGGATTCAATATTGATATATATTATCTAGAATTGATCTAGATTTTCATTTTAGTTATAATTACTTCGACATTTAAAAAACAAACAAATCTCTTAGATTGTATATTCTTCTTAGAAACTTTAGTGATTAAAAAAAAGAGTACTGACAACGCTATTAAGTTCCTAATATTCTTGTTAACCACTTCAACTAAGCTTAAAAGCTTGTACTTGGAGATGGTTCACGACAATAGTTAAATGACGGGCTCGATCCCGTGACGTCACGTTTCGCAGTCCGTGCCCATTCGGCTATTGGCGCGTATATATTTTGTGTATGAAACGGTCCCTATCCGATTACAAAGAGGGACTGTATCTATAAACTTGTTTTGTTCTAATTAATTTACTGACGACAAAAAATAAATTTATGAAAATTTCGAAATAGTTACCGCTTTGGTTTTTATTCCTATAGCGCATATCTTGATCGGTCGACCATTTCTACAACAAGACAATACTAATATTGGTTGACCATTGTCACATAACGGACGTCAATGAGTTCATTTTGCGTATTTTTTATATACGAACTGAGCCTGTCACTCGATTGTATTGTCATTATAACTCATGTAACTTTAAAATAATATGGATGTCGATGATGGAGAAACAAATATTAAATTTTATGGAGCCCTTTGCAAGAATCCACCAAGGTAGCTACCACCGATAGTGCCATTATGACCAACGAGTGAAATGCATACATTGCCCTGTTAGGGTTTGAATGGCATTGAAGCTATACACATAAGCTATACACTACAGGATATGGGAGACTTAAGAACCGATGTCTAGTACTGACGAGTATAGTGCCGTGTAAATCAGGTAGTGCTTCTGGGTGACAGGGCAACTGTTATGGGCAGGCGTGGCAGTTACCATCAGGCGAGCCTCTTGCTCGTTTTGCTTATATAAAAAACTTACTAAAAAGATATATCAACAATTTTCAATGAAATTCATAATTAAATAACATTCAGAACTGCACTGAACAATGTAAAATTTTGCTTTTCTCGATTAAACGTTGTCTGAGTAATGCGGCGTTCAAGAATGAAATAATTTCCCAATATAACGGGTGCAGTAGCCACGATCACCGCATGATTACACTGTAAAGTTATTTTATTAGCAAGTTCATTTCCTTATTCCCAGCAGAGAAACGAGGAATATGCACTAGACATTCCATTGCCGGCTATTCACTTCCCTCACTCCTAATTATGTATTCCTACGATTTTTTTTCCGTGTCGAGTTTTAGCTCGTACATTACGTAACCAATGTAACAAATGAAGTATCGTAATAAAGAAAGGACTCGTCCACGATTATTATGTCTGTCCTTAAAGTAAACTTCAGTTATTATACTAGAGGCTTAAATTAAAATGACGTGGAGCACATACAATTTATTATTGTCTCTAAATGACATTTAAACGATCGATGATCATTATTTTAAAGAGAAAGTGATGAATTGAGCAATACGTTCACCTTAAGGTAAGTGCGACGTCTGCGTATTACAAATGCTGTGTCACTCAGAACACTTCTGTTTGGCACCACACTGCGCCCATCAGCCTGAGACATTAATATTTAAACACAAATGCCCTGTAATTACACTTGCTCTCAGTGCCCCTCAAAGCGAATGAACGTACGTAACAGTAATGTTTGCGCACTACTGCTTCTCGAGGGAATAACTGGCCCTGCGGTGGTACCTACCTAGACGGAGTCCTAGATAGAAATCCTACCACCAGTAAAATATACCTTTTGGTTCTGAAATATCTCCTTTGTTATATTTTTAAGTTCCTTTTTAAACTTTACCACAGATTAAGATTTGTTCTGTATCGTGGGTTCCCCCTCTTTGTGGAAGTGGAGCTGAAGCTCGTCTTGCTTTCCTTATGTTTAAGCAGAAACACCGCACGCGTCTCTCAAGACTTAAAATTTCAGGCGGTGAACTTTTCCCATGTCCGCCGCCTAGGCTTCTATTATGGGGGTGAAAAAGAGCTTCTTAGGCCCCCCACTCTTCGGCTGCGGATCGGAACTAACCGTTAGGCTGCAGAACCAAGGTTCGGATTTGATTACCACACGGGATAATTATTTGTATGGCGTAGAGATAGTTGATCCCGGTTTGGGGTTTTGTGCATTTGTAATTTTTGCCTCTATAACAAATCCACAATGCACACACAAGCCCTTGTGGGAACTTCGTCTGTTAAAAAAAGTAAAAGCTTTATTTGCGACTTTTCAGCTTTCTCTTCCACAATTTCGCTTATTTTATAATACTTGTGCCTAACCTCTAAAAAAGAGGTCAAGAATAGTCATTTAACTCGATTTTTGTCTTCATGCATCGGTTAGATTATTGTAAAGTAAATATAAATACAAATATACGTTAAATTTGATTTTACGAAACGTTGTCGGAATACGAAAGAATACGAGCACTACGTGCGCAAACTGTCAATTCCTTAATCGATCTTTTATTCTAAATATATTCCATATTATGTTTACTTCCCTAGTCTACTTGTTTACTATTGATGTGGAAAATAAAAAATATAGTAATATCCTTCCGGCCAATTTCGGCCACTTGCACATGTGCCAATTCATTACAAGTATTGTATTCTATTAAAGAAATATAAGATAATCTACAGAAATATAAGATTTTACTGGTGGTAGGCATTCCTATGCAGGAGTCCGTTTGGGTAGGTACCACCCCAGCGTCAGTTATTCTGCCGTGAAGCAGTAGTGTGCAAACATTACTGTGTTTCGGTTTGAAGGGCACTGTGAGCTAGCGTAATCACTGGGCATATGAGACTTAAGAACCTATGTCTCAGGGTGATGTGCACAGTGTGGTGTCACACAGAAATGTTCTGGGTGACACAGCATTTATTATGGGCAGACGTTGCACTTACCATCAGGTGAACGTTTTGCTCGTTTCATCACTTTATGCAATTAATTAATCTACGACCCCATCTCATGTCCCATCCGGTGTCGTAAACGTCGACAGAGAGAAAGTAAAAATCAGGAGATGGGCAGAAGCATCTACCTGGAAAAGTTGCTATTTTAAGTGTCGATTTACCACGTCCTTGGCGGTGAAGGAAAACATCGTGAGGAAACCTAAATGTCTGAGGAATAATAAATATTTCGACGACATGTGAAGTCCTCCAACCCGCATTGGAGCAGCGTGGCGGACTCTTCCCGGCTCCAAAACCATCTCAGAAATTTATACATTTATAGACATTTATAGGCTGTTACTTTATCAACCCGCCTGCTGGCGTGGCTACTATGGCAAAATTCCTCCAAAATGGGAGCTACACACTTTTCTAGCAATCTGTGGGGGAGACCTATGTTCAGCACTGGACTAATGATAGGCTCGAAATATGATGATGATTGTTCAAAATGCTTTTATATACCACTTTTTTAAAAGGGGTTAAGTATAAAGTTAATTAATTATTTAATAATCAATTGCAAAATTTGTATCCAACGGACAAACAAAAAGACTGACAGATCAGAAAGCATACATATAACATTAATAATGAATTGTCATCCAGTTCTAATCTACTCGTATATTTAAAGTTTCAAGTCTCTAGCTCCTCGGGAAGTTAGTTTAAAGAAAGCTAAATTCGACACGACTAGATAAAAGAGAGTTAATAAAAAATGTTGTATTACTTATGTACCTACACTGCCTCACAATTTATTAGTCTATCTTCAAGCATTAATGTGCAAACATTACTCTGTTTCTAACTATAGGACACTGATAGGTAATGTTATAACTGGGCTAACGAAACTTAAATACTGATGTTTCAGGGTCAGGAGTGCAGTGACACAGAAATGTTCTGGGTCATCGTCTATTATGGTCAGACATTGCACTTACCGACAGATGAATCGTTCACCTTTCTTTACATTGCTGTTGTAGTCACTTTTCTCTATAAAACAGCTAGAGTAATTCAGTTATTAGCACTAAGGGAGATTGTGGCGTGTGATGGTGGTGCAAGAGAACGCAGCCACCCCAACACATCCCGTGGGCTTAGTAAAAGTAGAAAAGGTATGCTAGAAAATAAATGTAGTTGCCGATACATGACCGTATCTTAATATGTCAAACCGTTTGACAAACTCGTGGCCTAGTGGTAAGAGTACCTGATTACTACGCAACAAACATTTTGCTCAACATTTGTACAAAAACACAAACTTAAGGTTTCAACCTGGTTGTGTTGTTATTGCCCCTGTGGCTCTGACACTTCATCCTAGCCTACCTCCGACGTTATGGCATGTATAAGTAATGACACCAGGACATGAAATGTCTTACTACCCATTGCGTTCCCACGTGCAGTATAGTGACAGCATATTTCGGTGTCATTCTGCACGAAAAAGGCTGTCCGTACAATACCTTAGTCGCCTCATACGACACCTTGATAGGAGAGAGGTAGGTGCTATTTTACTATGACGGACACTTATCATTTATTTAATACTTAACATATACTAAATATCAGATTATTAATTATTTAATAGATAAAAATAAGTAATTTTTTAAGTATATTCAATATAACATATTTGATGTGCATTAAGTATAAGAAATTGATAAAGTATATACTGATTAGTAATATAAATATAGCTGTTTTACCATAATTTTAATTCGAAAACTGAGTCTCGTGATCACTAAATGTAGAATATTTCTTTCTCTTATCGCGTTTTCGCAAATATTTAAGCAATTTTATAGCATCTTCATAGTTAAATATTAAAAGAGGGTTCAAACGTGTTTCTATGAGAGCTGATATGGTGTATAAGAAAAATTCATAATAATCTGTGTTTGAACTCCACGGAGGAAATATAGTGCATTAGAGACTCAGATCCATTTTCATTTGATGCCACGCTGAACTGCATAATATATCATCTGTTTGAGCGGTGATACGATTAGGTAAATTTTTCAAGTGTTTGATAATAAATTTTAGCATTATTTCCATATTCCTTTTTGCGACTTAAATAGATTTTGTGTGAATTAATTTGTTTCTATAAACTGACACTGTTTGAGAAAATAATTAACAAAATATTTGTACAGATTATTTTAACGACTTTTTGGATTTATTTTATAAAAAAGCACTTCCATGCAAAGCGACTGCATTATTAGGTTTTTGTATAATGTACAAATTTTAGATCAAGCGCCATGCGCTCGCCTGCGCTCGGTTAAAGAACTATGCCCAAATTCATTTCAATAAGCATTTCATTAGCTATGACACTTTTTCTTTCCCCGAATAAAATATATAATCATCGCTTCAGCGCCGGAACCGTAAGTCCAGAGAAAAGAACCAAAGCTGCTTAAAGCGCTAAGTGTCTCAAAAAAGGTGCAGACTAACCATAGTAAAAATGAGCAAGCGACAATTTTTTATTTCATTTTGCTGTTTAATTGAAATTTTGGCGATCTTTGTTTAATTGTTAAATGTTCTGAGTATTTTTATTTTCGATTTTCTTTTCTACAACCGGATTATTACAACGAATATTTTGGAATGTACCTAAAATCGAACAGCATGGCTATTTAGAATAACCTTAAAACCGAAAATATTATAGGTAATAAAAAAATTTTGAGAATTGACCGTCGTTTTAATCTCCTTTCACGAATACCTAGGTGTTATTTTCAACACAATAGTCAATGATTTATGACTGTTGGTTCTTGGGGGAACTTTGTTTGGGAGCTGAGCAATGTCTTTCATAGTCTGGGAGTAACCTGAACTCAATTCCCTGACATTGTAAATTTCATCTTTTAGTTTGGGGCTCAAAAGTATGTATATCTAATAGAAATTTGTAACGTAGACCATAATAGCTAGAATACAGAGATAAACAAACAGTGTTTAAGATACGACTTTTTTTCTGCCTTATCTATAACACGTCTATGTCTTCCCCCGAGCTTTTATTTAACTTCACTTGTTAGTATATGTTGGTCAAATTTTGCTACTGAATTTTTTTTCAGTTCCATTTGACCGACTGAGCTAAAATTTTGGATACTTATTTAGTTTCGATGACTATCCAATAATATGGAACCATGGATTTTGTCTGGTGATGGAGCCGGAATTTAGCTATATGAACTTCTCAACTAAGCACGATAGCACCGTCATTTTTGGGCTCGACGGATTTTGAAAAATGCTGGGTATACAAAAAAGATCGATATTTGGGCGATACACAAGCTCACTGAAAGAAACCTTATGAACCGTGTACTCATTTGCGATTCATTATTGAGACGTAATGAAACCGAACCGTTTTTGAAGAGATTGATAACTGGTGATGAAAAGTGGATCACGTACAACCAGAACGTACGAAAAAAGTCGGTCAGGCTTTGCAGACTGTGCCAAAACCCGGGTTAACTAGCAATATGATGATGATGTGTGTATGGTGGGATTGGAGGGGCGTTGTTCATTATGAGGTTTTACCGCCGGGCAAAACCATCGATTCGGATCTGTACTGCTGATCTGAAGCAACAACTGATGAGAATATAGCGGCCGAAATTGATCAATAGAAAGGGTGTGGTATTTCATCACGACAACGCTAAACCACACACATCTTTTTCACAGCACTCTTTAGCAAAAATTAGGCGAGTTTGGCAGGGAGATGTTAATGCATCCGCCATATAGCCCTGGCCTTGCACGTGCAGATTTTCACCTGTTTCGGTCTCTACAGAATTCTATAGGTAGTGTCAGGTTAACATCAGAGGTGCCTAAACTACTTGTCACGTTGTTTTGCTCAGAAGTCCCAAAATTTCTATAGCAACGGGATCATGTCACTCACTACCTTCAAGATGGCAAAAAGTCATCGAACGAAATGGCACATATATACTGTAAAAAGTTTAAAAAGTTTCAGCCTACAAATGTCCCACTACTGAGCACAGGCCTCCTCTCATTTCTGAGAGGGTTTTTGGAGCTAGCAAGCTGCTCCAATGCGGGTTGCGGGTATATACTGTAATTAAATTAAAATAAACATTGAAAAAAAAAAACATCTTGAGTTTTTATTACAATGCGAAGAAATTTTTTCCCCAACCTTATATATCGAACATAAAAAACAGATATATAATTTTTCAAATTCAACCCTTTAGTACTACTACTCAACACTCACAAAAATCACTGTTTATTCAGTCATTATAGGAAAGTAAACTTGCGATTAATTTAATTTTAAATAACGATACAAATTGTTCGTTCCGTTTCTGCTCGGTGTACGGGTTGCTTACCACATTCCCAGCAACTCACCAAGATTTACTTCAACTAGCGCTCACCGCAGACCACTGGAACATATCCAAATGTTACTTACTAAGCTTGAGATTTCAGAATATGTTTTGGAAAGCTTTGTCACTGCTATAGTTTCAAACAGTTCATTGTATTAAAAGTTCATACATTCTCATATCGTAAAAAAACGTAGATTTCTTTATCACGATTTTTTAAAAGTATTAGACATTTATTAAGCTAAATAGTTAAATAAACTTCTCGAAGTTCACTTTATGTGTGTGAAAACTTTTGTATGCATGAACACATTCGACTATGCTATTTTAATTAACTTAGCAAAGATTTTGAGAAGCTTCCATAGACGAATAAAACGGATTTGAATAAAAATTAAAGCATTTTTCGAAATTGTTGAAATTATTATGATGACTGTAAAAATTCTGCGGTCACGGGCTGATGGCGTTCGAAAGACTGTCTCCTTCCCTGCCCATTTTATCCTATAAGAGTCGACTACAGCAAATGCCAGAAAAATCACATGGTCCAAATTATCCAGTTTGGTAACGAGCAGCAACTCCTAAAGTGTAGTTTCTGGTACTGCGATCACCTATATTCCTAACAAGCGTAGCGATCACGGCAAATTCACCCAAATCGGGTGAGGCTTATGTCCAACAGTGGACTTTCACAGACTTATTTAGAACGAAGGTGAATCCTTAAATAATGTTTAACCTGTTATGTTTTTAATTTTCAATTTTGATCCGTGCCTCAGAAATTTCGAAATCTTTAATTTACGATTTGTAGAAATACTTACGTTCAAATTTTAACCAAGGTTTATTAAGTAAGCCAGCACTACAGTGACCAAAAAAAAAATTTGCTGAATGCACTCATTTAAATTTCAGCGAATTTCAGTACATTTTTTACTGAGGTGTCTCGAGCCTACTAGGCGCTCAGCGGGAGCAGGAAGCATGAAGGGTACGAGAGATGCACTAGAACTAGATATAGAGTGTAACGTGTATCTGAACTTCAGGGCGGTTAGTAGCGCGTTCGACGTAGAGGGCGGCGGACGTATACTAAGCAGCCGCACGTTCCGATATCGTGTGTACAGTGCACGTGTACTGTGAAGTGCTAACGTTTTCGTTTTTTTTTTCTAAGTGTTCTAATGAAAAATTTTCTAAGGTTTGTGATATTTTCGCTGAAGTTGTCAATTTATATGTTTTATAATTTATATTAAATTTCATAATATGTTTAATTGGTCAACTAAAAAAAAACAACAGTTCTCGATAAAGTTTCCGGAAAATTTTTTACCGACTTCGGCCACATTGACTCAATATGAAAGTTTGGTAATATGTCAGATTATTAGTCTTTTTTCATGTTGTAATTTTTACTTTTTCATAAAGATTATATCGTACTGCAATATTAATAAACAAGAACGAGATATTACATATTTTTTTGAAAGGAAGTGACGTGACAAACAAGTTGTTCAACTGCTGGTAAGTGCAACGCCTGCCTATACCAGATGAGGTGTCACCCACACTTTGCCACATGTCTTGTAATTACACTGACCTTTCAAACTGAATCACATTACTGATTAGCAAAAGAATAATTGGTCCTGCAGTGGTACCTGGAATCCTACAGAAAAGTTACTTGTAATCAAAAAATATTTTTTATTGGATAAGTGACGAGACGAGCAAAACGATCACTTGATGGTAAATGCAACGTCTGCCCATAACAAATGCTGTGTCACCCAGAACATTTCTGTTTGACACACTGCGCCCGTCACCCTGGGACATCAGTTCTTAAGTCACATTACTGATTCATGGCAGAATAACTGGTAAATTGATTTCTATTCAGTTAGTTAAAAAGTGTTGTACTCTAGCACTGTACAACAACATTGTTTAATGTTCGTTGCCAATCCAAACATCCTGTGTAGAGTTGAGTAAACTTAATCAGACTAAAATTTCCCAGTACATTGATGGCACATCGAATCAATTACTCGAAGGTTTCTCTGTACCCTACTTCTAAGGAATAGTTTTTCTTACATTTCCGCTTTTCACCTCCCGAAGTTCATTTATGTTTCGATAAATAACACTGATATTTTATTTGAAGACGATAGTCAACCTTTTGTATACATATACAAGGGAAAAAGCTTTCTTTTCCATAAAATATTGCATCACTTCTATTATTACACTAGTATTTTACTTAACATTGTAGAACGTACAGTCATAATTAAAAAAAAAGAGGTAAGAATGGTTAATTTCACTAAAATGCATTTTTATCTCGAATAAATTTACTTTCACACAATTAAATGAATGATTGTACTGTAGTATCATCCTTTTTTACTGGTGGTATGATTCCTGTACAGGAATCCGCCTAGGCAGGTATCATCGCAGTGCCATATACTCTGCCGAGAAGCAGTATTGTGTTTCGATTTAAAGGCCATAGCTAGTGAAATTACTGGGGCAGCTGATTTTATTGGGATGGGTGCAGTGTGGTGCCACACAGAAAAAGTTCCAGGTGACATAGCATTTGTTATGGACAGACATGGAACTTCACATCTACAGAAAAAAAAACTGTTACTTATCCATTCAGATGAAAATAGAGACTGTTCTTTATCGCATTTCATGGCTAAGGGAGAGAGAGTTACTCAAGGCTGTTAATATACGTACATCAAATATTCAAGTGTTAAATTAAATTATTTACATTTTTAAAACATAGATGTACTTAGCCGATCGAGCAACAGGAAGACCTTTATATAAACTGTCAGGTTCAAGGAGATAAGACACAAGCCTTCTTTTGTCTTTTATTTTTCTTTTGTATGTTGTCGTTCTCATCCGGACATTGTCTTTGAGATGTATTTAAGTCCAACTAAAGTAATTTAATAGAATTATTCTTTTATGTTTTTTAGTATACTATAAGACAAAAAAATAAAAATAAAAAAATAAAAATAAAAAAAATGTTATCTCGGATCTATGAATATCGCAGAATTTCGTTTAAAAAAAAATTCAAACGGTTTACGAATTCTTAATGTTTCTTTTTTAAAGACCTGAAATTGTAGTATTAGGGGAATTCGATAAAAAGTTCATGATGCTAGAACTTTAAGTAAACATAATTTTGAGATGGGGTGGTAGATTCTCTTAAGCCGCCATCACACGGCCAGTCATTCATTCAGTTCATTCACTGCCTCTTTATTTGACATCATACTGGGGTTAAATCTGCTAGCATGAGTCTATTTGTTACGGTCCCCCACAATAAAGCACCTCGAATACTTTGGATTCTGTTTCACGTTCAACATTCCTTAAGAGTTTTAGTTCATTACTTATAGGCCTTTGTAACATTTATTTATTACTTAATGACATTTAATTATTTATATAAGTTTGCTGAACTTCTATCTAGAATTTTCTGCACCTCTTCTGAAAATTGTGTAAAGCTGTTTTTTTTAAATAAATCCCTATAAAGTTTATTACATTGACATTAAATTCATTCACAATGCAGGTCTGCTCGATATTTTGAAAGATAATATTATATAACTATCCAAGTTTTGTTCAAATTATATGTCGTATTTTAAACTGTGCACAATGTAAGTTCTTAGTTATTATTCTATTTACTAGTGCTATGATTCCTATGCAGAAATCCGTCTCGGTAAGTTAGGGTTACCACAACACCAGTTATTCTGCCGTGAAGCAGTAGTGTGCAAGCATTAGTGTTTCGGTCTGATGGTCACTGAGAGCTAGTGTAATTACTAGGCATTTGAGACTTACGAACTGACATCTCTGGGGAACGAGCGCAGTGTAGTGCCACACAGAAATATTCCGGATGACAGTATTTTATGGGCAGACGTTGCACTTACTACCAGGTGAACGTTCTGCTCATCTCGTCACTTTTATCTTAAATAAAGAAAATTTATGTGGTAGTGATAATAATGAAGTCCTTATCAAAAGTTATCATTAGCGCAAGATTAAGTGATGTAAGTATTATTGCGAACACAACAGCACTGACTCGTCACCATCTCCTCGTATCCAATGTAACGCTAATGCGATAGGATCGGAGAAAACAGATGCAGTGTTCATATCAGACAATCAGACACACAATCACAGACAATCTGACAGACGAAACCTATTAATTTGTGTGGCACGAATTTGGCTTCAACTGTAATTCGAACCCAAAACTAACGACTCAGTAGGCAGTTTCCATAACCGCTGAATAACAATTACCTATTTACAATTGTAATTATATAAAAATAGATTTTAATTAGTGAACGCTTTGAAGAATTTTCTTTTTCACAAAACTGAAGAGCTTTCTGAGAAGACGTTAGTATTAAATAATCTATTCGCTCTGGCCTTCAAAGACTCAAGTGTCGCAGGAGTACATATTTTAATTGAGTCACGAGAATTAGAATATAAAAATGTTAATGGAGACATCTTAACTCAAAAGTAATAAGGTTTAATTATAAACATCTGTACACTTTGTATAAGGAAAGTCATCTATTAAATAAAATCGTCTTAATGAAACCATCAGTGTTAATATTTTGATCATACTGTAGTAACTACCAATACTAAAATGATTCCTGATACAAATTCATCTTGCTTGATTTATAATATGTTGCACATATTAAGAGTATAATTACTGGATTTCTATTATTTCCTATGCAGGAATCCTTCCACCAGTAATTGTGAAAACATTACTGTGTTTCGGTTTAAAGAGCCACTTTTTTACCTTAACTTTATTACTACAACAAACGTCATATAATTTTTTGCACAGAGTGACGAAAAGAGCAAAACGTATGCCTGATGGTAAGTGCAACGTCTGCCCATAGCAAATGCTGTGTCATCCAGAACATTTCTGTGTGATTCCACACTGCGCTGATGACCCTGTGACATCAGTTCTTAAGTCTCATATGCCCAGTGATTACGCTAGCTCTCAGTGCCCTTCAAATCAAAACACAGTAATGTTTGCACACTACTGCTTCACGGCAAAATAACAGGCCCTGGGGTGGACCAGACGGATTCCTGCATTGAAATCTTACCACCAGTATTTTGAACATTTGGGTGCGAAGTTAAAAAGAAAATTTAATTCATCATCATTTCAGTCTATCTCAGTCCACCGTTGGACATAGGCTGCCCCCATAGATTTCCGCAAAACACGGTCCTGAACCACCTGCATCCATCGACTTCCCACAAAAGCGTGCTGGTCGTCACTAATCCATCTAGTGGGGGATCGTCATACACTGCATTTGCCGGTACGAGGTTGCCACTCATCTGGTTCCGTATGCCATCACTGGCAACACGCACTGGTTGTAGACTTCGATTTTGAGACATTAAGGTACACTCACATGCAATTAATATTAACGACTTCAGAAATCAACTTAATCTAAATTAAACTGGGAAAATTCCGACTTAAATTTAATGGTTAAGCAGTAATGAAGAATTATACTTCAGTAGTTACACCCACTAGTATAAAATTAGAGGCTCTCTTTAGCTCGTCTTGCTCGTCTTGTCCGCTATAACACGACGTCGTAACTTTTTATTATCTTGTTAAAACTCTCTTTTTTGCCTGGGTTTTTGTTTTTGCAAACGATCAAATAAAAACTGATGAACATCTACATTGGTAAAATCTAAAATATTTTTTTCCACGTTAATACCAATTCAAATTTAAACTGAACTAAGGATCAACAATAGTAAAAATATAGTTTTTTCAACAAGTTACTGGTGGTAGGATACCTATACAGGAGTCCGTATAGGTAGGTACCACCCCAGGGCCAGTTATTCTACCGTGAAGCAGTAGTAGTGTGCAAACATTACTGTGTTTCGGTTTGAAGGGTACTGTGAGCTAGCGTTATTACTGGGCATATGAGACTTAAGAACCTATGTCTCAGGGTGATGGGAACAGTGTAGTGTCACACAGAAATTTTCAGGGGGACACAGCATTTGTTATGGGCAGACATTGCACTTACCATCAGGTGAACGTTTTGCTCGTTTCATCACTTTATGCAATAAAAAAAAAAAGTTGTCAACTAGTTTCTAACGTTACGCGATGAGTCCTAAAATTCCCTTAGCATGCAACTTATTTTTTTTCCTACAACGAAGAACTAAAGTAACTCGTCACAATGTTTGCGAAATTACTTCTTACTGGGTTCATCCATGTGGTCTTAGAATTGTCGTCCATTTGCAAGCATGGCTCAGACAGTTTTTTACGGTAAAGTTTCTTGCAGTTTCCTTTTTTCAGTTCGAATCTGATGTAGACTAAGACGTTTAACAGTGAAAGTCCCTTTGTGAATAGTAGCATATTGTATAAAGAGGCTCGCCCCCAAAACAGACAAAGCGGCCAGACACAAAAGAGTTAATCCGAAAAACTACAAGTTTGTTTTCTTCCGAGTTGAGACTTTTTATAACAGATATAATGCAACGATTCTGATTGCAGACACTACGCCTAATAACCAAAGTATTTCAATGTCGTAGTTCAAAACTTACCTGTAATAAAAAAAATTGCGAGTTTTTACAGTTAAAACCTGACCCGAATTCCGAACACAGACTGTGAGGGCACATGATCTTTGTTTTGCTCAACCACAAATATACAGCCCTACAGTTAATTTTATTGCTGCCCACTGCTGAGCACAGTCTTCTTTCAATTATGTCAGGTTTTATTTTTAGCCGAGTAGAGTCGGCCAGGCTGTTCCAATGCGGGTTAGCGGACTTCACGTGTCACATCACACAAATATTTTTGCCTTCACGGTAAAACGCTTTTTCTTTACGATGTTTTCGTTCGCCACTTATTATGAAGCAAATTAGCAGTTAAAATTTGAAAAAAAAAAACCAGTACCAGGGAACAAACCTAGGCCGATCGCATACTGTGAAATTTACGACAAACTTAGGGGTACCCCTAAGCTAGTGGTACAAAATATAGATGATAAATACAATGTGTAAACCACTGAAAGAATATAATTTTTCCTTTTTAAGAAATAACAATTACAGTAAGTGTAAAAGTTTCTGAAAATGCCGCTGCTCTTCAATAAGGCGTACATTCATTGGGTGTTAATGCAAAACCGGGAGAAATCGAAGGATTTTCCGCTTTTCCACAGCTGCTCCGACGCTTCTAAATAACCACTCCCGCTCTACACTTCCAATCATTTGTTTATTCGAGTCTTTAATGAAATGCTTAATCAGTTTCAATTCACGGTGAAACTTTGAAAATTGAAACTTTTTTTATTTTGCGGGACCTCTTTACTTTACGTGCTGACGCCTTCTATTTGAGTTACTAACTACAACAGCAAATAAAATAAGTGTTTTTTATTTACTTGTTTAAATTTAGGTAAGTATATTTATTTATAATACTAAGATAGACGGTTAAATGAAAATTAATTTGAAGTATAAATGACAACGCAAACTGTATATATAATGTTCTCCTAGCCGATTTACGACCATGGCGACAACTTCCGAATACTGTCGAGAGCCATCAACTGCGCACGAGATACGAGTATTATAGTGTCACAAGTGAACGCGCAAACACAGAGACACTCACTCGTCCCAACCTACCCGTGCTCGATGTAACGCTGATGCTGATATGATCGGAGGTAGGCTAGGATGCAGTGTCAGAAACACGGTGACAATCACAACACAACCAGACCCAAAAACCAACAATTTGTGTGACCCGCGGCATAGAAGTCAGGTACTCTGATCACTAGGCCACGGCCAAAAACACTTTCATTTTCATTAGAAAATCAAAGAAAGCTATGGTTTCTCTTAATTCTGAATAACTGATTCAGCCTTGTGGTAGCCGCTTAAAATAATCTACCACATAAATAAACTGCGGTTTCCAACTCGTCTGCCAATAGTAGCAACTATGGCAAAATCCCCTAAAAAGGGAGCCACAAACTTGTGGCTATCTATGGGGGAGGCCGATGTTCAGCAGTGGACTAGTGATAGGCTGAAATGATGATGATGATGAACTGAATAATTTGGACAACACCAAAACACGTAGCGTCCGGTCTCCAATCCGCTGGCCAATCGTGGCAAAACCAATTTGAGAGAAGCATAATATTTCCAGCAGTGAACTATTTAGAGACTGATGTACGACCTTGATGAATTCACGCAATTCGTATTTAATACATATCGAATTCTGCTACCATTAATGTTTCTCTTAGTATCTCGGTTTATTTTAAGAACAAGGAAATTATACAGCCACGAAAATGGTACTATAAAAAAGTCTCGAAAATTTTACAATAACCCATTACGTAATACAAAATTGGAGATTCCAACTTTCAACCAATTCTTATTACATTTCCACCATCTATTTTTGTACTGCAGACCAATAAAGTTGCACCAGTGGCGCCTCGTAAGACGCCCTCAACGTACGCGCGATTAGAGCAGCCGTATGTACATCCAACAGCGGTGAATTTTATGATTATTACACTTTATAAAACAACAGTTTCGCTCCATGGTTTTATGGATTATAAATTTCATTAGCGTATGTTGTCGGGCGATCGCGTTTATTGCTCTCGCGACTTATGGTATCCTGGTGCGGAGGATTTTGTTATCAAAAGGGAGGCATTTGATACCTTCGGACTCGTAGACCGCGTAACTTAGAGTACCTTTCTCTTATATTATATAGTTCTGGTGGCGATTCCCAACCGAGGGTAATATTTGTGCATTGCAAAGACTAATATTGTATTGAACACTACATTTGTCCCATTCTCTGATTTTATGGTACATGCTTTATATACAATACAAGAACGTGCGGATTAGTGAGCAACTCCGAATTAAAGTGATTATCAACGATATTATAAGAAAAGTTTTAGCAAATGACACTATTAGATTTTGTCTAAACCATAATAATTAAAAGCAAGAGGGTTTGTTTTCAACAACTCCATAACTGTACTGAATGCGACATTTTATTTAAAAAGTTATGACGAATACTAATATGAAACGGCTATACTAAGAATGGGCGGTTTAAATGACCGCACCTTATGATTTCTGAACTTTATTTTGAGTTAATCATTGCGGAGATTTTAGATTCTCTTTATAATATTTTTTTATAAATAAATTAGTATTTTTTTTATAAAAAAGTTCACACTGGATTCTCCTTTAACAAAAAACCCAGATTCGAAACAAGTAAGTAGGTCATGCAAATATTTCTTTCAATGTGGGAATCAATCCCACAACACTGCGCCATCCGAGCTGATACAGAGAACCACTAATGTTTTCCAAACCGGAAAAAAACTATTTTCAGATGCGTTCCAAGCAGCGGCACAGTGTGTCACGTTTGGTCCGTAGCACACACCGGGCGCTTTATTACATGCATTTACATAGTTACTCAGTGAAATTAATTAGTTCGATAGTTTTGTTTTGTTTCCTTCCTTCTAGCTATATCCGTAAACGCCTTGATGATTAATGATTGTGACAGATTGCTCTGTTCTTCGGAGAACCTTATCCAAGTTCAACTGAGTGCATTTATCAACATTATCATTATTTTTATTTATCACATAATTATATAGTGTAATTAAGGGATAAGTGAATATAGGTAGTTATTATATAATATTTTACCACAGTATGTTATGCAGGGATCCTTCTAGGTACCAACACCACAGAAGTGCCAGTTATTTTGCCCTGAAACAAATTGCGCAAATATGACTATGTTTCTGTCTAAAGGATACTGATATGTAGTGTAATTACTGGGCATATAACACTGGAGAATGTAATGATTTCTGAATATTACACATTTTATAAAACTACTTTTACGGATTTTATAGCAGTTTATTTTTTAATTTATATTTATATAACTCTCTTACATAGAACAAACAAAAAGATCTATAAAAACCCGCGTAAAAGAACACATACTCGTAGCTGACGTGAAGCACCGACGCTCTAGGAAGTCTGCAGTATGTGAACATGTTCTAGATCACCCCTGTTCTAGATCCCATTACATTAGATTTGATAGACCACAAATCCTTGCAAAAGAACACAGACTATTGAAATTAAAAAACACCCTAATTTCATTAGAGAAGATGGTTGGGTATTACCACTTCTTCTTCTTCTTCTTCTTTTCAGCCTATCACTAGTCCACTGCTGAACATAGGCCTCCCCATAGATTGCCACAAAAGTTTGTAGCTCTCATTTTGGGGGGGGATGTGCCATAGTTGCCACGCTTTTTATAATTAACAAAATTAAATCGAAAACAAAGCATACCACGGCAAGACTTCAAGATACTGTCAGCTCATTTTGCGTAGATCGGACCAAAAATAATAATTAAAAGCTGAAGGTTCCCCGGATTAACTATGACATCGGGACATCTGTCATCTCAGTCCCCAGTAACCATCGGTGTTTTAAAGTACTCGAAACGTCGGGTTATAAATAGTTGAAAAATTAAACGCGATAAAATCCCTAAAAGTGGTTACTCGTATTCAACTTAAGAATGTCTCAACGTGACGAGCGGAGTGTGGTGCCACACAGCAATGTTCTGCGTTACACACCGTTTGTTGCATTTACCATCAGGCGAATGAATTGCTACTCTTTTTTACTACTCAACACTCTCTTCAGTAAAAAAAATATTACAGTAAATCTTTTCAACTTTGGAGAGCCTATCTGCAGGGATGTCTTGCAGTCGACTGTTAAGATGTTGAGTAATGACGAATTGTTACGAAACCACTGTCTTCGAAATTTAACCATTCCCGAGAAATTAGTTTTAACATTCCTGATAAGATGAACTTTAAACCTATCATAAGATTTTATTAATAAGCGAAATGTTTTATAAGCGTCCCCATGTTTGTTCGTGTGGCAATAATTCAAACGACCTATATTGTGAAGCTGGTAGAGCAGTGTGTTGGTTTATGCGTCAAACAATCTCATAATTAAAGGATGCCTTTGTTTCTTTGAGGTACGTAGGCACAATGCAGCCACTTTGTGTATTTTTATTTAACCTGAAACAAGATCAGTATTATGATAAATTACGAAAATAATCTATTTTTAATATATAAATTTAATACAGTATGCTTATTAGAGCCGTGGTAGCTCGGGCTAGGCGCTCGCTTTAAATTGCATAGTACGCGAGTGGCCTGGGTTGGATTCCCCTGGATGCAATTTTAAGTGCTGAATTACCACGTGCTCGGCGGTGAAGGAAAACATCGTTCGGAAACCTGCATATCTGAAAAATAAAAAATAAATATTTCGAAGACATGTGCAGTCCGCCAACCCGCATTGGAGCAGCGTGACGGATTCTTCCTAGTTCCAAAACCCTCTCAGAAATGAGAGGAGGCCTGTGCTGAGCAGTGGGGGACATTTATAGGTTGAAACTTTACTTTTTTATGTTTATTTTAGTATATTATATACCGGTGGTTGGATTTTTATGCCGGAATCTGTCTAGGTAGGTATCGCTGTAGGGTTATTATTGGTAGTTATTAGCGGTGTGCAAGCATTAGTGTGTTTCGATCTGAAGGGAACTGATAGCTAGTGTAATTACTTGACATACAATACTTAAGAACTAATGTCTCTTGGTGACGAATGCAGTGTGGAGCCACACAGAAATATCGTGAGTGACATAGCATATGTTATGGGCAGACTCCAACGTCTTACCATCAGGTGAACGTTACGGTCGTCTCGTCACATTCTCTAATATTAAAAATGTTTTGTTTCTCAGAAAATCATTTAATAACAATCTATATTACTACCAATAATAAAATTGAAGTGTCTATATGTGATTTCATCATAAATGTCAAAATGGAAGCAAAATCCGCTATTTATACTATGCCTAATTTTAAATGAGCTTCTTTAGAATTTTTACCTGGCTATGTGTCTGAAACATTGTCTCCGAAACGGCTCAAAGTATTTCAATGAAAATTTAAGGGATTCAAACAAGAACGTTTACTTAAATTTTCGTGTATGTTCCATTTCGTTATCTTGCAAGGTTCAGAAGATATGAATATAAATATTTGTAATAAATTTTTACGCGAGTGAAACACCTGGTCCGAAAATATATTTTACTACAATGAAATATTCATAGCTGATACTATCATAGAATAAAATGCAAATTTTATACCCCTATCGTTTGCTTTAAAGAACAACTAAACGCTTCTATTAGATATACGGAATATGGTTTTCGTAACCCGGAAGCATGCTCCGATGTTGTGTAGACAATTAGCTAAATAAGGCATTACGTAGATAAATCTGTAGTGACCCATTCGTTAGGCCGGGTTATGCGGGCCGCCGGGGTGAATCCTAATGAAGCCTGCTTATCATTACAAATGACAGCGAAGTTTGTCTCCGAAGCCGGGCCGAGTTTAATTAATTTATGAATTAAGTGAGGAATGGGGGGCTGTCAAAATTTCGGACTCAATCTCGCCGTTTTGAGGGTATTACGGAGGTTAATCGATTGGTCGCTTGGAGCGAATGGAAATCGCAATCAGATTATTTCTATCGTGAAATATTTTTGCTATGACGACCTAGTAACCATAAATCTTTAGTAAGGACTGTGGTCGCACCTTTTTCGCGTGAACTTTAGTTTAGTTCAGACAATACGGAAAAGTTTGTAACTATTATATTTTTGTGAACCACAGTCACCACTGTCTATCGGGTAGACTGTGCTCATTTTCCTAAAATTAATACGTGAAGAGACAACTTTGCACCCTTTTTAAAGCATATGGCGCAACACTAATGAAAGTAGAGGAAGCTAAAGATGTGTCAGGATCGTAGCAAGTGGAAAGATGTGGTCTCTGCCTAACCCCATGGGAAATAGGCGTGACTTTATGTATGTATGTATGGCGCACGAAGCACAATCCTTATTGGCATACTTAAAGTTTGTATTGAGAAGAAGCGAGAAAACTAAAATTTATATATAATATGTGTTACAAATACATTAAATTGTATAAAATAAAATATTATTATTTAAGGTCATACTGACAATGTCAATCGCATAATAGTTTGTCGTTTATTTACGTTTATACTGCCAATGTCAAACTTATTTGTCTGTGGTCAAACAGTCGCATAGAGTAGAGATTGTCGCTGTAGCGACATCTATGTCGCCACATGAGAAGCTCAAGAAATATTCGCAAACGTCCATAATCGCGCTATGAAAGTTTTCTGAGATGCGAACTATATATAAAACATCTAAATATTACTAGTTGGAGGAGACGTCCTCCCCAGATCAGACCACCCGATCTGGCGGGTAGCTACCCTTTTTCATTGGCAATATCATCCGCCAAACTGGTGACCCCGGTATGAACATCCGCAGCCAGCTTCTCCGAACCAAAGCAACTACGTCATTGCCATCGCTGTCACAGCACCAGACTACTGCCGGCACAACTCGTGCTTTCTAGTCTCTCAGCCACTGAGGATCATCAAGGGCGGGGGCCCCCTTCTCCTCAAGGTGACTCCTGCGGCATCAATGCTTGTCTCCATACGTCTCGACGCACTGAAGACCCGGACACAGGTTCACCGCAACGCCAGACTGCACCTCATCGCCTGACGCCTCAATTTCTCCGCGCTAACTACGACTTCCAGTCTCAGCGGCGGAGTGATGTAGCGACATCTATGTCGCCACATGAGAAGCTCAAGAAATATTCGCATACGTCCATAATCGCGCTATGAAAGTTTTCTGAGATGCGAACTATATATACAACATCTAAATATTACTAGTTGGAGGAGACGTCCTCCCCAGATCAGACCACCCGATCTGGCGGGTAGCTACCCTTTTCCATGGCAATATCATCTGCCAAATCGCCATAGAATTTTAAAATTTTGCCTAAAAGTAACTACTCAATAATGTTCAACTTAAAAAATTATTAATTACTATCGAATTTCGACCACACGGCGACCACTAGTATATATAATTATTAAATATAAATTCAAAGTATTATTATATAAGCAATGATGAAATGGAAAACTCATGATTTATTTATTTATTTCATCTTTATTGTCAATAAAAGTACAGGTACAGCAGGCGGACTTAATTCTATATGCATTCTATGCTAGCCAACCTTTGGGATAGCAGAAATACGCAATGGCGGTACAAAAAGATAAATAATAAAAATAATGAAATAAACATTATGTTAAAAATATCACACTAATATATTTTGTACACAGTGCTTTAAGAAATTTTGTACATTCTGCGTTTTCTGCCGATGTTAATGATGAGTTAAGAAACAGATTTATATATGCATTACATACAGTTTGCGTAACGTGTAAGCAATTAATTGGATTACCATAGGGGCCAGTTTAACTGGTGTTAATATTCATATCAGGAATCCATCTAAGTAGATATGGTAGCATTAATTATTCTGCCGTGAAGCAGTAGAGTGAAAACTTTACTGTGTTTTGTTCTGAATGGAAACGGCACTGAGAGCTAGTGTAATTAATAGGCATATGAGACTTAAGAACTGATCTCTCTTGGTGACGAGAGCAGTGTGATGTCCTAGGTGACACAGCTTTTGTTACGGGCAGACGTTCCACTTACCATCAGTTCTTAACTTTCTCATGTATATAAAAAAAATTACTAAGGTTATAAAAACTTGAAACTTTTGTTTATCGTTAAACTGAGTGTGTTTTCAATGTAATTAGTTCTTTATAGGCTACTTATTCTGTACTCTGAATAGCTCGTTCTCTTTTAAAAACTAAGTCCCAGAGTGGTCGCTTTTGGATAGGCGCCAAGCCAATACTTCGGGTAAAATCCAGTATGCTATTGAAATCAAATTAGTTTAAGTAACTGCTTAAGGTACATTAATTTAAGTTTGTTTCTAGACTATTTGAACAATATTTATTTCTAAAATATATTTTTATAACCAGCCAATAATAATACTTGTTTACCAAAGTAATTTACTTTAAGCTGTGATTATTAGTTTAATCTTTAATATTAGAAAAACAAAAATGTTACTCATACATACATGCATAAGATCACGACTGTATCCCATAAGGTGTAGTCAGAGACTGGGCACTCACTGCAAAAACAGATGACTGCCACAATCCACGTTTCACCAAAACAATATAATGCACTTGTGATAGGTGGTGAGCCCAGTAAATATTACTCACTGTATAATAACTATTCAGTTTGTAAATATTAATCAATCGATAAATATTAATTAAGAATAATAGAAACGTTCCAGGAAAACGTTTCAGTCAAAATCGACCTTCAAACTTTACCCTCATCGTGCCCAAAGTAGTTTAACTTCAAAAATAGACTAGTTTTTTTTTAATATAACTGTAACAATGTAGTTGTTCTTATTATTCTATGGTGATTATTTTAAAAGCTTAATTGTTTTAAAAAAAAGTAAAGTAAAGTTTCAGCCTATAAATGTCCCATTGCTGAGCACAGGCCTCCTCTCATTTCTGAGTGGGTTTCGGAGCTAGAAAGAATCCGCCACGCTGCTCCAATGCGGGTTGGCGGACTTCACATGTCTTTGAAATATTTTTTTATTTCTCCGACATGCAGGTTTCCTCACGATATTTTCCTTCACCGCCGAGCACGTGGTAAATCAGCACTGAAAATAACAATTTTTAGAGGTACCGGCACCGGGATAGAACCCAGGTCACTCGCGTACTATGAAATTTAAAGCGAACGCCTAGCCCCTGAGCTACCACGGCTATCTTAATTGTTTAATACATAGGTAAATTTATAATTGAACCGGTAGTTAGCGAGACGTGTTCCCACTTTAATTATTACATGGAGCTACAGAGTGACGCCGGCAATAAAAGAGCAAAGCAAAGTGAGCTCATAAATTTTTAACGTCTTCACAAAACAGTGTTCATTCACTCCCTTTTCGACTGCACTGCGAGTAGCGATCCCCGGAGGCAGGCAAGAAAGCTTGACATGCTAAAGGAATTTTTAAAGTAATTAAAATTAATTGCATTAGTATGTCAAACAACGTATTTGTTTTTATTTTTATTTAAAACTAGCGACCCGCCCCGGCTTCGCACGGGTGCAATTAGCAATGAAGAAACTGAGAAGTGCTCTTAGCAAAAAAATATTAAGTATGTTTATGTTTATAACATGTCTCTATGTCCAGAACTGTCAAACTGATTGTCTAGGTAGGTACCACCCCATAGACTTCTCTCTAGAAGAATGGATTTGCTATGATCATCACGCTTAGCAGGTAGTCCGGTGATTGTAGTTCCAGATGCCTTCCTCCTAAGACCCTGCTGCCCGTCAAGGGTCTGTCTATTTTCAGTCTGGTACTTCGAGATGGCTTTTCTGTCACCTGTCGGAAACCATAAGATTTTCCTAGCATTTCCCTCAGTCGACCCGTACCCACGGCAGGATATGGGGAGGATGCAGGGTTAATGGTTATTGTATGGATTAATTTTTATAATAAGTAATCGCATGTGCCATACGCCGTGTGGTGGCTGCTTAAGAGAATCTACCACTCCATGTTATCTTGTGGATGTCGTAAAAGTCGACAGAAGGAAAATGAAAACCAGGATGCAGAAATCCGTCTACGCAGGTTACACATGCTTGCCAACTGGCACTGGGGCCAGTTATTCTGCCGTGAAGCAGTAGTGTGCAAGCATTGCTGTGTTTCGGTTTGAAGGGCACTATGAGCTAGCGTAATCACTGGGCATTTGAGAAGTAATGTGAAAAAAAAAGATGGGCATCTTCCTGGAACATTTGAATAAATAAACTTTGGTTGCCAACCTACTTTCCGAGCGTGGCAACTATGACAAAATCACCCCAAAATTAGAGTTATAAACTTGTGGCAATCTATGGGGGAGGCCTATGTTCAGCAGTTTATTAGTGATAGACTGAAATGATGATGATGATGATGATGATGATGATGATGATGTGTTTTCTTAACTGTATCACGACACTGTTTAAAAATTGTCCTATAAACGATTATCAATAAAATATTCTAATACGATTTTTTTTGAGTTCGGTTTGTTTTGCCTTCTATTGTATAGTTTCGGTGTTTAATGCAGGAATAGCAGATGTCGCAATAGTTTAAATCTACCGCGATGCTGTCGTTAACATTTTTTTGATAGACGTCCACCCTATAATCAATTAAACTAAATCCAAAGCCAAGGATACGTCTGCAAGACTTCAAGACACTGTACGCTCGTTTTACGTAGATAGGACCAGAACAAATACGAGTAGTTAAAAGCGGAAATTAGCCTTGATTAACTATAACATCAGGACGCTAACACCTCACCCAGTTCTTCCGTGAACATGAGTGCTAAAAAGCGCTCAAAACGATGGGAAATTAATATTTAAAGTGAATGCGATAATTCCGTAAAAATGTTAATACTACAGGGTACTTTCCGGAAATCCACTATAATAGGGAAAGAACGTTAATTATCTAAGATCCACATGCAAAAAATACAATAGCGTCCACAAGCAAACTAGCACTGCCATCGGGAACCGCCACCAGATACTCTCTACAACACTACTACTAGGCAATCAACATCATCAGCTTCAGGAACACAACACGTGTCTCATCTCAAAACAAGGCGTTATCAAGTGTTGACTCTAAGACAGACAGCCGCTGTAAAAATTATTAAATGTATCATATTCCCTTAAATATAAGTCTTGCCGATGATGATTCATGCCATTATATAACCACTTAAATTTAAATGCTCTTTTCAACATAAAATTTACTCAACATAAACGAGAAGTAGTTAAAATGTATTATTGATCGAAACGTCTCTAATCCTGTTCTTAATTTACAATCATACTTAACAGAGTTTTTAGTGCCCTTAGTTATATTGTACCTTTGGCAATAAAATCTTAACGTAAAACACTTTAAGTTACGGTTAATTTCTAGATGATACTTCGATTAGCGTACAAAAAGAACACAAACATCTCCTTAATATACTCTAGAGTCTAGACTATACTCCTGGTGTGGAAAGAGTTAGGAGAATCGTTTTTATTTATACTGGTTCACTTTCTCGTTCGACCGCACGGTCTTGTGGTCGAATTACTTGACCTACTGGTCTACTGCGGTCTGAATCTGGGTTCGAATCTCAGCGCAAGCGACACATATGCAAAAACGCAAATTATTAGTTTTCATGTATGTGCGTGTTGTGATTTTTGCTAAAACGTTATGTCAGGCTCGGGTAGGTAAGAACGAACGAAAGTATTCGGAACTGGAGATATTACAGTGCCGTGCCACAAGTGAACGCGCAAACACAGTGGCACTCACTCGTCCCAACTTGTTCGCGTCCGATGTAACATAATAAAATATTATATTTAGGCTAGCATGCAGTGTATAAAACACGGTGACAGTCACAACACAACCAGACCCGAAAACCAACAATTACCAATAGGCCATGCCGTCGTCAATTACATACGGGAGTATTAAACACACTTCTTAACAGAATGTAGTATCTAACAGCGGACACCAATTATCAGTCTTTCAGACTACATGCCTTAAGTAGCAATTTAACACTGCTATGTTATGGTGAATGAAAAGAAGCGTAGACGCAAATACTAGCAACAGGGCATCCCATAGTCCCATCAAGGGAAACAGTCCACCTTTTGACCGTTTATCGAGAATTGATGAGGGCGCTCGCTTTAAATTTCATAGTACGCGAGTGACCTGGGTTCGATTCCCGGTGCCAGCACCACTAAAATTGTTAATTGCAATTTTAAGTGCGGACTTACCACGTGCTCGGTGGTGAAGGAAAACATCGTGAGGAAACCTGCATGTCTGAGAAATTAAAAATATTTCGAAGACATGTGAAGTCCGCCAACCCGCATTGGAGCAGCGAGGCGGATTCTTCCTAGCTCCAAAACCCTCTCAGCAAATGAGAGGAGGCCTGTGCTCAGTAGTGGGACATTTATAGGCTGAAACTTTACTTTACTTTACTACAATAATAATATATATATATATATAATAACAAAAGCAGAGAGTTTGTAGATTTGAATGAGTTTAACTCAGAAAATAATAATCCGATTTAAAAAAATTGTTTGCTTTAGATAAAAAATCTAGGCTATTTACCTTCTAAAGGCTGTAGCATAAACGGCTTTCAGGCTTCCAGCACGCTGAGAAACTAAAAATACCGAGAAAGGCCGACCTGTTAATGTTCTGGTCAGGAAGATATAGCGTAGTCGGTTTACTTTACGCGAATGAAACCGCGGGGCATTATTAGTAGGTTATATAACCCTAATACTGTCTGGTAAACTTTGTATCCCTTATTAAATTTAAAAAAACAAAATGTGGTATGATCTATGTACACATTATTTAGCATTTTTTATGATAATACTCGCTGTACCCCGCGTTCACCCGCGTAAATTAAGCCAACCACATGATTGCACCGTACAGCATGGTACTTCGCTGACCCGAACATTCACAGTCCGGCCCTTCTCGGTAACATTCTCTTCTCAGCGTGCGGTTTATTTTGCGCGGAACCCTAATTCTTTTTCTAAAATAAAAGTAGCCTTAGTTACCCGCTATAATATCAGCTATATCCCAATGAAAGACCCGAAAGAAAATCGGCCCAGCCGTTTCGGAGATTACCCGGAACAAACAGACAGACAAAAAATTTCAAGATACTTTCTCACAGTATCCACTTTCTATGCATTTAATAAAAACACTTAATTTTTATTTATTTTATAGATGAATAGTTATGAACATTTTTTTTATTTCATTGTAATTGGAAGTAGCGAATCGTATAATCACCAAATCCATATTTTTCATATGCGTTGAATTGTACATATCAGTGGGATATTTTGCTCTATTAATTTTTGTCAGTGCCATGGTGAGTTCAAATTTGTGCAATATGTAATACAACCGCAATATGCAATTCAGACACAGCTATAAGCAAAAGTTTATATATTAGGCATATCATACGCTGAATAAACAGCACGCAGACTATGTCATTTATAATTGACTTAGTAATATTAACACGATTTGATTTAATTACACTATCAGCTTAGCTTTTCTTAATTATAGTTGTGTTTAAGACCCGATTTCACCGATCGCTTTGGAAACCAAGTTTAATAACACCACGTTTTACTTAATTGAGTTCAAATGTATCATTTGATCTCGCTTTTCGTCTAACCGTTTTCACCAGCTCGATTTTGGTCGCGTTTAGAAAAACGAAGTTTCCATGAAATATCGTCACAATCTAAAACAAAAACTCGATGTATTTCGTAGCGTGCGACATCAAACAGCTTGTTTTTATGCATAGGTGACATAGGTACGCAAACAATAAACAGTACGAATTAAAAATATTGTTTGTGTTTACATGGTTGTGCAATTGACAATGACAGCTCTCTAAACACGTTGAAAGAGTTGAACGTCGGAAATTGGACGTTCTGAATATTAATCGCGTTTAGCTTTCTTTAACTGCGTCCATTGGATTTTGATGAAATGCAAACTTTAGCATTGAACTTAGTTAAACGATTAAACTTCGTTTAGCTTGAACTGATCGGGTTTATTTTCACTAAATCTCAGTACGAATAAACATTCTTATTAAACATATATTATAAATTATACGTTCAAAGTTATTGGTCTTTAATGTAGATGTAGCGATTGACTTCTGTCACAACATTCGATCCCTTCGCTACCCGATAACCCTTCCTCAGATCTTATCGCATAAGCGTTAGTTCGGATGTGGGAAGGTAAGGGGAAAGGGCACTATAGTACGAAAATGATAAATTCTAGCCGTGAACAAGAAATGTAAGATTGATGGGGTTGTAATCGTCCACGGGATATAATGATTAGTTTCAGTGGTTACGAGTGGCCATGACATTGATTTTTCAAGGATCAGTACTTTAAATTATGTTAATTAATGAAATGTGAAAAAACGTTCTTAAAAGGTAGGGCGACCCACCAAGATGAAGCCACGACCGGCTCGGTTTTGTTTTGTATATTCAGCAGTGGAATTGCGATGTGATGTGGAATGATGATGAATGTAACAGGTGTTGCTTGTGCGTCTGTAAAATTTAAATCGATATAAATATCAGCATTGAAATAAATTTATATAAATTTTTAAATAAGGTTACTTTCAAACTATTAAAAAAAATATAATATTTTCAAAATACTAATATCGTACAATGAAATTGACGACCGCGTCTACTAGTGATTCGAGTACCTACCTGACTACTGTGCTGGACGTCTTGGGTCCAAATCCCAGCCGAATCCAACATTTGTACAAAAACACGAATTGTTGGTTATCGGGACTGGTTGTGTCGTTGATTGTCCTTGTGTCTCTGACACTGCATCCAAGCCTACCTCCGACCTTATCGCATGAGTGTTACATCGGGGACGAGTGAGTTCCTCTGTGTTTCCGTGTCCATCTGTGGCACTGTTATATCTCCTGCGCATTTGATAACTTCCGACAGTATTCGATAGTTGTCGGCGTGGTCGAAAGTCGGCCAGGAGGACATCAGAATGAAAATGTAAATGTTATCATGAATTCGTTTAACAATAATATTTTATTTATCTTTGAAAGCATTTCCCCGGTTATTATAAAACCATTTTGTAAATAATGTCTTCACTTCGTCGAAAAGAGCATCAGCTGCCAAGTTCCCAGGCGACGTTGTTTCTTCAAAAAAAGTTAAGACCCTTTTCTCTCAATGTTAAAATTCTTGATGGAGTCTCTCGGTTATTACTTGTAGATGTTTATGCACTTTGTAAATGTTAGAAATATTGACAGATATATAAATAGCAATATTGATAGAGTAAATACAGAAGAAAAATTAGTAACAAAAAAAACAAACAACTCTGGCAGGTTATCGTATGTGTAATTTAAGAAGAAATAAAATATGTCGAAAACGAATTCTTCGCTTTATCAGCTTTATCATTTAATTCCTTAGTGTAAATTTCTTAAGCGTTCACCACACAGGCAAGAGAAATAAACAACTACGCGTTTTTGTATTTAACTTAATTGAAACGTAGATAAATAATGTCCTTGTCAACCTAACTTTCCTTCACCAATTCCTGTTAAGATGCCTTCATACGTAATTATTATACTATATTACACAATTTCATATTGAGCCACAGGATTCATTTTAACCAAAAAGTTTCAGCCTATAAATGTCCCACTACTGAGCACAGGCCTCCGCCACGCTGCTCCAATGCGGGTTGGCGGACTTCACATGTCTTCGAAATATTTTTTATTCCTCAGACATGCAGGTTTCCTCACGATGTTTTCCTTCACCGCCGAGCACGTGGTAAATCAGCACTTAAAATTGCAATTAACAATTTTAGTGGTGCCGGCACCGGGGATCGAACCCAGGTCACTCGCGTACTATGAAATTTAAAGCGAGCGCCTACGCTTTTGTAACTGGTAGCTCGCTAAAGTTTCTGTAAATAAAATTATTTACAAATGTTTGTACTAAAGACATAAAACTAAAAAAAAGATTTTCTTTCCAACTAAAATATGGATACCATTCTGCGACTAGCAGATTTTCGGAATAAAAGTTCTTTTCAGAATCATTGTCGTTTGCAATACGAACAAAGAGATGGCCAACTTTTCTCGTATTAGAAATGCAAATTCAATTCTGCATAGAACTTATGGGATAATTTTTGACATGAAATTTGGACGAAAAAAATACCATTTAGAACTTTTTTTATTTTATTTGACTAGTAACACAATAATAACATTAAAAAAGGAAACACTACAGCAAAATTCTAGATACGAGGAAGAAAGTCGTATCACGGAAAGAAAGTCAATGACACGATACATGTATTGCCAACAATGAATTAAACTTAATTACCAATAGTGCAATAGTGATATTACATCATAATTAATTATGTTTTATTAGTATTAGTCCGCAAAAAACTGACTGGCAAATTAAACTCAAAATAATTTATAAATACAAATATAACTCCTTATGTTCCGCAGCAGGGATTAAATCACGCTCGTGCAGAAGTTCTAAAATTAATTCCTCAATTCGGAGGCTCTATTTGCTATAAACTTGTCAAATAAATCTCCAGGAAATCGTTCGCTTTAACGAGTTTCAATAGACGCGTTTTATTGGTCATGAAACCACTTCGCACGCGGAGTTTCAAGTCTTGCTTTACGAGTTTATTAACAAAGCCTATTTAATTAAGATATGCATACAGTGTCTGAGATTGGACCACACGAAATGACTCCATTGTAATTATCTATGAAACTTAAGCGAACTTTTAAAACATAATATTTGATCCTTCTTGTAATGGTATTTTTTATTCACAAAACAAACCCCGACTGGCTTCGAATTAAAACCGCGTATGATTCAATCTATCGATGGCTGGCAATGGAGAAGTCCTAGATTATATAAACTTCATTGCAAAAATACTTTAACTTCTACGTGTATTAAGTCAATTCCATATTAAATATCTGAACCCAGATTTCAGAACGGAATTATTCAGAACGCTCCCTAGCCTATTGACTCTCAAATTATACATTGGTCATTAAAACTTGATTAAACCAAAGCCAAAGCAAGAAACTGTTTAGTTTTCTTATATAGTTTGGTATGACGTAATTTTGTTTTTAACAAAAAATCTTTGTGGCTCAATTTATTAAAAGTCTTGAAAATCAATTTGTATTCGTATTTGTTTTTTTTTATAATAAATATTTAAAAATTGTCTATGAAATGAAATGATCCTTTTTCTTATAATTTTGAATGGGGTTAAATATGGAGACACTAAAGGTCATGGTTTTAATACATAAATGTTTCTATCAATTTCATTCAGTAGCTTCGCTAATAATCTTTTATTATGTTTTTATAAGATTAACTTGAGCGAAAATATTTTCAGTTGCCTAAAAATTGTTACTTCCTTCAGTGCAATAAACTAAGACATTAAAATGAGTGCAAAAATTATTAAGTAACTAGAAGAAATGGCTTCCTACAGTCACCAGGAGACGCAGTCCAGTCCAGCGAAGGAATTGCCCAGGTAATGTAATTTTTACAAATTTCATTCTTATTTTGTTACTCGGTATTGTCTGTCAGTACTTAACACTGATCACAAGCGGTGAATCCTTGCAACCGATGGCAGTTTCTGAAAGAGTATTTTACATATTTAATACATTGTTAGTATACTTCGATTGAAGCGCCAATGGTTTATGGTGCGGACTGCGAAACATGGCATCGCAGAATCGAGCCCGCCATTCGACTATTGTCGTGAACCATGCCGAAGCTAGTGTGGTGGCGGCTTAAGGATAATCTACCACCCACATCTCGCCACGTGGGTGTCGTAAAAGTTCACACAGGGAAAATTAAAACCCGAAGATGGACAGCAGCATCTTCCTGGAACATCGGAATAAATAAAAAACATGGCAACTATGGCAAAATCCCCCAAAATCAGAGCTACAGCCTTTCGTGGCAAACTATGGGGGACGTCTATGTTCAGCAGTGGACTAGTGATAGGCTGAAATGATGACAATAATGATATATTTAATAGATACAATAAAGACGACGCAAAGTGTTAAAAAATTAAAGAATATGAGAGTAGAAAGAAATTCATAAATAAATTACATTCGCCCGACACTTCTGTACGTTCTGGACAACATGTGAATGTTTTCTCTGCATTTTGCAGTCCACTTGTTATTTAATGCAAATTGAATGCGCCATGCAAATGTTCCGCCCCTATTACATATGCATCTGTTTTATTTATTCAAATGTAAATTATTGTTTTAATAACAATGAATGAAATGTAAACGATTTATGAAATTATCGACACGTCAAATTAGTTTATCTGCATGTTGGACGTGAGCCAGACGGCGGAGTTATGGCTTATCTGAGTCAAACAATATCGTTTAAATATCGTTCCTGACAGTTGATTGAGACTGTCATCACTATTCGTGAGATAGAACACTTTTTGTTGTTCTACTTTAATCGTCTTCTTTTAGTAATTGTTTTACTTGTGAAGCATATTTTTAGTTTTTTGTATAACTCAATAGTCACGTTGTATTCGGCATTATCTTTGTAAGTCGTTTTTACTAGGGTTTTTCATAGCTGCATTTCCGATAGCAGCCTATTACTCTGATAAGAGAGCTGTTTTTTTTAAATCGTAGACCACAGTAGGATTTCTCCAGTGTCGTAGCACACCTACATTTACAGATATAAATTTCACATGCACAACACAACCAGAAAAATGAATACCGCTGCATCTTCCTGGAACATCTGAATAAATCAACTGCGGTTGCCAATCCGCCTGCCAAGCGTGGCAACTATGGCAAGATTCCCCCTAAATGAGAGCTATAAACTTTTGTGGCAATCTATGGAGGAGGCCTATGTTCAGCAGTGGACTAGTGATAGGCTGAAATGATGATGAACACAACCAGATCCGAAAACCAACAATTCGTGTTTTCGTACAAATGCTGGGATTCGAACCCAGGACCCGCGACGTAGAAGTCAAGTTTTCTGAGGACTAGGCCACGCGATCGGCAAATTTATCAGTTGGTGTTCAATTCTAGTCCGTTTAAGTTTGTGACATTATTTATGATTCATGAAAACGTATTTTTTTCTTTACACCTACGGATAGATGTTTTAATAATCGTACTATACGAGTATCTTAAAAGCTAAAAAACGCGCTTGGACAGCAATGAACTGATGATCCTGGTGTGAATACCGAGTCATTTTACTGGTGGTAGGATTCCTATGCAGGAATCCGTCTAAGTAGGTACCACCCCAGGAGCCAGTTATTCTGCCGTGAAGCAGTAGTGTGCAAACATTACTGTGTTTCGGTTTGAAGGGCACTGCGAGCTAGTGTAATCAATCACTGGGCATATGAGACTTAAGAACTGATGTCTCAGGGTGACGGGTTCAGTGGGGTGTCACACAGTAATTTTCTGGGTGACACTGCATTTGTTATGGGCAGACGTTACACTTACCATCAGGTGAACGTTTTGCTCATTTTTTTGCGGTGAACTTTATGCATTAAAAAAAATAGTATTACAGATCCGTCACTTTTATGAAAAAAAAAAGTTAAGAAATTATAGTTCCTACATCGGTCCATAACGGTTGCTTTACTTAACAAAATCGCATCTTCATTAGTTGATACAATACCCGTAATAAAAATTCAATCCCATTTAACAGCTATTTTTACTAAAATAAATACCTGAAATTGTATTAGAATATTTTACAGTAATACTTATAAATTATATTAGTATTCGTTTGAAATATTATTAATTCAACTTAAACAGTGTAAAAGCCGTGGTAGCACAGGGGCCTGGTGCTCGCCTTTTAATTTCATTGTAAGCGAGTAGGCCTGGGTTCGATCCCCGGTGCCAGCGCCTCTAAAATTGTTATACAATTTTAAGTGCTGATTTACCACGTGCTTAGCGGTGAAGGAAAACATCGTGAGGAAACCTGCATGTCCGAGGAATAGAAATATTTCGAGGACATGCTGAAGTCCGCCAATCCGCATTGGAGCAGCGTGGCGGATTCTTCCTAGCTCCAAAACCCTCTCAGAAATGAGAGGAGGCCTGTACTCATGCAGTGGGACATTTATAGGCTGAAACTTTACTTTACTTTATTAAACAGTGTAACCGCCTGTTAAATGAAATCCTCAAGCTGTAATCACCACGCTTGGCCCACAGTAGCAGACACCTCGAACCTTACACACTGCTGCCTGTCACTGTTCTGAATAACTTAGGTGTGATATTGTTTGATATGTTTATTGCGCCAACTGCCGGAAACTACGAGATTTTGTGTCATTTCCTTTAGTACGACTTTTACGGCACCCACAAGTTGAAATTGGGTGGCAGATTCACTTCACGCCATAACCCGTCATAGGCTAATACTATACTTACGGCACTGTGATAAATCCTGCTCAGACTATTACTTCTGATTGGTAACCAGAACGTAACCGTTGTTGAAATTACCCAAGAGAGCATTGTCATAGTGTCTTATGTAATATATTCTGTGTTGTTTTACGTGGTTTTCTTCTGCGGCTTTTTATATACATGTATGTATCTATCTTCGTATATATTTTTTGTATTTCATTTTTTTATTTTATTTACTGTAAATGTGTTTTTTTTTTCTTTTTACTTATATCTTGTCTGCACACCTCCGTCCTTTTTCTTTTAATAAATCTCCTTTATCGAAGGTTTGCCTGGAAGAGATGGCTGTTTAGCGATAAGGCCACCGGTTGTACATATTTAGTTTCTATATTATTGTATTTTTTTTTCTTTAATGTATGCAATAAAGAGTATAATAATAATAATAAATTTTAACATAATGATTTTGAAATTTGAAGTAAAATTTACTTCAATCTATGAATTCTAAAGTTCGCAGATATCGAATTACTCTCGCTAACAAAATGTTACCACATAGTAGGGAAACGTTGTGTTGGCAGATCACGCTATCAAGTTGCGAGTAAACGCGCGTGAAAATCGTTGTCGAACCGTCGACGGAACAAAACATCGAACAGTATCGCAGGTACTGCTCGTGGATATTCAATGTTTGGTCAAATACATTTCCCTACTATGGCCCGTGGTCAGTTAATTAACTGATCGCTTATATCGAGTATATATTTTCTAACACAAACGAAATCTCGTTCTGCGCGGAATAAATTCCAAATGTTAAAAATAACAATAAAGTTTTGAAACAGTATATACATATCTATATGTCACACTACTAAACGTTTTGGTCCTGGTACCGTGGAGCCATCACAGGTTTCTCGTATTAAATCATAAACGAGCATTCGGCCCTAAGCAACATGGCTTATAGTTATATTTATAATAAAAACAAATTAACTCTTTCACGACATTGATAGCAGCTATGATCATATTAATTAATTATCATCGTCATTTCAGGCGATCACTAATCCCCTGCTGTCCTCCATAGATTGCCACAAAACACTTCCCACTGTTGATTAATACGGTTTCTTGAATTAAAATGTCAGTATATTAACTTAAATACAAAATATTAAAAGCTATTTAAAGACACATATATAAACTATTTAAAGATGCACATAATCAAAGTCTATAAATAAATCGATCAAGGCGTGTAAAAAAAGTAAAGTTTCAGCCTATAAATGTCCCACTGCTGGGCACAGGCCTCCTATCATTTCTGAGAGGGTTTTTTTGGAGCTAGGAAGAATCCGTCACGCTGCTCCAATGCGGGTTGGCGGACTGCACATGTCTTCGAAATATTTTTTATTTCTCAGACATGCAGGTTTCTTCACGATGTTTTCCTTCACCGCTAAGCACGTGGTAAATCAGCACTTAAAATCGTAGAACAATTTTAGAGGTGCTGGCACCGGAGATCGAACCCGGTTACTCGCTCACTATGAAATTAAAGGCCACTGAGCTACCACGGCTTTTTTCATCACGACGTGTACTCAAGTTTAAAGTCAACGATATTTTGGTAAACAAACTTAGCTTAAATTGAAATTTTGACGATAGAATTCCTAGTCACACTTATTAAAACACGCATTCCAAACGGTACATATATGTCAAAAAGAAATTATACATGGTGATACCGTGAGTAACGTCTTAAAAGATTTTGAATCTACATAATATAAAACGGTTTAATATACCACGGATGGATGGAAGTCTACAGTTTTGAGGCTAGCCTTGCTTGCTTTTCTTCATCAAAGTAACGTGTCTAGTGTAATGCAAATTTAATGATATAATAAAATTTCCTAATAAAGGAGGCAACACTTACATAACTTCTCCAGTTGTCCGACGTATGAAAACAAGTTTATAAAATGTAATTGTTTGACTGTGATCCCGAAAGTTTTTGGTTTTAAATTCAGTTGCTATTTCCGAGTACATATTTCTGTACCAAATAGAATCTAATATTCAAAATTCCTCTTGCTGTCTCCGAAAATGTCTAGAATTACTTACATAAATTAGACAATTTATGTAATTCTAGACATTTTTAGGATTAATTCCAGATTCATAAATTGTTCAAATCCAACCACAAAATGCAAACCTTTATGCATCTCTTTAAATTTTTTTGCCGTATTGAATTTTAATAGATTATTGAAAATTATTGCACCAGTATTAATGAAGGCTGCTTAAAAAACAATTTTCGAATCGTAAACATTTAGTAGGCGATGTCCATTTTTGTCTACATCCCGATGTAAAATCAATACAATGACTGCATGCGGCGAGAGCTCAGGCACTCGCGCGGCTTCCGGATTTCGAAAATTTTTATTTTTTTTGTATACATTTCTGAACAATGTTTTTAGCGAGTTGTTTGTTGTTTGAATTTTACTTTAGAATGTATGATTAAGAAACGTATTACTTATTTTAAAAGTTATTCAAATATCGGCCATTTTTAAACAAATTATTTTTAAAAACGAGTTCTTACTTATTAACGAATATAGTTATTAACACAGTTATTATTTAAAGTCGTTTGTATTTTTATCTATCTAATTACTAGGTACTATCACTACCAAAACTACTCGTACTTTTCGCGTTTTTTATTTTATAGTTTTTTATCTTAGAAGTCTCAAAATTTCTATAGCAACGAGACCATGTCACTACCTTCAAAATGGCAAAAAGTCATCGTGCAAAATGCCACACATATACAGTAACTAAATGTAAATAAACTTAAAAAACAATGTCTTAAGCTTTCATATCAAGTGCGAAGAAACTTTTTCTCCAACCTGTTATTAACACTTGTACCTTTTAATATACATATTAACCAAATAAACACAAAGCACCTCTTTATCGACTTTCCATATTATAAGCATTGGAAATGTAAATTTGCATCATAACAATTAACAAGTCCGCAAATAGCTTCCCTCCCAATAAAGCTGTTGACTGTTGGACGCAAATATGCGTAAATCATTGACAATTATATTGAAAAACATATTAACGCACTCGACCAAACGGAATCGCTTGATAAAATCGGTATTTGGTCATTTTGGACGCAAGTAAATATACTGCTGACGTGAAATGTAGAAATAATGACATTAGCGTGCTACATAACTGCTGAGTTGCAGGTTCTGTGTTCACATATCTAATAATATTTATTACATTGTGGTTATATTTTGCTATTTATTTCACATACATACATACATACAAACATAAGATCACGACTGTATCCCACAAGGGGTAGTCAGAGACTGGGCACTCACTGCAAAGACAGATGACTGCCTCAATCCACATTTCACCAAAACAATATAATGCACTTGGTGTGATAGGTGGTGAGCCCATCGCCACCATGCGCTAGTTGGGTGCACAGTGCAGTTTAACTCCTTACTCGCCTTTTACGAGATCCATTGGATGAGATAGGAGGGGTAGTATTCTTTTAACGAGCCGCATATTTATTTTAGCATCTATATATTAACGTATTACGATCAGATCGAAATCGTTTTAAGGAAAGGCCACGTCTAAAGGGTACTTTACCCGCAACCTGACAAGATTGTATGAAAATACTAATGAAAGTAGAGGAAGCTAAAGATGTGTGTCAGGATCGTACCAGGAGGAAAGATGTAGTCTCTGCCTACCGCTACGGGAAAGAGACGTGACTCTATGTATGTATATATTAATACGTGAAGAGAACTTTGTACCCCTTATTAAGCCTATTGCGTTCACGAAGGAATGTGAGACTTGGCATAGTTAAAGTTTATATGGAGAAGGAGTGTAAAAAACTAAAGTTAATATATAATATTTGTTACAAATACATTAAATTTAATACAAAAATGTGAATTACGGTCGAATTTCGATCATTGGGCGACCACTATTTAATGTCAATATTTTACTCTTTTCTTCTTCTATCTCTAGAAGGGATAACTTACTGTTATTGCCAGGGTTAGGCAGAACTAGACCCCTCGCACTTTGAGGCTACTGCCCGTCATCGACGTATGTATTATTGATCTGGCATTCTTGGAGATGGTCGATATTCTCCGAACCTTACTCCTATTTGACTACTATGATTACTACCTACCTACGGTCAGAATGGCATAATTTAATGAGCCCCATACGGCACCCGTCATCACACGGCACACTAATAAGATTCATTTTCCAGTATTCAATAGACCGTGAGGATTTTCAGTTTGTACAACTTCACACGAGGTAGAGAGATAGTGAGAGAGAGAGAGAGAGAGACTAGGTATAGTTGTGTATTCCAATTTATAAATTAGAGAACTCTGTGATTATTGTCATAAACACGTGTTACTCGTACACTAGCTAAATCCATAATACGCAGTGTAAACTGATCACCATGAAATATTTAAATTTATATTTTCCATAATGGTCTTCTAAAATTTCAAAGTTACGTCAATTTTTTCTCTTATCGTCTCAAATTTAAGGAAAACAAAAACAAATTAAAAAATTTCGCGCAATGTTGCCGTTAAGTTAAAACCAGACACTTTCTAAGTGATTGATGGACATTTTCTCAATTTTTTTCAATTTACTCAATTACAAATATATGTTTTTTACCACCTCACAAAGATTCACTGAATGGTACATATATAATACTTCAAATCTTGTTATGTTCATAACTGAAAATTATTAAAATTAATATAATCTATTTTGTATTTAATTAATTAAAAATATTTTAATCTATTCTAAACTAGTCCGCGGGTTACTCTTTAAATTCTGTGAAACTTTTTCTTTTCTTGCTAAAGTAGTTTTTAAATAATAAAAATGTATTCAGACAACAGACACTAAATAACATATTTTCAACAAGCATTTTCTATCTTCTTTTGTATTCGTAAACAGCAACGGGAGTAGCCATCATTTTGTTTTTTGGCAAGCAATAGTTTGCATCCACGTACTTCCACACGAAGTATTTCGTATATAATGCTGGTGGTAGGATTCCTACGGAGGAATCCGTCTAGTGCCAGATATTCTGCCGTCAAGCCATAATGGTTTGTGATTACTGGGAATAGGACTTAATAATGTCTCAGGGTCACAAACGCAGTGTAGTGCCACACATATGTTCTAGATGACCATCAGGTGAATATTCATTCATTCATTCTTCCCATGAAACTATAAATTTTTATTTTAAAACTGATCACGGCGACATTACTGGAGTTTCATATTAGTGGTGCGAGGTGCATTACACTACTGTAAGTTATGACGCGATTATCGGTGGGGGATGAATTACGAGGTGTAGGCACGAGGGAGGGGGGGGGGGGGGATTTCAGAGGAGGAAAGTTTTATTGTTTGATTTAAAACCCGGCTGTGTTATTACGTTGCTGTTTTTAAATGAGTTATTCTTTTGTTCAAACCTATTTAATTTAGGCACATAATATGTAGATTAAATGGTAATTATTAGTTTCGTCGTCGTCGTCGTTTCAGCCTATCAATAGTCCACTGCTGAACATAGGCCTCCCTCATAGATTGCCACAAAAGTTTGTAGCTCTCGTTTTGGGGGGATCTTGCCATAGTTGCCACGCTCGGCAGACGGGTTGGCAACCGCAGTTTATTTATTCAGATGTTCCAGCAAGATGCTGCTGCCCATCTCCTGGTTTTCATTTTCCCTCTGTCGACTTTTACGACACCCACGGGATTAGATGGGGTGGTAGATTCTCTTAGGCCGCTACCACACGGTTATTAGTTTATATAGTTATATTTATTATTTGTTGATAGTTAGTAATTTATTAATATTTTCTGACCACGTGGTTCTGCTGTAGTATATATCAACTGAACTCCATCCCAAACAACTATCGCATACAAAAATCGTGCAACGTACAACAAGAACTAACAATAATTGTATGTTTACTGTGCATTTTTTTCTAAAAGCAAATTTCATTTTTATACTACATTTATACACACTGTACAACATATAAATAGAATTAAAATAAATAAACTTAAATAAATGTATAATATACATTAAATTTAAATTAAAAAAGATGAATCTTAGCTAAAGCATGAACTCAGTGAAAGCCACACAGTTTTATAACAGCACTGGTTTTATTGGATCTGTATTCCACTGTGTCTTTGTACTGTGGCTTCTGCTCCACGGAGTGGCGGTTTCGATTCCTGCACGTGACAGATATTTGGCCTACAGATACTTGTTCCAGACTTAGTTGCTGTCAGGGTATATAAATCTCATATGCCCAGTGATTACACTAGGTCTCAGCATTCTTCAGACCGAAACTCAGTAATGTTTGAGCACTTGCGGCAGAATAACTGGGCCTGGGGAGATACGTACCTTGATAGATTCCTGCATAGGAATCCTATCACCAGTACAGCATGTTGAATTTATCACTGTCAAGCTCACCCACACAGGAGAAATCCTAGTGTAGGGCAACGTATTTGAAAAATATAAGGATACTCTGCAGGTACCTGCCTAGGTACCTGCATGTATGCTTCGGTGATGTCCGATACGAGGTGTGGTCTAGCATGAGATACCTAGGACTCATCCTCAATAGCCGTTGGAACATCCGCGATCATTTCGCGCGGCATGCCCCCCCTTTAATGGGAATTGCATCTGCATTAAAGCGGTTGCTACCCAACCTCGGGGGCAGGAATCCCGAGCGCGCGAGCGCCCGCCGTCTGTATTTGGAGGTGGTGCTGTCCTAGCCCTTTATAGGGCTCTGATTTGGGCAGAGGCGCTGACAAGGAGAACCATCGCTATTCTGAGAAGACCTCAGAGGGCGATGGCCGTTGGAATCAGGGTATCGCACCATCTTCTACGTGGCAGCGTGCGTACCTGCGGGATCCCCTCCCTGGGATTTGGAGGCGGAGTTCTTAGCGTCAATGTATCAGTGGCGCACAGAACTCCGACTCCAAGGGTACTATCCCTCGCCAAGAGTGTGGGAAATGCGGAGGTTTCACGTTCGGCAGTCTATGCTGGCTAAGTGGAAGGAACGATTGACCCATCCTAGGGCAGGCAGCAGGAATATCGAGGATGTACGTCCGGTTCTGGTTGACTGGATGAACAGGCAGCACGGGTAACTGACCTTTCGAAAGGTACAGGTGCTCTCGGGGCATGGATGCTTCGGGAGGTACCTGTGCCGAATAGAAAGACGGGAACCGACAACCGAATGCCACCATTGTCGCAAGGACGTGGACACGGCGCAGCATATGATGGAGGAAATGCCCAGCTTGGGAGGAGCTGCGTCAAGAGCGTAAGCCATGGTGAGTAGCGAGAGATTGTGGAGCGCCGGAGCTACCTTTTGCGAAAAAGTAATGTTGCAGAAGGAGGCTGCGGAGAGGGAGAGAGAGCGGAATGCACCTGTTCCAATCCGAAGCCAAAGAGCCGGACGCCGGAGAAGGGCTTATTAAGCCCTCCGCTATCCCCCATAAAAGAGGTCTAGGCGGTGGACACGTGGATGGTCCACAGCCACGAATATGAAAGGCCTCGAGAAGATCTAGAGTCAGACTACCACCAATTAATTATCTAGATTCGTCATCGAGGATAGATAGCAGTGTCAGTGAACACTTATCTTCAGATGGACTGTATTCTTGTTGATCAATTTCAACCAAATTAAAAAAATTAAACCAATGTATTTATTTATATATAATTAAAGACTAGTGGAAACCTTCAAACAATGTGCAGTGAAATTGCCATTGAACACCGAAATTGATTTTCCAAATAATTCCGTTGAAAATTCAAATAAAGCAACCCATTCAATAATCGAACGTTATTATCGAATCATTGCGATGCCGTAAAATCGCTGTGGCCTGTTTCAAATAAGACGACAGATCGTCGGGAGCGTCGCGCTCGGCTCGTTGGTCCGCGTAAGGCTCCGCAATATCCGCATTTGTATTCGGATCCGCTCTGGTTTCCGTGCGGATCTTTGCGGAATTGGAAATGGAGGCGTACGATACGCAATTATCCTTAATATTTTACTTTTTGTCATTCGCCGGAAAAGTTGGATTCTGAATGGGCCGTTTGAAAATTGAGTTTGGTTAATGGTACCTATTACCATTAACTAAACGTGCAATATATTCTTCATATTGATATTTATATAACTGAAAATAAATAAACTCAAAGTATTATTTTATTACGTAAACACAAAAAACATACCACAGCTCGTCATTTTATTTGTGGACTACTATTTAATAGCCCAAGAAGCTTAATACAGTTTCATAAATTAAAGATTACTTTCTCAAATACGTCACTTGACAGTCCTAGGCACTGCTGCCCATCGCCGATCTGTATAGTTAATTCTAACATACTCGCCACTTTACTATTGTAGAAAAAAAATCAACTAAGTCAACTTTTACGACACTTGATGAAAGGGCAGATTTTTTAAGTCGCAGTTACATGCTATATAATACGATACTTTTTAAGTTAATGTGTAACGTGTGTATAACGACATACTCGTATTAAACTTCAGAGAGAATTGTATCTAATTTGTCAAAAGAAAGTACGTATAAATACGCGTAATCAGCTAAAAGCTCTAAGCAAAGATCTAACGTGGGCCTAAGACGATTCTATGAATTCAGGTCAGTGGATATCCCTTATTCGTATCACGTTCGTCCATTTGTTTCGATGTATCGCCGACTGACGCGCGGAACACGAGGAACACCTGCCTGATGTCGTTATTAGTTCGGACGAAACAGAAACTTAGGGATACATTATTTATGGGCTTATTGAATTTTTTGGTATTTGGTTTTTTTTTGTAGGAAACTTTGTAATGCTCTTACAAGGCAGACCACTGACATAAATACGAAGGAATCAAAATTAAAATATATGTAATGTTACTATTGGAAGTGATGGTTTTCAAGTCGATTATGATTACGGCGATGCCTTCCTGTTTCCTGTAGACAGAAACTAGCATCCGTACAGTTACTAGCGCAAACACAGAGATACTCACTCTTCTGCTTATCGATCTGAACTACATACTTGAATATAGGGCTTTCCAAAGTTGAAAGTATTTACGGAAGACTCGAAGCTTGGTAGGTGAATTGACGAAAACTGAATCAGGCACTTCCCACCTTAGAGTCCCGCGATTTTTGGTATAGATACTTCAGGTCTCAAATATTCGAGGGAGATATTCTTGCTATCTGTCAGAATTCACGCCATTTTTCCTGGCAATTCTATTAGTACACTTTTAAGACTCCCATACGTACATAGTTTACGCAGGTTCTCTGCGTTGATAAAATTTCCGCAGTTAAAATTTGAAGACATCGTTATTAATAATATGCTTCATTAGATAATTTAATTGAATTATGCACGGACTAGCACAAAAGTAGTTTTAGGTTATTCTGTAAATTAAGAGCTAGCATTATATGGAATTTATTTAAATTTACGAAAAGATAATTATAAACCCTGAAAGTACTACCTAACCTAGTAAGTATGTACTTGTATGCATTTCTTGACGTTCAATGACGATTAACTCTTCTAATCTATTCTTTTTTCTTTCTTTGAATTCAACAATAACCAAAAATCGCAACGTGTTAGTTTTACAAACATTGGCTTCGATACCCTCTGAATCCAACTGTAACTGTTGTGCGAAATGATCGTCAAGATACATTACTACTGTTTTAAAATACTTCCTTACATTGCACATGTGGTTACAGTCATTTTCAACAGTTTTATTGTGATTCTTAAACCTCAGCTTCGCGATCCAATCTCTGCCGGTGATTGATATGCCCAGTTGCGTTGCTACGTTCGTCAGATGCAATTTTTTACGGTTCGGTTTTGACGGCTGCCATTCATCTTTTCTGCTGACTTTCTGATTGATTCATTTCATGTCTGTTGTGATTTATAAATTTCTAGGAAATCCTGTTTTAAGGTCTATTGTTAGCTTAGACTACACTACTAGTGATTTCTTTAAATATTTTTTTATAAAAGGGGTTTTCGTATATTTTTTGCAATTTTTCATTGAAATCATCAAAATCTTCGTATGTTTTAAATTGTTATGAATTCCTATGTATCGCAAAGAAAAATTTCTGAATAAACTTATAGGCCTATGCAACAGTAGGGAATGCAAAGGCTATTACAGGCATTTTTATTTCCTTTCGTTTTTTTACTTTATGACATCATTTAACGTTTTGCATTATTATAAAAAAAAAACAAATAACTGCAGCAAAGTTATAATTAAGTTAAAAGAATAGAATAGAATAGAAATTCTATTAAAATTTATCCATAAAACTGCATTAACCAAATTATTTCCACTTAAAATATCCGATAGATGAATAACATATACGCAACAGTGGTTGTTTCAAACCGGATGTTGCAAATTTTCGATGTTTGTCGGAAACATGGTCAACGTGTCAGTGATTTCAATATTTTAAAATAAATTATTCATCTACATTGAATTTCAATGAGGTTTGGATTATCAGTGTTATTCGCTTCAGAGGTTTTTTTTCTCTTGTACACCACGAGCTTCTATTCCATCCTTAATTCCAAAAGTTATGGCGTATAAAAAAACAGATTTCATGAGATATTTCATAATTTTATTTTATAATAATTCCTATGCATGAATCCGTATAGGTAGGTACCACCCCAGGGCCAGTTATTCTGCCGTGAAGCAGTAGTGTGCAAGCATTACTGTGTTTCAGTTTGAAGGGCACTGTGAACTAGCGTAATCATTGGGACTGGTCTCAAGGTGACGGCCGCAGTGTGGTGTCACACATAAATATTCTGGGTGACTCAGCAATTGTGGTGGGCGGTCGTTGCACTTACCATCAGGTGAACGTGTTGCTCGTTTCGTCACTTTATACAATAAAAAAAATACTGTTAAAATCTTAAATAACGTGTTTCTAAATGTTTAAAATTATTTCTTAAATTTAACTATTTCTTTTGCTACTCTAAATTATGAATATTTAAAAGTCGAGTTAGTTTCTACATTAAGTACTGCAAGGGAGAGCTGCGAGTTCAGAAAAGTAACCGAGAAACTATTCAACAAACTTTAATATAGTTTGTTTATTTATTTATGTCGTAAAGAAGTTTGTGAGTGGTCCAATAGTTAGGTTTTTATAAAAAGATGTCGAAATAATTTTTCAGTTCATTTTCCGTATATTTGAAGTATTACCATTTTACCATTTTAAGCTTTTTTAGAATCTGACTGGGAAACACTTATAGGAAGGCAAACTCCACGGCAGTTAAATTAATATGAAATGAAGTCCTCCTGGCCAATAGTCGACAACGGCGACAACTTCCGAATACTGCTAGAAGCTATTAACTACGCAGGAGATATTATAGTGTATGGAAAGCATAAACGCTGACACCTCCTAACCTACCGCGCCTGATGTAACGTTAATCGCAGGTAGGCGAGGATGCCGTATCAGAGACACGGAGAGAATCAAAACACAATAACACTCGAACGTCAACAATTTGTGTTTTTTCACCAATTACGTCACCGGCTAGGTTTCGAACTCAGAACACGTGCCCAAGTGATAAGAGTAGCTGTAGTGCCTGAAGTACTTTGACCACTAGGTCGACCAACGTGGTCGCAACATAATAGTGTAGTAATATATCGGGAAGAATATTTAAAAACAAGCGGTCCAGCAAGTACTATGCAAATAATCTAGTCTATTTAAAATATACGGAAAATTGACTTTAGCATTCATACACAGTGCGTATTTTCGTTTTAGTATTTTTGATTATTACCGAACTATTGATTTATAAATAAATTTAACAATTTTTATTTCTCGTTTAGTAATTTCCTGTAGATGACTAAACCGATCACATCTACATCTCTACTAATATCGTCTTCCCGTCACAGGCTTTGCCTACCTCTTTTTCTTGTGATTATGTTTCCGGGATATCTTGTTATTGCCACTTTGTATCTAGCCTTGTCCGTTTCTTTGTTTTATACATTTTAGAATTAGATTTTATGGTAGTCTTTGCGACGTTTTTTTTTTGATGAGGATTATTTTCTAAAATGAAGAAATTATTTATATATGATTTGAAATATATATATGATTTTAATTCTAAACACTCAAAATACAATCAAGACATTATGGAGACGCGAAAGAAACCATTAAGCATATAACGACAGATATAAATTAAACATTTCAATAGTTTTAAAAAATGTGTCTGGGTTATAACCCCTTAAAATAAATATCCACCGCGTTTATGACATTTTCGTGCATTTTGAAATTGCCACATTCCATCGATTCTTCCAGTTGCAAAATTACCAAACGGCAATACCGCGAATGAATTAGCATTCATAGCCCGAAGCCAATAGAGGCGTCGCGGGGCGTACCAAATGCGAGATCGTTAAAATGCAACCCGGATCGGGCACAGCCCCGGAGCTATCCGGCTTCCCGCCCTCGTTTTCCGAAGTATTTAAAGAAGGAGGTCTGATTGTGGCAGCGTATAATTTACCATTATGGTTGCTTGACTACGATAAAGCAATGGTAACAGCTTAATTTGTGAATGTGACTGTTTTTTAAATGAAAGGATATCATTTCTTTCATGATGTATTCAAGCGTTGACAAAAAATTTGGAGGATGATGGTATTGACAATTGTTTTCTCTTATAACTGACTTAATACTCGTTTTTGTAAAATTATTTTAACGCCGGATAATGATGTCAAAGAAGAAGATGACACTCTTGTTTTCCTGTAAAAATTACTGAGTAATTCATTTATTATAACCAGGAAAAATCATTTCTATTTAGGCAAAGTATATTTTTTCTGTTTATTTTTACTAAAGCAGTCGCTTGATGCGCGAATTTTCACTGTTAACCGCTACCTACTTGGTATTGAGATAAAATAATTTTGAGATTTTACTTAGAAGGTGACAAACGTAGAAGCGATCAATTTCATAATCCTAATTAAAGTTGTGATGAGTTCTGATAACTCAATTACAGTCGAAAGCATTCCATCATAGGCTAGTCCGTTATACTTTTGGTAGGATTCCTATGCAAAAATCTATATAGGTACCGTACCGCCGCAGTGCCAATTATTTAGCCGTTAAACAGTATTTTGCAAACATTACTGTGCTTCGGTTTGAAGGGTATATACCTAGTGCAATAACTGGACATTGAGACAAGTCTCAATGTTCAGTTATTACACTAGGATATCATTTCTTTTCAGTGCAATAACTGGACAGTTATTCAGTTATTACACTAGGTAGGAGCCAAGGCTCAGGATGATGAGCGCAATGTTGTGACATACAAATATATTCTGGGTGCCACAGCATTTGTTACGAGCAGACGTTGCACCTGCTATCAGACAGTTATTCAGTTATTACACTAGGTAGGAGCCAAGGCTCAGGATGATGAGCGCAATGTTGTGACATACAAATATATTCTAGGTGCCACAGCATTTGTTACGAGCAGACGTTGCACCTGCTATCAGGTGAACGATTTGCTCGTCTCGTCACTTTCTTCCTGAAACAATCTTAGCCGATAAGTGTCACTCATATCAGAAAAGCATCTATCTCTTTTCGACCTACGGGTATTATCTCTGCCTGCCCCTTCTATGGATGTTTGTAAAAAAAATCTTTGGAAACTGTAGCGCACATTCGTCTTGATTCTTTATCGAAGATTAGTTCAAAATATTAACACGTGTAACAAGGGTCGGACGGTCACAGTGACAACTTAACATCCTGTGAACTGTGTGTGTAATACCATACCATAATAAAAGAGAACAACCGAAATATAAAAAAGTAGAAAGGTACCGGTTATACACAAAAATCGATTACTCATTAAAATGAAATCGGAATAAAATAGCCCCGCCGTCAGCTACAGATGCTCGGGTATTGTCGTGAATTTAAAAGAAATGCCAGCCTTAAATAGAAACATACTTCTTCACGCTAATCTTGCGATGTCCCCAATACGAGGGTGATGAAGCGTTCTCACAGAGATATCTGTTTAAGGAAAACTTGAAACATGGATGTATAAAGGCAGAATGAGACAGTGTTACATTACGCGAAACATTCCTGAGGCAATGAGGCAGATGGTGGCGTAAAAAAATCTGCCGTGTTGTCAAATCCGTTAATCAAATCCCAGAGAAACAGAATAACCATCTCTTAAAATGGCCGACCTGAAATACAAAGATCGGTGAAGACAGGAACTTCGAAGTTGCGACGTGGCGTCACCTGGCGTGATGATTACGAAAATACTTGTCTTTTTAAGAGATGATAAAGAAGACACCGGGGGCTTACGCCGGGGGCGGAATGTGGGCTACGTGCCGACCACTTATATGAGATAAAGGCGTGATTTTATGTATGCAGGTATATAGTGTGCCTTTTCCAGATTTTTTAAATCTTCTAGATTACTTTGATATTGTTGGATCCTTGTAAAGTATAGATGACAAGAGAGGGGCGAGGTATTTGCATAATGTAATCAGCTAGAAGCGCGGACCGATGATTTGAGCAGCTACCGGGGCCCGCTTGTTACTGAGGGAAATCAAAAGGACTTTAATTTTGTTAAAAAGTCGACCCTGCAACGGAATCTATTTCGCGATCTGTCCTCAGAGGCTGCAGATTGATAGCGTAGGCGGTTGTTATTGCAAAATGAGATTTCGAAATTAAATATCGGTAAAAGTTTTATACTCGTACATTGTTTTATTTCGTTAGCAACAAAGCGATACGTTGATATCTTTCTGACATTTTTTTTCTATGTTGTCTTACTTTGAAACAATTATTCATCAATTCTGTAAGATTTTTTTTAAATTAATTTTTTTCAATACATTATCTGTAGACACTAGTTTTTTCCCTGAATGTTACTCACTACCAATTATGCATATATATTATCCTACTGAAATTAATAGGAAGTAGATTTTTAAGAGCATTCTCGTACTTTTCTTCATGCAAGTCTCAACCTTACCATGAGTGACATCAGTTCGGATTTATGTTTATATTTTTTTTTATTGGAAAAAGTGACGAGACGAGCAAAACGTTCACCTGATGGTAAGTGAAACGTTTGCCCATAACAAATGCTGTGTCACCCAGAACATTTGTGTGACACCACACTGAGCCCATTACCCTGACACATCAGTTCTTAAGTTTCATATGCCCAAAGTGATTAACTAGTTCTCAGTGCCCTTCAAACCGAAACCCAGTAATGTTTGCACACTACTGCTTCACGGCAGAATAATTGCCCCTGGGTACCTTCTTACAGGGATTTTGCGAAGAAATCCTACCACCAGTTAGCTAATAAATTTAGTAATTACGAAAATGAAACGGCAAACATAACACTGATTTCATATAAATCTATTCACAATTTACATATACATAAGCAAAATATTGTACCACCATACAAACATTCTACTATTATAATATAAAATTTAACGATGTTCTAACTGTAGAATTTACAATTACGCATTAGAGATTATAAAGCCACAAGGTGTACGCGCAGACACACCGTTCACTTCACTTGCACTATGTACTTGCTTCCAGATCTAACACGCACGATATAAGATTACAAGTAGGCTTGATTACAGTTTCAGTGACTCAGGAACAGTCACGATACAACCAGACCCGAAAATCAAAAATTTGTATTATTCAAAAAATATTATCTCCAGCTGAGATACGAACCGACGAATCGCGGCTTCATATTGTCGTACAGAACAAAATATGATAATATATTTAGAAGCATTTGATTAGATATCCCGGTTCTATTTCCAAAAAGTTTCCCTTGATAGCGTTTAATAAACATTGCTCACAAAGCCAAGTTTAATTAGAAAATTATTTTATTACATCCTCCTTACCCTTAAGGCGTAATAAAGCAAGACGTCCCGGTGACGCTGTGCTAACCAGATCCTCTTTGTATTCATAGAATGAACGAAAGTTATCCCAGGTGCGCACCCGCTCCGCCCCGCCGCCCTATCCTTTTAAAAATTTTCAAACATTTTTATATTACCGCCCTTTAGATTGGGGCCACAGCACCTTTATCGATTATGACAAGTATCCTTTTTATTAGAAATTGATTAACTGTAATTCTGATAAAAATAAATAAAGTAATTAAGCTTTTAGAAAGAAAGGAAATTGTTTGCTATTTAAAAAAAAAATTTTTTTATTTTGACAAATCGTAATACATGCCATATTACCGAAACTAGATCAGAATAAGGACCTATTGACTTAAAATGTTGGTACTCGTATACATATGCCTTTCCGTATAGATACACCCACTAAGAATGGATTTTACAAAAGTTTTCTACCAAATAGATAAACGGGACTTGTTCTGTTTCTCTCTATTCAGATTTTAACCTACCAATAACTTCCGCGCAACGCCGGGGCGGGTCAGCTAGTTAGGTGCTAAAGTTGTCCAAGTTCATATAAAATACTACTTTAAACGTAGTCTTAATAATATTACAGATTGTCGATTCGAACTAGGATTTCAAAATCCAATATTTTGTTTTATTAAGGATAATATTGTAAATAATTGTACAATTCAATTATATCCATTTACAAAAAATATTTTTGTCTAATAATTTCTTAAACCATAAATAAATTCAGCGTGATTATATGCAGTATCGATACTCCCTCGCTTCCGCATTTCAAAACTCTTCCTCTATGGCCTTTCAAACTACCTCCTTGCTCATTTTTTCTTCGAATATACTTTTGTTGCTAGAAAGGTTTTAATGTCTCCATCTTTGTGTCTCTCTCGTTATTAATCTATAAAACTCGCGACAATGAGGGAACCGTTCCACTCGAAACGGTGCGTCGTTTCGCTTGATGAAATTTTTAATTATTTTTCGTCTTGAAATGTTCATTGTCGCATTTAAATGAATGTTATGATTTGTGGCAACGCTCATTAAAACCATGAAATTAATATGTAATGCACTGCGATCTTTACTTTATTTACAAATAAAATATTATCATCTGTATGTACACCGTTGAGCATTCTCTCCTGCCAGCATTTTTGTACAATAACTTTAATATTGCATGTGCTAACAATTTTCGGAGTAGAGGCGGCTTAAGACTATACATAGACGTATCACTCCGGCACGTAAGTGGCTATCGTATGAGGCAACTTTAAATAAGAAATAAATTAATATAATAGAAATTGGAATATCAATTCATAACTAGTATCGCCTGTGGTCGAAATTCGATTAATTATGTTTAGAAAGTAACGCCAACACGAAATGGAAATAACGATAAGTTTGTATAACTTTCTTTTTGTAATATTTTCTCTTTCAAGGATGGCATCTTAGCTTATGCTATGAACGTGATGGCAATTCTTTTTTTTAATTGGTTAAAGCATTTCGTATGGGACAATCAACAACCATAAGGGCAACATACATACCTGATTTTCTTCATTGTGCACATCTGTGGTACATTCGAATGATTTAAGTTTCACTTCTTCTTGTTTTATAATAAATACATCAAAAAGTTACTCCATGTTTCGATGTTCACGTACTAATATAACATAAATATTTATTTTTTGACGATCAAATACGCAAAACAACCTAACAAAGAAGCGTAGCCCGTCCCCTGGTATTGTGGATTTTAATGGGCGGCGGTGATCACTTACCATCAGGTGAGCCGCTTGCTCGTTTGCACCTCGCTCCTATAAAAAAAAGCTTGTGAACCAGCAGTGGACTATCAATAGGATGATGATAAAGATGATGATGCAAATTACGTCAATACGTAATGAAATATAAATAAATGCACGATTCTTGTTTATAGAAATGTTCATGTATTTTACTCGAAATAAATCTTCCCTAAACATTTTTGAATTTAAATTCATAAACCGACAAGTCTACTTGCTTTACTTTATACAGTCTACTTGGCTCTATCTTATCCTAGCGTATTGTATCCTGTCACATTGCAGCACTTTTATAGACTACGTCGACACGGGAGATAAATTGACTTGCATCGACCTGACACCGACGACGGGGAATATTTAATGCTATCTTACTAACCGCTCTGAATATTACGTGTGGCGAAGTAGAGAAAATATTAACACGGTAAAATGAAACTTCTTTAAGCACCAAAATGAACATGTATAAATATAATACATAGACCTATAGAATAGCACCTACCTCTTATTCGAGTAGAATAATGCCATAACATGAAATATATATTTTCGGTGATGTAATTGCTGTTAACCTTCTCGGCTTTTACAGCTTCATCGGATACTGTGCTCGCGGGCCAGGGGCCCGCGTGCCAGGTTTGGTTTGACCCAAACATAAATAAATAAATAAAAACTCCCACAAAAACCTCGAAGTTCGGACTGTGTCGCGTTCGCTGCGTGCTTTCGCGATTTCGAAAATCTTAAATATTTTAAGTCGTCTAATGACCGTCCGAAGGAGGCTGCGCGCGTCCATTCGGACTGTCGACTTGTGTGTCGGTAACTCTGGGCGGTGAGAACCGCCCCGGAACACGGGTGAATCTTGTGTACGCGGTGTGATTATTGACTATTGCGCGCCGCTCTCTACGGCGGTCGCGCGTCGTGATGCGTGTTATATTAAAGCTATTTACTGTGTGTACAGTGTGGCCTGGATCGTGACTGACAGTATCGTGGTCAGGAAGAGCTGAGACGTCCGTGTCGTCTAGCACGTTTCGCGGGCGACGTTTGCGTTCGGTCGCGTTTCTGTTTGGTCGGTAATTTGCTGCTTTAACCACCAGCGGGTTTGAATGAACCGCGGCTTTTTCGAAAAACCGCCGTGATAATTCTCTGAAGTGTTCCGAGATTAAGGGCATTTCACAGTCGCTGTGAATAACATGCAATGCTGTCACTATACAGCTTGTAGGAACGCAACGAGAAGTAAAAAAAAATGACTCTAACCAAAATGGCGGCGACGTAGTTCACCACCCGACACGTCTCGCTTCCTGCGGGTGCGAAAAGTGAGCTACGGATGTAACCTCTGCCTACCCCTTGTGTGGAAAAAAAGGCGTGATTGTATGTATAGCCCCACAAGTAAACACGCAAACGCAGATGATTTCAGCCTTTCTTACCTACCCACTTACGTAATCACTGGGCATATGAGACTTAAGAACTAATGTCTAGGTGACACAGCATTCGTTCAGGTCGGATGACGATACAAAGAAAAAACAATCTTAAATATATCGTATTATAGTTCTCATATGCACGTTTATATCCACGTACCCTCGAACGAAAAATTTTAGTCCCGTATTTAGAAACTAACCAGAATCGTACCCTGTATTTTACAAAATAAAAGTTGGTAGTGTAAGCTTTAAATAATAACTCATACATACATGCAATAGTTACTTGCATATGCATACTCAATATATCTAAGAATCAACAAGCCAAAAGTTTGTGTTTTCATTTGACACATTTTCTATAGTAACAATCAAACATACACTATTAATATGCTCAAGATTTATGCATCATCTTAGTTTTTCCTTCTTATGTTTTCCTTTTTACTTCCGAAAGTGTAAAGTTCTAACGAGTAAGTAAAATTGACGGTAGGTCGGTACAATCGAGATCTAAAGTAAAAATATTAATAAACACAGTTACACTACTGTATCGTGGGTGCGTTATAAATAACAGCCTATCAATTTTCCACTGCTGCGCACAGATCTCTCATAGTTTCGATAGTTTTGAGTCGGATAAGAATAGCATTGCTCCAGTGAGATTTGATAACTTCATTGTCCATACTTTACACTACTTAAATTGAAACGCAATACTACTAATTAAAAAATTTGCTACAAATAACAATTATGTCCAAGCATACGGACTACTTAACGTAATCAAAAAGTTTTAAATACAATTTGCAACTCATAGAAATAATAACCAAAACTATTGTTCGCACGAATGTACTATTGTTAGTAACAACTTCCCTCATACAAACTTGCGACTTAGACAAAATATACGGCATGTTGCTGTCGCATAAGCAATGAAATAAAATAGTGTCTACTCTGATATTAATTATCCCGTAACATGGCATTAACTGCTACGTAGCCAAGGGGAGTCTTGAAGGGTGCGGTCACAGTGTGAGATGTAAATAAAAAGGTGTTACAGTATCTATTTTTAAAGGTATACAATCTTCAGTTTATTTATTTATAAAACTGTAATTATAATTAATGTTATTTTGCCTTCAATGTTTATTTGATACTAAAAAATAGAATTTAGTTTGTTTTCAAAAGTAATTCTTTATATGCAAACTCGCACTTTTTTATAGATACGTAAATACGAGTATAAGAAAGAGTGTATACACACACACATCTTTCCATTTGCTACGATCCTGACACACATCTTTCGCTTCTTCTACTTTCATTAGTGTTTTTTACAAGCTCGTCGGTTGCGGGTACTTTTGACGTGGCTATTCACACGCGCCTCATATCTATGAGTAAGAGAAAGAGTATATGTGCGATATAGTAGTTCAAAACATAAACATTTACTCGCACACAGTTTATAGATATGTAAATGCATTCACTATAAAAATGTGTTTTTATTTATCTTTTTTTAATGTCTACTCTTAAATGAATTCTGCCAATAAGAAGTCAGTCATGGAAGTGGCAAACGTAAACTGGCGAGAGTCGTAAATGTGTGGGTATAAGTTTTTTTTTTGAAAATTCTTCAAATTAGAAGCAAGTGATAATTTAAAATCGCTGTCAATTGCGACCAACCATGTGGATTATAGTGGAAGTAGGGCATCAAGTTGTCGTAAGACATAACAGAATATTATATCTTAGCTATGGGCGTTTAGATAACAACAGTAGTAAGGGTGGGGTTAATGCTAGCAGAAGCATAAGCCACGTTTAAAGCGCTCTTTAATGTTCTAGAAACTTAAGTCTTGTATTCTTATGCAAATACAATTCAGACACGTTTATGCGTTAAACAAGGTCACTGTTTTTGTATAAGAGGTAAGCTTATGGTTTAGGGAGCGGACTGCAAAACGTAACAGCGCAGGTTAGAGGCTGTCCTGAAAATGACGAGCAATCCACTGACGGTAAGCGTACATCTGCCCTAGATCTAGAAATAAACAATTGATGCACTTGTACAAATGTTCGCTCCGACCGGGCTCCGAAACAAGCGGGGCTATTCCGTTTCCAAAGTGAAGATCACTTATAAAAGTGTTTTGCGTATCCAACGCAATAGCACTGCAGGACATGTGGAAGAGGTCACGCTGACCACTAGTCCACGCAGTAACAAGTATATATCTAAAACGAAGGGCTTTGCTAGAAAGTTTCTACAACAACCATGACATGTTGAAAAATAGGAAGTAATGTGATAAATACAGAAGAATGTCTATTTTTGTATGAAAAGAAATAATCGTGACAGAACAACAGATCGACTCGCATCGCATCATATCCCCGATGGCATATTTATATCCGAGAGTTACAACATTGGTGGTCGGGGGTAATGCTGCAAGACGAGGAACGAATTTAATGTCTCCCTTCACGGCACAACGCGGCACCGATGCGGTGTCTTGCTAATGTTGCGTGTTCAAAAGAATTTTGTGCACATGAACTTAAAGTAATTGCTGGACATGTCTAAAGTTAGTAATCAAAAGTATAATATTTTTATGGCGTATTTTTTCAACGTAATTAAAAAAGTAAAGTAACAGCCTATAAAAGTCCCACTGCTGAGCATAAGGTTGTCTCCGTAACTATAAACTGTAAGAGTACTCTATACAAATCTATCCCAGGGGTATCCATCTATCTCGTCTAATCTCATAAGTGTCGTAAAAATCGACAAATGAGCCAAAAAAAAATCATGTTCCAAAAACCATGATGTCAGATGGTGGAATAACTACTCGTATTTAAAGTATCAGACCTAAATTTTCCAGACCAGTGACCGTCAGCAAAACTCTATGTACAATAGCTTGACTATATGAGCCATTGCAAAAAGGTTCTATGTCCTGTGTATTACGAAATCATCATTTTATGTTTATTTACAAAGACCGGCGGTCCTGGGTTCGAGTATAATTTCAATTTGAACTAAATATTAAAATATTTTACTGATTTTCACACCCCGTTGTATCAGAGCTTTATACCTTTCTTTATACCTTTATACTTTTTTTATACTTTTCAGAACAGAACAAAAACAATTCCGCTTCTAGTGAGTTGGTATTTTACATCTGTTATGCGTGGCATTCGGGAATAAAGACCTAATGAGTGTAAAGTGAGGGAAAGAAGTGTAATATAAACCATTTCGAACGCATCATCGTCTTCGATGGCGTAATGAGAGCAAATAAAGTAAATTATGAAAAAGAAATGTAATAAAATGACGTACACTATTATATAATATAAAAAATCTAAGTTGTTAGATCTGCAAGCAATGCAGTCAAGTTTCGTAAAGCAAATCTCATTTTAACGACATGGTAAATGGCATTTTAACAAAATTTTCACCATAAACATTGCTGCATTTCTGATAATAATCATCTTAATAACTATATATTAATACTCGTAAAGAAAACCCTTTTTAAGCATATTGCGCGCACGAAGGAATGTCAGATTTGGGATAAAGTTTATATGGAGAAGAAACAAGAAAGCTAAATAGTATATATATATATATATATATATATGTGCGTTACAAATACATCAATTTAGATTAAATTAAAAATTCATCATTTACTTTCTGACATACTGACATGATAGTCTGTCGTTTGCTTAGGTTCATTCTGCCAATGTCAAACACATAGTCTATGGCCAAAGACGCACAGAACAGACATTATCGCCAAAGTATTTTAAAATGTTGCTTAATCTTACTATAGGCTGTTATTTTATATACGTACTAGCACTGTCCCGCGTAAAAGTAGCCGCCCGCGGTCGATGATACATATATACTTCATTTTTTGAATCGGATTTTGGAGTTTTAATTTTTTTTTCGCGGATCCCTAATTATTTTTCTAAATTAAAGTATCTATCAGTGGAAGTCCCGTCGAAATCCGGCCCAGCCGTTTCGGAGATTAGCCGGAACAAACAGACGAGACAGACAGAAATTTTAAAAATTGTAAGTACCGTCTATACTTTCATAAGCATTAAGTAAAAAGCTGTTATTTTGTTATTAGAAACAGACACTTACATTTTATTTAATTGTATAGATTTATCAAACTTTGGGTTTCTTGTTTGTTGTTGGGTTCCTCCTTCCAGTACATAAGATTTATTCAAACAATGTTAAAATGTCTTAGACAATTTAAGAATGAGTTATGTTATTAATAAATATTGAAAAAAATAATAGCTATTCAATTCTGCGATTTCGACAACTAATAAAAGTAAGGTCAATGAGGGTATTTCCGGCATAGTTTTTTTAAAAATTAGACTGACTATATAAAAATAGGACACACTATAACTTTGATGGTTGTAATCGATTAAGAATTGTGTTGCTGTGGGCGAAAAAATACTATAACCATAACAATAAGTAGGCGTTCGTCATAATAATAATTAGTCCATATATATCTTGATTCTTCTCCGGAGATGTCTTTAGATATCTTTGGGTAACAGTGACCACTGAAAATAGATTGAGTATCTGTGTCTTAACTAAAATGTGCAGTAGCTAACTTAAAGATTTCTTTTAGTTTGTAGCGACATCTATGTCAGGAAAAATAAAGTCAACAAATAGCCAATACGTTCTACATCGCGCTATCGAAGTTTCTTCATTGATAAAAAAGTAAAGTTACAGCTATTAAAAGTCCCACTGCTGAGCGCAGGCCTCCTCTCATTTCTGTGAGGGTTTTGGAGCTTGGAAGAATTCGCCACGCTGCTCCAATGAAGGGTTAGCGGACTGCACATGTCTTCGAAATATTTTATATTCCTCAGACATGCAGGTTTTCTCACGATGTTTTCCTTCACCGTCGAGCACGTGGTAAATCAGCACATAAAAATGCAATTAACAATTTTAGTAGTGCCGGCACCGGGAATCGAACCCAGGTTACTCGCGTGCTACAAGATTTTTGGTTACTTCCCCAAATCAGACCACTCAATCTAGCGGGTCGCTTCCCCATTTTTCAGTCATTTAACTGTCATATGTCTGACGCATGGTAGATCTGGACACAGTTTCATCACATCGCCAGACTGCACTCCATTGCCTGATGTCTCAAGTTCCTCCATGCTCACTATGACTTATATTCGCAGCAGGGAAGTACATTATGTCACTACTTGTGACATAGGGAGGACACGTTCTCCTCTACTGGCGAGGACTTACTTCATCTGCCAGAAGTCTAATACTAGCACTCCACAGAGAAACCTAGCTAACCTATATCTAAATATCTTCTTTCTTCTTCTTCTGTATTTATCTTTCTATCAATCTATATATCTGCTATCTTCTATCTTCTCCTTCTATCTTCTTCTATCTATATAAATAAAAATCAATTGCCGCATGTATGAAAGATCATCATGATTTGGCTGATTGTCGGGACAAGGTTGTATGAATAATTTTTTTTTGGAAAATACACCGGGTAAATCGGAAAATTAAGACCAATGAAAAACTGACTTTCAGTTTAACAGACACATGTTTTCATAGCACTTCCCATTTTCTTCATTAGTAAATTGCACCCGTGTGAGACCGGGACGGGACGCTAGTAGAGTATAAAACTTAATACCTACTCTTCTCCAATCAATGAAACTATCTGAATGGTTACTGGCAAACACACGACTCAATTTAGGTATGTAGCTTAACGAATCTAAAATAGCGCCATCGAGGGCTTAGCTATTGGAGCCTCAGCGCACTATCTCTCTTACAACAGCCGCAATAAACGTTGCATTTGCATTGTCATTAGAGCTGCATGCAGTATTTGAGCGGGGAGTGCACTCCGTCGCTGTTGTTTGGAAAGTCCGCGATAACGCGCCGCGCTGATAACTTTATTTGTTTCTAGATATTAGCTAGATCGGTACCTATGCAAAAGGTTATAGCAATAATTATTTTTTAAGCCATAATCACTATTACATTTTTTTAATAAAATTAAGTGACGAGAAGACCTGACCTGATGGTGAACCATACAAGCTACGATGTCTACCAGAATATTGTCTATTCTGAGACGTCGGCTCTTAAAGTCATTCCTTATTCAATGCCCTTCAAGCTGAAACAAGATGGCGTTTGCACGCCACTGCTTGACGGCAAAATAACTGGTTCTGCAGTGGTACTTACCTAAAGAGATTCTGACTACCATTAGTTGGGGATGTTGGAACATGGAGTTGGAGAGTTTAATTACCAGTAAAGTAAGTTAATACTTAGTAATGTGTGTTATTTTTCAAGTTACTACTTGACCTCTCAGTAGGTAGTAGGATTTCTATGCAGGAATCCGTCTAGATAGGTACCACCCCGGGGCCAGTTATTCTGCCGTGAAGCAGTAGTGTGCAAGCATTACTGTGTTTCGGTTTGAAGGACACTGTGAGCTAGCGTAAATCACTGAGCATTTGAGACTTAAGAACTGATTTCTCTGATACTTAAGAAAGTCTGTATAAGATACTTGAGAAATAATGTCTCAGGGTGACGGGCGTAGTGGGGTGCTATAGCATCTGGTACCATCAGGTGAACGTTTTGCTCGTTTCGTCACTTTGTTAAATAATAAAAGTAGTTTGATAGAATGACTACTATTGAATGCATTCAATATTGTCGTAAAGCTAACAATATGTTTTTTTAACGCAAACCGTTTGGATAAAAATAAGAGTTCGTATAGTTTACAATAAAAATAAACGGGCCTGATTTTTTTATGACGTAATCTTGTAGCCTCTATATTTCGAAAGATTCAAAAAAAGATGTCTGCTAAAATAATACCAAGGTTGTACGCTAGTATTATCATCATTTCAGCCTAACAATAGTCCACTGTCAAACATAGGTCCACCATAGCTCCCCAATAGATTGCCACAAAGGTTTGTGGTTCTCATTTTGCCACGCTAGTAGCTAGTACGCTAGTATAGACCAAACATTATATTTGAAACTAGCTGTGCCCCGAGGTTTCACCCGCGTAAAAATACCAACCCCGATCGATGATATGCATATATCTTGCCTATTCGAATCGTATTTCGAGATTTTAATATTTAAGGGTTCGACTTATTAAATTAAAGTACATACATACATAAGATCACGACTGTATCCCATAAGGGGTAGTCAGAGACTGGGCACTCACTGCAAAAACAGATGACTGCCACAATCCACGTTTCACCAAAACAATATAATGCACTTGGTGTGATAAGTGGTAAGCCCATCGCCACCATGCGTTGTTGGGTGCACAGTGCAGTATAATTCCTTACTCGCCTTTTACGAGATCCATTGGATGAGATGGAGTGGTAGTATTCTTTTAACGAGCCGCCACCACACGGCTAAATTAAAGTAAGTAAGTTAAGTCAACGTTATCCGCTATCCGGAAGTTCCGTCAAAATCGGTCCAGCCGTTTCGGAGATTAGCTGGAACAAACAGACAGACAGACAGACCAAAAATTAAAAAATTGTTATTTTCTTATATGTGCCGTATAAACTTTCATAAGCATTGAGTTAAAAGCTATTATGATGTTATTATAAACAGACACTTCCATTTTATTTATTTGCATAGCTTTCGACTTTTTATTTATTAAGTATTCGAGTTTGTGCATACATTTCCAACTACTCAACACCAATCCCCTAACAGAGTTCTTCTGTTATTTCCACAATCTTCAAAGACCTCATTATACTTAACAAATATTGACTTACTAACCAAACACTTAAAAACAAACCAGCGCGACAGCGCTGAAAAGCCGCAATCCTAAGCACAAAACCTAAAATATGCAGTGGCTTCACAAGATTATATCGTCCAGCGTAACAATCGCACGAAAGCGCTGGATAGGTGCATTTGCTTTGCCATTAGATTCATATGTTTGTTGCAGCACGCGACACTGTTTGACAAATACTTCGCTGCCGCATCGCTGAACGTTTTGTTAAGATGTGTTTACATGTACTGTTATGTTTTATAATTGTTAATAGTTCTCTTTTATTAGTTGAACTAAAACTTAGTAAAATTATAGTTAAAAAACATTTAGCATTTCAGGTCATAGCTATATGAACTCATGGAATTGTTATCGGCCCGTAAAATGTGTGCAGTGGTTTAGTGGTCAGAGCGCCTAACTTCTACACCACGGGTCCTTAGGTTCGAATCATAGCCGGAGCCAACATTTGTGTAAAAACTCCTAATTGTTGGTTTTCGGGTCTGGTTGTGTCGTGCATGTGAAATTTGTCTGTAAACGCACCTACGACGGAGAAATCCTACCGTGGGTATTTTTTTTTTGGATTAATAATAATCTGGAAGTGGGGGAAAAGCTTAATTGGAACATTCCATAACATTCATACATACAGGCTTTATCTACCACCTGACTTCGATCCCCGGTGCTCTTAAATTTTTCCGCAAATTTACATACATACATAAATAAGATAACGACTGTATCCCATAAGGGGTAGTCAGAGACTGGGCACTCACTGCGAAAACAGATGACTGCCACAATCCACGTTTCACCAAAACAATATAATGGACTTGGTGTGATAGGTGGTGAGCCCATCGCCACCATGCGCTGTTGGGTGGCGATGGGTCCAACTCGCATTGGAGCAGCGTGGCGGACTCTTCGCAGCTCCAAAGCCCTCTTATAGAAGGAGACATGTGCTCAGCAGTGGGCCATTTATAGGCTGTTACTTTATTTCAGTGCGTTTTACACACGCACAACACAATCAGACCCGAAAACCAGCAATTTATGTTTTGCACAAATGTTATGCACAAAAATGAAGCATTTCTTTAAGGTCGTAATGTTTATAGAAAAGTAAACTTCGCACAAAATCAACGGCTAGCTGAAAGGTCCACTTAAGAAATCTCGACGAAACATGGAGGAACGCTTAGAGTTTCACGTCATCACTTTTTTTTGTAATTGGAGGTAAGGAAAGATAAGCCGAGCTTAGAAAGCAAACGGAAACTCCGGCAGTAGCACGCTCGATTTGTCGCGTTTATCTAACTAGTTAATCAAGATTAAAGCAGGCGCGATTTAAAACGGCCTAATAAATTAATGTGACTGGAAACGAAACTGCTTGCTTTGTTTTAGAAGCAGACATTTCCCTTGTTTCTTTTCTTTCTTTTTTTTGTATTTATGAACACGCCTTTAAACTGGCTGCACGCATATTGAAAGAGCCTGCAAAAATTAAATTGATCTGCTTTACTCTGCGAAGCGTTGTGGCTTAAGAGAATCTATCGCCCCATCTCATCCCGTGAAACTCGTAAAAGTTGATGGAGGGAAAATTAAAACCAGGAGATGGGCAGCAGTAACTCCCTGGAACATCTGAATAAATAAACTGCGGTTGCCAAGCCGCCTGCCAAGCGTGACAGCTGTAGCAAAATCTAATCAAAATTATAGCCACAAACTTACGTGTTTTGTGGCTATCTATAGGAAGGCCTGTGGGGCAGTGATAGCCTGAAATGATGACTCCGCGACGCGGGATTTCTGATAGAAACACAAACACACATAGTAACATTTTTATGAGTGCAATACATATTTTCTCTTTCCCCTAGTTTCACAATAACGCAACTCTCGCTGTAAGCAACACGCCGCTCTACATTTTTCAGGCGAAAAAAAAATGCGTCGAACGACTATAGCTCTATCTCGGGGTATACGTGAGGCAATGCGTCGCCCTCCGCCTTTCTCTCTTTTTAATCACGGCCCCATAAAATACAGTTTTTTCCGTTTTCACAGATGGTTTGAACGATATTGCTTCATATAGCTTAACTCTACCGTGCATGGGCACGGGCACACAGTCAGCTATATTTAGTGAATGTCAGTAACTCGCAATTTCCCGCAACAATGAATATATCAAAATACGTTTTCTACCCAATTTACCATATGGAAATATTTCCGCTCGCCCCGGCCATAGTTCATTGTTTGTCGGTGAATAAATTATGTAGCTCATAAAGCGACTGTAATTTTACATTCGCTTTCACACCATCGAATTACAAATAGAATATTTGAAATACTGCTGTTATAGTTTAGAGGGTTTGGATCCGAAGTCCGCCACGCTGCTCCAATTCGGGTTCGCATGTCGTAATATTTTCCCTCAGACATGCAGTTTTCCTCACGATGTTTTCCTTCGCTACTGAGCACGTGGAAAATCAGCACTTAGAATTGCAGAACAATTTTAATAATTTGCAGAAAAATATTAGCCGACAGGTGTCCGGCAGAGTAGAATAGTACCCACCTTTTTCTTATCGAGGTGTCGTAAGAGGCGACTAAGGTATAGGTGTACGGGCAGTCTTTATTCGTGCAGAATAACACCATAATATTCAACGCTTTCACTGTACTGCTCGTGGGGACGCGATAGGGAGTAAGAATTTTACCACCAACCCGTACCAAAATGGCGGCAACGTGGTTCGCCACCCTCACGTCTCGTTTCCCGCGAAAGCGAAAAGTGGGCTATCAGAGTGGCCTCTGTCTACCCCTTATATAGGAAAAGGTGTAACTGTATGTATGTAACAATTTTAGTGGTACCGGCACCGGGGATCGAACTCGAGATCACTCGTGTACTATGCAATTTAAGGCGAGCGCTCGACCCGTAAGCGACCATGGCTTCACGTCTAATGTAAATCGTCTATATTCACAAGTTCCAGACTACGGCACCTGCATGCACCCCTCGAGATTTGCTACCATAAATCTACCACAAGTCGCGCGACAAAAATATCATTATGTAAATTTACATTGAATAAAAACCCCACCGCATTGCTACGAGATCGGCGCCCCACCGTGCCATTTTTCAGTAAGCGTTTAACTTTCGAAAGGGCCTGTTTCCGATATCATGTATTGGAAGAAAACATTTTTGTGGCTTTCTCTTCTATGCTAAACAAAAATTTCCTTAATGCGTTATGATATTATTTGTATGGAAACATGATCATAAGTTTTATTGAGATATTAAAGCATTAACCAATTAATATTTTTTTCTATATTTGTACCTTCAAAATTTATCGTATCATATGTCGATTTTTAAGGCTTGTAAAGCTAAGAATAGTCTTATACAAAAAATATTACATGTAATAAAATAAAATACATACATACTTACATTTTATTACATGTTATATTTTTTGTATATTTTGATTTAATTTTAATAATAACACTAGTTTGTATATAAACAATACATCCATATTAATATTATAAATGATGTAACTCTTTCTGTCTCTCGCTTTTTTCCCACGGTTCAACCGCTGAACCGATTTCGACGAAATTTGGCTCAGACATAGCCTGCATCCTTGAGACGGTTATAGGATTTTTGTTTCGAATAATAAATTATTATTGAAGGATATTTAAAAAACCCAAATCCAAGCGAGCAAAGTCGCGGGCATCAGATAGACTTAATATGTAATCGTCGGTGCGTTTGTTAGTTATCGTGTAACTTCTAAACGACTTGACCCATTGAGTTCGTATTCACACAAAATTTTGAAGCGCCAATACCCTAATGGTTCAGGGTAGGGACTACGCAACTTGATGTCGCAGGATCGAGCCCGCCTTTCGAATGTTGTCACAAATCATGTCCTAGCAGAAGCCTTTAAGCTTATTTGGAGTCTTTAACATTCTTTTAAAAAAATGTATTTGTTTTGTCGATGGTTCGTAGGTATGTAGGTAAGGTACGAGTAGCATCCGATAGATAGCACCGTAGTAAAGTTATTAACAAATTCTATGTTTATGTCCCAAAATAACTCATATCCTCAACAACGCGTTAAATGTCAAATAAAGAAAATCACAAAATCTGGATTTGATAGGTGGCGCCATGGTAGATTCGATCATTATTGAACATTTATTACATTATAATGTACTTACAGATTCATTACTTAGATGTAATTCAGATATCAAACTGATTGCATTACGTACCGGAAAGGGCAGAACTATGTCTGATGGGCTAGCTAGTTATTTATAAATGTATATTACATATAACAAGACATTATTCATTTCCAAATAGTCATTGTTAAGGTAGCTCAGGGGCCGGCCGTTCGCCTTAAACTTCACCCTGAGTTCGGTCCCAGACGCCGGCACCTCTAAAATTGTTCTGCAATTTTAAATGCGGGTTTACTGGTTGGCTGGTACTCAATGGTGAAGGAAAAATCTGCATGTCTGAGGAATAAACATATTTTGATAACATGTGAAGTCATCTAACCCGCATTGGAGCAGCGTGGCGGACTCTTTCACACTCCATAACCCTCATTTTAATGAGAGGAGGCCTGTGCTGAGTTGGCCATCTACGGGCTGTTACTTTACTTTTTAATTTTCATTGTGAAAATCGAGTTAGGTGTTTCAGTCTGTTACGTAAATACGCAAATCTCTTTAGGCTATTATAGAAAGTCTACAGACTGTGTAAGTATCAGTGATGTGACATATTTTATTAAAGATACTTTTCCATATTTTAAGCCGAGAGTTAGTAACGTTATTTCCAGTTTAATAACGTTTACTGCTCGCTTATTGCCGGATATTGCAGTATCTGCCACCGGTACGGTTATTTCTGATTTGGCACACTTAAAATAGATATATACTCCACGCCAGATGCCCTAACATGCTCTTATATGATCCCTTTTGTTGATATTTTGGACAATGGATCATTTTACTTCGCCACGAAACGGCGGGAGGCCATGTTAGTTAAATTAACATTAGTATCCTAATTACTGCAGAGAAAACTTATGAAAATGAGGATCTAACTCTTGCTTATATTATTGAGAAGCCATTAATTTTCATAAAACTTTCGGGTAAGTTGCAATTTGGTAAAAGGGCGGGAAGACAACATTGGGATGTTAAACAAATATCACGGCTGAGAAAACTTATGAAACTGTGGACTTAACTCTTGCTTATCTCATTGAGAAGTCATTAATCTTCTTAGAACCGTCGGTTAACTTGCAATTTGGCAAAAGGGTGGGAAGACAACATTGGGATGTTAAACAGATACAAAACATGTAATAAAGTCGAGCGCCATTGTTTAAGTCGCGGTTACAATGGTCTGTCTGGCTGTGTCTGAAACCGACGATCCTATTACGTATTGATATTGGATACTTTATTTCTAATGGCAATACAGGTAAAACATGAGGTATCAAGTATTCTATTGCTGTTAAATTATTATTAAACTTTTTAGCTGTACCACTATCGTCATCTTTTCTATGATAATGGTACAGATAAAATTCTCTTTAGGTAGGTACCACAGCAGTGTCAATTATTCTGACGTCAAACAGTAGTGATCAAACATTATTGTGTTTCGATCTGAAGGGCACTGATAGCTAGTGTAATTATTGGACAGAACAGAGCGACAAGCGCGATACCATACAGAAAAGTTCGCAGCGATACAGCATTTGCTACTGGCAGACTTGGCACTTACCATCAGGTGAATAATTTGCTCGTCTCGTAACTTTCTTCCATATAAAAAATACACACATACAGTCACGCCTTTTTCCCATATAAGAGGTAGGCGGAGGCTACACACATAGCTCACCCTTCGCCCCCGTGGTAAACGTGACGTGACGGGTGGCGAACCACGTCGCCGCCATTCTGGTACGAGACCAAAAAAATCTTACTCCCCATTGCGTTCCCACAAGAAGTATAGTGACAGCTATAGTGTATTATGATGTCATTCTGCACGAATAAAGGCCGTCCGTACAATACCTTAGTCGCCTCTTACGATACCTCGGTAGGAAAGAGTTAGTGCTATTCCACTCTGCCGGACACCTGTCGGTATAAAAACTGTGATTCATTAAAGAGAGACTATATTATATTGGTTCCTCCGCAATTAATTGCCCATATAGGGGATAGTTGCCACAGTAATCTTAGTGTTAATGTAAAAATTTAGACAGAATGATGATAACAGTATTTTATGGATCATCACATCATCATCACTATAGCCCGTCACTAGTCCACTGTCGAACATAGGCCTCCCACATAAATTGCCTCAAAAGCTTGTAGCTGTGGCAATCTATGGAGAGGCCTATATTCAGCAGTGGACTAGTGATAGGCTGATATGATGATAATGATGATAAAACTGCCTGAAAATACTTAAAAAAAAGAATACATTTTTAAAAAGCACATAATAGGAATGTATGATTCGGAATAAAAAGAAGCAGCCCTAAAAGAGGAGTTAAAATATCAGATCTCGTTAGTGAATTGAAATAATTTTGGATCTCGAATCGCAATTACCTACTTATAATGCTAACGACAAGCGAAAACTTTATTTTTCAATAGTCATTAGCATTATGAGGGTATTGATGAAAAAAAATACAATCAAAAAATAACTTCACATAAACATCAAATAAATGAACTCGAAGGATCGATACGAGTATAATAAATGTCAACAACAGTAACAACGATATCATTATTGATATTGCGATATGTAATGGAGTACATCAAACAGTGGGAGAGACCGCCCCAGTTAATCCAAGTAAATTCACTGCCACAATCTGACAGGAGGCAGAGCCTTGTGCCAGCAATGGCTTGCTTTTGCGGGATATACGAATAGGCCGGATGAAAACTCGAGTGAAATTAAATAAATTTCTTTCTACAATGCGTATCTTATTAACTATTAGTTTTAGTTTATAGAGCGTTGTGTGCGTTAAAATTTACAAAATTGGATGAAATTACTTTAATGACCAAATTAGGCGCTACACGGGCAGCAAAATATAAGGAAACCTTCATCAAGTCATTTAGGCTCTAGCTAATCGCTTTCTAGAAAAATTACCATGAAGTGATGGTCGCCCTGTGGTCGCAATTCAAACATTTTTTTTTAAGTTAGAACATTATTGAAGTTTGAGTAATTATTTGTCGATAACATTTTAAAATACTATGGCGACAATCTCTACACTGTGCGACTGTATGACAACAGACTATTATATGTCAGTATGAACGTGAACAAGCATTATAAATACATTTTAGCGCTCTCGCTTCTTCTTCAATACAAACTTTAACGTACCAAGTCTCACACTCCTTCGTGAAATATGCTTAAAAAGAGGTAGAAAGTTCTGTGCTCTGTCTGTGCTCGTATTAATATATAGATAAAATACATCTATGATACAAGAGAAATCCTTATTAGAATGTTGAAAAAACGTTGGGCAATGTTGAAAAAATGACAATAATTCACAAAATTTATCTTTTTTTATATATTCATTTATATCCCCACTAGACGAGAGCTATAGAAATCACCCGAAATGATTCGAAAAAATATTTTAAATCACACATAATTTAGATGGCAATATATTTGGGCAACGCCGGGTAATAACTGCTTGTATTAAATAAAGTGTGTTCGTCGATCGTTTGTCTTCCGCGGCGCGTGGCGGCGCAGGTCCGCGGGCGACAGCACTGCTCCCCCGCGAGTGAGGGCTCAGCAACGAATATGGTATTTCATTTCCGCTCACTCCTCGGAATTTCTCTTTTACGTTTATTTTTATTCGTATTTGTATGCCTTTCCTGTAACGTATTTTTTCGCGAGTATTCCATGCTGGTTGTTGCCATTGCTGTCGGAGGCTTGCGCGAGAATTATTTGAACAGTGTATAGTAATATTTGTTTTACTGTTCCGGTTCTTTAATGGAAAGCGTTTCGTCATTGTCACAGTACCAAAGTGCACATTAGTTTAAAGAAATATCAAAAATGTTTATTTCAACAGCTTAGAGTCGGTTACATAAATTAGCGTTTGGAATATCGATTTAATTGTATTCGCTTGTATTAGGACATTCGGCTCCTCTCTAGCTATTCATAAATTTTAATAGCTACTTCCATTAGGGATATGCACGAAACAATGCTATATTCGTTAGATTTAAAGGTGAAACTTCGTCGATGATTTATTTTTATTTATGCTGTAGTTATATTATTAATATTCAAACTGGTGTAAGAATTCCTATGCGTAAATCCGTCTATGTAGGTATCAGCGTGTCAGTCATTCTGCCGTAAAGGAGTAGAGTGCAATCATTACACAAATCACACATCACACACAACATTACTGAAGGCACTGATAGCTAGCGCTTGCATTTGTTGTGGGCAGGCGTTACACTTGCCGTCAAGTGAAAGATTTTCTCATCTCATCGCTATCTTCCATAAAATATATATGTCTTAAGCTTTTTGTCAGTGTCAAAATCTATATATTCAAATGAGAATATATATATTTTAAAAGGAATTAGTAGCATAAATTTTAAAGTCTGTAAAAACATTGGCAGTGAAGTAAAAGTTCACTTTTATTAGTGTTTTGTTGGTCTGGTGGAGTCAAAACGAAAAGAACAATGTTGGTCTTACATAAAATGTTCCCATCACTTCAGTTTCACGAGCAAATGCTCGTGCAGTATTCACTATCAATATTAGACGAAAGATCTCGAAATAAACATAGAACTAACGAATATAATTATTAGAAATATAATTATATTAGAAATTCAATAAAACGCACTAGCGTCACTTCTTAATTATTTGGTGCCAAATGTCCCTCACTTGAAAAAAGTAAAGTCACAGCCTTTAAACAGAATAGAATAATTTTTATTCATAATAAACTATTTACATAACACTTATTGAACGTAATTTTTTTTAAATTACACTGCCGAGCACCGGCCTCATTTTTGAGAGGGCTTTGAAGCTGAGAAGAGTCCGCCACTATACTCCAATGCGGATGATCCTTCACCGCTGACCACATGGTAAATCAGCACTAAAAATGGCAGAACCATTTTAAAGGTTCTTTCACCGGGGATCGAACCCGGCCCCAGAGCTACCTTGCTGCCACGGGTCCCTCCACTAATTTAAATTAAACTGAACAGAAAAATAATTGTAATAAAATATCGCTATTGTATCTTATTTCAAGAGCCACGCACCCCTTTGAAACAGATGACATCGCAGAATCACATGATTCAAACGGAAAATAACCGCAAATCAAAACGTGTCTACTAAAATATCACAGATAAAATAGAAACAGGATAAAGCGTCGTAACTTCGGAGGCTGAGCCGTGGAATACGTGAAAACTCTTCTTTACAGCTTTACAAGACCCCGAGGGCATAGAGAAGATTACGATTCCTATTTTATAAATGTCAAAGCTTGAAAGTCGAGAGGGTAAAGATTGTTGCCCATAAATTATCACCCTCTGTGTGTTGTACAACAGTGTGGAGTTTCTGCTTGAACTGAAGCGATATGAAATGTTGTGGATGTTTTATGATAATTATTAAAATTTATAAAAAAAAAATATAACACTTTGCTTATAGAATACCGGTGGAAGGATGTTATGCAGATTTTTTTGTTCTACCACATCAGTGCCAGTGTTTATGCCATCAAGGAGTAATGTACAAACACCATTAAGTTTCTGTGTTAACGGTTCTAAAGCTAGTTTTATTACAGGTCATATGAGACTTAACAATCGATGTCTCATAGTGACGAGCGCAGTATGGTACACAGAAGGTGCATGCATGCACGTGGTCTATGCGCTACAACTGTTATAGGAAGTTGTGGGGCTTACCAACAGGTTAGCAATTTGCTTAACTCCTCACTTAATACAGAACATAATAAATTTAAAGGAGAATTAAGTATCGTCTTAGATATCTACGTTTCAAGTTTTGCAAAACTTTTTTTTCAACTTATCTTAATTGGCAATAACATTAACATTTAGCTTTGTTTCAAACTATATTAAAATACTACAATAAATCTTATATTGCCATATCCAGAGCATTATTAATTTTTTTATGAGGTTTATTCTTAAAAAAAAAATATTTTTTAAATATTTTGCATTTCGGAAACCAAGGAATACCATTTACGCTGTAAAAGTCTGTGAAGGCTTGCTTTCTATTTTCCTTCTGTTATTTTAAATAGTAACATTATCGAAAGGAGAGCCACGGAGGCATTGCTTTCAGTGCCAAATGGCATTAAGATTTGAATCTAAACATTCAAGTCTATTTCCGTAAACGAGTTCCTTGATAACAAAGATATGTAAATCTTCGGCAGCATTTACAACCTTTCGTGACGCAGTTTATTTTCGATACTTGACTTGGGTGAGAATGCTTATTCTCTTTTCAGATTTGAAGGCATCGTAAAATATGCAATATTTTTCTTGAACATACTTCATTTGCCTGTAGGACTATTCTTTACATTTCTTATGTAAAATATTATATTTTTCTTAATTATAAAAATAGACAAAGTTTCTTTCGCCAGTTCCTGCTCCGGTCAGAAAAACCCCACTGAGAAACGTTCTCTCATGCAAATCTGGTAAATGGATATCCATATCCATCATATAGTATGAACAAGCAGTTTCGCCGACTTTTGGGCCATGCGGTAATCATATTGAATATACCGGTGATATGCACCCGATTCAAAAAATCTTTTGGAAAATGTTTATTATAAACATCTGGGTATATCACCGAAATACCTATATTCAATAGCTAAACCCTCTCAAAAATGAGAAGAGGCCTGTGCTCAGCAGAGGGACATTTATAGGCTGTAACTTTCATCATTATCATCATTATTATATGTAGCTCCCATTCTGGGGGGTTTCGCCATAGTTACCACGCTTGGCAGGCGTGTATTCCCTAATAGTAGTGTTGCTGTTGCGGCAAGGTTTTTTAAATAATACGTACGTTGAAATACGTCGTCATCTTCATTTCATTACTATTCTGCCGCTGAACAAAAGCCTCCCCCATAGATTGCCGCAAAAGTTTGTAGCTCTCATTGAGGTTGATTTGGCAAGAGTTGCCACGCTTGGCAGGCGGGTTAGCAACCACAGTTTAATTATTCATATGTTGCAGCAAGATGCTGCCCATCTCCAGGTTTTAATTTTCCTTGTGTCAACTTTTACGACACCCACGGGATTAGATGGGGTGGTTGATTCCCTTAAACCGCCACCACACGACACGCCAAACCAAAACCATATTTTATTTAAATATCTACAATTGTGATGTATAATAAAAAAACAGATAGATTTTCTCGTAGATCTTGCGTGCGTTTTAAAGATATAAATTGCACACATAAACACCCAGCCCCGAAGCCACTATATCTATGCTGTACAAATAATTATCCCATACAGAAATCGGGCCTGCTACTATTAGCGCAGAAGCCAGCCACTTAGTCACTGAGTCCGGACCATACCGAACCATAGAAGAGTGGAGAATAGACAAGGAGAAGAATAATTCTCCTTTACAACTTTTATCAGCTGCCATTAAGCATCAGTAATCTCACATAATCCTTACAAATGGTCCCTTTGTATATACTAACAAGTACCGGACAGCGTACAGTAAAAATCGCCCACACCCTTTACCGAAACTTTCCCATCAGGCAATACAATGCACACGTTATACACGCATCCCTAGTTTAGGGCGGATCATCTATACTCGTATTAGTGATGTTATTCACAAGCGACGAGCGGGACACAATGTATGCAGTTTCAACAGTAAGAGATTTTGTAATAAACTAAAATAATAAAGGAAAGAAATTCAATGTGCAAAGATCCGCATGCAAAATCAGAAAGCTATCAAAAATAATTTTGCATTTCGGATCTCAGCAAATCAACTTTATTTACTTTATTGTAATGGATTTTCGCCAAGTAATTTCTGATTCTATTAACTGTAATAAACTAAAATGTCTGTACTCGCCCGTAAATGGTAAGTATAAAAAATAAATAGTATTATTTCGTAAATAATCCCATTATACTCGTATATAACATAACAACGTTTATGTACCCATGTTTTGTTATTTACAGTATTAGGTCTAAAATGATAGTTATAGTTGAAGTCTTGTATTTAAGAAGAGTGTTTAGCTATAATTGTGGACACGAGTTTTATTTGCTCTGAACCTAATTGCTAGTGTGACAATTTTGTTGTACTCTGAGTGAGTACACAAGGTTAGCATTGTATATAATTGTTTTTGAATATAAATAAGGATCTGTTATAGTTGTTTGACACCCTATTGCACTGAGTTAACTGTAATTATAGTGGACAGTATAAAAAAAAATTTAAAAAAAATTGCACAGGACGAGATGGTGTAGTAGACTCTATCACTAGTCTCTCACGTCGCCACCATTATAGATCTATTTCAATTTTTTAAAACTATGCCGTGCACTTTATTTAATTTACATAGTTTTACAAACATTAATTGCACATCCACAAACACCAAGACCCAGAACAAGCATGAGTAAGACCAACCAATATTTGTCCCATACGAGAATCAGACCCACGATCTAAGAACTCTCGATGTGCCAACCGAGTCGACAAATAAAATACATATGTATATTTAATTAACTTTAAGAACTTCTCCTTAATACAGCATAAAAAATATGCTGAATCTATAGGGATTCTGGGGATTTTTTCCTTAAAGTATTAGTTAGGTCGATTACCGAATCCTACCACCAATGAAAATCTTAGAAAAGGAAAAAACTTCTCAAAGCCATAAACGCTTATTCATCACACCGTATTGGTAGGTTGAAAAAATCCCCGATTCGTCTATAAAAGGAACAAACTCCCGCACGCAACAATGCCATGATCTGTCTAATGAAGAGTTTTATACACAAACCGGGCACCTCCATTATTAATACCCTACGTAACGGCTTACCACCGAAAGTACCCTTATCTCTTATAGAGATTATTTCTCATACATTTTGTTTTATTTGATAGAAGGCGAAATTCATTACAAAATTTATTTGCTGTTAGGAACTATCAAAATGTTTCGCTTAATTGAAAAAAGGAAATAAAAGGAAAGGGAGCTGTGGAAATTGCTATGCTCGGTGTTGATCTGTGAGATAGAATCCGTAACGATAATATCCGCAGCTGATCTAAAGTGACCGACATATTCTTCGGATGGCTGTAGCCAATATGACCATCAACCACCAGCTGGACTGTTAGTGCGTGACTCATAGGTCACCACACTTGCCTGCTGTTTCATGGGTAGGTTCGAATCCCATCCGAAGCCTATACTTGTACAACACATAAATTATTTGGCGTCGAGTCTGGTTCTATCGAATTGTCTCATGTTCCTGGCTCTGCACCTGACCCTTACTTTGATCTTTTAATTTAAGCTTAACTTCGGATGCAATAAACTGAAGACGAGCTTTTGTGATTGCACTATTTCTAACAGCACTATAATATTTTCAGCGAACAGGTTTTAACTTGTATAGTGTATTTTTCTAGCAACGACAGCGCGAAAAGCAATGTAAAAATCGAGTAGTAGACGCGATAAACATTGAAAAAAAGAAATACCTATGACAAGTATTTTCCAGTTTAAAGTAAAAAGAAAAATCTGCTTAAAATGTATCTATCGTATTGAAAAGCCCGCTTCGACGCGATTGGACAGCCTTGTTAAAGGCCTTCCTTTATATTTATTGCCATCATTTTCCCAAACAATACAGGCTACGCTAAGTTATGTTTGCGGTCCCTAAACTTTCAAGCGACTCCTGTGTCAACAAAATAAAGTTCAATTTGCAATAAATTATCATATGACAGACTACATGAAAAAGTTATTCCTAACCTGGCCGGCTGCCATGGAGATTTAAAAAAATCGTCTAGTCGGAAATAAAAGGTGTAAACTGGAATTGTTTGGAATTCAAAACTTTCATAGCGTGCATAAGTTTTTGAAGATAAATTTTAATGTTGTAGCGACATTGGGAACCGGTTTCCAATTTTGAACACTATAGGGGACGCGACTTCGATCACCTTAAAAAATAAAAGAAAAGATTCCGTATAACTCTAGTGTTTATATCTACTGTAACATATTTTACAACTTTATCGATTCACAAAATTTCTTTGCAAGCCAAAGTGAATAATCTAGACGGCTACGCGTAGTTAGAAATGAATCAGTACCACCACTTACAACCATTTTGAATTTTTTATGTTATACATTTGCAATTGAAATAGCACTTACCAAAACAAATACAAATTGTTAATATTAAAAAAAATTCTTTACAGTATACACCACAAAATTTTAATCACGAACGTAAACATCAGTTATAACCCTATTTAACGCCATTCTGCATAATAAAATAAAATTTAACGAATGGTTTAATGTATTGCTAGCATCAATTGTTGACGTCACGCAAAGCTCACGTTGAAATATAAAATACTACTCTGTGTGTATGTGTTGTATACGTAGTCTTTTGCACTTTGTCATTATGAGGATCAGTTGCAGTATTGTTTTTTGATAATAAAATATAGTATTATTAATAACAATCAACATGCTTATATTAAGTTGACTGTTCCGTATGTGTGCATGTATAATAACAATTTGATAGTAAAATCTTACAATTCAATTTTCAAATGTCTATATAATTTTAAATTTCGCACACGTATTATGGATCGATGGCAGTACAATAATTTGCTGACTTTTATCTGTATTCTCAACAAGATCATGATGTCATTGCTATTCAGGCGTGTTTATTTCTAATTTTTAAGTGTTATGATTACTTTCAATTATTATAAGACTTCAGCAGTCGCTTAAGTAAAAAATATTTTCTTTTTGATTAGAAGCAGCGATTCAGAATTGAAAATCAGCTAAAATAATAATGTACAAGGCAGCCAAAGGCTCTCGTGGGCTTATTCATGCTCCAAGGAGCATTCTATCAAATGTCAAGTCTCGACCTTTCCTGGATTGTTTTCAGTAAGACCACCGGCCCGTGAAATCAGCGACATCATAGGGGCATAAACATCCTTTGAAATAGCAAGATTTCTATCTTCAGTCTTTCAAGTTTGTTGTGTCGCGTTATTCTATTGGTCTGGGAATATTCAGAGTTGTTTCTGTTTAATTCGTTTTATAATGCAGATTTATTGTTCACAATTTAATGGCGATATCGGTAATATTTTGTTTCATCTATCTAAGATTTTTACATCTTGCTTGTGGTCGGTTTAACTATATGGTATTTCATAAAATTCAAAATAGAAGTTGAATCGATTTTCACTATTTCCTAACAACTTTTAAATAATATTTTAATAAATAATAATCATTATTTCAGCTAACAAATAAAATATGTTATTTGGTACATTCGTAATAATTAATTGAAGTAAAGTAAACATTTACTTCAATTTAAAAACCCAGCCTATAAACTTGCATACATAAGCATTAAAGGAGAAGGTAAACGCAAAACTGAAGAAATCAAAGTTAACATACTTAACGTATGCTTGAAACCCTTTCAAGAACCTTAATTTAAATTGCCCGAACTTAAATAACTACATACAAATACTTTTCATCTGTTGTTGAATCATTTAAGTCAAGTTTAACTCTCCTTAGAAGGCTTCCGTTTTGTCAAAAGCCCCTTCCATTCATTTCCTCAAGGTAAACTGACCAATCTTGATCGATGGCAACTATAAGTCGTAGCACAAAGGTCCATCATGTTAAGTGAAGTGTGTATCAAAATTGAAAGCAATTGATTTATGACATCCTGTTTCGCTTAGCTGTACAATACAACATTGGATATACTCGTAAATGAAGTAAATTTCTATGTAACATTAATAACATGAAATTTTATCTTGAACTTGTTCTGATGAAGTCCTCCTTAATATACTTTATTATTTTTAAATGTAAGATTACTAAATGTACGAGTAACTAAAAAAAGAGACAAATCAGTGAATCATTTTCAAGAATGTAGGTACTAAGCCTTAATTTAAAAAAAATATAACCTTGTACATTCTACCTTGCGCCATGCATTCAAAATTTTCACAATTTACACACATTTTAAATAAATAAATACTAATATAAAAAGTCACCACTTTAATATAATTTTAATTTATATCAGTTTAACCATATTTAATTAAACGGAGATTCCATACGACTTGTCGAACTGAAACAAATCAATACGTCCGTCACCCTCCAATTAGTCAACATCGCTCCCTATTGGGGCCTTATCGATGCACATACGATGCACGAAGGGCCCATAACGTTCAGCCACCAAAGTCAAGAGTTATCTAAACATTCCCATAGAAGAATGTTAATAGTTCTAAGCACATTAAACAAAGAGGGGAGTTAGCACGCAAGCGGCACACGCCACTAGCGCACTCGGTACGCCGGGCTAACGTGGTCGCATGATACGGACACCGCTTTTTCATCGTATTGAATATGCAATCGCAACAGCCGTTGGTATTTTAAATGCTTAAGAATACATTTTTAAATTAATTTTAATGTATTATTACATAAAAGGAATTTTGAAGCAAATGTACGACGATGGGACGACCGCACAACTCAAAGTAATAGCTAACTGAAACGTAGGCCTTAGGTTCATCCCTGCTAGATTTTGTTTACATTTTCTTTTTCCGAATATGGAATATTAAAAGTGTATTTGTGTCTTTTAAAATGTGAACATTACCTAGTTTTTGAAGAGCACCGCCCGCCCTTCATCAGTAGCGTGCACAAGCAAACTAACACCGCCACCAGGAACCGCCACCAGACACCCAATAGCCTAATGGTTTAGGGTACGGACTGCGAAACATGACGTCGCAGGATCGAGCCCGACGCTTATGCAGCATTTATTGTGTACTCATTTTATTTACACTCGTAGTTATTTATGTCGGAAACGAAAAGCTGCTTATAACGAGTACTACAATTATATCCTTCTGTCCGATTTCGATCACAACAAAATCTACCAATTTATAACACTGATGAGGTCTTCACAGGTCGTCACAGTGAAATTTATAAACAATAATCATGAACTAGAATTAGTCTTAACATAAGTTAATTACAAGTAACTGTGTCTTGAAGTCTTGCAGTGGTATGCTTGGTTTTTGATTTAATTTTATTTATTATTGGATCCCAAGCTGGTGGTAATACCCAACCATCTTCTCTATTGAAATTAGGATGTTTTTTGATTTCAATAGCCTCGCGAATCATCCTTGGTAGGAATCGGTGTTCTTTTGCAAGGATCTGTGGTTTATCAAATCTGATGTAATGGTTGGGATGATCCAGAACATGGTCACAGACTGCAGACTTCCTAGAACGACGATGCAGTCTGCAGTCTGTGACCATGTTCTGGATCATCCAAAACCAAGCATACCACTGCAAGACTTCAAGACACAGTTAGCTCTTTCTGCGTAGATCGGACCCAAAAATAATAATTAAAAGCTGAAGGTACCCCAGGTTAACTATGACATCAGTACATCTGTCACCTCAGTCCTCCCGTGACCATGGGTGCTGTAAAGCACTCGAAACGTCGGGTTATAAATAGTAATAAATTAAACGCGATAAAACAAGTAACTTGCGATATTTTCGATAAACCATTATAGTTTGTAACGGTTTTTTTCTGTTAATTTCTTTAATTTTAGGATCCGCGCGGCCTGGGACCTGCGGCGTAGAAATCAGGTACGTGTGAAATTTGTGTCTGAAAAAAACCCGCGACAAAGGAGACATCCTAGAGAGGGGTGTTTTTTTTTTTGAGTAAAAAAAATATGCAACATTTTGATTATTTTTAATTTAAAATGCAAGTTTAAAAGGCAACAAATAACATCAAATGAGACTACAAATTCATCCTAAACTGATAAGACTTCTCATATTAATCCTATTGTCTCAAAGGAATTATGCTATTGCTGGGTTTTTTAAATCAAATAAATAACTCAAATTCTAATTATGCAAGAGACAGAATAAATAAAAGACTAAAAGGATAGACAATAATCCAGAAAAAAACGACTCGCTAGTCCTTAATGGCGTTAATATCGCGATGTGAATTTCAATAGAGAATAATATATTAAGATCTTCGACGTCATCTTCCAAACGTCGAACCACTTTCCAATATACTGGGAGAATTTTCAATTTTAAGCCTGCCCTGGATAGGCGTTAGGTAGTAGCATTAAAATAAAATACGGGCTGTAGTCAGTCGTCACGTAGACTCCATCCATCACCGGATCGTGTGCAAGCCCCTTTATGCTCCGGGGTATTGACGCGGGGCGAATTTTTGAAAAATGTAAAAAGGTCAGACGGGACATCACGTCTCATTCATTTATTACGTTCGAATTCCTACGGTTTGGAGTCGAACGACACAACGTAAATATTGTCGGTCACCAGTACTTCCTCACAGTTACGATTGCCTCAACGAATTATTTTCATCCACAATTACTACACTATTATTTAGAAGATATTATTTTCATTTTATTCGGTCATTAAGGTGGCGAATTCACTTTAATTAGATTTTTTTATAATTAAGAATAACAGCTGATACCTCAGGCCGACCGGTGCCTCTTAGCTTTGCCGCAAGTGACCAAGTCACTGGTTACTAAGCCAGACATGCCACGCCACGACAAAACGCAAAACCCATTGGGGGGAAGGGCGTTGCGTATACTAACACTTCTACCCAGCGTGGTTAGTATGGGCAAACTTTCCAAAGAATGCATGTCAGTATTGAAAACGTCTGTCAAAGATCATTTTATTACAGTCTACTATGGTTTCGTAATGAGGTTCCTCTGACAAAGAAAGAACAGGCGTAAGAAACATCGCAGGTACTCTTTTTTAAACAGTTTTTCTTAGTCAAAAATACATTAAAAATAATTTTCACAGAATAGTCTCATAGAAAACCAAATCACGCACAATGATATTTTTATTTAAAATCAATAATAAATATATATATTTTTTTTTTAAAAAAAACGAAGCCCCACAGTAGGATTTTCTCCTGTATCGTGGGTGCGTCCCAGTCCCAGTCCCAGACCCGAAAAGCAACAATTTGTGTTTTTTGCACAAAAGTTGCCTCCGGCTGGGAATCGAACCCAGGACCGGTGGCGCAGAAGTCAGGTACGCTAACCACTACGCCACGCGCAAATATATATTTCAAATTTGAGCAGACCAGCCTTCATCTACAGCAATACTGTGCACAAGTATGACACTTGTGATAGCTAACGCCCTCCTCAACCATATTCAAGGGAAGTGGACGACCCGGTGGTGGGGCCTGTGATTTTGAGTAATTGTTTGCTAATTATTTTTTTATTGTGATCATTAGAACAAAATACTATAGGATAACAAGGTTTTGACTTAAAATTTGATATAGGGTAGAAGACGTATTTCTATGATGCAGATATTTGTTCCGGGTTCGGGTGTGTACAAAGAAACGATACGGGTAAACGTTTTTTTACATGAAATTAATACGCAAGTGCAAACGCCAAAAAATATGTTCGAAAATTTCAAATATGTTTCTCACAATGGTATATTTCTTTTTCACAGGGCATCGACAACAAAATGCAGCGGTGGTTCTCCCCACAGGGAGCGGCGGCGACGCGACGACGACACGGTAACGACGAGTGGATTTACGGCAGCACTCCACCGCGCCGCACCGCCACCACCACCCGCTCTCTTACGGAGACTCGGTGTGAAAGAGCCGACTGGAGTTGGAAAGGTATTATGTAATACACATTTAAAAGAACAAACAACAAACAGAAATTAGGCGACGTGTAATAGAATAAGAATGTTTTTTTTTATATATCATTTCAATAATAAAAGAATATTGAAAAAAATACTAGAAAGAGAATAACTGTGGAGTTTCTTTCGCAGCTTTCTTCTCCGTACAGAGGGACCACATTAAGAAACGGTAGTAGATTCTTAAAAAAAACGAAATCTGAGTTTCTTACGTCAGAGAATAAAAATATATTTCATTTCAAATGATAGAAGAAAGGTAAAATTAAATTTATTCTAGAGACACTAAAAAGCCAATAAAAAAAATCAATTATATCATCATGACAGTCCACTGTTGAACATAGGCCTCCCTCATAGATTGCCACAAAACACGGTCCTGAGCCACCTGCATTCATCGACTTCCCGTCTTACAATTATATACATACATACATACATAAGATCACGACTGTATCCCATAAGGGGTAGTCAGAGACTGGGCACTCACTGCTAAAACAGATGACCGCCACAATCCACGTTTCACCGAAAACAATATTATAATATGTCACAAAAAAATGCACTTGGTGTGATAGATGGTGAGCCCATCGCCACCATGCGCTGTTGGGTGCACATTGCAGTTTAATTCCTTACTCGCCTTTTACGAGATCCATTGGATGAGATGGAGTGGTAGTATTCTTTTATCGAGCCGCCACCACAATTATATAAAGGATGTTAAATGTTGTATGAATTCTAGATATTGTCGCCAATCGATTACCAAAAACAATTCTGCCATGTTTGCCCGTTTCCATTTATTAGAATTTAACATAATACTATCTGGTTAAAGTCCCGCTATGCTCAATTGCTTGGTTGGTTAAAAGGCTCAGCGATTGAAGCACTTATTTAAAAACTGAACTAGAAAAAAATGCTGGCGAAATCGCCGTTGTCTGCGGGCAGCGCTGCCCAGCAACCTTGCCGAGTTGCCACGCTGTATCGCGAGGCCGATTCACTGGCCAAAGTATGAGCCAGCTCTTGGGTTACCGGAAATGGTAACCAGGCGCGAGCGGATATCTTTGTACAAAAGTTTCGCGTCTGGTCCCCACGGCCAAAATTAATATTTGAATAATTTTCCTGTTTCAATTAAAATCTCTTTTTTTTATGTGGAACATCTTTGACAAGAGTAAATTTTCAGTCGTATTTTCGTGCAGTATTTTTCTATAGCGTTTCCGTGCAACATTTCTGTTATATTTAATTAATATTTAACTCAACTAATATATAACTCAATTAATAATTGTTTATATCCTGAGCAAGTCATTTTACAGTGAGTAATATTTTTATTAATTTATGTTTATTTATTTTTATTTTAAACAAACTCCTATATATACGAGTTTCACTTCTATCACGTGTACTGAATTGCGCTCACTTATTTTTTTTTACTGTTAGTTTTCTGTACTTTACACCACTCTACGGTTCCCAAACTAAAACATTAGGCTCAATTCTAAGTTATTGGCAATACCCTCATATTAAATTTGTATCTAGTCGATTTCAACATCGAATGAGCTAGTTTGGCATCGTATCAAAATCGATCAGGAAAATCGGCTTTGGTGTTGACCGGACTGGACTAGTCTGGATCTAAAATCATCGAGTAATGTTAATTGTCGAAACTTTTTACAGTACTTTTACTTTTAACAGTACAAATAAAAGTCAAAATTAGACGCGAACAATGTTTATTATAGTAACGAAAATTTTATATATTATCTTTGTTATTTGTTTTCAGTTCTCTGTCTTAAATTCTTGTTCTACGATGGTTGTACAAAAATTAGGCAACAAGTTCACCGTTACAGCACACAATTAAATTATATGAAAACGTCCAGCTTAATGAATAATGGTATAAAACTCCTACATAGAACCGCAGGATATAACTTGATTAGTGGCGAATTACTCACGAAATGCCAACTAAACTCTCTGGTGGGCCGTGAATAGAATCGTCAATAAGAGTTAAATAGAGTACTTCCTTAATCAAATATAAAAGATCCAGGACTTGTTTGACAGTGACTACCTTTTTTTAAGGTTTAATATAAAGACTCTGTTATTGTTTAATTTATAGTATGGCAATATATAATATATTTCTGAATCAATGAAAATTATTGATTAATACAATATAAAACATTATAGAAATACCATTTCTGATTTTATTTGAATCTAACAGACACTATTTCGGTGATATGATAGTGTATATTTTTGTTGAGATTCGTAACTCACCATATGATATTTATCAGCTCGTATATATTTTGCGAGATAAAACGGTACATTTTAACGACGCTTACAAATTGACCTACAAGCTTGATTCAACAATAAAAAAAAACTGAATCGATTTATTTGTCGCATCGCTATATGAAATATAATTCCCTACTATATTTCTTAACTTCGACCGGATTAACACACTGAAGCGATAAGGTTCACAAAATTGTATATCATTACCGAACTAAGTAAGTAAGAGATTGATATCGCAGAAGCGTTGCCATTATGGCGCTCATTAGTGTGAGATCATCAGTTGTCTTATTAAACGCAACCAATTAGCGGAGCCGGAGCTTGGCGCCCGCCCTTAAATCATTGACTTGGCCGTGACTAGACTTCGTCTCAGTTCGAAGGGCCAGTAAGGGCGTGTTTACACTCATACCTTTAGGAAAATAATAATGTAGCTGAGAACGATTCTTTATATATCTTCATTCATGTTATATGTAACAGTTATAGAAGCCCGTTTTTCTTTAATTTGTAACAGTAAAGGCATTGGTCCTTATATAACTATATTTAAACATCTTTTCTTTTGTGGGTTACTTTGATAAGATTCGTAAGTTAATTTCTAGGTATAAAATCTTATTTTTTTCCCATATTTTTTTGGACAATGCACTGCAATCCTTCAACGTGCGTTGTCCAAAACGTTCTGTGGATAATATTTTGCTCCCTAAATTCGAAACATTTTCATTACGAGATACGAACTAATTTCTCTTTGAAGTTCTAAGCATGGTCCACTAACATAGCTATTTATTTTATCTTTCTATATCAGTCAGTTTTTTTTATACCAGTGGTATTGAAAGTGACAAACTGAAACGCATAATATTCATGACTTACAACTGTCTCCGTCTTAACATAGTGACGAATCCATACTAAAATTATAAATGCGAAAGTAACTCTCTCTGTCACTCAACCGCTTAACCGATCTTGATGAAATTTGGTCACATAAATAGCTTGCACCCTGGAGATGGGCATAAGAGGATTCTGTAAAATCGTACTCGTACGTACCGTACTGGTACGTATCCACTGGTAGTGGGATTCTTATGCTGGAATCTGTCTAGGCAGCAACCACCGCAAGGTCAGTTATTCTGTCGTCAAGCGGTAATGTACAAACATTACTGTGTCGATCTGAAGGGTACTGAGAGCTAGCGTAATTACTGGGCAATATTAGACTTAAGGACTGATGTCTCAGGAGGACGTGTGCAGTATAGTGCCACGCAGGCATGTTGTGGGTGACAGCATTTGTTATGAGCAGACGTTGCTCTTCCCATCAGGTTAGCATTTTGCTCCTCTCGCCATTTCCTCCTATGCAATATTATTGTGTTGGCCGATCTGTAGTTAATTAACATTATTTGTAGATCCGAATTCTGTAGAAATAATAAATTATTACTCGAATTTATTATGGTAAAATCCTGTTCTAAATTTGAAAATTATACAGCAACAATATCAAGTCTCAATCTAAATAATTGACAAATCGCTGAAAATCGTTATGAAGAAAGTAGTTAAAATAGACGAAACACACATTTTCTGTAGCTTACATTCCATACATGCATACATATCCATACACCGTAAAAACATGTCAGGGAATATCTAAAAGAAAAGACAATACGTCCGTCACCGGACTGAGACATCAGTTCTTAAGTCTCAGCTCAGCGATTACGCTAGCACTCAGTGCTCTTCAGACCGAAACGCAGAAATGTTTGCACACTACTGCTTAACGGCAGAAGCAGGCCCTGAGAAAAGCACCTAGACGGATTCTTGCAGAGATATCCTACCACCAGTGCACTAATTACAGAATGCCATTGACCTGAGTTCAATTACTAGTGATGTAATGTGCACCACTATAATTATTGATAGATTTTTTGTAAGTGCTGATATAACTCGTGCTAACTGGTGAAGGAAAACATCATGAGGAAACTTGCATATCTTTGGATCTATGGAATAAAAAAAACATTTGACGACACGTGAAGTCCTTCAACTTTCCTTGTAACAACTTGTTGTTTTTTTTATTGAATAAAGTGATGAAACGAGCAAAACGTTCACCTGATGGTAAGTGTAACGTCTGCCCATAACAGTTGCTGTGTCACCCAGAAAATTTCTATGTGACACCACACTGTGTCCATCACCCTGAGACATAAGTTCTTAAGTCTCATGTGACCAGTGATTACGCTAGCTCACGGTGCGCTTCAAACCGAAACACAGTAATGTTTGCACACTACTGCTTCACGGCAGCTTAACTGGCCCTGGGGTGGTACCTACCTAGACGGATTCCTGCATAGGAATCCTACCACCAGCAAAAGTCGTCGTGGCGAATTCTTCTCGGCACCAAAACCCTCTCAAATGATTAGAAGAGGCCTATGCACAGCATATTAAACTTATATAAAAATCGAAAAATTAATGAATAACATAGGGTTTTTTTTTAAATTTCTCGTCAATTGCTGCTTAATTTCAGTGTTAACATCAAGTTAAGATATTGCTTTTTTTTAAATATATGTTCTTAATAAGATATTACTTATTTGGTTTTTTGGTGTAGTTCTCTGCTCAACCTAAGGTAGACTGGTACAGAATGTCTCTACACATTAAGTCCGCCTTTTTGTACAAATAAAGTTTAAATAATTACATACATGTGTATTGAAATACCCCTATCTACAATAGAGTAGCTACTAAAAATAATATCAATTTATGAAATAGTGTGAATATGTCTTTATCCAGTAAGTTTACTTAAAGGGCCATTTGAAGAGTTTTTGTCGAGCGTTCGTGCTTTCATGGAATTCACAAATTGGAAGGACAAATTTACTTTACGTTGAAGAACACAAACTCTTTAAGTTTTCTTCCAGATTTATTTTATCCACCGTTCTTTTTAAGTCGTGCCTTTTTCAATTTCACTAAGTAACTTAAATACAGCACTGTGTTTATGTCAGAATATGCTAACCGAAACCGGGGATAATTCTTTCTTTATGTAAATTTAAACTGGATACGCTAACTAAACACTATTTTGTACTGGTGGTAGGATTCCTATAAAGGAATCTGTCTAGTTACAAAGTAGATATGGCCACATTACTATATTTCGGATTGAAAATCTAGTGTAATTACTGGGTATATGAGACTTAAGAACTGTTGAATAATGATTATAATGATGAATATAGTTAATAGAATCAAGCGTTACTTTGCAGAAAACCATTAAAAGTTATTTTAGTAAGATCCGCATGCAAAATATAAAATATGTATATTATTACCTACTTTTAAAGAGCACCACCTACTCTCCCACAATAGCGTGAACAAGCAAACTGACACCGCCACCGGGAATCGCCACAGATACCCTCCACCACTGCAATACCACCACTGAAGACGAGACCATGACAAGTGTTTCACCTCAATTTCGTTATTAAATATTGACTCTACGACAGACAGCCGCCAAACAAACGCTGTCAATAACACTTGTTAATGCATCGTTTACGTACAATTACGCCTTTGTTCAATATTAGGAAAAAATATGCAAAAAAATATTCTGCTGCCGCATATCAAGTCGTAATATCGAAAATTGCGGAAGATGTAATTCAGTGTCGCAAATGTCGTACACTGTCGTTCTCTCCATTACGTATCGGGTGGAAGGCCTTAGCAATACGGTTTGAGAAAGCATCTTATACATTGTCCGAGATTCGCTTAAGCGAGGATCGATCCCAGTGTTCGCTGACCACAGAGCGACGTGTCTGCCTCGTTTGAGTTTCCCTTGTGTAAAATATAGAAATAAAAGTGTTTAGTTAAATTTTTGAGTAACTTTTAAATAATTTGATAAACAATTAAACGAACTGGAAAGTAAAGTTTTGTGGTAAATATATTGGCATTAAACCAACGTCATACATTCCTTCCTTTGTTTATATTCTTATATGATACAAGCTGAAGCTCTTGACTACGTCCGCGAGGAGCTTAGGTTTTTTTTTAAAATACCGTGAAGCTTAAAAATATTCTGGAAAAAAATCTGAACCGATCTTGAAGAAATTCAGCACAGAGATAAAGCTTGATTCATGCAGACGGACATAGAATAATTTAACGGACGAAGTCGCAGGCATCAGCTAGTTAGGTATAAATTCTAGTTTATCATCAGATCGTTAATAATTCACTGCTGGAAATAGGTCTCTACCAAGAAGGGAGTAATGTCAACCACGAACAAATCATAATAATTGAACCATAATAAATTTAAGAGCTATGTATAAATTAAAACCGTCCACGATTGAAATGTTTCACGCTAAATTTATTTCATTAAATGACTTAACACTTTGTCTTCGATGCAACGGTCGAAACGACCCGACGTTGCAGACAGGCGGACGTGCTTTACCGGCAAGACCGCTAATGTCATAAGACGGTTGTCTAACCAGGCACGCTGAGGGAATTATAACTACAATACCTCACAAAGTACCAGACACTACTGACACCTACCCTCTAACTACTACCGCAAACTTTGAAACTGTAGACTAATAATTTAAAACTAAACTGTAGTTTATACGAACCTTATCAATTTATAAAAAATGCATACATACAGTCACTCCTTTTTACCATATAAGGCAGATACCACACATGTAGCCCACTTTTCGCCACCGCGGGAAACGAGTCGTGACGGGTGGCAATCCACGTCGCTGCCATTTTGGTACGAGTCCAAAAATGTTTTTAATCTCCATTACATTCCCACGACCAGTTTCTTGCAAGCATCGTCCACAAACATCTGAATAAATGAACTGCGATTGCTAACCCGCCTGCCGAGAGTGGCAACTATGGCAAACCCCACCCAAAATGAGAGCTACAAGCTTTTGTGGCATTCTATACGGTAGGCCTATGTTCAGCAGCGGACTAGTGATAGGCTGAAATAATGAGCAGCATAGTGACAGCAGTGCATACTCGTATTATGATGACATTCTGCACGAATAAAGGCTGACCGTACAATACCTTAGTCGCCTCTTCAACACTTCGTTAGGAAATAGGTAGTTGCTATTCTACTATGCCGGACACCTATTGGCTATAAGAAAATATACCTTAAAATATTATAAGGATCACAAAGCTGACGTGGCAATGGGACTGTAGGAGAGATAACCGTCGGGAAGAAACGTTCTCTGTATTAACCTCGTACCAGCAATATGGGGTAGAGCAATCGTCCGCTAGATAGAGTGTGGTCCGGCACGGTTTTTAAGGAGGTCCATGGATGTAGGTACCGTGTGGTGGCGGCTTAAGAGACTCTGCCACGCCATCACACCCCGTGAGTGTCGTAAAAGTCGACAGATGGGAAAATGATAACCAGAAGATGGCAGCAGCAGTCTTCCTAAATATCTGAATAAATAAACTGCGTTGCCAAACCGCCTGCCAAGCGTACGTCACTATGGCAAAATCCCTCCCAAAATGAGATGCTACAAACTTACGTGTTTTGTGACAGTGGGGGAGGCCAATGTTCAGCAGTGGACTAGCGAAAGGCTTAAATGATGATGGTGGTAGTTAGCTCAGGACCGTGTTTTGTGGCAATCTCTATGTTCTATGTTCAGAGGTGGATTTATGATCGGTTGAAATGTTAATGATTATGATAATTTAACAAGAATGACTTGCACTTTTGGTAGGATGTCAACGAAACGAGTTGGAGTGGTAGAATTTTGTAAGCCACATCACATGGCGACTTCGTGTCAATTAGATTGTTATTACTATATAATTAATTTTCAAATAATTGCCAATCGTTGCTCAATCTTTTTAATTTTAAATCACACAACAGAAATATTTCTTAACTATTGTATTTCTTAACCATTGTATTTCTTAACTACCAAGTATAATGAGTGCTAGAGGCTAACGTCAGGAAATAGCCAAGAACGCTGTACAGCAAATGGTTTTAGAGGACCATAAAAGCTTTTTACGCAAACAATTACTATACCATTGAGATGATCAATTATAACTTACTTTATATGCATATTTAACGACTGTGTAATATAAATAACGATAAAGTATATAGTTGCTATTTTATTGGTTAATTTTCTCTAGCTTTTTCGCTTATTACACCAAATCAGACAGTAAAGAGTACTTCTCAATCCGTATAGAAGTGATTGGCGTAATTTTTTCCAGATTAAAAGATATTAATGTAGGATCGACATTTTTATTTATTTATCTTAGAAAAGCCTAGATTCACAATCTTATTTTGCCCACCGCCCCACAATTTATGAAGACTATATTGGGACAATACTTTTTTGTTACCTGCTCACGACTCTTTGCCATCTCAACGCTCCTTAATTTTCTCTTGGTCTTCTACTGCCCCCTGAAAGTCTCAAATGACCACAAGGGGGCGTTATTGCCAACATTGAGAACCTATAGTCTAAAACAATATAAGTTATAAAATCTACACATACCAAATGGCGAACCCTGCTTGTTTATCATGTAAATTAATTGTGTAGGAAGTAAAATAAATAAATGATTGATAACAAGGGTAAAATAATTAAAACACAAATTATCCACTGCACAAAGTAATTTCATCGAAATCAATGAAAATGATTTGGGGTCTAGTCACAATAAATATATATTGTGTATTCATTGCTTTAGTATATTTATTTCATATTATTTAATTATACATAATTTTTTTGGAAACCCGAACTAATTTCATAATTTTCACGAGCTATTATATCCTTTGATTCAGTATAGACTTTAAATAATTAATTTGTAATAAATATGAAAATATCAATATGCATTCTATTATTGTAATTAAAAATAGTATTTATTCGTGGTATATCTTATTACTTCATATTGTATGTTAATGTATGATAACTGGCTTAATAGCTTTAGTTTAAATTGAAAAAAGGAAATGTAAAAATGAATAAATATAATTAGCCACATTATTAATATTCCATATAACCATACGAAACGTTGGTTTTTCTAATTAAAAAAAAAATCATCCTCACGATTATTTCTATACTGCTGCGCATAACAGTTTTAGGATCTAAATCTAGTCGCTGTGGTACTGTGAAATTTAAAACAGGGAGAGGCTGAGCTACCACTCATCGTATTTAAGTAACTTAAAAATATATTTTATAAAAAAGGGGTATTTGATTTATGTCAAAGTGTACATAATTTTATGCTCTAACAAGCTATAAAGAACTAAAAACATTCACGCTCATTACATGGAGTCCCTTCTTGTTTGTTTGGTTATTTATGCGCGCGGGCAATTACTGCGGCGGCGGCAGGGTTAACGTGTTGAAAGACGCGCTAACAAGAAGCACGTGCACAACTCGTAAGAGATTTCGTCTATTATTAGGATACGCGTTTATACTTCGAATAGTCTTTTTCGTATGACATGCGTTTTATTCTACTTATCGCGGACAATTGGACCCCTTTAATTTTTTTTTAATTACGATTCTACCCTTCCGCTGCGTTAGGGTTAATAAGCGATGGTTAAATTTTCTACATATTTTCACTGAAAGTGCCGTGTGGTGGCGGCTCGTTAAAAGAATACTACCACTCCATCTCATCCAATGGATCTCTTAAAAGGCGAGCAAGGAATTAAACTGCATGTGCACCCAATAGAGCATGGTGGCGATGGGCTCACCACCTATCACACCAAGTGCATTATATTGTTTTGGTGAAACGTGGATTGTGGCAGTCATCTGCTTTTACTGTGAGTACCCAGTCTCTTACTATCCCTTATGGGATACAGTCGTGATCTTATGTATGTATGTATAAAAGTTTTTCAAATATAGAAGTAACATATTAATGTAATTTATCTGATTTTAAAATCTGTCAGGAAGTCAGAATAACTAAATGTCACAAGTACAGTCTGCAAAATGATTCGTCCCTTATAAGTGGTGACGGGTAACAAACAACATATACTCAGCTCACCTGATGGTAAGAAGTAACTTAGTCCAATAAACGCGTACATCTATCATAGCCAAAATATATGTATGTGTTTTATCATCATCATCATCATTTCAGCCTATGACTAGTCTACTACTGAACCCCCCTCTCCCCCGGAGATTTCCACAAAAAATTTTAGATCTCATTTAGGGGGGACTATGTCATAGTTGGCACGCTTGGCAGGCGGGTTAACAACCGCAGTTTATTTACTCAGATGTTCTAGGAAGATGCTGCTGCCCATCTCCTGGTTTTAGTTTTCCCTCTGTCGACTTCCAGAGGACGAGATGGGTGATAGATTATCTTGAGCCGCCATCACACGCTTTATCGTCATTGGAAACTAAAATAAAATGCCTCGAACTCACTATGCAAAACACTGCAGCATCATACTGATACATTATGCTGTTATTTTCTTCCAACATATTCGTTCGCGATCTAGCCGAACAATTTACCGCAGCCAGAATCTAACAGCATAGTTTTACCACGCTAAGATGTCACCGTGATCGTAAAAAACGAATGCGATTTCAGGCTATTTATAAGTCAGCTTTGGTATAACAATACAAAAAGCCACTAGCAAGCGCTATCGAGCTAGCGAAATTTCCAATACAAGAAACAATCTATGCCCCAGTTAAAGTAAAACGGCCAACGTGCGCAGAAAAAAGCATTCGAAAAGCATCCGCGGCTTTGCGATACCGGAATACACCGGTTTATTGTGTGCTAACGAAATGTATTGTTTTTTTTTTAAATGTTATCGAGCTGCGATGTCAGGGGCAAATATCCTGAAATTTGAGCTTAGTGTCTCTATCCCTCTTTTGTAACAGATATTTTTTACGGGGTGCGACCTGTGAGTCAATTATGGGCAGCGAACATACAGCGGCTTGCGTGTACAATATAATAATGCACTCAGGATACTGTTGAGGTTGTCGTGGTGCCGGCATCAGGGATGTTTACGGGAGCTCGGATGGATGGTCTTGCCGCTATCATGAGGCAACGATGTGCGTTCCTACTGGCACGTCTCTATGGTACCACCAGCACTATTCTGAGCGTGTTCATAGATCGACGGGAATCTTCTATGATGAGGAGATGGATACAGCTCCACGCTTACAAATAATGTTTATTTATAAGCAACATTATAATGTAATATTTTATATAACGTTGCTTGTAATTGCCGAAATAAAGATATATAAATTGCATGTATGCGTGGGATATTAAATGAAAAGGTTAAAATAGTATTGCGAAATATCGTCATCAGTTTTGTAATAGTACTCGTAACATCACGTCCTATCACTCACTCATAACTCGTATCGAATGCTCCCACAAGTGAGAGGTTTGTGTTTCATTAGTTATCAGTATTAGCTTTTCATTGAAGAGTACTTATTTACTAGACCTATTGATTGTTTGAGACATGTGACTGGTCTATTATACCCACAATATTTATTTACTATTTACCTTTGAAATTTGATAACTTATCTCCTACAGACAGACCCCTGTTTTGGATTATATCTGGCATAAGTGTCCAGAATCCATAACACGCCGAGCAGATTTTTTTTTATTCGATAAAGTGTTGAGACGAGCTAAACGTTCACCTGATGGTGAGTGCAACGTCGCTTAATAACGTTGCGTAACAAATACTGTGTCGCACAGAATATTTGTGTGTGGCACCAAATTGCGCTCGTTAACCTGAGATATACAAATAAATAGTTCTTTAATCATATATGTCCAGTGATTACCTATATCTCTGTGCCCTTCCGAGCCTAAACACAGTAATGTTGCCACAATACTGCTTCACGGCAGAATAACTGGCCCTGGTAAGTGGTACCTACTTAGACGGATTCCTGCATATGAATTCTACCACAAAACTTTCTTACTTTTGTAAGGCATCCCTTTTCGCTCTGAAATATTTACCTGTACTAACTATGGTAACCGAAAGAAACTAATACGTGGAGAAAAACGTCACAAGTTGAAATCCACAAAGAAAATTGAATGCTACGTTTAGATATGATAGAAAGAGAATTTTAAGTAAACCGTAACTATACGTTTTAGCGTGTATTTTTCATTCCACATACATACTGAATCATAACGAGACACGACAATGGTGAACCCCTTAATGATACGTCGTCGAATTTGCTACCTATTTACACTAAACGCGCTGACCGAACAGATTATTTGCAATGGTAATGAGCGGTTACGTCGTGTGATGCTGATCACGTAGAAAATAGATTTTTTTTTTCTTTGTGAACAGTTTCGCAAACAAAAACATGACTAGAGTCCGTTTTCAATAACCTTTTTATCCGTCACCCGCAGTATGTTGACTCGTTGCTGCGAACTTAACCCCGATAAGAGATAGAAAGCTTATAAGGAACAGCTGCAATAGGAATACATCTACCTAATCAAATTTGTATTTATGCCATAAACAAGAGTATACATACATGTACATTATGTAAGCAAAGTATGCCCGAAAGTTGGCTTGGCTGCTATTAACAGATTCAGCAAACGATTTTAAACCATCCAGGGGAACCACACGAACACACACAAAAAAATTCATCAACGTCGGTCCACACGTTTAGGAGGAGTTCAGTAACATACACACAGAATAATGAAAAAAATGAAAAAAATGAAAAATGAAAAATATTTTATTTCACAACAGTAAATTTACATAACACATACAGGGGATTGGAGCCATCCTATTAAGTATAATGATATACTTGTGTCAGGGGACGCCGCTCTTCCAAAACAAACAAATTATATCATATCTATTGTGAAATATTTTAATAATTATATAACAATTATGTATATAAAGATTTATCTATCTTGTTCTGTCAATGCAGATACTTAGTTATATCATTAATCAGGACACGTAATTGCCACAGAGTTGTACTAAAGATAATACGAGATAAACTGATATTTCTAAATTAAATTTACAATAATTTCACAAGACCTTTGTACAGTTTAAACTCGGTAATACGGGAAGTATTGCAAAGGCATTCACTCTCTTTAACTATCTTCAATTCAATCTAATATACCGATCCCCGAACAAAACGTGTCCGTAAATCTCATATCTTACGTCAAAACAATCTCGCTCGTGTTATTAGGCCTTAATGCTATTTGGAAGCTTCAGAGGGTCTCAGAGGACGTCGACGGCGACGGATGTCAAATATACTCGTACGTGAGCAGATACAGGTTGGGATTTCCAACTGCGATATGAAATTTATTGATATCAGAATCAAAGTGTATCGTTATCTCAGAAAATACTTATTAAATTAAATATGTTCTCACTACTGTTTACTAATTTCTAAGTGTTCTCGTTTTATTAATCACTCCCGCTGAACTAAAATGTTATCCTAAAAAAGCCGTGGTAGCTCAGGGGCTACGCGCTGGCTTTAAATTTAATAATACGCGAGTGACCTGGGTTCGATTCCCGGTGCCGGCACCACTAAAATTGTTAATTGCAATTTTAAGTGCTGATTTACCACGTGCTCGTCGGTGAAGGAAAACATCGTGAGGAAACCTGCATGTCTGAGAAATAAAAAATATTTCGAAGACATGAGAATTCCGCCAACCGGCATTGGAGCAGCGTGGCGGATTTTTCCTAGCTCCAAAACCCTCTCAGAAATGAGAGGAGGCCTGTGCTCAGCAGTGGGACATTTATAGGCTGAAACTTTACTTTTTAAAAAAAAAATACCGTCTCCCTTTAGAGACTACAGTTGACACATTCAATAGAGAAGTTGGTGGATGCTATCAGTTTATTGAAGCCCTTTGTTCCCTTTTACAACTCGCAACACGATATAGGCTGCCAGAACCACATGGCAATAAATTTCGTATGGAACTTTAAACAGACGTAGACAGTATGAGTGTTTGGTGTTAAGCGATAGGTGTAATTGCCTTCTTAAACCATCTTGCTATAAACCCCGGCCTCAATCTATATCAGAGTTACTCTCTATTACAGTAACTACTTTCCGGGACATACGTTGTGATTTTGTTTCCGTGTTTCTGATATTGCATAGTTCACCATTCTCTGACAGTACTACTTTCGGGTAACATAGGTACAACTTTGAGGACTAAGATTTGCTGGTGATGGGATTTATATGCGAGAAAATGCTGAACAAAATACTACGAGTATTTACAAGTTTCAAGTAGTGTGTAAACTCCGCTGTGTTTCTGTTTAAAGGTCATTAAAGCTTATGCAATTACAGATCATATGAAATTTATCCGTTCGAGAAATTTCTAATAGCCTGCTGTTTGGCTTAAGGGAATCTACCATCTCATCTTGTCCCGTCGACTTAGGGAAAATAAAGAGATGGGCAGCGGCATCTTGCTGGAACATCTGAATAAATAAACTGCGGTTGCCAACCGCTGCCAAGCACATCAATTATCGCAAAATCCCCCCAATCTATGGTGGAGGCCATGTCACAGCTTACTAATGTTCAATGTTCGGAAGTGGAGTCAATGTATATCAGCGAGGCCGCGGGACTTCGAATACGCCGAGCCAACATTTGTGCTAAAACAAATATGGTTTCGTCGTGTCAAGTGATCTGACTTGTAGCCAAACATTATATCCTGCGGAATCGTGCGAGGTATTTGGGACTATCCATGTGATGTTGCGCGCATTTGTGGCACTAAATATCTGTGCTGCCACACAGAAATGTTTCTAGGTGGAATAGAATTTGTTAGTTTGTATTACACTTACCATTAGGTGAACGCTTTCCTCATCTCCTTTAAAAAAAGTGAATGACTTGCTTGTCTCATTACCAGTAACGGGATCTCCGGCTCTTGTCAATCAACGCACTAAACGCTGCAGCTAATTCTGCCACATCTAGTGCGTTTTACGCATGTTACTCGATGTTCTCTGGTGTCGATGTGTTTATTCAACACAAAACTACGAGAACCGTAGCCTAGTCGTCAGAGTACCTAACTTCTACGAAGCAGGTCCTAGATTCGAATACCACAACATATATAGAAGTCGCTGATTTTCAGATGTTTTTTTTAAAGATGCCCTGCAGTAGGATTTCTCGTGTATCGTGGGTGCATTTTACAGATATATATTTGAAGAAAAGTAAGTTACTTTGCTAAGATCCGCATGCAAAATATAAAAATGGTGTATATTACCTAGTTTTTTGAAGTGCACCACCCGCCCTCCCTCAGTAGCGTGCACAAGCAAACTAACACCGCCACCAGGAACCGCCACCAGGTACCCTCCACCAACCACTACAATACCACCACTAGATAATATACACCACCGAAGCCGAGAACACGACACGTGTTTCGCCCCAAAACGAGGCATTATCAAGCGTAATAGACTCTACGACAGGCGGCCGCCACTGAGGGAGGGCGGGTGGTGCACTTCAAAAAACTAGGTAATATACACCATTTTTATATTTTGCATGCGGATCTTAGCAAAGTAACTTACTTTTCTTCATTATAATGGATTTCCGCAAAGTAACGCCTGATTCTATTAACTAGATATATATTTCACATGCAGCACACAAACAGACCCGAAAACCAACAATTTGTGTTTTGCACAAATGTTTGCTCCGGCTGGGATTCGAACCCAAGACTTCAGGCCCATCTCCAGGTTTCAATTTTCGCTCTGTCGACTTTTACGACACCCATGGGATGAGATGGGGTTGTAGATTCTCTTAAGCCGCTACCACACGGAAAATAAATAAATAAATAATACTAATAGCGTCAAAATAAATTGAGGTGGTTGGCCTCTTTCCCTTCGCGATTTATTTCCATGCACTGTAACGCTAAATCTTTAACGAAACATTAACTTACCTATTAGGGAGCGTTCGGTAGAATTTAAATCGCTTGCTGAATAATCACTGTGCATACGATGCTGATATTGACCCTAATGCCATTTTCGGATGCTTTCATGAGTAATCGACACAAAACTATTAATTTCGTTATTTAATGATTATAAAATCTATCATTATAATTTTGCCTGTCTCGTGGTAAGATTCCTATTCAGGAATCCGTCTAGGTAGCTACCGCAGGGCCAGTTATTCTACCGTGAAGCGGTAGTGTGTAAACATTACTGTGTTTCGGTTTGAACGACACTGCGAACTAGCGTAATCACAGGGCATATAAGACTTAAGGACTGATGTCTGAGCGTGACGGGCGCAGTGTAGTGTCACACAGAATTGTTCGGGATGATTAAGCATTTGTTATAGGCAGACGTTTCACTTACCATCAGGTGAACGTTTTGCTCGTTTAGTAACTAAATCGAATAAAAAGAAACTTTATTAACATTTCGTACATTGTTTTTTATTTCAGTAACATATAGTTACTGTACAGAAATTTGATATCTAAAATGAAATGAGAAAAGACAGCTTTGGCGCGAAACAAGATATCGAAGAAAAAGGCGGCTACTGCGAAGCCAATCAGTATTACTAATTACGCAATTACTTACTAATTGTCTAAACATTACACACTAGAGTTTCTACTGTGAAAGGTACAATTTACTGACATAAATTGCATACATAAATACATTCACGCCTTTTTCTCAGACGTAGGCAGAGGACATTGCGTTCCCACGAGCAGTATAGTGACAGCATTGTATATTATGGTGTTATTATGCACGAATAAAGGCTGTCAGTAAATACCTTAGTCGCCTCTTACTGACACCTCGGTAGAAAAGAGGTAGGTGCTATTCTACTCTGCCGGACACCCATCGGCTATATATATAATATAATATAAATTCCCTAGTCACAAAAACCCAAACACGGGACAGCTATCTGTGGACCACACATATTGGTTCTGTGTTGTAAACCTCAGTCCGACGCGTACACCGAGCCCTTGTTACTGGTCGTAATCGGGATTTAGTACTTAAACTATGTTTAACATCTTATCAAACGAATAAATTATATGGTTTTTCTGTACCCATCAAAGTGTCTTCTGTCGCGTGCATAAAGGTTTTTTTTTAAATATACCAGCAGTGTTCTAGTTATAGGAACTATTTGATTTTCTGGAATAAAAATTCTATGTCCGTTTCGAGGACGTAAGCTATTTCTGTGCCAAATTTCGTTAAGATCGGTTTAGCGGTTGAACCGCGACAAGGGAACAAACGGACAGAGGTACAGAGAGAGTTACTTTCGCATTTATAATATTAAGAGCGAATGGAACGAAAACAGAGCAATGAAACTATAAAATAACTTAACTATAAATACACCTTTAAAAAGTCCTGAAAGTGAATTAATAAGTTTTTTTTAATTTAATCAACAGAAAGGTACGTCCGTTCGAGTTTGGGACATCGAAATAAAATTTAAGAATGGATATCAATAAAAGGGTAAGTTATCACGGTAAACATGCATTCAATCACGCCGTTTTCCCATATAAGAGTAGGCAGTGACTACATATGTAGCTCTCTTTTTGCCCCCGCAGGGAACGAGTCGTGACGTGACGAACCACGCAAAACATGCGGATTATTGCCTAAAAATACAAATGGATTTTGTATTCCTACCAAAAATGCAAATTGTCCTCTTGTAAAACTGTTAAAGATATTCGTAGTAAATTATTTACATCAAAAATTACGTCAAAAATTGTTTAAAATACGCATTAATTTGCAGGGTTTTTGTATATCAATGGAAATACGATAATTGCTTCCGTGATTGCTTTTACGTGATTTCGAAAATAAGAAATTTGCCTTTCACAATGAAATCAATGTCCTTCACCCGCGGGATTAAACTTCTTATTGATTATCAGACCCTTTTTAGCTGTGGTTCAGGGTATCAAACGATAAGCGTTTGTAGTTGTTGTAAATGTCCTAATACGATTTCATCATGATCATCATCATCATTTCAGCCTATTACTAGGCCACTGCTGAACATAGGCCTCCCCCATAGATTGCCACAAAAGTTTGCAGCTGTCATTTTGGAGTGATTTTGCCAAAGTTGCCACGCTTGGCAGACGGGTTGACAACCGCAGTTTATTTATTCAGATGTTCCAAGAAGACGCTGCTGCCCATCTCCTGATTTTTATTTTCCCTCTATCGACTTTTACGACACCCACGGGATGAAATTGGGTGGTAGACTCTATTAGGCCGCTACCACACGGCGCAACGTACGATTTGTACGATTTAAAACAAATTAATTCTACCTGTTTTCTGTGCCATGATGGCCTAATAAAATCGACCCTGTCTCATCATGTTGCCAGGCCGAAAACACGAGCAGCGGTGACGGGCTGCTGTGTCGAAGGTGCTATGTATCAGAAACTGCAATTTTCGATAGTAGACATTACGGCAAATTGCTGCTGGAAGGTGATAATTTAACTCATGTTTTCACTTTTACTTTTCGGTTTTTAATTGTTCACTCGTGTATGCGTTTATGGTGAGAGGTTGTTCGCACCGAATACAAACGAATGTTCCCATTTATCTGCAAAAAGGTTTCACCGATTTAGATACAGTTTTTATAAAATGTTTTGTGATTTATCGGCGATAGTTCTTAGATAGGTGTTATAGTAATAATTTCCTTGGGGCGCTGCAATAAACTTATTAGTCCTTTTGGATTACAACATTTACAACCATTTTGTCAAAAAATTTCATGTTGCTACTTATATCATGAGATACTATCATCTAGTTTTATATTCATTTATTTATATTTATTTTATAACATCGCTTTTTACTTCTCAACATTTTGCTGCATCAGATCTCTACACAAAAGTTGTCTGAAAGAAATCGCTTTCAGGGTGATAAGATCGCCTTCTCTACTTTAAATAATATCTCTTGCTTATTAATATAATGATGTACAATAAAGAATATATTTATGTATCCCTTCCTTCATGTTCAAATATAAAAATTTTGCCATGAGAAAATATACATTTTTTACTACTCAAAATGTAATCTATAATAAAATTTCCTTTGTAACAAAGTCCTGCGCTTACAATTTGGACCAAACGTAACCGCCTCCAAGTATATATGATTTATACAGTAGAGGGTCTGATATTGGTGTGGACCACAGACCTACTTCTTTTTTTTTCTTTGATGTGCACGTGATGCGAGGGAAACATTTCAATTTCGGAAATGTTTTCGCTGCCCTATAAGATGTTTTTTTCTACATAATAACGTTATCTTCAGTGGTTTTCTTTTATGAATGCCCTTTACTTAAATTTGCGGGAAAAATAAGATTGTTATTGTTGGAATCACATTTTGTTGTTAATGTTTTTTTTAGTATTTTTCGTTTTTTTTTATTACCATTTATTTACTTAAGGTATTTTAGCGTGATCTATAATCTTCTGGTCGATTTCGACAAACTCGCTCGTCTTTGCTTTCTTTTCGTCCACTGTACTTGGTCAAATACTTACATATACATAAATTTCACATGCACAACACAACCACACCCGAAAACCAACAATTAGTGTTTTTGCTGCGGCTGTTATTCGAATCCAGGACGGACAGCGTAGAAGTCAGCCCGGCGGCGTAGAAGTCACCATTTCACACCACGGACTCTCAGGCTAAGCAGGCAGGTACGCTGACCACTTTACCACGTGCTCGTCATGTCTAAAAGTGACCTGAAGGCATCTATAAAACGTACGTATACTTTACTTTGCAAAGTAACGGATTGCAATTTATAGTCAAAATAATGTCATTAGATATGATGCAGTCCGACAAATTTAAAAATGTCTAGGTCGCAACACTATATTTTATTTTAATATTCACTTCACAATAATTTTATACATTACGATACTTTTATCACGGACAATAATTAAAAATACATTGTATCTATAAATTATAATCTCACTACACTCACAAAGGCATACCTTGTTTGTGGGACACGATGAGGTATTGATGTTATGAGTCAATAAAGTATGTGTGCCAGAGACTCGCCAATATATACGATAACTATAATAGTTAGACATAAAGCCCCGCGCACTTTTTTGTGAGTAATGATGAGTACAGTGAAAATGTAGTGCATTATTTTCTTTATCATCAATAGTTTTTGCAACGCACGCCAAATAATGACTTTTATCAGTAAATTTTTGATACCTTCAGTTACATCATAGCAATTTTCGTAAGGATCTCGCTTTCTTTTTAAATTAATACAATTCATGTTAGTCGGTGATAATGTAGTTGTATATAGGTGAAAGAATTTTTAAAATCGGTTTAGTAGTTTTTGAGTTTATTCATTACAACCAAACATACAAAAAATCAAATCTTTCGTCTTAATAATATTATATTTAGTTTAGATTAAACTCTAAATATTAATAAGATTAATATTTAAGATCATTATATTTATATTCAGTGTCATTTTAAAGTACGGACTTTAGCTAAGATCTGATTTAATAACATTAAAAATAACGACTTTTTTAATGCACCATAATTTTTATACAAAATAACTTTTACTTTTGAAAGTAAAGTTTGCCGCCATCTGCCAACGATACACATTTTTGAATACGTCATAAAAAACTGTAAGGAGATTAAGTTTTACTGAAATAATGAGTTTTATATTCAAAAAATTCATCAATATCATTACATTAATGGCGGTTTCACCTTCGTAAAAAAGCCGACCCCAATCGATTTACGATACGAGTAGGTACATACATACTTCCCTATTTGAATTTTATTTTGGAATTTTATTTTTTTGCGCAAAATCCTAATTATTTTGCTAAAATAAAGTAGCCTAACTTAAGTATGTGAAAGACCCGTCAAAATCAGTTCAGCTGTTTCGGAGATTAGCCGGAACAAACAGAGAGACGGAGAGACAAAAATAAAAAAAAAACTTATAAGTACCGTATATACTTTCATAACCATTGAGTAAAAAGCTGTTCGTTATTACAAGCAGACAGTTTAATTTTATTTATTTATATAGATTACATTGGCGCAGCGGCTTTGTATAGGCTCATTCGCAACGAAGGCGGGTTCGATTACCGCACGGAACACCGCGTCTAGATATTAACGCTTGATCATATAAAAGATTTGTGTCAGTAAAATTTCTAGTATAAGGCTGTTTTTTTTTTATCCAAAATAAATATAAAAAATCCTATTACACATGATTACACAACAAAAGGGATATGTCAACAGGTGCTTAACGGGAAATATCAGGACAGTTCCAAAATATAGGTTTCCCAGATATTCCAATTGTGAGAAATCAACTCCCGATAGTGTGGGTCACGTCCAATAATAAAATATTTGACGGTGCCCCATGCGCCCAAGAATCCCTCTATGTTCTAATTCCCACGACGGTATGCGTCGAGAACCGGGAACATCAAGCGTTACCAATAGACAGGAATGCAATGCAATAGAATTTTTTACATGACCTAGTTTTACAAGAGCCGTGGTACCTTAGGAGCCGGGGTTTTGTCTTAATATTTCATAGCACGCGAGTGACCTGAGTTCAATTCCCGGACTTACCTCTAAAATTGTTTTGCCATTTTAGAAACCTGGTTGTCTGAGGAATTAAAATATTTTGAGCGTGAAATTGGAGCAGCGTGGCGGACTCCTGCCCCAAAACCCTCATAGAAATGAAAGGAGGTCTGTACTCAGCAGTGGGTAATTTATAGAATGGCCTACCACTTATATGGGGAAAAGGCGTGAAAGTGTCGCCAGTAAAAGTGTCGGTGACACTGCCACTGTTGTGAGGAGGCGGGGCACTTTCCATCAGACTTACCATTAACCTCTTGCTCGTTTCAACACACACGTCCAAAAAAAAAAAACGAAATTTACACAAAAACAAATAAATTACCATACATATTTTGCAGAACTTAATTAGACTATAATGTAATACAAAATTGTAGAGACCAACATAACACTAGAGTGCTCGTTAAAGTGCATACAGAATAACATTAAATTTAATTTAATATCAAATTAACGTATTAAAGTCATGAACAATGGTTATAATAATAAAAGATGACCATTACTCTAATTCAGCGCAGGTGTTTACGAGTAGCCAGCACAAAGGCAGTATAATTATATAAAAACCGTTAGTTAGTGCGTCTGGACGTGCGATACGGCAAGTTTTATACTCCCCACTGTGTTGCGAGCTAATTTACTTTTATTCGAACACCTATCTGGTTCATAAAATACGGCAGCAATAATTCGCTCTGATTAAAAATAAACGACGAAACCTTTCTAATGCAACGTCACATAACTACAATAATAACTAAGCTAGTTATGTTCAGGGGCACATAAATATTTATGTACAAATATGCATATATATACAGGGTCATTCGTAATGTCCTATACATCCCGGCAGGCTGGGCATAGGGGCGATGTGTATATGCCCCAAAAATATAATGAGCCTCGTAGCGTGATACCTGTAAGAGATATGTCGACATAAAGAATTTGCTTAAAACTCATAGGTGACTCTACCCTGTTATACAGCTGATCGAGGCAATGAACTCATAAATTTAATTGGGCGTTTTTCCATTGAGCGGCCATCGAAAGAACTCGCAAGTACTAGGATAAAATGAAGCTGTTGCGAAGTAAATCTGTTAGTATGACGCCATAGTAGGGTACCATAAATTAAATGGAGAAGAAAACGTATTTTGAATTTGTCTGGTTCGGGGCAACGACTTTCTGAGTAAAGTTTTACAAAACAAAAAATTTTAAAGTTTTGTATGGACATTTTTAGTATTTAATTTTGTAATTAAAGCTTTACCGTTGTGTTTATCAGATCAAAGTAGCATGGGTAGGTGCCGGGATGTTATACCAATTATGAATAACGTTGTATATGTGCAAATGCATATTGAGTAAGTATTTTGACTGGCCAAATTAATTCCAAAAATCCTATATTGGCTCCGGCTGCCATTCGAAGTCAGGACACGCTGCGTAGAAGTCTGTTACTCTGACCTCTAAAACACTTGTCATTTTGATATCTTCATATATAGGAGTATGATCAGGATTATTTTACCGATACAATAAATATCAAAATCATTAACTCGACGCAAGGAACCTCAAGAAACATAAAATTTCTATATAATAACATCTTTGTTGATATTATTTTGTATGAAGTACGAGTCACTGTAGTTAGCAGACATCTACACCAGTCGTCATATAAGAATCACGTTTATTGGATAAAGTGACAAGACGAACAAAATGTTTACCTGATTGTAAGTGCAACTTATAAGATGCTGTATCACCCAGAGTATTTCTATGTGGCACCACCCTGCGCCCGTCTCCCTCAGACATTAGTTCTTAAGTTTCATATGCACAGTAATTACTTAGCTCAAAGTGCCCTTCAGACCGAAACGCAATAATGTTTGCACACTACTGCTTCATTGCAGAATAACTGGCCCTGGGGTGATACCTAAATAGACGGATTCCTGCATAAGAATTCTACCACCAGTACCGATATCTGTGTGTTGTTACCTCTTAGGATAAAGATAACCCCTAAGTGACAGCAAATTGGTGTGGCAAAGAGCTGATCGTGTAACTTGTAGAACCGCGTACCCTACGACGACCGCGTGGCCTAGTGGTCAGAGTACCTGAATTCTAAGCCGCGGGTCCTGGGTTCGAATCCCAGCCGGAGCCAACATTTGTGCTAAAACATAAATTGTTGGTTTTCGGGTCTGGTTGTGTTGTGATTGTCCCCGTGTTTCTGACACTGCATCCTAGCCTACCTCCGATCTTATCGCATCAGCGTTACATCGGGCGCAGGTAGGTTGGGACGAGTGAGTGCCTCCGTGTTTGCGCGTACACTTGTGGCACTATAATATCTCCTGCGCAGTTGATGGCTCTCGACTGTAGTCGAAAGTTGTCGCCGTGGTCGAAATCGGCTAGGAGATCATCATCATCATCAGAACCGGGTAGGTGGTGGGTGTCCCGCAGATTTTGATTCGCGGCCCATTTCTGTTCCTTAGTTATATATATATATGACTTACCTTACTTTGTAGGGGACAACGATGATATTGTTTTATTTGCTGATGATACATCTTTGATTTTCAAAATAAAAAGTCAACTTTTATTAAATGACGAGGTAAATAATGCTATTACAAAAGTAGTATATTGGTTTAATGTTAACAATTTGCTTTAAAATAGCAAAAAAAAAACAAAATGTATTAAATTCACAACACCAAATATTTCAAGATTAGATGTAAATGTGATTGTAAATAGGGAAGAGTTAAGCCTTGTGGATACAACAGTTTTTCTTGGAATAACTCTTAAGGCCGAACTTCAATGGGGCCTCCATATATCTAAACTATTAAGTAAACTCAGTAAGAAAATTGCTGCCTCTGCTGTAAAAAAATTTTGGAAACTTAAGTAATGTTGGAACTGCTACATTGGTTTATTTTAGTTATTTCCCTAGTATAATGTCTTATGGTATTTTGCTATGGGGAAATGTGACTGACGAAGAGGTAATTTGGACCTTGTGAGAACGGTACCTGTCTCCGGTCAAGCCGATGCATTTTCGTGATACAGGCAAATGTTAGCTGTAACGTAAGTATACAATAATGAAACATGATTGTATTTATTAAAAAAAAACGTATATTTTTTACTTTACTAGATTCGATTTCTAGCCAATAGGTGTCCGGCAGAGTAGAATAGAACCTACCTCTTCTCTACCGAGGTGTCAGTGAAAAAATAATAATGCAATGCTGTCACTATACTGCTCGTGGGAACGCAATGGAGAAAAATATTTTTTTGAATAGTACCAAAATGACGGCGACGTGTGTGACATCTGCCTACCCTTTATATGGGAAAAAAGCGTTATTGTATCTATGTATATATGTACTCGATTCGTCAACTATTTGCACAAGACGTTAAGACGCATTGTGAGGATCTTCACGAACGTTTAATCGTAAATTCATAAAATTATTTATAGATCTCTTTGACATTAGTGTATCAACTACGATTAACAGTGGTTAATAAATGCCATAAAGAACCAGTTTGGCAGTAAGCCTCGTTGGGTGAGCGTTTTTATAAAATTATCTGCACTTGGCTTATGGCCAGTGTCTGGTACAGTCTTGCACGTAACACATAGTTTTTTATATTCGAGTAAATCTTGCCATATTCAGGTCTTATTAAAGGTGACTTAAGGAACTTTTAGAATATTATTAAGATCACAGAGTGAGAAAAGCAGAAGACAACAAACTAATACGAGAATTTTTAGTAAAACAAAGTGAATATAATATGTTAGTTATGATAGCTACCAACTAACGCCTCCCAAAGTAAGCGGGATATCAATACATACAGAATACATACGGAGACGAAATTTAGGTGTAGAGTTAAAACTATAATTTAAAATCAATTAAGAAAACTTTTTGCTTATAGAAATAAAGCATAAAAAAAGTAAAGTAAAGTTTCAGCCTACAAATGTCCCACTACTGAGCACAGGCCTCCTCTCATTTCTGAGAGAGTTTTGGAGCTAGGAAGAATCCGCCACGCTGCTCCAATGCGGGTTGGCGGACTTCACATGTCTTCAAATATTTTTAATTTTTCAGACATGCAGGTTTCCTCACGATGTTTTCCTTCACCGCTGAGCACGTGGTAAGTCAGCACTTAAAATTGCAATTAACAATTTTAGTGGTGCCGGCACCGGGAATCGAACCTAGGTCACTCGCGTACTATGAAATTTAAAAGCGAGCACCTAGCCCCTGAGCTACCACGGCTCTACGGAAATAAAGCATAGTTCTCTTTTATAGCAACGTATAGAGTTCAGCTATAGACAATTGACGATATTTTGACCTAGGTCGTTTTAATCTTAACGTTGCCTAAAATTAACAAGTACCCGTAAAGTTGTTTGTCACAGCGTCTGGTTTTTTACCGTTCACTATCATGAGATCTATCATTTAGACCCAATTTAGTTTTATTTCAATTCAAGAGTACTTTGTTCAGATTTTTTTGTTTGGACTTTGTTTAATGTGGATAATAACGGAAACTAACTTTAGGTTTAACTTTCACTCTATACATCGAAAGATAAGTACTAATGCATATACATTGATATATAATATTATATATAAAATACTAAAAATCATTCATCATCATAGAAACTACGCATTTAATAAATTGTAATATAATAACGTTATTTAAAATAATATCACAAATTAGCAATTGCCTTCCCGACAGTCCGCAGACGAGCTCGTGGCTAACTAATGCAAGCTATTACACTGCTTGCGCTCGCCGGTGCTCGCACTAAATGTGAACAATGGTTCGCGCCCCTACACGCTCTTTGTCACCGCCCTTTTAGGCCATTTCGTTATAAGTCGTCTGCATCGGTTTTTACTTGTTTTTAGCAGTCATTTGCTGTCATTATTCGGCGTTTAGTCTTTTTAATGCCCATAATGCAACTTTAAATTGCTTCATATTGTAAATGTTATGTTTCATTAGTCCAGTTGATCGTGCTAGCGGAACACCAGTGTCACTTAATAAAATAGAAGTGTCTATCTGTGATTTTAGTATTTTTCAATATTTTTATATGTTAGCTCACTTTCTAAAATCTCTAATTCCGTGGATTAAAATATTAGTGAAGTTATTCCCTTGAACAATTTAAGGATTAATTATACTAGTTAATGTGTAAGAATTTACAGAGCAACACTGGAATCAATATAGCAGAAGAATTAATATGAACTTTATAAACCTAAAATTCGAATGAGAAAAAAATTAATGGTCTGCAAGAAACCCATCGATTTTTTGGTAATCAGTTTAAAAACAATATAATATAAATTAACAATAGTATCATAAATATAAATATGTAGAAATGGTTTGGCAGCGATCACTCTATTTCCAGACGTTATTATCAAACATGTATTATTTTCTATTATCATATGCCTTTTTTTAATGTCGATGTATGCACGTATCTAACACGTATTATATGTGTTTCATTATTATTAGCATTTTTACAGTCTACTGCAGGACATAGGCCTCTCCCAGGTGTAAAAAATTATCCGTAATCGGCATGCTTTGTATCAGAAGCTACGCTTCTTAGACACTGATCCGTCGATGGATAGATCCACCGCTCCTGTATCGCCACCTGCAGTAGGCAACGAATGTTGCTCTTTCAGTTCGTTAACCACTAGAGCGGCACACGGACGCAGCATAATCATTGTCGCGCTATCTTGTGCAGTTTTTTTTATTTATTGGATAAAGTGATGATACGGGCAAAATGTTCACCTGGTGGTAAGTACAACTGTCTACCCATAACAAATGCTGTGTCACCCTGAGACATAAGTTCTTAACTCTCATATGCCCAGTGATTACGCTAGCTCACAGTGCCCTTTAAACCGAAACACAGCAATGTTTGCACACTTCTGCTTCACGGCAGAATAACTGACTTGAATGTTTAATTATGTACTTGTTCAAATTAACAAAATGGTCCTTCGATTCAGATTTTTAACAAAATAGTGCTAGAACAATATTTCAAATTTCAAAAGCGGAATATTAATCGAGTTTAGGCTGCTTTACAATGTGAGTGGTATAACAGAGAATGCGGGAAACGCGAATAAACGTGAATAAATTAATATGATTCCAAAACTAACGTACAACAAAGGGAATTGTAAATTCGTTATCAGGCTTGGTTGAAATTTCAAATAAATATACGAAGTTCTGCAGTTTCACTTATAATGACGTTAACTTTGAACAATAGACCTACAAAAGATATTTTTACCAGATTTAATGCTAATTGCTGTATTGATTATGACCTCAAAATGTTATGTGACATCACATTATCAATTACCGCATGGCTCATTAGTCAACACCTGTTGAGTTGGATCCTCTGTTCGAATCCCAAGTGGAAACCATTCTATTTGTGAGATACATAAAATTGTTGCACTTAGGGTACGGACGCCATCCCGCGTCTCTGACACTGCATTTCCTTCCACCGATCTTATCATATAAGCGTTACATAAGGTAAGGGAAGAAAAAGACGAGTGCAAGTCAGTTATTACAGCAGTATAATATAGTTGGATCGGTTACGGACAGTGGCTAGGTGATTAGCATCTCTGCGACGTGTTGCGTGTTCGGTTTCCGCCCGGGACAACAAATACTCGTATTTGTATGACATTTAGGTATATTTTTCGCGTCTAAGTGCTTATAAAGGGAAATAAACGTGTATAAAACTCATCCACGATATTGGAGAAATCCTCAAAACGATGTTCTATATTTAAAAAAAAATCATTATTAAAACAACGGCCAGAGGATTTGTTTTATGGAAAAGATGACAAACGAATAAGAGACTCTTGATAGTAAGTCTAAGATTGTGATCCCTATGTCCATGACTGGTACATTTGTAGTCTTTATTTAAATACATTTGAACCCTTTTTTATAAAATTCACACAATTTGATAAAAAATAAAGTGAAATTGAATTAAACGAGCTAACGTCGAGTGGCGGGGCTCGTTAATCAATAAGCCGCTTGTTTTCATTCATATTATCACCGGTTTCTTCTCGGTAGGTGGATGGAAATTAAACACATGGGAGTTCTAATTCGTTTTTTTATAGGAATATTTTCATTTACAGCTTCATGTGTTTTTCTTTTTGGGTTAGTAAAACGAAATCAGGACAAAGCATTTCGAAATAGTGCAATCCATAGTTGAACCTAACCCAACGTCATAAACTACTTTAAGGGTTATTTTATTAGTTACCACGCTTGGCAGGTGCTTTCAATTAGATAGAATTATACAGATCCTAGCCGATTTCACCACGCCGATTGGTAACCGTTGATAGATGTCAACTGCACAGGGGATATTATTATGTCGAACCATCATCGACGCCCAACCACAAAAGCACTCACTCGTCTTTAACTTCCACTCGCCCGATGTAATGCTCATGCGATAAAAATTGGATGCAGGCCAAAGTACAGCACCAGAGACGAAGACAATCACAACACAACCAGGAAACCAACAGTTGGTGTTGTAGCTCAAAATGGCTGCAGCTGGGATTCGAAGCAAGAGCCCGCAGCAGTAGGTGTTTATTTGTTTAATTTGATTACTAGGCCATGTGTTCGTCAAAGATATACCCTTAATAGAATCTGGCGTTACTTTGCGAAAATCCTTTATAATGAAGGAAATGAAGCAAATTTGCTGAGATCTGCATCTGCATAAATATAAAATGGTGTTTATTACATAGTTTTTGAAGAGAACCCTCCCTCAGTAGCGTGCACTAGCAAACGCTTGTGCACGCTACTGAGGGAGGGCTAGTAAGGAGAGAGGGGGATAGATAGAAGGAATAGTTTTATCACCGCCACCAGGAACCGCCACCAGATATCCTCCACAACTACAATAATATACACCAATGACTTCAGTTCAGCAAATTAACTTCCTTTCCTTCTAAGATATCTCTATTGTCCTTAAGGTTCACAACACATCTTCTTTATTTTTATCAAGGATGGCTATAGGTGTCTATTCGTCACAGTGGCCACATATTATTATGGAGATCAACAAATCTACCCATAACAAATGCTTTTATAGCTACAACATTTCTTTGTAGCTCTGCGCTGCGTTCGTCACCCTGAGACATCAGTTCTTAAGTTTCAAATGTCCAGAATTTACACTAGCTATCAATGCCCCTCCAATTAAAAGTAATAGTCGCTCATTACTTCTAGACGGTAGAGTAACTAGCAATGCGGTGGTACCTACCTAGATGAATTCCTGCATAAGAATCTAACCACTTTACATTATGTGGCGTACTGTTGTCGCGTTTTGTCACTTGAATATAGAAATAATTCTTGCAGGGCAGATGAAGTACGATGGCGTTATGAATGTATAATATTTCTAGCAAAATATTACTTTGTTACCAATATTACTTTACATATTTCCAAGGGGAAAAATATTGTAACTGAAATTATATTAAACTCGAATGGAAAAACTTCGCACAAACAAATTTTCAGTTCTGCAGACTTTAATAACCAGCTAACATTTTAAGGTTTCAAAACTTACAGAGTAATAACTCAGTGAACTAACAAGAAAAAGTATTTTAAGATTTTCAAGGCATAAAAATTACTTCTACCGTTTTCCTGCATTAATTATAAAAAAGGTTACCTTTTGCAAATTTATTTTAAGTAAATGTCGTTTTGAATATCATTTAAAAAAAAACAAATTAATGCTGTACCGTCTGTGTTTGTTCTTCGATGTAGCATTACGTTTTACATAATCTATATCGTAATCAATACATAAGCAATGAAACACTGAGTCGAACTCTAGGAAGTGTTCACTCTTACATTGTTATAATTGACATTTTAATGCATGTGCCTTTGATTTGGTAAATACCTGGTAGAATTCAATACGGGTAGGTCAGGCATTTTCATACATTCGGCACAGTTCAGCTTTTAACTATAGTATTCGGAAGTTGTCGACATTCTCGAAAATCATAAAACCAATATAAGCCACAATATTTGAAGTATAATATCTACCCTTCGTGTAGTTTAATCGTTATAGTAGAAAACGTTATTTTATCAACATTACCACAGTAAACATATAAATGAGTACAGAAACTAGGCCCATTAGTTGAGATAAATACCTACTCTCCGTAGGAGCACTTCGTTAATTTTTGTAAAAATTAATTATTAATTAAATATATTTTTTTCCTTCTATTATGATAAAAGAGTCGAATGAATTGACTAGTTTTCAAATAAAATAAGCCAAAAACATAAGGCAATTTTAAGATTATTCGTTATTATAAATTGATATACTATGCACATCTAACAACTTATTACCCATCAATTTAAACCTATCGATTAAATAATTTTATATATCAAAAATACTGATTACACATCAAATTAACCAGGTCATACATATGTTACTGTAAAAGCCCGAATAGTGGTAAATCTTAGGTTGCACTAGTAAATCTGAAGATACGGAAACCGTATCTTAAGCCCCGCATCCGCGACTGACAGCACTGCGACTTCCGCTTAGATTATTGTTGAGGCGTGTGTCTGTGTGAGTGCGTTAGTTTCGAACGTTTGTGCGTAGTTCTCTTACTGCTTTATATTTATACTGTGACATTACGTTGATATAGCGGCTACGTAGCAACACACAAATTCACCTGCGTATGCCTGTTATAGCCCACCATGTTTTGATGCAAGTAAAAAGCTGTTGCGTTAATATAACTTCATCGGTCTTGTTGACCGATTTTGATGTTTTTTTTTTAATTTATTTATTGTATCAACTCAGTAAATTGAAACTATATACTTAATAAAAATATATCGAATTTTAACTAGCCAATAAAGGGACTCCTTTCGTCATCGACAACGTCATTTCAGCCCATCCCAAGTCCACTGCTGAACCTAGACCCCCTCCCCCATAGAGTGTTTATGCTTATGCTCAGCAGTGGACTTGGATAAGTGGATTCTATGTTCATATATTATATTTGGCCATAGTCGCCACGCTTGGCAGGCGGGTTGACAATAGCAGCTTATTTATTTTGGCTGTTCCAAGGAGATTCTGCTGCCTATCTCCTAGTTTTTATTTTCCCTCTCTTGACTTTTACGACACCCACAGGACGTGATGGGTGGTAGATTCTCCTACGCCACCACTCCTTTACTTTGTTATAAATGACCTAAAGTTAATACACATACATTCACTTATCAAAAAGTAATCCTTTCATTGAAATATTTTAAACGCTTCCGTTTTTAACATGTACCACAACCGTAATCATCAATAGCGAGTTCCGGGCCGACGGGACCCCGAGACTAATTAATTTCGTGGACATTTGCGGTAGTAATAAGCTTATCAAACGTAGATTCGAGATAGCAATGGACCTCGCATCGATTTAATGTTCAAATATGAAAGCAATTTTCTGCTTAAATCAGGGAGGGGGGTCAGTGCGATTCAATACGCAAATATAATTGCGCTAACCGCTGCGAGGGGTTTGCGTCTAAACGCCAAATATCGTTCTGTTAACTTTCAAATCCAATTAACCTATTGTGATCGGAATTTCACTTCAGTTGTTTGTTACAGTGAAGAGCATTGTTGAATCATTAAATTGGAAATTGTAAACAAGAGGAGCGCTTTATTAGAATATTGTAAACTGCTTAAATTTTGATTTTATTTAGAGCAATTAGCATAGATTATTATTACATTTATTTAAGAGGGTAGTTCTGTCGTCAAATGTATACTTATATTAATTTGGGATCTAATAAACTATAAATGTCCCACTGTTGAGCACAGGCCTCTAATTTTCAAAGCCGGGAAGAGTCCGCCACGTGGATCCAATTCAGGTTGCTAGAATTCACATGTCGCCGCAGGTCTACTCACGGTGTTTTTTACACAGCCGAGTACGTGGCAAATCAGCACTTAAAATTGCAGTTAACACCAGCGTTGCCACCCGTCCCTATTCTGCCGGGACAGTCTTGATTTGGATGATATCGTCACGCGTCTTTGTCTTTGCCACCCTCGCGCAGCACATTTGGCGCAGTTGGCCGAGATACATCATGGACAACATCAACCTGGAGATGTCCCAACATTTTTTTCCCAAAAGGTGGCAATCCCTGGTTAATACTGTATGAGTATCGTATTCAAGTCATTCGCGCGCTATGAAATTCAAAGCGAGCGCCTATCGTCTTAGCTACCATGGCCCAAGTTCAGATTATGTCTAGGCTGTGGTTCAGGACCGTGTTTTCGGTTAATCTATGAAGGAGGCAGATATTCAGTAGTGGACTGGTGAAGCGCTGAAATGATGATGATAATGATAATCAGGGAGTGATTTTGCTGGCTGCTATGTTGGCCTACACTGGGTTATATTCAACGATCATAAATGGTCACCGTAACCCAAAGATACCATCATCTCAATAAAGATAGAAGATAAGTAGTAGGGTAGTTAAGATATAGGTAAGTAGGAATGACGACTGCGTGGTTTAATACATCGCTACTCTAGTGCCTGAGTACTGCGGGTCAAGGATTCGAATCCTATTTCGGCACAAAAACAAATTGTTGGCTTGTGGATATTGTAATTCCACCCCTGTCTCTGACATTGCATCCTAGTTTACCTTCTATCTAATCGTATGAGCATTACATGACGCATGTCGGTCAGTTGTCGCCACTCAATACTATGATGGTAGAAAGTATTTGGGTCTATATATATAAAATGTATATTAAAGTAACATAGTATATAAAATGCAGCGGCATTGTTACTATTTTATACTTTATTCAAGTACTGTTTTAAAGATTGGCCATCGTCAGTTTAAGGCTTTTCTATAGGATAAAGTGACGAGATGTGCAAAAGGTTCACCTGATGGTAAGTGCGACGTTTGCCCATAAGTATTCCTGTGTCACCTACAATTTTTTTGTGTGTGGCACCGCACTGTGCTCGACACCCTGAGACATCAGTTTTAAAGTCTCGTAAGCGCAGTAATTACACTAGCTCTCAGTGCCCTTCAAACCGAAACTCAGTAATGTTTGCACACTTCTGCATCACGGCCGAATAACTGGCCGTGCGTTGGTACCTACCTAGACGGACTCCTAGGAACCCGTTTAAACACTACAGCCAATATATATTACCTTGTATGTAATACAGTCATCATCAAAGACATACGTATGCTAAGTCATTATTAGATTTATCATACCTGTAGGTGTAGTTGATGCCTGGAAGGACTTCCTCTTAGTGATACACTTACTCCTGATTACGTCTGGCGTATCCTGAGAAAATGGCGAGTTTCTCCTTCGCCGATTGGCGATCAAAAGAGCTACCAAAACGATGATGAAAAAGATGAACTACAGTCTATTTGGCACAGGCCTTATTTGTTTTTGGCGTAAATAATAAAACTAAACGAAGTTTGCAGGTCTAATCTGGTACAGGTTGGCATAGTAAGCTTTTTTGTATTATAAAATTATGGCTTCTCATGATGCTTACTCTCGCCACAGTGAACGGGGTAGACCCACACTCACACTTGTAATGTACCAATCTTACGCATGTAAGTTAAATAGACCTCTTGGTTACTAGGCGTCCTGCATAGTTAAAAGAAATTGAGATCTGCTAAAAGGTGTTTTAAGAGGTATTTGAAGTCACACTTGAATATGGTCGAGGAGGGCGATGGCTGCCACATGCTTCATACTTGTGAACAGGTGCTGTTTGTGGAGACTGGTCTGCTCGTGATGCATTTGTTATTAAGTCTTGTATAAAATTTTTTCATGGAGCGTGTTTTGGTTTTCTATGAGGCTGTTCTTAGTAAATTAATTTATAATGTACTTTTGACAAAGATAAAAAATAACAAAACAGAGGATGCCGACGGAGTTTCTTACGCCCGTTTCTTCTCCGTCAGAGGAACCTCATTACGAAACGGTGGTAGATTGTAAAGAATGACGTTTGACAAACGAAATTAATTTTTCTTAAGTTGAAGAATAAATAATATTCATTTCATTTCAAATCATACGAAAAAAATATAAATAGCATAACAAAATAAAACAATTTAATAAATATAGTAAACAAAAGATTTTTATTAATCTATACAAATAATAAAAATAAAAAAATAAAACCCCAAAATCCGATTCAAATAGGGAAGTATATATGTACGAGTATAATGTATATCGATCGGGTTCGGCTTTTTTACGCGTGTTAAACCGCGGAACACAGCTAGTTAATGAATATATCGTTCTAATTCAGTTACGAATCTAAGTAGCATTTGAATGCATATATAGAAAATGACCGTCAATAGGAGTTCATGATTTTATAAAATTTAATTAATAATTACGGTGAGTTGTTGAAAATAACGCTTTGACTTGTGTCGTTTTTGGGAACGAACTACATGAAATATGAGTGTTCATTTAAAATATGGACGGATATCACGCAATTTATATTTAAAAGCTTACATTAAAGCTCACAAGCGTAGATAAATATCGTGTAAAGTTATGAGGAATGGTGAATTAATGAGTTAAGTATTTATTTTTTAAAAGTTTTCTTTACCTTATTTTTATTTGTAATAATAAATTATAACTTTCGCTTCTTTTTAATATTTTTAAATTATTATCTTACTTAAACAATATAATTAACATTTTTACTTATAACTAAATTCTTCGGCTTCTAGCTTCTGGTTTATGGCGATGATGTTGAAATCTTCATCGTTATTTTGTAATAAATATATGAATAGTTTATAAGGGAAAATATAATAAAAATAATTTATTTATATAATAAATAAATATAGTACCAATGTAAGTATTAGTACTTGAAACTGTGCTTTTTGCAGTTTAACATCTTGCAAGCAAAATTTTCTACCTACCTACGATCTATTTTCCGATGTCCGATTGAGCTTAAATTTGGTATACCTATGCAGCTTGGGTGATAATGCAATAATATGATACCATGGATCTATTCTGATGATGAAGCCAGATAGTTGACCATAAGAACTCCTGAACTAATCAGGTAGCTCCGTCATGTTTGGGCGTGTTGAATTTGTTTTGATAAGTACTATAGCCCTAGCAACATCTGAAGTCCACTGCTGGACAGAGACTTCACAAATAAAAGCTTGTGACAAAACTTTATGGACGAAAGGGGACGAGACGAGCAAATCGTCTTCCTGAACATTTCTGTGTGGAATTACACTGCGCTCGCCACCAACATCCGACATCAAGTCTTATGTCCTATAAGTTCAGTTATTACACTAGCTTCCATTGCCCTTCTAACCGAAACATAATAATATTTTCTCACAATAACTTCAATGCAGTATAACTGGCACTGCGAAGATACCTGCCGAAATAGATTCATGCGTAAATCCTACCGCCAGTAACTACTTTCTGTTGTTAGACTTATACCTATGTCACATAGAAACAATTAGAAGTATAACGTATGTAACTCAGTATAACGTCCGGCTGAGCTGCGGATCTTGAGTTTATATTTTAAAGACAACATTTGTTTTTCTGGCTAATTATTTTGTGTGTTCCACTCTATCTGCGTATCTCGTACACTATATCTGAACCCTACCCGATCGCTAAAGCTTTCTGTTAACTTCATTATTTGCGCGAGTATCTACGACGACGTACGAATCGACTATAATACGCTGTTAAGCTCATAGTAATTTCAAGATGTCACTGTGTTACAAATCGGACAGGTGGATCACCCTCATCATACTGAAAGCTATAAATGAAAGTTTCAGCTTAAAAAAGTAATGCAGTTTACGTGAGTGCGTTTTATAGACATTAATTTCACATGGACAAGTGTCTTTTTTTTTGCAAGAATGTTGGCCTGCGATTCGAACCTAAGACCTGCGGCCATAAAGGCCAGATACTCTATATAATTTCGGTGATTGTAATTGCTGTTAGTTTGCTTCAGCGTGTGGATAGCATTAGTGCAAATTACGGTATTAACATAAACTTGAAAAATACAAAGATCATGATCGTCGGCAAACCACAACATGCCGTAACGACCGATTTCGTTGTGAGGAATCAAGTAGTCCAAAGAGTCCACTCATACAAATGCCTAGGCTGCATCGTGAATGATCAGTGCGATCATAGCGTTGAGATCAAATGCAGGACAGAGCAGGCGCGTAACGCATTCCTCAAGCTCAATCACCTCCTTTGCAATAGGTCTCTAAAGATATGTACCAAGGTGCGTTTGGCAGGGTGCTACGTGTTTTCAGTTCTTTTAAACGGCGTTGAGTCATGGACCTTAACCCAAAATATGAGCAACCGTCTGGAAGCCTTTGAGATGTGGGTGTACAGAAGGATTTTGAAGATATCGTGGACGGACAGAATATCAAACGCAAGAGTGTTGCAAATGGTGAACAAAGAAGTAGAGGTCTTGAAAACTGTAAAGAAACGCAAACTACAGTACTTTGGACACATAATGCGCAATGACAAATACGACCTACTCCAACTTATCATGCAGGGGAAAATCCAAGGGAAAAGACCGCCCGGAAGAAGGCGTACTTCATGGTTTAAGAATCTCCGGACATGGTTCAACCTCAGTACAAGATCACTTTCCCGAGCAGCGGTCTCAAAAATAAAAATAGCCATAATGATAGCTGACCTCCGGTAGGAGATGGCACCCCAAGAAGAAGAAGAATTGCCGTTAGCCTTTTACAGCTTCATCGGATACTGTGCTCACGGGCCAGGGGCCTGCATGCCAGGTTTGGTTTGACCCAAACATAAATACTTAAATAAACTCCTAAAAAAACCTCGAAATTCGGGCTGTGTCGCGTTCGCTGCGTGCTTGCGCGGTTTCCAATATCTCAAATGATTTTAAGTCGTCTAATGACCATCCGAGGGAGGCTGCGGGCCTCCATTCGGACTGTCGACTTGTGTGTCGGTAACTCTGGACGGTGAGAACCGCCCTGGAACACGGGTGTATCGTGTGACGCGGTGTGATTGTCGACTGCTGCGAGCCGCTCTCTACGGCGGTCGCGCGTCGTGGTGCGTGTTATATTAAAGCTATTAACTGTGTGTACAGTGTAGCCTGGATCGTGACTAACCGTATCGTGGTCAGGCAGTGCTGAGACGTCCGTGTCGTCTAGCACGTTTCGCGGGCGACGTTTGCGTACGGTCGCGTTTCTATCTGGTCGGTAATTTGCTGCGGGTCTCCATTCGGTCTGTCGACTTGTGTGTTTCGTGTGTAAGATACTCTGACCACTAGCCTAAGCAACTACACAACTCATACAACGAGTAATTATCGCCACCTCTCTTGCTTTACCCTAAGCGTGTTAGAATGTACTTTGCTCTATCCATTTTTTTTTTTGCGTTGAAAAATATTGTATATCACACAATATACGATTATTGTAATGTCTATTGCTCGAGCGCGGCTGACTGCAGCTATTTATTGAGCTAATTGAATTAACAGCCGGCAGTCACGGAATTAACCCTCTTTGCATTTCTCCACGCCTAGTGCCCGATGGTTTATAAATATCCCACTTAATGGGTCATGGGGCTTGTGTTATCGTGAATCTTTCAGTTCAGTTTCATATTTAGAACTAAGAAACTTTTTTTCATTATTAAAACAAGTTCAGCCGGTAGGTGTCCGGCAGAAGAAGATTAGCTTTGTAAGTTGTGATATCAACATTACATTGCTATCATTGGTCATTCTGTAATATGTATGTATATATGTATATGTATGTATCAGTTTTACGTGTATGTATATTTAAGTGTATATATCTATGTATATATGTAAGTGTAATATGATTTTAAATATAATTATTATTGATTAGATATATTTTAGTCCCATTAGTGTAATATTTTTATTAGTAAGTACTTAAAACACATATTGTTATAGGTACTTTGCACATTGTAAAGCACCTATAACAATATCTCTCTATGACTTGGGTTGACTGGTAGAGAATGCCAAAAGGCATTAAGTCCGCCTTTTGTCATCCTTTTTCTAAATCAGGTGAATACAATAATAAATAAATAAATCAATAAATGGCACCTACCTCTTTCCTGCCATGGTGTCGTTAGAGGCGACGTGTACGGGCAACATTTAGTCGTGCAGAATAATACCATAATATACAATGCTGTTACTATGATACACGAGGGAACGCAATGGAGAGTAAGATTTTTTAACTCCTACAAAAGTGGCGGCGACGTTGTTCGCCACCCGTCACGTCCCGTTTCCCTCGGGGGCGCAAAATGGGCTACGTGAGTTGCCTCTGCCTACCCCTTAAATGGGAAAAAGGAGTGACTGTATGTATGTATGTTTAAAATAAAGCTAAGAAAAGTTCTGGTTTACGTAACCAACGTACGTTAACGGCGATCATTATCATCGAGCTGCCATTTTTTTATATTTGTTTTTGCTGCTTGATAATAGGTCTTTACTCATGAGCTTCAATTAATGTAAACAATTAAATATAACGAAGTCCCTACAGTTTGAGCGACTACCTTGTGGTCCGCGTACAAGGCGATGGAGCCACTGGTCCTGGGTTAAAATCCGCGCCGCGGATCTTAACCGCAGCTGGAAACTACAATTGTGGAGAAATACAAATGTTTGTTTTCGTTGTGATTGTCTCTGTGACTCTAACACTGTATCTTAGCGTACCTCGGATCTTATCGCATGGACGTTACATCGGGTACGCTTAGGATAGGATGATTCCTCTGTTTTCGCACACACTTGTGGCACTATAATATCTCCTGCGCAGTTGATATTTTGACAGAATTTGGAAATAGTCGCCGTGGTCGAAAATCTAGGCCACGAGGACGTCGTCACCATCACAAAAATATTCTGTTACCCGATGAATCTTGATCCACTTATTGTGTTCTATTATTAATTATATATTTTCGATCTAACATCAAACGCCGTCTTTGATGTGTGACCCACAATCTGGTTCATTTTTAGCTGAAAGATGCATCATGATAGATAATCTTTGTCTAGTATTGATTATCTCTAAGTTCAATCATCTCTATTGATCTTGATGGACGTTTTGTTTTGATCTTTAATAGGACATGAACTCGTAAGTATGTGTTACACACACACACATACTTATGACTACATAATGAATGCACAATTTTATGCAGTAGTTCTAGTTATTCTGACATCATGCAGAAGTGTGAAAACACTACTGTGTTACGGTCTGAAGGGCACTGAGGGCTAGTGTCATCACTGGGCATTTTTAATTTTATTTCTTTATTCTTTTTTGCGAATGTTACATAGAAAAGTTAACGAAAAGCGGATTTAGTGTCTATAGGCATTCTTCACCAGTTAACCCAGGATGTAATTAGAATTTATGGTAGGTGCGCGAGAGATGCTAACAATTGTGAGCGGTTTAATGGATATGCATCAGCTGGAATATTAGCTTTTATATTATCTTTCTTTTATGGAAGAAAGTGCCGAGACGGAAAAATCGTTTACCTGGTGGTTCGTATAACATCTGTCTATAACAAATGCTGTCACCTTGACCATTTCTACGTGACGCCACACGGTGCTCGTCACTTTGAGACATCAGTTCTTAAGTCTCAGAAGCCCTGTATTTACACAGTCACTTTTGCACGCTACTGCATGACGTCAGAATAACTGGCACTGCGGCGTCACAATAACTTTGTTTCTCGCTTTTAGTTTACTGTAATGGATTTCCGCAAATTAATATCTGATTTTATTATCTACAATCTGTGCCCCGCGGCTTCATCCGCGTAAAAAAGCCGACCCGATAGATAATATACTTATGTACTTCCCTATTTGAATCGGATTTTGGGTTTTTAATTTTTGGCGCGGAACCAAAATTATTTTACTAGAATTAAAGTTGCTTTAGTTACTCGCTATAATATCAGCTATCTGTCAGTGAAAGTCCCGTCAAAATCGGTTCAGCCGTTTCGGAGATTAGCCGGAACAAACAGACAAACAGACAAACAAAAAAATTAAAAATTGTTTATCTCTTATAGTTTCATAAGCATTGAGTAAAAAGCTGTTATTTTGTTATTACAAACAGACACTTCAATTTTATTTATTTGTATAGATCTTATGAAAATTAGTATTTCCGAGCAGTATACTCTCACTCTCTCTTCGCACACATATTAAACTGTACACGTGCTTAACAAACATTCACTTTTAAAATTGACCCATTTAAAAAAGATCTTCGCAGTACGAGTTTTCTATGCCACCGAGATTCACGTCTTGTACTTGAAATCGTTTAAAACGCATTATTTATGTACACGTCTGTCCATGACATCCCCGCATATAAAAACAAAGCCCATTCCTTCTGTCTGTGAGCACCGAGCGACAGACGTAGCTAGGACGCTGCTATCGATTGCCTTGCCGGGGTAATTGCCTGCCCTTTCTTCTTATTGACAGGCGCCGAGCCGGAATCATATGAGGCTGCCTTTTTAAAATGAAAATTATGCCTGCATTCTTATGTCGAAAGCGTAATGGACGTACATTGTGAGTTTCCCGCTCGATACCTACCATACAATGAGTTTGTTGTAAAGTTGAATTCGATTTTCGAATTATTATACCAGTTAATTACTCTTATTATGGACGACCGCGTGGCCTAGTCGTCAGAGTACCTGACTTCAACGCCGCGGGTCCTGGGTTCGAATCCCAGCCGGAGCCAACATTTGTGCTAAAACATAAATTGTTGGTTTTCGGGTCTGGTTGTGTTGTGTTTGTCTCCGTGTTTCTGACACTGCATCCTAGCCAAACTCCGATCTTATCGCATCAGCATTACATCGGGCGCGGGTAGGTTGGGACGAGTGAGTGCCTCTGAGTTTGCGCGTACACTTGTGGCACTATAATATCTCCTGCGCAGTTCATGGCTCTCGACAGTATTCGGAAGTTGTCGCCGTGGTCGAAATCGGCTAGGAGAACATCATTTTAATTACTCAAAGCAAGAAGTGTCCTAAATACTTTTTGGGTCATAATTTGTCCACGTCCTCAATTTTAAACGTATTTTGTTGGTTCGACATAATTGAATGACAAACATCTTAACCATTAAAAAAAAACAACAATCCTCTCCGGTTATAGATGAAGGCAAGAACAAGACGACAGAAGCCACCTGTTAGGAGGACTGTGCTTGTCTGTAATGAAATAAATGAAAATTATATGATAATAATAATAATAAATCATTCATTTCAGTTCATTGATCCAGAGTTGAGTTAGTAAAGATTTAAAGACTATGTTTGTAAACAACTTATAAACTAAATGCTAGGGGCTTTTTGAGACATAATCTTCATCCAGTGTTTCATCATAGGGGCGACCAGTTTGGCCACCTTCACGTTCAGGACGCTGCCGGTACTATGTCGGACACGGTGCATCAGTGATGCTGTTTTCTTGCACACGATGGCATGAATGTTTGCTTGCGTTATTGTTACTTGCAGCTATATCGGGATATTAATTTTAACCTATTAGTTTCTTTGGATTTTACATGCATACATACATAAGATCACGACTGTATCCCGTAAGGGGTAGTCAGAGACTGGGCACTCACTGCAAAAACAGATGATAGCAACAATCCACGTTTCACCAAAACAATATAATGCACAGGGTGTGATAGGTGGTGAGCCCGTCACCATCATGCGCTGTTGGGTGCACAGTGCAGTTTAATTCTTTACTCGCCTTTTACGAGATCCATTGGATGAGATGGAGTGGTAGTATTCTTTTAACGAGCCGCCACCACACGGCTTTGGATTTTACACCTGTCAAAATGTTTCACTACGCCCTGAGTTGACTGGCAGAGAATGCCAACTGGCATTAAGTTCACCATTGTATCCTTTTAGGGGAAACAAATAATGGTTAAATAATTAAAGCCGTGGTGGCTCAGCGACTAGGCGCTAGCTTTAAATTTCATAGTACGCGAATGACCTGGGTTTGATTCCCGGTGCCGGCACCACTATAATTGTTAATTTCTATTTTAAGCTTATTTACCACGTGCTCGGCGGTGAAGGAAAACATCGTGAGGAAACCTGCACGTCTGATAAATAAAAAATATTTCGAAGATATTTGCAGTCCGCCAACCCGCATTGGAGCAGCGTGGCGCATTCTTCCTAGCTCCAAAACCCTCTCAGAAATGAGAGGAGGGCTGTGCTCAGCAGTAAGACATTTATGGGCTGAAACTTCACTTCAAACTTCAACTTCAAATAAATAAAATTAAAAATAAACAAGATATTTTACTCATAATAAATGTATAATTTTTTATTCACTTTAGTAGTAAGAAACTTAAGGGAACGCTTGCAGTATTCTTTTAAAGTCGAGAAAAAGTAAATATTTGTTAAGTTAAAGTTAAATCCTTTCGTTATGACGCACGCACACAAAGTTATTACAACTGTCAATGATAAATTGACCCTCACATACTGAATTTATACATAATGTATGATTTTTTTTTAGTCCATTTTACATCAAAATATTAATACGCCGAACGCTTCGACAAACACCTATTCACACTTCGTTTCCAAAATGCTGCACGCTAAAGAACGCAAACATTTTCAAAGCTACGGAAACGTGGTGTCACCACACATCCGATTTTCATCAGACAGTTTCATAAAATAAAAGTTACTTATGTTCTACAAACAAAACTTTCAATACACAATAATGAATAAATCGTTTGTAAATATGAAAAAGAAAACAATCATCATCATCATCATTTCGGCCTATCACCAGTCCACTAGTCCGCTGAATGAACATAGGCCTCCCTCATAGATTGCCACAAAAATTTGTAGCACTCATTTTAGGGAACTCGCTTGGCAGGCCGGTTGGCAGCCGCAGTTTATTTATTGAGATGTTCCAGGAAGATACTGTTGCCCATCTTCTGGTTTTCCGGTTCCGGTCTGGTTTTCATTTTCCCTCTGTCGACTTTTACGACACCCACACGATGAGTTGGGGTAGTAGATTTTCCAAAGCCGCCACCACACGGCATTTTGATAATAATTATTCAATCAAAAAAAACGACTGCAACGCAGCGGCTACAAACAGAGTTTCATGATTTTCTCAATGATTTCATCATCAGAACTTGCACCAAAAATATATTCAACCACCCTTCTGATATCCCCTTTCCATTAAAAAAGAATCGTTAAAATCGGTTGTTAAACAAAGAAGTTATTCGAAGACAGATAAAATATATACAGACGAATTGAGAACCTTTTTTGAAGTGGTTACATTCGTCGTACGTCGTCGTACGTCATAATGAAATGGTTATTCCTACCATCCCGTATCCGGGGTTCATATGAGACTATGGAATCTTTTTTAACATTTCTTTAGACAAATTTTCCGTTCCGTTCCTCCTGAAAAACACAACAACGATATCCCGTTTTTTTCTGTTTTGGATAGAGCAACCCTTGCCCTACTCGTACATTATTAGTTTCGTACAAGTGTGAACAGCGACCGCAAAGTTCAACGGTCTCTCTGGAGGGTAACAGAGAATACGCGGCTTTATTAAAGTGCAGAACAATAAATTTGAATAAAGGATAGTTATGGAATTTTCGTGTCCGCTAGTGTATTAACGTAACTAATAGCTACATTATTTGTTACGGGGCCGTTCCTGAGGTGCTTTTAACGCTCCCGCAACACAGCGTTTTAATGCTTACTTTAGTTTCATAATTATATTTTAATTGTAAAGCGAAGAAAAACAATATACTATACATTTTACTGGTAATAGGATCCCTATGCAGGAATCCGTCTAGGTGCGTACCACAAGAACCAGTTATTCTGCCGTGAAGCAGTAGTGTGCAAATATTGCTGTGTTTCAGTCTGAAGGGCACTGGGTGCTAGTGTAATCACTGGACAAGTGTAATCACAATGAGACTTAGAACTGATGTGTCAGGGTAAAGAGTGCAGTGTGCTGCCACACAGAAATGTTCTGGATGACACTGCATATGTTATAGACAGACGTTTCACTTACGATCAAGTGAACTTTTTGTTCATCTCGTCACTTTCTACGAAAGAAAAAACACTTTCGCTTGGCTGCAGAAAAACTGACATCGCTGCGAATTCTACTAATTGGCGTTATTGTAAATAGCAAATAACACTTACTCTCACTCGCACTTGCAAGCTCATACCTTTCAGAGCACATACTACTACTAAACCAAATGTAATTATCTTTAAACCGTTAATACTTAAAGTAAACACGCACATAAATTCATCCTAACATATATCTTGTTTACTCTAAGAAATACTGGCGTTAAGAGATCTTTAACGATGCTAACGATAAATGTCTCAACTGTACTCAAAGACATTACAAATACCATAAGTTTTGCTGCATGCCCGCTGTTAGAAAATTTCTTTATTGCTCGGGCCCCTATTGGTCAAAGCGTAATGATAGCGTGGGACAACAGTTGTAAAGTGTCCCTTCAAATGTATTATTGCGACTGGTACAGCCGCGCACGATATTACTTACAACTCATTAACCATTAAATTTAAAGTTTGTATCGAATTATGCGGCGTTAGACGACGCGGATATGTGGTCACTAGTTAAGTGCCGCACTTATTAAATGATGATGAAGATGCTGACAAAAGATCTAGTTGTTACTCTTAAATTTATACTATTGCAAAAAATATTTCATTTCCCAAGTTTGTCCTTATAGAAGTGATATAATAACAATTTAACTTGATGGGAGTCCTAATGAACAATATATGTAATATTCTAATACACAAACGTTCACAAATCAGTACGTTGCAAATTACATTCGTATTACAAACAATCAAGATTTTCATATCTATACAAATAAATAAAATTGAAGTGTGTGTTTGTAATAACAAAATAACAGCTTTTTACTTAATTCTTATGAAATTAAATACAGTACTTATAAGACTGTGTCTGTCTGTCTGTTTGTTCCGGCTAATCTCCGAAACGGCTGTACCAATTTTGACAGGACTTTCACTGACATATAGCTGATATTATAGTGGGTAACTTAGCCAGTTATTCTGCCGTGAAACAGTAGTGTGCACAAGGTAACTGTGTTTTGGTCTGAAGGGCACTGAGAGGTAGTACAATCACTTTGCATTTGAGACGTAAGAACTCACGTCTCAGAGGGACGGGGCGCCAGTGAAACGAATACAGTGATGGTTCCCGGTGGAGAAAAATAAGTTGCTTGTGCACACTTTTGCGGCTGGGTGGCCGATGCTCATAAAAACTAAGTAATATACACCTTTTAATTTTTTGTGAGGATCTTATCTTTAGTTCACTCACAGTCAGCCTAAAAAATGTTTAAAGCTAAATTTGAAATTTTTTTATTCTGACTGTACTACAAGCCATATCACAACATATCCGACCGCTCTTTACGCGACAGGCGCATCAACGCAGGCGGCAAATTGTTGCACGATATACGCTCCAACTTAATAATGCTCGAACTTTTTAGACGCGTCATAAATCAAAGCGACGTGTGTAGCCTGTGGTTTCGAACGACCCATACTGATGTCACAGTTTTGATAGCTCTTTTCTTAATTACGCGGTTTAATGGTCCATGAAGAGATCATTTTAGTTTCTCCTGGTTTATACCAACGTTATGTACGTTAAGTCTTCGGATTCGTACCGATCACTATCTTAATTGTGCCTGCTTCTTCATCAGCTTATTAAAAATTCCACTGCCGGATACGCATCTCCTACATAGGAAACTAGGTAGGTAGGAGTTTCCGTGATCAACACGCTTGACAGGCGGATTAGTAATCGCAGTCAACGGTCTGTGTAATGTGGATCTGGGCGTCTAAAACGAAAGTCTAAATACGAAATTTCGGCGGACGGATCGCAAGTTTAATATCACGATTTCGCCCTTCCCTATAAATACATGGATCAGAAAGAAGTTGCATCCAAAGTAATTTGGTCCGTCGTTGCTTCGAATCGAACCGAAACTTCGTACTTCAATTTTCATTGTATGCCCCCAGGTATTTTTTGTAATAGTTATTTCACCGCCGATCGGAAGCCGTGAGATTATCTAGACGTTACGAGAGTAATTACATGTAATACGAGAGTAATTTTAGCTGTAGGGAATGCTTTACAAACACGCTGGAAACCATATTATTGCGTTGTTAATTAGAAGACAGTGAACTGCAAGTTCATCCTCTATTATATATTGTCCTTGTCCTTTTAATATAAGCTTATGGATGAAATAGCTTAATGGATTATCATAGCTCTATTTTGTCTACCACATCTTTGATAAATTTAACGATATGCCAAAACATGTTTTAATTTATACTCTAAGAATGTATTCTCTAAATTTTAAAAAAACCATTACACAGTAAAGTTGAAATAAAATGCCCTTTATGTAGTAACTTTAAATGTTTCACCAACTAATGTCGCCATAATGAATGAATGTGAAAAATACATTAAACTTGTTGCAGTTTAGAACATTAAACCAAGCATTCACGAGAAATCCACAGGCAACATATACGTAAAGTATTTCACAATTTTACTCGCATGTCATGCCGGCTTTAACGATATGCCAAAACATGTTTTAATTTATACTCTAAGAACGTATTCTCTAAATTTTTAAAAAACCATTACACAGTAAAGTTGAAATAAAATGCCCTTTATGTAGTAACTTTAAATGTTTCACCAACTAATATCGCCATAATGAATGAATGTGAAAAATACATTAAACTTGTTGCAGTTTAGAACATTAAACCAAGCATTCACGAGAAACCCACAGGCAACACATACGTAAAGTATTTCACAATTTTACTCGCAAGTCATGCCGGCACCGAAATTTCTTAACTCGCCTAATTCGTCCCTCCTAAAACTTGGGCCTTTGAAGCCTCCGTCACGTACATTTTTCGTTGCAACTTCGGCACAATACGACGGAGCACGAAGTTGTGAAAATTTTAACGAAGGTAAGAAAAGTTGAGTTGTACTTGCGTCACTCTACATATGATGTGATGAAATTATGTAGCTGACGGGTTTTTATGTTAAATAAGTATTACACAAGTCCAAAAATTTTGAGAAATTCATTGACTCAAACGTTGACATATTCATTGACTTTCTATGCGGGTGTGAGACTACCCCGGTACAGTTCAGCCAATTAACATGTGCTACAACATGAATCGAGCTGCACCGTAGCTTTTTTATTGGATAAAGTGATGAAACGAGCAAAACGTTGACCTGATGGTGAGTATAACGTCTGCCCATAGCAAATGCTGTGTCACCCTGAAAATTTCTGTGTGACACCCCACTGCGCCCATCACCCTCAGACATCACTTCATAAGTCTCATTTGCCCAGTGATAACACTAGCTCACAGTGCCCTTCAAGCCGTAACAGATGTAATGTTTGCACACTACTGCTTCTCGGCAGAATAACTGACCCTGAGATGATACCTACCTAGACGGATACCTGAATAGGAATCCTACCACCAGTGAGCTCTACCAGAACCTTGATAAATTCTTGCAAAGTGGACATGTATTTTATAAACAGGTAAAAGAAAAAAATATTTTATTTATTAAAAAAATATTCATATTAACCACTGTAACTAAATTCATTGATCGACAATTTCTTTATGAAACAAAGTGACGACTCGAGCAAATCGTTTACCTGGTGATAAAGCTTCCCGTAATAAATGCTGTTTCCCAGAACATTCCTGTGTATCCCCACTACGCTTGTCACTCCAAGACATCGGTTCTTAAATCACGTATGCCCCGTAATTATTCTAGCTTAGCCCTTAACACCGAATCACAATAACATTTGCCCACTACTGCTTGACGGCAGAATAACTGACACTACGGTGGTGCCCACCTAGACAGATACCTGCATATGAATAAAGTACAAACTGGTGTAGCAGCAGACACTGGACAGATTTATGATCTAGGTGGCGGGCCTCGACTAGCGAAAATAGAAAGCGAATGGCGTGCGGCACACGACATGCCGTCTCGACTTTATCGAATATTCAAAAGAGCACCTATCATATCATAAATAGATGAGAAACTATGAAAAAGATGTTCACTAGGACAGTAAACAAAACCAATTATTTTAAAAGGTCAGTCAAATCAGTTCACGTTATTACAATTGTAATAATAAACTTGCAATTTCTAATGCTCTGGCAAACGAAAACACTTAAAAGCAACCTAACACCTAGACGCTTGAAGCAAAACAACGTTCAGGAATCGGGAGCAACGTTTAACTAATATTAACTTTGGCGAAGCGGCAGTCGGTTCCAATTGGAAACTTGTTTAATTTGTGGCGCGGAAGAAGTGTCCCACCGCGTTCGCGCTTAGTCACGTAATCGCTCTTTAAAGTTGCCTCGGAACAATCGTTAGGGGCCGATGGTACAACGACATAACCTTCGTCGAATTTCCGATAGGTTGACACATTTTTTTAAATTAACGGCTAAATTCTTTTCCTAAGACTCGTAGTAGACTAGCTTTTTTTATTTCGGTAAAGATGGCTATCGAATATACAGTCCACCTGATAGAAGATGAAGGCGCATCATATCTACGGACTATGTCTCTTTGCTAGTTATTGCGTCGCCGGTTCTCTTTACGGAGAATAGTAGAATAGAATAGAATTATATTTATTCGATGAAGATTATATTATGTATGGAATTAGAGTGATTACATAGCATATAAAACCTATCGTGATGACGTGCGCGGTGCAGAACTTTCAAATGCAAATTCTGTAATTATTATAGGCAGGCAACGTACTTACCATCAAGTGACTTGCACGTCTCGTCACTTACCTACTTCCATTAAAAACAACTCAGTGCAATTCAGTATATAGTGATAGAAGTAAAGCTTATATATTAGAAACTATCTGTTGCCCACGACTTCTTCTGCGTGGAAATAGGGTTTTAAGATATCCCGTGGGAACAATTTCATTTTCCGGGATAAAAAGTATCCTATGTCCGTCTTCAGTATGCAAGCTATCTCTGTGCCAAATAAAATCAAGATCGGTTTTGATTCGGAATCAAGATCGGCGGTTGAACAGTGAAATAGTAACAAACAGATAGAGGGACAGAGATAGTTACTTTCTCATTTACAATATTAGTATGGATTTTATTACCTGAAATAATAATAAATGAACCGACAAAAATATAACTCACTGTCAAATAGTTGCTCAGTATATAAACAATTATTATTTAATCGATAAATATTTATTAAGAACTAGCTATGCTTAGTGGTTTTACCCGCGTAAAATAGGATGGCCACGTGATTGCGCTGTACGGCATGGTACCTCATCATTCTGAGCATTCACAGTTCTGCCCTTCTCGGTAATGTTCTATTCTCAGCGTGGGGTAACATAAAGCTGTAGCTTGAAATTATTAGTCAATAATCTTCCTTAAATAACCGGGTTATCTAACCCAAAAACAAATTTTCGAATGCGCGTACAAACATACGGACATGTTTGTTTTGGTCTCTATTGCCCTTAGCTAGACCCCTCCTATTAATTTTCTTACATACATGCATTAAGAAACGCCTCTTTCCCATTGGGGAAGCAGAGACCACATCTTTCCACTTACTACGATCCTGACACACATCTTTCGCTTCTTCTACTTTCATTCGTGTTTTTATAGAAGCTCGTCGGTTAGGGGTACTTTTGACGTGGCATTTCCTTAAAACTTCTGACTTCCTTCCATTTTCTTAAATATCTAATATACACATCCATCGACCAGTTAAAATTTTATTCTATGTATTATCTGGGTATATCAGTATTATATGTATATCAGAAACGGTGCACGAAAACCCAGATTCGACCATGAAACTTTACTCTCATCGTGCCTAAAAAAGTTCCACTTCAAACAATATAAATTTGACGATTTCTGCAAACAATGTTCAACATTTGGATAACAAGAGTTATACCTTATAGAAGGGCAACATGTTCCGAATATTGGACGAGTATGATCCAATGTAAACATTGTCACGAGGTACAGTCACGTAAACGCACTCCAAACTTGCTTCGTTACGGACAGCTCCAGTGGCGGGTCGGGCCCTTATGTACCTTACGCAAATAGGCAATTGTTCGAGATGCCATTCAAGATTCGTCCCAATAAAAGTATTATTACAGATCTGTTTGTATATAAAAATAATTTTGTGTGACATTTGAAGTTGGACACGTTTTTCTTTTCACTTGCCCACTGATTTGTTGGCCCTGGGTTTAAATCAAATCAGATGCATTTGAGTAATATTATAATACATTTAATTTAATTACATGTGCTTTGGTTCGGATGATATGGTGATGATTACCTAGACAAATTTTGATAGTAATAACAACACTTAGAAGATATCATAATTAAAAAATAAAAACTGTAGGTGACCTGGATTAACTTTGACATCAGGACCTCAGACCTCAGTCTTCCCGTGACAATGGATGCTGTAAAGCGCTGCTGTATAGCAACGCGGGTTATAAATAGTTAAAAATTAAATGCGACTTAAAAGAATCTACCACCCCATCTCATACCGTGGGTGTTGTAAAACTCGACAGAGATAAAATAAAAACCAGGACATGGGCAGCAGCATATTCCTGGAACATGTTCCATGAATAGATGAAAAATAAACTGCGGTCGCCAACCCGCCTGCCAGGCGTAGCAACTACGGCAAAATCCAGTTAAAATGAAAATCCGTAAAATAAGTTTTATTAATTGTATAATATTCCTGTAAATATAAGAAATCGTTATGTGATTTCAATATTGTTAGCAACTTGACATTTGCGTGTCACATCACCATTCTGAATGTAACTAAGATTATTCTAACCATAAACTGATGCAAACAGAAATGTAAACAAAAATTCTAGTATATCGCATCTGAAAAAATTACGTATTATGAAAAAATGGGCTCATATACTAAGAGTTACAAGCCTCTAAATATAAGGAACAGAAGCCAATAAAAGTGTTACGCTACCAGTAATACAATCTGCCACTATATTTCATCCCGTGAGTGTCTTAAAGATCGACAAAGGAAAACGATAGGAAACCCTCATGTCCTTCAAGTGATGGCGGAATATGTTATATCTATATGCTATATCTCAATTATGCTAGTCCTGAATTATCCAAACAGCAGCGTCTAAAATGCGAAGTGTCTGGTATTGCGATCACCAATCCGCATTTATGATTAATGATCCTTGTGAAAACTTAAGAGAGACTGTGTTCAGCAGCGGACTTTTTACATGGTGATGAAGAAGAAACCACATTTTTTTTATGATGACATTTTTATACTGGATAATATGATGAGACAAGCAAAACGTTCACCTGATGATAAGTGCAACGTCCGCCCAACACAAATGTTCTATCACCCAGAATATTTCCGTGTGGCACAACATTGCGCACGTCACCCTGAGACATCAGTTCTGAAATCTTATATGCCCAGTGATTACACTAATTCTGTGTCGTTCAAACCGAAACACAGCACACATCTGTTTCACAGCAGAATAACTAGCCCTGCGGTAGTACTTACCTAGTCCGATTCATGCAAAGGAATCCTACCACCAGTGCACGCGCACTGTATTAAAAAATATTAAACCTCCAAATTTAAACCAGTCTACCTTTTTTATCCATGTTTTATATTATAGGGAACTAGCTTTGCAGCGCTGTACGGCATGGTACCTCGCTGACGTCAGCATTCATAGTTCGGCCCTTCTCAGTAATGTTAGGTTCTGAGCGTGCGGCCCTTAAGACTGTAGCATAAAGTTTTATACGAGTAACTGTAAACGTTTCTAAATGAACGGGCTATTTAATACAAAAAAAGAGAGATTCATCATCATTATCATTAGTCCACTGCTGAACATAGGTCTCATATAATCTCTCATCTGGGGGGATCGTGCCGTAGTTGTCACGCTTGGCAGGCGGGTTGGCAACCGCAGCTTATTTGTTTGGATATTCCAGGAAGATGTTGCTGCATATCTCCTGGTTTTAACTTTTCCCTCTGTCGACTTTTACGATACCTTCTCCAGCTTTATTATAATATTAATATGGAAATTAATTGAGAAACTATTCATACTCACTCTCCATTATTTGCATCATCATCATCATCATCATCATCATTTCAGCCTACCATAGTCCACTGTTGAACATAGGCCTCCCCCATAGATTGCCACAAAACACGGTCCTGAGCCACCTGCATCCATCGACTTCCTGCAAAACCGTGTAGGTCGTCGCTCCATCTAGTGTAGCGGCATCGCCGTGTGGTAGCGGCATAAGAGAATCTACCACCCCATCTCATCCCGTGGGTGTCGTAAAAGTCGACAGAGGGAAATGAAAACCAGGAAATGGGCAGCAGCGTCTTCCTGGAACATCAAAATAAACAAACTGCGGTTGCCAACCCGCCTGCCAAGCGTGGCAACTATGGCAAATCCCCCCAAAATGAGAGTTGCAACACAACGGCCCCTAGTCTCCGGCGGCCCCGCTAGTCCTGGCTACGGTAGCGGTCATGGTAACGGCGGGGCAGGGGGTGCGAAGAATCTCCGGAGGAGGAGATCTTGCTACCACCACCGACGACTGGACCTGGCAACATTCAACGCACGCACGCTGAGGACCGACGAGAAGATCTTGGAACTGGAAGAGGAGGTGAGCAAGTTACGTTGGGATATTATAGGATTATCGGAAGTCCGAAGACAGGGGGAGGACACGGTAATCCTTGAATCCGGTAACTTGTTCTACCACCGGGAGGGCGACCATCTGTCCCAAGGAGGTGTCGGGTTTATCGTCCACAAGTCTCTCATTAACAACATTGTCAAGATCGGGAGTGTGTCGACTAGGGTTGCGTACCTTATACTCAGAATAACCAAACGGTATTCGCTGAAGGTCATACAGGTATACGCACCTACCTCGGCACATCCTGATGATGAGGTGGAGGTAATGTATGAGGACATATCAAGAGCCATACATTCCTCCAAAACTCACTACACGGTGTTGATGGGAGACTTTAACGCGAAGCTGGGCATGAAAAAAGACGATGAGCTGGTAGTGGGGCAATTTGGAATAGGGCAACGGAACCAAAGGGGCCAACAGCTGGCCGACTTTATGGAGAAGGAGGGACTCTTTATGATGAACTCCTTCTTTCAAAAGCGGCCCCACAGAAAGTGGACCTGGATGAGCCCGGACGGTTCCACCAAAAATGAGATCGACTTCATCATGACGACCAAACGACAGCTGTTCAATGATGTCTCTGTGATCGCTAGGGTGAAAACCGGCAGTGATCACCGAATGGTAAGAGGCACATTGAACCTGAACGTAAAGCTGGAGAGGTCGCGTCTGGTGAAGTCCACGCTCCGTCCATCTCGTGCCCTTATCCAAAACCCCGAAAGCTTCCAGCTCGAGTTGCAAAATCGTTTTCAGTGCCTGGAAGATTGCGTTACAGTGGATGATATGAACGAGAGGCTCGTGGAAACTGTCCATGCGGTGGGGGCAAAGTTTTGCAAGACCCACCGCACAAAAAAGATCCAGAAACTCGCCGACCACACTCTTAATCTCATGGAGGCTAGGCGAGAAATGAGGCTACAGTCCTCAACTGATGCGTCAGCATATCGGCAACTGAACAGACAGATCTCCAAATGTATGCGGCGAGACCTTCGCAACTTCAATACAGCTCGTATTGAGGAAGCGATAGAGCGAAACCAAGGCTCCAAGGTTTTTGCCAGGGATCTGTCTGCCGGAAAGAGCCAACTGACTAAGTTGAGGACCGAAAGCGGTGGCGTCATTTCCGCTGGAGCAGAGATTTTGAGTGAGATCGAGAGATTTTATGGACAGCTGTACACATCGTCGTTGGAGCCACACACTAGTGTGAGTAACGACCCAAGAGCAAGTCTCGTCCGACACTATTCCGATGATATCCCGGACGTCAGTCTGAGCGAGATTAGTATGGCTCTCAAACAGCTTAAGAATGGCAAAGCGCCGGGTGAAGATGGAATCACAGCAGAGCTTCTGAAAGCGGGTGGAAAGCCGATACTAGTAGTCCTTCAGAAGCTCTTTAATTCCGTCATCCGGGGCGGCGCTACGCCGGAAGCGTGGAGTAGAAGCGTGGTTGTCCTGTTCTTCAAGAAGGGCGATAACGCCCTCTTGAAGAACTATAGACCGATATCGCTTCTAAGCCGCGTCTACGTGCTGTTTTCGAGAGTCATAACGAATCGTCTCGCAAGCAGACTTGATGACTTCCAGCCTCCCGTACAAGCCGGATTCCGAAAAGGCTATAGTACCATAGACCACATACATACCCTTCGCCAGATTGTACAAAAGACCGAAGAGTACAATCTTCCGCTATGTCTGGCGTATGTGGACTATGAGAAAGCCTTCGATTCCATCGAAATTTGGGCGGTGCTAGAGTCGCTTCAGCGGTGCCGAATTGACTGTCGGTATATCGATGCGTTGCAGTGCTTGTATACCAATGCTACGATGGCTATCCGAGTACAGAACCAGAGTACGAAACCGATCCAATTGCAGAAAGGTGTAAGACAGGGTGATGCAATATCCCCGAAACTCTTCACCGCTGCATTGGAAAATGTTTTCAAGCTACTGGACTGGAAAGGATACGGTATCAACATCAATGGCGAATACATCACTCACCTTCGATTTGCCGACGACATAGTCATAATGGCAGAATCGCTGGAGCACCTTAGCGCTATGCTCAATGACCTCAATAGTGTCTCCCAACGGGTAGGTCTTAAGATGAACATGGACAAGACGAAGATCATGTCTAACGTCCATGTCACACCTATACCGGTTATTGTTGGGAACACTACGATCGAAGTTGTTGACGAATATGTATACCTAGGACAGATTGTCCGACTAGGTAAGTCCAACTTCGACCAAGAGGTCAATCGACGGATCCAACTCGGCTGGGCAGCGTTCGGGAAACTGCGTCACATCTTCTCGTCGAGTATACCGCAATCCCTCAAAACAAAAGTGTACAACCAGTGCGTGTTGCCAGTGATAACATATGGAACCGAGACGTGGTCCTTCACTGCAGGCCGCATGAGGAAGCTCAGAATCGCTCAGCGAGCTATGGAAAGGGCTATGCTCGGAGTTTCTCTGCGAGATAAAATCCGTAACGATGTTATCCGCAGCAGAACTAGAGTAACCGACATAGCCCTAAGGATTAGCAAGCTGAAGTGGCAATGGGCCGGCCATATAGCTCGGAGAATCGATAACCGTTGGGGAAGAAAGGTTCTCGAGTGGCAACCTCGTACCGGCAAACGCAGTGTAGGGCGACCCCCCACTAGATGGAGCGACGACCAATTATTTGCATAATATTCCAAAAATAATTTGAACGTCATGGTATTTAGCATTTACAATTTTAATGGCTACGCTGGTTAGATTCCTACCTACCATTGTCAACGATGCCATTATCATGTCAATGTTATGCCATGAAAAATTTAGCAGAATAGCAAAATAATAGTTTTTCTTATAAAATAGCAGAATCGTGGCACAGGAAATCGCTTTAGATGTCACCCTGAAAAATGTCTCAAGTCATTTGTCAGTACGGAATTGTCGTGTGAGTGCGATAATAAACTCATTCAGAACGTACGATTCTGACAACAATCGAAGTGACAAAATTAAAAACGTTTTAAAAATTCACAGTTTTAACTCAATTTAATTTTCAATCAGTTGAGCGCTATCCCGTTGTCTATCTGATTCCAAGTTTGCTCTTATTTTTTTCAAACTGCAAACGAGGGCCATTGACGTGTAATGAGGCACTTCTCGCTGTTCAGGTTGCGCCTTTTTAATTTGAATTAAGTTTAATAGCGGGAAGGCACTGCCGCTTTGTTCTTTGAGTCTTTTTCTTGAGGTTATTGGTTACACATTTTTTATAAAGGTATGAGTACTTAATTGAAGATGAAATATCATTTGTACTGTCGAAGTCCTATATTACAGTATATTATTACTAACTACAGAAAAGACATAGAGTACGGGCAAAATGCAAATAAATCAATAAACTTAATAGTTTGTCGGCTTCAGTGCCACGGGTTGCGGGTTCGATTCAGCCGCACGGGACAAATATTTGTACAGCCTACAGATATTTGATTGGGTCTGTGTGTTTGTATATTTGAAAATTTTGTATGTAAAACACTGCCCAGTGAACTCCTAGTGTGGTCATCATTTTTATAATATAAAAGAATAACTTATTTGAAAAAAAGAGGTCACTAGATAATTCCATTTTTTATATTATTTACGTAATTTGATAAGCAAAATTGCTTATTAAAAGAAGCAATTTCTCCATTCGAAACATTTGTTACAATACTCGCCAATATCACAATTTTTTACTTACAATTATAATTAAATTTCGTGCATCGAAAGAGAGCCACCCGGTCTCGTTCTGCGAGTCTCGTAAATACCACAGCACAATTTATGGGAATTTAGTACGGTTGTGAATCTTGTCGCCACTTTTGCACATGACTGTAACGTTTCCACGAAATCCCGTGAGGTACTGCGACTTATGTGTTTTGTCCCGTACATGTTATAAGACTCGGGGTGGTTAAATGTAAATGGCTTATTTATGCAGTATATGTTCAAACCATACTTATAAAGATATTTGGCAATCCGTTTAGTTTGTACTACTTGATTACCAAGGTGGTGCACCTGCTTATTTCTTCTCCCTTAAACACGCATAATATCACGATTAATTATTATCGGAAAAGCAGGAAAAACTTAGCAAGGCCCGAGTACTTTAGAAACTTCTTTTGGAAATTACTCAAAAATAAAATATGATCAAGCAACTGGTGGTAGGAATTCTATGCAGGAATCCGTCTAGGTAGGTACCACCCCAGTGCCAGTTATTCTGCCGTGAAGTAGAAGTGTGCAAACATTACTGTGTTTCGGTTCGAAAGGCACTTAGAGTTAGCGTTATTACTGGGCACATGGGATTAAGAACCGATGTCTCTGGGTGACGAGCGCAGTGTGGCGTCACACACAAATTTTCTGGATGACACAGCATTTGTTATGGATAGGCGTTGCACTTACCATCAGGTGAACGTTTTGCTCGTTTCGTCACTTTATTAAATAAAAAAAATAAGAAAATAAAAAACTTCTAAGTTTAACACGCACAACAACACAAAAAACTATATATATGAAAAGATCTTATGAACGTTACAAGCGTAAGCTTATACTTTACTTAGGAACTACTCATTCAAAAATTTTACATTCGTCTTGTTAATGATGATGCGAATATTATACGTTTAATACAATCACACCTTTTTTCATAAAAGTGGTAGGAGAGGCCACTCACGTAGTCCACTTTTCGCCCACGCTGGAAATGAGACTTGACTTGTGGAGAACCACGTTGCCGTTTTGGTACGAGTCAAAGTTCTTACTCCCCATTGCGTTCCCACGAACAGTATAGTGACAGTTTTGCATGTAATGGTGTTATTCTCCACGAATAAAGGTCGGTACAATAGCTTAGTCGCCTCTTACAGCACCTCGGTAGGAAAGAGGTAGGTGATATTCTGCTCTGCCGGACACCTATCGGCTACTTTAACAAAACAAATTTTATATTTTTTTACATTTATTTTAACTATATATAATATTCAAGACACAGTTAGGTCATTTGGAGTAGATCAGACCAAAAACAATAAATTAAAGCTTAACGTACCCTTTCACAACTGTGATATTAGAACGTAAAACATTAAATGAACATTTCTTACAGTTGTACGAAGTACATAATGCTTGCAAATATCTTCTAATATAGTCACTCGTACTTCTTCTTGCCTGTAAAAAGTTCATTGGTATTACACACACGCATGGTGCGCGAATTGGCGATAGCAGTAGTCTGGTACTTTGCGCCAAAATAGGGTGAATGTTTCTCCAACGCTACCAAACGGCGAGATTTGGCCCAGTACTTCAAAGTTATTTAGGTATCTACCGAAAGATTAACATTAACATTTATCAAGGTAATTAATAAAACTTCTTAGAACTAATATACCTTTCAATACACAGTTGGTTATGTTTACATATGAAATATTTTTTTATATTTATTGCCAAAAGAAAACAATCACATGTACAGCACTTCTATTCTTCTGACTAGAATTTACTAGAAGTTGGTTTAAGCAAGTTTTTATTTTAATTTCAGTGGTAGAATTCCTAGACTAAAGTGACGATTTGTTCCATGCTCGAATCGAACCTGCGATCCGTAGCGCTAAAGTCATTCGCTCAGCCGCTAATCCAACCGATTATAAACTTATTTTCAGTGGCACATGGTACAGTTTTACATAAGAGCTTTAATTAAATACTTTTTTCCAACCTTTGGCTTTCATTTCACTAAGCCATTCGTTCCCAGCTGAAGTCTAAATAAGTTACACCAGCCACAAGGCACTTTAAACGCACTATACACCGCTAACGTGTCAAACTAGCCCGTACTTACGCCTGCAGTAATCCAATTTGCAGTAAGTTGGTGCAAAGTTGCCGCAACTTGGTAGACTCAGTGATTTAAATTTACAACTTCGTCCATCTCCCTGCACACTTGCAATTTTAACGATCACTCGGGAACTTTGCTTAAAATCTGATTTCTCCTAGAAAATACATGCATATTGTCATGCCTTTTCCCGTTGGGATAGGCAGAGACCACTTCTTTCCACTTGCTACGATCACACACATCTTTCGCATCTTCTACTTCGAGTTTATGTAAGCGTTTCAAAACAATCTCGAATATATTGGCACTAAAGTGATTTTTTTTTTAGATAAAGTGACGAGTTGAGCTAAAAGCAGCGACGGAATATAATAAACACATTTTAAGTGAAAGTAAAAAATTCATATTTACTGGGCGGCTTCGTAGGTCACCCCGGGGCCAGTTATTCTGCCTTGAAGCAGTAGTGTGCAAACATCACATATATACTATCACCGGGCATATGAAACTTAAGAACTGATGTCTCAGTGTGATCAGCGCAATGGGGTGTCACTCCGTAATGTTCTGGGGGGCACTGCATTTGTTATGGGCAGACGTTGCACTTACCTTTAGGTAAAAATAAATTAACGTAACTGGAAAAAGCACGTGATTCGTGCTATCCTTTTATTCTTAAAATACCCTCCTTTACGTGTTCCCGTTAAATTAAAAAGATACTTCGAGCATCTTGAATAATAATCTTATAAACATATCGAGGGCAGGAATTTTTATAAATAATAAACAACGAGATATGCGAATGAAATTAAAAAATGATGGCCCAGTAAATATTAAATGAAATTACGCGGAGTGCATGAAGACGCCCGCAGCACTTCTCAATGTCGTTGCCACCTCAGAATAATTTAGACGAGTGCTTTTTTTTATGAGATCGTTTCACGATGATTCACTCCTCTTTCGAATTTACCGCCCACCAGCAGTTGTCGCGTAAGAGAAATGCGAAGTTGTAGTGACATTGTGCATTTCATTCTGATTTAATTCACGGCAATTACATGAGGAAATGGTAATTGAGTTTAACCCTTTTTAGGACGTTTCAGCTGCACCCTGTGAGTTCTTTTATTAAGGAAATAAAAGCAAAGCGCTCCAATTTCATGGTGTGTAGTTGATTTAATTCGGCTTAAAATTAGAAACGCTTTCTTTGTCTTAAATTTAGTGGTCGAAAATTCCATTCAGCGGGAGCCTGATTACAAAGTACATGCTTTATTTCTATAAGTAAATGTGTGATATTGTACGTTTGACATTTTCGTGAATAAGCCATAGTAATATTATAAAAAAATATAAAGGAAAGAAAGTTAATTTGCTAAGATCCGCATGCAAACCATGCATCTTAGCAAATAAACTTTCTTTCCTTTGTAATAATGGATTTCCACAAAGTAACGCCTGATTATATTCTATTATCCATTCGCTCTTTATATTATAAATGCGAAAGGAACTCTCTCTATCCCTCTGTCTGTTTGTTATCTTGTCACGGGACAACCGTTGAATCGATCTTCACGAAATTTGGCACACCGATAGCTTGCATCCTGGAGACGGACATAGGATTTTACTTCCGAAACACATAGTCCCCACGGCATTTAAAAAGAAACAATTCAACACGGGCGTAGTTGCGGACTTCAGCTAGTATCTTATAATCCTATGTTTTGACAGCTGATGTCAAAATCACATCCGTAGCGTAAAATTCAGGGAGACAATGTGAGTGGAGTATAATATTTCACGTGCTGCCAGTAGTTATTATAGCGCAGCACGAGCCCGCCAGTTACACGAGCTCACTCCGAAAGCTCTTTCGCTTAATATTATTACTCGGCTTCATCCCGCGGCGATACTCGGGTTTTAAGAATTATGGTATACCGAAAAAATAACTATATTTCCTGGAGTATGTAATCATAAGCCAACTCCCTTGCTTTTTGTTAAACTACGGCACGTTGCCTTAATTTCACAATTTAAGGTTTCACCCGCGTTAATAAGTCGGCCCCGATCGATGATCATACATACTTTCCTATTTTAATCGGAGGTTGAGGTTTTAAATTTTTTGCGCGGAACCCTAATTATTTTTCCGAATTAAAAGCAGCCTAAGTTATCCGCTATAATATCAGTTATCAGTCAGTGAAAGTCAAAATCGGCCCAGCCGTTTCGAAGTTAGCCGGAACAAACAGACAAAAATTTTAAAAATTGTTTTTTTTTATGCGTGCCGTATTGAGCAAAAAGCTGTTATTTTGTTATTACAAAGAGACACTTAAATTTTATTAATTTGTTGAAGATTAACATGTTATTACGGTTGGTCCTAGCCTACCTCCGATCTTATCGCATCAGCGTTACATCGGGCGCGTGTAGGTTGGGACGAGTGAGTGCCTCTGTGTTTGCGCGTACACTTGTGGCACTATAATATCTCCTGCGCAGTTGATGGCTCTCGACAGTAGTCGGAAGTTGTCGCCGTGGTCGAAATTGGCTAGGAGAACATCATCATAACGGTTGGAAGTAGTAATTTTTAGGCGAAGTAGCTAAAGAGCAGGGCACTCGCCTTAATGTTTTCAATGTTCTGGGTTTCATAACTGGCTTTGATCTCCGATGCCGGCGCCACTAAAATTGGTTAAAAATTTAAGTGGTGATTTATCAATTGCTGAGCGGAGAAAGAAACAATCGTAACCGGCATGTCTGAGAAATAAAAAAAATCCTACACTAGGATCTCTCCTGAGTAGTGGGTACAAAAAGGAATTGCATATCCATACTAATATTATACGAGTATGTTTATGCGAAAAAAACTCTCTCTGTCCCACTGTCCGTTTATTACCCTTTCACGGCTTAACCGCTGAACCGATTTTGATAAAAATTGCCACAGAGATAGCTTCCATTCTAGAACATAGGATCCTTTTTCACGAAAAATCGTAGTCTCGGCTATCAGCTAGTACACAATATATGTATACTTATTACTGATGGTAGGATTCCTGCGCAGGAATTCGTCCGTACGGTATCTGGACCATCGCAGAGTCAGTTATTCTGCCGTGAAGAAGTAATGTGCAAACGTTACTAGGTTTGGTCGGTGAACTTCGTATTAGAAGGGTATTGAGAGATAGTGTAATTACTGGGCATAAAAGGCTGATATCACAGGGTGACGAGCGCAGTGTAGTGCCACACAGGAATGTTCTGGATGCTACAGCATCTGTTATGGGCAGACGTTGCACTTACAATCAGGTGAAGAATCTACCCGCCTCGACCCCTTTATTTTATATTATTATATTTGTTCCTCATGGAGACCGTCAGCCCATGCCGCAAAAGTTTACCTTAGCCACTGCGCAAATTATGAATTTCTCCATCCAAAATATTGTGTACTTTCCCTGTCTTTTTAATTATTTACCATTTTTAACTCCCTGCTATTGAGCCGATAGGTGACTGGCAGAGTAGAATAGCGCCTACCTCTTTCCTGCCGAGGTGTCATAAGAGGCGACAAAGGTATTGTACGGACAGCCTCTATCGTGCACAATAACACCATAACATGCAATGCTATGGTGCTAATTGCCGTGGTAGCTCAGGGGCTAGACGCTCGCTTTAAATTTCATAGTACGCGATCGACCTGTGTTCGATTCCCGGTAACGACACCACTAAAATTGTTAATTGCAATTTTAAGTGCTGATTTACCACGTGCTCGGCGGTGAAGGAAAACATCGTGAGGAAACCTGCATGTCTGAGAAATAAAAAATAGTTCGAAGACATGTATAGTCCGCCAACCCGCATAGGAGCAGCGTGGCGGATTCTTCCTAGCTCCAAAACCCTCTCAGAAATGAGAGGAGGCCTGTGCTCAGCAGTGGGACATTTATAGGCTAAAACTTTACTCTACTTTATGCAATGCTGTCACTGTAATGCTTGTGGGAACGCAATGGGAGTAAGAATTTTTTGACTCGTGCCAAAATGGCGGCGACGTGGTTCGCCAACTGTCACGTGTGTAGTCTCTTCCTTCTTCCTTCTATACCTTTTAGTTTTTACGAGACGAGAATGTCGTTCCCCTGTGGCTGAGCGCCACGTCTGCCCACAATAATTCCAGTATAATCCAGAACTTTCCATTAGTAAGTTACGTGTTTAGCGCTCTTCACCATGGATATCGGTTCTATACTTACATTGGCTTCAGTGCCTCTGACCGAAACACAGTGGTGTTGGAGCACCACTGTTTGACGGCAGAATAACTGACACTGGCGTAGTACATATTTCTTTTCTTGTATTTCTAAAGAACTCACACTATGACTTCTTCTGTACCGTGAGTGCGTTGTATAGATATAAATTTCACACGCTCATCACAACCACACCTGAAAATCACTACATTTTCCTCAAATATTGGCCCCGGCTGGGATTTTACTCAAGACCCGCGGCGTAGAAGTCACGAACACGAACCGTTTGATCACGAGGCCCTTAAGCAATCGACCGGGATTGAAAAAACTGCATTTGTAAATCCCAAGACAGATCCCGATGATTTGCTTACCGAGAAACCCAAATTCAGCAAGCGACAGACTTCCGTCGTTTCAAAATTATTATACAAAAGTTTACGACTTTTTTTAATTTTACGGTTTTCGTTTCCGACGATACTTGAAGTTGGAATAATCTAATCTTGATACGGTTCAACGGCAGAGTTGAACGATATCAAGAATGCAAAGAAAGTTACATGTGAGAAAACAGTAATGTTTAAAACATAAAAGTTGATAAAATTTGTTTTCGAACTGCGCAAACTTCACCGGCGCCTATCGCTAAGGTCTTCCTGTAAGTTGTTGGAGTCGCTTCCGTAAATCATTACTGTGTTCCTGACTCCACAGAGTGTGTTAGTAAAGTTTTATTCGCACTGAATGAATTTAAATTTTCAAAATCACGATTATAATAATATATGAAGTTAGAGGAGTTCAAAATTTTATGAACACCTCGATCTAGCTGGAGTCGTAAAGTCAATGATTGAATTATACTGTTTATCTACTAGTTCTTGTAAATCGCCAGTACTCTGTTTTCGCTCTTTCTCGCCTAATACGTCTCCGACTTTTCGTTTAACTGTGTAGTCCACTGCTGAACATAGGCCTCCTCCATAGATTGCCACAAAAGTTTGTAGTTCTCATTTTGGGTGGATTTCGCCATAGCTGCTACGCTTGGTAGGCGGGTTGGCAACCGCAGTTTGCAGATACTGTAGCCCATCTTCTTGTTTTAATTTTCCCTCTGTCGACTTTTGCGACACCCACGGGATGAGATAGGGTGGTAGATACTCTTAAGCCGCCACCACACCCACCACTATTTTGAGGTATTACGTTACGTAAATTATCGTTAAGTTAAGTTACAAGGTTTCTTATTTTTTATGATTTTTTTTTCATTGTTTATTACTAAAGACAGCATAAACCGCAAAAGTCAAAAATTACGAGTATTAATAATAAATATTTAATTTCACAAGTCTTCAATTTATTTAATATTTACCATTGGACTCTCGCTATTTGCTCATTTTCTACAATCTGTAATCTCTTTGGGATCTACGCAACGTTACAACCAAAGATAACCTTACAGAAAACAACGCCGTCGCAAGCAGCTATAATTCTATGTAACCAATGTTTGGTTAAAATCTGGCAGCGAGTACCCTTTGATAATTTTCACCTGAGCACCGTGCCCGCGGCTCCCCCCCTGAATTTATGTTTGCTCAGATAACATCTTCGCGGTAAGAATTTTGGCTACAAAGATGTGTAAATTCACACGAAGTGACATTGTCACGTTATGTAGTGTATTTTAAAATACGGTGTATAATACCGAATTTGAAACTCCGTCTGACACCAAGAAGTTGTATGCACATTGTACCGACTTGAATGGATCTGTGGCTAGTTAAATTACTGGGCAGATGTGAACAAAAAATCGGTCGTCTCAAGGTGACGAGCACAGTGCACTACCACACATATGTAATATATTTATTCGCAAAATAAACATACAGCACAACTTACAACGAAAAGTATAGAAAAATAAATAAAACAACTTAACTAGAAAGAAAAAAGCAATGTGTAGTTAGTATAGCATTTAGCTGCTTTACTAATTTTATTACATAGGTTTCAAAATAATACTTCCAGGAAAGTGTGCACGGAACCACTTAATTTTGTCCAGTGTTCTTTCTAGTCTTATGATTTAGCTCCATGCAAAGATTGGGGTTCAAAGTGTCGCTTACAATATTACGATGTTAACCGCTGAAGACGATTTACATAATTCATTCGGGGCGCGCTATCAGGGGCGGAACGTATGCTCTGATTTAATGTACACCAAACGTTAATTGGACCTTTTAGAGTCTTTACTCGTGTTCATATCTATACTTATACTGTGCTAGTTAAATGATATAAATAAGCAAACGATAATTGTTTATTCTTTTCTTCACATTTTTTTTAATTTTATTGAGTCCGTTAATATAAAACTTTCTGTATTCTATGGCTTTATAATTTGTGTTAATCCAGAACCTTCTACAACCAAACAAAACCTTTGAGTAAATAATTGCCTCAAACGCAATTGTATTCTCTATATCTCATTTTATAGTATGGATAAAAATAAAATAACCGCTGATAATACGAACACTAACAGCTTCTAAAAGACGAAGCGTACGTTCTTTCTAACATATGCTTCTAAGCAAGAAAAGTTTATTTTAATGCTGCATTTCCGAGTGCGCGTTCCCAAACCATTAAAGACTAAGTTATACTAGATAATATATATGAATTGTACCGACAGTTGTTTAAAATAATTAATTCAAAGATATATTACACAGAGCCGTGTGGTGGCGCCTTAAGATAATCTACCACCCCATATCGTCCCTTAGCTGTCGTTAAAGTCGACAGAGGGAAAACAAAAACCAAAGAGATAAGCAGCAGCATCTTCTTGAAACACCTGAATAAATAAACTGCGGTTGCCAACCCGCCTGCCAAGCATGGCATCTATGGCAAAATCTCCCCAAAATCACAGTCACACACTTACGTGTTTTGTGGCAATTTATGGGGGAGGCCTGTATTCAGCAATGGACTAGTAATAGGCTGAAATGATGGTGATGATGATATTACACAGCACCATATTTTATTAACGTTTCCGGAGGCATTAAACAGTCCTTACCCGCGCCAGTAACGCATAGGTGACAATGCACGGACGCAATCTCTGTAACATTCCTTCCCTGGATAAAAACGAAGGTAAATGGCACAGTAACAAATCATGCATAATTCATGCAGGGTAGTACATCTTTCGCGCCTCCCCCGACGCCAGCGGGAACATAAAACTGAACGTAACATTTATAATAAGTGCCTTTGTTTTTATCATGGGGAAAATATGTGACAGAGTAGCGTGATTTTCTGCGATCGATAAATATTCAGTAGACACTCTCCACGCGATGTAATATGTTATCAGTTCACGACCACGTGGCTGACAATATTTGTCGACTGATGATGTTCTCCTAGCCGAATTCGACCACGGCGACGACTTCCGACTACTGTCGAGAGCCATCAACTGCGCAGGAGATATTATAGTGCCACAAGTGTACGCGCAAACACGGAGGCACTCACTCGTCCCAACCTACCCGCGCCCGATGTTACGCCGATGCGATAAGATCGGAGGTAGGCTAGGATGCAGTGACACAAACACGGGGACAATCACAACACAACCAGACCCGAAAACTAACAATTTATGTTTTAGCACAAATGTTGGCTCCGGCTGGGATTCGAACCCAGGACCTGCGGCTCAGAAGTCAGGTACTGTGACCACTGAACCACGCGGTCGTCAAATGTGTCGACTAGTTATTCGGTTTCGGGTCTCGATTTATCGTGATTGTTACCGTGTCACTAAAATTGCATCTGATCTTTCCCTGGATCTTATAACATAAGCGCTGCATCGGATACGAGAGTAAATATCTGTGTATGCAAAATATTTATGAGTTATGACGATGATGATGTTCTCCTAGCCGATTTCGACCACGGCAACAACTTCCGACTACATTCGAGGGCCATCAACTGCCCAGGAGATATTAAAGTGCCACAAGTGTACGCGCAAACACAGAGGCACTCACTCGTCCCAACCTACCTGCGCACGATGTAACGCTGATGCGATAAGATCGGAGGTAGGCTAGGAGACAGAAACACGGGGACAATCACAACACAACCATACCCGAAAACCAACAATTTATGTTTTAGCACAAATTTTGGCTCCGGCTGGGATTCGAACCCAGGATTACACAGGTACTCTGACCACTAGGCCACGCGGTCGTCAGTTTATGAGTTATGAACAATAAAAAGTAGTCTTTACGAATATACTACCAATGGATATACAGAAATCATAACATGTTCGGTGAAATATAATACGCTGAAGTATATGTAATATAACTGACGAAGTAATAACTTCGCACTCCAGATATCTATAAAAAAAATTAAAGAAAAAAGTTCCACAACAGGCATGATAATTACGCATTTACTTTATTTTCTTTGGTTTTTCTTTTCATAAGATTACGTAGATATTACGTACGTTACGTACGATTAGTATAAGTTGGACTTGGACAGCATATACCAGTCTCAGTCAACGAGTGAATATGCGTAATTGTTCCATATTTTGAAAGAAACGAATTTCTTTCGTTGTTCACTTCTGGAAAAATCTTCGATATTAACAAATTAAATAAAATTTAATATCTTACTAAAGATATATTTCTTACTTTAACATTTTCTCCGTCATATATGGATTATGACAGATGCTTAATATTTTAATGGTAATTAAATACAAGTATTTGTAATCATCATTATTTATTAACGTTGCTGCGCTTTGAGGTCATACCAACTACATATTATTCCATCTAAGGAAAAATAAAGCAAAATTTACGTTTATGATGTTGTGTCATTAACTGTGAATAAATGCAAAAAATAAATAGTTTTCTTATTTTTATATCATAAAGTGAAGAGACGAGCAAAACATTCACCTGATAGTATAACATATAACAAATGGTGTGTCGTCTTGAACATTTCTGAGGGGCATCACACTGCGCCCCATAACCTGAGACATAACTTCTCAGACTCTTATGCCCAGTGAAACTAGCCCTCGGTGCCCTTGAAACCGAAACACAGTAATATTTGCACACTACTGCTTCACGGGAAAAAACTGGCCCCGCGTTGGTACCTACCTAGAAGGATTCCTACATAGTAATTCTACCTACAGTATATCATATTTTCATAGGTATTTGTTAAACTTGGACTTTTTGTGTCATATAGTCATCCAGTACGAAAAGTGTTATCCATAAATTACGTTCCTTGTCTTTTACAGATAAAATATCATAGAATTTCACCAATCTCATGAAGGTTAATAATATAAAATGTTCTCAAGTACGATGGGTCATAAAGAAAATCAGAATATTTCGGTATCACCTGACGCCTCAACGTTTTCGTCGAAAGGTGTAAACATCATAAAAACGTCCCGTCGATAAACCCGCGGGCCTCGACTGAGCAGCCCTGATAACCACCGTTTCAACGACAAATTTGTTTGAACCGATCTGTCCCTTGATCTGAATGCTTTATGGTTGACTTCGGCACGTTTCCTGATTGATTGCATCTGTCGAAAACCAACGTGGTAAGCAATAAAGCTGCTTTTTACATTGTTTCTGATTTTGCTTTGATAACATCTTCGGTGGCAAGGTTTGCCGAAATTCAAAAAAGTAATAGAACTACAACGACCGTATGGTCTAGTGGCCAGAGTACCTGACTTCTACGCCCGAGTCTCGGCATCGAACCAAAGTTGTAGCCAACATGGGCAACAGCTTGTGCAAAAGCACGAATAGTTGGTTTTCAGCTCTTATTGTGTCGTCGCATTTAAAATATATACCTGTCAAACGCAACCACGATACATGATGAATTCTAATGTGCATCGATTTATTCTCTAGTGTCATAGAGTATCGGTTTAGAAATAAAATAAAAATTATAACCCGTGCGAATTTTTATTTCTATACAATTCAAATTTTTAATTGCAATTTCCAGTATTAATTTATTTTTAAGGAAATATAGGAAAGCAATAGGTGAAATCTGCATGACTAAAAAATAAGAATACTCGTATATAGTAGGAATACGTAGTACACCAACACGCACTCGCCCGTGCTACACTAAATAGGTCTTTCTACAAAACCATTATCCTCTCCAAATAAAAGTAGGCTTGCGCTTCTTAGTAAGACAGTTCTAAACGTTCTACTTTACGTTTTTTATATTTTCTGTCTCGGTTTTTATCTGTTCTGTATCACTTAAATCATTAATTAGGACTTTGATAATCTTATCTCATATATTTGATTATTTTATCATCTGTAGTTCGATATTATTATCAAACTACTAATGTATGATTTAAGAGATACAAAACTACGGACTAATGTCTATTTCCGCCCATCAAAAATTCACTGCTGAGCGTAGGCTTCCCCATAAACTGCCACAAACACAGTCTCGATCTTAAGTTTTCGTCTTAGTCGCACTTACATCCCTCGACTTCCTGTATCCATGAACTTCCCACAAAACCATGCAAGTTGTCGCTCCATCTAGTGGAGCATAAGATTGACATTGTCAATATGAATTAAAATAATAAATGTTTCATTTTATTAAATTTAATGTATTCGTAACACATATTCATACTAATATTATAAATGCGAAAGTAACTCTCTCTGCCCCTCTGTCTGTTAGTTACTTTTTCACTGCTCAACCGCCGACCCGATCTTGACGAAATTTAACGCAGACATACCATGCATCCCAGAGACGGACATAGGATACTTTTTATCCCGGACAAACAAATAGCTCCTACGGGATATTTAATAAACCTATACGTGGACACGTCGCATGCATAAGCTAGTTATATATAAATTTTAGCTTCCTAGCTTTATCTCCATACAAACTTTAACTATGCCAAATCTCACACTCCTTCGTGCACGCTTAAAATGGGGTACAAAGTTCTATTCTAATTCTATTCACGTATATATAGATTACTGGCTGATGTTCGCGACTTCGTCCACGTAAATATAGTGTTTTTGTTTTTAAATATCCCGTGAGAACTATTTGATTTATCCGGGATAAAAAGTATGATATGTCCGTCCCCAGGATGCAAGCTATCTCTTTGCCAAATTACGTCAAGATCGGTTCCGCGGTGGAGCCTTGAAAAGGTAACAAACAGAAGGGCAGAGAGAATTACTTTCGCATTTATAATATTAGTATGAATTTTGTCATGTCACTGCTAACGAAAACGATCGATATCCAATTTGAGCACTTTACATCCATGCCCTAGCATCCCCGCGACCTCTGGGCCGGATAGGCGTCTCGTCGTACTTTATTACACAAATTTCTCAGCTTAGCACATAAGAAGACCCTGCCCTACGTTTCATTACCCGGGTTTAATTTTATGCATGAATGCGTGCGCGTCGTCACGATTGCAGCGGCGGTGGCGGTGGCCCAATTCCGCGCCATTTGAATTTTCCGCGAGACGATTTACTGAGGAAAATATCGAAATGGGGAAACAGAGGGTAAGGTGCCTCTGTAATATCTAGGTTTTTTTTTTGCAGACTCCTCGCTAAGGGGATGAAAGAAAAATGCTCAATAATTTAGATTTACTGGTCGTAGTGTTATGCAGGAATCCGCCTAGTTGATTGGAGTAACCATAGTTCCTAATGTCTGCCGCCAAGCGGTAGTACGAGTATGTATGCCGATTACTTGCAACAATACGCGCAAGCGGTATCATCCAAAATCAATAGTGTCATATCACTATTAAACGAAGATTTGCAGTTGGTATGGTATTAATGTTAACCACACTTAATTTCAGCCCATAATCATTAGTATATATATATATCTAAACTTGATTTCTTCACATTGCCATCGATTATGTTTAATAGAAATGCCATTCCATTTTCGTCATGTAAAGAATCTCGGCCTGCATGTCGACAGTTGTTTTAGATGGAACAAGCAGATACAGGAGGGATCGCAAGTCTGCAAAACTATTGCAGTCACACGTACCAAGATTTTGCTTGTCCAATCTCTCATTCTGCCCATCATCGACCATATTTATGTGTTTTGCCCTGACTTGTATCAACAACTTCGGACCGCCTCCTCAATAACTGTGTGAGATACACGTGTGGTCTCCGCAAATAATCATCATGTATCTCCCTTTCGTAATCAGGTTAACTGGTTGCCTATAACAGCGCAAATATGTTAGAATACTCTGCACCCTTTTCACAATACTAAACGATCCATGTGTTACTGAGTATTAGAAAGCTAAGTTTCAATACCTGGGAGATTATGACTGTTTTCTCCGTTCTTCGGATAATCACAAGTTGCTCGCGCCCTTACACCGTTCTGGTTACACATCTCACTCATTCAACTTAACGGCAATACGACTCAGGAAAGATATACCTCTTGACATTAAAAAAGCTCCTAACAAGTTTGCTTTCATAAATAAAGTTCGTGAATACATTAAAAATTCGTTTCAAGTTTGATTTTTGATTTTTTTTTCTGTCCTGTTTCGTGTGTATGTATATTTATATAAGTGCTTATGTAGGTTTGCGTATATGTATGTAGGTATAAGTATATACATAAACGAGTTTGTATCTGCGTGTACATATATATATATATATATACAGTTTTATGTATGTATATATATTTATTGTTTATGTATTTTAAGCGTTAAGTCCGCCATATGTACTACTAGAGCATAAAGGTTTAAATAAATAAAAAGAACGTTGACGTCCGGTTCGTACGTTCACGACACTGGACGTTTTCCATACGATTAGTTAAATAAGCTACGAATAGTAATTCATAACCGTTTCTGTGGCTAACGGACGTCAGTAGCTCATAGAAGACTTGAAAAAGTTTTGAAGCGCTGAATAATGCCTTGTTACTTATAGCAAAGACACGGATGGTAACTGTTAGTTGAATATAGACACCGGGCAATTGCAAGTATAACTGTATTTCGGTTAGAAATGTACTGTAACTTAATTTACTGGATGTGGCTATACTGTGGTTATACAGTACTATAACTAAAATGAAGTCTCATATAGACTTAGTAATTGGCGTCTTATGGTGGCTGGCGCTGTAAGTGCCGCGCAGGTCTTTGCAATTCAGGGTTAAGGCTTGCACTCCAAAAGTATTGAGTAGCGGTTCATATTGTTGTTCAATGTAGTATACAATACTACAAAATATTTTTCTATTGCATATCAACGCTTGGTACTATTTTTAAATTTCAAAGCCACTTTAAAGTAAATAACGTTTGTAGATAATCTAGACGTTTTGTTGAATGAAATATTTCATCCTTTAATTGGTGGTAGGATTCCTATGCAGGAATCCGTCTAGGTAGGTACCACCCCAGTGCCAGTTATTCTGCCGTGAAGCAGTAGTGTGCAAACATTACTGTGTTTCAGTTTGAAGGGCACTGTGAGCTAGCGTAATCACTGGGCATATGAGACTTAAGAACTGATGTCTCAGGGTGACGGGCGCATTGTGGTGTCACACTGTTCTGGGTGACATAGCATTTTTTATGGGCAGACGTTGCACTTACCATCAGGTGAACGCTTTGCTCGTTCCGTCACTTTTATTAAATTAAAAAAAAAAAAAAACCTCGCAAAATTATTAGTGCTAAGCTTCTAGTCGCAAGGTTATATGATTATAATTAACGTATTTTAAATTAAAGTTTATTTAGTCAAATTGCACTAAACCATGAATATCAACGCCTTCTTTATTAGGCGTTCCACTTAAACTATAGTAAAACCGCTTATGGACGCTCATTCGACTCCTATAACTTTCAGACAAAGTCTTCGAACCCAGTAATCACGTCTCTAGTATTCCGATTCGAAAGTTCAGAAAGACCTTTAGAACCGGAATACAGCAAGCGCGTTACACTGTCATGTTCTCTGGTAACTTGTAATGATCTGGGATGCTCGCATCACAAAATTTGGTAATACTAATATTAACTGTTTAAAAAAAAATCACTGACTTACAACGTGCTCTCGGATGAGGGAAAACACGTCGAGAAACCTGCATGTCTAATATCATGTGAAGTTCGCTAAACCGCGCGTACCAGGCTCTACCTGCCTCTAGAAAACTCACTTTCAAATTTGGGAGGAGACATGTTCTCAGTAACGGACATTTACAGGCTGTAATATTTTTATTACATTTTATTGTAATTAAAATATGCAATCTACCTGCCTCAATAATCGCTGTACTAGGTACTTGTCTAGTCTACATAGATTTTGATTACAGTTCCGAACTAGAAAATAGTAACGCTAATATTTTGATAAATTTTATGGATTGTGTATACTGTAAGTTATTTTAATTTTTGAGTAAGTAAATGAATGATTTTTGATTACACGACATCGAAAAGAATTTTATTTAAAAAAAAATATTACGGCCACTACATTTCGATCGTCTGTGCGAACGGACATAGTTAGTTAGATAGGACAAAGTACATTAAAAAATACACAAAAAGATGAAAAATTTTCAGAAATAAATTAGATATTTTTTCATCTTAATAATCTCAAAATCTTGTGAATTAATATGAATTATAATAAGCCTCGCGAACAGAAACGCGCATACCTATAACAATGTTAAACAACTTAGCTAACAACTCTAAGCGTTTGTATTATTATATCAAAGCAAATTAATAATTCACAACCCAAATTTCCATTCGAGCCGATCATTAATATTCCTAACGAAACCGCGACGTCTCAAGACAAGATAATTTTAATCCGCGTGACAGGTCCAAATGAGTTTCTCGTTGCGTTGTTTACGATGGCGCGAAAAAATTACGTCGCTGTTGGCGGCCATTTTGTTTGTTGACAGCTAGATTTGTTTTTCTCTCGGAATCTGCACACCGTTTCTCGTATTTCCTTACGGGCAGTTTATCATCTGACGAAATGATATGACTGCCGCTGTCTTATATTATAATAGATTTCACCTTCGTTATTTTAAGATGGTTGGTATAAACGTAGAAATTGTAACTACAGCCGTGGTTGTTTAATTATTTATGTCTATAAACAGTACAGTAATGGAATATAATGTAAGTATACTTACATGAATATTTATTGATATATTGAGTGCTTTTGTTTATAGAATTAGCTACGTTTTCCGTGCTAATAATGAGGTTAGTATCACGAACGGCAATCATTGTCTTCCTCTATATTATTTACAGAAAATAATGCTGTAATTTCTTATAAATACATTTAATATATAGTCAGGTATAGTCACAGTAGAAACTAGAAACCGATCGAACAAAATTTTAAATTATGAATAGCCGATAGGTGTCCAGCAGGGTACAAAAGCACCTACCTCTTTCCTACCGAGTCGTAATAGGCGACTCTAAAGTATTGTACGTAATCAGGTATTGTACGTGCAGATAACACCATATTACGCAATGATGTCACTATACTGCCCTTGGGAACGCAATAGGGAGTAAGTTTTTTTTGACTCGAAAAAAAATAGCGGTGACGTTGTTCGTCACCCGTCACGTCTCGTTTACCGCGAGGGAGAAAAGTGGGCTACGGGGGTTCTGTCTACCCCTTATATGGTGACTATGAAAATAGGTGTTTCAGCTGAATACATTTAAATATACAATGAAAGTGTGACTATGAAAATAGGTTTATCAGCAGAAAACATATGTTTGAATAAACAATGAAAGTAATAATGAAAAAAATATGAACTTTAATAGATAAACGTTTAATTATTTCTCTAGAATTCCATTTTACTCCACAAGCTTTCCCTTTGATAAGAAACACAAAGGTTTATTCGCTTTTCCGTTTCTCTTGCAAATAAAATGCAGCCGGTTGCTGTATTGTACTCCTCTCCGGTAATAAAATACGTCTCTCTACAGTGCTCTCTAGTTACGAAGTGATGAAACTAATTTAAAGCGACGTATTACGTGTGATGGTAGCCGGGGGGCGAACGTTATGTGTTACATTTACTTACGGATTCGTATCCCATTCGTCGCACTGAGTCTACAATTAATATTTGACGACCGCGTGGCCTAGTGGTCAGAGTACCTGACTTCTACGCAGCGGGTGCTGGGTTCGAATACCGGCCGGAGCCGACATTTGTGCTAAAACACAAATTGTTGGTTTTCGGGTCCGGTGGTGTTGTGTTTGTCCCCGTGTTTCTGACATGGCATCCTAGCCTACCTCCGATCTAATCGCATCAGCGTTACATCGGGCGCGGGTAGGTTGGGACGAGTGAGTGCCTCTGTATGTGCGTCTGTGCGCGTGTGCGCTCTCGACAGTATTCGGAAGTTGTCGCCATGGTCGAAATCGGCTAGGAGAACATCATCACATCATTATTCAAACACATGTTGCTGTTGGTACGTTTCTATTTAGTCAGCCGCGTGGCCTTGGTTTCGAATCCCAGCCGGAGCCGTAGGGATACATTGAGATTTTTTACTATTATTAAGTAGGTTAAGTAGATGATTAGATTTAGATGCTACTGTATTTTTTTAAATTATTCACTTTTTTTCCAGCAGCAGTGGGCAAAAATGTTATTTCTTTAATTGCCGCAGTTATCCCAGTACTAGTAGACATCTCGCAACATGAACGCTTCTAGATAGCACTGGTCATAATAATTTCTAGGTCTTATATATTTGTGATGGTCCACCATTGTTTACGTCAGTAAGTTGTAAGTATTTAAATTACGGTAACAAGATAAAAAAAATTATATAATTTATTAAAAAATTACATAAAAATAATTTTATTATAATTTTGATGACTGATTTTGATGTTTTGACTAAATAATCATTTAAATTTTATGTAACGAATTACAAAATATTTTCATGTCACTGATGGCTAAGCAAAATGGCGCCACAGTCGAAGTTGCTCGATAACACAGAAAAAACTAAGTAATATATTATGAGTGTCTGACTTTGAACAAACTCAGAATTTGGTTTGCCCAGATACGCCCAATGTCTGCAAACTCGCAGATAAGTAAAATAATTTCCATATGGTCAGAGACGAGTTTGCGAAGTGACGTCATTGCCGGGCGATACGTCATTCAAGATTTAAGGATTTACTCATCATTGTAGACCTCTGCGGTGTAAATTATATCCCAATATTGCATTTTACACTCAAACTGTTTGTAACAAAGATCATTTTAGAACTCGAACGCGATCGGAGCAAATGTGGACTCACAGACAAAGTGAATATTATATTATTTAAACCATTAATTGAAGTAATGATGAAAGGTTCTAATAATGTAGCTTTTTATTCTGATCAACTTAATTTGGTATTTTATATGTAAATATGATACTAAATAAATTGTCATGAATACTAAATAAATTGTTAAACGATTAGAATTATATAAATAATTATAAAAGGATATAAAAGATTAAAACTTAGGGTAGTATTTGACAAAGGCCTTTTCCATTCGCGTCTTTCATAAGCCACTCCGTTCCACAGCACTCTTACCACTTGTCTGATATCGTCTTCCCACCTTTTCTGTGGTCTACCTCTTTTACTTTTACCTTCTCTACCCCACCGTGTCACAATTTTACTCCATTTGTCTTGTCCTTTTATCATGTGCCCTGCCCATGCCATTTGAACCTTCTGATTTTTGATGTTATATAAGGATGTATACCTTTGCCTTATTTCTGATGACACGGTTTTTCAATGTCTGTCTTCATCACATTTAGGATGCTCTTTTCCATTTCGTACTGGCAGGTTGCGGTTTGTTTGTCATGTTCTGTGTTAAAGTCCATGTTTGGCTGCCACCCATAAGGCTTACTGTTTATATATATATAGTGTTTATATATATTTAGTCTTTCATAGCCTCTCTCAAGCCATCAATTTATTATATTCATCAGTGTAATCGATTTGAAGGTTTCCTAAATTAATAGAATTTCTCCATCCATTTGTCATGTGTCTAATGGTAAACAATTTTTAAAAATGGTCGTAGAATTCCTATGTAGGAATCCGTCTAAGTCTATACCATACCACTGCAGTGCTAGTTAATCTGTCGTCAAGCAGTATGATACTTAAGAACTGATGTCTCAACGTACGTTTGGCAAACCCACTTTCTTGACCATTTTATTAAGGTTAGGGGTTACCTCTTACCACATATAAACAAGAGGATGCCATTTAGGTTACCTTCATATCTCGAATGTTAACATCAATAGGTAATCAGCATTTGCGGTGGAGCGGGCCCCCAATTGTCGGTCGATAGCGTACGTCGCTCAGCCAGCTTAAAGGATTTTATACGAGAGGTCGAATTATGCGCTCCATTGAATACTTTCGGCGGAGTTTAAAATTCATTTCTTTTCTTTTATCTTTGAGGAAAAGGGTTGTCATAACCGAAATAAACCTACCTACTATAATAAGAATAATTCTAAAAATTTAATTTAAATTTTTTTTAAATTTCGTAAAGTGTAACGTGACTGTAGTGTAGTTTTTTTTTTCAATTAGATGTTGTTTGATTAATTAATAACAAAAATTGAAGAATAGCTTGAAAATTAAACAATATTGTTATTCCTGTTAAAATTGAGGCCACCGCAAAGCTATAATGAGGAATTAAAGGGGAAAAAATATAGGGTCTACTAAAATATTGTTACGAATAGTGTTTTAAGTCAACAAAATAAATTCTTCATTGGACAGCTTCGTGTCAATGATAATCCATGTATATGAATAATTAGTGACGGCTTTATAGTGGCAACGTAAGAGACTGCCACCCCATATTTTCCCGAGGTTATTGTAAAATTCTACAAAAGAAAAGGGTCAGTAAAATTCACATGACCTCTAGACACTCACACACGACCCCCGATAGCTAGCGGAATATCTATCGCAAATATGTCATATCTAAGACTGAGGCGTCTGGTACTGCAATCGCCAATCGCAAAACGATGAGGCGATTATACCAAATCCCCATTGGTATTATATAACGAAATATAGTAAAAATTAACTATATCCCGCGGTTTTACCCGCGTAAAATAAGCCTGCAATTCTGAACCCCGCAGGACATAGAACATACACAAACATTTAAGAGTTATTTCCTTTTTTAATTCCTAAAATTTTTCCGTTTCCGAGCTTAATCGACACAAATTTTCAAAGAGACAGACATAAATTCTAAGAACGGTCATTTATGATTAGGTATCGTATAAATAGCAGTTTTCACTTCAATTTTGGCATTTATTTTAAAATCATAGACAGACACATTTATTATTATTGGTATAGATACACTCAGCGTCACAAAAATCGCACCTCTCTGAGTTTGCGCGAAAAGTGGCTGTAATGGCTAGAAGGAATTATATTTATATAAATATTGGTATGTTTGAAATGAGTATTTGAATTTACATTTACATTATTAATAAAAAATCATGAAATCATTAAATCATTTATCATTATAGAGCGTCAAAAATAAACACTTTCAAATGCTCGTTAGTAAGGACGCTAGTTACACCACCTAAAAAGGGTATAAAAGGGTCGATCTGGATGAAATATGGGCCAGTCGTAATTTAGACTTTGCAGTGAACACACGTGAACAAGTAACCCAAGTAAGAACAAGTAAAGATGGACACCAGCTCTGAAGAAGCCGCTCAAGTGATTGCCCTATTGCAGTAGGGGATGCGGCAGTGTGACGTTGCTCGACAGTTGAACCTGTCCCGTTTGTCAGTTCGACGGGTGTTCCAACGTTTTCAGCAGATTGGTGGTTATGTTAGAAAACCGGGATCTGGAAGAAAACGGTGCACATCAGAAAGAGATGACCGTTTCATCGTTACGACATCTTTAAAGTTAAAGTAAAGTAAAGTTTCAGCCTATAAATGTCCCACTACTGAGCACAGGCCTCCTCTCATTTCTAAGAGGGTTTTGGAGCTAGGAAGAATCCGCCACGCTGCTCCAATGCGGGTTGACGGACTTCACATGTCTTCGAAATATTTTTTATTCCTCAGACATGCAGGTTTCCTCACGATGTTTTCCTTCACCGCCGAGCACGTGGTAAATCAGCACTTAAAATTGCAATTAACAATTTTAGGGGTGCCGGCACCGGGAATCGAACCCAGGTCACTCGCGTACTATGAAATTTAAAGCGAGCGCCTAGCCCCTGAGCTACCACGGCTCTTCATCATCTTTACGAAACCGTTTTACAAATGCTGTTGAGTTGCAACAACAGCTTCGATCAACTCGGAGAACATCTGTGAGTGTTTCTACGATAAGAAGAAGGTAACACGAAAAGAGTTTAACAGCCCATAGACCTGCTAAAGGTCCAAAACTTACTGCAGAGATCGCCTAGAGTTTGCTCGCAATCATTGCGAGTGGTCTCTAGAACAGTGGCGGACCGTACTCTTCTCTGATGAGACGAGGGTCTGTCTCTTCTGCAATGACAGACGTAGAAGGGTCTACAGAAGACAGGGGGAGAGTTTCACACAACCCTGCTTCGAAGAATCCGTCGAATACGGGGGTGGCTCGTGTATGTTTTGGAGCGGCATTTCCGTCGACGGGAAAACGGAACTTGTGTGCGTTTCCCGGACTCGGGGTGGCCGTGGGCAAGGGTCATTAAATGCTGGTCGGTACATTACTGAAATCCTGGAGGAACATGTGGTCCCGTATGCTGGTTATGTCGGTAATGGATTCATGTTAATGCATGATAATGCTCGTTGCCACACCGCGGCTATTGTACGGGATTATTTACAGAAGGTCGATATCCCTGTTATGCATTGGCCAGCACGAAGTCCAGACCTTAACCCAATAGAACATCTCTGGGATGACCTAAAACGGCGCGTGCGAGCTCGAGATCCAGCTCCAGCCACTCTTCAAGAGCTCCAAGATGCGGTACTTGAAGAGTGGGAACAAATACCCCAAGAGGCTGTTGCGATCCTTGTAAGGTCCATGAAAGATCGCATGGAAGCCGTTTTCAAGGCAAGGGGGGGTAACACTAGGTTTTAAGAACTTTTTTGAATTTATTATGTTTTTTTTTAAGTTTAAAATTCAATTAAAATTCCTGAAAGCTAATGAAATTACCTTTCGAATGATACCCTCAAACCACAACATTGCCATTGGCCTGTTGTGTTAAAATAGTATTTAAATTATTTTTTTCGGATGTGCGATTTTTTTGACGCCGAGTGTAGTATATACTTTATAATTTGTTACTGGCTGAAATCTATAAAAACAAGTTGCACCACAATACACACAAAATAAATTGTACATAGTTTTTCCAATAAGGGATAATGCTGACAATAAGTGAAGTTTATTTAACAAGCACATGTGCAAACCATCAAACGTGGTTGTCAAATAAGCCGTATTATTTTCTCTCGTACGCGTAGTTTATTTGACAAACACGTTCGTTAACTCTTCAATAGTTCGACACACACGTAAAATTTCTCACGTCTCACTAGTTCAATCGTTAAAGCGGTACTTTATTCATTTCATACAGAATTTGATGTAAAATGCGTTGATGATAGTTATCGGCAATTATCATCAACAATTATTACGTCAGTGTTAAAAAAAATCCACATTATTTTTATTCATGAAAACAGTCGTAAACTATTGTCCAGTGTCAATAAACATCATCATCGTCATCATCATCATTTCAGCCTATCACTATTCCACTGCTGAACATAGGCCTCCCCATAGATTGCCACAGAAATTGTAGCTCTCATTTTAGGGGGATTTTGCCATAGTTGCCACGCTTGGTAGGCGGGTTGGCAACCGCAGTTTATTTATTCAGATGTTCCAGGAGATGCTGCTGCCCATCTTCTGATTTATATTTTCCCTCTGTCGACTTTTACGACACCCACGGGATGAGATGGGATGGTAGATTCTCTTAAGCCGCTACCACACGGCAATAAACATATACAATTATAAATATTACATTTATTTTTTAAAACGCCAAAAGTCTTTCCACGTTATTTTGGGTTGCAAAAATGACGTCGTAGATAATATGATGTATATAATGAAATGAGCGAAAGATCATCTTACGCTGCCACTTGCAAGCAGCCGAAGCTTGCAAAACCAATTTCTTGGTTTTCTAATCTGGAAGTACTTTAACTTTCAAGTCTTAGTTAGTTTGATGTCGTGCCAACGGTTCGTCTGCCGTCTAAAAAATTCTACGAAGACAAAGATGATGCTTGTTGCAGACATTAATTTTACCCATTATTGGTTATGCAGGTTTGTGTTACCCGGACTTGGATTAATACCTTCTTAGCGGACTTCGAGGCGCCTTCTTATCTTTCTACATTTGGTTTAAGGTCAAAAGGTCAAAGTTGACCTGGAAATATGCAGTTTCGAAGGTTCTCACCTTCGAAACTGCATATTTCCACCTTCAAAACTACATAATTTTTATTATTAATAAAATTATGAACTATTTATTAATCATTTGAGCACATTTTGAAATTTGCGAGACATGTAGACAGTAGGCTTCTAATTATATAATGTTATACATGTATACGTAGTTAGGTTTCCAAGACACGTACGCGTTGACTAACAATGTAATACTGTAGTAACTATTGGAGTGTATTAATTGGTAATTGAGTAATAATGGAATAACTGTAACGATAGAGAAGAAGATAGGGAAACCTTTTAAGAATAGGCCATGACAAAAGTACCCGCAACCGACGGATTTATCTGAAAATACTAATGAAAGTAGAAGAAGCGAAAGATGTGTGTCAGGATCGTAGCAAGTGGAAAGATGTGGTATCTGCCTAGCCCAATAGGAAAGAGGCGTGACTCTATGTTATTTCTTACGTATCGTGGGTGATTGCGGCTTGGGGGGTGGGGGCGTGAGGGTTACAGATTATATTCCAAATGCACAAAAACACAGACCAAGTAAAACATATACCACAACTGGGCGAGATACTATGTACAATGTTTTCCTGATATAGTAATGTAATTTTGGAAAATCATTAATTTATATACGACCAGTTTTATGACCTTGCGCGACTTTCAACAATTCTACAGTACATGTTTATATGAACATTAAATCTAAAAGGAAACACAACTATCAAACTTAATGATCGACAACATTGTTCAGTTTGTACTAAACTAATACAAATGCTAATCGACAGAAGAACCGACCCATCACGCGAAAATCATAAAACCCTTGACGGTCAGTGGCTAAGCGATTTTCTATTATTAATATAATTGGATAAGGTCACGGGACGAGACAAAACGTTTACCTAATTGTAAGTGAAACGTCTGCCTATAACAAATGCTGTGGCACCCAGAACATCTCTGTGTGACAACACACTGCGCCCGTCACCCGGAGACATCAGTCCTTAGCCTCATATGCCCAGTGGTTACGCTAGCTGTCAGTGCCTTTCAAACGTAAACCACGGTAATGATTGCACACTACTTCACTGGCCCTGGGGTGGTACCTATCTAGACGGTGCACTTCATTTGATAACTTGGTTTATATAAATGTCAATATAGTATGTTTTAATTGTGGAGTCGAGTACGTTATTGTCTCGTAGGCACGTCCATATAACTCATCACGGAACGTGTTGAACACCAATTCTTCCACGTGTGACATAATGTAGGCAGATTACACGTATAAACTATCGTAAACAATTTCACGCATCCAAACTCGCTAATTCAAGTTGACAAGCAGGTGTAATTAATTCCCAACTAATTACTCGCTTAGCGATTCGCGAGACGCTCCACCAAAATTATGTAACTAATCACATCTCGCGGAGGAACTTGCGCGGAACTATTTTACTTTGCGTAAATAATTAGATAAGTTACACGTTCTGTGGGTGCTTTGTTACCCCTGGTTTTTGTGTGCTGAGTTAATGATATGTAATTTTATCGCAATACAGATTGAAAGAAATCTGATATGATATGATAAATATTATTAAATATTGTTGAAATCGATCTAGGTAGAGGATGCCAGTGACTCTACCGTGTGCAAACATTACTGTGTTTCGAGCACAGTGTGATGGCTACACAGAAACATTCAGGGTGACACAGTATGTTATGGGCAGACGTTGCACTTACAATCAAGTCAATGATTCGCTCGTCTCATTCCTTTCTTCCATAAAAAATATGAGTCTTAATAAGTGACGTCTCTTAGTGGGAAGCGCAGTCCGGTGATATACGGAACATTATTTTCATTCTGGGTGACATTGCACTGTTACGGGCAAGTGTCTTACCAGTAGGCACGTCTTGCTCGACTCATCGCTTAATAAAATGTTTAAAAAAGCTTTGGGGAAAACGCACGTTGGACTATTATGGGCCAAAATAATATGGAACACTTAGCTGGATTAGGGCACTGTGGAAATGGAAGGAAGCCCGTATCCATCAATCGGAAGTATAAAGACAGCTTACATTTTCTTAAAGGTAACGGAACATTGTTGTTTGGATTGTGAATACAAGGACATAAACTCGGAATATAATATTAAAATAGTTTTAAAAGTAACAAAAGAAGTATCGTTGCTTTCAGGAAAATTAAAAATAAGTGTTTCTAGGGATGTAGATGTTTTGTATGTTGCTAAACAGAAAATGAAAAATGTATGGGTGACTGGATCTCTTTGCAAATAACTGGCATTGCGATGGTATCTACACCACCAAATCTCACAAATATACTTAGCGCACAACTGTACATTTACAAATAGGGATACCGGAATCCTCTTCCTTGGTTGCCAACTCGCTTGCCAAGCGTGGCAACTATGGCAAAATCCCCCCAAAATGAAAGCTACAAATTTTTGTGGCAATCTATGGGGAGGCCTATGTTCAGCAGTGGACTAAAAATAGTGGACTATTAATAGCAGTGGACTATTAATAGGCTATAATGATCATCATTATAGCCTATTAATAGTCCACTGCTCAACATAGTCATGAATCCTCTTCCATAGAACCATACGTCGCAATAAAGCGAGAATGCATCAGGGTTAGCAGATTCATAGTTTTACTTTTTTATTTTTTATAATGTGTTATTATAAAAAAAAAGTGAAACTATGAACCTACACTTCCGCAACATCTCTACGAGAGAGCAGCAAACGAGTTGTAGCTAAACTCGCGAAAACTCCGCTTAACGAACCATCACGAACAAAGGCTTTGAAGTGATTCCCGCTCGTTTTCTATACAAAACCGTACAACGATTCAACAATACGATAAAACCCTTTTGTGGCACGGGAACATCACTAAATGGTTTCCTTAATATTGTTTGCATTTGCGCGCATCGAGCAACCGTGAATGGGAGCGTAACTGTTTATTATTTTACCACGAATAAAAAAGATTATTCGTAAGCTTGCGTTAGATTAGGGCGAAGCATATTTGTTTATACTATGTTTGCAATTAGACTGCTTAAAGAGTTCAAACACTCTCTTGAAAAGTCGAATTAGAAACTTCTTTGTTCAATGTTGACTTTTTGAAACTTTAAGAATAAGAGAAAGTCAAAGAATCGGCTAGAAGAGAAGAGTATTATTTTCTATTTTTTTTTATTGGATAGAGTTACGAAACAAGTAAAACGTTCACCTGATGGAAAGTGCAAAGTTTACCCAAATTAACAAATGCATGTCACCCAGAACATTTCTGTGTGACACTTCACTGCGCCCGTCACCCTGAGACAACAGTTCTTAAGTCTCAAACGCCCAGTGATTACGCTAGCTCACAGTGCCCTTCAGACCGAAACACAGTAATGTTTGCACCCTAGTGCTTCACGGCTGAATAACTGGCCCTGGGGTGGTACCTACCTAGACGGATTCTTAAATTATAGAAATACAAAATTTAAAAATTCGGAAATAATAACAATGCTTATTTAATAATAAATAAGCATATTACAGTTCTATTTATTATCGGGTGCCGATAGGTGTCAGGCAGTGTACAATAGTACCTCTTCCCTACCGAGGTGTCGTAAGAGGCGACTAAGGTATTGTAAGAACAGCCTTTATTCGTGCAGAGTACCATAATGTGCCATCCCGTTCCCGCGGGAAGCGAGACATGACGGGTGACGAACCACGTCACCATTTTGGTACGAGTCAAAAAATACTCCCCATTGCGCTCCCACGGGTAGTATAGTGACAGCATTGCGCAGTGTGGTATTATTCTGCACGATTTAGGGCGTACGACACCTTGGTAGGAATAAGGTAGGTGTTATTCTACACTGCCCGACACCTGAGTAAGCTTCCTAAATTATGTTCAGTCCCACTGAATCCTCCTATCAACATTTTTCTAGAAGTCGTTTCTCCCTGTTTGATTACTATCGAGGTAGTCATAGTACTAGAATTTATTTTGTTACTAACGGTCAAATCTGATTTCTCATAATAAGTGGCGTAAGAAAATCTGGCATCCTTCCTCATGGTCATGGTCAGGGTCATCAACATCTTGTGGTGGAGCAATACATCTTTCGAAAAATGTCGGACTAAAAACACTACGGTGACGGCCTTCTGCTGCGTCTAACGTGCAAAACGTCTTGTACTTCGTTCGCCAAACCGCCCGTAAAGTGGATCGATTACGACAAATCCTCCCACATTGGCAGAGGCCTACGTCCAGCAGTGGACTGTGATGAGGTCGAATGATGATGATGAAAAATGATACTTTCATTAAATCAAGAAAAAAGAGGAAAATGTTTAAATATTTATATACAAATTCACGTTTCACTTATTCTGTATGTCGCATCTAACAGCACCCACGCGTCAAAATTAAGTGATGGATCCTTACGCATTTCGTACGTGTACGCCAACGCCTGACAAATTATATTCAATCATAATTGGAGCTCCATTACTATATTAATCCAAAAAATATACAAGTTATAGAGAAAATCACTCTGTTTAGCACTTGAGATTTTTTTTAATTTTTTTTTATTTGATAAAGTGTCGAGACGAGCAAAGCGTTCACCTGATGGTAAGTGCAACGTTTGCCCATAACAGATGCTGTGTTACTTAGAACATTTCTGTGTAGCACCACACTGCGCCCGCCACCCTGAGACACAAGTTCTTAGGTCTCATATGCCCAGTGATTACGCTAGCTCTCAGTGCCCTTCAGACCGAAACACAGTAATGTTTGCACACTACTGCTTCACGGCAGAATAACTGGCCCTGGGGTGGTACCTACCTAGACGGATTCCTGCATAGGAATCCTACCACCAGTAAAGTTTTTTAAGTGTAATGAGACGTGACAGCTCAGAAGCCGGAGCCACGAGTCCGTTTATAGTATTCGAGTAACATGGGCCAAATTCTCAATACATACATACATGAGTACACGCCTTTTTCCCACACATAGCCCACTTTTCACCCTTTCCCAATAAGAATTATGAAATGCGCGACTGTAAAATCTGACAACTCGCTCTAAGGCATAGAACAGAACTATTCTCGTTTCGGCAGTTGGTTTGTGCCCAGCAATCGGATATTTACTTTCAATAAGTAACTATCTCTAAATATCTTTTAACCCGACTACGGCGAAGCGAAAAGGAGGGTTTTGACCAGTATGTATGCATGTGAATATATTATAATAGTAGTAAGCAATCCTTAGGGGACAGTAGCATGCAACCACGGCTGTCCCGCGAACATCACTATGTATATGAATTCGTCGTCGTTTCAGCCTATCACAAGTCCACTGCTGAACATAGGCCTCCCCCATAGATAGCCACAAATTTGTAGCTCTCATATTGGAAGGATTTTGCCATAGTTGCCACGCTTGGCAGGCGGATTGGCAACCGCAGTTTATTTATTCAGATGTTCCAGGAAGATGCTGCTGCCCATTTCCTGGTTTTAATTTCCCTCTGTCGACTTTTACGACACCCACGGGATGGGATGGGGTGGTAGATTCTCTTAGGCCGCTACCACACGGCTAGTATATGAATTAAATTAAAATATATATGTAAGTTCTTTACTTATTAAATATTAAATATTGAATAGTGTATAGATAAGAATGACTGATAAGAATATTTTCTTTTTTCACACTTTTAGAGTGCGATTTTTAAGTAGATTTATTTATTTTATAAATATAACTGAAACTTGCCAGAAAATGCATTGTTTTCTTATTTGTAAACTAACAAGCATACTATAATGCTTACTATGTTAGGATTGGATAGGTCCTTGGCACTTGTGGGATAAAAGAAAAATAAGCCAAGGGCTGGATGGCAATTTCTTTCTGTTCAATTACTGTTGCGGTTGTCAAAATGACGGTTTAATCTATGAAGGATGCCTATGTTCATAAGAGGATTATCATGGTTAGGCATAACGATGAACTAGACTAGCACATTAAATCGGACTTACTTGTAAGTAATATTTATACTAATTAAGTAAAGTGCATTAAGATAACAAGAATGCTTAATTATAGTTAATGTACATAAAATTTCCATTAATATTAGTTCTTCGAAAACTGTTTGGTAAAGTAAGAAATAGAAAAAAATACCCATTTCAACGATTTACATACACAAGTCTTGTTACAAATTAATTTTATAGGCCCCCGATATTACAAAATTTATTTCGGATACCAAACTTATAATATTTTCCATTTTAAGGAAAGTCGCAAGCAAAAGAGAACGTTATTCGAATCAATTATTTCAATGTCAATTTCAGGTCAATTATTCTGCCTTGAAGCAGTAGTGTGCAAACATTACTGTGTTTCGGTTTGAAGGGCACTATAAGCTAGCGTAATCACTGGGCATATAAGATTTAAGAACTGATGTCTCAGTGTGATTGAAACAGTATACACAGAACTTTTCTGGGTGACACAGCATTACAATCAGGTGAACGTTTGCTCGTTTCATCACTTTATCCAATAAAAAAAAAAGAATTGCCGATAACAAAAAATTCTTCAGAATATTTTGGCACACAAATGAAACTATTCTCCATTGTTACAGGTGAAAGTGATGCTTCGTGTTGGAGCGTCGGGCGAAGGGACCATTCACGAGCGGCACCCAGACTTTCTCGCTGGATAAACGCAAGAAGCAGGTGACGCTGTGCTGAAACAGCGTCAGCCGCTGCTGCAGCGCCGGAGGACAGAAAAGTTGGCGTCGCAGCCCCTAAGATGTTCGCTTTTGACGCCATTTTCTCACAGGACGATTCACAGGTAAGTCAATATAAAAACATAAAGACTTCTTGGTGGACATACTTTGTTTATAATAATACAGGATGGGTTTGAACGTATAGTTAAACGTGGCGGGACAACACTGCAGTTAGTTTAATCAATCTTAACACTTTTAGTTAGTTTAAAAACTGTAAGTAGAAGGCATCGCATTTAGCTTCCTCGTGTATCGTGAATCCGTTTTACAGCCATGAATTCTATATGCAACGGACCTATAACAACGAACGTATTATTTCCTTTAAAAACTTGTAGATAAGTAAAACTTGTATAAAAATATAATAAACTTATGTTATTATTTCTAACATCAACGAAATCCAATCTAATTACGTAAATTTAGTTCTATTCAATGTTACAAACAAATATTATTAGCGTAAAATATGTATAGGGTTAGCAGCTTATTATTTTTCTTCTAATTTCGAAGACAATGATTCAATGACCAAAACAATGTTCTCCAATGAACTAATACTGCGGGCATAAATAATACTACGGGCGGCGCGGTTGGCGCAGTGGCTAAGCTTCTGCGCCGCGGGTCGCGGGTTCGATTCCCACACGGGACAAATATTTGTTCGGCCTACATACAGTTGATGCGGGTCTCGGTGTTTGTGCATGTGGAATTTATGTCTGTAAAACGCACCCATCGACACTGGAGAAATTACTACTGTGAGGAATCGTTTTTAAAAAAATAACAACAACGTCCTGTTAATTATTCCTTTCTCATTGTATTTGCATTACATTGCCGCGCATATTTTATTACCAACAGTACGAGCTGCTTTAACATCGAATCCATTATAAAAATATAAATTAACGTACAACAAAGTCATTGGATATTCTGAGCATCGTGGCACTCCGGTCGTGACGCGTCTTTCAAACTTTGTCCTTAGGGGCCAGCTACATAAAATAAAGAAAATTCTTATGTCACAAAGTACTTCGCGTTCCGTTTTACTAAAACTTGGCTCTGACTGTTTACTACGGATTTATGTTCAATTTTCCTTCGTCAAAATTATTATTATTCAATGTTTATATTATTAATTTGTGTTACAAGTTTTTGATTATTAGGTTTATTCCTCAAAAGTTTCAGCCTATAAATGTCCCACTGCTGAGCACAAGCCTCCTCTTCATTTCTGCGAGGGTAGTTGGAGCTAGGAAGAGTCCGCCACGCCGCTCCAATGCGGGTTGGTAAACTGCACGTCTTCGAAATATTATTTATTTCCCAGACATGCAGGTTTTCTCACGGTTTTTCCCCTTCACCTATCGAGCTAAGTGGTAAATCAGCACTTTAAATTTCAATTAACAATTTTAGTGGTGCCGGCACCGGGAATCGAACCTACGTCACTCGCGTACTACGAAATTTGAAGCGAGCTCCTAGCCCCTTTGCTACCACGTCTGACGGTTTATTCCTCAATCGCTGTTAATTGAGTAACTAACTGTAAACTCTCCAATTACAAATAATAATATTACGAACTACTTTTTATAAGTTAATAAAGAACATATGATTGACATTTAACACTGTTGAAGATTCTTTTTGTGATTTACAATGTGCTGGAAGTTGTACATAAAATGATAAAAAAGGTCTAATACCTTTTTAAACTCCTTTTTCAATAATAGTTGAAATATTCTTGCATAACATAACACATGAATTTAAATGTTAGAAAAACCAACTTGGCATGTTCTCAGTTAGTTAATATTTAGTTTATGTAATTTATCACGCTAGCTCACAGTGCCCTTCAAACCGAAACACAGTAATGTTTGCACACTACTGCTTCACGGTAGAATAACTGGCCCTGGGGTGGTACCAACCTAGACGGATAGGAATCCTACCAACAGTAGGTTCATTTATGTATTTAAAAAATGGACTCCGAATTCGTGAGATGGTTTCCGAAACCCGAACCGGACAACTCATTCTATCGTTAACTAACTACGCTATATAAATTCCTACAATAAATTTTCACAAAACTATTTTATTTCCAGTATAGTATAGTATTCGGCACGTTTTAATAACTCGGTTCACATCTCAGCGCAACTTCTGTCACATTCCCCGACGCTGAAAATTCATGAGTAAAAATTTTTCAGCCAGTTGCGAGTTTTCATGTTTAAATTGTTAAAGCGCCGAGAATGCTCCGTTCGGAAATCGGTAACTATGCACTGTATATTTCACAATTTCGGTGCGCTCTTTGTAGAGCGTTACATTTTTCAGACGCACCACCTCGCGTTATAAAATTCATATCCGAAGCGAATATTGCTCTAAAATCGACGTTATGGCATACATTATGAAACCGCGTAATGTAAATCTTTCACGTTTAAGAATGTGCTATTAATATGTTTAAGGTAGAATGTTTATTTAATGTTCAACAGTTTCACACCACTATAATGTAAACTTAGTACGCCTTTACATACAAAACGTGATATTTATCGATATTTAAACCGTATTGTATTGCAGGTGAAGCACTGAATTTCCGAACTGATACTGAATTCATCGTCACCCTCTTCGTTGACATTCTAAAATATCACCACATTTAATTAAAATATTGAAATATTAATTCGTAAAATATAATTAAACATCATTGCATAGATTCAAATATACCATTAACGCTAGCTTAAACACAAAATGGTCAATATAACGACGTAATGATGTTCGTATCACACACATAAACCGTTTCGAAACATACGAATACAAAACTAATTAGAATTAAGTACAAAGGTAATTACAATACCTACAAATTAAGCATTGGTAAGTGGCTAACGTACTCGCAGGGAGCGTGGATAAAGGGATTACACGATATTAATGGGATTGTAGAGCGCAGACTGCCTGGTTTGTTTCATACGAAGCATGAATTAGACTGAACGTTGTATTGTTTGCTGTTGCTTAAGTTAAACATTAAAGGAATAATTACAAATTAAAATTACGTTACTAAATAGTGAGATTGCCGTGTGGTGGCGGCCTAAGAGAATCTACGACCCCATCTCTCTCATCTCATCTTATATCTCCTGCGCGGTTGGCAGATCCCCAAGTTGTCGCCGTGGTCAAATTCGACCAGATGGCCATCAAAGTATCAACATAAAACTCCTAATTTTAAAATAATGTGGAAATACCCAATTATTCAGAGACGTGGGGGGCTAGGCGCCCGCTTTATATTTCATAGTACGCCAGTGACCCGGTGCCGGCACCACCAATTTAAGTGCTGATTTACCACGTCTTCGGCGGTGAAGGAAAACATCGTGACGAAACCTGATTATCTGAGAAATAAAAATATTTTCGAAGACATGTGAAGTCCGCCAACCCGCATTGGAGCAGCTTGGTGGATTCTTCTCGGCTCCAAATCCCTCTCAGAAATGAGAGGAGGCCTGTGCTCAGCAGCTGAGATATTTATAGGCTGTTACTTTACTTTTTTCTTTTTTACCCAATTATTGGCAGCCGATTATTCTATCTTACTACAATGCATATAATACAGTCAGTATAATTAATAAAACACTATTACCAATTACCAGTCATTATTAATACAAATTACCTTATTATGTTAAAGTAATGAATTTATCATATTTAATTACTAAATACTAGTCGTAATCATTTTTTTAAAATTTTATAAAATCCAGAAGACATTTCAGTTTAATTGATTTGTTTGCAAAACTGGTGCCTTTACTGCTATCACCAATTAGCTTGCCAAGCGTGTCACTTATGGCAAATCCTTTAAACTTGGAAGCAATTCTGCAGTAGACTTTTTAAGGTGATGAACAGATGCTCAAATTTACTATATTTTGCTATATTAGATCACTGTTTCATCACCTTGTCAATAGTCTAGCATTGGACAAAGGCCTCTCACAATTAGGGACGGTTTGTTCGCTCTTTATATAGTAGATAGGGAAGTGACGAGCAAAACGTTCACCTGATGGTAAGTGCAACGTTTGCACATAAATGGTGTGACACCGAGAACATTTCTGTGTAACAATACACTGCGCCTATCCTGAGACATCAGTTCTAAGTCTCATGTGTCCAGTAGTTATACTACTCGTAGCTCTCAGTGCCCTTCAGACCAAAACACAGTAATGTACTACTGTTATTTGTTCGACGACCGCGTTGCCCAGTGATCAGAGTACCTGACTTCTACGCCGCAGATCCTGGGTTTCGAATCGCAGCCGGAGTCAACATTTGTGCAATAACACAAATTGTTCGTTTTTCGGGTGTGGTTGTGTTGTGCAGTGTGAAATGTATAATCTGTAGAGTGCATCTACGATACACGATAATCCTAGTTGATGCCCCATTATTCATTAAAAAAGAAAAAATAACGTTGTATTGCTTCACGGCAGAATAACTGACTCTGCGGTGGTACCTAGACGGATTCCTGAATCCTACCACCAGCTTGTCATTCGGATTTGAAATCACAATACCAGACACCCTGCACTTAAAGCCTTTCATCGGTCTGTGTTTTCGTTTTCGTATTTTTTAAAACGGTTATTCCGCCGATGAAATTTTTCAGACGTTTCCCTTCGTCGACTCTAACGACACCCACGGGATGAGACGGAATGGCAGATTATCTACGTCGCTTAACTATTGTAACATTAAACACTTGTTTGTCGAGACAATATGTTGCACTTTTGGGTATAAAATCTCATAAGAAACTAAGTTTAGTAAAACCTAAAAAACTTTAGTTTCTAATTCCTATTCAGGAGCATCCGTTTTGGTAGGCCCCACCATAGTGCCAGTTATTTTACAGGCAAGTAGTGCAAACATAACGATGTTTCGTTGTGAAGGGAACTGTTAGCTAGTGTTATTCCTGGGCAAATGAGACTTAAGGAACACAGAAATGTTCTGGGCTACAGCATTTATTATGGGCAGACGATTCACTTACCATCAGGTGAATATTATGCTCGTCTCATCACTTTCTTCCATCATGATTTATTATATTTACGCGAATACTACACATTTCAATAAAACTAATTTTACGGATTCTTCCGTATTTAAGTTAACTATTTATAGCCCGACGTTTCGAGCTTTCTAAGTAATAATTAAACTTTCTGCTTTGTACTGCGTGCTGTTCAACCCATCTACTCCTCTGTACTTAAAAAATCGTTTTGAGTATATTTCCCTATCCCATGATAAATTTCTTCGATCCCCTGTCAACCTCTCCCTCCGGACTCCTGTGCACTACACTTCTTTCTTTAGTAAATCCTTTACTGTCACAGCTGTGCGCTTATGGAATTCCTTACCTTTGCACATACGACGTGCTAAGTCCCTCTTTTCCTTCAAAAACCTGGTTAGAGCTCATTTCTTGACTATTTAACTCATGTTTTCACTTATCCGTTTGTTCTAAATCCTTTACCTTAGTCTGTCGCTTTTTATATGGGATGCTATCATCTAGTGTTTTTAATAGATTTATATGGTTTAGTGTACACTACCCTCTTTTTCTTCTTCTGGTTTTTCATTTTGCTGTATTAGTTCTCTGCGCTAAGGTTGTCTGGAAAGAAATCGCTTTCCGCCTTTATTACCTTAACTTAAATATAGTACTTAGTCTTTATTTTTGTATTGGTGTACAATTAAGAGTATATTGATATTCATATTGATTGATTGTTAATTAAAAGCTGAAGGTACTCCGGGTTAACTATGACATCAGGACATCTGTCACCTCAGTCCCCCCGTGACCATGGGTGCTGTATATCGTGCATTTATATCGTGAGCGCAATTATTATAAGTGAATTACAAATACCTCTAAGCTATGCAAACAATTTTTCCCAGTAGAAATCCAACACGCGACCCGTAGCTCAAAAGTCAATATCTCAACCACTCAACATTGTGCCTTCAAACATCCTTTATACTTATGTGTGTAGCAGTCAAAGTTATCCTATAATAATTCAGCGGGCAGTGGACACAAGCGGACGCAGGCTTAGGGGCTTACCACGCGCCGCTGCATCTGCCAACGCACTATACTGCCTATCTCAATGACTGTTAAATCCACCCCGACATTATACGTTATTGTTTCAGTCCGCCTGCATGGCCTGTACTATCGAAATTGTTTCGTGAACAATATCGCTTTCTTTGCCGCAGCAATTTTACTAATCAAGTATATTCTACATAATTAATTTGACAAGAACACAAAAATGTATTAATGATATTACTATATAACACAGCTCTATATTTCCTACAAGAAAACAACTGCCACAAAATGAAAATTACAAAGGTATTCAATTTGTATATAGTATACAAATTATATACGTATAATAAAAAATTTTTTAGAGTATATTTCAGTCGAATGGCAGACTAAAATCCACGACATTTTCTTTAATAGAGTGCATCCTGAGTTGTTACGCTATTAGCGCAACATTAAAAACAATTTCATCAACTGCTCTACGAAAATCACAATACAGTTTTTGTTAATGTATAGAACGCTGTTAGTCCTTTCGTCGGAGAAGCGCGAAGAAGAGGCCTACGAGAAAGGAATACAAAGACGCCACTGGCCGAAGACTTGGTTCACGGCGTCACAATACAGCCTACTACTTTGTTGTACTTCGATCTGAAAAATACGAACGTCTGCTCAAAACAGATGCTGTGTCACCCAGAATATTTCTCGGTTCGACGGTGAAGGTAAACAGCGTGAAAAATCGTGAAATGTGCTGGCCTGCGATCATCATCATCATCTTTTAAGCCTATCAGTAATCCACTGCTGAACATAGGCCTCCCCCATAGATTGCCACAAAAGTGTGTAGCTCTCATTAAAGGGCAATTTCGCCATAGTTGCCACACTTGGCATGGCGGGTCGGCAACCGCAGTTTATTTATTCAGATGTTCCAGGAACTGATGTCCTGGTTTTATTTTTTTACTGTCGACTTTTACGGCACTCACGGGATGAGATGGGGTTGAAGATTCTCGTAAGCCGCCACTACACGGCATTATAATGTTCTTTTAGGGGACATACAAAATCTGTCAACACGCACTTGGATTTTTTGAAGAATTCTCCATTCGGTGCCTAACAGTGATTTTTTTTTATTAAATTATACATATTTTTAAAATGTGATAGTGAACAAGAAAACTAAATATAACACATTTTTATACGGCAAAGACTTTGTTCTCAGAATCTCTCAAAACATTTTATGGTTCTTATCATAATATTTATATTTTAAAGTTTGAAGTAAATTTCTCATTAACTCAATTAACTTCCACGGCCTCGTATTTGAGTATTTTCAATTAAGTAGCTGAGAGGTCTCATCAAAACGCTCATTTAAAATAATTTCAATATTTCCCTAACGCTTGTTCGTACTTCGCGTAAGGGGTCCAAGTTATAAATTAATATACGGATAATGATAAATATAATGCCATGATTAAATAAGAAAATATCAAAGTACAGTTTTTGAGGCAGAATACAGATTTGTTTCAGTTTCTAATTAAAGTTTCCATTACTTATATATTTCTAAGTTGCAGCCTGAAATAGTTAAATAAAAAAGAAAATAACAATCTATAAATGTCCCACTGTTGAGCACAGACCTCCTTCCATTTCTGAGAGAGTTTTTGGAGCCGGGAAGAGTCCGCCACAATGCTCCACTGCGTATTGGCGGACTTCACATGTTCTTGAAATATTTTTTTATTTCTCAGACATGCAGATTTCCTCACTGTATTCCTTCACCGCCGAGCACGTGGTAAATCAGCAATTAATAATTTTAGTGTGCCGGCATCGGTAATCGAACCCAGGACACTCGCAGTACTTAAAGCGAGCGCCTAGCCCCTGAGCTCTTGAACAGCTCTGAAATTGGTAAACCATTTTCACATACAGAGATGTAGTGGTGCAGATCCATAATTTCTTATCAATGAAATATAAGCATTTTTTGTTATTAATAAAGTTGAATTTCGAATAAAGTTATTTTTAAAGACAATCAAAAAGAGCGCGTGCAACTACTATGTCTATGTGACAGAGATGAAACTTACTATATTTATTACGAATTTCCTATGCAGGGAACCGTCTAGGCAGGTACCTACCCTAGGCTAGTTATTCTGCCGTGAAGCAGTAGTGTTCAATTACTTTTGTACTATGTTTCGGTCCGAAGGGCAGTGAGAACTAGTGTAATCACTGGGAACATGAGACTTGAAAACTGATGTCTCTGGGTGCTACACTGATATGTTCTGGTTGACACAGCATTTGTTATGGGCAGACGTTGCACTTACTATCAGGTGAACGTTTTGCTCGGCTCGTCACTTTATTCAATAAAAAAACAAATCTAGGCGCAAAATTTGAGCACCTCGAAACACCTTGCCGTCGAAAAGTTAAAGAAACAGCAATGACCAATAACGCTGAGAAATTCTTAAAATAATTCCCGGTCATATCCCATAATCGCTAATAAACTTGTTGTCACACAACAGTTTAATCCTCCGAGCGTACCTTAAGTCCGTTTAATTATCTGGGAATCTCCCGCGAAAGAAAACACCACCGAGTCTGGCTTAGCCAGGCTTAGCGTTGAGCGCAACGTAAGTGGCAGATTTCCTTGAATTATTCACAGCGTTATGTTCACTTTGTCCATTTTACATGCGTTACTCGATCGTTTTATTGGATACTAGCTGATGCCTGCGACTTCTTCCGCGTTTTTTTAAATATCCCGTGAGGACTATTTGATTTTCCGGGATAAAAAGTATACGAACGTCTCCAGGAGCAAGCTGATGATGCAAAAGGTAACAAACAGACAGAGGGACAGAGAAAGTTAATTTCGCATTTATAATATTAGTATGGATTTTCAAAAATTGAGAAATATTGTTGATTTTCGCAATGATGCGTTCATTCCTTACTGACCGTTTATTAAATAAACATAATTAAATAAAATCCATACAAAAAGTAAAACTAACAGCCTATCACTGTCCTTCTGATTATAGGCCTTCTCTCATTGTTGAGAGGATTTTGGAGCGAAGAAGGAGTCCACCACACTATCCCCAATGTGGGTTGTCATACTTCACGTGTCGTCGAAATATTTTTTTAATTTCTTATCCACGCAGGCAATTTTTGCTATTCACTATTTTAGTTTTGCCAGCATCTGGGATTTAATGCGAAAGTTCCCGGCCCCTTTTGATCCAATGATTTTTATCATTTAATCATCATCATTACCATAGGGGAGGGGCAAACTAGAAAGTGACTCACCTGATATTAAGTGATCACCGCTGCCCATGAACATCCACAATACTAGAAGAATCGCAGGTGCGTTGCCGGCCTCCGAGCAAGGAATAGGCTATTTTCTTGAAGGTCCCTAAGTCGTATCGGTCCGGAAAAACCGCCGGCGGTAGCAGATGAAATAAAATGCATGGCAGAAAATTCCGCGAAAAACTGCACTGTGGTGGAATGCCAATCATTCATTCATTCATAAGATCACGAATGTATCTCATAAGGGGTAGTCAGAGACTGGGCACTCACTGCAAAAACAGATGACTGCCACAATCCACGTTTCACCAAAACAATATAATGCACTTGGTGTGATAGGCGGTGAGCACATCGCCACCATGCGCTGTTGGGTGCACAGTGCCGTTTAATTCCTCAATTTTCTCGATCTATTTCAAGCAACTTGATGCGGCGAGTCATCAACAACTTGTAGTAGTTGTATCCTTAAGAAAAAATTCAAAACTCACAATGAAATATTACTAAAAGATTCAAATATTTAAATAAAAAAAACTGTTCACGTATGCACCTAAAAACAACGTATAAAAATTAAAGCCTGTAAGTTTTTTCTTTTATTAATTCTCATGAAATTTCACCTTTACAGTAGTTTTTACACATTGACGAGATCTCAAATAAAATGAATAGATTTATCAGCGCTCTTCGTCGTATCAGTAGATACCACATTAAAGACTTACTTTTTACAGCTATATAATATGGTGTTACTACAGTTATTCGTTCGAGACATACTCGAAAACATCCTTTGTTGCAAAATATTGTTTATGTAGATTTTCCAAATTCTAAGATTCCGCGTACCTTGACGTTGATTATAGGCGGGAAAAGGTTTATAATAAGCTTGTGAACTTCTGAATTCAGTTGTAGAGCTACATAAGCTACCTTAAACGTAATAAGAATTTATAATTACCTCTTTTCATACCTATTATTTGTTCCAATTTGTAATAAAACAAGTGGTGTGCAGAACTATCTATATCATACGAAAAGAACTAAGTAACATATGTTAGAAGAATGAGATCATATTATTTTACTGGTGGTAGAATTCTTATGCAGGAATCCGTCTAGCAGTAGTGTGGAAACATTACTGTGTTTCGGTTTGAAGGGTACTGTGAGCTAGTGTAATCACTGGACATATAAGACTTAAGAACCGATGTCTCAGGGTGATGGGCGCAGTGGGCTCAGTGTCGCCACACAGACTAGTTCTGTGTGACACAGCATTTGCTATGGGCAGACGTTACACTTACCATCAGGTGAACGTTTTACTCGTTTCATCACTTTATTCAATATTTTTTTTATATAAGACCATGTCCGCAGTGCGCACTTTAATTGTGGACTTTCAGATAAAATACAGTGTAACGCAATCGTTATAAAAGCTCTGTGTAATACTGTCCCGCTATAAAACTATTCTAATGTCACTATTTCATCTGTTCATATTTCTTGTTGTTACAGACGGAGATTTGCTCGAGCGCGCTGACTGACGTCATCCATGCCGTTATAAATGGTACCGACGGCTGCCTCTTTTGCTTTGGACACGCAGGACTAGGTATGTTAGAAGCGACTCCGTATTTTAAACATAAATGATATGATCATTGTATACTGGCATTGAAGTAAAAAAAGTAACGTAAAGTGTTAAATGATCCACTGCTGAGCACAGGCCTCCTCACGTTTTTGAGAGTGTTTTGGAGCTGGGAATAATCCGCCACGCTGATCCATTGCAGGTTGGCGGTCTTCACATGTTCCCGAAATATTTTTATTTCTATGACATGCAGATTTTCTCGCGGTGTTTTTCTTAACCACCGAGCACGTGGTAAATCAGCACTTCAGAATAATTTTAGAAACGCCAGTAGGGATCGAACTCGGGTTACTCGCGTAGTACTAATTTAAAGCGAGCGCCTGCCCTCTGAACTACCACCGCTCTACCCAATAAGGGAGTTTTATCATAATCTGATCTGATGTAACGTGGGTGTTTTAATGGAACAAAGGGACGAGACGAGCAAGTCGTTCACCTGATGCAATATCTGTAAAGTCAAACTCATGAATGAGGCGATTCGGCCTAGGAGGTACCAATCTCTGACAGAAGTCCAGCATAAATTAAGAGCATGGCTCTGCGGCAATTCGTATGTTGACGTGATCAATTTCTAGCAACAAGGCGTTCTCAGTCCTCTTTAATACATTTTCGTCCATGGTTTCTTTCTACATTTCCCTTTTTATTCAACATTTAACCCATTGCGTTTTCTCTGCATGACTTAAAAACCGTTGTAATTGATGACTGAGATAATGAAATTCTTATTCGTAGACCATAAGTCTATTAATAACCATGTAACTACCATAAATATTTAATTTTCCTAATTTTCAAATGTTTTAAATGCCCTTACTTCCAAAGTTACAACCTGTCTGCATAAATAATTCATCATCATCATTTCAGGCTATTAATAGTCCACCACTGAACATAGGCCTCCCCTATCTGTGGACAACCTATGCCACAAAAGTTTGTAGCTCTCATTTGGGGGGGATTTTGCCATAGTTGCCACTGCCACGGTGGATTTTCAACCGCAGTTTTTTTATTCAGCAGAGTAAATGCTGCTGCCCATCTCCCGGTTTTTACTTTCCCTCTGTCGTCTTTTACGACACTCACGGAATGAGATAGGGTTGTAGTTTCTCCTTAGCCGCCACCACACGACTTATTTAGTACATTTAGTACACCATTATGCCTACTTAGTACAATTCGCTTGTGCAATCACGATATGTAAAGGCTTTACAAATTAAAAGAGTCAAAATTTGTCTTTGGATTTATCGTTAAAAGAAAAGAGTACAAGTGATGGAGTTTATTTCGTGTATTTCTGAACAAAATACAAAGAATTCATACCTTTACCAAAAAGTAGTAAAGTTCATTGTAACGCTGACATGTGGTACTAGCTGTTAGCTCCCCTTCACTGGGCGTAATGTATCCAGCCCGTTTAACCATTTAGGAGTAAATGTTCGTAAAATCCGTTCTTAGTGAGTGTCTTGACGTGTCATGTCGAGAAATAAATAAGTATGCCAAATTTCAAGTCAATAGGAATTGTAGTTTCGCAAACATCATGATGAGAGACTTACTGGTAAATCACCTATATATACAAATAGTTATAATATGTTTTTATAATAATAATAATAATCATTTAATTCGGAGTTTGCATCCATATTCGTGTTAGTAACAATGACAATACTTAATGTAATGTTAGTAAAATTTAATTAAAAATAAAATATGCCGGATCTTTATTATTATTTTGCGGCACGGTATGACGGCGACACATTCGTCGTGGTCCAGTGCTTAAAAATCGGGCCATCATCTCTATTTATTTAAGTTAATGTATTCAAGGTTTCTCTATTTCATCATATGAATAACTTCAAGCATTTCCAAGTTTACCATATCGTCGCACAAGAATGAGCGAAATTTCGTAATCTCAAACAACCTATAAAAGTTAAATTTGAACAATGCCTGCTAAAATAATAAAATGCAAAACATTTTACGGAATTAATCAAAACATTTCGCATTCAAGCACACGTTAAAATATTCACTCCAACCCCGAACCGTTCCACTATTTATCAGAACACTACTTGGTGAAACTTTTCCTCCAACCTCTCCCGGCGGGAGGGAATTTACATTCAAATGGGAAAGAGGCGAGCTAGCTCTTAATTGAAAGTTTGATAAACACCCGGAAGGTGCGAGGCGGTCTCATATATCGCATTTGCGGACTTAACTTTTCTACAAATTCGCATTAAATCATAACAATGCGGGAAATCTGTATTTATTAAAATTCAACGTTTGATGAAATTTGTGTAATTCAAAAATAGAGACTTGAGGTAATATGTATTAAAGATTATTGAGCCGTGGATCCTGGATTCGAATCCCAGCCAAAGGTTATTTAATATATATATTTATATGTTCGTAATGATAGGACTTTTACCAGATACGAGGATGACAGAGAAGTTCCGAGAAAAGGAGACAGATCTTCAGTGAGAACGAGTGAGAGCTTTATTCGAACGGACATCAATGTCACTGTTATACATCATTTACAATTTAATGAGCTTGTAACAACTTGAAATTGTCATCATAACCTTATGAGCAAGGAATAGTGAAATAGTATTTTTCCGTCTTCGACGAAACTCCTAAAATCGGAGAAGGTTTCTGGTGCAGTTTCAGAGTCTCTGGGTAGTGCAACAAGACCCTAAAATCGACAATTTTAGTTTAACACAATGCGCACATTTCGGTATCTTACATACAGTAGTACTCTCGTATACCCATCACAGATAACAATTTCTATCTCTATTATTCGTTTCTAAGTCAAAATCCGTCGTGTTCAAAATCCGCCAGACGGACATAACGCCCTTTAACGAAATCACATTAATTTCTATCATCGATACACAAGTTAATAAAGTAAGAAGCGACTTCTCAACCGGCGTCGTAAGTCTTACCTCAAGGATTACGGTTTTAAATGCAAATTGAATGAAAGCTCAGGCTAAATGAAACTTCCGAGGCGAACGCGGCTGAAATTTTGCCGAAACCGGGCTTAGTTCAACATCCCGCTTATTTTGGGGATTGGAGAAGCAACTGAGTGAATAATTCGTACCTTGTTTTAATTATCTTAGCGCTTCCCACGCCAATATAAGGTGAACAATGAAAATATTGCATTTGAATAGATGCTATGTGCTTAGCTTTGCCTGAAGATAAGAGACAATGTTAAAAATTAGTATAAAGTGTGTGTAAAGTTGAAGAGCATAAAACTGCAAAATGAGCATGTTTTCTAAATTCATAAAGTAAGTCAGTAAAGTTATTCTTAATCAATAATCAGAAATTCTTAAATCTTCAAGCTCCACATTTGCAGAGCATTTGTGAAAAATCTTTGTAAACAAACAGTTTATGACGAGGGGATGTAAAGCTTGATACAATGTAGCGCGTGTTAGAACGATTGTGAAATTAAACGATAGAACATTCATAGACAGTTAATAAGTAATAAGAGACTGACTCGTGAACTTGAATCATATACTCGTGTCTTTAATTTCAGTGCTCACTGGACATAAATCACTTTTATAAATTTTCTTTCATGACGTAATCTATAACATAATAAGTTTTTAAACGTAGTACAACTATTGTTGTAGTTAAATCGTCTTTAACTTGCAATGGTCAGGGGTCAGGTCAACCAGAGATAAACCATCTCCTAGAATAACTGGTACTGCGTTCCGTAAGACTCAATGTCTTAAGAACTGACGTCTCAGGGAGATAATTGCAGTAAGGTACCACACAGAAATATTGTAGGTATACGTTGCACCTACCATCAGGCGAACGTTTCACTCGTGTCGTCACTTTCTCCAAATAAAATACACTTTCAGCTTAATTCTTCATCGAGGAAAGAAGTGTCTGTTGGACAGTGACTACTTTTTGTATCAGGTGAACTGTAAGGTCCTTTGTCACACTTACTCGCTTTATATTTCATAATACATAAGCGACCTCTGCGCGTGTCAGCACTGCTAAAATTGTTTGTTGTAATTTTAGTTATGGAAAATGAAGTGAGGTTACCTGTTTGTCTGAGAAATAATAAATATTTCGACGACATGTGATGTCTGCCCGCAATAGAGCGGCGTGGCGGACTCTTCTCGGTACCAAAACTGTTCTCAACAGTTTATAGGTCGTTACTTGTTACATGGTTTTTCAACGATATGGGACGGGGTCAGTAATAATTATTCACCCAGTCCCATCTCGAATCGAAACGAGGAGAATTCAGTCAATCTTTCTAAAGGAAGAAATAAATTTTATAAACCCTCTTTTCTTAAATTCTTATTTTCTGTATCCAGGCAAGTCATACACAATGTTGGGGCGGCCAGACTCGGCAGGGGCGCTGGGAACGATACCCTGTGCTATCACCTGGCTCTTCCGGGGCATAGCAGAGCAGCGACACAAATGCGGCACTCGCTTTTCCGTCAGAGTCTCCGCAGTAGAACTATGTACCAATACCAACCAGATACGAGATCTCTTAGCGCCTTATCAAAATGGTACGTATTAAAACAAAAAATGCTCTCTAAAAATTTTATGTCGAAGTTTATAGAATAACATTACATTATATTGAATTGTTAATATAACAATGTAGAAGAAAACACACAAAATAAAACTTAAATGGTGACACCATTTTAGTTTTTTAACTTGAAACTGTCAGCTGAAGTTAATTCATAAGAATCTCAGGTAGCTTTAAAGCTTTTCTCCGACTATTATTCATAATAGTTATATATTATTTTGTTTACAGATACTGAGCAATCACCAGGTGTATATCTCCGAGATGATCCACTCTTCGGTACTCATTTACAAAACCAATCGGAACTGCGTGTGCATAGTGCTGAAAAAGCAGCATTCTATTTAGATGCAGCCTTAGCCACTAGAGGAGCTAAAGAAGAGGGAAAGGATAGTCATTTGTTATACACTCTTCATGTTTATCAATATAGTGTTGGAGGAAAGGGAGCTGGTACGTAAACTTTCAAAATATAGAATCTACGAATTAATTTAAAAATAAGACATTTCATTCGGATCGTTAATCGGGTTATCAAATAGTTGCTATCAAATTTTAAATAATTTTTATTAGTTTCTTCTTATTACTTTTTCTTTATTTTCAGTTGCTGGTGGTCGGAGCCGCTTACACCTAATAGACTTAGGTAACTCTGAAAGAGGAAAAAGCAATGGAGGAATCCCGCTATCGGGATTAGGAAATATTTTACTGGCTATTTTTAACGGCCAACGACATTTACCATATCGCGATCATAATCTTACGCATGTTCTGAAAGAATGTCTCGGATCTTTAACTTGTCACACTGCAATGATTGTACATGTTTCTCCAAATATACAAAACTATTCCGATACTCTCACCACTCTGCAATTAGCATCAAGAATACATAGATTACGACGAAGAAAAATGAAATATTCCGCAAATAATAACGCGGGCTCCGGAGGTAGTTCTGGCGAAGATGCCTCAAAACCAAGCAGCAGTGAACCAGATCCATCTAGCAGTGACTTATCGGCCGACACTGTAATTTATGTAGGACCAATGGACGATGCAACTGACGGAGAACATCCTCCTGTGTACATACCACATATAAACTCAGGGGATAATAGATGTGTTTTAAGTAAAGCATTAAGAGGATCAGCAGCAGAACAAAAACATAAGTCATCTCTGTCGAAAGTCGTAGAGGAAAAAAGTCCAATTCATAAAATACATTCTTCACCGAAATCTTCTCCTATGAAAACTTTAATTCAACCAAGTAGTCAAACACCTAAATCATCCCCTGTACATTCAGCAGCTTCAAAAACTACTCCTTTAAAGAAAACATGTGTAAAATCGTTTTCGGAAGAGAGTAAGAATCCTAGCGATGAACAATGGATTGACGGTCCACGTATATCGAAGTCACGGTTAGTTGAAGCAAGACATATTATTAAAGAAACACAAGTAAAGAAACATGAAACATGGATCGATGGACCAATGCAGGAAAGCAAAACTCCTTTACAATTTGAATCCGTACCCGTACAACCCAACTCGACACCCCTTCAAGTCGGTGTTTTAAATTCACATGGAAATGAAAGCATTGGGTATGGATACATGGACAATCATAAGAAAAACATGATTAGGAAATGGGTAGAGAATCAAACTTCTCAAATACATAAATCAAAACACAACTCGCCTAGCCACAAAAGTCAACCTGGTCACCGAGACCCAGGCCTTAGAATAAATGATGACCCTGAAACAACTCATAAAATGGAGTTATTAAAAGATATTTCCCGACGAATACACGTAGAAGAATCAACTATAAGGACTGGATTAAAAGCGGGATCTAAAGGAATGGCAATAGAAGAAGAAAATGTTGGGCCTCCTTTTATAGATCACATGTCAAGAAGATCAAGTAGTTCAAAATCGGCTATTAAAAATGACCCAGACGACGATGATGACAGTGAGGAAATGGCAGAAATACCTCCTGCACTTCCATTAATGCAGCCTAGCAGCCTTAGTAGTCGGGAAGTGTCAATGGAGAGTCTAGATTCTAAATATAAAGAAAGGTTAAGAATGGAAGATGAGTTAATTAGTAATCGCAGCAGAGACATTGACCCACGTAATTTGAATAAAGGGCCCGGTGACGACGATGATGAAATTTTGGAAATAATTGAAGTTGAAGAACCATTAGAACCAGTTCCTATGCAGGATAGCTGTCTTCAAGTTACGGAAGAAGATATTGCCTTTTGTATGGGTCTTTCAGAAAATCTATTTCCTGATATGGATCAAGAGGACTACGGTGATGATCATCCACTTAGAATTCTCAGCCAAGAGAATCTTACGGTGGCTTCAACTTTTACAGATACACTGTCACTATATAGCGAAGTAGAGAGACAAATTAGGAATGAATCCTATCTTAGGCAATTGGGATTTTATGCAGAAAATTTTAGCACTGATCAGCCATTAGTCGATTTAAATCCTCATGAAAGCTTACAGTCGTCTCGATCACGAGTCGATGACATATTAGGGTTGACAGAGTTATATGGTTCTCGTAGAATGTTAGACGAAAATGATGTTTCTAATACTAGAATCCCTCCACAATTTCAATCATTATCTTTATGTAATGTACGGGACACCGAAGAATATCATGGCGACGGATCTGTATATAGTGAACCTGCCTATAGACCAAGTGACAAAATATGTAATAGTTGCAAACGTTCTATGTCAAGACCAGGTAGTGCTGTAGATGATTGTGCATATCAAGATTTAGATATATCGCATAATGACTATGGGCCATTTGAGAGATACCGAGGAAATGACTCTACTGACGCTAGAATTGCTTCATTAAGACACCCAGATGGAGCATCTGATCCAAATTTAAGAGAAGAAAAACGTATCCCTGGAAATGGAGCACCATCAAACACATTTAGAGATTTAAAATCAAATTTACATCTTGAAGTGACGCCGCCTGTGGTTACAACTGAACCTCGTATAGAAAAGAGTGAGAAAGGTGATAAAGTCGTCGCCAGAGTAGTTGCAAGTTCTAAACCGGATGGTTATGACAGCGGGCATGAATCAACCCCAAGAACTGGAAAACATAGTCCAGCGGCAACATCGAGACGTGCAGAATCTGGATATGATTCAGTACCTAGAGACTCTGATGCATCTTCCCTAGACTCCTATCCGACACGTCGAGCAGCTGTAGCTCGAGCACATGCAAAGAAACATACGACAGCAAAATACAAACAGCACAGTGATCGTTCTTTTTGCTCTTGGCTAAGGAATCCATTTACTTGTAAATATGCCGACACCGACCCTGAAATAAGCGATTTTTAAAATTTCAAAATTTGTATGTTTTCGGGAATTACAAAGTCTGTACTTTTAATATTTCAAACTCTTAATAGTTTGTAACATTAAGCTACGTTACCGAATTTAATCTGGAGACTGCTTTTGTACTCTAGATGTACTCGTATTTATACAACAAAGGCTTGGCACTAATCCGATGAGGTTACCACTGTATTTTTCTAATCTTAACGAAAGCTTCTTGTTCCGTGCTCTTAAATATTATAATGAAAAACGCAAGTCTTGTGAAATGTTCTTAAACACGTACACTGTCGACTGTTCATTTTGCTCATTTTATACTTTTATAGATCTTTTCATCGTTTGTGTGAATGTTTAACATTTGTATCATGGTTTTTCTATAAACAGTAAAATGTAACAAAAGCAAGTCTTCCTCTGTCTTCCCAGTCAGTGACCTCAAATCGAAGGCTGTATCGTATTCTCAATGTTGACACTGGCATAAACCTCGTTGTAGTGACGTTGCTGCACATCTTTTGTTTCAACCACTTATTAGAATCAATAATCAATAACCTTTATTTTAATAAAATACGTTGCATAAATATGTTGTTATGTTGACTTTGAAGGATTACTTTTTGTGTGCGTCAATGAAAATCTTATAATTATGAGTTATTGTAATTATAATATTCTTGTTATAATTACAATAACTCATAATTACTAGTAATTTTAATGAGCATAATAAGTTTTGCCAGAATCTGCATCAGATTTTAGCTTATATTGTTCTTTGCCCTGAAATATTAAAACAATACATTTTAAATTATATGTGGTTGTAACAATAGGTGATTTTTATAACTATATATACGTTTCTAGGGATAAGACTGTTGTGTCATTGGCCATGTTCTTCATAGCTTTAATATTTTGAAATTGTAACTAATAACGTTCAATTTTTCAAAATCGGCGTGTCCGTTTGTACATAACTCGATTGCAATCACTATGGCTTTATCAAATGTTGGTGAACTTAGTTATCGCTTTATATTGTCAATGTTTTGTTATTATACCATTATAATATTATAAATATATATCCTAAATTCTACTATGCGTTCGTATTAGTTTAAAAATAAATTGTTCTATGATAACTAAAATCTTTTTTTTTCTGTTCCCGAAATAAATGTTTTCTTATTTCGATAAAATCTCAACAGTCTTTACTCAAATTTGAAATTATCCAACTTAAAATTGTTTCTTTTAAGTGTATGTGATTTATCTTTCGTATTGCCATGTATGGAGTTATTTTATGCCAACTTTAGTATATTAATTTATCAAGGCATACGACGGAAAGATAATTACAGTAATTTTTATTGTCAGATCAAGCATTAATATATATTTTTTTGCAAATAGAAAAATAAACGATGGGTTTGGTTGTAGTGATAAATCACATGGACAAAAAATCTAGTAATGGTTTTTGACGACCATGAGAGCGCATAACGCTATCCATAATCTTTATCTGGTCGAGCCGACACTTTTACATGCAAATTTTATCATATTGCTGCAGCTTGACTCCACCACTGTTATTTTTTAAATTTATTTTATAAATGATGCCCTACACCGGGAACCCTACTGCATTGTGAGTCCATTTTTTAAAATAGTATCGTCGTATCGTTGCAGCTTATCACTAGTCCACTGCTGAACATGCCTCACCCATAGATTGCAAAAGCTTGTTCTCATTTGGCATTTTACCATAGTTGCCACGCTTGGCAGGCGGGTTGGCAACGGCAGTTAATTTATTCAGATTTTCCAGGAAGATGCTGCTGCCCATCTTTTGGTTTTAATTTTCGCTCTGTCGACTTTTACAACACCCACGGGATGAGATGGTTAAGAACTGTACGGATAGCATTCAGTCGTGCAGAACAACACCATAATATGTAACTATGGGCTCGTGGGAACGGGATGGGGAGTAAGATTTTTTTATTCTCACCATAATGGCGGCGACGTGGCTCACCACCAGTCACATCACAAGTACGTCACAAGACGTCACAAGAGAACCACGTCTTCACAAGTAGCTCACTATTCGCCACCGTGGGGAATGGTTTCTGCCTACCCCTTTATATAGGAAAAAGACGTGACTGTGTGTATTTAATTATTATTCACTTCACACAATATTTCATTAAACAGTCAATTGAATGAAGATAAATAAAAATAACGCAAATATAAACGTTATGGCGATAACATAAGGTGCACGCATTACGATTTTCATCAGTAGCCATTGAAACGACTATGAAACTATCCAAACGAAAATTTCAATTAAGTCAATACTGTCGGCTCGATTCAAGCTAGTAAGCTCTAGTGCATTCATATATAAATACATGAATTCATTTCATTAGTAACAATATTCGTCATAGTATTACAAGATACTTTAAAAGAAAGGTCAAAACTGCATGGAATGTCAATCCTCAAATTACTATAATATTACGTGAAACAAAGACATTATTCGGCTATGATTACTTCGATAAAGGCAAACAGAAATATTTTAATAATAATAAGGTATCCTAAGACATCATTTTTTGAGTCATATACCCTGTAATTACTCTAGCTTACATTGCCTTTCAAACCGAAACCGAAAGTAATGTAAGTGGTACCCTAATGTTGATATTAATCTTTTTTCTTCATCTTTGTGTCACCGAACTTCTTGAAAATGTCTCGTAAATTAAACCCTTTTCTACCGGGGGCAACACATCTGCAATCATGTATCACTTTCTATTACTTTATCTGTTTAACGATTACCCAAGTATTGAACACTGTCAAAAACTTCAATTCCTAAAGATCAACACCGATAAGTATAATCTATTATATATTGCATACTAATGTTTTATGGTCGAACGATTTTCTCACGATATTTAACTCAATTACATACACTATAAAGAAGTTAAAAAATATACAATATCCAAGATAAGAAAGTGCTCACGTTGTTATCTTTTTCAGTGTCATATTCCCAGTAATTACACTTCAGACCGAACCACATTAATGGTTGCCGGCACTGCTTTAAGGCAGATTAACTGGCACAGTGGTGTGTGGTGGGTGTATCTATCTAGACGGATTCTTGCATAGGAATCGTACCATGTGTTTATATTTTCTAGAATCTGTAATGTTACGAATGTTGCTACAACTACCATACGATCCTGTTACAGGAATACTACATTAATATACGTAAGAGCTGTACTAGAGTTAAAAATATAATTTAGCAACAACAACCAAATAGCTCCCGATAATACTATTTCTTCCCCCATCATGACGTAAACACCTAAAGCTGAAATCTTTTTAGAGCCCGATAATCGTTATAGCCTAAACAGCTGCCACTTTGGCAAATTATTGGGAGATTTCCAAGTAAAAAGTTGTCACCCTCAGAAAGGAGGGTAGAACGCAGTATTTGATAGCATGATTTTCCCGGAGCGTACGGAGAATGTTAAATTACTGGCGAAATGAAAGATAATAGGCCGCCCTCTTAACGGGGGAGAAGTTGCTACTTCGTTTCGAAGAAAAAGTTTCGTGTCCCAAAAGATTTGCAATTCTACCCCGGGGACGGTGGGAATTTTGAATTATCATTATTTATTCATGGTTTTCGTGCAATATACGAGTAAGAATACCTTTCCTTTGACAGAAACGAATCTGTTTTTAAGAGTATTTTAGAAAATAATATACAAGTGGTTTAAGTTTTTGGAGTACGAGAAAAGTTTTAATTAAAATTAAAATAAGAAAACTCATGTAACCCCATAAAGGTGGGCACAGACCATTTCTAGTTTTCTCCCTTTCTTGGAAGGGTTTTGTAGACGAAAAGAGTCCGTAACGCTGGTCCAATGCGGCTTGGGAGAATTCACATGTCCTTGAAATATTTTTGGGGTTCTGTACCTCCGAATTAAAAAACGGAACCCTTATAAGATCCTTCGTGTGCCTGTCTATCCGTCTGTCATAGCCAATTTGCTCTGAATATACTCGACCCATTAGGTTGTAGTTAGACTCTAGATACTCAGTAAGAAAATCAAAAAAACGTATCTTCCAGATTACTGGAATAAATATTAATTTAGTATTTGTTGTTTTAAAATGTAATATTAAGTAGAATTAATAAGTCTTGTTTATAATATTAAGTAATTCTACTTAATATTATAAATGCGAAAGTAATTCGCTCTGTCCCTCTTGTTTACCGACCGACCTTGACAAAATTTGGCACAGAGATAAGGTGCATCCAGGAGACGGACATAGGGTACTTTTGTACTAGAATATCAAATAATTTCCACGGGATATTTTAAAAACTTATATCCACGCGGACGAAGTCACGGGTATCAGTTAGTAACTTATTAATTTTCTCAATATTTGTGCGTAAAAACTTTTAGATCAGATTTAAGAAAATGTGTACACGAAGTACGGAACCCTCTCCACGCGAGTTAAACTCGCACTTTTCTTTTTTTTTCTACACCATATTTCCCACGATGTCTTTCCTGTTTGCCTGCCCTGCCTTCGATGCCAAACACATGGTAAAATAGCACTTCAACGACGCACTGGCTGCAGCGAGTTCCAGGCCATGATATTATAAAATAAAAGAGGTAGTTACGTCACCAGCGTTCCGGAAGTGAGGTTCACCATGACTACTCAATCGCAAGGACAGAGACAACCTTATTCTGTTTACAATGAAATGGGCAAGGATAAACGGCGCGGCATCATGAATGTGTATTATGTTGTCGCTGCATTTCATTTCAGCTACGACAATGATACAAAATGATTTATTTATTGAATATTGTAAACACTCCTAGCAACGGGTTACAATGGGCGAACTTAATTCCTAGCTGCATTTCCTTCCAGTCAACCCTGCGAGAAGACGAAAAACGTGGGCATGTGTAATCCATGTAAAAATTAAAATTTTACTATATTTTAATGAAAATGAGTAAGTGAAAGTACTCTTACACAATTAATTTACAAATTATACATTAGACCGCGTCGACTAGTGGTCGATGTACCTAGTACCTAAGTTCTGCACCGCGGATCCTGGATTCGAATCTCAAGCGAAGATAAAGTTTTCTCTTCTCTGCGCAGTGGTTGGCTTGCGACATTATTCGTAAGCGATAACACGGCGATAGCCGTAGTCGAAAATCGGCCAGGTGGACATTATTATTGTTATTTTTGCATTAATTAACATAACGTTAAAACCTATCGGCTAATGGGTGTCCGGCAGAGTAGAATATAGTGTTGCCAAATCTCCCGATTTGCGCGGGACGACCTGTTTTTTAGGGGTCTGGTGACACGTTCCGATTCACCCTTAATCGGGACGCCAAATGTCCCGATTATTCACTTTTGGCGGATGATTTTGCCAAGGAAAAGGGTAACTTCCCGCCAGATCGGGTGATCTGATCTGATCTTCAAAGCGCGATTATGGAATGCATGAAATATTTCTTGACCTTCTCATGTGGCGACATAGATGTCGCTACATCACTCCCGCGCTGAGACTAGAAATCGTAGGTTAGCGTGGAGAACTTGTAACGTCAGGCGATGAGATGCAGTCTGGCGTTGCGGTGAACCTGTGTCCAGGTCTTCAGTGCGTCGAGACGTATCGAGACAGTGTTAATGCCGCAGAAGTCAACCTGAGGAGAAGGGGCCGCCGTTGATGATCCTCAGTGGTTAAAAGAATAGGAAGCACGCGTTGTGCCGACAGTAGTCTAGTGCTGTTGACTGCGATGGCTGCCGATGACATTGTTTCCTGTGGTTCGGAGAAGCTGGCTGCGGATGCTCATACCGCGGGGTCACCATTTTTGCGGATGATATTGCCAAGGAAAAGGGTAGCTACTCGCCAGATCGGGCGGTCTGATCTGAGGAGGGCGCCTCTTTCTACTAGTAATATTTTAGATGTTGTATATATAGTTCACATCTCAGAAACTTTCATAGCGCGATTATGGAATGTATGAAATATTTCTTGAGCTTATCATGTGGCGACATAGATGTCGCTACGCAAAAAATAAATGTTGATTCACATGAGCTAGTTTTTTTGTAGCCATTGTATCTACCATGATTTGTAAAACCAAATTCCCGATTATTGCCTTGCCTACCTTGCCTACCTTCCGTTCCGAAATTTGACACACCGGACCTGGCAACACTAGTAGAATAGCATATACCTCTTTCCCACCGAGGTGTCTTGAGAGGCGCCTAAGTGTCGTTGTACGGGTACAAGCTTTATTCTTGCAGAATGTTTCTATAATATGTAAAGCAGTTCTTAATTTTTTTACTCATACCAAAATGAAGGCAACGTGGTTCTCAACCCGTCACCTCTCATTTCCTGCGGGGGCGAAAAGTAGGCTACGGATGTGGTCTTTGCCTACCACTTATATGGGAAAAACCCATGATTCCATGTATGTATTGTTACAAATATAATACACAAACTACTTCATACGTAACAAAAATAAAACTGCAATGAATTAATTACTTATCTTGAGGCAATGTAGTCGAAAAAGTATTTCAAAAACTTTTTATCGATGTATTCATGATATCCGTCTGCAAAGGTGTCCTGCACTCATCATCATCAGCATTTCAGCCTATCAGTAGTCCACTGCTGAACAAAGGCCTACACAGTTTGTAGCTCTCAATTTCAGGAGATTAGGCCATAGTTGCCACGCTTGGCAGGCGGGTTGGCAACTGCGGCTTATTTATTCAGATGTTCAAGGAAGATGCTGCTACCCCTCTTCTGGTTTTCATTTTCCCTCTGTCGACTGGGTCTGTCGATGGGGTGGCAGATTCTCTTAAGCCACACCACACGGCCATTACATTAACTAAATTATTATAACAATATATATGTCGTAGTCAGGGTGTTTGCAAGTGTACCTCACTTTTCGCCCCCGCAGGAAACGTGACATGACGACGTTTATATATATATATATATATATATATTATTTTATAAATACATAGCCATCGGCACGGCAAACACTAACACAGTATACTAACGTATTTGCTGGACAAGGCAACTAGGTTTAGGTCTAGGATTCCTGGTTTCAAAACATGGTTTTCCTATATCAATTGTACCGGTCATATAGTTCTACATTAATCATATTTTAATGTACATACTCTAATGTGTGTAATTGTGTAACACTGAGCTATGTTTGTCTCAATGAGACATCGATCGTTAAGTCTCATATCTACAATTCAGTACCCTTCACATAGAAACATAGTAGTGTACTTGACAGCATAATACCCAGGGGATCTGCCAGGGGATTGCCAGTTGTTCATAAAGGATTTAATATATGTCGATTATTAATATTTTCATATTTTAATTTCCGTTATGATTCTCATCTCATATACATGAAAAAAAAATTATTAAACACAGAGTCGTCCTTACGTCAACGTTGTTTCAGCCTATTACAAATCCACTGCTGAACATAGGCCTCATATTGCCGCAAAAGTTTGTAGCTCTCATTTAAGGGGGGATTTTGCCATAGTTGCCACGCTTGGCAGACCGGTTGACAACCGCAGTTTATTTATCAGTTGTTCCAGAAAGGTGCTGCTGCCCATATCCTGATTTTAATTTTCCCTCTGTCGACTTTTACGACACCCACGGAATGAGATGGGGTGGCAGATTCTCTTAGGCCGCCACCACCAGAGTACTGTAGGTACGTAGTGTAGGGCGACCCCCCTAGATAGCGAGATAACCTGCACGGTTTTGCGAGTAGTCGATGGATGCAGGCGGCCGTGTTTTGTGGCATTTTATGGGGACGCTTATATTCGGCAGTGGACTGATGTGGGCTGAATTGTTGATAATGACGAAATTTACGTGTTTGGGGCCATCCTATTAGATATATATTATTATTAATGCGTCAGAAGACCTACGTGTTCATATATTACACTTGACTATGGGCACCTACATAGGGAGGTCTGGATTCGAAACTGAGCTAAAGCCAAGTTTTGCGGTGTTCGTTTCTTATTCTTTTCGGAACAGATTCTGTTTCTGTTCGTGGTGGAGTAAAAAGTAACATACAATAAGCTCATTATTTATATTATGCAAATATATTCATATCTATTTTGTACAACAAAAAAAAAATTTCGATGCCATGTTAAATTCACCAATCCGCATTGGACAAGCGTAGTCAAATTTGCAACAGTGGTGAGTGGTGGTGTAAGAGAATGTACCATACCATCTCATCGCGTGGGTGTCGTAAAAGTCAACATAAGAAAAATTAAAACCAGAAAATGGGCAGCAGCATCATCCTGGAACATCTGAATATAACTGAAAATAAAATGCGGTTGCCAACCCGCCTGTGAAACGTAGCAACTATGGCAAAGTCCCCCTAAAATGAGTACTTTTGTGGCAATCTATGTGGGAGAAAGCGAAAGACTGAAATGATGATGATGATGAGACAACTCTCCTCGGTTCCATAATCCTCTCAAAACCATGGAAGCCTATGCTCAGGATTTTAATATTCTTATAGTCTTACTTTCATTTTATATTAAGTTATACGGTATAACTAAAGTAAATAATTAAAAAAGTACGAAAAAGAAATACCATACCAAATACGAGTCCTTTGACCTACTCGTATTAATTCTCCGGTCATAATAACGTCAAGGCTGAAACAGGCAGTTTTGGCAGTGCCCTCTTGATGTTTATCTGACACTTTCTAAACAATTCTGAAGAGACCGAAACAGGTAGAAATCTGAAGGTGCAATGTCAGGGCTGTATGGCAGATGCATTAACACCTCCCAGCCAGCTTTGCTTTGCTGAGTGGCTAAAGATATGTGTGGCTTAGCGTTGTCGTGCTGAAAGACCACACCCTTTCTATTAATCAATTCCCGCCGCTGTTTCTCTACTTCTTGCTTTATTCTTATCAGTTGTTGGCAGTAGAGATCCGAATCGATGGTTCTGCCCGGGGGTAAAAGCTCATAACGAACGACGCCTGACGAACTAATATGTTTCTTTTTATGAAATGTAACCTTTTTAATGTCATCAAAACCAGCCAGATACTAGTACAGCCGAAAAGGTTTTATTACAAGCTTATGCATACTATATCCGAAAAGACTTTTTTTCCGACCTAATATATATTATATACAAATATATAAATTTCAATCACCCAAAAATAACTCAATATGTAAACTAGTTAAGCACAATTTGCTCAATCATTATAACGACGTTTCCAAGCTGTGAATCTGCAACTCTCACGTAATATTTAGTTCGAATTGCACAAACCAACAATAAATCCAACAAACGGATAACGATCCCCAGACGTTCTCACTAATGATCGCAAATATTTAATAATGCCGACACTGTCACGATACGAAATACCAGCGCAATAAGAACAAAACGCGAGGTATAAGGGGATATAGAAAGTACACGTCTGTCGGGGAGCCGAACCTGAGACGTGATACGAAGACAAAACAGCGACCTATCGGAACTTCCTCCTGAAACAACGAGCAAGCGAAAGTCGCCTTTAAATTCAAAGCTTTTAAGTGTATTGTTGCGACATTTGAATTTTGTTTATGACGCTATATCTAAAAGAATTGGACGTGATACGCAAAGAAATATGTTAGGAAATAATAACAACGCGTGTAAAGACTTTTTCAAAATGACAAGAATAAGCCGAATAAATCGGAGGAAAATATGAACACAGTATCAGCAATATATGCGACTTTACGAACAGTTTCAAGGATAAAAAGAAAAAGAAAGCAGTACGTAAAAGATAGATATACCCTCTGGAAATGTTCTGTTTGTTTTTAATAACGGCTGTTACTTAATGACTTGATAAATAGCTAAAATTTAATTATTAGTACATCGCTACTATCCCATCACTATTAATAAATTATAGCTTTTTTTTTATTGGATAAGGTGACGAAACGAGCAAAACTTACACCTGATGGTAAGTGCAACGTCTGCCCACAACAAATGCGGTGTCACCCAGAATATTACTGTGTGACACCTTCCCTGCGACATCAGTTCCTAAGACTCATATGCCCGGTGATTACGCTAGCTCTCAGTGTCCTTCAAACCAAAACATAGTAATGTTTGCACACTACTGCTTCACGGCAGAATAACTGACCCATAGTTGGAACCTACTTAGACGGATTCCGACATGAGAATCCTACCAATAATAAATAATATATGTTCAGCAGTTTTTGAACTAAATCGTTCCGGACTGACAGCGATAAATAGGTGTCCGACAGAGTAGGATAGCACCTGCCTCTTTTCTGCCGAGGTATCGTAAGAGGCGACTAAGGTATTCTAAAGCCTTTTTTTGCGCGCAGAACAATACCATAATATGCAATGCTATCACTATAATGCTCGTAGGAACGCAATTGGAGTACGAATTTTTTGACTTGTTCCAAAATGGCGGTGGCGTGGTTGGCCACCGATCACGTCCCGTTTTCCCGCGGGGGCCTACCCTTTATATTTGAAAAAGGTGGGACTGTATGTATATATGTACAAACAAGAAAAGAGTTATGCATTTATTAAAGAGAAGTCTATTATACCTGAATTATTATCCTGCGGCAGACTTATTTGGGGATGGGACATTTTCGCGCATTCAGCTACCAACAGCCTTGTTCTATAACTCGTCAGTCCAACATTTTAGAGGGCGTCCTGCAATGCATTTCTAAGGTGATGTTCTCCTGGCCGATTTCGACCACGGCGACAACTTACGAATATTGTGGAGAGCTATAACTGCGCAGGAGATATTATAGTGCCGCGATTTCGACCACGGCGACAACTTCCGACTACAATCGAGAGCCATCAACTGCGCAGGAGACATTAGAGTGCCACAAGTGTACGCGCAAACACAGAGGCGCTAACTCGTCCCAACCTACCCGCACCCGATGTAACTGACGCGATGGTCGGCAAGGATGCAGTGTCAGAAACACGGGGTCAATCACAACATAAACAGACCCCAAAACTAACAATTTGTGTTTTAGCACAAATATTGGCTCCGGCTTAAGTTCGATACTGATGTGTTAACTCTCTTAAGTAAACTGTGAGTGAAGAATAAAAAAAGTAAAGTAACAGCCTGTAAATGTCCAACTTCTGAGCACAGGCCTCCTCTCATTTCTGAGAGGGTTTTGGAGCCGTGAATAGTCCGTCGCGCTGCTCCAATGCGGGTTGGCGGACTTCGCATGTCCTCGAAATATTTCTATTTTTTGGATATGCAGGTTTCCTCGCGTTGTTTTCCTTCACCGCCGAGCACGTGGTAAATCGGCACTTAAAATTGTAGAATAATTTTAGTTGTGCTGGGCACGGGGGATCGAACCCAGGTTACTCGCGTAATACAGAATGCCTGTGATTGTTGAGTGAGAGCATTGAATTTAAACCTTCTTCCGATTGTTCGGTTCATCATCATCATTTCAGCCTATTACCAGTCCTATTGCGACTAAAGTTTGTATATCTCATTTAGGGTAATTTTGCCATAGTTTACACGCTTGGCAGGAGTGTTGGCAACCGCAGTTTATTAATTCAGATGTTCCAGGAAGATGATGCTGCCCATCTCGTGCTTCTTATTTTCCCTCTGACTTCAACGACAACCACAAGAGGAGATGGGGTGGTAGATTTCCTTAAGCCGCCACCACGCGGTATAATATTTATTTATTTAAACTTTATTTGCACACAAGTGTACAAAAAGAAGAGAACATATTAGGGTGCTTAATAAAACAACAATCTGAAACAATCAATCCACAGTAAATAAATAGATACATATCTATACACATACACACACACACACACACACACACACATATATATATATATATATATATATATATATATATATATATATATATATAATATATATATTTAAACATACATACATAAATATAATAGCAGCCGTGGTAGTACGCGAGTGACCTTGCGTTCGATTCCCGGTGCCGGCACCACTAAAATTGTTAATGGCAATTTAAAGTGCTGATTTACCACGTGCTCGGCGGTGAAGTAAAACATCGTGAGGAAACCTGCATGTCTGAGAAATAAAAAAATATTTCGAAGACATGTGAAGTCGGGTTGGCGGACTGGCATTGGAGCAGCGTGGCGGATTCTTCCTAGCTCCAAAATCCTCTCAGAAATGAGAGGAGGCCTGTGCTCAGCAGTGGGACATTTATAGGCTGAAACTTTACTTTACTTTTTTTTTACATAAATATACACACATAAATTAGGAGGTCCATTTTTCATTAAGAAGTAAAGCAATCTCCTGTTGATATGCTGTCTTACTAATAGAACTTCATAAAACAGAACAGTTAATTTAATATAACAAACAGTTTAACAACGTCGTTATAAATAACGCCAACTAGCGCTCTTATTTTAGCAGCCGGAATCATTTATTACGCGAAACATTTAAATACCCTCTTTAAGCTATAAAGGAGAATAATACCGTGCGAAACGACGATGTGAGCCAAGTTTAGTTTCTCTAAAAACGCCACCCGGGAACATTACAGACGCCGGGTTACGTGGTGCGAATAAATTCAGCTTGTAACTGGATCGATTTAGTTGCGAAATTACGTTAAAATTAGGGTTGGATTTTTTTAAAATTTAAATCGATGTTATCCTTCACTGATGAGCACCTGGAAAATTAGCTCTTTCGACTTGTAGATTTCGATCGATCGACCGTTTGAACACCCCTGGCGTAGACACTGGCCCAACCGAGACCATTTGACGACGCGTTAAAAAGTGGTCAAAGTAACTGACTATAAAATAAATCTTGATACTTTCTCTAAGATAGGCATTGGTTTCTAGAGACACAGTGATCACTTACTGTCGTTGACTGTTTACTGTTCAAAAGAATCAATTGCTATTGGAAATTACTGTTGGTAATATTCCTATGGGAGATCCGTCTAGATAGGTTCCAGCCAGGCCAGTTATTCTGCAGTAGTTCTGCTAGTGTGCAAACATAACTGTGTTTCGGTCTGAAGGGTACTGAGAGTTAGCGTTATCACTGAGCACAAGAGACGTTGCACCTTCCATCAGGTAAACGTTTTGCTTGTCTCGTGACTTAATCAATAAAAAAAATTGCGGCGAGAAATGGCGACTGCGTGGCCTAGTGGTCTTCTACGCCGCGGGTCCTATTCCAGCCGGGTCTAACATTTGTCAAAAACTACAAACTGTTGTTTTTTGGGTCAGTTTATGTAGCGCATGTAAACATTTCTAAAACGCACTTACGATACAGGAGAAATCTTAAGAAAAAGATGATGACTACAACTAATGACGTTATAACAACAATTCAAATTCAACATATAAAATCTTTTAGTCTAAATATTTTATAAGATGAACCTTAATTGACGACCCCAAAATTATAAATCATTTCATATTTGCCTCATGGCAGATTTCGACTATGGTGACCTTCTGGTTAAGAACCAAAAGCCGTTATTAGATAGTAGTTCTGAAAGATTGTCTTGCACGGATCATTCCCCTTTTAGCTAGGGGCTTTTTACACCATATTTACCTAAACGTTGTCTTAACTCTAAAACATACCGAAATTACGACCCAGAATATCATCACCATAATTTCAGCCTATGACTAGTCCATTGCCGAAGCCTATGCCTCCCCCATAAATTGCCACAAAAGTTCAGTAATTTTGGGGTTTTTTTGCCATAGCTGCAGGCGGCTTTGCAGGCGGGTTAGCAAACGCAGTTTATTTATTCAGATGTTCCAGGAAGATGCTGCAGCCCATCTTTTAGTTTTTATTTTTCCTCTGTCGACTTTTAGGACACCCAGGTTGGAGATTTCCTAATGCACCAAGGAAACTCCAACCTAATAGCTCATGCCGTCGCTCTTGGAGTCATTTGACTTTTAAGAGTAATTACATCTCGCCTTGTGTCAAAACGGTCAGGGCTAACAAGTCGAATATTTGCGCTATTTACTCCAAAAATACTTGTATAAAGATTTCTTAATGTTAAAAAACTAAGAAAAAAAGACCAGTTACCAAGGTATTTGAAAAAAAAACATAAGATTTATGCACGTAATCCTTCGCCTCTTAATACGAAATGTTGCATATTTTTCACGCCGTCAAATCTTGCATCGCGTCGTCGCAAATCGAATTTGTCACCTCAGAGCCGAGTCGAATCAATCCACATTATCCGGGTGACGATAACTGTCAGTTTTAAGTTAACAGCGATTAGACATTTCAAGCAAATTATTAAAATTATTTCATTAATTTCCGGTGCATTGACCAACTGTTAACTGTGGAAAGTAGAGATCTTAATAAAACAATTTTTTTTTTAATAGCATTTTTTGAAATAATTATTGCGAAGCATTTAATTATCGACTCTGGTTGTACCGACGGGCGAATTGTCTTGCTGTCACTAGATGGCAATATTGTCGCTCCTCCTCAGTTATCACGTATTTTATTTATTTATTTAATCTTTATTTGCACACACATTAAAATATGTAAAAAAAGGCGCACTTAATGCTACAAGGCATTCTCTGCCAGTCTACCGTCGGGTCAAGCAGAAAAGATGTAGATGTGGACAAATCAAAAAAAAAAAATAGGTCAGAAATTACAAAAAAAACAAAAAAAATACAAAACACTAAAAAAGGAAACTAATATATGATGTTGGTAAAAATAATAACTATATTACTAATAATTATATAATATATAAGCTTTCACGTACCACGCACCTTACCGTATCGGTTGGAATTTTTACGATTATTCTTAAATCGTATCTTTCAGCTAACAAGCAAACGCTGCTTCTTTTAACTTGCACCATATTATAAAACGTGTCAAAAAGAGATCCAAAGCTTCAACGATTTCTCAGGATTTGAGACTCGCTCAAGTTGAACCCACGCACTTCAGCAATGCTTGTATAGCGGTCGTGGCTTTAACCTCGGTAAATCCGGTAACTTAAAGAACCACCTTAAAGAAATTCACTTAAAATGAACGGATAACAAGATTAATATTACGATCACGATTTTCATGACAGCATGTTAGAAAAAACAATTCATTTTGAAATTCAAATAAAGGTACAGTAACGTGTTTAAAATCTTTATTTCAACGAAGATTTTTTATATTAACTCGAATACACACCAGCTGATGCCTGCGACTTCGCGTGGATATAAGTTTTTTTGAATATCCCGTAGAAAAGCTTTTCTTTTCTGGGATGAATTCCGTCTCCAGGATGCTCTGTAGATGGCTCTGTACCAAATTTCGTCAAGATCGGTTCAACAGTTGAACCGTGAAAAGGTAACAAACAGACAGAGGGACAGAGATAATTACTGTCGCATTTATATAAGGTATGGATTAAGAGAAATATTTAAACTGCCATGAACGAAAATAATCTTGACCAAAACGCACATAAAAGCCGCGCGCATTGCCCTAATTTCTACAGTTTTTCAGATTTTACGCAGTAACCCCAAATATTTCTGAAATAAAAAGTCTAAGATTGCTCGCTAAAAAGTCCCCCACCGGCCAATGAAAGCTCCGTCAAAGTCGATTCAGCCGTTTCCGAGATTAGCCGGTATAAACAAACAGACGGAGAGACAAAAGATTAAAAACACTTTTATCCTGCAAATTAGATTTATTAGATTAGATTAAATATTAAAAAATATTTATGGCGAAATCACAGAAAATCACGCAAATTTTATTTATTTGTATAGATAAGGTATAAGGCAAAGACGTAAAAGAAAGAACTATGAATATTCTAAACCACTTATTAAAATACTAAGAGAAATATTAAAATTGCCATGAACAAAAATAATAATAATCAAAATGCAAATTAAAGTCGCGCATAGCCTCTTATTTCTACAGTTTTTCAGATTTTACGCAGGAACCCTGAACATTTCTCAAATATAAAGTATCTTAAATTGCTCTCCGATAATGCCCCTACCTGCCAAAAAAATCCCGTCAAAATCGATTCAGCCGTTTCGGAGATTAACTCGGGCAAGAAACAAACAGACAGACAAAAATTTTAAAAAACCTTGTTTGTCTATTGCAGGGTAAAAGTAAAGTAAAGTTTCAGCCTATAAATGTCCCACTACTGAGCACAGGCCTCCTCTCATTTCTGAGAGGGTTTTGGAGCTAGGAAGAATCCGCCACGCTGCTCCAACGCGGGTTGGCGGACTTCACATGTCTTCGAAAATATTTTTATTCCTCAGACATGCAGGTTTCCTCACGATGTTTTCCTTCACCGCCGAGCACGTGGTAAATCAGCACTTAAAATTGCAATTAACAATTTTAGTGGTGCCGGCACCGGGAATCGAACCCAGGTCACTCGCGTACTATTAAATTTAAAGCGAGCGCCTAGCCCCTGAGCTACCACGGGTATCTGCAGGGTACCTGCACAATATATTTTTTTTGAGTTTAAGAAAAAACTTTTTTCCGAAATCACAGACAGACACTGCATTATATTTATGGGCACAGATTTACAACACAATTTGAAGTAAGTATTTACAACCAATGAATAATGTGGAAACCATAACTAACTAATGTATAATAATAATTAATGACCCTACAATTTATTAAATAAATAAACCAATTAAAAAAATTCTACGATAAATTCCCAAAGCTTATGATTACATGCACAGTTTTAAGATACGATATCAGGTAGCATTCAGCACCCACAGACTTAACGACAAATATTTGATGTAATTTCGGGTTATGTTTTTGCTGTTAGCCGTTGTGGCTTATACAGTTTCATCGGATTCGGATAGATGTCATCGCGGGCCGAGCTAGGTTTGGTTTAACCGAAACTTATTTACATAAATACCACCTCCCAACTAAACCATCAAAATTCATGTCGCCAACTGTTGATAATGCTAATTAACTATATTACTATAATATATAACTTATTGCACTCTGACGGCGACAAACGCCTAAAAATTTACCGCGACGCGACGTTCAAGAAATAAATAATATTACAATCAATCAAACTTTATAATTACTAATAAGGAGCGAAAAACATTAATAGCAAAGTAATAGCCTTTAAATAATTGGAGCCGTTGGTCCAATTATTTATATTCGTTACTATAATACGTCGAAATTTACACTAAGTTTATATTTCAATCAATCGATTCAGAATTTATCCATTCGTCGACCTCAAAAATCTGAATTTGCAATGCGTGCAAATATTTTAAGCAAAAATGTCAACTTAATTCAACAGTATAGAACGCAATTCAGAAAAATACATAATTTCAACTACGCTTTATTTTGTTATTTAACTATTGTAAATAAATTAAAAAAGTAAATTATTTTTTATTTTGCAGTTTCAGGTTCAGGTATTAGCTTAATACTATAGAAACTTTTTAAACTTTGCACTTAATTGGCTCATCGCCACCATTGAACATTCGTACAATAATTCGTAATTTTCAAATACTCGTAACTTTTTATAGAATAAACCTATTTGAATAAACCTTTATTATTATTGGTGGTAGGATTCCTATGCAGGAATCCGTCTAGGTAGGTACCACCCCAGGGCCAGTTATTCTGCCGTGAAGCAGTAGTGTGCAAGCATTACTGTGTTTCGGTTTGAAGGGCACTGTGAGCTAGCGTAATTACTGGGCATATGAGTCTTATGAACTTATGTCTCAGGGTGATGGACACTTTGTGGTGTCACACAGAAATCTTCTGGGTGACGCAGCAACTGTTATGGGCGGGCGTTACACTTACCATCAGGTGAACGTTTTGCTCGTTTCATCACTTGATCCAATAAAATAAAAAAAAAACAAAGACTAAATGTTACAGGAAGATACCATTTATGATTTTCTACTAATTCTTTTAAATATTGTTTAGTAATTTAGGCGTGATACGTTCACAAACAGACAGACAGACGGATATTTCTAAAAATGATAGAAATGTATATAGTTACTTATTTTTAGCCTCTCACAATTATTTATTTCGCAAAATTTTAAAATACGCAAAGCTTAAAAGCATACGAAAAGAATACAAAAAACCGAAAGCGCCTACTCAAAAATCAAGAGCAAAATGTTCACATATTGTAGATTTGCTGTTATTTTACCATATTTTGGAAGTCTTCTAGAAACAGTCAGAAGTTTTTTCACTCTGTATTAATTTATAGGCACATGCGAAATGATAATCAGATTTACGTACACGTTACGTACGTAGGAGTCTAGCAAAAACCGCTCACTTACATAAGAGTATGTTAAAGTAAGTAACAGCGTACTTCCAGAATAAACGATTAAAGATTAATCTGTATGTTACGTCAAAATGTCACTGTGACCGAAATTCAGGACCCACGATTTTTTTTTATGTGACGAGACGAGCAAAACGTTCACCTGATAACAAATGCTGTGTCCCCCAGAACATTTCTGTGTGGCACCACAATGCACCCGTGTTACCCAGAGACATCAGTTCTCAAGTATCATATACCCAGTGATTACTCTAGCTCTCAGTGCCTTTAGATCGAAACACTGCAATGCTTGTACACTAATGCTTCACTTCAGAATAACTAGCCTGGGGTACCTACCTAGACGGATTCCTGAATAGAAAGTCTATGACCACGATACAGCAGGTGGGTAAAAACAATGCGTAAAAGTAAAACATATACCGTTGTTTTAACACTGTTTTACATAAACATTAATTTGTTTAATAACAGAGATCGACGTTTTTCATAAAAGCCTCTCTTTATGTTACACGAACGAATGAACTGTGGTTGCGCGCCAACTTTGTCAGAATTAGCGCCCGATTTTACCGCCATCTTGTAATTTATACAGATTAGAGAGAACATTACGAAGCGATCATGATGTTACTTCGGATTACCGACGTTCAGTTTGCGGAGTTAGTAGGAACAGCGATTGCATTTAATAATGATTTAAAGTGCTCAGTATTATTGGGACGGTATTGAGAAATTCCTTTGGCTTTGAGACATTGAGATTAGCTACGAATTCAATAAAAAAAATGTAATAAACTATGGCTTGATGTTATGATGTTCTAGCAACACCAATACTTTTGGGTAACTATTATAAATAACTTATTTGGCTTTACGATCAACAACAATTTTAGGGGAATTAAACGTCAAGGCAAGATTTGGTTTTCCATTCGGGTAACATCAACTGAGTACATTGTAGATCTAAGACAAACACCTTGACAGGAACAGAAAAACTTGACTTTGAGGGTGACCGTGGTTGAGTAGGTCACAGATGGGAAAAATTGAAAAGGTCCTTTGATATTTTAACTATTATATATTAGTTTATTAGTTTGAAGTATATTTAAGTATTAAAGATAAGCCGTGGTAGCTAGGACCCGGATGCTCGCTTTTATTTTCATATTAGGCGAGTAACCTGGGTTCGATCCCCGGTGCCAGCACCTTCTAAATTTATTCTTTAATTTTAAGTGCTGATTTACCACGTGCTCAGCGGTGAAGGAAAACATCGTGAGAAAACCAGCATATCCGAGGAATAGAAATATTTCTAGGACATGTGAAGTCAGCCAACCCGCATCGAGCAGCGTGGCGGACTATTCCCGGCTCCAAAACCCTCTCAGAAATGAGAGAGGGCCCCCTGTGGGACATTTTATAAGCTGTTACTTTACTTTTTTTTAAAGTAATATAAACAAAATTATAACTACTCAATGTACTCGTAAGTATCAAGCTAGTAATTCATCATTTGGTGGCGAACACAAACACCTTGTAGGTTGGTGAAAGTAATCACTACGGCATCGTTACCAGAAACATTGGACAAGATTATCTAAGAGCAAATTACACTGAAGAAAGTAGCCGGTGCTGGAAGCGATGGCAGTGGAAATTTGTTAAGATAATGAGCGGAAATGAGAGCGGTTGGTCCCCGGGTATCACTAGTCATAGCTGTCAAAGGACACAAGTAAAGATGTGCCTCATTTTGTGTCAAAACCGACAGAAGCTCTTACAGAATTGTGATTTAATGACTCTTATCATACTCTCCCGGCATCCGCCGGAATTTGTAGTCAATGCGGTTTTACGCTATTTTTTTTTTCAAGTTGAGGACGTAATTCTTCATCAATAACATACAGATACATATACATCAATACATAAGATCACGACTGTATCCCATAAGGGGTAGTCAGAGACTGGGCACTTACTGCAAAATCAGATGACTGCCACAATCCACGTTTCACCAAAACAATATAATGCACTTGATGTGATAGGTGGTGAGCCCATCGCCACCATGCGCTATTGGATGCACAGTGCAGTTTTATTCCATACTCGCCTTTTACGAGATCCATTGGATGAAATGGAGTGGTAGTATTCTTTTAAGGAGCCGCCACCACACGGCACAATAAATTTCATCAATAAATTTATAAAAATATCGTAAATAAGAATGAATACCGACTAAGCATGTCTCATTATGAGTGTAAAGACTAAATTTTGCCTAGGTAATACATAATGTAATCATCTTCTTCAAAAAAAAAAAAATCAGGGAATACTTCAAAAATTCGCTGCAAGTATGAGTCAATTCCGTTGCATATAAATTGACGTTTTAACGACGTAATAAAATGTTTTCTTTCTGTTAATCTATGACAATAATTATCTAGTAGTATATTTATATCTATATTTATGTAGTAGTTATAAGTACTTATGAATATTTCGATATGTATGTATGTATGTATATTTTATTGCTATCTACGTATTTTTTATGTTGTTTTTTTTTAATGTTTGCTGCACCGCCTATCATATGTTTATCTCTGCTTAGCCCCTATGGTTGACTGGGAGAGAATGCCTTCAGGCATCAAGTCCGCCATATATACAATTCGAGTGCATAGAAGTTTAAATAAATAAAAAGTAAAAAATATAATACTTTCTCCTAGTCAGCGGACTTCACTCAATCCTACTATATCGTGGTTTAATGTATTGTAGCGCTGCCTTTACCTCGATAAGTTTAATTAGAGCGTATGAGACTTCAAAGCCGATGCCTCATGGTGACGAGAGGTGTTACACCGTACTTTCCAAAACAATCTGGATGACTGATTAAGTGTTCCGGGTGGGCGTGGCGCTTGCCATCATGAATGTCTCGTCACGAACTCGTCTCGGCACTGATATAAAAAAATCTCGTCTTATTAACATCATATTTTATCACAGATTCCAGCAACTGTACCGCCCATGTTAAACTTTACGGTCCATCCTCCTGAATTTTTATGGAAGACAATAAGGGGCGTCTAATAAAACGCGAGCGAATTCGAAACAGGGTAACGAAGTCTCTGCGGGGTAAAAACCGTAAAATTTCATCGTAAAGCACCCTTTACAATTTTCGCTCAAATAATAATAAAAGTTTAGTCTCATTTTTAGAAGTGATTTGCAATTGAAACTCTTATACCTTCGTCATTTAAGTCGAAAACAACTAATCAAAGGATTTAAAAAAAAATATTCTTAATATTATATTTTTTCTTGTTACGTTTGCATAATCTTTAACGTAAAATTGGCAGCTGTGGACCGAAAGAAATGACAATTTACCTTTATCACAACGTTACTGTGCTGTGCAGCGCACAAAGTCCTTCACTATATAAGTTCAATATGTTTATTAAACAAAAATTTTAAAAAAAAGGGTTATTAAAATGTTAAAGAATACGTGGATGATGATTACGCGAAGTAAAAGACAGATAAGAACGGAATGTAGAACATATTATAGAAATAACATACATAATCACTTTTACCCGACTACGGCGAAGCAAAAGGAGAGTTATGATTTTGTTTGAATGCATGTGGGTATGTTCATCTATTCCCTCATGACTTCTGAACTTCTTTTGGTAGCGTCTTGATCGTCCGCTGGTGACGTCACATTAAATTGTATATGGACCCCCACTAGAGGACCCCTCTTAATAAGCACATTTCAACAGACTTCTGAACAAATTTCAGTTCAAGAATTTTTATAATCCATACTAATATTATATCCATATTAATATTATAAATGCGAAAATAACTCTCCCTGCCCCTCTGTCTGTTCTACAATTAACATATTGTTTATATAATACTAGCTAATTTTTAAATTCATACTCGCGCTGAAACTATCTATTTACTACTACTTCTTAAAATCAATTTCTTCGTTCAGCCCGCCGGAGTTCAATCGTAAATTAATCTTAAACTTGAAAATAATATATCTTTTAACGATATAAGTAAAATTCATGGTAAATAAAGTTTTTTGCCAACAAAAGTAAAAGTACACTTTTCATAAACTGCCAATGATAAAATTATTACCGATAAAAATGCCGGTTATTTTCCCGCATGGCAGGCATACGTCGGGCTATATTTTAAGCGAGGCCAATCGATACGTTTCGGCTTCGGAGACACGTTTAATGGACCGAAATATCCCGTTTCGACTCCATGCTAAATATATGAGTACTAGTACTACAGTATTCGCTAGGTTCTGTACGTAAATTATGAAGTATAAAGTTGCCGAATCGAAGATTTTCTTAAATAGAAGAGAAGTAAAAGAACTTTGCTTTTGCGTAGTTACGTAGTTGACTACATCTATTTTGTGACAGTCAACATTTAAAAATAGAACATATTTGCATTATTCATCTTTATAAGTTAGGAAGTAACTAACCTTGCTTTTTTCTTTCCTACGTTCACTTTTTAGGACTTATTTGATTTTATTGAAAAACTTCGACGCTTCAAGTCAGCTTTAACGAATTTTTTTAGATGGTTTTCTAAATTATGAAGAGATAGAACCCACCTTGAAGTTAAAGATATGCTTGTATGTATGAATGTAGTAGAAACTACAAAAAAATGTAGAATATTAAAATTAAAAAATATTCGCGAATAACTTAATAGTCTTCAGAAACATAAGTTAAATTAGCATCGCCGCACAATTTTGGATGAACACTTAAGGAAACTTTGTCGTCGTTTAATACTCGTACCTCATTTGCTTACTGAAATAGATAAACATGGTGGATTGATGTTGAGAAATATGAATGAGGTAAGCGGCAGTCTATCCAAAATTGGTGACGAAACTTCGATCTAGCAATATACTAGGATATTAATAGACTGGGTGTACGAGCAAGCACGTACATTGTCTAGTCGGTTGTTTCGGCGCTAACGTAATGACGCTAATTTAAGAATTTATAAGCAATAATTTTACAATACAAAATCAGTGCGCAATCATCAAGCAAGCCAGTCACGCGTACTAATATATCCATCAGTTTATAATTATTTTAGTTTTTTATATCAAATATATAAGTTATAATTTATCAGTTTATCATATTATAGTTCTATCCAGAACACTGGGATAGTAATAAACGTTCGTCGGTGGTATGGTCTAGGGATGAACCAGTTATCGACAAAACAGCAAGAACTTCATTGGTATTTTCTCGACGACGTTGACAAAAATAAAGATAACTAGTTTGGCTTCGAGAGGTCCTTTTGCAAAATGAATGCTGCAAAAAATTATAGGAATTCATAGTTAATTTTCAACAACAACAAAAACTAGTTAATTTGCTAAGATCCGCATGCAAAATATTAAATGGTGTGTATTACCCAGTTTTTAAGAAGCACCGCCCACCCAACTATAGTATCGTGTACAAGCAAACTAACAACGCCACCAGGAACCGCAACTAAATACCCTCTAGCACTACAACAGTACCACTAGGCATTATATACCACTGAAGTCGAGACCACGACACGTATTTCACCTCAAAACCAGGCATTATCAAATGATATTGTCTCTTCGACAGACAGCCGCCGAGTGAGAATATATTCCTTCTGCATCACGGTATCAAGTCTCCCCACGGTTCCCTAAGAACAAAGAAATTTATTCAAGAATCTGATGTCAAAACCCTGGCTTATTAAGTTCCTGTGATTTATTTCCTTCCTTATGGTCAAAGAGGCAATTTTCTTTCGGGTCCCGACTAGCTCAGTAACCGGGCGCTCGCCTTAAATGTCATATCCCGAGAGTAACCTGAGTTCGAAACCCGGCGCCGGCATCTCTTAAATTGTTCATGAAATTTTACGTGCTGGTGAGCGTTTACGTGCGGGGAAACCTACATTTCTTTAGAAGTAAGTGATAAACGTTCACCGCACAGAAGATTTCTGTGCGCAGCTCTGCGCTCGTCAACTTGAACATTCCTTTTTAGTCTCATATGCCCCGTCGCATACTACCCATCGATGTCCTTCAGACCGAAGCACAGTGATATTTATATTATTGCTTCATACTACTATATTTATTTAACTACTATATTATTTATATATTCATACTATTGCTTCTCAACAGAAAAACTGGCCCTGCGGTTATATACCTACTTAGAAATTTTTCCTATGCAGGAATCCGTCTAGGTAAGTACCACCCCAGGGCTAGTTATTCTGCCGTGAAGCAGTAGTGTGCAAACATTACTGTGTTTCGGTCTGAAGGGCACTGTGAGCTAGTGTAATTACTGGGCATATGAGACTTAAGAACTGATGTCTCATGTACACAGATGTACAATGTTCTGGGTGACACAGCATTTGCTGTGGGCAGACGTTGCACTTACCATCAGGTGAACGTTTTGCTCGTTTCGTCACTTGTTGAAATAAAAAAAAGGAAACCTACCGTCAGAAAATGTAATTAAATGTAAAATGTCTGAGGTATAAAACCATTTCGAGAAAATGTGACATCCTCCAACCCGCACTGAAGTAGCGTTTCGGACAGTTACCGTCTCCTAAGCCCTCTTATTAATGAGGAGGCCTGTGCCCAGCAGTGGGATATTTTTTAATCTATTACCTTTCAAGTCCCGAAGAAGCGCTAACATCGTACGAAGCAACTATTGTTTGTTATCAATGAGTGAGATATGTGATGTGGCAATGTGGTGGCGACTCAAGAGAATCTACCGCCCCATCTCGTCACGTGGACAAAAGTAGAAGACAGAGGAAAATGGAAACCAGGAGAAGGGCAGCAGCATCTTTCTGGAACATCTGAATAAAGAAACTGCGATTGCCAACCTGCATGCCAAACGTAGCAACTATAACAAAATCCTCCCTAATTGAAAACTTTTGTGGCAATCTATGGGGGAGACCTATGTTCAGCAGTGGAGTAGAGATATGCTGAAATGATAATGAGTGAGATATAATGCATAATAAGTTTCGGGTAAGATTCGAAAGGAGGTCCCGCTTCTCATAAAGTAGACACGCTGATAATTAAGCCAATCTTGTATAATAGTTTTCAAAAAAGTTTCCATTTAAAACATTTGTTTTTTTTTTTATAGAATAGGAGGCAAACGAGCAGGTGGCTCACGTGATGGTAAGTGATAACCGCCGCCCATGAACACCTACAATACCAGAGGAATAGCAGATGCGTTGCCGGCCTTTGAGAAAGGAATAGGCTCTTTTCTTGAAGGTCCCTAAGTCGTATCGGTCCGGAAAAACCGCTGACGGCAGAACATTCCATAAAGTGCAAGTGCGTGGCAGAAAATTCCGCGAAAAACGCACTGTGGTGGAATGCCAACCATCAAGGTGGTGACGATGGAATTTGAGGTTATGCCGTAAGGTGCGATGGTGAAATTCAGCGGCTGGAATTAATCCGAACAATTCCTCAGAACACTCCCCATGGTAGATCTTGTAAAAAATTCAAAGAGATGCAACATCTCTTAGCAAAGCCAGGGGATCAAGCCGATCAGATAGGACATGGTCGTCGACAATTCGAGCCGCTCTTCGCTGAATGCGGTCAAATGGAAGGAGCTGACACTGGGGTGCCCCCGCCCAGAGATGAGAACAGTACTCCATGTACGGCCGAACATGAGTATGACTATAAAGAGCAAAAACATAAATTATGTAACTCTAAAAAGTTTAGCTTATAAACGAATTTTTTGCAGTCGAAAATGTTGTGTTAAATTCCGGATAAAACGCTGACTTGAAAATAAATCAAGATTTAAAATAAAGAATAGAACATTATTGCCGTTCTTCTGTTTAGATTCTATATATACATATATTATAAAATGTGTAGCGTTTGTTTCAAATACGGTTTTGTAGTGAGAATATGCAGAGGCGATAAAATTTATTGTCACCAAAGCGACATCTGGTGCCTCCCTTCTTAAAACTGCGGCACAAGTGAACGAGCGTATAGTATACAGTTGTATTTGCGTTGCAGTTTTCTGTAGATAACTTTGTAAGGATACGTAGAATATTTTTATGTATGAATAAAATAAATATCGTCCGGCGATAATGCCGCCATTTTTAGTCTCCATTTGACGACCGTATTGTTTGTTGGAATTCCAATTGTAATTTATATTAGACTCGCTACCCGTTCTTTCCTCGGAGATGTGTTATTTTTTATTAAATCTGCTCAAAACCTGTATACTCTGTGGGTCAGTAGTTTTTACATAGATTTTACTTGTTACAAACAAACTCACACTTCGTCTCTAGGTCATCTGGGACACAAATAGTTCAGATAAAATGTTTCAACATGGATCAAAATCATAATAAAAATCCATCAAAAAAATCTTGCCTTCGAACCTGAGGCCTATGCATCCATCAGGAAGCTGACCGCTAAAAGACAATTATTAACACATATATCATGTTTTTTTTTTTAAATTATCACCACAACGCCTATAGTGTGAGTAGTGTCAGACGTGCATCTACTAAATGCTGCACAATGCCGAGTCACACGTTGCCGTAGTAACAAATTAGCAACAGTTATACTGTGTTACCCGCTGTGTAGTGGCGGCTTAAGAGAATCTACCGCCCCATGTCAACCCGTGGGTGTTGTAAAAGTCGACAGAGGGAAAATTTAAGACCAAAAGATTGATAGCAGCTCCTTTTTCGAACTTTTGAATAAATAAATTGCGATTACAACTATGGAAAAATCATCCAAAATGAGAGCTAAAAACTTTTATGGCAATCTTTGGGGACGTATATGTTCATCAGTGGACTTGTAATAGGCTGAAATGATGACGGTGATGACACTTTGTTGCGTCACACTAGTATTTTTCCTGTCTGTCTTTGCCTTTGTAAATAGTGGATATGTTTTACAGACCGAAACCGTACATATAGAAACTTCCAGACCAGGAATAACTATCTGTAGGTCATACAAATATTTTTTCGTTACCGCATTCGAAACAACGATCCATCCAATAGCTTAACCAATGTGGCAATTGAGCTGGCTACGTTGTCAGCTTTGATGACAAAGCTAATCGCGATATTTTTATCGCTTGCACCATCGGAAAGGAAGATGTACGCAAACGTTCAGTATACTCACTCGATACAGATGAATAAAAACCCCCTTGGCCGCATTGTTACTGCCTACGTATCTTCACTTATCTAAAAAACATGATGCCTTGCGAAAAGTTTTCAGTAGTGTATGGTATTGCGAATTTCTTGCATATAGAAATCGCAATACGCGAAGTATTTACATGAGCTGTATTTGTGTTATTTTTTATTTGATAGGAACGTTGAATAATAAAAAATCATTATCATCATCATCATTTCAGCCTATCACTAGTCCACAGAACACAAGCCTCATCCACAGTAAAGTTTTAAAGTAAAGTTTCAGCCTATAAATGTCCCACTGCTGAGCACAGGCCTCCTCTCATTTCTGAGAGGGTTTTGGAGCTAGGAAGAATCCGCCACGCTGCTCCAATGCGGGTTGGCGGACTTCACATGTCTTCGAAATATTTTTTTAGAGAATCAACTGTTAAATGCCCTTACTCTCTGAACACTTCAGAGAAGTATCACGGCGGTTTTTCGAAAAAGCCTGCGGTTCATCCAAACCCGCTGGTGGTTAAAGCAGCGAATTATCGATCCGTCAGAAACGCGACCGAACGCAAACGTCGCCCGCGAAATGTGCTAGACGACACGGACGTCTCAGCACTCCCTGACCACGATACGGTCAGTCACAATCCGAGCAACACTGTACACACAGTCAATAGCTTTAACATCACACGCACAACGTCGCGCGACCGCCGTAGAGAGCGGCGCGCAGCTATCGTAAATAACACCGCGTACACAAGATACACCCGTGTTCCAGGGCGGTTCTCACCACCCAGAGTTACCGACACACAAGTCGACAGTCCGAACGGAGGCCCGCAGCCTCCCTCGGACGGTCATTAGATGACTTAAGATAATAATTTTATGGAGATATTCACAGTAGCGCAAGCACGCTAGCGAACGCAACGGTCCGAATTTAGATGTTTAGAAGGAGTTTATATTTATGTATTTATGTTTGGTTCAAACCAAACCTGGCACGGGGGCAAGGCATCCGATGAAGCTGTAAAAGCCAAAAGGCTAACAGCGATTACTTCACCGAAATTATACATTAGAGGATCATGCAAGAACACGATTGAATCACGATGTTATCCTTCACCGCCGAGCACGTGGTAAATCAGCACACAAAATAACAATTTTAGTGGTGCCGTCACCGGGGATCGAACCCAGGTCACTCGCGTACTATGAATTTTAAAGCGAGCGCCACAGATTGCCACGTAAATTTGTAGCTCTCTTTTTGGAGGGATTTTGCCATAGTAGCCACGCTTGGCAGGCGGGTTGGCAACCGCAGTTTATTTAATCAGTAGTTCTAGGAAGATGAAGTGACGCGATGTCATGCATGCATCCACTGCCATCAACATTATGCAATGCTGTCACTATACTGCTCATGGGAACGCAATGGGGATTAAGAATTTTTTGACTCGTACCAAAACGGCGGTGACGTGGTTCGTCACCCGTCAAGTCCCATTTCCCGCGACGGCGAAAAATGGGCTACGTGAGTAACCTCTGTCTTCCCCTTATATGGAAAACGGCATGACTGTATGTATATACAAAACACTTTAAGAATGGAATGAAAGCATTTCGATCACATTCATGGGTGTATGAGCTGATATCCCTTTGCCTTTCCTGCACGGGACATTATAACAAAAAAATGCGAACAATAATGCTTAGCTTTTGTTCAGTATTTCGCATTTATGTGTTTCGGTCTGAAGGGCACTGAGAGCTAGTGTAATCACTGGGCATATCAGACTTATGAACTGATGTCTCAGGGCGACGGACCTAGTGCCACACAGAAATATTCTGAGTGACACAACATCTGTTATGGGCGTGCGTTGCACTTAACATCAGGAGAACGTTTTGCTCGCCCCGTCACTTTATCCAATAATAAAAAGTCTTTTTTACTCCTTTACATGCGCTGTTATTTCTAAAAAGGCGGCATTGCTTGTGTACCCATAACAATGACTTTCAAAGCTCTGCCTTAACGCCTCTATCCGATCAAGGGTGAAGGGAGAAAAGGATTAGGCGCGTCCGTTTAGTATCATATTTATAAACCGATTGATTTACTTAATATGCCATTATTACTTCTTTTTATAAAAAGTTGCCCTACAATTGGATAGATTCTTCTATATTGTAGAATTAACAACAATATGTTGTACATATACATACAAACACACAGAGTCAAAGCAACTATCATTAGGTTCAAAAATAGCATCAAACGCTCGGAGATGTTGTCCTACTGCAGATGGAACTATCCCTATCAAAATCATCATCCTCATCATCTTCATAATCATATCAGCCTATCACTAGTCCACTGCTGAACATAGGCCTCCGTCATAGATTGCCACAAAAGTTTGTAGCTCTCATTTTCGGGGGATTTTGGCATAGTTGCCACGCTTGGCAGGCGGGTTGACAACCGCAATTTTTTCATTCAGATGTTCCAGGAAGATGCTGCTGACCATCTTCTGATTTTAATTTTCCCTCTGTCGACTTTTACGATACCCACGGGATGGGGAGTGGTGGTAGATTCTCTCAAGCCACCACCACACGGGTCATCATCATCATCATCATTTCAGCCTATCTTAGTCCACTGTTGAACATAGGCCTCCCCAATAGATTGCCACAAAGCACGGTCCTGAGCCACCTGCATCCATCGACTTCCTGCATAACCGTGTAGGTCGTCGCTCCATCTAGTGGGGGGTCGCCCTACACTAGTTTGCTAGTACGAGGTTGGCACTCGAGAACCTTTCTTCCCCAACGGTTATCGGTTCTCCGAGCTATTGCCGGCCCATTGCCACTTCAGCTTGCTAATCCTTAGGGCTATATCGGTTACTTTAGTTCTCCTGCGGATATCATCGTTACGGATTTTATCACGCAGAGAAACTCCGAGCATAGCTCTTTCCATAGCTCGCTGAGCGACTCTGAGCTTCCTCAAGCGGCCCTGCAGTGAAGGACCACGTCTCGGTTCCGTATGTCATCACTGGAAACACGCACTGGTTGTAAACTTTGCTTTTGAGACATTGAGGTATACTCAGCGACCATACGGGTCACCATATCAAAATAAATGTAAGCAAAGCTCACATTACGTGGTACAGGGTCCAAAATGTACGAGTATTACCGTTCATCGAAACATATAAAGTATATGTGTTTAAAAGTTTATACAGAATAATTAGTTGTTTCTAAAAAGAAAATCTAAATTTAGTGCTAGCCGGCATGTGTTATACAAAAACGCGGGCACTTCTAGTTCACAACTTACACTGATACCCGCCAACTGCTATATTTTTTTTTGTTTCCAATTTTATTTATTTTTTCATTTTAAAATCGGCCAGTCTTATAACATTACACCGACCACGCTAATGGGGCATGAAACTCAAGCTTTGAATTAGCAAACAATCCGGCATAAGTTTTCCACTGCCTTGATGGCTGTACGGGAAACGAACCCATTATTGTAGTAAACCTGTATTTCAGCTAGATTTAATTAAGGGACTGTATTGCTTTCAAGTATTTTTTTTTTTGTTATTAATACAACTTACTAACTTGTATAAAATTAAAAATCAAAAATAATGTTTGAATTATACGAAATCTAAAGTTTATCTACTAATTTCCGCCGCTGCTGGCGGCTGATAACGCAACTCTCGATGGAATTTTGCATATTAATTGCGTTTCTGCTGGAAAAAAAAAACCCATCGACACAGACAGGGTTACGAATGATAAAAAAATTAACAAGAAAAATATTTTAAAACTTACTCGCGAAGAAATTTTGCTGAGTATTGCGTCTCGTGTGAATAGCCGCGGTAACTTAGGGGCCGTAACGCTCGCTTTTGTCTTCATTATACGTGAATGATCTGGAGTTCAATCCCCGGTGTAGGTTCTATTCAAATTTAATAAAACTACTTTTATGAATTTTATCGCGTTTGATTTTTAAACTATTATAACCCGACGTTTCGAGTGCTTTATAGCACCCATGGTCACGGGGGGACAGAGGCGACAGATGTCCCGATGTCATAGTTAATCCGGGGTACCTTGAGTATTTAATTATTATTTTAGGTCCGATCTACGCAAAACGAGCTTACAGTGTCTTGAAGTCTTGCGGTGGTTTTCGATTTAATTTTGCTTATTATAGGATCCCAAGCTGGTGGTAATACCCAATGCGATAAAATCCGTAAAAGTAGTTTTATTAAATGTGTAATATTCGCGTAAATATAAGAAATCATTATGCTACTAAACTCACTATGCTTCTTTAAAATATTTTTTAGAAAAACGTATTTAAGATATGCGCGTGTCTGAAAAAAAAAACTAAAACATATGAAATACGTCCCACATACACACTAGACACTTGCCGGCTTCAAAAAACTCTAAGAAAAAATAACATTTATATCGGCTATTACTTTTTATTGGACTTGACAACTCTTATAAACATTATCAAACATCTAATAAACCCATAGATCAGCATATATGTTTCAAGCTTTCATGTAAAAACAAATCGCGTAACGTTCACCTGATGGTAAGTGCATCTGCCCATAACAAATGCTGTGTAACTCAGGAACATTTCTGTGTGGCACAAACACTGCGCCCGTCACCCTGAGAGATCTGTTCTTAAGTCGCATATGCCATGCCCAGTGATAACTTTTACATGAACTTTAGCAAATTAACTTTCTCTCCAATTTACTTCAGACCGAACCTCAAAAACCTAGACAGATTCCGTCATAGGAATCCTAACACCAATAAAATGTAGACAAGTCACACCTACTATAGACCTGGCGTGGATAGTAGGTGAGAATCCCCACGTTACTTACTGGAAATATCTCCTAGCTTGTGTTTTGAAAATCATGTAAATTTGTGTGATTGACGTTTTTACAATATTTTATTATTATATAAACGCGAAAATTTATGATTACATACATACATACATTAAGCCACGCCTCTTTCCCATTGGTGATGGCAGACACCACATTTTTCCACTTGCTACGATCCTGACATACATCTTTAGCTTCTTCTACTTCCATTCGTGTTTTCATACACGCTCGTCAGTTAAAAAAAACGGCTTCGATCTGATCGTAATACGTTTATAATTATTGCTTCGCATAGAATGTGGTAGCTCAGGGGCTAGGCGCTCGCTTTTAATTTCATAGTACGCGAGTGACCTGGGTTCGATTCCCGGTGCCGGCACCACTAAAATTGTTAATTGCAATTTTAAGTGCTGACTTACCACGTGCTCGGCGGTGAAGGAAAACATCGTGAGGAAACCTGCATGTCTGAGTAATTAAAAATATTTCGAAGACATGTGAAGTCCGCCAACCCGCATTGGAGCAGCGTGGCGGATTCTTCCTAGCTCCATAACCCTCTCAGAAATGAGAGGAGGCCTGTGCTCAGTAGTGGGACATTTATAGGCTGAAACTTTACTTTACTTTACTATAGAATGTGGCTGACTGGGACTCAACACCAGGGCACTATCGATCAACTAATGTGAGAAAAGACGAATTCGCTCCATTCGCTCCATGATTAGAATTAAAAATTCTTCTTCTTGACCATAATTAAAATAATTTCAAGAATAGACTAAATTCCTCCTTTAAACCATTCCACGGTAACAGCGTTCCGTACCATCGAGATTCAAACCCCTCCCGCGGCAGTTAAAAATTAAACCTAATTAACTTTTTAACTCCGCGCGCTCCGCCGGGTGTAATTAAAACAAAACAAAAGTCAACTTTATGCCGCCCTGAGGAGTTACGAGTAGATATACGATTCTTTCCTTTTTACATTTAAATGTGAAATCCTGTTTTGACATAAAACCGGCAATTTCTCAAAATGGGGCAAATAAATTGTTAGCTGTGCACGTAAGGAATTAGATTGTAGCATAATAATGATATAACAAAACAACTTTATCCGAATTAGTGGCGGTCTATAAATTTGTTATGGATTATCTGCACAACAAATTTATAGACTGTCACTGTATAAAAGGTACCACTGAGTTGACAATAAGATCTTTGATGAAGGAAAGAAAGTTAATTTGGTAAGATCCGCATGCAGAACATAAAATGAGTCGAGTGACTGGACGGCTGTCAGTCGCACCTCGTTTTGAGGTGAAACACGTGTCGTGGTCCCGAATTCAGTGGTGTATATTGCCTAGTGGTAGTTTTGTAGTGGTGGAGGGTGTCTGGCGGCGGTTCCCGGTGGGGGTGTTAGTTTGCTCGTGCACCGCTCGCGTACTGTGGGAGGTTGGGCGGTGCTCTTCAAAAACTAGGTAATATACACCATTTATATATTATGCATAAAATTAAATTTTGCACACATATCTTAGCAAATTAACTTTCTTTCCTTCATTATAATGGATTTCCGCAAAGTAACGCCTATGATTCTATTAAAATACATACACACAGATTGTGTAATTAGAAAGCGCTTCATTCAACTCCGATTCAAGTACACGACGACGACAAAGGAATCCGAACCCACACATGCAAAGCACAATGTATTAGCACATAATATAGTAGCGTATGGGCGGGCGGACGTTGCACTTACCATCAGGTGAGTGGGAAAATATTACTTTGAAAATGAACGTTTTTCTCGTCTCGTCCCTGTGTTAGTGTAGCTTTTGACATTTATACGAGTAAGAGATACAAGCCTAAACTGAATAAAGAAATTTTTACTTTGACCACAGCCGTCCTTTCATTTCTGAGAGGTTTTTGGAGACGGGAAGAAATTGCCACCCTACCCACCACCAGTATATTCTTTCCTTTTTTTATTGCATAAAGTGATGAAACGAGCAAAACGTTCACCTGATGGTAAGTGCAACGTCTGCCCATAACAAATGCTGTGCCACCCAGTAAATTTCTGTGACACTACACTGTGCCCATCACCCTGAGACATAGGTTCTTAAGTCTCATATGCCCAGTGATTACGCCAGCTCACAGTGCCCTTCAAACCGAAACACAGTAATGTTTGCACACTACTGCTTCACCGTAGAATAACTGGCCCTGGGGTGGTAACTACCTAGACGGACTCCTGCATAGGAATCCTACCACCAGTTCCTCGTGATCGATGGAAGCGTCGCGAGTGTAGTGTAGACACCATGGAACATTCACAATACACTCGAACTCGTTTTTCAGTAATTTTTGTATAGCACAAAAATTGCTTTCGGCTGGCATATGAAATTATTGTAGTATCACGTGATCGCCCTTGATAATTTATACTCGTACATAGGAAACATACATACAATCACGCCTTTTCCCCATATACAGAGTAGGCGGAGACCAAATCCGAAGCCTTTTTTCCGCCCCCCGCAAGAAACGTGTCGTAACGGGTGGCGAACCAGTTCGGCACCATTTTGGTACGAGTTAATTATTATAACTAAATTATTTATAATTTATTAATTATAATTATATTCTTGCTCCCCATTGCGTTCCCACAAGCAACATTATTCTAGATTCTAAAATGCTTGAAATGTGATTATGATTAAACCACAAAGCTTGTGCCTCAACCAAAAACCTAGGATATTGCTGGCTGTCACGGGTTAATTGTAATCCCACCACCAGGTCGTATACCACGATATTTCAGTAATTCCCCCTTAGCCCACTTATACGAGCACTCACTCAAAAAGATATAAAAGCAGTTTTTTTTCGACTCCTCCATATAGTGCCTAAATTATCCTATTTCCAATCAAAACAGCCTATTGCTGTGATTCAAATAACTGGAAAGCGTACCAAAAAAAAACTTTAATACTCGATATGATCATCCTGATTTAAAAATGTTCCCGTCTATATATATTCCGTATCTTAGTGTCAAAGTACCTAAACAACCTTTTACTATATCCTTCACAAAATAAACCTTCTCTAATCTAGATTAAGTTTTTGCAGCAATGAAGATACGGTTCAGTAAAATATATTAGCTGTATGATTTACTCGCAATAGCATGTAACAGCGTCACGTAAAAAAGCACTTATCTATGGAGGCCATAGACATCGATTGCATTCCCAAACAATGCCATCTGTTGCCAAAGCGGGAATCTATCGCAACGCACTTATATTCGGGGCCCGGTGATCCTTCCGGTCTCCTTTAAAATTACTAACGTACGTGACATGCTCACAAAATGGCGCCACAGATGTGCTCGCATATTTCTTTTAAAATTGAAACGTATGTTGCAAGACAATTGTACGCTTAGAATAACTCGGCTCTCACAAAAGAGTAGGCTCACTAAACCTGGTCGATGTTTTTTTCATGAACTGAACTGGACTGAAGCCCTTAGCTTATTATAAAGGCGATATTTATATAATAAAAACTTTATAAAAGTAATGTTTACGTTGTTTAAGTATTTTATACATTGCAAAAGTTGTAAGTCGCATACTATGTCGAGTATATTCAAGATATTATTTCAGGTAAGGGTGGAAAAAGAGCACCTGTTAGTAAATGGCGAGTGCTGGCGGCTTATGAGAATCAGCCACCGCATCTCATCCCGTGGGTGTCGTAAAAGTCGACAGAGGGAAAATTAAAACCATGAAACGGTCAGCAGCATCTTTGTGGAACATCTGAATAAAGAAACTGCGGTCGTCAACCCGCCTGCCAAACATCCAAGGCCAAACCCCCCCAAAATGACAGCTACAAACGTTTGTGGCAATCCATGAGGGAGAGGCCTCCCATAACATAGGCATGTTCAGCAGTGGAATAGTGATAGGTTAAAATGGTTGCGGTGGTGGTGGTTGGTAAATGGTTAGCCAGCTCATAGACACCTGATGATGATGCGATATCGTCTACGATGATTTCTGACCACGGCGATCGCTTATGAATTTTTTTAACTGCGCTGGAGATATTATAGTGCTGCAGGTGTAAGCGAAAAACAGAACCACCCATTGTAACACTCATGTAATAAGATCGATGGTAGGCTAGGATGCAGTTTCAGAGACACGGGTATTATCGAAATCAGAGCCAAGACCCACGGCGTAAAAGTCAGACACTCTGACCTCTAATCCTCGCAGCGTTCTCATTTATCCTAAACTAAGAGTGTAGATACATTTGCGTTGTCAACCTGAGTACTGGACACTAAGATGAAATCCGTTGACTTATATAGGGAGCCGAGTCAGCCGTGCCCACCCCAGAACAGTCTGTACTGTGGTACCCACCTCAGGACGTTGGGTTACCAATATTACATGGGTAATTTCACATAAAAACGCTTTGAAATAAGTAACATTACAAAAATCGTTTTTTTTTTATTGTATAAAGTGATGAAACGAACACAACGTTCACCTAATGGTAAGTGCATCGTCCGCCCACAACAAATGCTGTGTCACCCAGAATATTTCTGTGTGACACCACACTGCGCCCGTCACCCTGAGACATCAGTTCTTAAGTCTCAAATGCCCAGTGATTACGCTAGCTAACAGTGCCCTTCAAATCGAAACACAGTAATGTTTGCACACTACTGCTTCACGGCAGAATTACTGGCCCCGGGGTGGTACCTACCTAGACGGATTCCTGCATAGGAATCCTACCACCAGTAAATTAAGTTAAATTAGGTTACAGTTCTTGCGTAAATACGGGTTGGGCTTCTATCGACCATATCTTTTCAAGGGCCAGGCCCCCCTGAAAAATAACAGCTCAAGTTATAGATAACTCTGGGACCAACTTTGAATATGTTTCATCGTGTTAGTTTCACTGATTTCAAGGTTACGACATTTTCCATAGAACGCCATTAATGGAAAGCGTTATTGAAAACTTTGTCATACACCCCTAACAGTTGATTCACTACGATCGTCCGAACAAAGCTTTTAAATAGAATTATAACGAGAACAATTTGTTTGTATAATATTCGATGTACTTTGTGGCTTTACGAGCTTCACGATATTGCTCACGCGCAGGGGTCCGCGTGCCAGTTTTTTTGACCAACATAAAGATAATCCTACAAACAATCGAAACGACTGGTCGCGTGCGCCTGCTGCGCGCGAATACGAAATTCAAATGATTTTAAGTCGTCTAATACCGTCCAGGAGCTCGGCCTCATTGGACTGTCGATGTGTCGAAAAGCTGAGACCGCCCGAAACACGGGTGTATCGTTTTTAATTGTTTATTGTTTAGTGATACGGGGTGCAAAATCGTTAATACTATCTTAAGAATCGTTCGCTCTCTAAAAAGTATGAAACTAGAAAATATTCTTGTCTGACATTGGGCATGTCTGGGCAAATTCTGAGTACGCTAAGTTAGACTTAGTATTTCGAAGTTAGTTGTCGTCTGGGACATCTAGCAACTGTTTCGCCATTTTCTTAGTATAATTCGTGCTATCGTAACCAATGACAACCATTAATCTGACAGAAATTTATTAATTAATAATAATAAATAATTTATTATTTTGTAATTTCTTACATAAAAATTTAAATTATTTGTCTATGGGGGATCAAAATAACAATAAAATTATATTTACGTATTTTTTTTAATATTTCAGATCAATTAGATTAACTATTCAATATTTGTCATCTAATAAATATGTAACATATACATTTTTATTTAATACATTGACATAGTGATGTTCGTAGTATAGCTATGGTCGTATACTACCTTGCCCTAAGGATCGCTTACAACTTTCCTTCCTTTTGATTTCGCCGTAGTCAGGCAAAAATGTATATATTTAATAGCATTTAATTTAATTATTTTTCGATGCTTCCAGCGCTTTGCAGACACGAACGAAGACGAGGTTCAAATATAGTTTTATTTACATGAAGACATAATTATAAGAAATCATGTCATTAACACTTAAATTATAAACTCTCTAAATTAACGACCACAGAACATTTTTTACGCAACGTAACTTCTGGAAGAAATAAATAAAGACATGTTCGGGACGACAGCGACAAAATCGATATACGCAAATCTGTGATAACAGGCTCTCAGTAAACTTTTACCGTTTATTTCGTCGACCCCCTCGGCCTCCCTCCCTTATCGCCTCCGATCTACAGATCCAATTTCCTAAAATAGGGATCGATCCGACAAATCATCTGGCCAACTCTATTATCCTCCACTCGGGGCAATCGTTTGGTGACTTGCTTACTCTAAATCCGTGGCTTACTGGACAAGTGGTGGAGGGATGTTTCCTTCATAACTCAGTGAAATGGAAAAAGGAATGGACGAAACTATATTTTTTTATAAAAGGTTTATTAATTGATGATTTAAGTAAAAAATTTAAATACTATGACTGTTTTTTAGGAATCGTTCATCTGATGGTAAGTGCAGTCTTTTTTTTTATTGTATAAAGTGACGAAACGAGCAAAACGTTCACCTGAAGGTAAGCGCAACGTCCACCCACAACAAATGCTGTGTCACCCACAATATTTCTGTGTGACACCACACTGCGCCCGTCACCTTGAGACATCAGTTCTTAAGTCTCATATGCCCAGTGATTACCCTAGCTCACAGTGCCCTTCAAACCGAAACACTGTAATGCTTGTACACTACTGCTTCTCGGCAGAATAACTGGCACTGGGGTGGTACCTACCTAGACGGATTCCTGCATAGGAATCCTACCACCAGCAAAGTCTTGTGTCGTGTCAGACAGAACATTTCTGGAATTATTTGAAGAGGACCAAAGATTCCAAACAGAGACGGGTGACGGCATTGTTGCCTAATGTGCAAGGCATCTTATACTGCGATTGCCAATCCATCTGCCAATTGTCGTGATAGTTATGGCAAATTTTTCCAACAAGGGTGCCTATGCCCAGTAGTAGATTTTTACAGACTGATGCAGAAGATTAGTTATTCTGTAGACCTGCGTGAGTGGTAAGTGTGGCCTACTGAGTCATAAACAGGGCCTGGGTTGACAACCGTATCCAATATTCATGCCAAACACGTCAATGCCAACAACTGCAGCTTCGCGTGCCGTTGGCGTCAATCGCAGTCTCTGACCCTTCCGCCCTAACTGATTTTTTTTTATTGCATAAAGTGATGAAACGAGCAAAACGTTCACCTGATGGTAAGTGCAACGTCCACCCACAACAAATGCCGTGTCATCCAGAAAACCGCTGTGTGACACCACACTGTGTCTCATATGCCCAGTGATTACGCTAGCTCACAGTGCCCTTCAAACTGAAACACAGTAATGTTTGCACACTACTGCTTCACGGCAGAATAACTGGCCAGTTATTCTGCCGTGAAGCAGTAGTGTGCAGTGTCTGCAGTGCCTTGCAGGGGTGGTATCTACCTAGATGGATTCCTGCATAGGAATACTACCACCAGTTAGCATTATCGCATAGACATCACTACTCGAATACACAGCGATTCAGTTCTAAGCGTTCATGCCTGCTATGCAAAGTTAAGAGACCTGAACACGAAGCCAATATTTATACAATATAAAATGATTGATCTTCGGGTCAGGATGTAATGAGATTGCCTCGTATCTTTGACACTACATCCGACCCTTCCTTTGATGTTATCGCAATAACAATATATCGTATACGAAAAAATGAGGAAGAGCGTGCTATTCGATTAAACTTTAGTTAATTTAATTTTAATTTACCGACCGCGTGTCCTAATGGACAGAGTAACTGACTTTTACGGTTCGGGACCCAGTTTGAACCCCAGCCAGAGCCAACAAAAATAATTATTGTTATTATTTTAAGTTTATCGAACACATAAGACGCAGAGATTTTCAGCTCGTTCAGCTCGTTTCAAACAGTCCCAGGCGCCAGGGACTGTTTTTACATGTGTAATTTATGTTTAAAAATGCAAGCAAACCAAAAAAAAAACGCAAATTTAAAATAACCCTAAGATATGATAAGTTAACTTACGAATAATGTTTAACGTATATGGAATATGGGACATGGAATTACAGAACCAGTCGCAATTCGTTATCTAAAAGCTTGGCATTGGGGGCGCTACTATCGCCAAATGTCAAATACACGAAAAATGCTTGCGGCTATGACGACGCCATTCCGATAACGTGAAGTCTATGAAAAACAATGGTATTTCTACACTCTGAGATAAAATAGCAACGACGTGATTTTTCTTTTAATGAAAACTGTACATCTGAGCAGCTCAGCTTAAAGAGTCAGAAATCAATACAAACGTACAGTCACGCCTCTTTACCATTGTTGGGGTCGGCAGAGCTCACATCTTTCCATTTGCTACGATCCTCACACACATCTTTGGCTTCTTCTACTTTCATTGGCGCTTTTTGGTTGTGGGTACTTTTAACGCGACCTTTCCTTAAAAGGTCTCCGAACTGATCGTGATACGTACGCCTCTTACCGGCTGTCGCGTTCACAGTCGCCTCATAAATCTGTTTCATCAATATTCTTTCATTCATCCTCTCTGCGTGTCCAAACCATCTATGCATCCGTTTCTGTCCTTATAACTACATCTTTAACCACACCGCAACGTTCCCTTATCACATCAAATACTCCAGCTATACTTCTGAAACTTCTCATTTGCAGTGCATTAATCTTACTTTCATGATTTTTCTGCCAGACACAGCATTCACAACGATGCATAATTTCTGGTCCCCAATAAATGGACAAAGAAAAAAAATATTTTAGGTGTAACTGAAAGAAGATGACGTTAATTTTATAGCCCTTACAAGAATAGGTGATGCGGCGAGATACTGACACACTAAAACTTCTTATTCTAATTAAAATACTAAAATCTAGTAAAATGCAACATTTCAGTTCATCATCAATATCTGAGCTGTCTACTGCTGGAAATAAGCCTCTGCCCAGTTTAGATGAGTGCTCAATAACTGTTACTAACGCCTTGATTTTAATTTTATACAATCTATAATACAATCGTTTCGGAGTAAAATATACTACAACATGACGGTGGAAGCTTGCAAATTATCCCAAAGGGTTACTTCGAGAGTTTATTTCTTTTTTAAACTCGGTTATAGTAATCTCCTCATTTGTCTCATTGGGAATGTGATCACTTCCAAGCTATTCCTAAATTTTTAATGAAGGAAACACCGCCACCAGGAATCGCCACCAGATACCCTCCACCAACCACTACAGTACTAACACTAGATAACATACACCACTTAAGTCGAGAACACGACACGTGTTTCGCCCCAAAACGAGGCATTATCAAGTGTCATAGACTCTACGACAGGCAGCCGTCTCCGTTCCTGGTGGCCGTGTTAGTTTGCTTGTGCACGCTACTGAGGTAGGGCGGGCGGTGCTCTTCAAAAAACTAGGTAATATACACCATTTTTATATTTTGCATGCGGATCTTAGCAAATTAACTTACTTTGCTTCATTATAATGGATTTCCGCAAAGTAACGCCTGATTCTATTAACTATATTCCTACATTTTTATTTATTATACTACTGTTATTGTATGTCATACTGTTTAGCCGCTGAATTAATATGATCTCATGATAAAAAGTACACCATTTAATACTTGTACTGACTCATAAGAACCCTTATTTTATTATTTTTATTCGAAGAGGAGGCCCATCCTCCTCTCTGAATACGAATAACATGTTCCTCAAATAATTATCCTCAAATAAGTTCCAAGACATTATTTTAAGTACAATAATATGATTCAATAAGTTAACTTTTAGGGATGACATTTACGTACAATTTCGGATTGGACAGATTTTAAAAGAGCCCGAAATTTCCCGACGTGTGAGACACCAGCTGCTACCCCGGTACCGCCAGAAACAATGATTTTATACACATTACCTTTTCCCTATCTTGTATACTTGTATATAGATACATATATTTTTATTTCAAAACAAGGTTTTCCCTTCAAGGGTGGAGAGGAACTGAAATTGGTTTTATACTATTTTTCCTTGACAAGGTTCTCTAAAACGCTCAATACTTGAGAATGTTGTTACGAATTGATTTTCGGCTCGGTTAACGCATTGGTTAAGCGATTGAAATCTGTGCAATGGGTCGCGGGTTCGATTCCTGCACGGAACTAATATTTATGGGGTTTACAGATAGTTATTCTAAATCTGGGTGTTTAGTGGTTGTGCAATCCATGTCTGTAAAACGCACACAGGATACAAGAGAAATTACTGTGCAAGAGTGTTGTGTTTCAAATTAAAACAACTCCATATGTGTTCCTCCTCACTAACCTTTCGAAGTCCACAGCTGGACATAGGACTTCTCTAGAAAACGCATAAAAAAAACATAAGCCGATATGCATTTCGAGGAAGGTTTGGCCATACTTATCACGTTGGGCAGACAGGCTGTTGGGCCCAGAACCGGCACCCTCTCATTAATAGTATAGGCGACGACCGCGTGGTCTGGTGGTCAAACTAACTGACTTCTATTCTGCGGATCCCAGGTTTTAATTCCTGCTAGAGCCAACATTCGTACAAAAACACAAATTGTTGGTTTTCTAGTCTGGTTGTGTTTTTCCCGTGTCTCTGACACTGCATCCCAACCTGCCTCCGATATAGTAGGCAAGGACGAGTGAGTGCCTCTGTGATTGCATGTATACTTGTGACATTGTTATATCTCCTGAGCAGTCGAAAATCTACCAGGGGCCATCATCATACCATAAAGATTTTTTTTCAATAACATTGGTTTCTACATATGTATTTTACTTTTATTGAGAAAGCTTATACTTTACTACTGGTGGTAGGATTTTTATGCAGGAATCCGTGTAGGTAGGTAACTACCCCTGGCTGTGAAGCACTAGTGTGCCAATATTACTGTGTTTCGTTCTGAAGGGCACTGTGAGCTAGCGTACTCACTGGGCATATGAGACTTAAGAACTGATATATCAGAGTGTCGGGCACAGTGTGATGCCACACAGAATTGTTATGGGTCGCACAGCATTTGTTGTAAGCGGACGTTGCACTTACCATCAGTTAAACGTTTTGCTCGTCACCTCATACAATGAAAAGAAACTTTAAGATGAAGCTGCTTAAAGTATGAGTTTTCCTACTTCTACTATCACTTTCCTTTAACTTTATGAAAACAATATCGTAAACTTCCTCCTCAGCAACGCCTAAATAATGGACACTTAAGTCGTCTAACGTTCCGGTAAATTCGATACGGAGGTGATTGGAAGACACGTGACCTAAGTGTCAATGGAGCTGCGGCTTTACCCAAGTCGTGGAGGTTTGTGAAAATCGATCAATTTGCGAAAAAACTAGACACAGATATACTAAATTACCTCGCTTGTTCTAATTTGGTTGTTCTATTTTTAAAAGATATTGATAATGCGAAGATCCCTTTAGATTGAATTAGTTTGAATTGAGGAACTTAGCTCACAAATTAAATGAAAACGGCATAACCTCGTTGAACACATTGTGAAGCAAAGTTTAAGAGACTCTACCACCCCATCTCATTAGAGTGTCGTAAAAGTCGACAGAAGGAGAATTAAAACCAGGCAATTGGCAGCATCTTCCTGGAGAATGTGAATAAATAAACTGCGGATGTTTGGACTGCACTTCTAAACAATATTTAATATATATAATATTAAACCACTTGTTATAATTAATAGTGATACGTTTTAAACTATGGTGAATATTTCTGGATGCTGTGAAGATATCCCAGACGGAGCTGCCTGCCTTTGCTAGGCCATACTGCCTTGTGGTGGCGACTTAATAGAATCTGCCACAAATGCGTTAATATTTTTTTGTGGTGTTATCATCATCGTCCTCATTTCAGCCTATAAAAAGTCCACTGCTGAATATAGGCCTCCCCATAGATTGCCACAAGTCTGTAGCTCTTATTTTGGAGGATTTTGTCATAGTTGCCACGCTTGGCAGGCGGGTTGGAACCGCTGTTTATTTATTCAGATGTTACAAGAAGGTGCTGCTGCCCATCTTCTGGTTTTTAATTTTCTCTCCGCCAACTTTTACAACACCGACGGGATGATATGGGGTGGTAGATTCTCTTAAGTCGCCTCCACTCTGCATAACACACGTTATGTCAATTATGAATTTCATTAAATCAAAATTTGTTGATACGTTGTTTTTAGTCTTAACTTGTCTGAGGAGTCTAAACAATATATAGGTCTTGCGAAAGGAATGATTATGTGGCCTTTGGAACCATGGAGATTTCGAACTCTAACCAAGCCTTCGTGTTGATGCTTCTGTCTGTGAAGTGGCACTAGGCCGGTCATCTATATGGCTATGTGTAATCTATATGGAAGAAAGGTTCTGAAGTGGCAACCTCATACCGGCAAGTGCAGTGTAGGGCGACGTCTAGTAGATCGAGCGACGATCTGCTCCGTTCTGCGGGAAGTGATGGATACAGCTGGCTCGGAACGGTGATTTGTGGTAATCTATGGTTCAAGCCTATGTTCAACAGTGGACTAAGGGCGTATATGATGATGATGAGCTTTATAGCCGTGAAGGAAAATATCGTGAGAAAATCTGCGTGTCTGGGAAATAAAAATATTTCAAGGACATGTACTAATATCCAACCCGGATTGGAGTAGCGTGTCGGACACTTCCCGGCTCCATTTAAAGACTGTTATTTTTGTGATCCATAAAACAAGCTGTGATTAAAACGAGCAAAACATTCTCCTGATGTCTGCCCATAACAAATGCTGTGTCATCCAGGAAATGTCTGAGTGACACCACACTGTGCCCATCACCCTGAGACATAAGTTCTAAAGTCTCATATGCCCAGTGATTACGCTAGCTCACAGTGCCCTTCAAACCGAAACACAGTAATGTTTGCGCACTACTGCTTCATATTTATTTATTTTTATTTTTTTATCATTAATTACTTTTATATTAAATACGGGGGTAAAGATAAATACTTCAAAGCGATTGTTTTAATTTACGAAATGAAGACGAGCAAAAAAGCTAAACTAGGAATTCTTAGATTTGCCAACTTTTTCACATTGCCAGCGACAACAGTGTACGACTATGTCGCAGTTCACATTACCTCGTCTATTGCTACCTAACTGCATACTGCGGTTGTGAAAATCTTAACGGCAGGCTCGTCTCCGCACTTGGGGCGTTTAAGCACCAGCCGGCTCCGATTCCTTCATCCAACAAGGCGTGTTTCGCATTTCAACGCATGCCTTCTCCATAGTGGTCAGTAACATGACACTGTCGGTCCAACCTATTTGTCTGTGTGTATGATCTCTACGTATGATCAATTTCATTTGTTTTGAAGAGGATTTTAAAGTTTATATAAAAAAGTAACAATTATTTAATTTCAATTTCTGTTTTTTTTTTATTTGATGAACTAACGAGCAAAACATTCACCTGATGGAAAGTGCAACGTCTGCCCATAACAGATGCTGTGTTACTCAGAATATTTCTGTGTAGCACCACACTGCGCCCATCACCTTGAGACATTAGTTCTTAAGTCTCATATGCCCAGTGATTACGCTAGCTCTCAGTGCCCTTCAGACCGAAACATAGTAATGTTTGCACACTACTGCTTCACGGCAGAATAACTGACCCTGGGGTGGTACCTACCTAGACAGATTCCTGCATAGGAATCCTACCACCAGTGAATCTAAGGAATAAAACTATTTCGAGTACAGGAAGGAAGTCCTCGCAAAAATAAGAAGAGGCCAGTATTTATTAAAAAAAAATACTAGCAATTCTATTGACATTTCCAATATCCCTGTTAACCACTCCAACTAAGCTTAAAAGCTTGTGCTAGAAGATGGTTCGTTAGTAGTCGAAAGCCGGGCTCGATTCTGCGACGTCATGTTTAGCACACCGTACCCTAGACCATTAGGCTATTGCGCAGTGGGAAATTAACTAGTAAGAATAACTACATGCAGATTAATGAATTATAAATATCCATCAGTTTGTCTAAACAAACATATCTTAAAAACTACGCAATCTAGTGATGTGAAATAAGCTCAGATAACATATAGGTGGCGGCGTTAGAGTCTGCCACATTTCATCCCGTGGGTGTCGTATGTTGATTAAGGGAAATGCGAGAAAAATCTCTTGGCGTCTCATTGAATCTACCCCATCCCACTGCGCTGCGCTTTTACGTACCTGAATTGATTCCTGCATAGGAATCCTAGTACCAGTAAAAATTTATTCCCGTACTGCGATCGTCAATCAGCCGGCCAAGCGTGGTGATCATGGCAAATTATTTTTGAGAAAACCTAGTGGTAGAATTTGGCGGATGATATTGCCAATGAAAAGGGTACCTACCCGCCAGATCGAGTGGTCTGATCTGGGGAGGACGTCTCCTGCTACTAGTAATATTTAGATGTTGTATTATATTTATATTGTTTATTACAGTTCGCATCTCAGAAAACTTTCATTTTATTATATTTGCGCGATTATGGATGTATGCGAATATTTCTTGAGCTTCTCATGTGGCGACATAGATGTCGCTACAAGAGTATGAAAGTATTCTTACATCCCATCTACTCTCGTGGACTTTGTAAAAAACGGTTTTGGGTATCATGGCCTCAGAGATAGCGGTGATAACAATGTCAAATATACATACATACCGTCACGCCGTTTTCCCATATAAGGGCTGGCGAATCACTTTCCACGTTCCCACGAACAGAATAGTGACAGCATTGCATATTACGGTATTATTGTGCACGAATAAAGGCTGTCTGTAAAATGCCTAAGCTTACGTAATCGTGTATGCCAAATGCGGTAATAATTAAATATTATAAACGTCAAAGCTTTCGTCGTCTAGTTTGGCGCAGTTGCCAAGCGACTAGCTTTTGCGCTATTTGCAGCGGGCTCAATTACCGCACAGGATAAATATTTCTATGGCCTACAGATGTTTGTTCCAGGTATAACTTTGGTCCGGGGTGTTTGTGCATCTGTAATTGATACCAGTGACCAATCCACGATACAGGAAAAATACTGTGTGGGACACCGTTTTCTAAAAAGAAAAAATTAATAAAAAACCCTTTACGTTAATCTGATATCCAATAGAAAATTGTAGAAGGATAAATATTAAATATCCTATGCAAAGTCCTACGTTAGGCTAGGATAGCAAAATACATTAACCCCCCTGTACAGTCCCCGACCACAGAATGCTCAGTGAAATCCTATTTACATATTAAAACAAAAAGGGAATGGAAAATCTCCAAGTCAGACGAACGCTGTAATGTGCCCCCGATGTCTTGAACTTGGACTGGAACTATTTTAAAAATCACTTTGCGAGTCGTTGACATTCAAAACCCAAGGAAGCAGTGTAAGTATTAGCAACTTTGCGGAGCGGAGCTACCGTTTTGCATATGATGTACCAGCTAACCCGCGCGTGATCATGAATAGATGGCGCCATCTACCTTCTTCAAAAAATGTAAACAACTCCAACCTCCAATAGCTGCCGTGCATTTTCGTTGCACAGACTGTCAAAAGAGGGCTCTTTTTGCAGATAAATAAATTTATTCAATCGTTTTAATCATATTTTGTAACGAAGCCATTAAATTTAATACGTTCTCTTATTTTTAGCATAAATTTTTTTAACATTAATTTTAATACCATTTATATTTCATACCGACAAAAAAAACACCTTTGAGAAATAATTTAAATGTTACTGGTGGTAGGATTCCTATGCAAGAATCCGTCTAGATAGGCACCACCCCAGGGCCAGTTATTCTGCCGAGAAGCAGTACTATGCAAACATTACAGTGTTTCGGTTTGAAGGGCACTGTGAGCTAGCGTAATCACTGGGCATTTGAGACGTAAGAACTGATGTCTCAGGGAGACGGGCGCAGTGTGGTGTCACACAGAAATATTCTGGGTGACACAGCATTTGTTGTAGGCAGACGTTGCATTTAACATCAGCTGAACGTTTTGCTCGTTTCGTCACTTTATACAATAAAAAAAATGTATACAGATAGATAATGTGTCATCAAATATACATCATCAAACATGCACTCACACGTTTGCACGTAACCAGAACACACACACTGCATTACATATTCAAAATCTATTGATGACCCGCGTCAAGAACAGATGGAGTTTATTGAAAGCTGTATTCGGCTTCAGAAAGTAGGAAATTTAACATACGTAAGTACATATACGAAACGACTGTATAATATTAACTACAATTACCACGTAATGAATTTAAAATGTCATAGCGCAGTTGGTTGTTATAAAACACTTTTGATTCAGGTGGACGATTTTTTAAATTACAGACTAGTCTTTGACTTATCGATGCATTAATTGATTAAAATTTGGGATCGGTAAATTTGTTTTTTGTATTTATATTTCATTGTATCTTTTATACGTAAAATTATATATTATGTGAAAATACTATATCCCACTTAGCAAGTTATTTAAAATCGCTAAGCCACTTTATATTTCTTTGCAATAAACACAGGACTGACCAAATTCTGGTCACAGGGACGAGGGAGCCAGGCCCACGCGAGGACGGGTATGCATGTAGCATTTTCCCATGAAGAAAAGGTCTGGTAAATCTGTGATAGTTATCAATTGGTGGCAACGAGACTTTCCCTTAGTAGAATTGGACGCCACAAACAGAATGAGATGAACTGGCAGATTAGATAACACCGCCACTACTTGCGTCACTGGAATGGTCCAATGCCAATGGTAAATGAAAGGCTTGGCGGTGTTTCAAAATAAAATATATTTAAACGATACGTGAAATGCCCATTTCCCATCCCCAGAACCCATTCTGGGGCAGCGTGGCGGACTCTTTCTAATTCCAAACAACCATCTCAAAAATGAGAGAAGACATGTACATGAAGACGTGTATTTGTTTATAGGCTTTTACGCAACGCATTCTTATCAATTATTACGTATCGGTCGCGTTGCGTGAGACTGTAAAAAATCTTTAACACAATTAAATACAACAATTTGACCTCCAAAAGATTACATACGCATTTTGCCCGACATCCCTTGTTGGAAACGAGTCAGCTCATGCATTTTGAACGGAGTCACTTCCCTCGTACACCCTACTCAAACAACGTTTTATCTTTATCAGCGGATTTCATGTGGAAACTTATGTTTTTTATTTCGCAAGAAAAACCATAGAGATTCTTTCTAACTTTGAATACTTCTAATTCTGGAGGTAAAATTAAAAGCTTAAACAGAGAAATATTTACATACTAGGTAAGCATTTAGCTGTGCTATGTTCTAAACACCTGTCAACGCCGATGGGTGTCTGGTAGAGTAGATTAGCATAGGTGGTAAGCTGTATGCAGGTGGTACTCTTACCAAAATAGCGGCGGAGTGGTTTATCACTTTACTCGTCTTGTTTCCACGGACGCGAAAAGTGGGCTACCTGTGTGACTTCTGCCTTCTCCGTTATATGGGAAAAAGGCGTGAATATATGTGTATGTTCTAAACATTAGTTCGCTTATGCAATCGTCCGTTATGCGGATCTCCACAGGCGGCGTTAATCACTTACTAACAAAGAAGCTGCTTGCTCGTTGACCCCCTCTTCTACAAAGAAAGCTGTTGAAACCATTCTACATATACCGATCTGAACAATTCAGGTCATATTTCTAAATGGTAATCCTTCCATTGAATATCGAGGGATTTTTCAGGCATTTCCCATACTCAACTTGTACGAAGCGATCACCTTTCTTTAATAATTGTTAATTTCCTTTCTTTCAATTATTCGGTTTTTTATTATTCTTAAAAAAATATAATTAGAAAATTCTTAATAATTTATCTGTATTTATAAAAAGTAGGCATTTTTCGTTACTGTATTTGTTAAGATCGTTAGAGATACCGTATGAATAATTCTATTCGCTTTTGTACATTATGCAATAACGGATTGTTTGAGTCAGCATATTGAAGACTAGCTATGTCTCGCGGTTTCACCGGCCGTTTAATTTAAAAGAAATCGCTCTAGGAGTCGTAGCGTAATGTCATATAGCCTATAGCCTTCCTCGATAAATGGGCTATCCAACAATAAACGATTTTTTCATTTCGAACCAGTGGTTCCTGAGGTTAGCGCGTTTAACCGAACAAACAATATAGCGCGAAATAATAAAAAAATATATGATTTAATAATGTCAAATAAAACTAGATTAATAGATGAAGGCAGCTACTCGTCTCAATTTGAAGCCAAACATCTCTTTATCCGTTCTCAAGAGCCGCAACCGACGCCGACCGACGTCGACCGACGCTCTCCTGAATAAATTCTTTCGACTCCATTAAAACGTCACTCAAACTCAACTTGAGACAAAAGTGGCCGTTTTTAGATCGCACTGCATTCTACATTCCACAAGACCAAAATAAGCCAATACTTTTTTTACACGTATCGCGTCAATATTTCGTTTGGATTCATAGGAACTGAGTGACCTGCGTGCGATCCCCGGTGACGATACCACTTTAAACATTAGTTACAATTTTAAGTGCTTTTTAGGACTGATGATCACTGTCAGCCCGAAAGCTTCCACAGCTTCGACGGATAGATAGGCAAGCAGTAGTGTGTTTACATTACTGTGTTTCGATTTAACGGGAACTGATCGCTAGTGTTGATATTATGCATATGAGACTCAAGAACTGATGTCTCAGGGTGACGAGCGCATTGTGGTGCCACACAGAATTGTGTTCTGGGTGACACAGTATTAGTTACGGGCAGACATTGCACTTGTGATCAGGTGAACGTTTTGCTAGTGTCGTAAAATTTTTCTATAAATTCAGCACTAAATTAACTTCCTGAAAACGCGGCGGTTTGCCATTTTCATTTAAACTTTCACTTTGAAAATCCGATGAAAGAAGCCTCGATCGAATAGATAACTGAAGCAAAGTATCGCCGTAAAATTACTTTGCTGTCATCTATTGAAACTTGTTTCCTATATACAAACTATTTAATCAAGCGGAGAAAAAGTTTATAGATGAGGTTCATGAAAAAGTTTCATCGCCTGGTCGCAGTTGAAAATGAATCTTCTATAAAAAGCTGACACGGTATTAAATACAATATTTAGCTAGCGAATGTTATTGTACTCCCTTCTAAATAAATTTTCTAGTAATGATTTCTTATATTTACGCGAACACTACACATTTAAATGAAACTAATTTTTACGGATTTTATCGCGTTTAATTTTAAGGGGGGACAGTCCCCCCGTGACCATGGGTGCTGTAAAGCACTCGAAACGTCGGGTTATAAATAGTATAAAATTAAACGCGATAAAATCCATAAAAATTAGTTTCATTTAAATTTTCTAGTGTTTTTTCAAATCAGTTGAGTTCTAGTATAACCTTTCGTTTCTACGAATATGATATTGTTGAGAAGTTTAATTTCCATTAAGTATGGGCGGGTATTGAGGTTATTGAATTACTATTATTATTATTATATTATTATTCTATGCAGGAATCCGTCTAGGTGATCCTTTTACCTTCCCTCCGTGACATAAATCTGCGTGGAGACCTTTTTTTTTACAAAATCTGTTTTAATTTGTTTGTGTTTTCTATTGTGTTTGCTATGTTATTTGTATTGTAATTTGGTCAATTGTGTTTGTCTAAACTAATACTCGTATTATTTAAAGAGGAAAGATTTGATTTTTTGTATGTTGGTTGTAATGATTTAATTCAAAAACTAGTGAACCGATTTTAAAAATTCTTTCACCTATATACAATTACATTATCACCGAATAACATGAGTTGTATTTAATTAAAAAAAAAACCGAAATTCTTACAAAAATTGCTATGATGCACTCAAGGTATCAAAAATTTACTGATTAAAGTCATTATTTGGCGTGCGCTGCATAAACTATTGATGACAAATCAAATAATGTACTACATTTTCATAGTACTCATCATTACTCACAAAAAAGTCTGCAAGGCTATATGTCTAACTATTATAGTAAAGTCACAATAACCACTTTTTGAACAATCAAAACACGGGTAGAATCGAAAGATAATGACATTTGTATCATAATACGAGTATTAATTCCTTATCTTACTAAATAGTTTCATAGTCAAGGTTGATTATGTACATGTTAATTTCTGTTTAAATTATTCGAATCGGACCTATCGTTTAGAAGTTACGATAGGTATAAAAATGCTAAAAGTAAGAAAAATGATGCGGTGTGAGCGAACAGCCATACGCTCGCCCGCGCTACTCGCGATTGGACTAAGTTCTATTGAGTACCTATCTACTATTTCTTTTTTCTTAACTAGTAACAATTGAATAGTGGTTTGTAATTTTAATTATATATATTTTTTAATTTAAAACTTTGAAACGCTCTATAATAAATACAGCGGCCGCGGTCTCCAACGCCGCGCCGTCCGGTTTCATGCGACTTGGGCATCATCGAGGTGCCCGACTGCCTTTGCGCAGCGGTCGAGAGCGGTCGTTCTACTCGTATTTTGCTAATACGACATCAAATATTGTTTACAAGGAAGGTCTGAGCCACTGAACTTTCATGGCTTATGTTCCCATAAATAAAACATTATTTTGGTAACTTAATCTTACCTGACAAGCTGCAGATTCACTGGTGAGCATAGTCGCTACAAAAAATGTTAGTGAAGGGATTGTTGTTGGTCTGTTTGTCCAAATAAAGTACTTATTTATCTTTCTAATATCTATCTACCCGTGCGAACCCGGGGAGGATCGCTAGTACAGAATAAATGTATATATATTCTATTCTTCTACCTAGACGGATTAATGCATAGAAATGCTACAACTAACAAACCCGACTTATCACTGCATTAAAACATCCAATCACATACCTTGCCTAATTGATTCCAGGCACGCATACACCCTTTCCAATTTACACTTGTGAACATTATACACACACTCACACGAACATCTGCGGCTGGGAATAACAGAAGCGTGAACGGATGCCTGAATAACTCGCTAACATTTTGTGAAGGACATACGAGTACGCAAATGGCGCTTCAAAAATCCTCGATCAAAAAATCGGAAGCCCGACGGCTAAATTAGATTAGTTAGCGTCGTTGGCTCGCCCACGAAAGTGTGGATGTGTGATTTTAGTAAAAAATTGTTTCGGTATGAAATACAAAGAAAGCAGAAAGAAAAATTTGGAAAATCCAAAAGTGCACGTCTCATGACGCTCATTTTACTCTTAAGAAAAAAATCGTATTGAGATTCAAATATTTCGAGTCATTTCCATTTCAGATGAAAACAATAAGAAAAAAATATTTTTCTGAAATAGGAAACCAGTATTTAAAATTCTGGACACGTATCCAAAATCCAAATCAAGTTGGGAAGTATATATGTATATCATCGATCGGTGTCGGATTTTTTACGCGAGTGAAACCGCAGGGTCTATAAATTTCGATATCTATAATATTTATTTTTTTTGCAATGTACAGATATCTCCAATTCGTTCATGGTCAATATACATATCTTCGAGATTATATATTGCGACGAGATCTTCAATATTTGGTCCACAGCTAATTTCATTAAGTTACTAAGTTCTTTGTTAAGTAAAAAACAGTCCTTTCTTCCTCTTCCACTTCATTAGCGTATTAATAGTCTACAGTCTAGTTATACTACTGGATAGACCTCCACCAAGGGAAAAGTTGCATGTAACACCACGCTTAGTAAGCCGATTAGTAATGCCTGTCATGGATTTGGTATTTTTCTGATGGTTATTTTGCCATCTGTGTAAATCCATAAGGCCTCGCTCAATCGACTCTACTACTGGGATGAGATGGGGTGGCAGATTTTTTACACCCATTTTTGTGGAATATACCAAATTATTTTTTATTGGATAAAGTGACGAAATGAGCAAAATGTTCACCTGATGGTAAGTGCAATGTCTGCCCATAACAAATGCTGTGTCACCCAGAACATTTCTATGTGACACCAAACTGCGCCCGTCAACCTGATACACGAGCTCTTAAGTCTAATTTTCCTAGTGATTACGCTACCTCTCAGTGTCCTTCAAACCGAAACACAGTAATGTATGCACCTTACTGTTTCGCGGCAGAATGACTGGCCCTGGGGTGGTACCTACCTAGACCGATTCCTGCATAGGAAACCTACCGCCGGTAATGGTACCAGTAATATGGTATTAACACCGTATTTCTAAAGTCGACATAAAAAATATTGACAAGCTTACGCCGCACAACGTTCGAATCATAGCCTTTTACGTATATACGAAGTTAAGAGATTAGCTTCATTAATGAAATACACGCATCGAATAAAGTATGATCATACATAATCCAAAACTTTTCTATTCTTTCTACCAGCAATTTTTTTTTATATAGACATTTTAATGCAGTATAAAAATATTAGAAGTTTTTTTATGCTTCTTTTCTATTGTAACCAGACTCAATAAGATGTAGTTACATATTATATAACTGTATATCTATATATTAATACGTGAAGAGAAAAATTTGTACCACTTTTTAAGCACATTACGCGCACGGAGGGGTGTGTGATTTGGCATAGTTACAGTTTGTATGGCGGATGACAGGAAGCTAATTTTTTTTTATAATAAGTGTTCGTACTGACAATGTGAGTCACATAATGGTCTGTCGTTTGATTACTTTCATACTGCCAATGATCAAACTATCAAGTAGAAGTCTGTAGCCAAGCAGTCGCGGAGAGTAGAGATTGTGGCCATAAAATTTAAAAATTTTGTCAACAAATATTTACCTCAATATGTTTGAAAACTAAAAAACATTATGCTTATGGAATGTCGACTCCACGTAGGGCTGACCACTACCACTTATTCATTTCTTTAATTATTCTTACATTTCGCAGTGCCTTTGATCATATTTATGATAGCGGCATTGGAAAGCAGACCTAAAAACTGATTTGTGTTTTTCACAAATGTTGGCTCTGGCTGGGATTCGAACTCAGCACCCGCGGCTTAGAAGTCAGATACTGCTGAGCACTAGGCAACGCGGTCATCAATATTATAGAATGATAAACAAAAAAATATACGATTATAATGAATTCAATAGATTAAAGTATTATTTAAAGGCTACCGTGTGTTAGCGGCCTAAGAGAATCTACCACCCCTATCTCATCCCATGGGTGTCGTAAAAGTCGACAGAGGGAACATAAAAACCAGGAGATGGGCAGCAGCATCTTCTTGAAACATCTGAATAAATATACTGCGGTTGCCAACCCGCCTGCCAAGCGTGGCAACTATGGCAAGATCCCTCCAAAATGAGAGCTACAAATTTTTGTGGGAGGCATATGTTCAGCAGAGGACTAGGTATAGGCTGAAATGATGTAATGATGATGATGATATGGATAATAATTTTGAAACTTGTAATAACAATAATAATAGAAGTTTATTTGTCTAAAAACAATTTATAAAAGGGACGAGTTAAATTTTAATATAATTTGAAATTACCATTCACTTTGGACAAAATAGTCTAGGATTCAGCTTGGTCACACACGTGGTGTGCACTGCCGATTTTCTACCCTATCCCGAAATACAACAATAACATACTCTAACATGCAAGCGGATGAAGAGAATCTACCACCCCATCTCATCCCGTGGGTGTCGTAAAAGTCGACAGATGGAAAACTAAAACCAGGAGATGATGGAAGATGCTGCTGCCCAGCAGCATCTTCCTGGAACATCTGAATAAATAAACTATGGTTGCGACCCGCCTGCCTGGCGTGGCAACTATGGCAAAATCCCCCCAAAATGAGAGCTACAATTTTTTTTGGCAATCTGTTCGGGAGGCCTAGTGATACTAGTGGACTAGTGATAGACTGAAATGATGATGGTAATACTTTAACAGATTAATAAAAAACTAAGCTATGTGAGTATTAGCTGTTCATATATTATGTTACTAATGAACGCACCCATAGTATTATGGGTATACATATGGTCTCAGAGACTAAGGATTGCTGCATCAAAATCAAATTTTAATAATTAATATTTATTTTCGTAACGAAATAACTGTCTTACATACGGAATGGCATTCAAAATTGCTCAAAAGAATCTTTATTTTTGTACTTTTAAAATAACTGACAAAAGAACTCCGGTCAAGCGAAAATTTTCGTACCTTGCACGTTCGTCCAAATTAAAACCGAACGCGAAGACAAAGCTTTCACAAACAAAAGTGGGAATGGTATAAAAACGTTCCTAAATTTAGCCGGGCGTTTGTTGTGAGAGTAATTGACCGGCGGACGGACTCCGCATGCATTATTCACCGTAAATCGATCGCGGCGCGGAGATGTGCCGTAATAAGCTCGTTCTGCAACTGCAATATAAGTGTTTTCATAATACTGGTACTAGGATTCCTATGGAGGAATCCGTCTAGGTAGGTACGACCGCAGGGCCAGTTATTCTGTCGTCAAGCAGTAGTGTGCAAACATTACTGTTTCGATATGAAGGGCACTGAGAGCTAATGTAATACTGGGCATATGAAACTTAAGAACTAATGTCTCAGGGGGACGGGCGCAGTGCGGTGTCATACAGAAATGTTCTGGGTGACACAGCATTTGTTATGAGCAGATGTTGCACTTACCACCAGGTGAACAGTTTTGCTCGTCTCGTCCCTTCCTCCTATAAAAAAATCTTGAGTTCGATCCTATGTGTCGGCATCACTAACAATGTTACATGTATTGGTAGAAATCCGCATATTTGAGACATGTATCAGCCAAACTAGAGCAAGGTGGCATAGTTCCCCCAGGATCGGAAAATCCGCGAATGCTCACAACAAGGAGGCCTGATATTTTTTTAACTGATAACCGCAGAGCCGTGGCTTGGAAAAAAAATACTTTAATATTTTGGATACTATAACGATAATCATATAATGATAACTATAATTATTATATCATTATCATTACGAGCAATTGTGCTCCAACTCGTACCTAAAAAGAAAAAGAAAAATCTGGTCATGTTAATATCCTAATCGTAAATATTGACAATAGTGACTTCTTCCCATATGGCAACAAAAGTTGTCCTTTATGCGGGATACTATGATCGATGCTATAACATTTAGACATATGGCGTGAGATTCCATCTTCATTCGCCCCATGTGCGTCATAAGCATGTCACTCGGTAAGGTGAAAAAACTCTCAAGGCCTCCGGCTAAAACAGAAAGACAAAGAAAATTTCATATCTATATATATCTATGTATCTATTTCATGTATATATATAAAAGAAAGTCGTGTTAGTTACACCATTTATACTCCAAGAACGGCTGGACCGTTTTATATGTTGGATTTGTCTCCGCCCCGAAAAGCAGAATAACTATTATAATCCACGAAACGAAAATATGAAGAAAATTCATTTTTTCATACATTTTCCGTATACAACGCCATCTAACAGAAACAAAACACGGATAAAAATGAAAACGTCATACGAGTATTATACATACATAGCGAATTTATGACATAGTCATAAACTAGATGGTAATGCCAGTAGATGGCGTTGTGTTTTATCCTTTAGGAATTTTAGTTAAGGTTTATTTCTTTCTGTCTTCTTAGATGAAACAGCTGTCAGACGATAGTCTGACAGCTGTTTCATCTGCGCGGTCCATTCATTGCATACCATTGAGCTAGCTGTGCAGAGCATTGAGCATTTTTCGAGTTTCCACCAATTTTTATTCAGTTTCGACCGCTATTGCATTTATAAGTGAAAAGGTTAGTAGCCTTCGAAGATGTTCACTTTGTGTGGTTCATCAAATTTGTGATTGTTAATTACCTACTTATGTACTTTTGAATTGTGTGACCAATTGTTCCGTGTCATTTACAGAAGATCTAATCTTCCACATCGAAGCCGTAATGGAATTAGATTTTGCAACATTGAGATTCAATCCACCGCAGATGACAATTACAATACTCCGCGTTGCAATGCGCCTTCAATGTTTTGAAAAGAAGTGGCGAATACGGAACAATCCAAGTGTTGTCGACCACAAAATTGTATCCTTTCACTTTCGTTGTGATAGTTCGTTATAAACATGGCATGGTCGACGGTAACGGTTCCAAAAAAGAAAGTGATCAAATCCAACCCGGTAGGTCGCGCTGTGACGGTGTTTTTTTATTATTATTATTGGATAAAGTGATGATACGAGCAAAACGTTCACCTGATGGTGAGTGCAACGTCTGCCCATAACAAATGCTGTGTCACCCAGAAAATTTCTGTGTGACATCGCACTGTGCCCATCACCTTGAGACATAAGTTCTTAAGTCTCATTTGCCTAAGTCATTACGCTAGCTCACAGTGCCCTACAAACCGAAACACAGTAATGTTTGCACACTACTGCTTCACGGCTGAATAACTGGCCCTGGGTTGGTACCTACCTAGACGGATTCCTGCATAGGAATCCTACCACCAGTGAACATTCCATCGTACCATCCTACCTAAGGTGTTACATTTTTAAGTTTCATACTTAAATGTAATGCAAAAATCAAACTCATCTCGACATAACGGGACGGGCAGGACAACGTCTGCCGGGCCAGCTAATTTTTAATAAGTCATAAATTTCTATTTCATCGTCATTTGAACCTCGGCATTTAACGGCGTTTCTAAATATAGACCATATTGTCATAAAATTACATCGCTCTAATCCCTGTTCAATGGTTACAAATTAACGACTACCCAGGATCAATACGGATACGGTTCCGTCTAAATTTGGATCCCAAAATGGCGGCATCGAGTTAAAATAGAGCTGGTTAAAATATTCCTAAACCTGTACGTTACGTACGTTTGCTTCATTAAAATTGTTTTAGTATTTTATTCGCCTTATTTGAACTAAAACGATGATATCCGCAGCAGAACTAAAGTAACCGGCTTAGCCCTAAGGATTTGCAAACTGAAATGGTAATGGTGGATTCCCTATGCAGGAATACGTCTAGGCCAGTTATTAATTTTTATTTATTTAAACTTTATTGTTTACCCTTAAAGGATACAATGGGCGGACTTAATGCCAGTTGGCATTCTCTGCCAGTCAAGCTATTCTGCCGTGATATAATTTCGGTGATGTAATTGCTGTTAGCCTTTTTGGCTTTTACAGCTTCATCGGATACTGTGCTCACGAGCCAGAGGCCCGCGTGCCAGGTTTGGTTTGACCCAAAAATAAATACTTAAATAAACTCCTACAAAAACCTTGAAATTCTGACTGTGTCGCGTTCGCTGCGTGCTGGCGTGATTTCGAATATCTCAAATGATTTTAAGTGGTCTAATGACCGTCCGAGGGGGGCTGTGGGCCTCCATTCGGACTGTCGACTTGTGTGTCGGTAACTCTGGGCGGTGAGAACTGCCCTGGAACACGGGTGTATCGTGTGTACGCGGTGTGTTTGTTGACAGCTACGCGCCGCTCTCTACGGCGGTCGACGTTCGTGGTGCGTGTTATATTAAAGCTATTAACTGTGTGTACAGTGTAGCCTGGATCATGACTGACCGAATCGTGGTCAGGGAGTGCTGAGACGTCCGTGTCGTCTAGTACGTTTCGCGGGCGACGTTTGCGTATGGTCGCGTTTCTATCTGGTAATTTGCTGCTTTAACCACCAGAGGGTTTGGATGAACCGCGGTTTTTCGAAAAACCGCCGTGATAATGCTCTGAAGTGTTCAGAGATTAAAGGCATTTCACAGTCGCTGTGAAGGTCTACGTTGCGTTGATACCAACCGGCTCCGGTGGCAGTTTGCAAGAATCGATTTTGAACGCTTAACTTCTTTCTTTCTTTTCTGTAAATTGATTGACCGTCGCGTGAGCAAAAGCGACGCAAGCATAGTCCATTACGGGTCTTATGGAAGTCTTATAGAGGCGAAGTTTGTGTCTTAAGCACATTTTGCTTGAAGAGCAAGTTAATGGATATAGACGGCTTGAGATAAATGCTCTATTTCGAACGTTTTTTATGTGTGCAGCGAACGACATCGCTGCGTCTAAATTGACCCCGAGGTATTTGACGGTCTTTTCCCAGGGAATAGGGCATCCGAACAGGGTGATCGTGCCTAGTTGATTGTTGCCGATGGTGTGAATTCGTCTAGCGGGCTTTGGCGGGCCCCTCGAGAAGTATATCGCTACGCTTTTCTCGAGGTTTACCTCTATTCTCCATTTCCGGAACCATACGGCTAGGCGATCTTGGAAATGAATCGTTATGCGGCTTTTGTGCTTGTCTGAATAGTACAGAGCCGTGTCATCTGCGAAAAGCGCAAGATTGACTTTCGGATCTCTAGGAATATCGCTAGTATATAGCGAGAAAAGGAGTGGGGAGAGGCAGGACCCCTGAGGGACACCCGCTCGGAGAGTGCGGTTTGAAGAGCGCGTTCCCTCTACCCGGAATCGAAATAGGCGGTTGGACAAGAAGGCTCGTATGATGTTTACGAGTCTATCCGGCACTTTAGTGTGATACAACTTGTAATACAAGCCGTCGTGCCAGACTTTGTCAAATGCCTTTGCAACATCGAAAAAATAAGGCCCCTGTGCCTTAGGGCGCACCCACAGGCTTAGGGCGGTCGTTTAAATTCTCTAAAATGTGCTCCGTTAAGCGGTGCACTTGATGAGTACACGAGTGTTCGGGGCGAAAGCCGAACTGCTCGTCGGAAAGAATATTATTAGTAAGAACATAGTATTTTAATCGACTGAGTATAATTCGCTCATAAATCTTAGCCATCGAGTTGAGGAGACTTATTGGGCAATAATTGGACGGAATGTTCCTTGGCTTTGTTAGGCTTCGGAATGCCTATAACGTCGGCTTCCTTCCAATCGTCCGGAAAGGAGCAGCTGCAGAGGAGCGCGTTAAAAATAGTAACTAACATACACAATAGCGGATGTAGTTAGACATTTCAACACCCTGTTGTTTATGCCGTCGAGGCTGGGCGCGGATCGGTTTTTAAGGTTTTTAACTATCTTAGTGACTTCGTCGAGAGTCACTGGAGGCAGTGGTTCGCCCACTGGAGGTATGGCAGCCCTGCGTTCGAGTTCCGCGGCCACCTGCTGCAGGTGGTCGGGATCCGCAGGCGGGAGAGACGGAGTGCATTAGCTCTCTAGACTGTCTGCGAGGCATTCGGCTTTTTCGCTGTCGTCGAAGGCGAGCGAGTTGTCGAGTGATTCTAATAAGCGGAGGCATGGGTGAGACTTGCTCTGCTTGGAGAGATCGTGCCAACTGCCAGTAGGACAGTGTGCGACGGCTCGATTTCTACAAGCATAGTATCCCGGCTGTCTTGACTATACTCAGATAAGCGCTCTTTAACATCCCTTTATTGGGGGCGCAGTCTGAGTCCTATTTTCTTCGGTTCGATCGATTCGATAGTGTTAGTTAGGAATTTCGTCTAAGTACTGAGAGCTCGTAGCCTCGAGTTTGACTCCGAGGGTACGCTGTGAAGCAGTAGTGTGCAAACATTACTGTGTTTCAGTCTGAATGGCACTGAGAGCTAGTTTAATCACTGTGCATATGAGACGTGACACAGCATTTGTTATGGGCAGACGTTGCACTTACCATCAGGTGAACGTTTAGCGCGTATCGTCCTTAAACCAAAAAAAACGGCCAGGAGGACATCATCGATCGTCCCATTTCTTTGACACAGTATTTGACCTGCATCACACTATTTTCCAATGTTCATCATCATCAAATACTACTAAATCCAATACTCAATATAGCTCTGCTCTATACATTGCTTAAAACACAGTCATGAGCTACCTACTACCGGACGTCGATGTATGCACATCGACTTCCCTCAAAACCGTGCAGATCGTCGCTCTATCTGGTGGAGGGCCGCCCTACACTACGTTTACCAGTTACCATGATATATATATATATATATATATATTTGAAAACGTTTTCTATGTACACAAGAACATAAACCAGTTCACTAAAAAAAGTGATGTTCATAATGTGAATACGAGGAACAAGCACAAATTAATTATGCCAGTTACCCGACTTCACAGAGTCAGTAACTCTTTTATGGGACAATGTATACGTTTTTACAACAAAATCCCAGAAAGTGCTAAAAGTCTTTCAATCAAAAAGTTTAAATTTTATATTAAACAAAGACTTCATAAAAAGGGTTATTATAATATTAAAGAATACATAGATGATGATAACCCCTGGGAATGAGGTGATCGCCGCCAAGCCATTTCTACATCTTTATAATACAGCTATTGTAATACAGTTATTGTACATTATTTTAAAAATGACTAAAAAAAAAAACCTACAAAAAGTACTGGTTCTTCCCAGGACAGAGGCGTTTTTGCGAACCAGTGTAGTTTAAAAAAAGAAAAAAAAATGACTTTCAATAAGTATTATGTAAATAATCTTTATTGAATAAAAATTTATTCTATTCTATTCTATTCTATTCACTCGAGAACCTTTGTTCACCAATGGTTCTTTCAAAATCGTAAAACAGAAACATCAAGATTCAATCAATGTCAAATACTTTCTAAATACAAGCATAAGTTTGTTTGAGTCCAAATTTACTAAAAACCATTCATCATCATCATCATCCTTTCAGCCTATCACTAGTCCACTGCTGAACATAGACCTCCCCACAGATTGCCACAATTTTGCTCTGATTTTGGGGTGATTTAGCCATAGTTGCCACGCTTGGCAGGCGACTTGGCAACTGCAGTTTATCTAGGTGTTCCAGGAAGATGCTGCTGAGAGGGAAAATAAAAACCAGGAGATGTACCTGGTTTTTATTTCTGTCGACTCTTACGACATCCACGGGATGAGATGGGGTGGCAGATTCTCTTAAGCCGTCGACTAAAAACCGAAAAGCTTTATTTTATAATTAGATTACATATTGTAGAATGCATCAGGCCGCTTTCCACGCTTCTATACGCACATTTTGCGTGCAATGAATTTTATAATTAATATTGACTTTCACGGCAGCATATCAACTTTTATAGCTTTATTAAAGTACGATCCAATTTTATGTGCAATAAAAATATTGTATTACTTTCGAACGCCTCATCTCATAAAACATACAGAAGCTATACAGCATGTCAAAGCACATCAGAAACTTATTCCAGAATATGGCGATTACTTATTAAACTTAATTTAAACTAACTTATTTAATTAATAACTTTAGATTCGCTTTATAATGAATGCTGACATAAGTTCAACTATATTTATTGAAAGAGCCCAACCCTGATTGTAGAACGGTAATGTCGAAGTATTAAACACGTTAGATGGCTTTTATAAAAAGTCTATAAGAAATTATTTTGACCATTCTCCAGAATCATAATGTAACAGCTGAAGTCAATTGGAATACAATATTTGCCGGTTCGGCAGACTACCTCTGCCGAAGCCTGCTCGTTTACCACAATTAAAACAGTTTTTTTTAAGGAGTTAAATGACAAGAAGAACTAATCATTCATCTGATGGTGGGTGAAACGTCTTCGCGTAACAAATGCTGTGTCATATAGAACATTTATATGTGGTACCACTCTGTTCTCGACAAACGGAGACATCAGTTCTTAGTCTCTCTAGTAATTACACTAGCTATCAGTGCCCTTCAGACCGAAACATACTTCCACTACTTGACAGCATAATTACTGACACTACGGTGGTAGCCACCTAGATGGATTCCTATATAAGAATTAAAATCATTATGAATACAGTAAAGTATATATGATGAGAGCAAAATATGAGTCGGACATAGTTAGTGTTTAACATAGCATGTTTAATAGTGAACTTCAATGAGTTGTAGTGATGATGACGGTGAAAACAATTCTCAGGTCAAAACTAACTGAAATACAGACACTGAAATCTAGTTAACCTTTTGATCTTTATGTCTATATTGACATTTGGCCGGCATTTGCCTTAGTACAGGACCAGAGGAATAGCGGTATCCGGGTAAATCCGGTATGCAAATTTTATGTTTGGTACAAGTTACACGCTACACACATCAATAAAAAGCATCACACATCAAGAGATCTATACGAATTCTATGGTAGTGGCATGACCGAACCCTTCACCCATTTCATTCTTTACATACATAGAGTCACGCCTTATTCCCATTGAGGTAGGCGGAGATCATATCTTCCTACATGCTACGATCCTGACACACATCTTTCCCTACTTCTACTTGCATTAACAATTTCATACAAACTTATCGGTTGCTTTCCTCGTCGAGTACTTTTGACGTGGTCCTTTCCTTAAAACGTCCGTCAATCTGATCGTGATACGTCGTAACTTACTTGCCTATTCACACTCGCCACGTGAATCTGTTTCATTCATTTTCATTCTATTAATTTTTTTCACTCTTTCTTTAAGTTTTGTAAATCGACCAAAGGCTAAAAAAGGAACAGATCTCCCTCTGGCTTAGTCGGAGCATTTTTACAAAAAACCATTACAATGTGGTTTCCTACTCGTCGTTCAAATGTGGCCAAATGAATTTGCTTTCTATGAGTTCATTTAAGAAAATTATATTAATAGCCGCAACTAATGAACAGCAAAGATAGGTACGTAATAGTATATCTGTAGCAAATAATTTTTTTTGTGATTATTAGAAAACGTCGCTTTGTTTATCACTTTGCTCGTGGGAACGCAATGGGGAGTAAGAATTTTTTGACTCCGTACCAAAGATGGCGGCGTCGTGGTTCGCCAATCCTCACGTCTTGTTTCCCGCAAGTTTGAAAAGTGGGCTACTGTTAATGGCCTCTGCAGTACCCCTTGTATTGGAAAAAGGCGTGACTGTATTTGTGTATATATGTTCATCACCTAAATATGAAGGAGTAAGTTTTTTACCAAAATGACTTCGTTAATAAATTTGACTTTTCTAATTATAGGTAAAGTTCATGAGAATTGTAGTAAAACAAACTGAGAAAGTTTCAGAAATAAGGTCCTTTTGTTTTACTAAAAAAAAAACAAAGAACGTAAACTATAAAAAATAAGAAAACCCTTGGTGTGCCTTGTTGAACGTTGTCTGAAAGAGAAAGAAGAGAATAAAGATTACAGTACATACATTTGTTTTTTTATAACGTATTTAACACTTCCATTGGGTAAGAAAAGAGCCCCACTCCAACAGTGCCAGCGAAGTACTCACAAAATTATGAGAATGTACTACTCTTGACCGATTTTCGACTACGGAGACTATCAACTGCGCGAGAATATTATAGTGCCACAAGCATAAACCCGAGACAGGTGGAACGCCTCTGCGACAAGATCTACGGCAGGCTAGGAAGGCAGTGTCAGGGACACGGGGCAATCACAACACCACTAGACTGTGTCAGTTTTGGCTCAACTGATAGCTCCGGCTGAGATTAGAACCAAGAAGTGCAGTATAACGTTTTAACGTTACGTGAGTGTCGACGACCTGAAGCTGAATTACTGGAAAGATATTTTTTTTAGATTGAAACCACTACCACACGCTTAAGAGAATCTATAACCCCATCTCATGCTGTGGGTGTCGTAAAAGTCAACAGAGGGAAAATTAAAACCAGAAGATGGGCAGCAGCACCTTACTGGAACATCAGAATAAATAAACTGCGATTGCCAACTCGCCTGGCAAGCGTGTCTTCTATAGCAAAATTCCCCTCAAAATTAGAGCTACAAACTATTGTAGTAATCTATAGGGGAGGCCTATGTTCAGCAGTGGACTAATGATAGGCTGAAATGATGATGATGATGAGGAAGAATTACTGAACAACTTAAAAATTTAAAGTGTTTAATAGATAGTTAACAGTATGACGATAATTACTCTTCCACATATAGTTTGTTGGATTACTTAGTATAATACTTTATTATGGTACGGAAGGATGCAGAAAACATATATCAGTGATATTTACTGATATGTAAAAAAGGAAAGTAGTAAAGTAGCCTACTATAAATCTCCCACTGCTGGGCACAAACCTCCTCTCATTTGTAAGAGGGTTCAGGAACCAGAAAGAGTCCGTCACGATGCTCTATTGCGGGTTGGCGGACTTCACATGTCCTTGAAAAATTAATTATTCCTCAGACCTAGGTAGTAGTAGAGTAGGGTTCCTCACGATGCTTTCGTTAGCCGCCTAGCACGTGGTGAATAAGCACTTAAAATTGCAATTTAACACTTTCAGTGGTGCACCTGTAGAACCGAGAAATTATTTTAATGCAAAATAGTTTTGTTTTAGACGTCTAACTGTTGCTGTTCGTGTGCAGAAGACCGATATTCAACTTTTGTGAGCCATCAATGATATAATTCTATCACTTGTACCACTCCCGTAGCTTTGCAATAGCGAAGCCCTCTGCACACACTTTATGACCGCAGACCAACCACTTTTGTCATAAACGCAGCTCGATATCCGTCTCTATTTATAATTACTCTGTACTGCCACTCGGGGGCTGTTTCTATGAATACGAAATATCTCGTCGTGTACTCTTGATTATGATGCATTAATACTTAAAGTTGCAGGGATGAATTCCGATGAAATTGTCAGCCGTTTATAATTTGTGTATCGTGTTGTACCTTAGAAGTTGCTTTATATGAAACAGAAAATGCAATTTTCAAGAATAAATCCGACTCCTTCCTTAAAGACCGGCAACGCACCCGTAATTCCTGTAATATTGTGTTCATGTTCGGCGATGATCACTTACCATCAGGTGAACAACTTGCTAGTTTGTAAACTCATCTATAAAAATAAGTTTATTAGAGCAATGCAATATTTCTGTAACTATAAAAAACCCATCGCTTCGCGTTATCTTTATATAACTAAAAAAAATTCGCTTGTGATGATGTTGAACGCAATTGGAGTAAGAATTTTTTGAGTTGTTCCAAAATGGCGGCGACATGTTTCGACAACCGTCACGTCTTGTTTCCCGCGGGGTCGAAAAGTAGGCTACGTGTTTGGCCCTTGTATGGGTAAAAGGCTTGGCGTGATGCATAATTTTTAACGGAAGACTTACTTACCCGCAACAAACTCGCGACAGATTTAAAACCGCTGTGATAAGGTCGGAGGCAGGCAAGGAAGCAGTGTCAGGGACAATCACAACACAACCAGACCCGAAAGATGTTGTGACAAAAAGAGCAAGTCGCTCAAGTGATAGTAAGTGCAGCAGAAAGACGCTATTAGCATTTGTGATGATTAGGCAATCTTTGTGCACTGGTCCTCACACTTATGTATGGTGAATGTTGGGTCTGGCAGAAAAGCGTGGAAATAAGATTAATGTTGTGTAAATGAGAATATAAGATGTTAGAGCTTGGGCAAGATCGCAAATGAAAGTGGAAAAAGCGAAAGATGTGTGTCAAGATCGTAGCAAGTGCAAAAATGTGGTCTCTGCCGACTCCAATGGAAAAGAGGCGTGACTAGTATGGCTCAAAACCCCAGCATACCTCTGACTCCTGACGATTAGTAAAATTAAATCAAAAACCAAGCATACCCCTGCAAGAATTCAAGACACTGGAAGCTCATTTTGCGTAGATCTGATCAAAAATAATAATTAAAAAGCTGAAGGTACCCCGGGTTAACTATGATGTCGGTCCTACTCTACTCATCATAGGTCTACTCATCATAGGACTCTCCGTCATCATGGTCGGTCGGCCTATGATGACGTGACCATGGGTGCTTTAAAGCGCTCGACACACAAACAGCTCAACATCAAAATTGAACGGGATAAAATCCCTAAAATTAGTTTTGTTAAATATAAGAAATAACTTAAATATGACATTTTGAAGTCGCAAACGAACCTTTTTATTATGCCCAAATGTGTCCGATAATGTACAAAATGTTATGTAGAAAGACGTAGTCTCTTAACGACGCTCCTAGCTCATTTATTAAAACTAGTGTTCGCACAATAATCAAAATTCGACCGTAATTAATACAATTAACAATGTTTTTTTTTTTAATTTAATGTGTTGGTAACAAATAATATATATGTAAAAATTTGACTTTCTGCACTCCTTCAACAACTAAGATTTCTCTTCATGTATTAATATATGCTCAGCGGTGAAGGAAATATTGTATCTGCATGTTTTAAGGGGGAATTGAAAGTATTTCGAGGATATCTGAAGTCCGTCAAACGTCATTGAAACAGAGAGGCGGATTCCTTGCAGGCAAAAAACCCTCTCGGAAATGAGGCGAGGTTTGTGCTCAACAGTTAGTACATTTATACGCTGTTACTTTACTTTTTTTAAATAAATAATTATGGACCTTCTTTTTTGAGAACAAATGTAAAAACGATAATAAATTGATATTCATAATAATTTATTCTGTACTAACGTTGTCATTTATTTTCCGTTTGAACCCGTAACAAAATTATTTCAGGATCAACGAAATTATCTTTCAATTTCAGTGTAAAACCTAATAAAGCGAATAACGTATTACGACGCAATTATATTGAGTACAGGCCGAGAATTGAGTATTTTTTGATAATAACGTGAAACAGTGACTAAGTCAGTCTCAAGTTGATAATGCACATTCATCATCATTATTCTTACAGTTCATTACAATTCGACTGTTAAATGCAGAATTTCCTCACAGATAAAGCACGGTCCCTGGAAACTCATGCGTCAATCGACTTCCCACAATATTGGACACGTTAGTCATACATTCACGACCCTGCACATGTATATTAAATATCGTATAAATTACAGCCTATAAATGCCCAACTGCTGTCAACTTCCTCTCATTTCTGAGAGGGGGTCTCTGAAGTCGGCAAAAGTCCGCCACGATGCTCTAGTAACCTACACTGTCGGACTTAAAATATTTTAATTCCTCAGACCCCCGATGTGCCCCGCGACTTCTGTACAAAATGCATATCAATTTGGCAGTTCTGATTCGCAGAGTGTAAGAAAGAAACTCTTAACTGGCGGCGGTCTTCGCGGACCAGTACAACATGAGACCCACGGCAAGGGTCATCATCATCATCATTTCAGCCGACCACTGCTGAACATAGGCCTACCTACCCAATAGATTGCCGAAAGTTTTTAACTCTCATTTTGGAAGGACTTTGCACAAAGTTGCCACGCTTGGCAAGCGGGTTGGCAACCGCAGTTTATATATTCAGATGTTCCAAAAGGTGCTGTTGAACATCTCCGGGACTTTTTAACCACTTAACTCCTGGTTGGTTTCTGGTCCAAAAACTCTATGAGTCTACTATCTATCTGAGAGAGCAGTAGCTTGGTCCTAAGGTTTCCGAACTGACCATCGATTGTAAATTTTAGTCCTACATATTGGAAATGCACAAACACCAAGACCCGGAACAACTACGAGGATCTGTACGCCATACGGGTCAGGTGGAGCCGTGGTAGCTCAGGGGCTAGGCGCTCGCTTTAAGTTTCATAGTACGCGAGTGACCTGGGTTCGATCCCCGGTGCCGGCACCACTAAAATTGTTAATTGCAATTTTAAGTGCTGATTTACCACGTGCTCGGCGGTGAAGGAAAACATCGCTGAGGAAACCTGCATGTCTGAGGTATAAAAAATATTTCGAAGACATGTGAAGTCCGCCAACCCGCATTGGAGCAGCGTGGCGGATTCTTCCTAGCTCCAAAACCCTTTCAGAAATGAGAGGAGGCCTGTGCTCTGAAACTTTACTTTACTTTACTATACGGGTCACGTGCGGGAATCGAACATAGGTGTGAACATAGGAACACTGCGCTAATAGAAGTCACTAAATAATCAACATTAATGGAGATCTTGTTGACAGCAAATTATTATGAACTGGTTTGGATGCCTACTAAAATTTGTAGTTTTTTTTATGTGATAAACAACACGTGCAACGACTACTACGTCCATCTGATGGTAAGTGCAACGACTGCTCATAACAAAATGCTGTGTCATCTAGAACATTTCTGTGTGGTACCACACTGCGCCCGTTACCCTGAGACATCAGTTCTTAAGTCTCGTATGCCCAGTGATTACATTAGCTCTCAGTGCCCTTCAAACCGAAACACAGTAATGTTTGCACACTACTGTTACACAGCAGTATACCTGCCCCTGGGGTGGTACCTACCAAGACGGATCCCTGCATAGAAATCCTACCACCCTTTTTTAAAAGTTAAAATCTTCAATGTGCTTTAATATTAAAGTTAAAGTCCGGTTCTAGTAATCAAGCATTGTGACGACCGTGTGGCCCAGTGGCTTGTTGGTATTCGGGTCTGGTTGTGTTGTACATGTGAACCTTATATATGTTAAACGCACCCATGATACAGGAGAAATCCTTGTGTGGGACATCGTTATAAGAATAGAAAGTGACGAAACGAGCAAAATGTTCACCTGATGGGAAGTGCAACGTCCACCCACAACAAATGCTGTGTCACTCAGAATACTTCTGTGTGACACCACAATGCGCTCAGACACATCATACATCATCATCACCCTGAGACATCAGTTCTTAAGTCTCAAATGCCCAGTGATTACGCTAGCTCACAGTGCCCTTCAAACCGAAACACAGCAATGCTTGCACACTACTGCTTCACGGCAGAATAACTGGCCCTGGGGTTGTACCTACCTATTGCTGATCACAGGCCCCCCCTCCCCTCATTTTGAGATTTTTAAAGCCGTTCGCCACACTGATCCAATTTGGGTTGCGGACGTCACATACCGTCGAAATCTTATTTTCACGGTATGTGACGACACCACCGAGCACGCGGTAAATAAGCAACGAAGAATCAGATTAATCCAACCTAAATACGTCACAAAACCAAAAATTACTATCATAAAATATTAATCCCGAAATAATTGCAGAATACCTGTATTTTTTGAGGCAATACTGTATTTTTATGAAAGAGCGCGACTGAAAGATTGCCGACCCACAAAATTCTTTTCACAACGAAAACCTCATTACGCGTTTAACGGCTGAATTATATGAGATTATTAGACATTATCAGCGCGATAAAAGTTACGACACCGCGCCAGACCGCAATACGTAGTGGCGAAATTAAAATTTAATATCTACAAAAACGCCGCGGCCCTCCTACAGAAATGAAGAAAGTCGAGACTCGTATTATTTCAAGCCGAAGGCATTTGAGTCGGAGGAGGCCGGGTATATTGCCCAGGGCAATTTACGAGCGCCGTCCCGGGTCTTATCTTCAATATTAAAGATTTCATTAAATCATGCGTCGCCCGCAATAAAACAGTTTGATACCGCATTTATGCCGCTACCGACTCGGGTGACCAACTTAATGACGTATACGTAAGTATTCGTAGTACATTATATTTGTACTTTGACCCTTATGTATATATAACAAGGTACAAGAAATGGCGTTTTCTCATTTAGTTAAATGCTTTGAAATGAAACATGTTTCGAATATCAAACGTAAATACAAAATATTATTTAATTTAATTTTAATTTTTAATTTTAATTTAATTTTTTCATTTTAATTTTATATTAAAAACGATGCCTCACAGTAGGATTTCTCCTGTGTCGTGGGTACGTTTTACAGACATAAATTCCACATGCACAAAACACCCAGACCCGGAACAACTATCTGTAGGCTATACAAATATTTGTTCCGTGCGGGAATCGAACCCGCGACCCGCGGCGCAGTAGCCAAGGAAGCCACTGCGCCAACCGAGGACAGGATCAGGACTCGAAAAGTAGTCCCGTTTCCATTATTCGTTGATTATTATTTCTATATTACGTCCATCAAATAATCTATTATAAAAATTAAACATAAATTATTTCAGATATAATATTTTAATAAGTTTCAATCGAAATTTTAATTCTAGCTTAAAGGTGTAATACCAAAAAATCGCTTACGCTTATGCCCTCAACTATACTTCATCAAATAAATTACGACATGAGTTACTCGAGTGAAATCCGCGATTTCTGATGTTAATGTCACTCGGCCCTATGACTTCGTCATAAAGTTCAAAGTTATTCAAATGTCAACCATTCCGAATGTAATCTTAATTTAGTTGGTCGAAACGGTCAGCTCTTAATGACGACTGCTCCCTTTGATATATGGACATGGGTCAAGGGTCATAAATATGAGATGGCCCTGACTAAAGTTAGACCCGATTGCATTAAGGCATAACCGAGTTATGGCATCTTTATTTGAGAAGTTTATATGAGAAAAGTTTGAAAGGAGATTTAAACTTTTCTTTTTGGGGCTGTAATTGTTTATAAATAGTTTGAACGTTATTCCGGGTAGGAAATGTTTTATCCGCTTAAAAGCGAAGAAGTTCTTTAGAACAAATGGTGTCTCTTAAGTAAAGATAAGTGTTTTTAAGGAAGAAGTTGACGAGACAAGCAAATCGTTCACCTGATGGTAAGTGCAACATCTGCCTATAACAAATGCTGTGTCACCCAGAACACAGTACGCTCGTTACCCTGAGAAATCAGTTCTTAAGTTTCATATTATCAGCGCCCTTCAAACCAAAACACAATTACGTTTGCACACTACTGCTTCACGGAAGAATAACTGACCTGACCGGACGTCCCTGGATAAGAATCCTACTACCACTGAAGCGAAGAACTCTGTAGTAGTTGATTCGTTGATTACTAAATCTAACAGTTAATAAAGAAACAATAATTATAATTATAAGTGATAATTCTTCACACCTCTTACTTCTTCACTTTTGTAACCGATTCAACTGCAACGCTTATTGCAGGTGCTGGTAAATATGCTTTGCGATTGCGACTCAGTAACGCTGGTCCATCTCTAGGATTTTTAGGTTACGTGGGTGAGTTTGCAAATATCAAATATCAAACACCGTGACCCTAAACATAGGTCGCAAAACTCGTAATTACTCCTGTACCGTGGGCGCACTTTACAGTCATATATATATCACACACTCAACACAACCAGACCCGAAAACCAATACTTTGTTTTTGCACAAATGTTGGCTCCGGCTTGGATGCGAACCCAGGACCCGCGCGGTAGAAGTCAGGTGCACTAGATCCACGAATCACTCGTTATCAGTCTCCTTCAGCTGTATTACAGTCATCGAGGTCGCGGTGAAATAGGATGGCGCGTTCTCTAACGTCGCTACCACACGAAATGTTTAACATTTCATTCTTGCCATAGTTGTCACTTTTGGCAGGCGATTGCATCCGCAGTTTTTATTCAGATGTTCCAGAAAGAAGCTGCTGCCCGTCTCCGGGTTTTCATTTTCCCTCTGGCGACTTTTACGACACCCACGGGATGACATTAGGTGGTAGATTCTCTAAGCCGCCACCACACGGCAACTATGTAAAATCACCTCAAACGAGAGCTACTAACTAATGTGGCAATCTATGGAGGAGGCCTATGTCCAGCAGTGGACTAGCGATAAGCTGAAATTATGATGATGACGTTGCCATAAGTTATATTCAAATTGGGGTAAGTCCATAACTTTCCTTTCTTTTCCGAGAATCCCTTAGAAACACTGAAAAGTAAAACTGAATTTGGGATAACATTAACAAAATTTGCATGAATATTGAGTTAACACGTTTAAATTAAATTCATTATTAATTAATATATAATTCCGTCGGCCCCAAGGGTCCTTCCTTCATAATGGGATCCGGGCCGCACGATGTAATAATTACTAATAAACCTTTAGGGCACAGGTGCAATATCACGGTTTACATTAATTTTCCCGAACAGCATTCATGCATACCTACTATATTTACTGTGCCTATATATGCCTGTGTATATATCTTGACGACCGAGTGGCCTAGTGGTCGGTGTACCTGAATTCTACGCCTCAGTCTGGGTTCGAATCTCAGCAGGAGCCAACATTTGTGCGTTAAACACAAATCGTTGGAGTTCGGGTCTGGTTGTGTTGCCCGTTTGGTGGGGGCTTGAGAGAATCTACCACCCCATATCATTCAGTAGGTTCGTAAAAGTCGACAGAGAGAAATCCCCCCAAATTGAGAGCTTCAAACTTTTGTGGCAATCTATTGGAAAGGCCTTTTTTCAGCAGTGGACTAAATTTGTGGGACTAATGTTGTGGGCTGAAATGATGATGATGATGTAGTTGTGATTATCCCCGTGTCTCTTACACTGCATCCTAGCCTACCTCCAAGCATATCGCAAGAGCGTTATCGGACATCGGGCTCGATATAAGTTAGGACGAGGTAGTGCCTGCGTAATTGGATAGCTTCCGATAGTATTCGAAATAATCGCTGTTAAAGGAAAGCGATCGATCAATTTATTTGTCTAAATTTGAAACACTTTTCAACACTCTGAAACATTTTTTGGATAGTTTTTAGGATTTTACAGTCAATGTACTTTTCCTTGCCGCTGTCTTTACCGCATCTTATAGTCACAGATACGAGTATTAATTGTGTAAAATAATCTACTTGTAACGTATTCATCATCATTATCATATCAGCCTATCACTAGTCCACTGCTGAACATAGGCCGGCCACCATAGATTGCCACAAAACACGGTCCTAAGCCACCGTCGTCTTTCGACTTCCCGCAAAACCGTGCAAGTCGTGTGTCGTGGATTTACAAGGTTGCTACTACAAAACCTTTCTTCCCCAATGGTTATTCCTCTTTCACCTTACTGATCCTTAGGGCTATGTCGATTACTCTGGTTCTGTTGTGTTACTGTTTGGGTCTTTTTTATCTTTTATCTGACATCTGTGTGTGCATGTAACAAATAAATATTTCTTTCTATCTTCTTTCGGTTGCCTATAACATCGTTACAGATTCTATCTTGCAGTGAAACACTGAGAATAGCCCTTTCACTAAATAATGTATAAAGTTTCAAAACATAGTAATGTATTAAAATTTACAAAACTTTTGTTTTGTTAGTTAATAAAGCCATAATATATATTTTAAAATATAATTTGAAATGCAATGAGAACAATCGTAACAACTATTTCAACTTACCTATTCAATTTACGTATGAAAGATGAACGAGAAGGCTGCGGGCGGTTGGGAATTAACCCATGCTCGCGGGACCCAAACCTTAAGCATCTATCACTGTCCCACTCTGAGATACAGACGTCAAAAGAATGAGACGGCAGTAATGAAACTCACGACGAGGGCTTAAAATGGAAGGATTCAAGAGTAATTGGAAATACCTCCGCATTGAGTGCTACGACTGAGGTTTCGTCCTCAAAATGTGGTGGTCGCGTGTATTCCGCAGGCTCGTCGCCTTCGGGCCTTTTGTATAAATTTAATCAGACTCTGTTTCCTGCATTTTGTACGTTTAATTCGAATTTATATTGGACCGCGCGCGCTTAGGATGTTCATAGAAAATTTAAAGGTATATGGAGGCTTTGAATTTCAATAAATAATTTAATATAATAATAAATAAACATGCCGTTGCCAACCCGCCTGCTAAGCGTTGCAACTGTTACTATGGCATCGTCTCCCCAATATGATAGCTACAAACTTTTGCGTCAATCTATAGGAGAAGCCTATGTTCAGCAGTGGACTAGTGACAAGCTGAAATGATTATGATGATGAATTAAAATCAGCTTTTAAGATAATGTCGTGAGGTCGTGGCTTATCCAAATATTTGTTTGGTGATCAGTAGCTTAGCCGTGTGGTGGCGGTTCGTTAAAAGAATACTACCACTCCATCTCATCCATTGAATCTCGTAAAAGGCGAGTAAGGAATTAAACTGCACTATGCACCTACTCGTAACAGCGCATGGTGGCGTTGGGCTCACCACCTATCACATCAAGTGCATTATATTGTTTTGGTGAAACGTGGATTGTGGCAGTCATCTGTTTTTGCAGTGAGTGCCCAGTCTCTGACTACCCCTTGTGGGATACAGTCGTGATCGTATGTATGTATGTATGATCAGTAACAAACCCTACTTAATACTTCAAACGTAATACAGCAATTAATAAAATACGTCACCAATTTGGGCGAAGCGTCAATGAAACGGCTACCCGTCAGATCGGGTGGTCTATTCGGCGGAGGATTGAGAAGGAAAAGAGGCTCCAAGCTATTCACTTTTTCCTATCACGAATATTGATTTTGTTAGAGGTTCGAACCTGGAAACACTTGTTATTAAGATGGATTCTCTGGATTTTCCCCGATCGTTAAAAACTACCCAATTTTCAAATATGAACTATTGTATAGTTGATAATTACTGGTTTTACAGGTGGTAGCATTTCTTCGCAGGAATTCATCTAGATACAACCACAGATCTAGTTATTCTGCCGTGATGCAGTAATGTACAAACAATACTGTGTTTCCGTCTGACGGGCACAGATCTAGAGTAATTACTGGGTATAAGATACTTAGGTGTCGACCGCGTGGCGTAGTGGTTAGCGTACCTGACTTCTGCGCCACCGGTCCTGGGTTCGATTCCCAGCCGGAGACAACATTTGTGAAAAATCATAAATTGTTGCTTTTCGGGTCTGGTTGTGTTGTGCATGTGAAATATATGTTTGTAAAACGCACCCACGATACAGGAGAAAATCCTACTGTTGGGCTTCGTTTTTTAAAAAAAAATAAAAATAAAAAATAAAACTTAAGAACTGATGTCCCATGGGGACGAGCGCAGTGCGCGAGTGCACACAGAAATATTCTGGGCAGACGCATTTGTTATGGGCAGACGTTGCACTTACCATCAGGTGCACGTTTTGCTCGCCTTGCCACTTTCTCCTATAAAAATGTGAGTTCCGAGAACCGGAAATCAAAAATATGCAGTCAGACATTCAATCTTATAGATGGTTCGCGGCGCACATTCATTTTAATTAGCTGGGGCTACGATGGTAATACCAAGTCACAAAGCAACGTCGCGGATTTAGTTTGTAACAGAATAATAAATAGGTGAAAGCGGCATACGATATATATGTCAAGTATGCTAAAACTTAGATACTCTAAGTAACATAAGCCGAAAGGATCTTCCGAAATATTTCAAGACGCAGTTATCTTGCAGCCGACGTGAAGGGTTACTGAGGGCCCTCTCGCCGTGCGATTTTATGTCGGGATAAGGGCCCTCCGAACTAATAGATCTGATGTTGCTTATGAAAGGGGCTTCTGGCTTCTTCTGGTGTTTGTTACTCTAATGCGGGAGCTTGGGTTTGTTGTGGTCTTAAATAAATGAATCAAACAAGGAACGTCATTTTAAATTGTTTCATTGAAATCGAATTGAAATATTTTTGCTATTGGTAAAAGATGACAGGGAAACCTAACTTCAAACAGCTCTTCTCTTGTGTACTCTTCCATTGCGATGACGACACTAATTCCTACCTGCATTCTATCACAGGGACACATTTTGGTTGATGTCAGAATTAGTCATCTGCACTGACATAGAAAAACTAATTTGCACTCACCTTCCTGTAGTTGATAAATAGTTTCAGCGAGAAGATCATGCAAAGGTACTAATGTTTGTATTACCCGTAATCTCCATTTAGAGTCCTGAGTTTTGAGTTCTGACCGAAAAACTCAAAAATCTATTTCTCCAATACCCCGATATTGTCAACAGAATAGTAAAATACTTGGACAGAATACTAAGAAACTTAAAAACTCGAAAGTAAAACTAAGCATGTAAAATAAATATCCTGTATTGTATAGATTCAAGAGAGAGCTCGCGAATCGAATCAGTTACTTGCTAAGCACGTCTAAGACGGGCTAGTGCATGATGTACTTAATTGAAAAGGTTGTAGAGCGATGCCGTTAAGTTTCATTGTCGGTCAGTTTTATAGCCGCTAGGGGACTCCTTGGGCGTAAGTCGTGAGGATAATGATTACGGTAACAGCGCTTCTTCCTCCCCCCTTAGGCTGGCCATTGTTTTATTACATTGCTGTAGAACTGTATAGACGGAATGGTTGATCGCAAAACATGCTTTCAAAATATTCGGATTGATATATTTCATTTTATACTGGTTTGCATCATAAAGCAGGGTTTCCACTGCCTAGTGGTCATAGTACTTGACTTCTACGCCGAATTTCGGGTTTGAATCCCAGCCAGAGCCAACGTTGTTTAAAAACACAAAACCTAGTTTCCGGGTCTGGTTGGTTTTGCATGTGAAATTTTGGCCTAGGTTATAGAATTCTCCTGGTGGTAGGATTCCTATGCAGGAATCCGTCTACGTAGGTACCACCCCAGGGGCAGTTCTTCTGCCGTGAAGCAGTAGTTTGCAAACATTACTGTGTTTCGGTCTGAAGGGCTCTGAGATCTAGTATAATCACTGGGCATATGAGACTTAAGAACTTATGTCGCAGGGTGACAGGCGCAGTGTGGTGCCACACAGAAATATTCTACGTAACACAGCATCTATTATGGGCAGACACTTACCATCAGGTGAACGTTTCGCTCGTCTCGCCACTTTATCAAATAAAAAAAAATCCGCGTTACTTTGAGAAACACTGCTTAGTGATAGTGTAATAGTGGTGGAGAGTATCTGGTGGCGGTTCCCGGTAGCGGTATAAGTTTGCTTGAGAACGCTAATGATGGGCGCGCGGTGCTCTCCTAAAACTAGGTAATAAGTACTCACCATTTTTTAATTTTTATGCGGATCTTAGCAAATTAAAACTCGCTTCAACATGTAGCCAATCTTGTCCGTGACTCTTCTGACATATGGTATGAATAGCAGGTACACGCTCGACTGTGGCCCGTTTCACTGGAGTCAATTTTGAACCCGGAGCTTGTTGCGATGCAATATTTGCTTGACAACCTGAAGCTCGAAGGCCAGGTTTTTCCTGTCACAGATCCCTCGTGCTTTCTGAAACAAAGATTTTCCCACAGTAGCTAACTCTGATGGATGGTGGTAAGATTCATCGTTCAATTGCAACCTGTTAGTATGGTTATTTCTTATCTGGTCCTATTTTAATGTGTATTCTATTAAATATAAGAGAGCATTACTACATATTATACTAATTTATTATTCTTCTGCAACCTATTAATAGACTACCGAGCCTTGACAGAGTCCTGTCCAATGAGAGGATTTGCCAACATCACTCATTTGGCGGTCAGATTAAAGATCGTAGTGGTAGATCGTGGTAGCGGCTGAAGAGAATCTACCACCCCATCTCAACCTGCGGGTGTCGTAAGTGTCGACAGAGGGAAAATGAAAACCATGAGGTGGGCAGCAGCATCTTCCTGTAACATCTGAATAAATAAACTGCGGTCGCCAACCCGCTTGCCAAGCGTTGTATGGCAAAATCCCCCCAAAACGAAATCTACAAATTTTGATGGCAATCTGTAGGTGAGGCCTATGTTCAGCTGTGGACTAGTGATAGGCTGACTGTATGTATGTAATCCATATAATAATATTTTTACCTTCCATGGGGTTATTAAAGTACTTTAATAATTAATACTTGATCGTTACATATAAAACTGTTATGGAGTAAGTATGGAAAATAACTTCTATAATAAAAATAGAACGACTAGAATCCTATCAATACTTATAAATTTAAGAATCTATAACAAACAACGTACTTTTTGTCATTACTGAATAAAAAATACATGAAACTCAATCGCTTTCCACAACAAACCATATTTGCTTTTAGCCCCGAACCTGACGAAATTGATGGAATTCAGTCCTAAACAAACAGGCAGACTTCAAAGCCCCGCATCCGTGGAAATTCGAAACAATGATCTTTTATTGCAGTTTATCTAGTACTGGTACAAAATCCTTTATAAGCGAACGTTGCCTTTTTGGTAAACGTTCTACACATATATTATAAATGTAAAAAATACTTTGAGCGCGATGAGAGAAATATTTCAAGGTCAAATCGGAATGTATTGTTCTATATGAACCGTTATAAAAGCTTTTTTTAACGCAAAAATTATGTAAATATTTACTAGGTCAGCGAGATTTAAAAGAAAAGGAGAGAATTATGCTTTACGTTGCTGGGATATTTTTTTTTTAATAAATATTCATTGATTAACTCGTAATTGTTTAAACCCTGATCAGATTTTTTACAGTCAGTAATATTTTTGTTAATTTATGTTTATTGAATTTTATTTTTATCTAATTTGAAATAAATATAAGAAGTTTCACTTCTGTCACGTGTATTGAATTGCAAGCATTTTTATCTCAACTTTCGTCTATTTTCAGTCAGTATAAAGTGCCCCATCTCATCCCGTGGGTGTCGTAAAAGTCGACAGAGGGAAAATGAAAACCAAAAGATGGGCAGCAGCATCATTCTGGAACATCTGAAAAAATAAACTGCGGTTGCCAACCCGCCTGCCAAGCGTGGCAACTATGGCAAATCCCCCCCAAAATGAGAGCTACAAACTTTTGTGGCAATCTATGGGGGAGGCCTATGTTCAGCAGTGGACTAGTGATAGGCTGAAAAGAAGAAGAAGAAGAAGATAAAGTGACGATACGAGCAAAACTTTCAGGAACAGGTTATCTGATCAGGAACATTTCTGTGTGTCCCGGAGACATAATTTCTTACACCTAACATGCACAGTCATTACGCTAGCTCTCAGTGTCCTTTAGACTGAAATACAGTAATGTTTGCACACTACTGCTTCACGGCAGAATAACTGTTTTGGGGGTACCTACCTAGACGGATTACTGCATAGGCATACCACCAGTTTATCAAAAAATATATATTCTCGATTTTTCTCTATAGATTCTATTTCAAAGAAAAAATACGTCCGTAACCCTTTAATTTACAACTCTCGAGTATAAAAATAACAAATCCTCTTGTTAACACACAACATAAGACGACTATTTTTTTTTTAAATTTAATTAACCACTAAACTGACAAAAATTTAGTAACTTGAAACGCTCGTTTGAAGTCATCCATTCACAGCGTCGTCATATCAACGGCACTCCAGGGCAAACAGCCAGCAGTAAACTGTTTTACGAGCACAGAGCGACGCATGCATCAGATATCGAAGCATTAAGAGCTCGTCCATGTGACGCGAATCTCGTAACTGGCATCATTTGTACACCGCAATTTCTGTGGGTGAAAAGGGGAGTTTCACTAACGTTTATGAAATAATAAAATAAAGAAATTTAAGTAAATAACACTGGGGTATTAGACAACCCTCCCAGTGACTAACAAACTAATTTGTACACGTAAAGAGAAGTTTCGTCAGCGTTTAATAAAAGAAGCATAATTAAGGACATGAATCACATATTACCGAATGTAGCCGTGGTAGGGTGATGCTCTTCAAAACTTGGTAATTCCACTAAGTTTTGTAAAAGTTCATAAGTCGGAAACATTTTAATTTATAGCCTTTCATTAGTGATTACGGTTTTGGAGTCGGAAAAGGTCCGCCACGCTGCTCCAATGCGACTTGGCATACTTCACATGTCGTCAAAATATATTTTTGAATTCAAACTTCTTTTCGGTGCGATGAGAGCAAAATTTTAAAAGTCTTATTTGAGTACAGTGTTTCTGTGATTTTTTTTTAAAAGAATGTTTATCGAATAATTAATAATTGTTTATATACTGAGCAGTAATTCTACAGTGAGTAATGTTTTTGTTACTTCGTGTTTGTTCATCATCATCATCATCATCATCATTTCAGCCTGTCACTAGTCCACTGCTGAAGGTAGGCTTCCGTCATAGATTGCGACAAAAGTTTTGTAGCTCTCATTTGGGGGTATTTTGCCGTAGTTGCCACGATTGGCAGGCCGTTTGGCACCCGCAGATTATTTATTCAGATGTTCCAGGAAGACGCTGCTGGCCGCCTCCGGGTTTTAATATTTCCTCAGTCGACTTTTACGACACCCACGGGATGAGATGGGGTGGTAGATTCTCTTAAGCCGCCACCACACGGCACCATGTTTGTTAATATTATTTTAATCAACTTTCTAATACATATAAGTTTCGCTTCTGTCACGTTTACTAAGTTGTACGCCCTCTTTTTATTTGTCAGACATGCAGGTTTCCGTACGTAGTCTTTTCCCTCGCCGTACTTAAAATAGCAATCAACAATTAGTAGAGCCGACACCGGAGATCCAACCCCGGCCAGGCGAGCGCCCAATGCTTTCTGCAATCACGGCTCCTTTTAGTAGTAAACTACTTCTTGAAAGCTAATAAAAAAAAACATAGACACGTCGCCGAGTCATTAGGAGCTCGTCCGTGTGGCGCGAATCTCTTTTCTTCGAGTTTAAGTGAGCATTTTCTGGAATTAGGATATCATGTGTAATTCCAGAAAAAAAGACGTAGTCAATCACAGCATAATCCAGACAGCGATAATCATTAGCGGTACCAACCGTAGTGGTCAGAGTACCTAACTTCTGCGCCGCGGTTCCTGGGCTTCGAACCCCAGTCGCAGACAACATTTGTGCTAAAACACACATTGTAAGTTTTCGAGTCTGGTTATGTTGTGATTGTACAAGAGTTTCTGACACTCCATCCTCGCCTACCTCCGATTTTATTGAATCAGCGTTACATCGGGCGCGGGTAGGTTGGGACGAGTGAGTGTCTCAGTGTTTGCGCGTACAGTTGTAGCACTATAATATCTCCCGCGCATAATGTTCCAGTAATATGTTGCTGCCAATCTCTTGGTTTTACCCATGATATAGGGGTAATCTTAGAACCGATTTCAATGTTCACTTTAGAAAACAAGTTTAAAAAACCGCGTTTTACTTAACCTATGTAGTTCAAATGTATAATTTGATCTCGGTTTTGGTCTAACCGATTTCACCAGATCCATTTTGATCGCGTTTAAGAAAACGAATTTTACATGATATATCGTCACAATCTAAAACAATAACTCGATGTATTTCATATTTTGCGACTTCAAACAGCCTGTTTTTATGCGTAGGTTAAATAGGAATGACAAACACTAAACAATAAAAATTATTTTTAATTTTACATAGTTGTGCAATTGACAATGACAGCTCTCTAAGCGTGTTTATAGAGTTAAACGTCGAAAATTGGGCGTTCTGATTTTTAATCGCGTTTAGCTTTAACTGCGTTCATTTAATGTCGATGAAATGCAAACTTCAGCATTGAACTCGGTTAAACGCTTAAACATCAGTTTAGCTTGAACTGATCGCGTTTATTTTTAACGATGAAATCCGCCATTAGTGTTCGATTTCGTTGTTTAATTAAAAACTATAATCTCCCTTAAATTAACCGTATTAGATCTGGGTACTCGCATTAATTTTCATAGTACCCTGACTTATTATCACGTACCAGGATTACCAAAATTTAATTACAATTTCACAGCGGTGATAAAAAACGTTATGAGGTAAAATGCACAGCCTGCACTTCTGTTGATTAAAATGATTTCGACGTCATGTGGTATCCCAACCTGCACAGGCACCTTCTCGACTCTAAAATCTCCATTCGTAATATTTTTCTTTACTTTTTAGTTTGATTATACAAAATCGTCATGCATCCAGTTCGACTGTAATTCATAAAAGTTTAAAGTTTGTTTAGCGCTTATTTTGGGGGATTTTGCCATAGTTGCCACGCTTGACAGGCGGGTTGGCAACCGCAGTTTATTTATTCAGATGCTCTAGGAAGATGCTGCTTTTCGTCTTTTTTTTTTAATTTGTTAGACATATGTTAATATAAATTTTCCATTCTTAGCTTCTTCTCCATATAAACTTCAACTATGCCAAATCTCACACTCCTCCATGCGCGCAATATGCGTAAAAAGTGGTACTTACAAAGATTTCTCTTCACGTATTAATATATAGATATATGGAATGTTATTGTCAAATGAAAAGAATGAGCTTCTGCGATAATAGTTTGTAACTTTGACCTTGTATTTTGAGATCTCTTATCAACTCCTCGTTTATGAAAGTTAAACGACCGACCCGAGGTCATCTTAAACGTCTGACGATTCGCGATAAGCAGATACTTTCAGAACTTACGAAATAATTTAGCCATCTACTACAGTTTATTAATGTTGAAATATAATGTTACGATGACGTGTGGTGTAAAAAAAATAATTGAAAAATGATTTCATTTCCGAGAGAGTTTTTGAGCCGGAAGAATCAGCCGTGCTGCTCCAATGCGGGTCGGCGGACTTCACATGACTTCGATATATTTTTTATGTCACAGAAATTTTGGTTTCCTCACGATGTTTTCCCTCACCGCCGAATACATCTCATCAGCAATCAGCGCTTAAAATCGCAATAAACAATTTCAGTGGCGCCGCCACCGGAAATCGGAACCTACTCGTAGGTCATTCGCGTACTATGAAATTTAAAGCGAGCTACCACGGCGTGTGGTGGTGGCATAAATAATCTGCCACCTCATTTCAACCAATTGGTGGCGGAATGAACATCGCAATTATGCCAAAATAATAATATTGTATTAAGACTGTGATACGGGTATAAAAAGCAGCGTCTATGGTGCGAAAGGTCTGGCACTGCGATGCTAATCCGCCGGTCAAGCGTTGCGAATACAGCATAAGATCCCAATTTGTGTGAGGAATAGACCTATTGCCGGTGATCCAGCAGTAGACTTTTAATAAGCTGAAGACTTACATATATTGAAAGTGATGTGACGAGCAAATCGTTCACTTGATGGTAAGTACAACGTCTGTTCATGTCCACCAAGTGTCACTCGTCACCTCGTGACTTCTATCAGTTCCCTTCAGACCTAAACACGGTAGTGTTTGCGCACTACTGCTTGGCAGAATAACTAATCTTGCAGTAGCTACCAAGGCGGAGTCCTGCATAGGAATTCTACCACCAGTGAACATGTTAATCTTCGCCCTGATAGTGTCACTTTATCTTTTCATCGGGCATTAGGTGGTACGTGGAACGACGCTGCGGAATACTCAATATCAAAACATAGTTAACAACTACAACAACCACTATTTTTTGAAAACTGGTTTTAAGGACTTCATAATTAATACAAATGCTTTATGTTCGCGTAATTGCACGTTCGCGTAATGTTAGATACGGATGATACAGACGTTAGAAGCCGTTTGCTATTCACTTTGAATACGGTCATACGGCAAACCCTACGGCACTATTCTAAAGAAATTGGTTGTGACTTTAACGGTATTTTGTATTAAACCGTAAGTTCAAGTTAAAACAATATTATTTGTAACATGTTTATAAAATTAATTAAACTGGGGATAGACTTGCAATGAAGGGAGAAGTTTAAATGAAACTAATTTTACTACTTCCGATTTCATCGCATTAGTGTTACATCGAGTGCGGGCGGTTAGGACGAGCAAATGCCTATGTATTTGAAAGAAAGAAAGAAAGAAAAATAATTTATTTGCTAGAAACGGACGTACAGAAAAGTAACACTCACAAAGTCATACACAAAAGTAATATTTGTTCGTACACTCGAAGATCGCGGACGGCATAAAGTAATGAGTATCTCTGTATTAGCGCCTACACTCGTGGCATTATACGTGGTATATCTCAGGCACAGCTGGCAGCTTCCGGTTGTATTCGAAAATTTTCTAGACATAGACCGCTTAACATCAGTGGTGTTGTAGTCAAACGTTTGCTGACACGCTAAAAAGTATTTATGCAGAGTTAGTGACGCAAGTATAAAGTTCTGAAAGCCATAGTCTCCAACGACTGAGTTGACCTGATTCTATCTATTCTTACCCACTTCAGTGTTATTGCAACGACTCGCCGGGGCCCTTTAAACGAAGACCATGGCACTTCCACAATAATGACATTATAAAATAAATGCATGATTTTAATCTCCACCGCCGGCAGCTCCTCGTAAGCCGTTTACGACCGGCCACTTGTGTTGTGGTACAAATGGAGAGACGACAACGGGAAGGATAGAGACTCACTCGCGGACCTACCTGCTCGCGAGTCGCTTCCGATGAAGTTGTCACAACTTCAGCCTCTGGGATAACGACGCGTTACACAAACAAAAAAAAGAGCAGAATAGATTTTAGAGGACAAAGAGTCCTAACCTAACATGGTTGTAACCGCCTTCGTTGTTTACTCACTGCCTTAAGGTTGACTGGCAGAAAATGCTTTTAGCAGTTAGTCCGCGTTTTGTTCGTTTACTATATGTAAGGTTCACTAAAGTTCAGTCAGGTCCCGCACGCAGTAGTCGGGTACTTTGACCACTCTAAAAATATATAAACTCTCATAATACAAAAGACAGAACTGTACGAGCTTGTCACTACAGAACCTTTCTTCACAAACGGTTGTACCAGTAAACGTAGTGTAGGGCGGCTACTAGACGGCTGGGAAGTCGAAGGATACCAGTGGCTAGGACACTGTTTGGTGGCAATTTATAGGAATGTCCTATGTTCAGATGTGGACTTGTGACAGTCTGAAACGATGTTGATGATGATTATGAAACAGAACTTTTCGAATCGTTTCGTCTCATCATGATCATAGCATACAAATAAATGGTAAATAAATAATATACATAAAAATCATATATAAATGAATCTTGAAACGAGCTGGAAAATATTCCCCAAATGTTGTAATAACACATTAATTAGGTAATGTTTTTATTATTATTGTATTATCATATGACTGCGATTCCGTTGCCTATATAGATTACGGTTTTGTCGAAATCTTTTGATACTTCTCTTTCTTGATCTTTTGATGCTTTAAACCACAGGTTTCCAGACTTTTTTTCTCATAGACGACTTTCATAATTTAGCTGGTTCCGTTGGACCCCCTGCAGCTACATTTCTACCATATTCCCAAAACTATAATTAACTAACCCATTATTTGTCATGCCAAAGTGTTCCTAATGAATTTCCTCTACAATACATACATACATTCAGTCACGTGTTTTTCGCATACCAGGGGTAGGCAGAGGCCAGACACGTAGTCCACTTTTAGTCCACGTGGAAAACGGGACATGTCGGGTGGCGAACCACGTCGCATTGGCGAAAAATGGCGGCATTTTGGTACGAGTCAAAAAATTCTTACTCCCTTTGCGTTCCTACGAGTACACGAATAAAGGCTTTCCCTACAAAATCTTAGTCGCCTCTTACGACACCTCGGTAGGAAAGACGTAGGTGCCGGTCTACTCTGCGGGATACGTACCTATCCTCTACAATAGTAGAAGGAAAACACATAATCAATTAGATGCTTTTTAACCTGCAAGAATTATACCACAAAAATAATTTATTTACATTAACATATGCATCTATTGGCAAAGATAGAGAATGGAAGAAGTTGGAGAAGGACTCCACACGAGGAGGGGACCACATCCGACTAAATAATTAATCTATACTAACTTACTAACATCTAGATAATAAGTAAAACTACTTACAACCACTAACAACTTTTACAACGTAACTTAAAAGATTTAGAAATGAAAGTCTTTATTATTGTTATTATAGGGTATTTCTATAGTTTTCTCGTCTGATTGGAATATAAATACGTAAATGCATAGAAAATTATATAAGATACAACAAGAAATATACTCAACGTTATACTATACAATTAAATACTCGTATAAATAAAACCCCAACCTAGAGGGAAGCCCTCGGCAGGGGAGACCATTCGACTTATATTATAATATGTATCACAGAAGTGACGCCTGTCAGAGCTGTTTTTCTTCATCAGCCTCTTAATAGTCAACTTCTAGACCCTATGTTCAAGAAGAAAACCTTCGACATTCCTCTCCCAAGAAGGAGGGAATTGCTGTAATTACCACGCTTAGCAGGCGGATTGGTAATGGCAGCACCAGCCGCCTCGCACCTTAGAAACTTCTGTCCCGTCACCAGGTATTTTCAGGTCTGATACTTTTCGAGGTAGTTAGTCTGCGATATGTCTCAAGCCATGAGATTTCTCAGGTACCCTTCTGTCGATTTTTAGTACACCCACGGGATGAGGTGGGGAGGTCAATTTTCCACACGGTAAAGCAGTTATTAGATTCACCGAATACCGTTATTTACGTCATCATTACTATTTTATTTTGCACTAGATACTACTAAATGAAATGTAGTGAGTAATAAGTAGCATCTCTTCCAACTTGTACTACAAGCAACTTCGCGACAGCTACAATGGAACGCGTCTGAGGCGGCGTTTTGTTGCCCAACCCTTTGCTAATGCGATTCGTGTTTTACGACTTTCGTGATGCGGTGGAGACGCGGCGTTGATTACAGCTCATACCAAGCCTAATAACTCAACGCTCCACGCTACTAACGTGTGTCAAACGAAAAGAGTTGAGTACAAAGGGCGATAAAAAGCCGGCGTAAAAGATTTTTCTTGTAAAGTTAATTCAGGTTCCGTATCTTCAAGGAGTCAAGTGGTATACTGACGTAAGAATCCATCGCGCGATCTTATCCAATGGGTGATGATGATGATGTTTTCCTAGCCCATTTCGACCACGGCGACAACTTCCGAACACTGTCGAGAGCCATCAACTGCGCAGGAGATATTATAGTGCCACAAGTGTACGCGCAAACACAGTGGCACTCACTCGTCCCAACCTACCCGCGCCCGATGTAACGCTGGTTCGATAAGATCGGAGGTAGGCTAGGGTGCAGTGTCAGAAACACGGGGACAGTCACAACACAAGCAGACCCGAAAACCAACAATTTGTGTTTTAGCACAAATGTTGGCTCCGGCTGGGATTCGAAGCCAGGACCCGCGGCGTAGAAGTCAGGTACTGTGACCACTAGGCCACGCGGGCGGTTGTTAAAGCCGACTATGGGATATTTCATTACGTAAATTCGGACAGAAAGCAGTATAACGTTCTGAAAAATGGCCGCCCAAAACAAACGCTGTGTCACCCAGAATATTTCTGTGTGACACCACACTGCGCCCGTCACCCTGCGACATCAGTTCTTAAGTCTCAAATGCCCAGTGATTACGCTAGCTCTCAGTGCCCTTCAAACCAAAACACAGTAATGCTTGGACACTACTGCTTCATGGCAGAAAAACTGGCCCTGGGTTAGTACCTACCTAGACGGATTCCTGCATAGGCCTCCCCCAAAGATTGCCACAAAAGTAGCTCTAATTTTGGAGGGAGTTTTCCATAGTTGCCACGCTTGGCAGGCGGATTGGCAATCGTAGTTTATTTATTCACATGTTCCAGGAAGATGCTGCTGCCCATCTTCTGGTTTTTATTTTCCCTCTGTGGACTTTTACGAAACCCACGGGATGAGTAGGGATGGTAGATTCTCTTTAGCCGCCACCACACGGGATTACGGCTTTCTAACTTGAGAGAGGCGTACGTCCAATAGTAAAGTAAAGTATGACAACGTTGACAAGAATGGCATGAAATAATAAATGAGACGTGATATTTTATGTAATTAATGTGTCATATATACACTATGCAAAAAAAAATGGAATAATACTAGGATAATATGGATACTTCTCTAAAAAAAACATGTATCTTCTTTTTAATATAAATAAATTTAAAAAAAAAAGTACCCAACTAAAAGTACCAAGTACCCATCAATTAACCTCCGTTACTTAATATAAAATTTTAATACATATGTGCGCTACATATAACAGAAAGTAAATTGGTCAAGTTATACGCAACCAACTACATATAAAGGGCTGCCAACTTTGTTGTTAAAATTACGCTAATTGCATCATTATAACTTGTGAACATGCACTAACACCAACGCACAATGTAGCAGCATGGCGGTCTATACACTGTAACCTACCGTAATGAAATAAACCGTGACCTAGAGTGGAGCATACGCTAAAGAACTAGTTCGATTCCCTAATGTGGCAATTATTCGTATAGTTTACAAATATATGTTCCGAGCCTGAGCGTTTGTGCATATACAATCTACATATATCTGTAAACGCACCAACGATGCAGAAGAAATCCTAGTGTGGTTTATCGTTTTTTAATAATAGAAAAGAATCAGCAATGTATTTTTTTTATTTTTGTATTTGCAATTTTTTTTTACTGGTGGTAGGATTTCTATGCAGGAATCCGTCTAGGTAGATACCACCGCAAGGCCAGTAATTCTGCCGTGAAGCAGTAGTGTGCAAACATTACTTCGGTCTGATGGACACTGAGAGCTGGTGTAATCACTGGGCATACAATACTCGTACTTAAGAATTGATGTCTCATGGCGAAACCGTATATCCAATTGCTGTTAATGAGGCGTTCCCTCATTGTCTTTCGGTGTGACAACCTACATGTTGATTTTTTTTGCCCTACACTAGGATTTCTCCTATATCGTGAATGCGTTTTGCAGACATGCACAACGCAAGCTGACCCTACAAATCCGCTTGAGCTTGAATTCGAACCTACGAACCGCGGCGCAGTAGTCAGGTACCTACTCTGACCACTGGACCACGCAGCCGAATTTTTCTCTGAAAATGGATGTTTGTCTGTAAGTCAGTGACCACTCACCATAAATTATTTATAAGAATACTAATTACTTCACAAAATTAATTCAAGTGAAAACTGGTTGATTGCAGGTGTGATTATTACAATTCTTAAAGATACCGTTTCACCAAGTGACAAAAAATTGAAATAAGCACTCGTAAATCTGTTACATCATGTAAATAAAGTTAGAATTCCTGTTTAAATGATAGGTTAAATAATCTCTTATAAGTCTGTCCGTTAAAACCATTAATTTTTTGAAGCTTTAATACTGACTTATCATTCAATAAATTTATTTTCTTTCAAGTTTATTAAGATAGGTGCGTACCTCTTTCCTATCGAGGTATCGTAAAATGCGACTAAGGTTTGTACGGACAGCCTGTTTTCGTGTAGAATATTACCATAGTATGCAATGCTGTCATTATACTGCTCGTGAACGTAATTGAGAGTAAGTAAAAAGGACGGTGGTTTGCCACTCGTCACATCTCGTTTCCCGCGGGGACTAAAAGTGGGCTACGGGTGTGGTATCTGCTTACCCCTTACACCTACCCTTTATGAGAAGGTTTGAAGGGCACTGTGAGCTAGCGTAATCACTGGGCATATGAGACTTAAGAACTTATGTCTCAGGGTGATGGGGACAGTGAGGTATCACACAGAAATGTTCTGGGTGATACTGCATTTGTTATGGGCAGATTTTGCACTTACCATCAGGTGAACGTTTAGCTCGTTTCATCACTTTATACAATTAAAAAAATGTAAAGTTTGCTCCACAAAGCAGCAACCCTACAAAGGTACTACATATACCATAATCTGCACCGTTGATTATTATCACAAGATATTCGCACGTATTTTGGCGTACGCACAAAATCTACAGATAAATTAGAGTTATTTTAGTCCAAAATTAGACGCAACCCTAAAGACGTGTGCGTTAAATTAAATAACACAAATTGACTTATTCTCGGTTTAAGTTGGAGAAAGCTTTACCGCCTCGCCGAAATTTATTTTCATAATTAATTTTACAGTACTTCCTGTAATAATTCCGGCAAATCTATAAATTATATTACCACGCACGTCCACGCCACTTTGAATTTACAACGTATATGGCATAATTGCTAATAAAATAAGGAAACAGTAAAACCTCGTAGTAACGGAAGTGGAAAATAAATACAGCGTCGATTTTAAGTTTGCGATTTCCACCCGCACGATTTCGTTCACATCCAAAAGTTTATGGTTATGGGTCAAAAGTCGTAAACTGTATTATACTAATAGTGTCATAAATAGTATTAAAAGCTACTTGGTTCTCCCACATCTTTACCTTTTTTTAATTCACAGATTAAGCCGACTTTTCATCAAACGTCTGTGGTAAACAACGCTGCGATCCAAGTACTCAACATTGGCCTAAGAAAGCCTCTTGCCTTGGCGAGTATGATATCAGATCGATCTTTGAAAACTGACGCCGGCAAAGACGATGTATTCCAGCCACAAAAGGATAGAATCTTTCCGTTAAAATTGTCTAATGACGGAAGAAGGAACCAAAAAATGGTCTTTTCCAATATCCGGTAGAACGCTTCTGTGACAAGATTAAAGGAATTGGAATGTAGTTTCAGAGACATAGGGACAATTACAGTACATCCAGACACAGAAGCTAATGTACAAATATTGACTTCAGCTAAGTGAAAGTTCCAACTGTGTAGTGGCGGCTTAAGAGTTTACCGCCCCATCTCATCTTCCTGGAACATCTGAATAAATAAACTGCGGTTGCCAACCTGCATGCCAAGCGTGGCTACTATGGCAAAAACGAAAGGTACAAGCTTGTGTAGCAATCTATGGGGCAGGCCTATGTTCAGCAGTGGTCTAGTGATATGTACTTGATAACAAAAGATTCCCCGACTCAGCTGAATGCTGCACAGCGGTCAACTTCATGTTAATATTTTATTTAACAATGATATCTTCAAGTCCGTAGTCCCGAAGATAAATTTTAATAATGGCAGTAAAGACCAAAGTGACTGCAACATAACATTATATCATTGCGGCGATTCCCACAAGTTTATATTAATTAGGCACGAGTCGGAGCCCGCTCACGTACAAAACAAAGTAGATTATTTGTGTTCCTTTGGGACCTTCATTATCGCCCTCTCTTTATTATTACCTTATCCTTGTTTGTGGAACATTGGGATCAAATGTCTGTATTAATTGAGTGAATCGCAAAGTTGAATGTTCGGATAATCTATTTGAGTTTCGACGGCCACTTGTGGAATTTAGAGATTTATTAAAGTACCAGCTTATTGGGTGTATACAATATTGTATAAACATACAACTATCCTGGTGCTCAGAGCCCCTATCCTTTATGCCGCGGGTCTTAAATTCGAATCCTAGTCGGTGCAATCATTTATGCGTATTAAAAGTTCGAGTCGTGTGGTGGCGGCTTAAGAGAATCGGCCACCCCATTTCGTGTAGAGTCGTAAAAGTCGACAGAGGTAAAATAAAAACCAGGAGATGGGCAGCAGCATGTTCCTGGAACATCTAAATAAATAAACAGTGCAGTTGCCAACCCGCCTGCCAAGCGTGAGATCTATGGAAAAATCCCTCCAAAATGAGAGTTACAAACTATTGTGGCGATCTGTGGGGGAGGCCTATGTTAGTGGACTAGTGATAGGCTGAAATGATGATTATGATGATGTGACAAAAGTGCTAAGACAAGGAAATCGCTCACCTGGCGGTAAGTGTAACGTCTGCCATAGCAAATGATGTCTAGAACTTTCCTGTGTGCCACACTGCGCCTGTCACCCTGAGACATCAGTTCTTAAGTCTCATGTTAATCTCTCAGTGAAACAGTAATGACGACTGAATGACGGCAGAATAACTGGCCTAGTGGTGGAACCTACGTAGACGGATTCCTGCATATGAATCCTACCATCAGTAAAATGACAGCGGAGTGTCAAGGGGACGGGCACTGAAAAACAGCGCTTTGTCGGCATTGACTTCCGACACAGCAACATGCTAAACTGCGAACCTAATTGCCGTGATTATGCCATATACTTTCATACTTTTTATTACTTGAGGATCGGTTTTTGAAGTGAAACTTCTTAAGTGGCGATTCGATTCGGACGAGGATTTCAAGGACGCGTCATGTTTAGGCTTATTTCGTTACATGAGAGCGAAGAAAGATAAAACGTAGAGAGGAAAAGGTAGCCAGCTGTACATTGTGTATCTAATACACGATTTTAAATTTTTATGTTTATATATTTTTATTTTAATCATATTTCTAATATATATAAGTTTCACTACTGTCACGTGTATTGAGTGTACGAGTGTTTTCCGTACGTCCATTTCTAACTAATCGCGGGTTCGATTCCCGCACGGGACAAATAACTATCTGTAGGCATACATTTGTTAGTAATTGTTACGGGTCTGGATGTTTGTGCATTTGGAATTTATGTGCATAAAACGCACCCATGATACAGCAGAATTCCTTTTGTAGGGCAACGTTTTTTAAAGATTTTTTTTTATTTTATTACTGCCATCTCTGTGCGGTTGCTTCGTTAGTAGAAAGTCAAACCGGCTTCTGGGTGTTTTTTAAACGAAACGGCTTGGCACACTTCTATCACAGTCTTCGTTCACCTTATGGTAAGTGCGACATCTTCCCATAACAAATGCAATACCACACAGAAATTCAGTGTGGCACCACACTGCGCTCGTCTCCCTGAAACATGAGTTCCAAAGTCTCAATTGCCCAGTAATTGAACTAGCTGTCAGTGCCCTTCGGACCGAAATACAGGAATGTTAACACGCTGCTGCTCCACGGCTGAATAATTTATATGTATAGGTAACATTTCGGAGAGGTTTTTTTTTTATTGGATAAAGTGACGAGACGAGCAAAACGTTCACCTGATGGTAAGTGCAACGTCTGCCCTTAACAGATGCTGTGTTACTCCGAATATTTCTGTGTAGCACCACACTGCGCCCGTCACCCTGAGACATAGTTCTTAAGTCTCATATGCCCCGTGATTACACTAGTTCTCAGGGCCCTTCAGACTGAAACACAGTAATGTTTGCACACTACTGCTTCACGGCAGGATAACTGGCCCTGGGGTCGTAACTACCTAGACGGATTCCTGCATAGGAAAAAAGTTCTAAGTAGGTATATAACCGCAGGGCCAGTTTTTCTGCTGTGAAGCAATAGTATGCAAATATCACTGTGTTTCGGTCTGAAGGACATCGATGGGTAGTTTGCGACGGGGCATATGAGACTAAAGAAGTAAAGTTCAAGTTGACGAGCGCAGAGCTGTGCACAGAGATCTTCTGTGCGGTGAACGTTCATCACCTACCTAGACGGATTTTTGATGACGGATGACGGATCCTACCACCAGTAAAGTGTTTGCAGAATCTTCATTATTTTGTTCATCCATCCCTAATATGTCGTCAAACAACTAGAAGCGCGGATGAATCCTACCAGTTTATATTTAAACTAGTTAGATGCAAGCTATCTATGTGCCAAATTACGTCAACATCAGTTTAACGGTTGAACCGTAAAAGGTAATAAACAGACAGAGGGCCAGAGAGAGTTACATTCGCATTTACAATATTAAGTATTGCTATGTCGGACAACTACAAACCCTCTTAATTCGAATGAAACTCGACCAAAACGTTGTAGTCTCAAAGGCTATAAAAAGCGCTTGTTAAAAAAATTCCCTTCTATTTCAATAATTGCACTTTCTCTTTTCATGACAAAATGACAACTTTAGCGACCCCAAGACGTATCGTTAAACGGCGAGACCGCGGCGTCGGAAGTGGCAAATCATTCAGACGACCGGTAGTGCCCGGAGACGACGCCTAAAACTACCCGCGATTCAATTAATCTCATTGCGGGGCACAGACAAAGATAAAAACAGAGACTAAATACTATCTACCAACTCCATGTGGAGTATCCATAATCTTCAATGTTCTTATATTTTTTTTTCTACTATTGAATATAGGTATTTCAAGAACCGTATCGCGAACTGAAGTCTTTCTTCACTATTTACGCTAAAAATAATTAAATGAACTAATTAGTATTTGATATTTACTGCTGAACCTGAAATCTCAGATGAAGATGCTTACCACGTCATTTGCCACTGCCTTGTCATCAGTATATTAAAAACCTATTTAGAACAACAAAGCATAACTTATTAGGTAAGAGATTCTGCCACCCCATAATACGAGTATCATGTAGTGACCTGAATATTATTTATATAAACATTAGTGTTGTTCGGTCTGAAGGGCACTGAGAGCTAGTGTAAGACGATGAATGTGATGAGCGCTGTGTGAGTGTGTGACACCATACACAGACACAAAAATGTTTTGGGTTACACAGCATTTGTTATCGGCAGACGTTGCACTTACCATCAGGTCAACGTATTGCTCCTCTCGTCAAATTCTCTTTAAAAAAGATAGATAAGATAAGATAAGCGGTATAACCTTAAATATCTTCTTTGTTTCATCATCATCATCATCATTTCAGCCTATCACTAATCCACTTAACATAGGCCCCCCTAATAGATACCACAAAAATTTGTAACTCTAATTTTATGGGATTTTGCGATAGTTGCTACTATATTATAGATATATAGTTGCTATTGAGATGTTCCAGGAAGATGCTGATGCCCATCTCCTGGTTTTCATTTTCCCTCTGTCGACTTTCACGACACCAACAGGATGAGATGAGGTGGTAGATTCTCTCCACACCGCGCTTCCTTGTTTACTCTTCGTTAATACTCCTTCTTTCATTTTGAAACCAAAAGTATGCCAAATGATGACGGTTGTTGTAATGAAAGACTATTTATTAAAAACCACTCTGCTATTTTCTACTCTTAATTAAACTCAGTTATCTGAGCGTCACAGAAAAGCGGTAAAAAGTTGAACGATAAATTGCATTCGAAGGGAAGTCGTGGCGGAGTAATTGCTCCAAGGAATATTCGGGCGATCTTCCCCACGCAATAGTGCAGCGGCGACGCTTTGTTTAAACAATATTTTTGTACGGACACCGCAGCCGAAATTTGTTTTGGGAATGATAAAAGAAATTCGCAGATTCGTAGAGCCCTCATTAAAATTTGAACTCAGCGAAGTCGGCTTCTTCTGGACTTGTTTGTTTCTTAACGCATTTTGGAAGTTTTAAATGATCTGAATGAATTGCTGTAGCCTTTTTGGCTTTTACAGCTTAATCGGATACTGTGCTGACGGGCCAGGGGCCCGCGTGCCAGGTTTGGTTTGACCCAAACATAAATACATAAATAAACTCCTACAAAAACCTCGGACTGTCGCGTTCGCTGCGTGCTTGCGCGATTTAGAATATCTCAAAATGATTTTAAGTCGTCTAATGACCGTCCGAGGGGCGCTGCGGGCCTCCATTCGGACTGTCGACTTGTGTGTCGGTAACTCTGGGCGGTGAGAACCGCCCTGGAACACGGGTGTATCGTGTGTACGTGGTGTGATTGTCGACTGCTGCGCGCCGCTCTCTACGGCGGTCGCGCGTCGTAGTGCGTGTTATATTAAAGCTATTAACTGTGTGTACAGTGTAGCCTGGATCGTGACTGACCGTATCGTGGTCAGGGAGTGCTGAGACATCTGTGTCGTCTAGCACGTTTTGCGGGCGACGGTTGCGTTCGGTCGCGTTTCTATAAGGTCGGTAAGTTTCTGCTTTAACCACCAGCTGGTTTGGATGAACCGCAGCTTTTTCGAAAAACCGCTGTGATAATGCTCAGAAGTGTTCAGAGATTAAGGGCATTTCACAGTCGCTGTGAAGATCTACGTTGCGTTGATACCAACCGGATCCGGTGGCAGTTTGCAAGAATCGATTTTGAACGCTCTGTAACTTCTTTAATTGATTGCCCGTCGCGTGAGCGAAAGCGACACAAGCATAGGCCATTACGGTTCTTATGGAATATTCTATTATTTGCCTCTATAATTAGTCTTATAGAGGCGAAGTTTGTGTCTTAAGCACATTTTGCTTGAAGAGCAAGTTAATGGATATAGTCGGCTTGAGATAAAAGCTCTATTTCGAACGTTTTTTATGTGTGCAGCGAACGACATCGCCGCGTCTAAATTGACCCCGTGGTATTTGACGCTCTTTTCCCAGGGAATAGGGCATCCGAACAGGGTGATCGTGCCTAGTTGATTGTTGCCGATTGTGTGAATTCGTCTAGCGGGCTTTGGCGTGCCCCTTGAGAAGTATATCGCTACACTTTTCTCGGGGTTTACCTCTATTCTCCATTTACAGAACTATTAGCCTAGGCGATGGGCTGCGGCTTGGAGATGAATTGTTATGCGGCCCTTGTGCTTGTGGGAATAGTACAGGGCCGTGTCATCTGCGAAAAGCGCAAGATTGACTGTTGGGTCTCTAGCAATATCGCTAGTATATAGCGAGAAAAGGAGTGGGAACAGGCAGGAGCCCTGAGGGACACCCGCTCGGAGAGGGCGGCTTGAAGAGCGCGTTTCCTCTACCCGGAATCGAAATAGGCGGTTGGACAAGAAGGCTCGTATAATGTTCACGAGTCTGTCCGGCACTTTAGTGTGATACAAGCCGTCGTGCCAGACTTTGTCAAATGCCTTTGCGACATTTGAAAATAAGGCCCCTGTGCCTACAAGGCTTAGGGCGGTCGTTTAAATTCTCTAAAATGTGCTCCGTTAAGCGGTGCACTTGATAAGTACAACAGTGTTCGGGGTGAAAGCCGAACTGCTCGTCGGGAATAATGTTATTAGTAAGAACATAGTCTTTTAATCGACTGAGTATAATTCGCTCATAAATCTTAGCCATCGAGTTGAGGAGACTTATTGGGCGATAATTGGACGGAATGTTCCTAGGCTTGTTAGGCTTCGGAATGCCTATAAAGTCCGCTTTCTTTCAAGTCATCCGGGAAGGGGCAGCTGGAGAGGAGCGCGTTAAAAATAGTAACTAACAGACTGGTGGTAGGATTCCTATGCAGTAATCCATCTAGGTAGGTACCACCCCAGGGCCAGTTATTCTGCCGTAAAGCAGTAGTGTGCAAACATTACTGTGTTTCGGTTTGAAGGGCACTGTGAGCTAGCGTAATCACTGGGCATATGAGACTTAAGAACTGATGTCTCAGGGTGACGGGCGCAGTGTGGTGTCACACACTGTGTTGTTTATGCCGTCGATGCCGGGCGCGGATCGGTTTTTAAAGCTTTTATCTCAGTGACTTCTTCGAGAGTCACTGGAGGCAGCAGTTCGCCCACTGGTGGTATGGCAGCCCTGCATTCGAGTACCGCGGCCCCCTGCTGTAGGTGGTCGGGATCCGCAGGCGCTAGAGGGTCAAGTGACAGTGAGACGCGCACACCCCACAAGGTTTTTTAATGGCTATTGCTTTTTTTTTTTGTAGCAATAGCACAGTCGACTATGAATCTGTAAGGCCTGGGACTTTACTTATAATTTTTCTTGTAAATTTTAACTTATCATCAGCTAATTGTCTATGTATCTTTCACCTAATCACATACATACATAGATCACAGCCACGCCTTTTTCCCATATAAGGGGTAGGCAGAGTAGGGGTGTGTAGGGTACATATAGCCCACTTTTCGCCACCGTAGGAAACGAGACGTGACGGTTGGCGAACCACGTCGCCGCCATTTGGGTACGAGTTAATAAATTCTTACTCTTTCTGACACACATCTTTAGCTTCTTCTACTTTTATTAGTGTGAATAATGTACTTTTATTAATTTTTTTTTTGTAAGCAGTGTTGCAGTCTGCTTGCAATAAATTCAACTTAAATAAGACCAACCAATAAAAAAATATTAAAGAAATTAACTTTTAATCATATTATCAACCGCCCGTACTAATGTTCCGATGTCGATAGGTCATTTAAAATGAAATATTGTAAAGAGTGTGCTTGTTTATGTGGTTTGTGTTTATGTACTGTTAAAGACCTATCCTACTCAAATAACTTATTCATAATACTACAAGTAAAATTAAATTGATTAACTACAAGAAAGTAGGATTCCTCTACAGGAATCCGTCTTGGTATATGTGGTATATAGGTCAGTTATTCTGTAGTAGTAGTGTGCAAACATTGTTGCTTTTCGACATGAGAGAGTGCCCAGTGATAGATGAGAGATATATGAAACCTAAGAGCTGAGCTGATAGAGATGTCCGGCAGAGTAGAATAGCACCTACCTCTTTCCTACCGGGGTGCCGTAAAAGGCGACTAAAGTATTGTAGGGACATATATTTGTGCGAAATAACACCATAATATGCAATGCTTTCACTATATTGCTCATGGGAACGGAATTGGGAGTATGAAATTTTTGACTTATTCCAAAATGGCGGCGACGTGGTTCGTTTCCCGTCACGTCTAGTTTCCTGAGCGAGCGAAAAGTGGGTACGTAAGTGGTGTCTGCCTACCCCTTATATGGAAAAAATGCGTGACTGTATGTATGTAAGAACTTATGTCTCAGGGTGACGGGCGCAGTGTAGTTCCACACAAAAATGTTCTGGGTGACACAGCATTTGTTATGGGCAGACGTTACACGTACCGCCAAGTAAACGTTTTGGCCGCTTCTTCACTTTATCCGATAATAAAACGGCATTTATCTGCTTCCTTCCTTCCTTATTGCTTTTAAAATAGTAATGCGTATTTGTTTGTTCACTTTCAAGAACGTTCTCGAAGTGTAATAACAAATTAATCCCTGCTGGGGAAAACATTTTTGCAAAAACATAAATTGCTGGTTTTGCGGGTCTGATTATGTTGTGCATGTGAGAATGTCTGTAAAACTAACGATACTGAAGAAATCTTTTTTTTTTTGTTTCTTGGAAATGGAACTGTTTGGCTGTGATGGAATCATTTTAGGGCAATGTAATTGTTGTCATAGAAAAATTTCTTTTACAAGCCCTGGTTAGTCACAACGTGAGTTCCAGTCGAAAACTATTAGTTAGGGATAGTATCGTACGGACTCATATTTCATCATTTGTTCGCATTGGTTGTTACACTTTTTTGAATCGTCTGCTGGCAAGCCATATTTTTACTTTATTTTTATTACGGTATACCTACACTGAAATAAATACTTAGCAGGAGTTATATCTTGTTTACTATAATAATACAAGTTAAAGTGTTTTGGTTATTAGGAGGATGCATATTTTTGCAAACGAGCGAGCGATCCTACCAAAAGAATTCCGGGTGCGTTGACAGCCCTTGAGAAAGGAGTCGGCTCTTTCCTTGAAGGTCCCTGAGGCGCATCGGTCCGAAAAACCACTGGCGGCAGCGGATTCGACAAAGTGGGAGTGCGTGGCATCCAGTTGGTGCTGTTGAAATTGTGTGCTGTGCAGCAATGCATATAATGGCCATACTGGGAAATAACACTATCAGACACTTCGCATCTGTGTCACCGATCTGAACATTTTAGACAGATATCTGACGTCATTTTGGCAGTGGACTACTGCAGGCTTTTTTATAAAAGAAAGAGACGGGACGAGCGAACCGCTCACCTGATGGTAAGTGCAACGTCTGCTCATAACAAATGCTGTGTTACTCAGAATATTGCTGTGTTGAATGACACCTGCGCTCTCCACCCTGTGACATCAGGTCATAAGTCCCATATATACATATATATATGCCCAGTAATTACACTAGCTTTAAATTACCTTCAAACCGAAACACAGTACTGTTTACAATCATCACGCTGTAATGTTTTAGCGATACATGAATTCTTCGACGTTAAATATCTTTCTGCTTTCGCATATTCACTTTCTAAACCAAATCTTATGTTAATAATTTGATTTCTGTTATTCCGTCTATCCGGACGTCTATAATTAGATAAGAGCCTATTTAACTTCTTATTCCATGGATTTTATAACGTAACCCGTTGCAACCACTTATCTTTGATTTTAAAAACAGTTAATGTTCTCTAATTACTAAATTCTTAAAATGGTATTCGAACACAAGCTTCTAAGCCACACAGTCGTCGCACTCGTTGCTAATCATAGCAATATGTTTTTTAAGACTAGAAATTTCTATATAAATATACTAATAATGGATATAGTAAATTAAACATTACTTATTTCCTTAAATCGAGATACAAACTAAAATTTCTTTTCGTAGAATAAATAATAAAACTCACATTATAAGTTATATTTGGTGCATGTTCTAATTATAAAACGATTTTTGCTAAATTTATTCAATGCGGTGGAACGGTAAAAAGTATTTTTCGAACTACATAGTTCGAGCGCAAGTAGCCCTAAGACAAATTTTATTTAGATAATAGGTATATTCTTAAGCAACGTAGGTAACGTTATAATTTTGAATAATTATTTATATGGATACAATTTCCATGTATGTTTACATAAAACGATGTTAATTTCCCTTTCGCAATATATTTCTAATTTTTTTTTTAATTTTGCTTACTCTTAGAATTTCAGACGTGAAAACAAGATAAAATTTATTTAGCATATTTTTACATTACTTCAAGAGCTTAACTTATTTAGCATTGTTGTTATAAACGCGTCAGGGCGAGTTGCCAGGGGCGTAGCTTGCTGATTTTATGGGGTAAAATAATCTGCGATCACAATTATTTTGGCAATGGTGCAGATAAACACTTTTGTTTGTGTTTCCTTCGCTGACAAGATATTAATCAGTCCCAAAAATAGTATAATTCTAGTCTTCAGTTCAATTATTTTTCGGGAACCTTCCTCTTCGACTAAATCCTGATATTATTACCTGTCTAGTGTGTAGTGTTCCTTGTCTATTATTAGCCCGTTAATATCGTAGTAAGTTTAAACGTGTGCCTCGTCTCATTGCAGCGTTGAAAGATTAGATACATTGTTTTATAATTAACTAAAACTAAAAACAGCAGTGATAATTACTGCTACCGCAAGGTTCCGTGGTAAAGTCCTTTTCTTTTTCTTATTGACATTAATGATTAAGAGATAATTCATCGCAATCTCTCATTCCGAAAGTTCACGTTGAGCTGCATTCTCTCACTATTTTTGCTCCTGACCCAATATTTTTTCTGAGATTTTCTATGTTGCTGAAATACACCGACTGCTATAGACTAGGGCATGGGTAAAGTGGGAAACACGTCGCGTCTATCGGCTGAACCGACCGGGGCCGGAGCGAACTGTCAGATGATACTCCTTCAACTGTACACTTGCGCCCTTTTTTTTAAATTTTTTTTTGCTCTGTAGTTTTTTTTAAGGGAAACATACAAATTATATATCTTACCAAAAACAGCTAGTAGCTTAAAGCTGTTTCCTCAAATAATTAGGTATTTACAAACTGAACACCCTCAATGCATATATTCAAAAACAAAAAACTAAAAGACACATAAATCAAAAGGCGAATCCATTTTATTATCATGCTTATGACAAGGCTAGAGCAGTTTCCAGAATACTACTCTTATAGCGAGCAGGAGTTTCGGAAAAGATGCCACGTGATGATGTTACGAGAACCATTTTACCATTTATCATTACAAATTTAAACCTCTGTGAATCATTGAGGCCTAAACAAACCAAATCTGACAACGGTAGAGCTTATCGCGAAGATTTTCTATGTGAGAGGCCTCTGTACGGGTTTGGAATATAACGTTTTAATAAATTAGATATAAAATAAGAACATACTCTTAACATATTTTTAGAATAAATAGTTTTTTTATTGAATGGAGACATTAGATATTTTAATACCAAATAAAGAAATTTACTAATGGTAGGATTAAACAGAGATAAGTACCAGCTCAGTGTCAATTATTCTGCTGTCAAGCAGTAGTGTGCAAATACTACAGTCTACTACAGTCGTACAGAGCCGTGGTAGCTCAGGGGCTAGGTGCTCGCTTTAAAATTTCATAATACGCGAGTGACCTGGGTTCGATTCCCGGTGCCGGCACCAATAAAATTGTTAATTGCAATTTTAAGTGCTGATTTACCACGTGCTCGGCGGTGAAGGAAAACATCGTGATGAAACCTGCATGTCTGAGAAATAAAAAATATTTCAAAGACATGTGTAGTCCGCCAACCCGCATTGGAGCAGCGTGGCGGATTCTTCCTAGCTCCAAACCCTCTCAGAAATGAGAGGAGGCCTGTGCTCAGCAATGGGACATTTATAGGCTGAAACTTTACTTTTTTTACTTTACTACAGTCTTTCGGTATAAAAGTCACTGATTGCCAGTGTAATTACTGGTCATAGGATTCGTATGCAGGAAACTCGCCTAGGCAGGTACCACCCCAGGGCCAGTTATTCTGCCGTGAAGCAGTAGTGTGCAAACATTACTGTGTTTCGGTCTGAGGGGCACTGGACCGGACACTTATGTCTCAGGGTGACGGGCAGCAGTGTGGTGCTACACAGAAATATTCTGAGTAACACAGCATATGTTATGGGCAAACCTTGCACTTACCATCAGGTGAACGTTTTGCTCGTCTCGACACTTTATGAAAAAAAAACCTATGAAACTGATGTCTCGGGATGACAAACGCAGTGTAATATTCTCGGCGGCACAGCGTTTCTTATAGACAGACGTTGCACTTACCATCACATACCGTCTCGTCTCGTCTCGTCAAATTCTTTCTTTAAAAAAAAGATAGGTACGTACAAACCTTTCCTTACCTTTGATCTCGTATCATCGAATGAAATGAATTTCAGACACTCAGTTCAATCACGCGCACACCAATGGTGCATTAATTGGGACAAACAAACATAAGCGCAATCATTAACGATAACAACATTCCTGGGAACGACTAATTCAAGCCATTATTAAACTTCGAGATATGAATAAATACAATATATTTTAATTTTATCTGTACTAAATGAACGTTTTGCAAATTGTGTGTAAATGAAGGATTTCTTAAGATTCGTTGTATGTTTTATAGGTCGGGCGTAAGAAAATCGGCCACCCCATCCCGACCAGAGGCTATTGATGTCTGGAAAATCAGTATCCGATGAAGCTGTAAAAGCCAAAAAGGCTAACAGCCATTACATCACCGAAATTATATCTGGAAAATAGACGTGTGTAGCTCTTTAACGCTTGTGATCCGAATGTTCCGGAACACTTGTGCAAGTATAAATGTTTAATTTTGAACTCGATCATTTCACCTGTCAGGTGGACGCAGGAGATATTATAGTGCCACAAGTGTACGCGCAAACACAGAGGCACTCAATCGTCCCAACCTACCCGCGCCCGATGTAACGCTGATGCGATAAGATCGGAGGTAGGCTCCGTCACTGCGTTCCTAGTGTCAGAAACGCGGGGACAATCACAACACAACCAGACCCGAAAACCAACAATTTATGTTTTAGCAGAAATGTTGGCTCCAGGCTGGCATTCGAACCCAGGACCCGCGGCTTAGAAGTCAGGTACTCTGACCACTAGGCCACACGGTCGTCGTGCCCAGAATGAAAAGGTTTATTACATCTGTGACGGCAAAGTTCTCCTCTCAGGCGGATTGTGAACAAAAATGCAGAGGTTTGTGTTCAATTCCTATTGTTATATTTACCTTAACTTTCTATTAACTCCTCCTTCACAAATACGATATCATATAGCATATATATTACATATTTAAAAACAACAATTATATCCAGGGGCTGATTTGATACCCTGGCTGCCTTAGGCGCAGGGAAGATTTCCACCCCCCTGCTCCATGCAAACCACGAAAAATTTAATGACGTATAACAATTAAATTAAAATTACAAAAAAAAAGGAAACGCAATACATTTTTGAGTTTTTAAACGTTCTATGTGTAGGCTCGCAGAGGGCGCGACTACTATAAAAATCTCACTAAATTGTGCCCCTTATTTATTTATTTATCTATTCTTATTGATGGCACCTTAAAGTAACACCTTACACTACTCTGTAGGCATTCTCTGCCAGTCAAGCCTGGTTGATGGTGAGTAAAATATGGCAGGTTCTATCTATTTAAAATTATAAGACTAACTTATGATAATGTATAAATAAAATGAATATATCAGGGTGATGGGCACAGTGTGGTGTCACACAGAAATTATCTGGGTGACACAGCATTTGTTATGGGCAGACGTTGCACTTACCATCAGGTGAACGTTTTGCTCGTTTCATGACTTTAAACAATTTAAAAAAATAGATATAAAATACATATATACCAAAGTAATTACAAATACATATAAATAAATAAATAACACACACAAATAGACAAAAGTGAAGGAAACATATTGCCAAATCTGTCAAATGTGGTCTTTCTTGAGATTATATTCTCGAACTAATCTTTATATATATTATGTTCATACGAGTATTAAGAGCTTTTTTGACATCATCGGGGAAACCGTTCCAGATTAGTATAGAATGTACAGTAAAAGAAGAACTAAAGAATACAGAAGTATGCTACAGGATAGTGGTATTATATTTGTTTACGGAACGAAGTACTGGGTCGGGTGTATAATGAAGAGGATCATAGGTAGTTTTTCAAATACGATGGAGATTTTGGATCAGTTAAGATAGGATACAAAAAAAACGAAATTCTAGATTCATCGCCTTTGTCGGATAGGGATGGAGACATTTAAGCTAAGAACGGTAGCAGGAAACTTGGTCATATTTATGTAAGCCGAAAATAAAATGAATGCAGTTGTTGAGAAGGCGCTCCACCTTACTAAGAAGATTACTGGAAAGATTCGGGTAATACACATCAGCATAATCAATGGTAAGGTAATATTAGGGAATGAACCAGCATGAGTTTTTTTTTTAATTAAAACTAATTTTACGGATTTCATTTCGTTTAATTTTACTATTCTACAGTATGTGACCATGTTAGGATGATCCATCCTAACCATTACATCAGATTTAATAATGTGCGAAATTTCTTATCATTTGGACATCTCATCATCAATCATCATTTCAGCCTATCACTAGTCCACTGCTGAACATAGGCCTCCGCCATAGATTGCTACAAAAATTTGTAGCTATCATTTTGAGAGAATTTTGCCATGGTTGCCACTCGTGGCAGGCGGGTTGGCTACCGCTGTTTATATATTCTAATGTTCGAGGAAGATGCTGCTGCCCATCTCCTGGTTTTATTTTTCCTCTGCCTGACTTTAGTCGACGTCCACGGGATGAGATGGGGTGTTAGATTATCTTAAGCCGCCACCACACGGCTACTCGCCTGACAACACAACGAATAAATAAAAAATACAAAAACTTTCTTTATTACTCTGTGTTAACTAAATATAGCGAAACGAACTCGTTCATATTTTACAGAAACTATGGCAAGTAATAAACAAAATTGTTTTCCTTGTTCCAAAGATAGGCCATTTCGAATAGTACATGACTTGCAACAAGTAAGCCGCAGTCTAAAGATACGATGTACAGCAGAGCTTAATTAATGAAATGTTTTTTCTTCTAAATATGATTGTTAATAATGATATCCTAGAGGTTATAATAGTCATACCTAGTATGGTACACATTAGGCAAAACAATTATCATCTTCTTTTTAACTAAAAATCTTAATTAACGTTATATTATACTATCCTTTTAAAATAGTTTTTTTTTTTTTCATAGATATAAAATATATTGTCATCTCAATAATAAAATTGAAGTCTTATCTGTGATTTCAAAATAAATGCCAAAATTTTCGTGAAAACTGCTATTTATTTGCTATTTTTAAGAATTATCATCTGCCGGTATGCTTGTCTGTCTGAAAGTTTGTCTCGCATAGGTTCCGAAACGGCTCAACGAAGTTTCAATGAAAATTTTAGTGATTAGAACAGGAATAATTAGTAAATTTTCGTGTATGTACCATTTCGATATCTTGCAGGGTTCAAAAGATATGAATTTAAACATACATTTAGTCACGCCTTTTCCCATATTAGGGGTAGGCAGAGCCCACTTTTCGCCACCTGCGGGAAACGAAACCTACGTCGCCGCCATTTTGGTACGAGTCAAAATCTCTCAGTTGCGTTCCTACCAGCAGGATAATGACAGCATTGAATATTACGTTGTTATTCTGCACGACTAAAGGCTGTCAGTACAATACCTTAGTCGCCTCTTACGACACTTCGTTAGAAAAGGGCTAAATATAAATTTGATATAATACTTATGGTACGCTATGGCCTTAAGGAGTCGCACTGTGAACCTAACATTACTGAGAAGGGCCGAACTGCTAATGGTCAGGTAAGCGAGGTACCCTTTTTTTTACATGGGGAAATGCCTACCGCATACCCGCCTTCACGGGAAAAAGGACGGGTTATATCGGACTCGCACCGACTAAAACCCCGCGGTGTTCCGCCATCGCCGCATGTTGGAAGAGCCACGGGAACGCTCGCGCAAACATCCACGAACCCACCGGCGCTGGCCGCCTACCTTCGGTGACCCCTCCCCAGGAGAGACCAACTCCTCTTCAGTCTTCCTTCCTAGCAAGTCAATTCACTCAAGTCAATCTACCATTGTTTTCTTTAGCGATTCCTCTAGTCTAGGAACAAGCAGAGGAAAGAAATTCCATTTTTGTCATTTTTGAGGTTTCTTTACTTCATAAAAGTTACCATCGCGGGTCCTGGGGTCGAATGTAATTTGTGCAAAAGCACAAATGGTTGTATTGTGATTGTTCTAGTGTTTCTGACACTGCGTTCTAGCCTACTTTCGATCTTATCGAATGAGCTTAGTCTGCGGCGCGGGGTAGGTTAGAACAAATGAGCGCCCGGCGTGTACTTATGGCACTATATCACCCGCGTAAAGAATAAGAAGAAGAAATAAAACTAAAGAATTTTAAGTAAAGACATTTTCTACTTCAATATTTTTACTATTTGTAGCATCATATACTTTTACGATTGTCTTAATAAGTGTTTTAAAAAACCAGAACAATAAAAAAAAATCTGTCTAATTAGTTCCGTCCCATTATCGTAAAATGTGTCTATTTCAGATGTTATGTACGAATCTAATTAATTAATTCCCTTTGACTCTCTGTCTAATAATTGCTCTGTGCTAAAAATGGCCATCCCGACGACACTCAGAGCGCGCTAGTTTTGATCGAAACACGTCGGCATGTGGACGGGCGCCGGATTGCTGGCGCTAGTGGCCTGCGCGAGCGCAGTCACTCGGGACCAGTTCTACCCCTATGGTCCTTCACTGGACCAAAAATTGCCCCGAGGTCAAGCGTCCTCGCCTGAAGTAAACCTGAAAGTACCAATCGTCTTTTACGGAGAGACTTACGAGTCCTTATTTGTAAGTTTTTTTTAAATATATTATTATAAAACTATTATAAATATTTTGCATTGAGTTATTTTAACACTGTAAGTAAAGTCTCAGAAGAAATGATCAATTAAGAATTGGTGGTAGGATTCCTATGCAGGAGTCCGTCTAGGTAGGTGCCACCCAAGGGCCAGTTATTCTACCGTGAAGCAGTAGTGTGCAACCATTACTGTTTCGGTTTGAACGGCACTGTGAACTAGCGTAATCACTGAGCATGTGAGACTTAAGAAACTGTGTCTCAGGGTGATGGGCACAGTGTAGTAACGTTGCATGTACCATCAGGTGAACGTTTTGCTCGTTTCGTCACATTATCAAATAAAAAAACATGTCTATTAGCTATTGCTACTTAAGCTATTGACAAATATTTCACAGATTATAAACTATAACTACTGTAACTAACTCTAGGATTAACTTAGGCCATGTTTCTTGATCAAGCTGATTGCTATCATCGTCTTATTGAGTATATGGCATATATTCCGGTTTATTTAGATCTATTGAAGTCTTCTGGCGGTTTCACATTAATAATGTTATATACACAGACTTGTAACATTACAATAACTTCCGTGCTTTGCCGGGTGGCCCAGTCAATACACTATGTATTAAAAATACAAGACAAAAGTGATTTTAATTCAAAAAAAATTAAGCACAGTTGCTTTAAATATACATTCTGCAAACTTAAAATAAAACAGGTTTTTTTTAATAACTGAACCACTATATATTGTTTACTAGCATATAGTATACTGATGGTAGGATTTCTATGCAGGAAACCGTCTTTGTAGGTAGACCAATCCAGGGCCAGTTATTCTGCCGTAATGCAGTAGTGTGCAAACATTACTGTGACAAACATTTCGGTTTGAAGGGCACAGTGAGCTAGTGTAATCACTGGGCAAATGAGACTTAAGAACTGATGTCTCAGGGGGACGAACGCAGTGTGGTGTCACAATGAAATGTTCTGGGTGACACAGCATTTGTTATGGGCAAACGTTACACTTACCATCAGGTGAACGTTTTGCTCGTTTCGTCACTTAATCCAATAAAAAAAACATTTCCAATGAAGGTATTATAAATTAAGTAATTATAATTATTTCGTTAAAGTATATCGTTGCTTAACAAAGTGGGTTAGATTCTCAATGTACGCAGGCATTCAAAACATGCAAATTAGGACGTCGGGTAAACAAAACAACAGATTATATAAACAAAATTAATAATGAACGCATTACAATATTTGTCCTCATTACTACATGAGTCTATTAGTTGTAATGAAAGTAAAAGAGCGGGAAATAAACATCCATTCTGTATTTAAATTTTATTTATTTATTTATTAACACTTTTTTGTACTGACGATACAAAAAGCAAACTTAATGAAAACAATATACAAAAAGCAAAATGAATAGTCCGCCGTTTTAACAATTAGTACAATAAAGTGTAAATAAATAGATATGGCATTTTCTACCACCAACCGCTGTTATTAGAGAAACGACGGGGGGCAAGAGCAAAAACATAAAGACACGTTCAGGTGCAAGTTCTTCATAAATAAAAACACTAAACTAATACAGATAAAACACACACACACACGCACGCACTATTGTCAGATTACCTGACTGCTACCCTAGGTTCGAATTCCAGCCGAAAAACATTTAAGCTAAAATTTATTTTAGAGACCCCCCCGACTTTATTGGTTGTAACATCCGTCATATTCATTCGTCACTTGCTTCCATAAAATAAATGCAGGAACTGATTACTCAGTAACTACTACGCTAATACGCTAGTTACTTCTACAAAGCTCTGAAATCTTGTCTTTAAATGATCATCAGTAAAAAGATCTTGCCATGTTTCATGATTCTAGGTCAACAGGAAGTACCCTATTTGTTTTGATTAATTGGCGAAAGTCAAATAATGCGACATTAATGTTTATATTTTTTGATTGCGTTGACTTAGAAGCTTGATTTTATTACAGCTCTATGTAGTATATATTGATTTCAACTTGATAACTCTTATTGATTCCTCAGAAAAAAGGGTCATCACAGAGAGATAGACGGACAACAAAGTAATCCTATAAGAGTTAGTTAACCCAAAAAAATTGAGAAAAATTTAACCAAAATAATATAGAATTTTAGCTGTCGCCTATGCAAACGAAAATTAATAATGTTAGAGAAATCTGAAATTTTTGTTCGCAACAATGATAGGTTTATCAGCCTTACATATGCAGAATGTTTAAATTTGCAACTGACAGCGATAAGGTTTAGTGTACACTGCATCGGACGGAAGCGCACGTGGGCGGTACGGATACCGGCGGTCACTGACTGCTGTGTTTTAATCCGTTTTTTGTACTTATTGATGACCTTTATAATGATACATACATATAGTCACGCTTTATTCCCATATAAGAGGTAGGCAGAAGCCACCCACGGGCTGCGTGAGTGGCCTCTGCCTACCTCTTTTTCCGCCCCCGCAGGAAACGAGACGTGACAAGTGGCGAACCACGTCGCTGCCATTTTGAAACAAACTATTTCTTACTCCCCATTTCGTTCCCAAGATCAGTATAGTGACAGCATTGCATATTATATCATTATATTATTTTGCAAGAATAAAGGCTGTCCGTACAATAGCTTATTCGCTTCTTACGACAGCTCAGTAGGAAAGAGGTAGGTGCTATTCTACTCTGCCGGACACCTATCAGCTAACTGTATATAAAAATATGTATGATATATAAAATACCCATCTTTATTATTTACTAGATATGCTCGCTGCTTTGCTCACCTTGTCTTACAGTACAGATTTTTTCAAACTACTAGGCCACTACCAGTAGTATTCCTTCATAGTAATACTACTAATAGAGCCGTGGTAGCTCAGGGGCTAGGCGCTCGCTTTTAATTTCATAGTACGCGAGTGGCCTGGGTTCGATTCCCGGTGCCGGCACCACTAAAATTGTTAATTGCAATTTTAAGTGCTGACTTACCACGTGCTCGGCGGTGAAGGAAAACATCGTGAGGAAACCTGCATGTCTGAGAAATTAAAAATATTTCGAATACATGTGAAGTCCGCCAACCCGCATTGGAGCAGCGTGGCGGATTCTTCCTAGCTCCATAACCCTCTCAGAAATGAGAGGAGGCCTGTGCTCAGTAGTGGGACATTTATAGGCTGAAACTTTACTTTACTTTTTAATACTACTAATTGTCGGATTCCTATGCGGGAATTCGTCTAGGTAGTGTGCAAGCATCACTGTTTCGATCTAAAGAGCACTGATAGCTAGTGTAATTGGTTACTGGGCATATCAGACTTAAAGAACTGACAGTTTATAACTCCTACGACACCAACAAGGCAATATTCTCGCCGCCACTACCACACAGTAACTGTTATTAAAACATAATAAGTTTATAGAAAGAGAACACCGAGTTTTCTTCTCTTTAAAGCTAGAGGTACATAGTAACGTCAGCTGAACTAAGCTGGAAAAAATATTAATAAATCATTTTAACAACATTTTGTACACTGTTTTCTTTTTTGTTTTTATATATGGCTGTAGCCAGTTAAATATATATATATAGTATTCCTAACTAAGCTCAAATTATGTAATGACATAAAAGCAACACATTACAAAATGTTTTCTCAAACATAGAAGTTTTAGGAACGATGTAGCGTTATCAATGAGTTAGGCAAGAGTCGGGACCTCTGTGTGTACCTACCTTTTGATACGGCGCTATCAGGAAAGAGGTCATAGGCATACTGTGCAGGCCTAATCATTGTGATAAATTACTATGAGAATTACGTAAAGCGTTTTAAGAAAATTGTGGATAGATCAATGTTTTTACATACCTAATTATTGTTTCCTAGTACTCATATAACGATTACACACACTATCATAGTACAAAGTGTGACTGATTGTTGTGCGCGTTGTTTTACAATGCTTAGTTCGCACGGAGAGATCTTCTCTTTAACAAAGTCAACTTATCTGTGGCGCAGTTTATGTTACAGCGTTGAAGATGGCCGCGTGGTGGCACCGTATAATGAAACTTTATTAAATTCGACTATCGAAGTGGGTGTTGAGAAATTCGACTAAGGAAATACCGAAAAATCTCTTGGTCCCCGTCTAATGTCGGATAAACTATATAAAACTTGCCATATCTAAATAACAGTTCTGTCTTAATAATACAGCCAGCAGATTGGAACTATCTGGTACAATCTGGAAAACTAACAATTTGTGTTTTTCCACAAATGATTGCTCCGGCTGGGATTAGAACCCAGGACCCGCGGTATTACAGTAAGTTGCTCTAACCACTAGGCCAAATCTCGTCCAGAATTATACATCCATAAATATTTTTTAATGATCTACCCGATTTTGTGTTTTAAATCAAAACTATAATGAGGTGTTTTTTTTCAACAGGTCAACAACTATGGCGTCCTCTCATTCAGGGCTGATATCCCAACGTTTCTTAACTCCGAGTTCCCACTGCCCTATCCCTCCATAGCCGCGTTCTACACGAATGTTGACACAACCGAAACTGGAGCAGTATACTATAGAGAAACTGACGAACCTCACGCTCTTATAAAAGCGGAGGAGAGCGTGCAAAACAACTTCCACGAGTACTACGACTTCAAACCTAAAAGCGTCTTTATATCCACGTGGTTAGAGGTAACGTACGCTAGCAAACAGAGACAAGACCGTAGGAACAGTTTCCAGATCGCGGTGATCAGCAACGGCACCGAGACATTTGTGGAGTTCATTTATTCTGAACGCGAAATACAATGGATACAAAGGGAGGCTCAGCAAATGAGCCTGCCCGATGCGAAGGCTCAGGCAGGTTTTGTCGCCGAAGACGGGAGGCTACTCACTCTCAGAGGTTCAGGCAGCCATCAAATCAGAAATATTGTTTCGTGAGTATATTGCTAACCGCTACGTGATAGGGTTCCGGTACCGATATAACACATAAACAATCGGCCCGCAATAGATAAACGATGTAATTTTATAAAAAATGAATTATCAAGTAATTTTAAGTGGAATATAGAAAAATATTACCTAGGCCATAAAACTGGTTGGTTCAAATTTGGCTATGAAGTTCGGGTTGATATTCTCGACTCTCATTGCATACTTTTACCTCGATTAATCAAATCTCAAAATAACTTTTCAGATGGTCTAATATCCACGAGCCAGGGAGATATGTATTCCGTATTGGAAACATCCCGTCCGATGGTAACGTAGCAGTTCCCGATCAATATGATCAAAACGAAGTCGAAGTTGAAGAGGAATCAAAAACCTGCGCCCAGAGCGGACCCAGTGTATGCCACATACAAGCGAGATGCGTTGATTACCAAGCCGGAATATGCTGCCAATGTACCGAAGGATTCTACGGCAACGGAAAATCGTGTATAAAAGACGACGTACCACTTAGAGTCCATGGAAAACTTAATGGTGTGATTAACGATGTAAATTTAAATGATGTCGATGTTCAAGCTTACGTTGTAGTAGCAGACGGAAGGTCCTACACAGCTCTATCACAAGCACCACCTTCTCTTGGTAATACTTTACTACAACTAAGCGTTGTTGGCGGCGTCATTGGCTGGCTTTTCGCCAAACCGTCTAGTTCAGCCAAAAACGGCTATCAGTTAACCGGCGCTCTGTTCAATCATACTGCAGACATATTTTTCCCTGGAACTGGTGATAGAGTTACTGTGTACCAAGAATACTTAGGGCACGACGTATTCGATCAAATAACGCTAGAAGCAGACGTTCGAGGAACTATACCCGTAATACCTCCAGGAACGAAACTTGATATTTCCGAATACGAAGAACAATATACCCTAGTTGAATTAGGCGTTTTACGTAGTGACTCCACTCGCACCTTCACAAACAAAGTCACCGGTGAAAAATATGAGCAAAGAGTATCGCAAACATTTACCTTCAATTCTTGTCGATACATGTCGCCCTCTGAGGAGGACACAAATTCGTCAACGTTAAAAGTAGCTAAGAATTACCTAGGTTACGAGCAAAGAGAAAACATAGTAAGATATGGAACAAGTAACAAAATTGTACCTCTGGGTAAGGAAGATCCTTGTATTGAAGGCAGAAACAGTTGTGGTCCTCATAGTACTTGCGTAGTACAAGGCGATAACTTTGCTTGCGTTTGTCAGTCAGGTTTCTCAAGCCAATATCGTGATGACTCTACAGTTTATTGCGAGGATGTAGACGAATGTTCCATAGGGACACACAACTGTGACACAAATGCCGACTGCTACAACCATGACGGCGGCTTCCAGTGTCGATGTCGTCAAGGATACGAAGGAAACGGTGTATCCTGCAATCGCATTTCAACATGCAGAGAAAAAAATTGTGACTATAACGCTCAGTGTGTAGATAATCCTGGAGAAGAGGCGATATGTTTGTGCAATCCTGGTTACACCGGCGATGGACAAAGATGTTGGCAAACGTATGAAAATAAATGTGATCGCTGTTCTCCCTTCGCATACTGTGGATTTTCAACCGAAACCAATAACTACAGGTGTCAGTGTAACGATGGTTATAGCGGTGATGGATATCACTGTTCAGATGACACTCTTGATATTCCTACGTCAACTAAATATCAAAGTGAACCTACTTATCCTACGCCGCCCACTACCTCAAATGTTCCGAACTATCCTAGCTCTCCAAGTCAACCTTCAGCTGCTCCTACTTACACATCCAATACTCCAAGCTATCCTACGGCATCTGTCAATCCCCAGAATTATCCTTCTCCATCGAGTTATCCAAATGTTCCAAATTATCCAAGCTATCCTAACGCCTTTTTCACACCTAATTCATCCAACCCTCCATCCGCTTCTAATACACCAGAGACGTCCGCGGAGTCTGAAGTTACTGAGAACCCACAAGCTACAACCAAATCAACCACACAGGCCATTAACGAAGCAGATTACAACGAAACATTTGTTTTGCCGAACTGCGATGCTTACGGATGCACTTGCCCGCCGGGTTACTCAAGTTTTAAAGACGAAAGAGACAACAGTTTATGCCGTTTAGACAGTTATTATCCGACAAAACCTATTCCTGACAACGACACAGGAAGTAAGTATGACAGACTAATGCATTGAATTTTTATCAAATAGTTTAATAATTTATGATACATATTAACTTGTTCGTTATTTCAGTTAGATGTGAGACTGACTCGGATTGTCCGCCAAACGCGATCTGCTCATATCCACCTACGGAGCCTTTCGGTCCGAATGTTCAGTATTACGGTCACTGCGTGTGTCCTGAAGGTTACGAGGGTGATGCTTACGAATGTATAGAGAGAACTGGACCTAGCTGTTCATGTGGCCTCAATGCGCACTGTATTGACACAGCGACTGGCGAACTAATTTGTGTTTGTGCCGCTGGCTACCACGGAGACGGCTATCTGTGTCGACCAAATTTCAGCTGCACAAACAACTCTGACTGCGAATACAACGCCGAGTGTCGACCGGATCCAGGCAGCGGTGAAGACGCCTGTCAATGCATAGAAGGATATATCAAAGATCAAAATGATGCCTGTATTCCTGACGAACAATTGTGTAATGGTGCCGTATGCGCTGAGCATGCCTCTTGTCTTTACGATGACACAATCGGTGTGAGCTATTGTCACTGTGACCAGGGATATGAAGGTGAAGGTATAGCCCAGTGTGTACCTCAAGGAAACTCTTGTGAAATCGCCCATGATTGCAGTCTTTATGCTATCTGCACGCCAGTTGAACAATCTTACCAATGCGTTTGCAGAGATGGCTTCAACGGTGATGGTTACTCTTGCACTCCGGAGCAGAGCTGCAGGACTGATCCCTACACGTGCGACGTCCACGCTGCTTGTATAAAGACAAGTGACAGTTACGAATGTGAATGTAATACAGGGTACAACGGCAACGGAAGCTTTTGTGAACTGAATCCAAGACAAGCTGGTAACTTCTTGGTGGCCAGCGACGGTGCGTCAGTTTTTCGCGTGCCATTCCGCACCTCGCCAAGAGATTTTGCTACACCTCTTAACAGCGCCGTTTATCAGATGGCTGTAGGAATAGACGTAGACTGTCTCACAGGCAGAATTTATTGGGCTGATGTTGCAGGACATTCGATTAAGAGAATAACTTATGACGGATCAGGCTTTGAACAGTTCTTAACTGATTGTAAGTACGAAGTACAACAAAAAAAAGATTTCGTGCATTTACATTATTTCATGCATTAATGATATATTTGTCTTTGACAGATATCAAAACGCCGGAAGGTCTCTCAATTGATTGGGCAGCCAGAAATATATTTTGGACCGACTCAAAGAAGCTGACGATCGAAGTAGCTAATCTCGACAGAAAAACAAGAAAAGTACTGTTCTCTCTCGACGGCATTGTTAATCCTAGAGGTATAGCTGTGCATCCCCAGAGAGGGTAAGTTCTTGGATTAGTTTTATAGTCATCATTTTTAAGTAAATTCATACATACAGTCCTTTTTCCCATATAAGAGGTAGGCAGAGGCCACTTAAGTAGCCCATATTTCGACCTCGAGCCGTGACGTGTGGCGAACCACGTCGCCGCTATTTTGGTACGAGTCAAAAAATTCTTAATCCCCATTGCGTTCCAACGAGCAGTATAGTTCTGCAGGTATAAAGGCAGTCCGTACAATAGCTTAGTCGCTTCTTACGACACCTCGGTAGGAAGGAGAAGTAGGTGCTATTCTACTCTGCCGGACACCTATCGGGGTTTTTAAGTATATGATGAAAATTACTAAATAAGATTTCTTATTTACAGAAAAATCTTTTGGTCTGACTGGAACCGCGCTGCACCTAAAATCGAATGGGCTAACATGGATGGTTCGCAAAGGGGTGTGTTCCTAGACCAGACAGATGTTAAACTGCCTAATTCTTTGGCAATTGATTGGGCAAGAGACAGATTGTGCTATGCGGACGCTGGTCTCTTTAGCATTAGATGCGTCAGCATCGACACTTTAGAAAGAGAGACCATTGCTGCTAACTGCTCGCATCCATTTGGTGTTGCTATTCACGGTGACAAATTCTACTGGACCGACTGGCGGACGTAAGTTAAATTATATCCTAACAAGATTAGATGTGTAGATATATGTAAATTCAGAGTCTTTATTTAAATCAAGGTTATATTTAAACTATAAAAGGAAGAGTAAATTGGATTCTTAAATTGATTTGTGCAATCTTGCCCGTTTGCATACCCTCCTTTAAATACATACATACATATATAAGATCACGAATGTATCCCATAAGGGGACAGAGACTGGGCACTCACTGCAAAAACAGATGACTGCCACAATCCACGTTTCACCAAAACAATATAATGCACTTGGTGTGATAGGTGGTGAGCCCATCGCCACCATGCGCTGTTGGATGCACAGTGCAGTTTAATTCCTTACTCGCCTTTTACGAGATCCATTGGATGAGATGGAGTGGTAGTATTCTTTTAACGAGCCGCCACCACACGGCTCCTTTAAATATATTTATAATTTACGTTTTAGCATAGGATATACGAGTATAACCTATTTTGGTCAATAAATAATCACATTATAGTTTAAAAACTAATAAAACACGTTTGACAAAGTGAACAAATTATTGTATTGTCTTCAGTCCACAATACGTGTGCGAAATTTATAATCATTTGGACATCTCACCATCATCATTTCAGCCTATCACTAGTCCACTGCTGAACATAGGCCTCCCACATAGATTGCCACAAAAAATAGTAGCTCTGATTTTAGGGGATTTTGCCATAGTTGCCACGCTTGGGAGGCGGGTTGGCTACCGCAGTTTAAGTATTCTAATGTTCCAGGAAGATGCTGCTGCTCATCTCCTGGTTTTTATTTTCCGTCTGTCGACTTTTACGACACCCACGGGATGAGATAGGGTGGTAGATTCTCTTAAGCCGCCACCACACGGTTTGGATATCTGGAAGTGATGAAATATTTTATTATGACTTTGTTAGTTACAGACATATATACATTAATACCGTACAGATCTAGTAAATAAAAGCGAGTTAAAAACTCCTCTTTGGATGAAAACTTAGCTTGAACTTCCGTAATCGAACTTAGTGTGACCGGAGACGAATTCAGAAAAAATAAGTCATAATTTAATGAATCAATAGATAGGATAAAACAAATTTTACGGATTTTATCGCGTTTAATTTTTAAACTATTTATAACCCTATTACCACCGGCTTGGGATCCTATAATTAACAAAATTACTGCAAAATTATGCAAGACTTCAAGACACTGTAAGCTCATTTTGCGTAGATCGGACCAAAAATGCTTAGTCCCCCGTGACCATAGCTGCTGTAAAGTACACGAAACATCGGGTTATAGTTTATTTTATTTTTTTTAATTAAACGCTAAAAAATTCCCAAAATTAGTTTGATTAATTTGTTAACAATCGAGTAAATATAAGAAATCATTAAATAGAAAGGATCTCATCCATTTATTTCTATAATTTTACAGATTAAACATCGAATATATCGACACAATATCGCAAGTCAAAGGCCGCTTACCGATAGCGGCTGCAACGAGGAGATTGTACGGCGTGGCAGTAGCACCAGAACAGTGCCCAACGCACACCAACGTATGCCAATACAGAAATGGCAACTGCGGATCCAACCAGCTCTGCCTTCCAGACGGCAGAGGCGGCCGGGCTTGCGTAGATGGAGATAATCCAAATACGTACTAATATTCACAACGTCTAAATAATGTTGTTCAGTTTGTACAATTCTTAATTGTTACCTACAACTCGTAGGCCGGCATTTTATTTCGCACATGATTTTTTTTTTATATGGAATAGAGTGACGCAGTATAGCAATCTTTCACCTAGTGGTAAGTGCAATGACGGCCCATTACAAATGCTGTGTCGCCCAGAATATATGTGGCATCACTGCGCTCGTCACCCTCAGAAATCAGTTATTAAGTCTCATATGGACAGTAATTACACTGGGTAACAGTGCTGTCCAGCATGTTTGCACACCGCTTGATTAAGAATTGTATGAAGTAACGTCGGTAACCAAAAAAATCACCAGTCAGTACTTTTAATATAACAATTTTATACTAAAATCCTACCAAAGAGTACTATTTAGAGGGTTTGTCTATGGAATTGGATGTATTTTTCCAAAATATATTAAGAGAAATCATAATTTCAATTTATTTATAATACACAACACTAAACTTTTTGTTTGTAATCTTTCTCGCCATCATTTTTAAATTATATATTTGACGAAATATATTTGGATGGGTGTGTGTTATGCGTGAAATTTATAAGTCAGTAAAAATACTCAATTTTAAATACTATTAAGATCTTTATTACGTTATAATAGATCTAATCAACAGATACCGAAACAATAATTATTTATTTTATACATATTATACATACATTTACATTTATTTTGCAGACATTTTAAAACTTTAAAATTAGCTCAAAATAATTTGTAATAATATCCAATAGATTTAATTTAAGAATTTTTCATCTTTATTTCTTAATGTAAATATAATTAATAATAATATAATCTGTATTATTATTTTATTATGTATGCTGAGCTGTTATTGCTGTTGTGAAGTATACATTAAAAAATGTGTTTCTCCAAAAAAAAATTATTAATTATCTGTTGTAAACTAAACCAGTATTGGTGCTTAAATAGTACAAGAATATATATTATTAAGTTTAACCATATTACAGACTGAAACTATTATCGTAATATACAATACGGACTGTCAAAATAATTTACATTTGGTTTCTATGAATTTATTGGTAGTTTTTAGATATTTTTAACAGTTTCGCAATTTGTGTAGTTTGATTTCAACAGTGCGGGATTATCAATAATTTTCACTTCGATTTCTTCATTTATAATTGCGTAAATTTCATCTCTTCTGGAACATTACAACGAATATACAAAGTCTAAAAAAAATACCGAAATTAACAATCAATGCCTCAAACTTTCTTTGCCATAATACGAAGAAACAAACAATTGTAATGAGTTAAATAAACTGTCGGCGCTAACGAAAATGCAGTCTAGTGGACTGAGTAAATAGTAGAGTAATATAAGAGTAATATAAGAGTAATAGAGTAAATAAAGTTCTGTTTCCTTCATACTTACATATTTGTTAAAAGGGCGTAATTTTGTAAATTTACTCTGAACTACGCCTCTGACTTGTGGGTGCGTTTAACAAATACATTTCAAATGCACGACACCACCAGAACCGAAAACCAACAATTTGTATTTTTTTTGTACAAATGTTGGCTCCAGCTGGGTTCGAACCCAGGACCCGGCTTAGAACTCAGGTATTCTGACCACAAAGCCACGCTGAGGTGGTATCTACCTAAACTGATTCCTGCATCTCTTATAATGTTGTTGAAAATTTTGTTCGTAATAATGCTATACAACAGAGAGTTACAAAATGTAGCGCTAAGTAAACCACAGCAGACAACTAAGTCGTTTACCTGGTGGTAAATGCCACGGCTGCCCATAACACTGCGGTGTCACCCAGAACCTTACATTTAAAGAACTGTTCAGCGCCACACTGCGCCCGCCACCATTAGACATCGGTTCTTAAACCTCATATACCCTCTTCAGTGCCCTTCAAATGAAGGTGGTGTTTGCACACCGCTGCTTGGTGGCAGAATGACTGACACTGCGATGGTACCTATCTATCTAGGCGGATTCCTAAGAAGAAATATTTTTTATTTGTTGCTCCGTTTTGTAAACGAACTGAACCGGCAACCTGAATATTGGCAAAAAAGCAGACCGAGGTTTAAAACATACAAACATTTTTAATATATTTAAGTTGGTGTTTGTGTTATTAATTCAGGATGCTTATACCACTTACCATCAGGCTACTGGTAGTAGGATTTCTATGATGGAATCCTCCTAGGTAGGTACCATCCCAAGGCCTGTTATTCTGCCGTGCCGCAGTAGTGTTCAAACATTACTGTTTCGGTCAGAAGGGCACTGAGAGCTAGCGTAATCACTGGGCATGTGAGACTTAAGAACTGATATCTCAGGGTGACGGGCGCAGTGTGGTGTCACACAGAAGTGTTCTAGGTGACAAACGTTTTTGCTCGTTTCGTCACCGTATCCATTAAAAAAGGCACAAGCACCTTTGTTTACATGTAAATAAAAAAATATAATATGTCCAAATTTCACTTTCCTACGTATGTTGGCAACACTAGTATACAGTCATTATAACAATAACAAGATCTCAGTAATACTATGACTTGGAAACGGAAATAGCGACTTTACGCCATAATTATGCCTAAATGAGTCTATATTAAATCTAAATAATAAAAATTTTGTGATCAAAATACGCCAATGTGTGACATCGTTTAACTTAAAATACATTTGCAAAAACGAACATCATGATAAATGTCTTAGAGTCTGCGGCAAAGCGACCATAGATAAATAATATAGAAACAGTCGATTTTTATCCCCAAACGTCTTCCGTGCGACCGAACTTGAAAACAAGCGAACCGGCGAATATAAACGCGTTCTGCATAAACAAGCTCACACCTGGCCAGGTGTGTTTACTGCTGCCTGGAAAAGATGATCAACTAATTAAATATTTTGCCAGGATAGGACGATTTTTTTAAGAGACGTACCGGGGACTCGTCTGTATGACTTTACCGCTGCCACCAAATGTTATTCAGCCACAGAGATTTGGTTTTTGAAGGGATCCGTCTAGGTAGGTACCACCCCAGGGCCAGTTATTCTGCCGTGAAGCAGTAGTGTGCAAACAATACTGTGTTTCGGTTTGAAGGGCACTGAGAGCTAGCGTAATCACTGGGCATATGAGACTTAAGAACTTATGTCTCAGGGTGATGGGCACAGTGTGGTGTCACACAGAATTTTCTGGGTTATACGACATTTATTATGGGCAGACGTTGCACTTAGCTTCAGGTGTACGTTTCGTTCGTTACATCACTTTATCCAATTAAAAAAAAATAGGATATACTTATTACAGCAACTGAAAGGTTCCCACGGTATTTTAAAAAAACATAAATCAACGCGGACGCAGTCGCGGGATTCAGCTATTAATATATGAATGGTAAAAATTACCTGAGTTTACATAGTTAGCGAACAATATCCAGCAAGCGGCAATGAGTGAGGCGAAACCCACAACAAAGCCAAGGAAGAGCCAGAGGCGAGATCCACGCGGCCCCATACAGCCACCGGTGTACGTTTCACCTCGCACCTGAAAGTGAAATTGCGAAAATTTTACTGGTGGTAGGATTTCTATGCAGGAATTCGTCTAGGTAGGTACCACCACCACCACCATCTCAGCCTATCACTAGTCCACTGCTGAACGTAGGCCTCCCCCATAGATTGCCACAAAAGTTAGTAACTCTCATTTTGGGGAGATTTTACAGTTTATGTATTCAGGTGTTACGGGAAGATGCTGCTGCCCATCTCCTGGTTTTTATTTTACCTCTGTCGACCTTTAAGACACCCACGGAAGGGGATGGAGTGGTAGATTCTCTTAAGCCGTAAGCTTTTATTTTGCTACCACAACATCAATTATTGGCTATATTTCGTGGCTTATGTTCCCTTAAATAAAATATTTTTTGGTAAAATAACATAATCTTATCTGACCAGCTGCAGAGCCGATGAGAATAGTTGCTACAAAAAATGTTAGTGTATGGAATTGTGGTTGTTCTATTTGTCCAAATAATGTACTCATTACATGGTGCATGACATTACTGTTTCGGTTTAAAGGGCACTGTGAGCTAGGGTAATCACTGGGCTTAAGAACTGATGTCTCAGAGTGACTGGCGCAGTGTAGTGTCACACAGAAATGTTCTGGTGACATAGCATTTGTTATGGGCAGACGTTGCACTTTACAATCTGGTGAACGTAAAACGGAACGAACGAAAAAAAACTAATTTCGGACTTTATATATTTACAATAGTGCACTTTAAAAATCGAATGTTCAAATAACGAATTGCAGGATAATGTGTTTTTATTTATTTATTATTATACTTAAATGCGACGTATCACGTTACAACCACAGTAACAACCGAGCAAGAGTAGTAACAATTTAAAAATATCGCTTTACCTACATACTGCATCATCATCATTTCAGCCTATCATTAGTCCACTGCCTCCCCCATATATTGCCACAAGTTTGTAGCTCTCATTTTGGGGGGCTTTTGTCATAGTTGCAATGCTTGGCAGGCGGGTTGGCCACCGCAGTTTATTTATTAAGATGTTCCAGGAAGACGCTACTGCCCATCTCCTGGTTTTCATTATCCCTCTGTTGACTTTTACAACACCCACGAGATGCGATGGGGTAGTAGATTCTCTTAAGCATGGTGGGCGCCACACGACTATATATTTACTCTGTTACAACTCTGGTGACAGTCAGTAATTTGGATATAAAGCCTTTGGGGGGTACCCAATCTATCTATCACATCATTACAGTGAACAATAAAAGCATACCTGAGCATTTGATACAGAATTGACCATTATTAGTGACAGTGTGGCCATAACTCCGCACACATGCGCTGCATTCGGCAGGTCTCCAGGGTAGACAGATGCTGCATCTATGATGAACCACCAGCCAGCGAAAAACTGTGAAACAACAATATATAATATGGTTAACATTTAAGCAATTTACCAATGATATCTCGACTCTCAACGACTATCAACTCATCATGATATCTCGAACATACAAGAACTTTTGACTTGAAATTTGGCAGACATATTCCTTTCCCAACATAGACTAACAACAGATTTTACGGAGATCGGAACAGATACTGGCTGGACACATTAAGCCTAGTGAAGATGGCAAAAGTTACTTTTTTTTATAGGAGAGGGGGCAAACAAGCAATCAGCTCACCTGATGGTAAGTAATCACCACCGCCCATAAACATCCCATAAACAGTTAGTTATTGTTAGTTTTGCCAGGTTGTGGTGGTTCCTAAAAGTTGAATAAGGGAAACTCATCAGTTGTCAGTCGATTAAGAAGTGTTCTGGGGACAGCAGTTGTTATGGGCAGACGACGAAGAAAGAAAGAAACCACTTTATTTGACACAACATCAACAAGAATCACAAAAAATAGTGACAATTAATATCCGACCATTGTGCTATATGATCCAGATCATCATTAATTTTTAGAACAGCATCACTGGTTTCATCAGGATAACAATGGTAATATATTTGTAGGTCATCCGCATAAAGATGATACTTGCAGTGTTGTATGCATGAGATAACATCAGCACTATATAATATGAACATGAGAGGGCCGAAAATTGAGCCCTGAGGAACACCCCTGGATGGATGGTATTGAGGTGAAGCTGCCTTAAAGCCATCCATATTTCTTACTTCGACACATTGGGATCTGGAGGACAAGTAACCGAGAAACCATCTAACGGTGTCTCCATCGAACCCATAGTAAGAGAGCTTGGATAAAAGAAGAGTTGGGTTTATCGTATCAAAGGCACATGAATAATCAAGAAGGACTAGTATACTACCCATACCCTGATCCACTTAAAAACAGGTAAACATTTTGCTTGTTTCGTGTCTCTATCCAATAAAAAAAAAAACAAAAAAAAGTCATACAGTGAAGAAAAAAGATTTGCTTGTCACATAACTTTCTTTGATAAAAAAAAAAATTACTACCAATGGAAGGTAAAATGCATCAAATGGGCTTAAGATAAATCCTCTATATCTTGTAAAAAAGAAGAATGTCAGCCTGAAGTTAAATTTGTTTTAATTTTTTAATACTACTATCCAGCAGCTATTTTGTGAGATTCTTCGATTGTCATCTAAAGTAATATTATTTATAATATTACTTTAGATGACAATCGTCGAAGAATCCTCTTTAGAGGAAAGATTTTTTGTATGTTTGGTTGTAATGAAGAAACTCAAAAACTACTGAACCAATTTCAAAAATTCTTTCACCTATATACAACTACATTATCACTGAATAACATGAGTTGTGAGTAAGGTGAGTGAGTGAGTTCATATTATTTTTTTGAAACTAGAAACAAAGTAGTTAGTAATTTTAATTATATTTTTTTTTTAATATTAAAAATTGGAACGCTATAAAAAATACAGCGGCTTCATGCAACTTCGGCATCATTGAGAAGCGCAGCTCCCTTTATGCAGCGCTTGAGTGGTTGTTTTCTTTTGCTACCAGAACATCAATTATTGCCTATATTTCGGTGCTTATGTTCCCTTAAATAGAATATTTTTTGGTAAAATAAAGTAATCTTATCTGACCAGCTGCAGAGCCGCCGATGAGAATAGTCGCTACAAAAAATGTTAGTGTATGGAATTGTGGTTGTTCTATTTGTCCAAATAATGTACTAATTTATCTTTCTAATATCTGTATACCCTTGTGAAGCCGGGGCAGATTGTTAGTTTTCTATATAAGGCATGTATCTATACATTCATAAAAATTGCTAGCCACGCATGTGTGTGTTTCTCTCTGCCAAGCTAGTGGTTGTCATACCACTAGCTTGGCAGAGAGAAAGGAAAAATAATTAAGTAGGAAATGGGCTTGGGGTAGGAAATGGGATGTTGGGAAAGAGAAACTATAAGGTGTAGGATACTACAATCTCAGAAGGAGCAGGAGGAGGCAGCATGAGGAGGCAGCATCGGGAGGCAGGGGCCGCTTACACGGTACTCTACCATATTCGCCAGACAACGCAACTAGGTCATGCATGAATACTTGAGTCAGGAGTAATTTTTTGTAAGTGTAAATTTTTAAGTAATTTAAATATAATTTATCACCCCTAATAAATCGACATTTGAGCTAAAAAAAGCCTAAAACATACATATTATGTTGTGTATACAATGTTGTAGTGTCAAACACGACCAAATTGGCTAAAATGTAGGTAGGTTACTTTAAGTTACAATTCTTACTTCATTTCTAGGTAGAGATTGTTGGAATAGAGGATTCTTGAGAACAGATTAGAAATTAATCAATGAAAAGTACGCACCAAAATACCAGCAAACATCGAAGCCAAAGTATTTCGTTTATCCCCGCCATCAAACCACACACAGCTAGGTAAAGATACGTTCTCGAAGCAACTCATTATTGAATTTTAATTACACTAAAATATTTCCTGATTTACACGACAGTATTATATTAAACTGGAATATCACTTGAGTAGATTGTAAATAAAAATGACAAATTAAACAATAATGACAATCTGACAATGACTACTTGACAATGAGAGTCACGATCACAGACTAAATAGAGATCATAGAGTAAAGTAATACTGATAGAGTAGAGATTATAACGAATGTCTCTAGTCTATGGTCACTCTGAGAAAAGATTCACGATTACGAGAGTGTAGACTTGGCCCGAGAAAACAGTACTTTTTTACCATCTCGTCTGCGTACAGATTCGTCCCTTATTATAGAGAGATTTACCTATTATTTTTATTAAGTAAATACATTGTAGAAACAGACTGAACAATCTGATTTACTATTTATTTGTACAGTTGACATTTACTGAAGATTTGTTGAGCTGATAGAACCAAATAAAAAGCATGATTTCGGCATGAATTTTTTAATCATTCTTCGTCACTCTCAATATTTAATATCAAAACTTGAAATAATCACAGAAATAAAACAAAAAACAAAATAATAATTCTGCCATCACCTGTTCGAGTTAGCTCTAAAAGTCAATGTATATGTTTTTTTTTGATAAAAGTGACGGAACGAGCAAAACGTTCACCTGATGGTAAGTGCAACGTCTGCCCATAACAAATGCTGTGTGACCCAGAACAGTGTGACACCACAATGCGCCCGTCACCCTGAGACATCAGTTCTTACGTCTCAAATGCCCAGTGATTACGCTAGCTCTCAGTGCCCTTCAAACCGAAACACAGCAGTTTTGCACATTAATGTTTCACGGCAGAATAATTGGCCCTGGGGTGGTACCTACCCAGATGGATGTTATTTATTTAAATATTTATATAAATAGTCGTAAAGTTTTTTCCAGGGTCATGTAACAAATTCTATGTGGGAGCACGGCAGTGCCCCCAGCCAAGTCGAGTATACAACAAAGAGGTCTCAACCATTTTCCTGCGTTGCCGTAGGTCATGGGTTTGATCCCCATTGTCCCAGTTTTTGACACTGCATCCTAGCCTCGTGAGCGGGTAGGTTGGGACAAGTGATTGCCTCTTTACTTGCGCGAACACTTGTGGTGCTATAATATCTCTTGCGTAGTTGATAGGTTCCGACAGCATTCGCAGTTGTCGCCGTACTCGAAAATCGGCCAGGACATTCTTACTACATACATTACACATATAGATATAGGGATAGCCGTAGCAATTTTATGGGAGGTGGGGTTCAAAAGCGTTCAAAAGGGTGATCTCAAAGTAACCAAAAAAAATTGTCACTTAGTCATTAAAAACACTGTTTGTTTGCAGAACAAAACAAAATACTATTAGTAGATAAGTGGCTATACAAAAAATTATAAAATGACCGGCTATATGAGAGTCTGACTCGTACAGGCTGTACCTGTGTCGATTTGATGCCTAGTTATCGATATCCTCTTGTTAGGTCATTGTAGGAACTTTATAGTCCACGTAAACAAAATCTTGGGCTCAAATAGTTCAAAAATAAAACAAATGTTTTAGAATAATCGTTTACTGATGATAAAACATTATATGTTGTAATAACAAAAAAAGTCAAAACCTTGTTACGGAAGGCAGTGATAAAAAAATCACATCATATATTATTTTTCCTTATTTCGTTATAAGACAAATAAACGAGTTGTATTCGGAAAATAAAATACAAAAATGTAAAAATAAATTGCTACTTTTGTAGTATATTTTTTAGCTGTATATTATATTATTTTTCATTCATTTTATAAAATCATTTCGTAGTCAAAAATGTAATAATCTCATATAATAGAATAATCATTTAAATAATGATTTCGATGTATTTAATTGTAGCAGTATCCCTCGTTTTGATAGCACCACTCCGGCTCAAGAGATTCCGATCTGATACCCATGCGGACTAAACGCTCCCTGTAATGAAATAAAAATGCATATATTTAGTACTATAACAGTGTTTAGTCCTACAATCGCTGTGTGGTGGCGGCGTAAGAGACTCAACCACCCACCCAATCTCATACCGGAGACGGACATAGCATACTTTTTATCCCGGAAAATGAAATCGTCCCCACGGGATATTCAAAAAACCCATATACAAACGGACAAAGTCGCGTGCATCAGCTAGTAAAATATATACAAATATTTTGGACTACTTGTACAATAGGTATAATGACTTACGAATAACTTAAGTAACCAAGAGGAACTATAAATTAGTAACATTACTATTCAGAACAACAATATCTTAAAAAAAATAATAGTCAAATTAAGAACCTATACACAACGTTGGTTCATATTGTGAGTTTAGAGAACAACGATAAGCTGTAACACGTAATAAGCGTATCTGGAACGTTTCGATTGGATTTGTGGAAGATTTTCGACATGGCGAGATCGACACTGACTTAATATTTAACAACCTGTGCTCAGCGTCGCGTCAGCCTCTGACCGACTCGCTTTATAGCCTAACATAATATTCTAGACTGCAACTACAGAGCTAGTCGCATAACTAAATGTTCAGCACAAATCTAACTTAGTATATGAGCCTAAAACTACAAAGGTAGTGGCCTGACTAAGTGTTCAGCACTGACCTAATGATTATGATTGCCATCCTTGGCGGCTGTCTCTCGTAGAATCTATGACGCTTGATAATGCCTCGTTTGGGGGCGAAAACGGGGGTCGTATTCTCGACTTCAGTGGTGTATTTTACCTAGTGGTAGTATCGCGTAGTGGTGGATGGTATCTAGCGGCGGTTCCTGGTGGCGCTGTTGGTTTGCTTGTGCACGCTACTGAAGGAGGGCGAGCAGTGCTCTTCAAAATGTACACCATTTTATATTTTGCATGCGGATCTTAGCAAATTAACTTCCTTTCCTACATTAAAACTAAAAAGGTAGCTTGACTAAGTGTTCAGCACTGACCTAATGTTTAACAGTCAATGAGTACAGTCCATAATCGTCCGGCTTTGTGTATCAGCTTAAAACTACAAAGATAGATGCTTGACTAAGTGGTCAGCACTGACCTAATGTTAAAAACTTATACTCAGCCTCGCACCAGTTGCTGGTCGGTACACTCTACAGTCGTCCGGCTTTGTGTATTAGCCTAAAACTACAAAGGCAGTTGCTTGACTAAATGTTCAGCACCAACCTAATATTTACCAGCTTATACTCAGCCTCGCACTAGTTGCTGGTCAGCACATTCTCTCTACATTCGCTCGGCTTTGTCTATAAGCCTAAAACTGCAAAGTTAGTGACTTGACTAAGTGTTCAGCACTAACCTAATGTTCAGCATCCTGTATTCAGCGTCACGCCAGTCGCTGCTCGGCTCGCTCCAGAGCCGTTCAGCCATTGCGGCGGCTCGCGGCCACAATCGCGAGTCGAGAGTGGCAGAATCGGCTTGTTCAGACCATAATGCCGCTTCGCCGCCTGAAAATTAAAATATTGTTTGATAGAAAGTAAATAAGTAGAGAGATTAGAATAAGAATCACTCATTGCATGCCACTGACACCACAGATGTTTTGATGTTGTATTTTAATCGACTTCAAAAAAAAAGGTTCTTAATTCGCCGGTAAATAAGACGACCGCGTGGCGTAGTGGTTAGCGTACCCGACTTCTGCGCCACCGGTCCTGGGTTCGATTCCCAGCCGGAGGTAACATTTGTGCAAAAACACAAATTGTTGCTTTTCGGGTCTGGTTGTGTTGTGCATGTGAAATATATGTTTGTAAAACGCACCCACGATACAGGAGAAAATCCTAGTGTGGGCTTCGTTTTTATAAAAAAAGAAAAGAAAAAAAGAAAAAATTCGTCTCTATACATGATACAGACATAATATAGTCACGCCTCTTTCCCATATAAAGGAGTAGGTGGAGGCCACTTTTCGACCCCGTGGGAAATGATACATAACGGGTGGCGAACCACGTCGCCGACATTTGGTACGAGTCAATTTTTTTTGTATATATGATGATTTTTTTAAATGTTTGGCCATAACTTCTTTGTTTTTACCGATTTTTGTGATTCTTTTTATAGGAAAGTATATACCGTAAGGGTGATCCCATAAAATTTTGCTCAAGTTCTGATGATAGGATTCATGATAAAATCATGGGGATCGAACTCAAGTCACTGTCGTACCATGAATCGTAATATTCAAGTGGGTTGTGAGAATCTACAACCTTATCTCATCCCTTGGGTGCCGTAAATGTCGATATAGACCAGGAGATGGGCAGCGACGTCTTCCTGGAACATCTGAATAAATGAACTGCGGTTGCCAACCTGCCGAGCGTGGCAACCATAATGAGAGCTGCAAACTTTTGTGGCAGTCTATAAGGGGGGGGGCCCTAAGTTCAGCAGTGGACTAGTGATAGGCTGAAATGATGATAATACACGGCAATATTTACTCGCATCGCAAACCTAACTGATATGACTGCGCCAACAGAGTTATTGAGTTGAGTTATTGGCTAGTTTTAGCTTCAAAATTGTTTACAAGGAACTATGGAGTATTTTTTTTATTGTATAAAGTGACGAAACGAGCGAAACGAACGAAACACCTGATGGCAAGTGCAACGTCCGCCCACAACAAATACTGTGTCACCCAGAATATTTCTGTGTGACACCACACTGCGCCCGTCACCCTGAGACATCATTTCTTAAGTCTCAAATGCCCAGTGATTACGCTAGCTCTCAGTGCCCTTCAAATCGAAACACAGTAATGCTTGCACACTACTGCTTCACGGCAGAATAACTGGCCCTGGGGTGGTACTTACCTAGATGGATTCTTGCATAGGAATCCTACCAACAGTGAGGAGCGAACGCTCATAGAAAAATTGTCAAAAAATTACATTTGTATCCGATAAATGCACAGAATAAGGGTTCAAAAAATTACCGAAATATCGCTAATGCAGCACTAACATAAAGTTAACGTTATTAGTATTTTAAAAAAATACTAAAATGTTAATGAAGTTGTAACGAAAAAAGTTGTTGATAAAAGCACTGTAAAAAAAAAATTGAAAAAGTCTATTCATAACGTCGGTCGTCACTTTTCGTTTCCCGCGGGGGCGAAAAGCTTGGCTATGTTTGTGGCCTCTGCCTACCACCTATATGGGAAAAAGGCGTGAATGTATGTAGATAGTGCAATGGAAGTTAAAGTTAACTAAATATAATAAATTTAAAATTTAGCGCTTCATTTCTAATTTTGGACTTTTGCTACAGCGCCTTCTCAATTATACTTCTACTCTACATACAAAGAACTAAGAACGCTCAATTCAAGAGCCTATGCTCTTTGGAATTGTCGACTTCCCTTGACAGGAAAGCAATGTAACTTACCGAGGATAAGGTCGCTGTGTTCCCCTGCCATCACCCTGGGACTGTTGTCGTACACCTTCTGCCAGCCGATGTACGGTGAACACCAGTTGTTACCTACGGACAGCGGGATCAGATCAGACAGCTAATTAAGAGAACTTACCACCCTATCTCATCCCGTGGGTGTCGTAAGAGTCGACAGATGGAAAATTGAAACCTGAATATGCCCATGCAGCAGCATCTTCCTGGAACATCTGAATAAATGCACTGTGGTGTCTTGACCGATTTTAGTCTACGGGGACTATAAACTGCGCAAGAATATTATAGTGCCACAAGCATAAACCCGAGCCAGGTGTAACGCCCCTGCGACAAGATCTACGGCAGGCTAGGAAGCAGTGTCAGGGACACGGGGCAATCACAACACCACTAGACCGTGTCATTTTTGCTGCATAAGCTCAAAGTTAGGCAGAGATTCTAAGAAAACGGACTATAGCTCAGAGTTTCTCTTCGCGATAGTATCCATTGTGTATTATCAGTGACGATGATGTTTTCCTGGCCAATTTCCACCACGGCGACATTGTCGGGAGTTCTCAACTGCGCAGGAGATATTATAGTGCCACAAGTGTACGCAAACACAGAGGCACTCACTCTTCCCAACCTACCCGCGCCCGATGTAACGCTGATGCGAATATGATCGGAGGTAGGCTAGGATGCAGTGTCAGAAACACTGAAACAATCACAACCGTGCCCGAATACCAACAATTTATGTTTTAGCACAGATGTTGCGGGTGTGCGCGTGCACCCCACTGCTTGCCGGCAGAATGACTGACACTGCAGTGGTACCCACCCATACAGACGGTATCCTAACGACAGATTTTTTTTTTGATTCAGTACTCACCGCTGCCAACCCATGCTCCATATCCGCAGTCCAAGTACAATGCGTCGTAGTTAGATATGATCAGACGGTAGCCTTGCTTCAGCAAGTTCATGATCTGCGGATCCGATCCAGTAGTCCACACCTAACAAAAGAAATTGTTTTTAAATTATTTTGTGGTCACAGTCGGGCTTCGAATCTGGGAGCGGCAATCGCCACTGAGTTATAAGAGAATGTTTACCTGAATGATGTATTGGTTTTTGCTCAGGAAGTTTACGATGTGCGTGTAGTCTGTTAATGTGCTGGTCCATAGTATGAGGGGCAGACTCTTTCCGAACGCCTAGAAAATGAAACATTGGAGATTATATTATCGTCGGCTCGGTTGCGCAGTAGCTAAGCCATTGGCTACGGCACTGCGGGTCGGCGGGTTCGATTCCCGCACGGGACAAATATTTGTATAGCCTTAAAGTCACAGCCGTGCGATGGCGGCTTAAGAGAATCTACTACTCCATCTCATCCCGTGGGTGTTGTAAAAGTCGACAAAAGGAAATTAAAAACCATAAGATGAGCAGCAGCATCTGCCTGGAACATCTGAATAAATAAACTGCGTTTGCCGACCCGCCTGCCAAGCGTGGCAGCAATGGCAAAATCCCCCAAATGAGAGCTACAAACTTTTGTAGCAATCTATGGGGGGAGGCCCGTGTTCAGCAGTGGACTAGTTGTGGGCAGAAATGGTGACGAATGATTACTTGTTGGAAGAATAGAATAGAATAGAATAGAATAGATTTTTTTTTATTCAATATATATTATTTCCTTATCACTTCTTTTTTTTTAACTACACTGGTTCGCAAAAAATGGCCTGTCCTGGGAAGAACCAGTAATAAACCCAGTGGGATATTTTTTTAAGTCATTTTTGAAAATAATGTACAATCTATCCTCTTTGACCCATCTTCTCCTGAATATTTAAAAGGTAAATTTCATTTTCGTTCTACTAATAACTTTATTATTTCCATTCCCCTTCACCATGGTTTTATATCCAACTCCTTTACTCTCCAAGCTGCTAGACTTTGGAACGAACTTCCTGATGACGTTAGGACAGCTACATGCAAATGTTCTTTTAAACATAGGGTCCGTAAGTATATTGAGAATTCAAAGTCTCTCTTAAAACATCTTAACACATCGTATTATCATGTATTTGTGCATGTGTGAATATATATGTAGGTATATTTACTCGTAAATAAATAAACATCAGTATTACAAAGATGTAGAAATAGATTGGCGGCGATCACCTCATTCCCAGGGGTTATCATCATCTATGTAAAGTAAAAAGTAAAGTTTCAGCCTATAAATGTCCCACTACTGAGCACAGGCCTCCTCTCATTTCTGAGAGGGTTCATCTATGTATTCTTTAATATTATAATAACCCTTTTTATGAAGTCTCTGTTTAATATAAAATTTAAACTTTTTGATTGCAAGACTTTGTGCACTTTCTGGAAGAGACTTCCTCCCCAGATCAGATCATCCGATCTGGTGGGTAGCGTACCATTTCCTTGGCAACATCAGCTGCCAAATGTACATTCCCGCTTGTTATACTATTTAACAAACATCTTGTATATCGCGTTGGATACCTTGTATGCTCTATCCCGGGCCCTGTTCTGGAAGTAGTTCCAGAGTTTGAGGTAGCTCGCCTTGTCCAGGTCCCATCTGTTCTGGACCATGTACTGACGGATCTCTTCAGAGCTGTTCCAGCATTTCTCGCTCACCTCGTCACCGCCCATGTGGAACATGTCCGGCTTGAACACCTCTGAAAACGTATTTGACCAATTTTATATACGTACTAGCAAAACCCGGCAGAGAGTCGTGGTAGCTCAGAGGCCGGGCGCACGCCTTAGATTTCATACGCGAGTGACCAGAGTTCAATCCCCGGCATGTGGTGGCGGCCAAAGAGAATCTAACACTCCAACTCATCCCGTGGGTGTCGAAAAAGTCGACAGAGGAAAAATTAAAACCAAAAGATGGACAGTACCATTTTCTTGCCACATCTAAATGCGTGTCCGCTATGGCAACCCCAAATGATAGCTACAAGCTTTTGTGGTAATCTACTCGTCTCTCATATATAATCTTAATACGTGTAACATCTTGTAATGAAATATAATATTAGTTAATAAATTTGTACAAAAGTATCCGGCAGTAGTTAAGTTTCTAACATTTTGTAAAAATATATCGGGTCAGTTATCGTGTTACGTTTATCGATATAGCTCCATCCCTATCAGTTTCTCCGACTCTGGTTTAACCTTGTACGTGTGTGAACGTCATATTTTTATAAAATAATGCATACTTAATGTAAAAAAGACGCTCGTTCAAGTTTTCACAGGAACTGTCATCAAGAAAATAAATGGAAATAGTATAGATATTGTTACGATACATCCACCTCGTTCACATGCCACTTCATTCATTAATAAATGCAAATGTCTGAAAATTGAGGGTAGACAAAAGCTACACCTAGCGAGTTTACTTTTTGGTGTGATTTCTACGAAAGCTCCAGAATATTTTTATATTGCAAAATTAAACTGATCCCGAATTGAAAGTGCATACAATAGTAGAGCTTCGTCATATCTGCTACGAATACATCAACATTGCTGTACTATGCTTTTGGAGGTAGTTTCAGGTTTAGTGCCACTAAATGTTGGAACGATTTAACTCCACCTCTGCGCTCTATAAAGGCCCTTATAGGGCAGTACAAATCAGTGTTACTAGCTAAACAATTACACTCATCACTTACTTAACCTACCTTTTGTTTTTTATGCATACTTTGTTGTAATTTTATTGAAACCCTTCTATATTTCAAACATTATTTTGCACCCCATTATATAAAACTGCCGCCAGACCGGCCCAGTACCAGCAAGACCGGACGCAAGTGAGGCATCACTTGCGTCCGCGCGTTACGATTCCTATGCAGGAATCCGTCTAGGTAGGTACCACCCCAGGGCCAGTTATTCTGCCGTGAAGCGGTAGTGTGCAAGCATTACTGTGTTTCGGTTTGAAGCGCACTGAGAGCCAGCGTAATCACTGGGCATATGAGACTTATGAACTGATGTCTCTGGGTGACGAGCGCAGTGTGGTGTCACACAGATATGTTCTGGATGACACAACATTTGTTATGGGCAGACGTTGCACTTACCATCAGGTGAACGTTTGGCTCGCTTCATCACTTGATTAAATAAAGAAATAAAAAAACCTTAATCTGCGGCACTGCTGAAAATCAGCACTACAACAGTAGTACCGCTATTTTGTAGCATTTAATGCTGAGGAGTGCGTTTATTTTTATATAGGCATATATAAATATATTTTAAATGTTTTTCTTGTGTTGTGCAGTGTTCAATAAATGTATTTCTTTCATAAATATATTTATTTCCTTATTTCGTTCTTTCTATTTTTCCTTTCATTCTTTCGTTCTTTCTTTTTTCCTTCCTTTCTTTCTTTCTTACTTTCTTTCTTAGTCGCCTCTTACGGCACGTCGGTAGAAGAGTAGGTGCTATTCTTATATGTCCCTGCCGGACACCTATCGTCTATTAGGAAATATCTAAAAAAATAAATACTGTCTAGCTGCTTTGTCTTACCCGCCATATCGGTGTAAATGTCTTCCAAGTAATCATAAAGCTCCTCCCTGGTCGGATTCAGCTGTCCACATGGAGGTTCCACGCAATAAGAGGCCCACGGTTCTGCCTGTAATAATATGATAATTTTGCTATAGCTATATAATTATTAAAACTCTATCATCATATCAGCCTATTACTAGTCCACTGCAGAACATAGGCCTCCCCCATAGATTACTACAAAAGTTTGTAGCTCTCATTACGGGGGGATTTTGCCATATTTGCCACGCTTGGCAGGCGGGTTGGCAACCGCAGTTTATTTATTCAGATGTTCCAGGAAGGCGCTGTTGCCAATCCCGTGGTTTTTATTTTCCCTCGGTCGACTTTTACGACACCCATGGGATGAGATGGGGTGGTAGATTCTCTTATGCCGCCACCACAGGGCGTGACACCAAAACTCCATAATTAAAAACAAATATTATAGTATCGTATAGTACGCTCGTATCACCCCCATCCCATTCCGTAAGTGTCATAAAAGTTTCGATGGAAATTAAAAAACAGTTGATGGGTAGCATCTCCTGGAACATCCGAAAAAATAAACTGCGGTTGCCAACCCACCTGCCAAGCGTAGCAACTATTGTAAAATCCCCCCAAAATGAGAGCTGCAAGCTTTTTTGGCAATCTATGGGGGAGGCCTATGTTCAGCTGTGGACTAGTGATAGACTGAATTGATGATGATGATCTTATAGTTAATATAACCCAAAGATCCGCATGTGAAATATGAAATGATGTGTATTACCTAGTTCATATAGAGCAGTGCCCCTCCCACAATAGTGTGTACAAGCAAACTAATACCACCACCGGGAATCGCCTCTACCACCACTCTACAGTCAATATCACTTAATAATGCTTCGTTTTGCACGTGTCGTGTTCTCGACTTCAGTGGTGTGTATTGTCTAGTGGTAATGTTGTAGTGTGGAGGGCTGCTTTTCTACAACTAGGTAATATACACTTTTCTATATTTTGCACGCGGATCTTAGCTCCGCCCTGTATTTACGGCGTATGCAAACCAATCACAGGATGCCAATTCGGGCTACTTAGAATCGAATTACTTAGAACGAAGTCTCACATGCCCAGCGACTACGCTAGCTCTCAGATTCCTTCAGACCGAAACTCAGTTGCACACTACTGCTTCACGACAGAACAATCTGGCTCTGGGGGGTACCTACGTACAAGGAGGAATCCCTACCACCAGTAAAAAATACCTCAGCGTCAGGTATTTGAAATACCAATCTTTATGAACTAATTGAAATACTAAATTCGAAATATGAATTTGTGTTTTTGTTTTTTTTTTGTATAAAGTGACGAAACGAGCAAAACGTTCACCTGATGGTAAGTGCAACGTCCGCCCACAACAAACGCTGTGTCATCCAGAATATTTCTGTGCGACACCACACTGCGCCCGTCACCCTGAGACAACAGTTCTTAAGTCTCAAATGCCCAGTGATGCTTCACGACTGCTAACTGGCCCTGGAGTGGTACCTACCTAGACGGATTCCTGCATAGGGATCCTACCACCAGTAGTTTCAAATACGTATTTCAATTACATGTAATACAAATACTAGCAAACCCTGGAACTATAATAAATAAAAAATCAGCCCACCTTGAAGCAGACGGTGAGGTCGGTGTCTTGCCAGCCTTCGCCGACGTGAGCTGGAGCATCGAACTCTGGCAACACCCGCACGCCTCGCTACCAGACCGTACTCCACTATTTCTTTAATAGCCTTCTTCGTGTACACCTGTAATGGATTTTCAAAAAGACTATAAAAAGTGAGGGTAGTTCGCTATCAGTATCAATCAACGAGACATGTTCGAGCAATATGAAAATATCACTCTGTCCGTGCTATGACATGTAAAATTTATATTATAATTCTAACAACAATGACATCTATATGGTTAAATACGGAACGTTGTCATAAAATTAATTCACGCATTTTCTCATATAAGGTGTAGGCAGAGACCTTCAGTGCTTCTTCCGTTTGCCTCCTCTTCTAAAAAAAATTGACAATGTCCTAACTCACCTTGCTGGGACTGTAGGCGCCGAGCTTGCTTAGGTTGGGTCTCCTCTCTGAGACAAACGGGAAGCTCTGGCTGTCCGTAATGTGCCAGTGGAATGTGTTCAGCTTCACCGCGGCCATTGCATCTGTAAACGAGTGATTTGTGCAATTTGAAACCTCACCCTTTGGCCTCGTTTGACGAAGTCACTAAGCGATCGATTTCGAATCCGATTCCTGTAGGACAATTATTTGTATAACCTTGTAGTTCAAAATGTAAAAAGTTTTTTATGTCTAAAATTCGCCCCATTCATGTCTATACAAATCACCCAATTTATGTCTGTAAAACTTGGGTGACTTTTACAGTCCACCGTGGATGCGGACGTATTGTAACCACACCGGCCGTGTGGTGGCGGCTTAAGAGAATCTACCACCCCATCTCATCCTGTGAGTGTCGTAAAAGTCGACAGAGGGAGAACAAAAACCAGGAGATGGGCAGCCGACGTCTTCCTGGAACATCTGAATAAATAAACTGCGGTTGCCAACCCGCCTGCTAAGCGTGGCTATGGCGAAATCCCCCTCAAAATGAGAGTTACAAACATTGGAGGCATCTATGGGAGAGGTCCATGTTCCGCAGTGGACTTTGATAGGCTGAAAAGATGACGTAACCATACGATCTGAAGGGCATTAATAGGTAGTGTAATAACTGGGAATATGAAACGGATGTCTCAGTGTGACGAGCGCAGTATGGTGCCACACATAAATGTTCCGGGTGACACAGCGTATGTTATGGCAAACCTTGCACTTACCATCAGGTGAACGTTTTGCTCGTCTCATCACATTCTACTATAAAAAAACACTGTCATACTATGGAATTCATCGGCAGTATTTGATACGTATTCATGTGTCGCAGTCAATAAGTTCACTAATGAGCAAGGAGATTCACATTCTTTTTAATTTCAAAAACAACACAGGACATCACTACCTGTCAGGCGCAGCGAATCTTTACCGTTATGTTCAGACAAATGCATAAACATTCTAATGCTGAATATATTTATTTACGTGAATTTAAGAGCCGTGGTAGCTCAGGGGCTAGGCGCTCGCTTTAAATATTCATAGTACGCGAGTGGCCTGGGTTCGATTCCCGGTGCCGGCACCACTAAAATTGTTAATTGCAATTTTAAGTGCTGATTTACCACGTGCTCGGCGGTGAAGGAAAACATCGTGAGGAAACCTGCATGTCTGAGGAATAAAAAAAATATTTCGAAGACATGTGAAGTCCGCCAACCCGCATTGGAGCAGCGTGGCGGTTTCTTCCTAGCTCCAAAACCCTCTCGGAAATGAGAGGAGGCCTGTGCTCAGTAGTGGGACATTTATAGGCTGAAACTTTACTTTTTTTTTACGTGAATTTAGAGATGGCAGAAGTCCAATAGATTATGTCCTTATTAAAGTTTGCTGCTAATGTAACTAAATGCATTGTATCTTTATTAAATTAAATATCTGTAAGCCCAATTAATGTGAAGTTACTGGTGGTATGCAAAAATCCGTCTAGTTAGGTACCACCTCAGTACCAGTTATTCTGCCGTCTGCGGGTGTTCAGTACAAACGGTACTGTGTTTCAGTTCGATAAGCACTGATAGCTAGTGTAATTACAAGACATATGAGACTTAGGAACTGTTGTCTCAGGGTGACGGGCGCAGCGTGGTGCCGCACAGAAAAGTTCCTGGTGACAGAGCGTTTGTTATGGGCAGACGTTGCACTTACCATCAGGTGAACGATTTGCTCGTCTCGTCACTTTCTTCTTCTTAGACCTGAAGGGTGACCTAGACTTCCTCGATTTCCACAAAGTGTGTATATTGAACAAATTGTGGCTCCATCTGGTTCAAAATTACAGTGACACCACACGCCACTGCAGGCTAGTTATTCTGCCGCTAATCAGTAGGGGCAAACATTACGGTGCATCGATTGGAAGGGCACTATGATACTTAGCACCGTTGCCTTATTGACCATCGCGGTTAAGTGCTTCACAAAATTTTCCATGAGCACTTACCATCAGATGGATGACCTGTTGATGTAGTCAATTACCATCAAGTGGACAACATAAAAAAAGGAATAAAGCTTACCGATTGTCGCTTTGATGGAATCGACGGTATAATAGTTTCTAGCCGTGTCGAGGAGGATGCCTCGGTACGGATACACTGGCTTGTCGTTAATGGTCACATCTCGCACTATCTGTAACGAAATTATTTACATATTAAAGGGGTATTCTGATCTAGAGGTCTGAATTTGAGCGGTTTTTCCGAATAGGGCAAACAAAATTAAAAACATTTTTACCACACATTTCTTATTATTTTTTACAAAAAAAAATACGTGGGGACTAAAAAGAGGTGCGTCCCGTTCGACTTTCAAATCTTTGTAGTGGTCAGAAAAAAAATCTAGATCAGTACAGACGGCGCCATGGTCTGGACCTCGGAAAAAAGGGGTATCCCTTTGTTGACCACGCGGATAAATATCCAAAAATTCTTGTTTCAAAAATAAAGTTTAAAAAGTTACGTAAAAAGTTACGTAAAAATATTTATTATTTTTTGTTCAGAAAAACGAACAAACCCAAATATAATGGTAGTATAGGCTACACAGACCAATAATCCGAAAGAAATATGTAATTTCATCGGTTAGTTTCTAAAATAACACAACTTGAAAGTTACAAGTTGTTTGTTTACTCGTACAAACACGACATTCCAATCTTTTTTATTGCGCAACATTCCAGCGTCTCAAGACGTTTGAATGTTTGCATCGTTCTAGTGGCTAGATAAATCCGTCTATTGTATAGTTAATGGTGTGCAATGATAGATATTAGCACGAGTAAAGCATATATAACAGTTTCTTATGAAAATTCGTCATGATACCTGGTATATAACGTAAATAGAAATTACGTTATATCGTAAAATCGAAAAGTAAGAAAAGTAGTTATATTTTGGGCTTTAAGACCTTTACGCAGTCTTAAATACCATGTATGCATAGTAAAAGTACATAGAAATGTGAAAATCCTGTTTAAATAGGAAAAATTGAGAAATAACTTACTTATTTTCGGTGATGTGATCGCTGTTAGCCTTTTGGCTTTTACAGCTTCATCGGATGCTGTGCTCGCGGGCCCGGGGCCCGCGTGCCAGGTTTGGTTTGACCCAAACATAAATACATAAATAGAAAGACTCCTACTAAACATCTAAATTCGGTCCGTTGCGTTCGCTAGCGTGCTTGCGCTACAGTGAATATCTCCATAAATTTATTGTATAAAGTCATCTAATGACCGTCCGAGGGAGACTGCGGGCCTCCGTTCGGACTGTCGACTTGTGTGTCGGAAACTCTGGGCGGTGAGAACCGCCCTGGAACACGGGTGTATCTGGTGTACGCGGTGTTATTAACGATAGCTGCGCGCCGCTCTCTACGGCGGTCGCGCGACGTTGTGCGTGTGATGTTAAAACTATTAACTGTGTGTACAGTGTTGTTCGGATCGTGGCTGACCGTATCGTGGTCAGGGAGTGCTGAGACGTCCGTGTCGTCTAGCACATTTCGCGGTCGACGTTTGCGTTCGGTCGCGTTTTTGTCGGATCGATAATTCGCTGCTTTAACCACCAGCGGGTTTGGATGAACCGCGGCTTTTACGAAAAACCGCCGTGATACTTCTCTGAAGTGTTCAGAGAGTACGGGCATTTCACAGTCGCTGTGAAGGTCGACATTGCGTTGGTACCAGCCGGCTCCGGTGGCACTTCGCAAGAATCTATTTTGCACCGTCTGCAATTTCTTTATATGATTGCCCGTCGCGTGTGCGAACGCGACGCATGCATAGGACATTACGGGTCTAATGCATGTCTTGTAGAGGCGAAGTTTGTGTCTTAAGCACATTTTGCTTGAAGAGCAAGTTAACGAATATAGACGGCTTGCGATAAAAGCCGCCCTGTTACGCACGTTCTTAATGTGATCAGCGAACGACATCGCTGCGTCTAACGTGACCCCGAGGTATTTGACGCTCTTTTCCCAGGGAATAGGGCGTCCGAACAGGGTGATCGAGCCTAGCTGATTGTTGCCGATTGTGTGGTAACGTCTAGCTGGCTTAGGCGTGCCCCTCGAGAAGTATATTGCTACACTTTTCTCGGAGTTAACCTCTATTCTCCATTTCCGGAACCATTCGCCTAGGCGATCGGCTGCGGCTTGGAGCTGAATCGTTATGCGGCCCTTGTGCTTATCGGAATAATACAGGGCCGTGTCATCTGCGAAAAGCGCAAGATTGACTTTAGGGTCTTTAGGTATATCGCTAGTGTATAGCGAGAAAAGGAGTGGAGAGAGGCAGGAGCCCTGAGGGACACCCGCACGGAGAGGGCGGCTTGAGGAGCGCGTTCCCTCTACCCGGAAGCGAAATAGGCGATTGGACAAGAAGGCTCGTATGATGTTCACGAGTCTGTCCGGCACTTTTGTGTGATACAACTTGTAATACAAGCCGTCGTGCCAGACTTTGTCGAATGCCTTTGCGACATCGAAAAATAAGGCCCCTGTGCCTACTGGCTTAGGGCGGTCGTGAAAGTTTTCTAATATGTGCTCCGTTAGGCGGTGCACTTGATGGGTACACGAGTGTTCGGGGCGAAAGCCGAACTGCTCGTCTGGAAGGATGTTATTATTAAGGACGTAGTCTTTTAATCGACTAAGGATTATTCGCTCATAAATCTTGGCCATCGAGTTGAGGAGACTTATTGGGCGATAATTGGACGGAATGTTCTTCGGCTTGTGAGGCTTCGGAATACCTATAACGTCCGCTTCCTTCCAGTCGTCCGGGAAGGAGCAGCTGGAGAGGAGCGCGTTGAAAATACTGACTAACAGACACAATAGCGGCGTAGTTAGACATTTGATCACCCTGTTGTTTATGCCATCGAGGCCGGGCGCGGATCGGTTTTTAAGATTTTTAACAATCTTCGTGACTTCGTCGAGAGTCACTGGAGTCAGTGGTTCGCCCACTGGTGGTATGGCAGCCCTGCGTTCGAGTTCCGCGGCCACCTGCTGCAGGTGGTCGGGATCCGCAGGCGCGAGAGACGGAGTGCATTGGCTCTCTAGACTGTCTGCAAGGCATTCGGCTTTTTCGCTGTCGTCGAAGGCGAGTGAGTTGTCGTTCGATCTAATAAGTGGCGGCATGGGTGAGACCGGCTCTGCTTTGCACTTCGGGATTCTTCGCAATCCATGTCGGATCCCTCGTCCGAAAGGGCCGCGGGCCCAACAATGGATTGCGATTCCCGGAAGGGAAGCGCAGGTGTGTCTGTAGTTTTATTGCACCCCTTAGCGGGCGTTTTATTGCCCACAGGTGCGTTTTTATCTGACGGTGCCGACACGGTCGGCGCGGTCTTTTTATGGCAGGTGATTACTCCTACCATTGTCTCGCACACAGGTGCGGATGCGTCATCGTGCGCAGGTGTCGGTACGACGGATTCTAAGGCCGGCGATGCCGGGCCTTCGGAGTCGAAAGCTGGTTCGTGACTCCTTGGCTGGATTATAGCGTTCGGACGGACCGCTGCTACGTCGTCAGACTCCAGTAGGTATGACCTAAACTGGGCCCAGATTTCGGGGTGCGCGAGGCGCAGGAATTCGTCAAGACGCGCTAATACGATGTCGCTCTTGGTCGCCATTTCACTCGGGTGATTTGGCGGTGTGTACACAAATGCAAAAAATTCTCCCTACGTTAGCAGGGAGGTGTGTGCTAATATTAACTTCACCTAATGCCTTACGCCTTAGGTGCGCGAGGGTGTGTACCTGGCTGTTGCCTAGTGCAACAAGCGGGCACAAAAATACAAAGCCGCCTCTGAGGCGAGATGTGTGTATGCACTCTACTTACGGTTTTCACCAGCAAGCCGACGCAATACAGGAACGCTCTCACGTAACTTTCACGTTCGCACAACACCACGAAGCACAACACTTCCACTTCGAGGGACACGATCGGCGAAGGCACGTACGAAGTATAACCAAACACACCGCTACGGGAGCGGGTGTTGGCCACTATCCACAACTGTGACAACGGGCGTTTACAGACAACTGTCCATAACGAGTATGATTTTTCAGCTTGATTGCGCATGGAGCGCGGTCAAAAATAGGTCCGTTCTGCACCAGAGCGCGAGAACGAGTGTTTTTTGCTGAGAAATAATATTTTGGTTGCCAGTAGTCGTGCAGCTAGGGTATGGCAAATAGCAACGGATAGACTAAGCTTTGTGTTTTGTTATGTACTAACTTGAAATTCTTTGATACGGCTTTAGGAGCCTTTAGACGGTCCTAGAAGATAATTTTGATGTGTTGCGTAAACGTAGAACGTAGAATATGGTTGAAAATGATAAATTTACGTAAAATAGAACGATTGTATGGAAATTATGTAGAAAAATGTTAATAAAGTTATGTTTCTCTTGAAAGTTAAGGGTTTTCTGTAGTGAATCATGTCTAGAAGATAGAAATACATTATATTTGATATATAAATATTTAATGTATAACGTAGAACAGAAAATAGTAAAAAGTTGTTTATAAAAATGTCTCGTGCTTTTCACTGTTTATTTAAGATATAAACTAACTCTGTAGAAATAGCCTATATGATTGATGTTATTTAAGTGAAACTTATGTAATGTTACGTAAATATGTAAAATTCACCACTGTAAGTGCTAGGGTTTATTAAATAAAGAGAATTTTATGGGAGTGCGATAGTGAAAAAATATTCGATAAATAGGTCAAGTTCGAGCCGGTAGGAGGCTCTCTGTAAGGTTAAGGCTGGGTTATAGACCCCCAGTATAGGAAAATGAATATTTATGACTTGCAATGACGTGACTTAACATGACATCAGATAGCAAGAACAAGCAGTCATCAAGAAACCAAGACAGGAAAAAGTATAAGTGCCAGCTCTGTGAAATAAAGGAAATATGAAGAAATAGGCTGATATAGGCAGTTATTATGAAGAATTAGGGCGTTACATAAGTTCTAAGTAGGGAATCGCACTTCCATGTTGTTAGATGAAATTGCGTCTTTCATTTGACTCCTGTAACGCCATAGACCCCTCGACCTGAAGATCAGGGTTCATTTTCTCGAAGGCTCAACCCGGGAACAATTTCCTGGATTGTGAATAAGCGACCTATGGATTTACGTGCACGCATGCAACATCTTCAATCTACAGTCCACTGCTCTGCGTGCGTAGCTATTGATTAATTTCATTGACACGCCCGCGTCATTTCTCAACTCCCCCCCACCCACCTCACTGTGCGGGGAGGACGTGAGGTGTGTCAATACCCTTAAATAACAACGTTAAATTATCGTCATCAGAGTACCTTTTTCTTCATACAAAATATAGTTTAAACATGGCTTATATAATAACTAGCTAATGCCCGACATACGCGCCAATGTCTTTATAAATTTTATTATAATTTGCATGTCTCTAACATGCGTGTATATAAAACAGACACAATAAAATGGTGTTCATGTAACACCAATTTTTGCTAACAACTATAGATAAGATAGTATGTCAAAGATTCAACTAAATCGAATGGACTATGACTGAACGCATAGAGGACGAATATCCGATACGACTCGCGCGCCACCTATTTTAAAATGGTTGCACTAGTTCAGAAACCTATAAGGGCGTGTGGACAACATGTCATTTTCTTTTATCGCAATCGAATGTATGATATAAGAATGCATATGATACAAACAAAGAAACATTCATTTTTTATACACAAAATTTTTAACCTTAATGTAGGGTTTTGGTGGATTATAAAAAATTAAAAGTAAAGTAAAATCCGTGTAAAAGTGTAAAAGCAGTGATAGCTCAGGAGCCGGGTGCTCGCCTTTAATTTCATAGTACGCGAGTAACCTGGGTTCGATCCCCGGTGCCAGGAACCTCTATAATTGCTCTACAATTTTAAGTGCTGATTTACCATGTGTTTAGCGGTGAAGGAAAACATCGTGAGGAAACCTGTATGTCCGACGAATAGAAATATTTCAAGGACATGTGAAGTCCGCCAACCCGCATTGGAGCAGCGTGGCGGACTATTCCCAGCTCCAAAACCCTCTCAGAAATGAGAGGAGGCCTGTGCTCAGCGGTGGGACATTTATAGGCTGTTACTTTACTTTACTTTTTTTAAAGTAAAATCCTTTAAATATTCCACTACTGGGCACAGGCCTCTAGTCGTTTTTGTGAGAGTTTTGAAACCGGTTAGAGTCCGCCACTGCGGGTTGCGGTCACAATATGTCTTCCAAATATTTATTTCTAAGAATGTTTTCCTTACTTTGAGCACATGATAAATCAGCACATAAAATGTTGTCGAGCCGGTAATAGTATGAAACCTTGATCATTCGAACCCCGAACTACCATGGCTCTGGTGAATATTACAAATGTCATACAAACAAAAAATCTAATCTTATAATAAAATATCATTATAACATTTAATTTTTCATACATACATAGAGTCACGCCTCTTTCCCATTGGGGTAGGCAGAGGCAAAGGGAGGATAGAGAATCTTTCCACATGCTGCGATCCTGACACACTGAGGAGGACTTGTCCCCACACTTACTAGTGAATGTTGGTTCTGGCGAAGAAGCATTTGATTTTGCACCTACTTATTATAAAGATATATGATTCTATAAGCCTTGTAGGTGGCTGCTCGTTAAAATAATACTACCACGCCATCTCATCCATTGGATCTCGTAAAAGGCGAGTAAGGAATTAAACTGCACTATGCACCTAACAGCGCATGGTGGCGTTGGACTCACCACCTATCACATCAAGTGCATTATATTGTTTTGGTGAAACGTGGATTGTGGCAGTCATCTGTTTTTGCAGTGAGTGCCCAGTCTCTGACTACCCCTTATGGGATACAGTCGTGATCTTATGTATGTATGTATGTATGTATGATTCTATGTTAGTTTTATACGCTAAATGCTTGCGGCTAGGACTGAATAGATTACGGATGTGTTATCGATATAAAAAGATCCTTCGCCCAATCGCGTTTCGTTCATGTTTTAAAAGTTGACTAAGGGAATTGATACGAAAATCATTTTAACTCCGATAGATGGCGTCTCAAATATGGTAGACCTAAATTCCCAGCGAGTAAATCCGAACAAAGTTTTATTTATTTATTTATTTAAATCTTTATTGCTTCCTTTACGATAAAAGGATATAAAGGAAGGACTTAATGCCTTTACGCATTTTCTTCCAGTCAACCCATGGAGTGGTGAGATTTTGATTAGTTGTAGCAATAAAGGAAAACAGAGAAAAAAAGAAAGAAAGTGCGAAAAAAAAACCTAAATAACTCATAAATAAGTCTATTATAAATATAGTTACATATATAAATATATATATTAAACACATAAACATATACATAAATATAGTATACATACATATTATACATATAAATAAACGTAAAAAAAATATAAATAAATGCACACTTGTAACGGTGACCAACTACTAACTATTTATGTTCTCATGATTCTCTGCTAAATGATCACGGGTTTTACATCTGAGCAACAAAAAAATTGTTTATACTGATACATTCGTTTAAAGTAACATCACCTGTATGTGTACGTGACAAGTCGAATAACGACATTTTAAATTGCCGCCAAATATGTTTTTTTTTATTTAATTACAATAAAATGTCAAAGCAGTCAATTTGCATAAGGATGTTATTTGAATCAAACACGGAGGAATAAGAGTCAACGATCTGTTCGAACTTCGAACCGGTTAGTTGACTTTGCCCATCGATAGTACTAAGCAATGTACATTTAAAACGACTTGTAAATGTATATAATTTTCATTTATTTCTGTAAACAGCAAAACTTAGGAATCCGGGAGTAGACAACTTTTGAAAAATTCCATTAAAGACTTTACTAAGCTCAAAATAATACCCATGAATTATAATTTATTATTATTACACCTTTAGATGCAGTAACAAGATATTTAAATTTATATAACGCCACAAAACCGCGCCATTATGGTCACATGACGGCCGTGTGACGTCATTGTTTAATAATAAAACTAAGGTATTATATACAAAGTTGCATTTATCTCGAATTTTAATTATGAATGTGAAAAATTACTATCAATGCTGTGCTGTGTTAAAATGTCTCTATTGAATACTTTTTATAATGAAATTTTTATGCGTTCAAATATATTTTTTATTTTGTATTTCATTTAAGTACAGGACTTGAAAATATTTTGCATTTCGTATTTTAAATTCATGCAAAAAAGTAATTTTTAATATGTATTACAAGTAAAGAAAGCGTGTATTTTGCCCAGCCCTGGGCACAGCCTTCCTGTCATTTTGTAGAGGGTTGTAGAGGGTTATAGAGCTGGAAAGGTTTCGCCGCGTTGCTATACTGGCGGCAAATTTGTCATGTCGTCGAATTTCTTTTTTTTAAGACGAGAATTTCCTCCTGACGAGGTTACTCCTGATATTTACTTTCTCCGCCGTGGAATCAGTGAAATTAAAAAACATTTTGCTTTGTGATTTGATTTGATTTTGCTTTGTGATATTTTAGACACAATTTTTAAATGTAATTTTGGCAACGTTTCTGTTTGTTGTAAAACATGAAAAGAATCCTTCGCAGAAACTTCATATTGTGATTCATTACGAATATCGTCTAGTGTATGCAGATAACATAAAATATTATAGTGAACATATGATGGCGGCGAAGACATTCTGCCACCCCGTCTCGTTTCATGAGAATAGATCTACTCGTAGGTCCACCTAAAAGTAGAATGGGAATAGGACCCATATACGTGAGCACATCGAATAATGGCAGACCTAAGCAACCGCAGCATGACGGTGCGAGGCGTCTAGTACTGAGTACAATCCGCCTACCACATTTTAGGGGTTACTGCAATTTTTCCGTTTTGGAAAAGTTCATGTCCAGCTGTGGACTATTAATAGCGCATGATGGTGACGCAAAATTAGGATATTTTAAATTTTATCACATTACTTTCCCTTTCTTGCATAGCAAAGTAACGAACAAAATAGAAAAGGCTGTTAATAACAATTAATAAAGTACCTTGCAAGTGAGCTTTTAAAAATGAGAAACTACTAAATTCAATATTTATTTATTTTTCTTATATGCTGGCTAATATTTATTCTAAGTCGCTACTAACGTCCTGACATTGACATTTGTCCTCAGTGAAACTCATAACAAATTTAAATGTCAATCTCATTAGGCACGCGTAAAGCAGTATTCACACTGAAATATTAAGTGACACATCTAACAACTGATAATGAATCATTAACTAAGCACTCAGAACTTCTGTTTATGGCTGAACGTAGTAAATAAACAGTGTAGAAACATTTGCATATTGTAAAATTGCGATTTAAAATTTCATGAGGTTGGCATTTTTTTTTTAATAACTTAAGTGAAGATAGGGAAAAAAATATCTTTTGAGAATACAGTTTGGAAGGATCCTGCTTTCTTAGATCAAAAATCTAGACCGTTTCGTAAATATAACGAGTACTGAAAAGAGAGAAATTTCGGTAGAATCATTACTCGTATAAAGAAAAGCTTAGTACGGTGAAATAAAATATATCGCAAATGACAGCCTTTGGTTTTGTAGTAAGATATTAACTAACTTATATACAATTGCCATTATATACCTATGGGACGATTCCGAATCCATAGTGATGATCACTTATAAAAGTGTCGAACTAATAACTGTCTGCTATACTGGCTATGATTAACAAAAAAGATGTCATATGAAAAATCATCGTCATTTTCGTTAACCATAACTGGGTATGGTTATGGGAATAAAACAATTATTTGACAGATATTCGTTCAACACTTTTATTAGTGATCATCACTGTGAAAACGTGATAGTTGTAAGCCGTGGTAGCTCAGGGGCCTGGTGTTCGCCTTTAATTTCATAGTAAGCGAGTAACCTGGGTTCGATCCCCGGTACCAGCACCTCTAATATTGTTCTACAATTTTAAGTGCTGATTTACCACGTGCTTAGCGGTGAAGGAAAACATCGTGAGGAAACCTGCATGTCCGAGGAATAGAAATATTTCGAGGACATGTGAAGTCCGCCAACCCGCATTGGAGCAGCGTGGCGGATTCTTTCATAGCTCCAAAACCCTCTCAGAAATGTAGAGGAGGCCTGTGCTCAGTAGTGGGACATTTATAGGCTGAAACTTTACTTTTACTGTGAATACGTAATAGCCCCGCTGAACAGCATTATAAAAATCGCAACGAAAAGTACCAACGCTGCATAAATAAAGCAATCAACATCTCACCAATAAATGATCCCGAATGTCATCGTAGACTATGAGTTGCGACAACGTCTCCAGACCATTTCGAACACCGAAGAACGTGTTTCCCGTAATGGTGGCATTCACACGATCGTTGGACATCGCTGCGACACGCAGCTGGTAGCTCTCGTCCATATTGAGCGAAAACTCTATAATAAATAATAATTAACTGTATTTTATTTTATTTTATTTGAGTCAACAAACAGTTACATACTTAAAACTATAACAAAATTATTACTAACTATATGCTTAATAAATATGTAACCAACACCGTTAACCGCAAGTTACAAGGTATAATAATCTATACAAATAAAATAGAAGCAGTAACAACCTAGTAATGTCCCACTGCTGTGCACATGTGAGGCCTTCCTCTCATTTCTGAGAGGATTTTGGAGCCGGGAAGAGTCCGCCACGCTGCTCCAATGCGGGTTGGCGGACTTTTCTCGAAATATTTCTCTTCCTTGGAAGTGCAGGTTTCCTCACGATGTTTTCCTTCACTGCTAAGCACGTGGTAAAACAGCACTTAAGATTGTAGAATAATTCTAGAGGTGCTGGCACCGGGGATCGAACCCAGGTTACTCGCGTAGTAAATTAAAGGCGAGCACCAGGCCCCTTTAGCAACCACGGCTGTCTGTTCTCTGTTTCTCTGTTCTGATCTGTTTGTAATGTCAAAATAACAGCTTTGTAATAAATACATTTCACGGAATTTATAGGAAAAGAAAATTTTTGTTTTGTCTGTCTATCTGTCTGTTTTTTCCGGCTAATCTCCGAAACGACGGGACCGATTTTGACGGAACTTTCACTGGCAGATAGCTGATATTATAAGAAGTAACTTAGGCTACTTTTATTTTAGAAAAATAATTAGGGTTGCACCGAACCTTAACCGAGAAGACCCAAACTGTTAATGCCCAAATAAGCGATGTATCATGCCGTCCGGCGCAATCATGTGCCTTGTTCTACGCTGGTGAAACCGCGGGGAGCAGCTAGTACATAATAATTCTAATCACATAACACTGCGCCCGTCACTCTGAGCATCAGTTCTTAAGTCTCATATGCCTATTAATTATACTAGCTATCAGTGTCCTTCAAACCGAAACACAGTAACGATTGCACACAACTCCTTGACGACAGAACAACTGACACTGCGGTGGTAACTATCTAACGATGTGTTCCTTCACGTGGTAAATCAGCACTTAAAATTGCAGAACAATTTTAGAGGTGCACCGGGGATCGAACTCAGGTCACTCGCGTACTGTGAAATTTAAGACGACCGTCCGACCTTCTTCTTCTATAGCTATATATGTAAATCAATTCCCGTATGTATGAAAAATCATCACATGAGAACGGAAAAGTCGGAAATCCCCTCCGCAACGCCCCTTAAGGAACTCCGTTCCAAAAAATCGTTAAAATACCTATGTTGTGGAACAACCTTTACCAAGCACTGAGTCACTGCTGACACAGCAAGCGAATGCCAAGTGGTAAGTAATGCATAATGACAAAATTGCAATCACAGCGTTATACGATTATAGACTATGTGACGCTCGCACAAGGATTAAATTTAGCGTGAATGTAAACAATTTATATAACCCTACAATGCCAGAGCTTATAGTACGAGTACTATCGATTAAGTTTTTCTTGGTCTTATAACCTGTGTCGTCAATGTCAACAACATTATTACTACTCGTACCTACTCATTGCATCGTTGATCTAAGGTTCGAATCGCATCCCAATTCCGTGAGAGTTCAGAATAAGATGACTGTAGTTATCATGCAATAATATTACTTGAAAGAGTTCTAGTACTTAGCGGTTTTTTAAAAAAAAATCATTGGCCCACCACAAAACGCACGTACACCAATGCCTAGACCAGGAACAACTATGTGTACGTAATACGCACATCCAAACTGTCGTCGAGGATTCCTCGAGACAGGTCCCAGTGGCGGACGACCACCGCTGGATCCTGCCTAACGACATTAGAGACCTAATGAGGCGCAAGAACGCAGCCACTCGCGCTCACGACTTATATCCTACCGTCAACAATAGAACAACACTACGCACCCTGCAACGTGAGGTCCGAATACGTATGCAGGAGCTCAGAAACGATCGGTGGGATAACAGTCTCATTAACATCGAACCGTCTCACCTCGCCTTCTGGCGACTTCCAAAATCACTAAAAGGAGGCACATCCCGTTCAATGCCCCCTTTAGTACGACCCAACCAACCGCCGCCTGCCTTCCTAGACGAAGAAAAGGCAGAATGTCTAGCTGACAGCCTAAAATCTCAATGCTCCCCAAGCACCTTACCGGTCGACTCCGCCCACGTCGCGTTAGTCGACAGCGAGGTCGATCGGAAGGCTTCTCAACCGCTCCGCGATTCCATACCGCCGGTTAACAGCACCGAAGTAGAGTCTATTATTAAAAACCTCCGTCCGAGGAAATCTCCCGGTCCCGATGGTATCACTAACAAAGTAGTTAAGCTCCTGCCTACTACCATCATTCAGCTGTTGGTATTAATCTACAACGCAGCTCTGGCCAACGCAATCTTTCCGAACACCTGGAAAGAAGCAGAGGTCGTAGGGATTCTAAAGCCCTCTAAACACCCGTCCGATCCCACCGCATATCGGCCGATAAGCCTCCTCAAGGCCTTAGGCAAGATATACGAACGCCTACTTGTCGCCCGCTTAAGAGACTTCATGCAGTCTCGAGGGATCCCCATTCACGAGCAGTTTGGATTCCGTGCCAAACACTCATGTACCCAGCAGGTGCACCGCATAACGGAGCACATTCAATCCCGCTTCATACGCGGGCTTCATACCGGAGCGCTCTTCTTCGACGTGGCGAAAGCGTTCGACAAGGTCTGGCACAACGGGCTCATATACAAGTTATATGGACTCGGTGTGCCAGATCGCCTCGTACTCATCTTACGAGATTTCTTACGCAGTCGAACCTTCCGCTACCGCGTCGAGGGGGTGCGATCCGAATCACATCCCATCCTAGCCGGCGTACCACAAGGCTCAGTCCTAGGTCCAGTGCTCTACACCCTTTTCACGAACGACATACCGCACACCAGCGGCGTCGAACTCGCCCTCTTCGCAGATGATACCTGCCTATATGTGTCTGGACGTAATCCAGACACTATCTCTAAACGCCTCCAATCCGCAGCCCGAACCCTCGGGAACTGGTTTCGGAAATGGAGGATCGAGGTCAACCCAATCAAAAGTGCAGCCATGTACTTCTCGCGGCGCATAACGCAGCATCTCCCCACCATAGAGTTATTCGATCGTCCAATCCCCTGGGAAAAGACAGTCAAATACTTAGGCGTCCTATTAGACTCGAGACTCAGCTTCGGTCCACATATTAACCGAGTAAGGAACCGAGCGGCGTTTGTCCTCGGTCGATTACATCCGTTACTAAATAAAAATAGCAAAATGTCCCTACGTAATAAAATTACACTTTACAAAGCCTGTATTCGGCCAATTATGACATACGCAAGCCCCGTATTTGCGCATGCCTCCCCGCGTCAAATTCACCGACTTCAGGTAATACAAAATCGATTCATGCGTAAAGCCACGGGAGCACCGTGGTTCGTGCGTAATGCTAACCTTCATATCGATTTAGGGCTTCCTACCATAGCCCAATATCTAAAGTTGGCCTCTCGCCGATACTTCGACTCTGCCGCCACGCACCCCAACCCACTGGTTGTCAGTGCCGCCACTTACAACCCCCTCGCGATACACCAAAACTCGACCCGCGGAAAAAGGAGACCGAGGCACGTCCTCGAGGACCCTGACGACGCGACCACTATTGCCCAAGCGCTCTACTCAACACTACACAAACACCCATTATCACCATCATACCGCCCCCGCCGTCGGCGTGGGCGTATCAGACAAAGTTATTCGCGATACCGCCGCATCTCAGGCCGGTTCTCCCCTAGCAGTAGTGTCATAAACAGAAGCGTCGCTGGAGTTTCTTGCGCCATTTCTTCTCCAGCGGAAACGCATTCCGAATTGGTGGTAAACTTATCTAATAATAATCATGGTATTAATAATTATAGTAGTAGTAATATTGCCCTCCCGATTGCAGTAACTGACCGAGCCGAGACCGGCCCCCTTGGGCACCCTCGAGTCTGTTACTCTCGCGAACAGGATGACGGTCCAAGCCGAGGTCCCCTCTCGGGGGCCCTTGCGCCAGTCATCCATAAATAAAGGTTTCGGTTAAGCGCCCTCAGCGCTATGCCACCTTTCAATCCGGCGAAGCTGTAAAAGCCTTCGGGCTAACAGTGACCATCAGTCATAAAAAAAAAAAAAAAAAAAGTACGTAATACAAATGGTTGCCTCGTGTGGAATTCGAATCTGCGACCCGTACCGCAAAAGCCGTAGCTTTATGATGAATTATGATTAATGTTAAATGTGGTGACGGAATACGATTTACTTTTGTTTTTCTTAAAATATACTATCGATGCCATTATCATTATCAATATTCCGGTTAACAAAATAAGATAATAAGCTTGTGCTAGGAGATGGTACACGACAGTCGATTGGCAGACTCGAACCTGCCACGCCATGTTACGCAATCCGTACCCTAAACCATTCGGTAATTGGCGCTTCGGCATATCTCGTCACGGATATCTAAGAATGAGCCATGGGAATAAAGGAACCAGAAGATGAGCGGCAGTACACTTTTCTGCATACCATTACCACAATATCTATGCTTGCCAAGCATGGCGACTGTGAAACTACGACAATATAGGTTAGCAAAAAGCAGCTTAAATCAAACCTAAATTGTATAAAAGTAGTTCTGATTGCGATGTAATAATATAAAGAGCCTATTCCTTTCTCAAAGGCCGGCAACGCATCTGCTATTCCTCTGGTATTGTAGATGTTCATGGGCGGCGGTGATCACTTACCATGAGGTGAGTCGCTTGCTCGTTTGCCCCCTCTTACATAAAAAAAAAACTTTCACTGTGCTCGTTAAATTATACGATAGCAATGCTCACCTGACAAACATACATACATAAGATCACGACTGTATCCCATAAGGGGTAGTCAGAGACTGGGCACTCACTGCAAAAACAGATGACTGCCACAATCCACGTTTCCCCAAAACAATATAATGCACTTGATGTAATAGGCGGTGAGCCCATCGCCACCATGCGCTGTTGGGTGCACAGTGCAGTTTAATTCCTTACTCGCCTTTTACGAGATCCATTGGATGAGATGGAGTGGTATGCTCACCTGTCTCGTCTGGGTTTTCGTTGATGATGAACACGGTAAGCGCCTTCCCGCTCGCTTTCGCCGACAGACCATTGGGTACCGACAGGGTTACTATTTCTCTGAATCTCTAAAATTGAAAAACGTAAGTCTGTCTTTATTTTAATTTGATAAAGTGACGAAACGAGCAAAACGTTAGCGAGCACAACATTTCTGTGACACCACACTGCACCCGTCACTCTGAGACATCGGTTCCTAAGTCTCATATGCCCAGTGATTGACGCTAGCTCTGGGTGCCCTTCAAACCGAAACACAGTAATGTTCGCACGCTACTGCTTCACGGCAGAATAACTGGCCCTGGGGTGGTGCCTAGCTAGACGGATTCCTGCACAGGAATCCTACATCATTACCGTGTCTGTCAGTATATCAGACCAGCTGTGGCCCGCGGTTTGATGTGCACAAAATGAGCCGACCACATGACTGCGTCGTACATTCTGCGCTTCTCAGTATTTTTCAGTTCTCAACGTGCTGCTGTTGAATGTCTTAATATAAAGATTTTTTATTTTATACTAGAATTTTCCTCAATAACTATGTATTTAATGAAAGAAAACTTTTTCAAATCTAATTAGCATTTTCCGAGATTAGCGCGTTCAAACATACAAACACTGAAGCTTAAAAAAATAAATATGAAATTTCTAAACCACTTAATAGAGATATTTAAAGTTTTAAACTGACATGGACTAAAATAATAATGACTAAAATGCAAATATAAAGCCGTGCGTAATGCGTCCATCCGCATATAGGGGCATTTCTAAAGTTGTTCTGATTTTACGTAGGAATTATATTTTTTTTTATTGTATAAAGTGACGAAACGAACAAAGTTCACCTGATGGCAAGTGTGACATCTGCCCATAACAAATGCTGTGTTACGCAGGACATTTCTGTGTGACACCACACAGCGCCCGTCACCCTGAGACATCAGTTCTTAAGTCTCATATGCCCATTGATTGCGCTAGCTCTCAGTGCCCTTAAAACCGAAACACAGTAATGTTTGCACACTACTGCTTCACGGCAGAATAACTGGCCCTGGTGTAGTACCTACCTAGACGGATTCCTGCATAGAAATCCTACCAGTAAAAAAACCGTAATAGCTTTGATTACTTAATTATTTAAGAAACGTATTGTATTTCAAACAACACATTTATACATGATATAAAACCGGAATCGACATACGAATAGTTTCTCATCGAGTCGGAACAAATAATAAGCACTAAAGAGAGCCGCAACGCAGATGAACTTTCAAAAGATAAACAAACTAGTAATCCTTACCTGACCGGCTGCGTCTAATAAGGAGTCCGTCCTGCCTCGCTTAGGTATCTGTATATCTATGTTATTAATGTTTATTTTCGACAGGAAGTTCCCGAGGTCCGTCTCCCCAGTGGGCTTTGGCCATAACAGACCTGCAAGAAAAGTAAAAATTAATTTATGCGATATATAATAATTATGGAATACTGCTTCTCGAGAATTTCAAAAGTTCAAAAATAACTATAGCGAATGTGTAGAAGATAATATTTAATTGAAAAGTTACCATTATAATCTGGCCATCTAAAACTAATTTCACTCAAACTTTTGTTCTTTTTTCAAGTTCCACCTTCATGCATATAGCTAGTAAAAGCCTTCTACTACATATAACTGACATATAAATTGTATAATTGACTCTTACTACGATCTTATAGTATAATCAATACATCGCTTACGGAAAATTTAAAAATGGAGGAGCGCGTTTTTTTTTCAATAAAAACAAACAAGCAAATCGTTCACCTGATGGTAAGTGCAACGTCTGCCCATAACAAATGCTATGTCACCCAGAACATTTCTGTCACCCTCAGACATCAGTTCTTAAGTCTTATACACCCAGTGATTACGCTATCAAAAACTGGCCCTGCGGTGGTACCTACCTGAATGGATTCCTGCATAGGAATCCTGTCACCAGTAAAAGACAGTTCGCGTTTCCTCGCAAATTTCGTCTCCGGCTGGGATTCGAACCCAGCATCCGCGGCGTAGAAGTGAGACACTCTGATCAATAGACCACGCGGTCGTTACTAACATACATACATACATAAGATCACGACTGTATCCCATAAGGGGTAGTCCGAGACTGGGCACTAACTGCAAAAGCAGATGACTGCCACAATCCACGTTTCACCAAAACAATATAATGCACTTGGTGTGATAGGTGGTGAGCCCATTGCCACCATCGTCACTAACACGTACTTTAATATGTAAACAGACTCACCATACTCATTGCAGAACATCTTGCAAGCGTCCACACTGAGCGCGGGCTCCCTGCTTTTAGGATCTATTAATGACTTCACACATTTCCCGTTTTCGCAAGCCCATTTCCACGATGACTTCTCATCTTCTGTGTTAGCGCTACAAAAAATAACGAATTTACTGAGCAACCTTTTGTGACGAGACGAGCAGAACGTTCACCTGATGGTAACTGCAACGTCTGCTATAACAAATGCTGCGTCACCCAGGACATCAGTTCTTAAGTCTCATATGCCCAGTGATTACACTAGCTCTTAGAGGTTCAGACCGAAGCACAGTAACGTTTGCACACAACTGCTTCACGGCAGAATACCTGGCCCTGGGTTGGTACTTACCTAGACGGATTCCTGCATAGGAATCCTACCACCAGCTTACTACTGAAGCCAGAGATATTTAACAGTTACTTAAGCATGAGCTGTGCGCCGCGGTTTTACCCGCGTAAAATAAACCGACCGCATGATTTCGCTGTCCATGGTAGGTACCATGACATCAGCATTCACTGTTCGACTCATAGAACATTGTTTTTTCTGTTCTGTGGTTCGACCCTTTCTCGGTAATGTTCGCCTCTCAGCGTGCAGTTAAGGTCATAGCATGACATTTTTACCATAGAACGTTCCTCAACGGGCTATCTAATGCGAAAACATTTAAAAGAAACTAATTCTACGCATTTTTTCGCGTTTAATTTGACTATTTATAACCCGACGTTTCGAGGGCTTTACAGCACCCATGATCACGGGAGGGAGGACTGAGGTGACAGATGTCCTGATGTCATATATGTCATTATGCGAAAATATTTTTTAAATCGAATTAATATTTACTGAGATTAGCACGTTCAAATACAAAAACTCTCTAAAACTTATTATACATACATACAATCACGCCTTTTTCCCATATAAGGGGTAGGCAGAGGCCACACACGAAGCCCACTTTTCGACTTCGCCGGATACGAGACATGACGGTTGGCGAACCACGTCGCCACTATTTTCGAATGAGTCAAAAGTTCTTACTCCCTATTGCGTTCCCATGAGTATAGTGACAGCATTGCATGGTGTTATTCTGCACGAATAAAGACTGTCCGTACAATACCTTAGTCGCCTCTTACGACACTTTGGTAGGAAAGAGGTAAGTGCTATTCTACTCTGATAGACACCTATTGTCGCCGTGTGATAGCAGCTTAAGAGTACCTACCATCCCATCTCATCCCGTGGGTGTCGTAAAAGTCGACAGAGGGAAAATGAAAATCAAGAGATGGGCAGCAGCATCTTCCTGGAACATCTGACTAAATAAACTGCGGTTGCCAATCCTTCCGCCGAGCGTGGCAACTATGGCAAAATCCTCCCAAATTGATAGCTGCAAACTTTTGTGGCAATCTATGGGGGAGGCCTATGTTATGCAATGAACCGGCGATAGACTGAAATGATGAGACAGCTATCGACATTTATTATGGTAGTAAGATAAGATTAATACTAAGTAATTGCTTAAGCAACGGTTAAACGGCCCTGAGTGCGGCAACCACATTGCTTTATTGTGTATACAAAGGAAAATACATCACTTATTTTCCCGTGGGAATCGTGTGACGCAACTTAAGGAATAAACCATGTAACGGGCAAAATCGTTTTATATGAACTGTATACTGCTTGGCAGTATATTTGTAATTTCTAGCCCGTGTTTGTTTGTTGACTATAAAACAGCTTTCTTTTCGCGATAACGTGATCGCGTAAAGAATGCGGTCACAGAGAAGCCAGGTTGCCGAATTAGTCCTCGATTCGAATCTAAGTCAAAGCCAATAGTAGTCTAACACTTACACTGTTTAAGCTGACGGCAATTGATTTTTGGTGAACTTGCGTTCCAAAATTAAAGAAAAGTTTGAAAGAAAGAAAAGTTTTTTATTTGAATCCTTAGAAACAACGTGTTTGGCGGATGATATTGCCGAGGAAAAGGGTAGCTAACCCACCAGATCGGTTGGTCTGATCTGAGTAGGACGTGTCTTCCATCTAGTAAATATTTAGATGTTGCATACATAGTTCGCATCTCAGAATATTTCATAGCGCGATTATGGAATGTATGAAATGTTTCTTTAGCCTCTCATGTGGCGACATAGATGTCGCTACAACATGCAAAGTCATCATAAGACTGCGGTCGTCTGCAGTCTGTGCTCTACATAATGAAATGACACGTCACCCGAAAATGTTTCTCCAAAAACTCTTTAAGACGAGTGTCATTATTTAGCACGTACACGTGTTCATAGTACGCGAGTGACCTGGGTTCGATTCCCGGTGCCGGAACCACTAAAATTGTTAATTGCAATTTTAAGTGCTGATTTACCACGTGCTCGGCGGTGAATGAAAACATCGTGAGGAAACATGCATGTCTGAGAAATAAAAAATATTTCGAAGACATGTGAAGTCCGCCAACCCGCATTGGAGCAGCGTGGCGGATTCTTCCTAGCTCCAAAACCCTCTCGGAAATGAGAGGAGGCCTGTGGTCAGCAGTGGGACATTTATAGGCTATTAATTTACTTTTGTTTACAAAAATGTCACGCTCTATCTCTCACTCTCTGTCACTGAATCATCTTCCAATCTTATCACATTTTTATTACATCAAGAGGACTATGGCCAGCGAATGCCTCTGTTTTGTAAATATTTCACACATTATTATAATAATAGCCCGCGGATTTTAATTATTTACCGATTGACGCACGGTGCCAAGATCGGTTAAAAGGAATTCTTTTTGTAAATAATCGATTTCTCGAGACTCGGGTCACCAAGGGCGAAATTGTAACTAAAATCGTTAAACTCGTAAATTCATTGATCGATAGTCGTGCAAAATGTATAATAATTTTTTTTATTTATTTATAGTGCAATGTCTGTCCGTTTCTGTGTGGCACCGCACTGCGCTCGTCAGCCTGAGACATCAGTTCTTAAGCCTAAATGCCCAGTAATTACACAAGCTATCAGTGCATTTCAAACCGAAGCACAGTATGTTTGCATACGGTGGAAGAATATAATATATATATATATATATATATATATATATATATATATATAGTGACGAGACGAGCAAAACTTCCACCTGATGGTAAGTGCAACGTTTGCCCATAACAAATACTGCGTCACTCTGAACCATTCTTTGTGACGCCACTCTGCGCTTGTCACCCTGAGATATCAGTTATTAAGTCTTATACACCCAGTGATTATATATGCCAAGTGGTAATCACTTCTAGCTCTCAGTGCCCTTCATACAGAAACACAGTTATGTTTGCACACTACGGCAGAATACCTGGCCCTGAAGTGGTACCTACCTAGACGGATTTCTGAATAGGAATCCTACCATCGTAATAATTAATTAAAATATTTTTTCCTTTACATTCATTATAAACGCATCAAGTAAATCGATAACCTATATTTTTGTAGGCTATTAAACAACGATTGATGACACCGGTACAATCAATATATACGCATCAACCAGTTCAGCGCTGTCAACTAGATGTCAACGCAAACTGCTAATTGGAAGATCGATACCGAATTAATACCACGTCGTGTTGAAATATTGTCCTTGTTAGTACAATAGGGGCTTCTAATCGCTATGTGATATTTTACTCTACTAGCTCTTGCCCGCGTATTCGTCCAAGTGGCTATAGGTTTTTTAAATATCCCGTGAGAAATATTTGATTTTTCGGGATAAAAAGTCTGTGCCAAATTTCGTCAAGATCGGTTCAGCGGCTGAACAATGAAAAGGGAACAAGCAGACAGAGGGATGGAGAGAGTTATTTTCGCATTTATAATATTAGTATGGATAGAGTTATAAATTTTATTCGAGAGAGACAGCTTGCATCGTGGAGACGGACGTAGGATACCTTTTGTCCCGGAAAATAAAACGGTTTCCATGGGATATTTGAAATACCTATATCCACACAGACGATATCGCGGGCATCAGCTAGTCATATATAAGATTAAAAAATTTTTTTGTGCTTGCACTATAGATATGTAGTTTTTAAAATTCAAGTGGTAATTAACACAAAAATCCTTAAAAATTCTCATAACACAACAGGAAGAAACTGTCTCTGTACAGACCTAAATTTTTGTTTCAATATAAAAAAAAATACTAGGTGGTAGGATTCCTATGCAGGAATCCGTCTAGATAGGTACCACCTCAGGTCCAGTTATTCTGCCGTTAAGCAGCGGTGTGCAAACATTACTGTGTTTCGGTATGAAGGGCACTGAGAGCTAGCGTAATCACTGGGCATATGCGACTTAATCTAACTTCTAATTCTAACTTAAATTATAATTCAGTATATACAGAACTACTTTAATAAAACAGGCAACTTTTAAATTTATTTCTTAATAACTTCTATATAATTAGTCGCATAGTGGCAGCCTAAAAGAATGAATTACTCGGTCTCATCCCATGGGTATCATATGAGCCTATAGAGGGATAAGAGTCTGGGTTTTCACATATTGATTTTGTACTAATGTTCTTATGAAAATAAAGTTTTATTATTATTTTTTTCATAGTTTTCCTGTCTGGTAAGGATGTATATGGATATATAGATAAATATATAAATATTATTATTATTAATGAGACATTTAAACAAGTGAATATTTGTGGATGGTTTTTAAAATCCTAGACTCATAATTAATCAGTATATTTTGAAAGCGTTGTTAACTATTGTATTAATAATGTGTATGAAGATGAAGTTGTGAGTCGAGAAAGACCCGGATCACGAATCAGATCACCGGATCAAGAACGGGTGCTCTGATGTGCTCCTACCAGTAATCTTTAGATCTTGTATAAATAAATAGTTAGCATCTGTGAAACTACAATAGCGCGATGTAAGACGTATGATGTGTTTCTTAAACTTCTCATTTGGTTACATAGATGTCGCTCGCTACAATTCAAGTGTTGGGACTGCGTTTGTGTTAGTTATAATTGTAAATGACTGCATGGCCCAGTGGTCAGTGTACCCTCTACGTCGCGGCTCCTGCGTTCGAATCCCAGCCGGAGCCATTATCTGTCGGTTAAACACACCCACAATAGCGGAGAGAAGATACTGTAGGCCATCGTTTTTCAAAAAAAGTTGATCATCATCGCCAGCCTCCAAATAGGACAAAAAATAGGCCTCCCTTAATTTGGAAAAATTAGAAGCATTCGATACACTAGGAAGGCGAGCATATTTGAGAGTTTAAGAGTACGCCAGTCGATCCCCAGTGCCGGCACCTCTAAAATTGTTCTGCAATTTTAATTAAGAAAAGAAGTAGAATAAAGATTATATACGTGCTCAGCGGTGAAGGAAAACATCGTGAGGAAACGTGCATTTCTTAAGAATATAAATATTTTGTAGACATGTGAAGTCCGCCAACCCGCATTGGAGCAGCGTGGCGGACTCTGCCCGGCTCCGAAGCCCTCTCAGAAATGAGAGAAGGCATATGCTCAGCAGTTAGATATTCTTAAGCGGTTACTTTACTTTCTTTTACATTTGAGAGTATGCCGTAATCGGATAGTTTTAATATCAAATGCGAATACTGAAGCCGACAAAACATCACGCGAACAAAGTCACAGGCGTAGGTAGTTTCTAAGCCGTGACAAAATAAGTGTGATTTACAACCTGTATATAATGTCTCCGCTGGGGCACATGACATGCCCGCTATGTTATAAGCTTTATGGGATTGCGTGTAGCTACGCATATTTAACTAAGTAGTAGTAAATTAAAATTCACGTGCAAACTATAAATTTTTATTCTAGTAATATTTAAAGAAACGTAAATTACAAAAAAATACTTTCTAATATGTTTAAAGTGAATATTGTAAATGGGTATAAACAACAAAATTGCTTTTGCGAATTAAACGCGAAAAACAATTTATTTTTTATTAGCCAGACTTAGACTTCGTCCGCGTGAATGTAGGTTTTTATAAATATCCCGAGGGAACTGTTTGATTTCCCGGGATAATAGTAACCTTTATCCCTATCTCCCTCGTGTGGTGGCGGCTTAAGAGAATCTTCCACCCCGTCTCATCCCGTGGGTGTCGTAAAGTTGAGGGAAAATGAAAATGGAGATTGGCAGCAGCATCTTCCTAGAACATCTTATTAAATAAACTGCGGTTGCAAACCCGCCTGCCAACTATGGCAAAATCCCCCCAAAACGAGAGTTACTAACTTATGTGGCAATCTATGGGGGAGGCCTATGTTCAGGAGTGGATTAGTCTTAGGCTAAAACGACGATCCGTCACTACAATGCAAACTATCTCTGTGCCAAATTTCGTCAAATTCGGTTTAGCGGTTGAACCGTGAAAAGGTAACAAACAGGCAGGGAGACAGAGTAAGTGAATTTGCCATTTATAATATTATAGTATATAATATGAACATAAATCAGAGGACAGATTAAAAAAGTGATACCCACACAAAGAGGATTGAGTATTTTTTTAAATTTTAGTAACATTTCTTTTTGAGGACTTAGCCAACTTTCTGCCTTCGCGAGAAACACGCCACGAGAAGCCGGACGTAATGATTGTTGGCGAACCAATTCGCCTCCATTTTGGTACGAGTCAAAAAATTCTTACTCCCATCGTATGGTCATTAACCACGTTGCCTAGTGGACATCTACGTCGCGGCTCCTGGATTCGAATCCCAAACAGACTATTCAACATTTGTGCCAAAACACAAATTGTTGGTTTTCCAATCTGGTTGTGTTGTGATTGATATATTGTGTGTTTATAGGATAAAATGACATATCTGCCCATAACAAATTTTTAGTCACTTACAACAATTCTGTGTGGGAGCACAGTGCGCCCGTCGCCCTGAGACACCAGTTCTTAAGTCTCACATGCCCAGTGATTACACTAGCTCTCATTGCCCTTGAGATGGGAAAACAGTAATGTTTGCACACTTCTGCTTCACGGCAGAATAACCGATCTGGAGTGATTAGACAGCTACCTGCACAGGAATCCTACCACCAGTTAAGACACTGCACCCTGGCCTACCTCCGATCTTAGCACATGAGCGTTACATCGGGCGCGGGTAGGTTACGACGAGTGAGTGCATCTGTGTTTGAGTGTACACTTGTGGCACTATAATATCTCTTGCGCAGTTTACCGCGTTCGACCGCTGCGGTCATCGTGGTTAAAAATCGGCATGGAGGACATCATATTAAAACATTAACACAGTCCAATATAAATAAAACAAACGTTAAAGAGAAAACGCTCCGCACGCAACTTTTACGGTATTCCCATCGCGTGTGCAATATTAATCATTGTACAACGATATTACGACAACGATCTTATGACGAAGGCATAAAGCATATGCTGCTTTGACAAACTGTAACTGTCCGGTGACGTCATTCCACTGTTACTGGTGTAAAAAATACGAAAGAATTATTTGGGTTTCATGTTGCAATACACTCACACAAGTGTTTACCATTTCAGATAGTGTAAAAAAATGGAAATATACATTCCATTATATTTCCATATCTATACGGCATTCAGTTTCTCATCGAATTTTATGATATTCGAGTATCCTGTCACAATTTTGACAAGGGACAATGACAAAGAAAAACAATAAAGTGCACATTTGGCGCCAACTTGAAAAATGACGGCGGTGTTCTCCTTTTTTTTTTATTTCATAAAAGTGACGGAACGAGCTATACGTTCATCTGATGTTAATGACAACGTCTGCCCATATCAAATGCTGTGTCACCTAGAAAATTTCTGTGTGACACCACACTGCACCCGTCACCCTGAGACATCAGTTCTTAAGTCTCATATGCCCAGTGATTACGCTAGCTGACAGTGCCCTTCAACCTTTGTACCTAGACGGATTCCTGCATAGGAATCCTACCACCGGTAAAAAGGTTTTTTTTTATGTTAGAGGAGGCAAACGAGCAAGCGGCTCACCTGATGGTAAGTGATTGTTGTATATATATATATAAAATATATAAACAAATTATATATATATATATATATATATATATATATATATATATATATATATATATATATATTTACGAGTATATATATAATATATTTATATATATATTTTTTTTATTTTCTTTTTCTGTGTATTTTTGAGTTTTGCTGATAATATTGATTGTTTATTATGCAGCCAGTGCTCGTGAAGGCGTGCAGTGATTGGAAAATTCAGTTCAAGGCCGGAGATTCACATTTCGTTTTCTCTCCATCAGTTCAACAAATCATCAGCAAAAGTGAATTATCGTTTTACTAGTGATGATATTATAATGGGCGTGTCTGGGCGAACAAAATTCTAGGTCGCTAAGTTAGACACTCAGCATAAAAAAGTTAAGGTCTTAAGTGACTGAGTGCAGCCTTGTCAACGAACTTTGCTTTGGCTTGCCGACTTAGTAGCCATATTTGTTTATGTTTACGTCGGTAAGTTCTTTTAAAATTACGATGACAAAATCTAAAATTTTGAATCATGATTTTGACCCCCGTACGTAAATAATTTAAATTTTTATGTAAAACATTACAAAATATCTTTTATGTGAGTTTGACGGTTGTCATTAGTTCCGGTGCTATCGTAATTATACTAAGCAAAATGGCTAAACTATCAAGTTGTTAGATGCCACAGACGAAAATTAACTTAGAAATTCAGAGTGTCTAACTTAGCATATTCAGAATTTTGTTCGCCCTGACACGACCATTCCTAAAATTATATATTTAGTGCTGAATTGACGCTATTTTGTCACTGGCAGAAAGCTAACGACTGTTAACATAAATAAAGAAAAAACTCGGCCAAGTGCGTGTCGAACCAAGCGCAGTGGAGGGTTCCGTAGTGGGAATAGCGTGTAACTGAAAATATCGCATATCTCAAAAACTACACGACTAATATAGAATAGAATATTTTATTGAAACCAATTTTCTTTGAAAGTGTTTTCTGCCACCATAATTTTTTTTCAAGATTTTGTTTTTTTTTTTCAATTCAGAATACACTTTTTACGACTTAGTTATTATGTACTATTATCATAACCTATCTTATGATACCTCACACGCTTATGTGCACCGACATTTTTTTTGCATCTATTTATATTGCATGGTGTGCCACGCCTATTTTTTTCGTAATTTCACTATACTATTCTATAGCGGTTCATAAAAACACTCTTTCAAAATTTAACATATATAGTGCCAATAGTCTGCAAGTAAAATGGCTGTGACATACGGGTACCTTTTTTACTAACGAAACCCGAAACTGAAAGTAACTCGGATTAATTACAACATCACGTCTAACGCCTCAGTCAGTCGTCCCGTGGCCATGGGTGCTGTAATGCGCTCGAAATGTTGGTAAATAGATAATTCAAAATTAAACACGATAAAATCCGTAAACTTAGTATTTATTATATATATAATATTTGCGTAAATATAAGAAATCACTACGTTAATATTTATCAACTTTGAATTCAATAACGTTAATAGAATCAGGCGTTACTTTGCGGAAATCCATTATAATGAAGAAAAGTAAGTTACTTTGCTAAGATCCGCATGCAAAATATAAAAATGGTGTATATTACCTAGTTTTTTGAAGTGCACCACCCGCCCTCCCTCAGTAGCGTGCACAAGCAAACTAACACCGCCACCAGGAACCGCCACCAGGTACCCTCCACCAACCACTGCAATACCACCACTAGATAATATACACCACCGAAGCCGAGAACACGACACGTGTTTCGCCCCAAAACGAGGCATTATCAAGCGTAATAGACTCTACGACAGGCGGCCGCCTGTCGTAGAGTCTTAATCTACTAATCTTAGCAAAGTAACTTACTTTTCTTCATTCAATAACGTGACCTTGGGACGGTGGAATGTATCCTACGTGTAATTTTAATTGCATTACCATTTTTTTATTTTTTAGTCTCTTTTTTTGTGTAGAAATGTTTGCACATGAATGTAAAATAATGTAATACTGTCTTTAATAAATTCCTAATGCTTCAAGTAATTGCACGTGTCATGGCGCGAAGAGGCGGATTTTTTTAGGGATATGATCACGGTAACTCCCGAAAAAAATTAGCGTATCTAGACCGGGTTTCTTTTATCGTGTCCAGAATTTTATCTACTGGTTTCCTATTACATATCTAAAGTGCAGCACTTGTAGTTATTAAGATAAATATTTTTTTCTTAGTGTTTTCATCTGTAACGGAAATTACTCGAAATATTCGAACCTGAATACGATTTATCACGAATTATACGAAAGCGTTTTATGTTTTTCACTGTACCTAAACATGGCACACTATAAGCTGTAATCGCATAAGATAATTTTTTGATTGACGTTATCGAGATATTGAGGAAATGCAAGGCGAATGCTCGGCTTCAGAATTAAAACGGCAAACTTTTTTTTTTTTTTTTATTGTATAAAGTGACGAAACGAGCAAAACGTTCACCTGATGGTAAGTGCAACGTCCGCCCACAGCAAATGCTGTGTCACCCAGAATATTTCTGTGTGACACCACACTGCGCTCGTCACCCTGAGACATCAGTTCTTATGTCTCAAATGCCCAGTGATTACGCTAGCTCACAGTGCTGCAGCTAGCGTAATCACTGGGCATTTGAGACTAGTATAGTATAGTAGAGTACTTGATCATAATATTTCCAATTAAAAATATGCACCACTTCATGATCATCATCATTATCATTTAAGCTCATCGCAGGTTCACTGCTGAACATTGCCTATGTTTGATTAATTGTCCCCATAGATTGATAGTTCGAAAAAAAAATTCCAAAGCCATCTGCATCCATCGACTCCTGCAAAACAACACTGGTCGTTACTCCACATAGTGAGGACCTACACTGCGTTTGCCGGTACGAGATAGCTGCTGTAGAACCCCAATAGATATCTAAAAGATGTATAGCCCATTGCCACATCAGCCTGCCCATCGCCATCATTTGCATAAACTGATTGAACTATATCCCTTTTCGAGCTTTCTATCGCACAACAAGTGACTTGATTTGTCAAAGGCTTTAAAATAATCCGTATAATACAGCATTGTGACGGCGTAAGAAAATTCGTGGATGTTATTAAAAATCAACTAAGGGAAATGCAAGAAAACATCTCATAGGTTACGATAAATATAAATACTTCTTTAATATGTACTTTTTTTTACTGGTGGTAGGATTCGTATGCAGGAATCCGTTTACTTATTCTGCCGTGAAGCAGTAGTGTGCAAGCATTACTGTTTCGGTTTGAAGGGCACTGTGAGCTAGCGTAATCACTGGGCATATGAGACTTAAGAACTTATGTCTCAGGGTGATGGACACAGTGTGGTGTCACACATAAATTATCTGGGTGACACAGCAGTTGTTATGGGCGGACGTTGCACTTACTATCAGGTGTACGTTCAGCTCGTTTCATCACTTTATCCAATAAAAAAAAATGTCGCAGCTTACAGTAGTAACAACGTCGAAGGTAAAAAGTGTTGCTATTATAGCATATCTCCCATCTTGAGAAATGCCTTTATCTATCAGTGCACTGTAAACATTGACGATGATTAGAATGATAGTGTTATTCTGGCATATAGCAAAATAATAATTATATAATCAAAGAGCGACTTCAACGCTCTAAACATGCTTATTATATATAATTTAAGAGTTTCATGATTTTCTCATCGTCAGAACTTGACCAAAATTATATGGCCCCTTACAGTACAATATTTCTTTAAACAAAATTCAAATCGGTTAGTAAACAAAGAAGTTATGACGGAACATACATAACAAACACTGGGCATATGAGACCTAAGAACTGATGTCTCAGGGCAAAGGGTGCAGTGTAGTACTACACAGGAAATATTCTGAGTAACACAGCATCTGTTATGGGCAAAAGTTGCACTTACCATCAGGCGAACGTTTGGACGCCTGGACACATTATAAAATAAAAAAAATGTTAAGATGATAGGGTTAAGATTAGTATTCCACAACACTTCACCGATTTCTCCGGTAATTCTTTTATAGCACAGGCTACACTTCTCTGGAACTCCTTCCGTAAGGAATGTATCTATGAATGTTTATTAAAAACACCTATTGTAATCGCTAAACTGGTTCGCCACCCGTTACGTCTGGTTCCTCGCGAGGGCGTAAAGTGAGTGACCTTATATGTGACAAAGGCGTAACTGTATGTGTTAATAATACTTATCTATAGAATTATATCCGAAAAATCTCATTAAATATTATTTTTAAATTTGACACAAAGCTGTGTGCGAAATAGTCATTAATTAAATAAATTGAATGAAACATAGCTTCATTGTACACTATAAAAGATGAATTAAAAAAAAACTTAAACGTACAATTGGCGGCAAATTCCTATTAATTTATAAAAATATAACATATAATCATATTTTGACTTGATGACTGATATGAGTAATACAAAAAAAGACTTACCATTTCATCAGAATTAATATATAGACAATATTTAACAAATGTCGGCCGTGGACCCCCATGTTTGGTGTAATCTAAAACAAAAGAAACAAAAATAAATACTTAATAGGATTTTTCTTTTTTAAGAATCGTTTCCACATTTTTTTTACTGGATAAAGTGATGAAACGAGCAAAACGTTCACCTGATGGCAAGTGCCACGTCTGTCCATAACAAATCCTGTGTCACTCAGAAAATTTCTGAGAGACACCATACTGTGCTCATCACTCTGAGACATAAGTTCTTAAGTCTCGTATGCCAGTGATTACGCTAGCTCACAGTGCCCTTAAAACCGAAACACAGTAATATTTGCACACTAGTGCTTCACGGCAGAATAACTGGCCCTGGGGTGGTACCTACCTAGACGGATTCCAGCATAGAGATCCTACCACCAGTAAAAAAATTGTTTTTCAAGTAACTTTACTCTACTAGCAGTAACATTTTCATGCGCGACTCTTAACATAGAAGCCTAACACCGATTAATTAAAGACAATACAAAATGTTGATAAATTAAAAATTAAAAAACAATACAAATAATTTTTCTTCTTCATTTACCAATTATTTCAGCTTACCAATAATCCACTCCTGAACATAGGCCTCCTCCATAGATTGCCACAAAGTTTGTAGCACTCAATTTGGGAGGGATTTTGCCATGGTTGTCACGCTTGGCAAGTGTTTGCAAGCGCAGTTTATTTATTCAGATGTTCCAGGAAGATGCTGCTGCCCATCTTCTGGTTTTTATTTTCCCTCTGTAGACTTTTACGACACTAACGGAATGAGATGGAGTGTAGATTCTCTTAAACTGCCACCACACGGCACACACCAAATTTACCAATACATCAATGATAACTAATGTCTACTCTGTCTGTTTGCGGATGTTAATTTTAAATACTAAAGCTACTGATATGATATTTAAAAAGATTAAAGATAACCCTTACAGCTACTTAACGATTGTTTTTATTTTATATATATTTAATGTGTTTTAAGATTTTATCCATATGTAACTTTGTACCGGTGTATATCATTGGTGTTTGTGTCATTCAATTAGCTATAATGTTGCCAGTATTTTGCGATAATGCATATAAATATGCAGCAACATCTATGTCGCCACATGAGAAGCTCAAGAAGTATCTCATACGTCCAACATCGCGCTATTGCAGTTTCTGAGATGCAAACTAGATATACAACATCTAAAGATTACTGGTAGGGGGAGACGTCCTCCCAACCAGACAACCCGATCTGGCTGCTACCTTTTTCCTTGGCAGTTGAGTAACAGCTTATAAATGTCCCACTGCTGAACACGGGTCTCCCTCTCATTTCTGAGAGGGTTTCGACGCCGGGAATAGTACGCCACGCTGCTTCAATGTGGATTGGCGGACTGCACATGTCCTCAAAATATTTCTATTCCTCGGACATGCAGGTTTTCCTACACCGCTAAGCACGTGGTAAATCAGCACTTCAAATTGTAGAACAATTTAAGAGGTACTGGCACCGGGGTTCGAACCCAGGTTACTCGCGTACTATGAAATTAACGGCGAGCACCAGGCCCTTTAGTTACCATGCCTCTTGGCAATATCATCCGCTAAACATACATTAGTCTACATATTATCGCATAGATCGTAGAAAGTGGAAAGATGTGGTCTCTACCTACCCTAATGGGAAGGAGGCGTGACTGTAAGTATGCAAGCTTAAAATAAAACGAATCTATACACTTGTATCGACCAAGGATAATCTGGCCCGACGACGTGGGGGAAGAGCATAATCGGATCGGTCACCCCATATATAACAAGATAGGAAAACAAAAGAGAATTTCAAATAATGGAAAACAAACTCATGAAGGAAAATATTCGATATTCAATTTGGGATAACATATTAATTTATATCATATCTGCTGGAGTGGCCATATAGCTCGTTGGACCGATAACCGTTGGGGAAGAAAGGTTCTCTAGTGGCAACGTCGTACCGGCAAACTCAGTGCAAGACGACCCCTCACTGTGACCTGCACGGTTTTGTGGGAAGTCGATGATTGCAGGTGGCTCTGGACCGTGTATTGTGGCAATCTATGGGGGAGGCCTATGTTCAACAGTGGACTATGATAGGCTGAAATGATAATGAAGATATCATTTAAATAAATTAAAAATTTTAACTTAAATAAGTAACATAATAACGGTTTTTTTCTTTAACCGTGGTAAAAGTGCAGGAGGCTCGTCTTAAATTCTGTAGTAACAAAGTAGCCAAAGTTGCAAGGCATAACTCAATGAGAGGTGCCCTGTGCTTAGGAAACCCAGTAGAAAAAGTGCTCGTAGGAACGCAATGTGTAGTAAGATTCTTTTGACTCATACCAAAATGGCGGCGACGTGGTTCGCTACCGTCATCCGTCACGTCTCGTTTCCCGCAAGGGCGAAAATTGGGCTACAATGTAGGCCACTGCATATATGGGGAAAAGGCGTGACTGTATGCATGTATGTAAAATATTAACATTAAAATATTCAAGATCAAAAATCTCTGTTAATCCATTTTCCACACATTTTTTCTCTGAGTCAGTGAGTCTAAATATAGACCATATTAAATCTATTTAATAAAAATTATCGACAATTACAAAAAATAAGAAATTACTTTAATATTTTTTTATCTCAAAAATACATTATAAGTATAATATATAATATAATAATATTATGAAGAGGAAAGATTTGATTTTTTGTATGTTTGGTTGTAATGATTTAACTCAAAAACTACTGAACCGATTTTAAAAATTCTTTCACCTATATACAACTACATTATCACTGAATAACATGACTTGTAATTAATTAAAAAAACGATATTCTTACGAAAATTGCTATGATGTAACTCAAGGTATCAAAAATTTACTGATAAAAGTCATTATTTGGCGTGCGCATTTGGCATGTACTACATTTTCAAAAAAAGTCCGCGAGGCTATATGTCTAACTATTATAGTTAAGTCACAATAACTACTTTTTGTTCAAATTAGTCAATCAAAACACGGGTAGAATCAAAAGATGATGCCATTCATATCATAATATTAATCCTTATCGTACTTAATAGTTTTATAGTCAAGGATGATTATGTACATGTAAATTCCTCTTTAAATTATTCGAATCGGACCTATCGTTTAGAAGTTACGACAAGTATCAAAATGCTAAAAGTAAGTAAAATGCTGCGGCGTGAGCAAACAGTCATACGCTCGTCAGCGCTACTCGTGATTAAACTAAGTTCTATTGATTACCTATCTACTCATTTTATTTTTTGTAAACTAGAAACAATTGAATAGTGGTTTGTAATTTTTTTTTTTTATTTTAAAACTTTGAAACGCTCTATAATAACTACAGCGGCCGCGGTCTCGAACGCCGCGCCGCCCGGTTTCCTGCGACTTGGGCATCATCGAGGTGCGCGGCTCCTTTTGCGCAGCGGTCGAGAGCGGTCGTTTTAATTTGCTAACACGACATAAAATATTGTTTACAAGGAACCTCTGAGCCATTAAACTTTCATGGCTTATGTTCCCATAAATAAAACATTATTTTGGTAACTTAATCTTACCTGACCAGATGCAGATTCGCCGATGAGCATAGTCGCTACAAAAAAGTTAGTGAAGGGATTGTTGTTGTTCTGTTTGTCCAAATAAAATACTAATTGATCTTTCTAATATCTATCTACCAGTGCGAAGCCGGGGCGGATCGCTAGTTATAAATAAATTTACAAAGAATAGTTTCAAGGAAAACCAAACCACGATCCATGTTCAAGTTTTAGACAAGATTAATTTAATTAGTATATAAGTATGTAAACTCGAACAGATCAGCCTCCAACCAACAGCAGGTGTTCACAATTATGACGTATGTCATCCCCACCTAAACCATTTCAAAGGGAAATTTGGCATACATATTCCTACGAGATAAACACCCACTAAGAACAGATTTTACGAACACTTTCAGGAGGTAAATTGGATAACGGGCTGATGCTGTTTTCTTCTATACAGGCTTTAACATAACAAGGCAAAACAACTATTATATAATATACCTAAGAAAAACAATAATTAAAAACGATTTTCAGTAAAAATATTTCAGACGCTTTAACAATACAGACGTATTCCCGAAAGCACTGCATCATGTGTCGCATCGTAAAGCGAGCGCTATTCCAGCTGCAAACAATAGGTCTCCCGAGGGTATAGAAAACTTGCGGGGAACACAAACAAACAAACAGAAAAGTTTGAAGTCTCAGATGTGTGATGAATGAAGACATACACATTTCTTTTTGTTTATAATGTAAGTAGAGAGCCGTGGTAGCTTAGATTAGGCGCAAAAAACGTACGCGAGTGACCGGGCTTCGATTTCCGATGCCGGCAACGCTAAAACTGGAATTTAAGGTCATTCACCACGTGCTCTACCATGAAAGAAAAACATCATAAGAAAACCTACATGTCTGAGAATTAAAAAATATCTCGGCGACAAGTGAAGTCCGCCAACCCGCATGGGAACAGCGTGGCGGATTCCCCCCTGCACCAAAACCCTCTCAGAAATGAGAGGAGGACTGCGCTCAGATGTGGGACATTTATAAGTTGTTACTTTACTTTTTTTATCTACTACTATTTTCATTGTACGGTTGCGGTGTAAGAAAATCACCCACCACATCCCGTGAGTGTCGTATGAGTCGACTAACGTGGTAAGGCCTGGAAAAACTCATGGCTTCCGATTGGATGGCCGCAGTTTTTCATCTTGTTGTTCGTCTCCTCACTTAAAAAAAACTATAAAAAAGGTGGCGAGGTCTTCTACAGTTCCGTATTTTCCCCTAAGAACATGTACAACACGAACCCGTCATGGTGAGAGCCCCGCAATACCGATACCCAGTGCCACGTATTATTATCTATATATAATAAACATAATCCCCGACCGCGTGGCTAAGTGGTTAGAGTATCTGACTACCACGCCGCGGGTCCTGAGTTCGAATCCTAGCCGTAGCCTACATTTATGCAAAAACACGAATTGTTGGTTTTCTGGTCTGGTTCTGTTGTCCTTGAGTCTCTGACACTGCATCCTAGCCCACCTCCGATCTTATCGCATGAGCGGTAAATCGGGCACGGGTAGGTTGGGACGGGTGAGTGCCACTGTGTTTTCGCGCACATTTTTGGCACTATAATATCTCCTGCGCAGTTCAACTTCCAACAGTATTCGGTGGCTGTCGCGGTAGTCGAAAATCCAGGAGGACATCATAAGAAATGATCTCTTAGTTCATCGCATAAGAAATAGTCGCTGAACAAAAGTACATTTTGACGTTTTCGTACATATTTGGAGCCTGTGGGCGTGACCTAAGACGGCCCTGAATGCCTGTAAGCGATTACTTCAAGGTTGTACCCATCTAGGATAAGTCATCATCATCATCATTTCCGCCACTGCTGAACATAGGCCTCCCTCATTTGATTGCCACCCAAATTTACAGCTCTCAATTTTGGCGATTTTGCCACGCTCGGCAGGCCAACAGCAGTTTATTTATTCAGATGTTGCAGGACGTTGCTGCTGCCCATCTCCTGGTTTTTATTATCCCTCTGTCGACTTTTACGACAACCACGGGATGAGATGGGGACAACCCCATTCTCATCTAAGAAGTAAGTGTAAGTATTCTAGTCATATATGAGTTGTTGCCGTGTAGTTGCGGCTTAATGAATCTACCACCCTATCTCGTTCCGTTGGTGTCGTAAACGTCGACAGAGGGAACATTAAAACCAGTAGATGGGCTGTAACATCCGAATAAATAACTGCGGTTGCCAACCCTCCTACCAAGCGTGGCAACTATGCAAAACCCCCCAAAACGAGAGCCACAAGCTTTCAGCAGTGGACTAGTAATAGGCTGAAATGATGATGATGAGTTGTTAGTTTAAGTAAAATATTACATTTTGAAATATAAAGAAGCTTAGGTTAAACAAGAAATGACTAAGTCTGTGCACTGCAATCTCTTGGCCTTATTTATCTTTCACTATCTGTGCCCCGCGGTTTCACTCGCTGTTTAATTTAAAAGAAATCGCTCTTAGTTAGCGTGTTATATAGCCTTTTCCAGGCCTTTCCCATTTTGTCGACCGCGTTGCGTAGTGTTCAGAGTACCTGACTTCTAAGCCGCTGGGTCCGAATACCAGCCGGAGCCAACATTTGTGCTAAAACACAAATTGTTGGTTTTCGGGTCTGGTTGTTTTGTTATTGTCTCAGTGTTTCTGACACTGCATCCTAGCCTACCTCCGATCTTATCGCATCAGCGTTACATCGGGCGCGGACCTGCGCAGTGGATGGCTCTCGACAGTAGACGGAAGTTGTCGCCGTGGTCAAAATCGGCTAGGAGAACATCATATATAGCCTTCCTCGATAAATGGGCTATCCAACACTAAAATATTTTTTCAATTTGAACAACAAGTTCCTGAGATTAGCGCGTTAAACCAAACAAACTCTTCGGCTAATTAGTATAGATAGTGACTAAAGATATTTTATAAAAACATTATCGAAAGTACTTAATCACATATTGATAAAGGTGAAAGCAAATATGTATGTATAAATATAACTTTAGCTCGCTACCTAACAATTTAACTACACTTTACATGTTTATTTTTTAATAAAATAAACATGTAAAGTGTAGTTATTGCGTGTATTATAGTTCGAAACAATTGTTTTCAGGAAGAACTCGATTAAGTGCAAGAAGGTGAGGTGAGCCGCTTGCTCTTTTGCCCCCTCTCCTGTATAAAAAAAAGTACCGTTACTGAGCTACTTTTCAACCGACCAGTTTCAACTTTGTCTAAAATAATAATTTACTAATAACTCTTCTAGTTCTTTGAAATATTATGTAGCTGATAATTCTTCCACTGTATAGAAATTTCATCTAGCTTGTAACTTACGGTTACCAAAGTTATCGCGTGAGAGCCGGATTCGTGATTGAGCGCAATTTTCTTTCGGTATTTTTAACTATTTCATTTGGGAAATTATTGTAAATGGGGTATTGTATATGAATTTAAAAGGTACAACTGCTAGGCTATGTATTTACGGTGTAATATCGAATTACTTGTAAATACCATTTATCGCGGATCGCGTGAGTTATTAGAAAATAGGAAAATTACGACTTCAAGTGAATATTAAAAAGATTGAATAAGATAAACTAAAGAACTTATATAAAAAACAAACCAAACATTTTAAGTTATGCGACTACTAACTACCTACGAACTATAATTAAGGTTATTAAGTAACCCTAGGGTTGTATAAACAACTAAAGAATTCAAGCGAATAGGTGTCCGGTAGAGTAGAATAGCATTTTTTTTTTGATATAGTTACGAGACGAGCAAAACGTTTACCTGATGGTAAGTGCAACGTCTGCCCATAACAGATGCTGTGTTACTAAGAGTATTTCTGTGTAGCACCACACTGCGCCCGTAACCTTGAGACATTAGTTCTTAAGTCTGAAACTGTCCGAAACACAGTAATGTTTTCACACTACTGCTTCACGGCAGAATAACTGGCCTTGCGGTAATACCTACCTAGACGGATTCCTGCATAGGAATCCTACCACCATGAAAAATCATCAATCTCTTTTCTACCGAGTTGTCAAAAGCGGCGACTAAGGTATTGTACGGACAGCCTATATTCGTGCAGAAAACCACCATAATATGCAATGCTGTCTCTATAATGCTCGTGGAAACGCAATGGGAAGAATAATTTTTTCACTCGTACCAAAATGGCGGCGACGTGGATCGCCACCCGTCATGTCTCCTTTCCCACGGGGGAGAAAAGTAGGTTACGTATGTAACCTCCGCCTACCCCTTATATGAGAAAAAGGCATGACTGATGTATGTATGTATAGAATTTATTAAAGTTTTATTTAACTTTGTTGTTGTACTTATTTTATCTTTAATACATACCTGTCTAGTTCCAAGTCGTAACGTGTGTTGTATGTATCTCGTCGTAACCTGTTTAGTGCCTAGTCATAACCTATCTAGTACCTTGTTGTAACCTATATAGTAGCTAGTAAATAAGTCACATGAAGCTACACAAAAACATTTAGTTTCTAATTTTGCTGCTAGAATGTGTTTCACTTTTTAAATTTGACAATTATTAAAAAAAATGTAATTATTGTCGTTTCTTTTGCAGCAGTGTCTGATATATCGATAGATATTCAATGACAAACAACGCACAGCCTAAACCAGTTGACCTAGAGATTTGTTTGCAGGAAAAAATGCTTGAGTACTCTAGAGAGAACACTAAGGAGGGATTTAAGGAAATTCTTGCGAAAAGAATAAAAGTTTGTATGGGAAATAATATTTATCTTTACGGATAGACGTGTTATAAGGCCATAGGATTACGAACCACACTCCTTTTACTGGAGGAAAATACCTTATTCCCGCTTGAAAAGCTTATATAACGCAAGCGAAACAGAACAGTGTAACGAATCGCATAAAGATTAAGGAACATAGGTTACTTTTTACAGCGTGAAAAATTTTATTCTCGGTTGGAAACAACATCGCAGTTTCCACACCAGCAGCAATCCCGGAAAACGCAAAAGCTAATGCTATCTTCCGTTGCCTTTGCAATTGCAATTCTAATTGCAATTGGAATTATAATAAAACGGACAAAAAGGATTCAGCAAGGAAATAAAAAAATATCTACGACAGTTGGAGTTTCAGGTGCAGCAGATACATAAGACGGGGAGGCTCCGCTCGAGGAGGCCGAGGCCGACAGATCCAGCCGCGAGCAGTGTTATGTAAATTAAAGTTTGCTGTTTATATGTTGTTCGTGTTATGTAAATTGAAGTTTGCTGTTTATATGTTGTTCAGCTTTTTATACTTAAAACTACGATTTCAGTCATATCATCCGGTGACCAAGAATTGCTTAAAAATGTTAGAGTTTATCACCTTAACACGCCATCTGTTAAGACAGGACAGTTTGCGCAACGATTTGGATATTTTATTCGATTGCACATCTATAAAAGGGTAGTCAAACAATGCGACATTAAAAAGAAATTTGTGACAGAAGCGAAAAATATAATCTGTAAGTGGCTAAGCCGTGTGGTGGCGGCTCGTTAAAAGAATACTACCACTCCATCTCATCCAATGGATCTCGTAAAAGGCGAGTAAGGAATTAAACTGCACTGTGCACCCAACAGCACATGGTGGCGATGGGATTGTGGCAGACATCTGTTTTTGCAGTGAGTGCCCTTCCTCTGACTACCCCTTATGGGATACAGTCGTGATCTTATGTATGTATATATGTATGTAAGTGGCTAAATTCATTAACATATAATAAGACAGAAGACTTGTTGCAAATTAAAAGTTGAATTGAATATAATTCATCGGAAACTGTGAATTCCTTCATATTAATTTATGTTACAAAGCAAAGGAATGAAATTAATGTAGATAAGACGAAAGTAATGTTTTTTGAAATAGAAGAAAGTATGTCGGATTGCAAAGTTCTGATTGAAGGAGAAAGAGTGGAACAAGCGAAAGAGTTTGTGTACCTGGGTTCTAAGTTTACGAGAGACGGGAAGTATGACTGTGATATTGAGAGAAGAGTATTGGCAGGAAATCAAGTGAATAGGGCTCTGAATAACTTTATGAGTAGCCAGAACGTATCTAAAAAGACACGACTGAAAGGCTATACAGAGGGGGGTTCTGGTCACCACACTTATGTATGGTAGTGAATTCTGGGTCTGGCAGAAGAAGCATGAAAGTAAGATTAACGCTGTGGAAATGAGAAGTTTGAGAAGTATAGCTGGAGGAACTCTGATTGACAAAGTGAGAAACAGCGTGATAAGCGATTGCGGTGTGGTTGAAGATGTAGTGAAACAGATAGAGAATGGGATGCTTAGATGGTTAGGACACGTAGAGAGGATGAATGAAAGGAGATTGACGAAACAGATTTATGAGGCAAGTGTGAATGGGAAAGCCGGTAAAGGTCGACCTAGGCGTACGTATCACAATCAGATCGGTGAACTTTTGAGGAAAGATCACGTTTAAAGTACCCGCAACCGACGAGCATGTGCGAAAACGCTAATGAAAGTAGAAGAAGCTAAAGATGTGTGTCAGGATCGTAGCAAGTGGAAAGATGTGGTCTCTGCCTACCCCAATGGGAACCGGCGTGACTGTATGTATGTATGTATGTAATTTTTCTTTGTGTCCAAATATTTAATATCCTTTTTACTATTAAATTACTTTATATCCATTAGTTATACTGTATATTTGTATGTTAAGTTTGTATACATGTGAGTATATGAACATATAAAACTGCCTTTATCCTTCTTTGGTAATAACGTATTTTGATTCATTCCGGCGAGTATCTGATTGTTAAGCCTTTTTGAATTCGGGCGTCCTCGATACAGGCTTTGACTAGTGAGGAGGCCGACAGATAAGTACTGTCTAAGATAAGTAACAGTCCTGCGAAATATATTTATGTAATTTTATTGGTATTTTGTAGTATTAAAATTTATTCTTTCTTTAAGGTTTATTTTATATAAAGTGAACAATAAAAATTTATCTATTCATATTCTCAAAAGCAACAACCGGTAATGTTTTTTATTTGGTTTTATTTCATAAAGTGACGAGACGAGCAAATCGTTCACCTGACGGTAAGTGCAACGTCTGCCCATAATAGATGCTTTGCTACTCAGAATATTTATGTGTAGCACCACAATGCGCCCGTCACCTTGAGACATAAGTTCTTAAGTCACATATGCCCAGTGATTACGCTAGCTCTCAGTACCCTTCAGTTCAGTGTGCACTATTAGAAACGATGTATTTAATTATGTTTAACATATGTAAAATATACCTACTAACAACTTTAGATTTAGAACGATTGTCAATCACCTTTTAGCATATTATTTCACATGCAAATCAAGAATATTCCTCTGTTTTACATCTTTTCAGGCCCGGGAACGTGCACGGTGAAAACATGTAGATTTGCATTGTAAGAAAATTACACTACATTGGCATTTAAATTAGTACGTGTTCAGCCATCCACGCATTAAGTCCATCAGCATAATAGTTTAGTATTTATCAATAAATATACATATATATGTGGTTTATCATACCAAATCACGTTTTCGTATATACCAGCATACTGTGTACGGTCCTGGGAATTAATGAAACCTGAAGAACTTCGAGGCTGGATTAATTTAATACTAAAACCAAGCCTGAAATATCCGAAGAGGAGTAATTATGATATCATTTTTTTTATTTTGAAATACGTACGGTAACGGATTTTTCACCTATAATTGGTAGGCAGACGCCACCCACGTAGCCTATTATTCGCGCCGGCGGGAAACGAGACGTGACGGGTTTCGAACCACGTTGCTGCCATTTTGGTGGGCGTCAAAAAATTCTTACTCCCCATTGCGTTCCCACGAGCAGTATAGTGACAGCATTGCATATTATGGTGTAATTCTGCGCGAATAAAGGCTGCCCGTACAATACCTTAGTCGCCTCTTGCGACAACTCGATAGGAAAGAAGTAGGTGTTATTTTACTCTGCCGGACACCTATCGGCTATTAATAATTATTTTCAAATAATCAATCCTAAAATTGCCAATAACTGCGTATTGTATTTTAAGATCAAATCCGATAAATATTGACTCCTTGTCATAAATTTCAATTATTTCATGAAGTTATTTCTTTCTACAGCTATAAACCACGAAAATGTAATCATAGATATATTTCACAAAATGTATGTGGGTGCATTAAATTATACATATCAGACCAATTTCCAAGTAAGTAAACTTTTTAACAAGTAATACCTTTAAAGTTGAGTATTTCGAAACATGTTTCTCACTTATTGGATTTTACATCGCAAGTACAATTACAGAAGATTACTGGCAGGGGAAAACGTTCTTCGCTGATCGCGACCGCTTTTTTTTGTTTCTTTATATAACGCGGGGTGTACTAAAATTACTCATGTGAGTGCGTTTTAAAGACATACATTTTACACGCACCACACAACCAGACCTTAAAACGACGAAATGTTGATTCCGATTGGGATTCGAACCGGGAGCCGCGGCGTAACAAGTCAGGTATTCTGGCCACTAAGCCACGCTGTTAAGTTTTACAAGACTGGAATGTAAATTTAAATAATATTTCAGAAGATATTTTCTAATATGAATAACATAATACGAGTAAAAAAATAAAATAATTAAAAAAACAATATTTACTTTAGTTTCGGTTATTGACCTCAGCTATCTTCTATCGTTATCAAGATATATTATGTACATCACGAAAATATAACAGATTTCTTAATCATATCAACAAAACCAACATACCAACAAAGACCATCAATTCCAGTTTCCTTTTCATTAAAATGCCAGCAATCTTACTTTTAAATAATTTATGGAACCGGTACAGTATAATAAACCAAGTGTAACCTTTATCGATAATGTTGTAAATATATTTAACATAATTCATCTCGAATTTGTAAAATTTTCAATACGTACATTAATCTTTGAACCATAACGTTTTATAGAATTATAACGGTACCGAGATACCTTTTCGATACACATTAACAATTTCGCCAAATGTCTACTGGACGTCGAATAAGTATTATTTTTAATCTGTTTTTCTTTTCTAAGTAACTATGAAAATATAATAAGCAAATGTTGTTGTGATCACCTTAACAACGCACGATAAAAACGTGTTTACAACAATACAAGGAAAAGTACGTACCTCGATTATAGCGTCCACTCCACGCTGTGAATGCAAACACTGTGAGAGCTCGGACAGGCGAAAATGTTTCCCGCCAATCGAAACTTGTTTTACCACAACCGTCCGGTAGATTATATACTCTTCAAATCTTATAATAAAAAAAAAATTGATGTAAAAAAAAAGTTTTAGTCTACATTCTAATTTGCTATTCATGACTGTGAATTAATTTCGTTGAAATTTATTAATTCACTTTGTCAATGGCAATTAAATATGTAATTTAGATAACATGAAACTAAATGTTCTTAAACCTCTTCGCGAATGTTAAAAAAATAACGTAAAAAATGCTTTGAGCAAAAAATAGTACTGACATTAATATAAGTATCTATATCAATAATAAAATTGAATTGACGGTCTGTGATTTCAAGATACTCGTATGTGCCAAATTTTTAGTCTAAACTGCTATTTATATGATGCCTAATAATTTTTTCAGGATTTTTATGTCTGTCTGAAAGTTTGTTGGGAATCGTCTCCGAAACGGCTCGACGGATTTCAATGAAAATTTTAGGGATTAAAACAGGAATTTTAACTTGAATTATCGTGTATGTTCCATTTCGGTATCTTGCAGGGTCAGATGATATTAATTATAAAATTGCTACAATAAATAAGGAGCCGCACGCTGTGAACCGAAATTACCGAGAAGGGCCGATCTGTTAATGCGCAGGTAACCGAGGCACCATGCCGTACTCCTGATGGTAAGTTCAACGTCTGCCGTGTCACCCACAACATTTCTGTGTGGTACTACACTGCGCCCGTCACCCAAAGACAATCAGTTCTTAAGTCTCATATGCCTTGTAAAGACACCAACTTACGGTGCTTTGCAGACCAAAGCATAATGTTTGGACACTACTACTTGACGGTATAATAACTGGCACTGCAGTGGTGCCCACCCATCAGTCAAGAACGTCATTGCAAAATAAGCCGCAGCTACACCTTGATCCAAAAATAAACACAGTCTCGATTAATGACGTAATATTACTTTGTTGTATGCCCTGTATTGGCCAGTGATTACACTAGATCTCAGAGCCGTTTATTTTATTCGGGTGAAACCGCGGAGCACAGTATGTATAAAATAATAAATGTTTATCAACCTCGGCTCCGCGCATCCTATTTCACATTCAGAGGGCTATCAAATTCATTAGGTATCATAGGCTGTGGCTACCTCGCTTTTGTAGCGCATCGTGTACGACGAAGCTCGCACAGTCAAACGGCTTGGTTGCCATCGGGCGGATAACCTCACTATTAAGTAGATGTAGTCTCTGTCTACACAAACGGATTTAACTCGGGAACTACTAAAGCTTTTGACATGAATCTTTCACAGTATATATAAAACCAATACCATATTTAAGACCGTTTCGCCGTGTTTATTTCGCCGGTCCCGTAGTTACAAACAGTCTTTCGATTACTTTCCACAGTACACTATCCATGGGATAGAAGAAAAACCGTTGATTGAAAACTTTGTCATAGGCCATATATCGTTAATGTACTCGTATATTGAAAGGGGAGTTTTTTTTTTATTTCATAAAGTGAGGAACCAGCAAAACGTTCACCTGATGGTCAGTGCAACGTCTGCCCATAACAAATGCTGTGTCAACTGTCACTGATAAATTCTGTGTGACACCACACTGTGCCCATCACCGTGAGACATAGGTTCTTAAGTCTCATATGCCCAGTGATTACGCTAGCACACAGTGCCCTTCAAACCGAAACACAGTCATGTTTGCATTGCACACTGCTTCACGGCAGAATAACTGGCCATGGGGTGGTACCTACCTAGACGGATTCCTGCATAGGAATCCTACCTACCACCAGTAACAGTACTACGGTTAATTGACTATTGACCCTGGATCGTCTATGTAAAGTTATTTTTGAATAAGATTTGATAGAGCACCAATAATTATAATATAAGATTATAATTAGATTTTTTAACATGTCTAAACAATTGCCGAATAGATAAAAACAAATAGGTGTCCGGCAGAGTAGAATAGCACCGCGGTTGTCGTAAGAGACGACTAAGGTATTGTACGGACAGCCTTTTTTAGTGCAGAGTATTCACATAAAATACAGTGCTGTCACTCTCGTGGGAATGGGAAGTAAGAATTTCTTGACTCGTGCCAAAATGGCGGCGACAGGGTTTGCCGTTCGTGTCTGGTATCTGTCTGCGTATCCCTCGTATGGGGAAAAAGTTTAACTGTATGTATATATGTCTAAACAAATCCAAAAGTTAAAACAAACGAAGCCCGCGACTTTGCTAGCATATAATACATTTTTAACCTTGTAATGTGGGACCTCATACAAAATATTGAAACGAATTTACTTAATAAAATGAATAAAATATATAGATTACATTGTCACAATTTTACCATTATAACGTTTTTAGACCAACTGAACTCCATAAATTCTAAAAATATAAAGTCAAATAACTGTACCTTTAGAGACGAGATTCTATTTAATAGAGAAGATGGTTGTGTACTACAACCGGCTCGGATTCCTATAATTATTAAAATGTTATTAATAACCATGTATACCTATACCTTTGTATACCTGCGAGACTTAAAGATATTGCAAGCTCAAATTTGTTAAATATATATATTAATTTAAATTGTAAAAATTTAGTTTCAAAAACTAAAAAAAAAAACAAGCTTGTACAGCAATGAGAAGATGGTCCTGGTGAGAATACCTGGTCATAGTCATAAAATTATTGTAATGTTATCGGTTATTAATACGTGTGCAAATTTTTCAAACTGTTCAGGTGTCTGGAAGTGGGTGAAAATTTAATTACACTATTCAATTACAATCTGCTTGCTTAAGTTTAAGCTGAAATTAAGAAAACCACAGCTTCTCACACACGAGCACACATACACACAATACGCATACACAGACACACACACAAACGCACGCACGCACGCAAGCACGCACGCACGCACGCACGTACACACACACACACACACACACACACACACATTTACATACACATGCGCACAAGCACTTTCACACGCTGTAGTATAGACACATCGCATTTAATCATATCATAATTATATTACAAGTAGATACCATATCACTTTAAGTAGGTAACCTGATCCTTGTGATCTGTATTACAGGTATACTTGCTTACTTCAGATACCAGCTCCACACATACACTACACTGCAACAATATTTCACTGATAAGTTATATTTTGATGTACCTTTATAATAATTCTAAATTGTTAGGTGAAGATAAACATTTATCATTTCAGCCTGTTACTAGTCCACTGCTGACAGACAGAAGTATGTACCGATCATTTTGGGGGGGATTTATTAAGATGGTCCAGGAAGATGCTCCTGCCCATCTCGTGGTTTTTTATTTTCCCTCTGGTCGGCTTTTACAACACCCACGGGATGAGGCGAGGAATCATAATTATTATTATTCATACACCGGCCAAGATAACAAAAGTGTGTTAAAAAGCTAATCACCAAAAAATTACCAAAAGTTTATTTTAACCGACGGAACTGAGACCGAGAATGAATTTGCTTAATCATTAAGACACGTCATAAAATCCTCGAGATATAAGACGTTAAATTTTCATTGTAAATAGGAAAGGGTGGACTACAAATATGAAAATGACCGGACCGAGAGCGTCACCCCGCTGATAATATTTTATGTGTTTATATATGAGCTTTGAGCTTAGATAGTATAGCTCGTTGCAGTAGGTAATAGTAAACTGCCGAAATATTTTATTCATCTGGGTCAGCAGAGCGCTGCTGTATACTGCGTTGAAATCCATAGCGACCACCACGTTCAACAACACCTCATCTTCTCCCTATTTAAAAAAGGTTCGCGCCGCGGGCACCGCCTCCTTTGCATTCGGCCTTTATCTAGAAACCAAGCTGCTCAGGCTGGAATATCGCGGCGCGCATCGAGATCTAGTTGGCAGCAATTCTAACAGTTAATTTTAAAAACACTACGATTAATTCAGTTACTGGTTGCTAATTGGTCTAAGAATCGCCCTCTCTCTTTCAAACAGCGCATAGGTGGCCCAATAAAAACATGGTGTGCCCTAGATCATTTCGGCTAGGCGTAAGGCTGACAAGTCGCGTAATTTCAAAAAAGGACTCCGCGGGAGTCTTTTATATTTGGCCTTCGCAAATATGATCATGTTTCCGAGTTTCGCACTAAGCTCAAGTAGCTTCCAATTAGACTTCGTCGGAATACTCACATTCTTTCTCTACTGTACTGTGTACTATTTGATCCGAAAACATCGAGGTATCTCAATGAAAAGTTTGAGTTTTTGGGCGTAGATCAAAAACACTCAAGCCAGCCTTGACTGTTTTTGATAACCTAATTTTACGCATGCCCGCTCATAACTCAGAATTGTTTCACTCATTCAACTTTTAAGCGATGGAGTTGTAACATCGCATCGCTCTGCTTCAACCCAACTGACCATTATAAAACCTCGTGTAAACAGATATTTTGAATATTTAAACCTCACTATTCTTTGCCGTGTGGAAAGAAGGGGAATAAGAGAATCTACCACACCATCCCGTGGGTGTCGTAACAGTCGACAGAGGGAAAATGAGAACCTGGAGATGGGCAGCAGAATCTTCCTAGAACTTCTGGATAAATAAACTGCGGTTGCCAACCCTCCTGCCAAGCGTGGAAACTATGGCAAAATCTCTTCAAAGTGAGAGCTACAAACTTTTGTGGCTCTATGGGCCTAAGTTTAGCAGTGGACTTTTGATAGGCTGAAACGATGACGAAGATGATTCTTTAAAATCCGTTATTGGGAAAGAGTTTGGGCAATGCACGGTGACCTTAAAAGCCTGGACTGGGGAAGAGTCTGGACAATGCACGGGGTCCTGCCTCGCACGTCACACATTAGAAAAAAGCCTAGCAAGCTGAGTCAGACAAATTAGAGCTAAAATAATAATAATCTTAACAGATCATATACAAAGTATACACGGGAGACATTTTGACACACTCACGTGTCTTATTATATACACTTACTGTGAACTAAGCAAATAAAAAGGGCTAAAACTTAAAATTAAAATGCTTACTTGATAAAATAAAGTAACATGTGTAGAAAATAAAATGTCGAAAAAAATCACTAAACATAAATGGCACTCGGCGGATACACGTTGTAGACGTGAACAACAAAACTGTCAGGTGGCCAACGTGAGGCTTGACGATGAGTCGTTTCCATAGCAACAGGTCATATTCTTGATGGCAGGCCGATTCTAAAAGCTTACTTTGAGTTGATTTCAATATTTTCTTAGTTATTCTTTGTCTAGCACAAATATTGAGATGACTTTATTTATCATTTATGTCAAAAATATTGTGGTGGTGGGATCCGTATGGTCTTGGTAAGTACCATCGCAGTGTCAGTTATTCTTTCGTAAAGCAGTGCAAATACTGTGTTTCGGTGTTAAGGTCACTAAAGCTAATATACATACTAGGAATATGAGACTTAAGAACTGATGTCTCAAGGTGACGAGCGCATTGTGGTAGCATACAGAAATATTTCGACCGATGATATACATATATACTTCCCTATTTGAATCGGATTTTGGGGTTTTAATTTTTATTTTTTTCCGGGACTCTAATTATATAAAAGTAGCCTAAGTTACCCGCTATAATATCAACTATCTGTCAGTCAAAGTCCCGGACCAGCCGTTTTGTAGATTAAGCGCAACAAACAGACTGGCAAAAATTAAAATTGTTTTTTTCTTATAAATACCGTATATACTTTCATAAGCATTGAGTAAATAGCTGTTATTTTGTTATTACAAACAGACACTTCAATTTTACTATTAGCTGTACTAGCTGATAGCTGTAGGTGACTAGCTGATGCCCGCGTAGTTCGCGTAGATGTAAGTTTTTTAAATAATATCCCGTGACAACTATTAATTTTTTCTAAATAAAGAGCCATGAATACGTAAGAAACAGACAGAGAGAGTTACTTTCGCATCATATTATTTTTTTTGACGACCGCGTGGCCTAGTGGTCAGAGTACCTGACTTCTAAGCGGCGGGTCCTGGGTTCGAATCCCAGCCGGAGCCAACATTTGTGCTAAAACATAAATTGTTGGTTTTCGGGTCTGATTGTGTTGTGATTGTACAAGAGTTTCTGACAGCCTATCTATATAGCCTATCTCCGATCTTATCGCATCAGCGTTACATCGGTCGCGGGTAGGGTGGGATGAGTGAGTGCCTCTGTGTTTGCGCGTACACTTGTGGCACTATAATATCTCCTGCGCAGTTGATGGCTCTCGACTGTAGTCGAAAGTTGTCGCCGTGGTCGAAATCGGCTAGGAGAACATCAGTTTTTTTTGAGGTGTGATGGTCAATGTTAGCCCGAAGGCTTTTACAGCTTCGCCGGATTAAAAAGCGACAGAGCGCTGTGGGCGCTTAGACGAAACCTTTATTAGTGGATGACCAGCGCAAGGACCTCCGAGAGGTGACCTTGGCTTAGACTGTCATCCTGTGCGCGAGAGTAACTGACTCGAGGGTGCCCAAGGGGGCCGGCCTTGGCTCGGTCAGTTACTTATATCGGAAGGGCAATTATACTATTACTGTTGTGGGAATTAACTAGATCTACCACCAATACTGCGCGGAATGCGTTTTCGCTGAAGAAGAACTAGCGCAATAATATTAGTATGGACTCAGTTCTTTTATTTCAAGCATTCTAAGACTATTTATAACCTGTTTATTTGAAAGAAATTTTGGGAACGAAGTAGAGGAACAAGAACAAAGACCGCCTTCATCACCTCTCAACTCGCTGTAATATTTTATGGTAAATCTCTTTTTGCTCAGGCAGCAGACGTAGCTCGGTGTCACTCACGTGAACGTCTGATATGGTAGTATAAGAGAGTCGCCAGCCAATAGGCCGGGCCGATTGTCAACCACGGTAACAATTACCAAATACTGTTGTAAGTTGGCTTAGCATTAGGAAAGGGGGGGGGGGGGCTGACAGGCACTAAGGACAGATAGCCAATATGATTGTGCGCGCATTCATGGCCAAGGGATACCCGCAAAGAATAATTATTTCTATGACCTACGGAAAACTGGGTGTTTGTGCATGTGCAATTTCAGTTTGTAAAACGCATTCAACGATACAAAGCAATGAAATTATTTAAAAAAATATTCTTAAAATAAACTTTTTATGAATAAAAACCATAAATTTTCTTTAAGCAACAGAACTATTAAAATTAAATATTGTTCATATATCACGCAGCTTGAGTTGTTGATACACTTAGGCATTTACTTTTTTTTGTTACGATAAGCGTCTTTTTAAAATCCGAATAATTTAAAAGGTTATAAATGTGATAATTGAATGCAATTAATGGGAAATTTATTATAATTTCGCTAATTAATTTTTAGATGTGTATCGATGTGGAAGATGTGACTCCCGTATTATTATTTAGTATAATGGTTACATTATAATCGTCTGCCCTACAAATGACCCATTTATATCCAACTCCACAATTATACGCGCAAACACACGAGATACTCATTGGTCCTAACCTACCCGCTCGCGATGTAAAGCTGATGCGATAAGTAGGCTACAATGCAATGTTAGAAAAACGGGAACAATTACAACACAACCAGTCCCGAAATTTGCGTTTTAGAGTTTTAGCGTTTTTAAAAGTTGGATCCAGCTGGGATTCGATCTCAGCACCCGCGGTGTAGAAGTCAGGTACTCTGACCACTACACCGCGCGGTCTGGAATATTAGTAATGTTAATATTAGTTAAAATAGTTTCTAAAATTAATTCACGCTTTCTGGTTGCCAGTCATCTCCATTTATAATGGCTACTACGTACGTATTTTCGGTGATGTAATTGCTGTTAGCCTTCTCGGCTTTTACAGCTTCATCGGATACTATTGGCTACTAATAACTATTATGTAAAGATACGTTGAGTTGTACTTTGAAAGATTAATCGTGCAAGTAATTTAACCAAGTGCGGTCGTTAACACTTCCATTTCAATGGAATTGAAGTTAATTGGATCAAGAAATTGGATTATGGGCTGTTAAAAGACAACTTCGGTAGTAAAAATATAAGTAACTAGGGGCAGTAATTCTATTAGCGACTATTTATTTTTATGTACTTACAGAATACAGTTACAATAGTTTCGTATTGACGAAACTGGAAATTATTTTCATCAAAAGTATGTGATGAGATAACTCGCCTTTTTATTTGTTTTACCTTTATTTACCACCTACAAGACTATATATTAAATAATACTTGACGGAGGATAGAGAATTCAGTGTCAATTATTAATATAGTCTGTTCACGATATATTTTTTCGTCATTTATACACGCCCATTACATAGACATCATCATTATCCTTGTTTTTATACTGATCGCTTTATTTTGGTACAGTTGGACCCCTAGCCATAAAACAAGGAAATCAATCATTTAAAGAGAATATAATCGCTAGAAGAACAATTCCATTTTAAACATAGACACTGATAATAACATAAATCTATGGAAATGTTAGACTCCAAACTCATAACACATATAGGTACACATATTAAAGCAAATTTCTAATGGTAGCCAATTAGGACTTTTGGGACCAATTCGAAAAGTTGCGGCAGTGTTTTTATTACATTTTGTAATTTCTGTGTATATTTTGAGTTTTGATGCAGCAAGTGCTCGTGAAAGTGTTAATTGAGAAATTCAACTGAAGGCCAAAATCTTAATTCGTTTTGTCGACATCAGTCCAGTCCATCATCTTTTCCATCGACAGCCAAGACAAGCGTCTTGACTGTCGATGGAAAAGTCTTGCTGCTTGAAGATTGCCTACCTAACTTACCTACTTATCTAAAGATTATACATATGTTTATACTCAGGAATGTTACTTGACACTGGAAACTTTTTTTTTTGATAAAGTGTCGAGACGAAGAAAACGTTCACCTGATGGTAATGGCAACGTTTGCCCATAACAGATGCTGTGTAACAGACCCTGAGATATAAGTTCTTAAGTCTCATAATACGCCCAGTGATTACGCTAGCTCTCAGTGCCCTTCAGACCGAAACACAGTAATGTTTGCACACTACTGCTTCACGGCAGAATAACTACTACTATTTCCATAAATAAGTAAATAAAAAAATGTTACTGTCAAGTAGTTTCGTGTACTTCGTTTGTCACTTTGACATTTGTTCACAAACAGAAATAAAATAATGGCATTCAAACATATTATTAGTAGTTAATAACTTAGTTGTAAATTTCTTACTTTTGTAGTATCGTGAGCTAATCACTAATTTAAAATGGATCCCGCGTTACTTCGGGAACGGGAAGCGTTTAAGAAAAAGGCACTCGCAACGCCAAGGTACGCACTATACTAGTTAACTGAGTACTATCTAATTTAGTCACTTACGACAACAGCTACTTTCACTCTCCTCTCACTCCCACTTGTTACAATTGTCTTATTAGCGATTATTGCCAACTAGCTGAAGTCCGGAACTCTACTATTCCGGTATATAAAGTATCCGATGTTCGTCTCCAGGATGCGAGCTATCTTTATAACGAATTTCGAAAGCAACACTCTTCGCTCGTTCCTAAGGAGGATGAAAATCAGCCAATATTGTATTATTAAAATCATTTATTGACAAGTACTGTTTGCCTTGATGTTGTTTCAGAAATATTTCAATTGATAGATAAGAGATTAAAAAATTTCTTAAAATTCTTTATGCTCTTTTAAATTTTTAAAAACCCTATCATCTATTGCAGTAATTGCTAAGCATTTCTCTCATTCAAATTTTGAGAGAATTTCGCGGTCACTTGGAAGGGAAGGCCAAATTGGCCTCCAAGCTGGCTTTGCGAAGAGATGTTGCATCTCTTTGCATTTTTTACAGGATCTACCATGGGGAGTGTTCCGAGGAATTGTTTGGATTAATTCCAGCCGCTGAATTTCACCATCGCACCTTACGGCATAACCTCAAATTCCATCGTCACCACCTTGATGGTTGGCATTCCACCGCAGTGCGTTTTTCGCGGAATTTTCTGCCACGCACTTGCACTTTATGGAATGTTCTGCCGTCAGCGGTTTTTCCGGACCGATACGACTTAGGGACCTTCAAGAAAAGAGCCTATTCCTTTCTCAAAGGCCGGCAACACATCTGCTATTCCTCGGGTATTGTAGGTGTTCATGGGCGGCGGTGATCACTTACCATCACGTGAGCCACCTGCTTGTTTGCCTCCTATTCTATAAAAAAAAACCTAGTTTTGAATTATTGACCTAATAAAATTAGATTTAATTACAATAATATACTTAATACTACTATCTTACTACTTCCTTACAGTATAGAAAAGAAAAAGAAAGATGAGTCACAGTTCAAAGATGAGTCCAAAAAGAAATCAAAATCTTCAAGTTCTGTCAGCGCCCAACCAAAACTTGATGCTACTAAGTAAGTACACTTAATTGTATAGCTAAAAACTTCAATATAATTACAATTTTATTTATGTCGTGCTAGTGCCTCCTTTTAAGCACAGTCCAAGTACTATATACCAAACTGCTCTTCCATAACTATGTACAATGTATTAAAATAAATAAAATACAGATAAAAAATTGACTTTTATTGAAAAAATGTATAATTAAAAGAAAACAAATAAACATGGATTAAAATAAAACTATTGCTTACATTATTTCACTTTACAATTATAGCCTGTTTATTTATTGCAAATTATATGAGCTATAATTATTGATGAATTTAATATTACAGTTTCAGCTATACATTTCCTTCATGACACACAAGTTGTACTCTCGCGAACAGGATGACGGTCCAAGAACTCTCGCGAACAGGATGACGGTCCAAGCCGAGGTCCCCTCTCGGGGGCCCTTGCGCCAGTCATCCATAAATAAAGGTTTCGGCTAAGCGCCCTCAGCGCTATGCCACCTTTCAATCCGGCGAAGCTGTAAAAGCCTTCGGGCTAACAGTGACCATCAGAAAAAAAATTGGTCTTACCCCAAGATGGGCCAATAGATGTATCACATCAAGAAACAATTTTTGTAAATATTTCATGTTTATATGTAGTATAGGAATATAAATAGATTATTAGGCCACTCCTACATACATAGAAAGGTTTACCACTACTACTACCATTTGTTACAAATATAAAAAAAGATGCAAATTGACTACATAATTTTATTTTTACCTAATTGATATTGTTCCTGCATCTAATCTCATGTTTAAAAGAATCACATATTTCTAGAAATAACTACAAATTTAATATTTTTATTCTTCAGCTATAAAACAATGACTGGCAGCTCTTCATATCGATTTGGAGTGCTAGCCCGCATTGTAAGACATATGAGAGCTCGACATCAGGATGGGGATGATCACGCACTCACACTGGATGAGGTGCTAGATGAAACCAACCAGTTGGATGTTGGCAATAAAGTTAAACAGGTCTGTATTAGAGAAAGATTAATTTTACTAATAAAGTGAGTCTGCTATAATTTTACTTTCCACATTTTCTATTCAGAATTCTATTTATTACATTGTTTTGGCTTAACTTTAGCAATAGGCTAACACTTGAGTGAGCTTGCCAACAGTAATACAATAGGTTTAGAAAAGTGTGTTTTATTTATGAGTTAAGAAAATTTACTCCCAATTTATTACATCATGCATGTAAGTTCCCAATCCTCGCATAAGATCCATATAATCTTTAACCATTAATTAAAGATGTTTGCATCTATTCCTTTTGATAGAATATTGTAGGTTAAGTATGATGAGCACTTATCCAATAAAAAAAGGCATGTTTGCCTATTTTATATCTATCATTTAGAATTATTATACTTTGAATTGATATCTTTGAACCCAAATAATATCTTAAATTATTCTCCAGACATCAAAGGTTTTAACATGTCAACAATTAACAAGACTTAACATCCACTTCAAACCATTCATCCATCAGTTGGTCACTTTACCTCTAAATACCATCCTACCTACATTCAGACTTATTTACAATGAAGTTGCTGTAGGTAGCCAAAAATCCGAAATGTAATTGTTTCCCATAAACAAGAATTTCTTTTTTTTAAATATTATAGCATGTTGTTTTATTTAGTTTCATTGAAATTATATTTTCCTTCAGTGGCTACAAACAGAGGCTCTTCAAAATAATCCGAAAATAGAGTGCACACCTGATGGAAAATATATATTTAAGCCTGTATACAAAATAAAGGACAAAAAGTCACTGCTTAGGTAAGTTATTTCACACATCTCGTCATGGCTGATTGAAATAATGTGAAAAGAAACACACAGAGATCACCTGGCCCTGACCAACGACAGCTCTATAATAATACAGATAGTAGAATTTTTTGAGTGTTACCTTGACTATTGTCTGGATTAAAGGCAATAAATAAATTTTAATTCTTCACAGATTATTAAAACAGCAAGACTTAAAAGGACTTGGAGGTATTTTATTAGAAGATGTCCAGGAGTCTTTACCACATTGTGAAAGAGCTCTCAAACACTTAGCTCAAGAAATACTGTACATAACTAGGCCCACAGACAAGAAAAAAATATTATTTTATAATGACAAGACTGCTACTTTAGATGTGAGTAACTAATCTATCTTACATTATTTCTCATAGTGTTTTTTGTCCGTATGAAATATCTCCCTTAATACTGTATCAAAATTAATGTTTTATATACCATTTGTAAGATTATTTTTCCCACTAATGACGAAAAATAAAAGATTCAATTAATAATTTAAATTGTAGTTGACCATTTGTTCAAATAATATGCACAACACTTTACTTAAACTTTACTTTATTTAAAGAAACCAGATAGCGCTATCTGTTTGTGATAACAATACTGTACGAAATATTCGCACGGGTTAGCTGGTATTTTATAATTCTGGTTACTTCATAAAGTTCTTTCAAAGTATTGTAATTCTAAATATAAATTGCAGTTTTCTTACAATTACTAATAAATACTTACGTAATTTTAAATATATCACTATTACATTATGTTACCACATTTTACAAAATTTTTCCCCACATTTGGATTTTACCTGTAGTGAGCGCTTTTACAGAGATTGTTTGCGAATTATACTGCTTGCAGGATTCTAACCCGACGCCCATAGCGCCAATCCCTTAGCTTCTGCGCCAATGGAGCATAAAAAATCAAACATAACCAGCATTATATTATATATACTTAAAAACTGATGTCTCAGGGTGATGGGTGCAGTGTGGTGCCACACATAAATGTTCTGTGTGACACAGCATTTGTATTGGGCAGACGTTGCACTTACCATCAGCTGTACATTTTGCTTATCCTTTAAAAAACCTGTATAGCTATTTATTATCCATGAATATTTCCATTTTAATAAAGAAAAATAATTTTTCTTTATAAAATCACTTTTTATTTACAGTACTTTTATTAGCAACTTAATTTGATACAAGTTCTTTTATATTTTAGTCATTTCCTTTATATAATTTCGGTGATATAATTGCTGTTAGCCTTTTTGGCTTTTACGACTTCATCGGATACTGTGCTCACGGGCCAGGAGTCCGCGTGCCAGGTTTGATTTGACCCAAACATAAATAAACTCCTACAAAAACCTCGAAATTCGGATTGTCGCGTTCGCTGCGAGCTTGCGCGATTTAAAATATCTCAAAATGAGTTTAAGTCGTCTAATGACCGTCCGAGGCAGGCTGCAGTCCTCCATTCGGACTGTCGACTTGTATGTCGGTAACAAATTTCCTTTAGCATACTTTTTTCATCGAATATTATAATTAGCAATATGTCATATGGAAATGTTATACATTTTGCGACATTAGCGCCATTTCGGTAATTTTTGTAACCCTCATTCCATGCATTTTGTCGGACACTTTTCCGTGAATCATTCAATGGAAGTCGTCGCTCCTTATCTCTACACTCCACAGATAATAGCTAGTAAAATTACACTGGACTTTTTAGTTAAAAGTTCTGAATAATACTGCAAAATTTATAGACAGGCGTGTGTGAACGATTTTGTGCATCACTTAATTCCATAAAAAAACCAAACGCTTCGTAAAAAATTCCGATGTCTAAATAATATAATTGTTTGTAATCTGTGGTTCAGGTGGATGAAGAATTCGTCAAGTTATGGCGCGCTACAGCGGTAGACGCAATGGACGACGCGAAAATCGAAGAATACCTAGAGAAACAAGGAATTAAATCTATGCAAGACCATGGGCTCAGAAAGCCTATAGCTCCGAAAAGGAAGAAGGCTGCGCAAAAAAGAAGACAGTTTAAAAAGCCCAGGGATAACGAACATTTGGCTGACGTTCTCGAGACCTACGAAGATAATACGCTGACACAGAAGGGCGTTACTATAAAATAAATACGATAAATCAATAATCTACATTTTATTTATGAATAAAAGTTCACTTTCATGAAACAGTCTTAAATCTCCATAATAAAACTTGAACATTGATTGACTGTCATAATACGCACAGTTTATACCGGTGGTTTTATAAGCTCGTAATTTTGCCACCAAAGTCAGCACTTCGAAAGGATTTAAGACAATTCTTCCCTTACAGGGGTTAAATGGGGGATGAAATTTTGTAAGAGAAGTACTGTCATTTTTTAAAGTTATTAACGTGGTAATTGTTTAGGCATTTGATTATAAATAAAAGCAATTTTTTTTCAGCTTTTTTGGAAATTCATCAGCTTAAGTTATAAAATAGGCAGTCATTCGTCATGACAATCAACAAGAAACAAGGTCAAATTTATGTCGCCTTTTTACGAGTCCGGCTTGTTGAAGATGTTAAAGTTTGTACGGCAGATTTCATGAATCAATGCCTGAATGGCTCCCAACTCTTTACTCAAAATCAAAATGTAGGAATACATATAAATAATAGTGTAAACAACACCGTTGACCTCGAGTTAACATTATAGCTGAGAAGTAGCGCACATTTTCAATTTAAATGTTCTATGTATCGTGTGAACTAAAGTATACTTATTTATTATTTCGTATTCATTCGCATTTAAGTACTGACAGTAATACTTTTTTAAACTTAAGTAGCTGTCTTTTGGAGAAAATATAAATATTATTTTAACAAATCATCAACATTTGAACGGGGATCTTTTACCTGGTTTGTCCGACATATCTTAGTAGCAAATGAAGGGTTGGCTCTCCCGCAACGGCACACTGTTCTAATAGGTACTCTATATGATAACATACATACATACAACATAATATTGATTTTGAATGTAATTTAATTTTTTCATAACTACGTTGACCTTAAAAAATGAGCTATGTTTTGGACCATATGTCGGGTAATATGGGTTATCAAAATATACGTCTGGTGATGGTTGCTTTTTTCCCCATAGAAATAGGTAAAATATCTCCCCTGGCTACTCCATAGGCTACGACCAAAGAGTATCTAAAGTAGCTACGACCATAGCTAATTGCTACCTCCATCTGTTCACTCATAGCGCTTCTATTGTTTTTTTTTTAAATTGGCATCGCGCTGTTTGCGCATATGCCACTGACAACTTAAAGAAAATGTAACTTCATAGTTTCACATATTAACACAATAGCTCTTTCGACGTTTCCCGCGCTTTTTTCAGTCGTTACACTTATTATTTATTTATTAATGGAAACATTCACAAATTATTTTCCAGTGTCAAGTAACATATTCAAGTACACAATCTTCGAGAAGCAACACTTCAAAATTTTGATCGACAGTAAAACGATAGTTGACTTTTACTGAATATTTGCTGGACTGATGGAGACAAAACGAAAAGCACAATGTTGGTCTTGAATTGAATTTTCCAATGACTGTACACTTTCAGGAGCACTTGCTGCCTAATAAACTATCAATATTAAACATCAAAACTCCAAATATACACAGAAATTACAAAATTAAATAAATACACTACCGCCACTTTTCGAGTTGCCACCAAAAGTCGCTCTCTATTGATAAACTCATAGGATCTACGAGTAGATAGGTACAGTATAGTTTTTGCGCATATACCACTGACAAACTTTTTAGTCAGTAATTAAAATTATTAATCACTCGCATATATGCATTTACACTGACAATTCCTGATCCTTAACATTAGACTTTATACAGATGATCCTTTCACTTTATTTATTTATCTCCCCATTTCTTGGCCTGCACGGTTTGTGCGTCAGCCATATATCCAAGTATACAATCTTCGAATCTTCGTTAAAATTTCGATTTCGATCAACAGTAAAATGATAGTTGACTTTTACTGAAGATTGCTGGACTGATGGAGACAAAACGAAAAGAAATTACAAAATTAAATAAAAACACTACCGCCTTTTTCGAGTTAGCGCCAAAAGTCTACAGTATAGGTTTTATTTTTTAAATTGGCATCGCCCGGTTTGCGCATATGCTACTGACAAATTAAATAAAATGTAACTTTCTATTTTCAAATATTATCACAGTAGCTCTTTCGACGTTTTCCGCGTTTATTCACTCGTTACACTTATTATTTATTAATGAAAACATTTACAAACTATTTTCCAGTGTCAAGTAACTACAAGGATACAATCTTCTAGAAGCAACACTTCAAAATTTTGATCGACAGTAAAACGATAGTTGACTTTTACTGAATATTTGCTGGACTGATGGAGACAAAACGAAAAGCACAATGTTGGTCTTGAATTGAATTTTCCAATGACTGTACACTTTCAAGAGCACTTGCTGCATAATAATCTATCAATATTAAACATCAAAACTCTGAATATACACAGAAATTACAAAATTAAATAAAAACACTAATGTATGATGTAGATAACACAAAAACAACAAAGGTTGCATGATTGTTTTGACCATATAGAAATAAAAAGGGCGCTATATATTTATGACTTACAGAATAAGTATTAATTTCAAATACCATTTCATGAAAACAAACAAACAAAAAATTAGATTGTCTCAAAAATTTTTTTTAACTGAATTTATACTAATATAATAAAGCTGAAGAGTTTGGTTGTTTTTCTTTAAACGGGCTAATCTCTGGAACTAGGAGTCGGATTTGTTTTTTTTTCCATTTAATTCGAAAAAAGCGTCATGTATTAAAATTTATTCAGAAGACGTATTTGATTTCAGATTAATCCATAAAAACATGATAAATGTCACGCGGCGCATGCGCGATGTGAGCGGGAGCAACGCGCATGCTTAGTACATCTTTATCGTAGGTTATTTTGTACTGTCTTTCTCTTGATCCATTGCAAAGAAACGCCTTGATTTATCACTTACAAATGATTTATTTATTACAGATTTAAATTTATCCCAATATTTTACAATTCATTTAGAGTAATACGCTTAACAAACGCTTGCCAAATACACAACCTTCACCGGCCGCTTGCCGCTTGCAGCTAACTAAGTTAACTAGGTTGTCGTTACCACCCTTTTTAACTTTTTAACCTTTGTAACCATAGCAATACAGGCCAAGTAGTCAAAAATCATCCCCACCACTCAATATCAATCTTATTATATTAACAGTTCATTGGTGACGCATAGAATGACGTGTGCCTGACGATAGATTTATAAAAGTTAGCGATACAGGGCACCCCATAAATATTTCGATAAAGAAATGCTGGTGTGACAAAATAATTTACAAGTTGACGAAGGAATTAAGACTACGTTGTTCAGTGGGCGCTTTCACAGCGATACCTCAAGTGGCCGATACAAGTCTTTGAAACCCGATGAATGATTTAAAAATAAATAATACTTGCGTGATTAAATAATTTAAAAGGCGATGAAGGAGTTAAGACTACGTTGGTAGAGTGCGCTTTCTCAGCGACACCACTTAACAAAAGTGGCTAATACGCCTTGTATTGGCCACTTTTGTTAAGGTTATTGTAAACTGCTAAATGATTTACACACAAAGGACTACATATATGATAAAAATATTTAAATGGTGATGAAGGAATTAAGACCACTTCGGTAGAGAGTTCTCTCACGGCGACATCTATTACATATTTTCATATTTTGTTTGAAATAGTTTCTCTAGTACGTAGTACATAATAACTCAATGGATTTATCTATGATGATTTAAGTTATTGATAGATCCAAATAGCAATAAAATTAGCAACTTAGATCTTAGTGCGCCCAGACTTGCCCATTATGTTAAAAACTCAATGCCAAACAATTGTTTTTTTTACTTTGTCTTGCCGGCATCTTTTTTATGAAGTTTGGTTCCCATCAGGGTTTATTCTGTGGACAAAAAAATCTCAGCTGAATCTAGTCTAATAATCAAAGAAACTGAATCTCTCAATGCACCCGTTGCAAATTGGTTTGGTACTGGAACAGCAAAATGGCATGTCCGCGCGAACTATCAATATTAAACATCAAAACTCAAAATATACACAGAAATCACAAGATTCAATAAAAACACTACTGCCACTTTTTGCGATTGGCGCCAAATGTACATTCTTAAATAGTGTGTCTGTTCCACAGCAGAAGCTCATATGGTTCTTTTCCTTCTTCTTAAAGTTTTAGCCGTGATCGGTTCTCATTTTTCGTTTTGAAATTGAAGCTGTCAGTGTCAGTGTCAAATTAACTGTCAAAGTTAAACTCTAGAGGCGTCCTTAAATGGTTTAAATTAACAAACATTGTTTTTCCGGCAAGAACAAATAATTGCAATAATAATACTTACGAAAGTTTATTTAACTATGGCAAATTCGCAATTCGCTCTTACGTCTAAATTGCATGAAAAGAACATATGCACAGGCTTAAGTAATTTGCAACAAGTTAGTGTTTTTTTCGCAATATTTCAGAAACTTTGATGTTTAATGTAGTTATTTTATGTCGATTCTATATATGTTCGTGATATATTATATATGTCACACTAGGATGTCAAAAAAAATGCCTATCAAAACCTTTACGACTGTTGCAGTTGTTGCAAAAAGCTATCAAATAAAAAATGCCCTTTTTTTAAAGTCGGAAACCTCTCCAATTTGCTCGCTTACCTTTAATTAAACATTTATTTGCTAAATGTGATCAACTCCCGCCATTTTGACACTTTAAAACCTCTATAAGCTATGAAACCTCTTAGAGAAAGTTGTTTGTCCCTTGTGGAGCTCTATTACTAATACACCTACTTGTCTGTACTTCGGTATGCTACAGTCGAGCATATTTAACATTTGCTATTGTATGACCCATTACTATTTTGCCATGAATGGCCAAAAATATGTGGAGTTTATTCCCACAACAAATTGTTTTTGTTCCTTAATTAAATGTTCAATAAAAAATTATTGATTCCTCCCATTTTCTGAGAAAAATTATTTCTTAACCTATTTATGTTAGCAAAACATACCTGTACCTGAGTAAAATACTTGGTTAAGTGAAAAACCTTCATAAGCAAAAAAGAGATTGTGCTCCCTCAAACTTTTGCTTATTCAGGTTTGACTTAACTGTAATGTTGCTTGAGTTTTTATTTTAACACTTATGGTGAAGTCTAGTCAAAAACACTTTGTTATAATATATTTTGAATATTATAATATGTTCTAATAGTAAGACACTCAAGCTAAATTCATTAAATCATTTAGACATTCTTGACCTCTTGAATAAATATATAAATGAACTTAATAGAATCATATCAGCCTATCACTAGTCCACTGCCGACCATAGGCCTCCCCCCTAGGTTGCCACAAAAGTTTGTAACTCTCACTAATGGAGGATTTTGCCCGCTTGGCAGACGGGTTTATTTATTATTCAGATGTTCCAGGAAGATGCTGCTGCCCATCTCCTGGTTTTCATTTTCCCTCTGTCGACTTTTATGACACCCACAGGATGGGATGAGGTGGTAGGTTCTCTTAAGCCGCCAGCACACTGCTTAATAGAAAAACTTTCACAAAAACTTTTTGCAGAATGGTGAATTTGTAGATATGACACTAGCAGCAGATGGACACCTTGTGAAAGTACACCAAGTAATATTAGCTCTTGCAAGTCCTTACATTAAGGATCTCCTCTCTTCAGCACAATGTCAACATCCAGTAATATTTTTGAATGTAAGTTTTTAATTTTGAATAAAATTTAAAAAATATACTTAAATATACACTACTATTAACACCTTCTGCGCTGCATGTTTTATAGATACTTGTTGGTTGCTTACCAAAATAATCTTTTTATACTTTTTCACAACTACGGGTTGTCACAAATTTTCGTATTAAATTTCAGACAAAATTAATAACATACTTTTTGTTAATGTACTATTTTGTATGTATACAAAAAAATATTAAAATTACTTTTATAAACTATGATCCATAAAATTTTTACATAAATACTTTTCGTTAATTTTTCTTAATCCTGAAGTTCCAGTCAAGCGTTAAGTCTTAAGGGACAATGTCTCAACGACTGACAAGAGTCCTGGTCTCCTACACCAATATTCAAATTTATACAGTTTATTATCTTTCTGCAAAACCGTATGTTGTAGGTTTCTTTCCTAACAGTTATCGGTTTAGACCGGCCCATCGCCACTTCAACTTACTGATTCTATAACTTACCTCTATCATGTACTGATTCCCATACACATTAAGTTGGTGAAGTTCGCCAATCCATATTAGAGCTGCAAGGCAAACTCTTTTCAGCTCCAAACCCCTCTCAGGCCTGTGCTCAGCAGTGGGACATTTATAGGCAGCACTGTTTGGGGCACTGGTAATACCAAAGTTTTACATCTTGAAAGAGCACTATTGGCTTAAAAACATGTTTTACAAACCATAAGAAGCAACAAAAGAAATTCCTTACATTAAAACAATTGTTTATCCTTCAACAAAACTTATGTTAACTTTAAGCCTTAAAACACAGACACCTTGACTGCTAAACTGAATCTAGTAGACTTCCTCTTGAATGGACCAAAGTTCTTTGAGCTGCGTATTTACAACAAAAGCAATAAAATACTCACCCTATATCTGCACTGTACAAAAATGAAAAACAATTATAACAGTGCCTTCAAGGTCTTATGTATTATAAAATAGAAACTTTTATTAACTTTAAACTGACCAATCAGAAATGAAAACAAACTTAAAGAACCTAAGTTATAATATGTCTAATGTACAAGCGCGTATACGCTTTAACACTAAAGCACCCACGCACACACATGCACACACACTCATGCATGCTAGCAACTTAACTTACCTTATTCTAAATAACTTTAAGTGCTATTTTCGGAACGCTCAGGCCTCTAAAGACTCGATGGTGGGTGTTAATAATTGCGACAAAGTTTTTAGCTGACATAGTAGTATGTCCATAAAAACACTGTATTTGTTAATAAACGTTTATTATGCTCGGTAGCAAGTGAAGAATTGTTTTACATATATTTTTTATCTACCTACTTTAGTTTACCTTTTTTTATAACAAGATAATTAAGTACCCTCAAATACATTATTATTTTATAATAAAAAGACATGACACATGGTCATTACCATTCAAATTTTTCTTCTTCATTTGTTGTAACAATTACTCTGCATAACATATATTTTTTATGGATAAATGTGTCGTGATTGCTAGAAAACATACACCTGAGAGTGATTGCATTGCATGCCCATAACAAATGATTTGGCACTCAGAACATTTCTGAGAGGGACCACACTGCTCTCATCACCCTGAGATTCAGTTCTCATGTCTTATATGTCCAGTAATTGTGAGAGCCAACAGTGCAATTTAGTCTATTCTTTTTCAATGTTTAAAAACACACTACTGCTTGATGGCAGAGTAACTAGACTGACTTCTGCATAAGAATCCTATCACCAGTTAAATTTTATTACTTTATTTGCATATCAAAGCATAACTAAAAAGACTGTCAACAAAATCTGTCAACCTAACAAAATTGATATTATTGTGATTTACTACAGACTGCAGGATCTTGATCCTTGATCCATCTGTGGTTGCCACCGGCACAAGGTAGTTTCCCCTGCCACTCTAATTAATAGTAATATAATAATTATAAGTAATTATAAATGGTAGTGATCTTTCAATAATGTGTTATGGTTTCAGAAAATATCATTCACAACACTATCTGCAATGTTGGAATACATTTACACTGGTGAGGTCCTAGTTACAGTGGATAATTTAAAAGAATTGGTTGATGTGGGAAAGGAACTGCACATAAAAGGCTTGGAGGATATGGTATGTGTCAAAAATGCTAAAGATTTTTTTTCGGTGAAATTAGAAATATGTGTGGCAAATTGTTCATCTGATGGTAAGTACCACGATAGCCCATAACAACTGTGGTGTCACCCAGAACTTTGGAAGGTTCTTTACAGCACCACACTGCAGTTGCCATCATGGGACATCAGTTCTTTAATTTCATATGCCCAGATCGTCAGAGTAAAAAAATAAATTCTGATCCTATGTGTATTCCTATAAGCAGTATAGTGACAGCATGGCATGTTATGGTCTTATTCTGCACGAATAAAGGCTGTCCATACAATACCTTAGTCGCCTCTTACGACACCTATAGGAAAAAAGTAGGTGCTATTCTACTCTGCCGGACACCTATCGGCTACATTATCTTTATATATATATAATTCTTCTGTGCGTGTGTATGTCACTGAACTCCTCCTAAATGGCTAGACCAATGTTGATGAATTTTTTTGTGTGTGTTTGTGTGGTTCCCTGGATGGTTTAGATTCAGAATTGGCCCCGGTAGGTGGCGCAGCGATAGAGTTCTAGGAAAATGACGAAAGTCACTCAGTATATATTTTATCAACGTTCGGGCAGGACGTCTTTCGGGTCCGCTAGTATATTTATATATTTTTTACTAACATTTCTGTTAACCACTCCAACTAAGGTGGTTCTCGACAATAGTCGAATGGCGGGCTTGATTTTTCGTGATTGTTTCATAGTTCCTACATACATAGAGTCACGCCTTTCCACTTGCTACGATCCTGACACACATCTTTAGCTTCCTCTACTTTCATTAGTGTTTTCATACAAGCTCGTCGGTTGCGGGTACTTTTGACGTGGCCTTTCCTTAAAACGATTTCGATCTGATCGTAATACGTTCGCCTACGTCGACCCTTACTGGCTTGTCCTATTCACTCCGTCTCATAAATCTGTTTGGTCAATCTTCTTTCATCCATCCTCTATACGTATCCAAACCATCTAAGCATCCCTTTATCTATCCTTTTCACTACATCTTCTACCACACCGCAACGTTCCCTTATCACGCTGTTTCTCAGTTTGTCCATCAAAGCCACTTCAGCTATACTTCTCAAACTTTTCATTTCAAAAGCAGTTCCTGTCCTTGACTAACTCATTAATTTATCTTTGAGCATATGTTATTATTTATATTTCTAACGATGCAATAAGGAAAGTTATTATTAATAATGAAAATGGAAACAAGAATGAGGACTTTTTCCCTTCTGTACCTCCTTACAAGTTGTGAATATCTGTGACGCTGCGAAATAAATTGCGTCGTTATTTTAACGATTCGGTTGGCGAAGTGGCCAAGCGTGTGGTTACTGCGCCACGGGTGGCGAGAGAAATATATGAAATATTCAGTTACTTCCAGCGTCTTCACACAGCGCTGCTTTCGAAGAACAGCGTGCCACAGGATATAGAAGAAGATGGAATTAAAATAATGGACGGCGAAATTTACCTCGACATGTTTCATGATCGGAAAGAAGATAAATCAGACGATGCTATGTAGGTCAAATTTGTTTTCTTTTTGATATCATCATTCGTAATGGTCGAAGGATTTCTATGCAGAATCCGTCTAGGTAGGTGCTACCCAGTACAGAACACTTCTGTGTGACGCCACACTGCGCACGTCAAGCTGAGATATCAGTTCTTGAGTCTCATATGCCCAGTGGATTACACTAGCTCTCAGCGACCTTCAAACCGAAACACAGTAATGTTTGCACACTACTGCTTCACGGCAGAATAACTGACCGTGCGGTGGTACCAACACGAATTCCTGCATAGAAATCCTACCACCAGTAATTAATAGCGATTGTGGCACTTAGAAGTGGCCGATGTCCAGCAGATCGCCTAGTGATCAGAGTACCTGACTGCTACGTCCATGGTTCGTACCCAGCCGTAGCCAACATTTGTGCTAAAACAGAAATTGTTGGTTTTCGGGTCTGATTGTGTTGTTATTGTTCCCGTGTTTCTGATACCGCATCCTAGCCTGCTTTCCGACTGCATCTGGCGTAGGAAGGTTGAGACGAGTGAGTGCCTCTGTGTTTGTGTATACTGGTGGCACTTTAATATCTCCTGCGCAGTTGATAGCTTCCGGCACTAGTCGGAAGTTGTCGCCGTTGTCGAAATTCGTCCCGAAAGAAAACCTTTTGCACAGGCTTCCTCTCATTTCGATCAGCAACCCATGCTCGGTGACGGCACCGCTAAAGTTGGTAAGTAAGTGTTGATATGCGTTTAACGTTGAAGGAGACTGTTAAACTGTGAGACATAGCGCGACTAAAAAAAGTAAAAATAACAACCTTCAGAAAACTAAACTTCGAGAGAATGAGACGAATGCAGACCATCAGGAGTAGGATAACTGTAGGATTGATTTTCAAGTTCAAAAAATGGTTTACATTATAGTCTTTACATTACATATTATACAGACTCCCAAGTTTTAAATTTCAACAAATTACACGAGTGGTTATGGTAACTAAAGTATGGAATAAATGCTTTAGTTTGGATTTGATCAATGTAATCTTTGAAATACAGCGTCAATTACGTATTTTGATCTTGTTGTCGAACTAATGAGAGCAAAATCTACGAATAACTCGAAGATTTTCATGAATTGGAAAATATAAATATAATAGTAAACACTGTTTCTATCTCATTCTCATTGTCTCGCAAGCTAAATTCTATAGTAAATAGTTCTATGTATATGTTTGTCTCTTACGTGTCTCTTTTTCGTTTCGCGTTTCAAATCACAACGATTCTAAAGAAGTTTTCACTACAAAGATATTTCTAAATGTTGTGAAGCAGCGTGGCGCTGAACCCCCTCAAATTCCTCAAAAATGAGAATAGAATAGGATAATTTTTATTCAACATAGATTATTTACGTAGTAAAGTAAAGTTTCAGCCTATAAATGTCCCACTGCTGAGCACAGGCCTCCTCTCATTTCTGAGAGGGTTTTGGAGCTAGGACGAATCCGCCACGCTGCTCCAATGCGGGTTGGCGGACTGCACATGTTTTTTTTTATTGCATAAAGTGATGAAACGAGCAAAACGTTCACCTGATGGTAAGTGCAACGTCTGCCCATAACAAATGCTGTGCCACCCAGAAAATTTCTGTGCGATACTACACCATCACCCTGAGACATAGGTTCTTAAGTCTCATATGCCCAGTGATTACGCTAGCTCACAGTGCCCTTCAAACCGAAACACAGTAATGTTTGCACACTACTCCTTCTCGATAGAATAACTGGCTCTGGGGTGTTACCTACCTAGATGGAGTAGGAATCCTACCACCAGTAACAGTACTTCACCGCCGAGCACGTGGTAAATCCATGTATTATTTACTGGTGGTAGGATTCCTATGCAGGAATCCGTCTAGGTAGGTACCAACCCAGGGCCAGTTATTCTGCCGTGAAGCAGTAGTGTGCAAACATTACTGTGTTTCAGTTTGAAGGGCACTGTAAGCTAGCGTTATCACTGGGCATATGAGATTTAAGAACTAATGTCTCTGGGTGACGGAAACAGTGTGGTGCCACACAGAAATGTTCTGGATGACACAGCATTTGTTACGGGCAGACGTTGCACTTACCACCAGGTAAACGTTTTACTCGTTTCTTCAATCAAATAAATAAAAATATGTTGTAATAACCCGCTAATTATAAAAATTTAAGTTTTTGATTGAAAGACTTTTTGAACCTCGAGCAGAGGAGGCGCGTTCCGACAACGGGACGTTTGTAGAATTGTTACTTCATAAGCTTTAACTACCTCGTCTTGCAGGCACGATGGTTCAAACGCAAACGAAACGCATGAGGTCCAGGAACACGAACAGGAAACGTACTTGGATGAGACGATGGACGAGGACGAAGGGGAAAACGAAGGCTGCTTCAAAACGGAGGACTCGCTACGTCAGTGATTGAATGTTAAATTAATATTCGTAGGTATTCTAAAGTAGTCTGCTAACCTCGATTGGAGCAGTGTGGCGGACTCTTCCGGGCTCCAAAACCCTCTCAGAAATAAGAAGAGGACTGAGCTCAGCAGTGGGATATCCATAGGCTATACTTTTTTACTTTTGTTCCAAAGCAGCGGTATCCTCTGAACGTTACGAGGTGGTAGGATTCAGCAGGAGTACGTCTAAGGAGGTACGTCGATATTGCCAGTCGTTCGGCCGATAAGCAGTAGTTTGCAAACTTTACTATTCAGCGCCATACGGTATTATGGCATTACTATGCAGTTTTGAAGGGCATATACTTAATACTAAATATCGCAGTGTGGCGCCACACAGAAATGTTCTAGGTGACACAGCATCTTTAATGGCAGATGATACACTTACCATCAGGTGAACGATTTGCTCGTCTCGTCCCAAAAAACACATATATAAGATGTAAAATAGAATTAGATCTGTAAATGTAAAACAGGACTAGTGGTCACCCTGTGATCGAACCGACTCATAAAAGAAATTAGTTTGAGTAATTATTTGTTGGCAACATTTAAGAATTCTATGGCGACAGTCTCTACTCTGCGACTGTTGGACCACTGACTGTTATGTGTTTGAATTTAGCAATATGAACGTAAGCAAACGACAGACTATTATGTGATTGACACTGTCAGTATGAACGTAAATAAGGAATGTTTTAATTTATTCAATTTAATATATTTATAACACATATAAATTTTAGCTTTCTCGATTCCTCTTCATACAAACTGTAACTATGCCAAATCCCACAATCCTTAGTGCGCACAATATTCTTTAAAATAGGTTCAAAGTTTTTTCTTCATATATTAATATTGTCGCAGTATGTCGCAATCAGCGTATCTGCCTGCTGAGTCGTTGGTCCTGGGTTCGAATCCCAGTCAAAGTCAATATGTGTGTGCCATTCGAATTATTGGTTACTTTATGTTAATAACTCGCCCTATACATGTTCCCACCAAGTGCTAGTTGTAACTGAGTCTCCAATATTGCGTGACCTTCTGGTCTCGTGGCCTAGTGATCAGAGTAACTGATTTCTACGCCGCGGGTCCTGGGTTCGAATTTATGCCTGTAAAACGAACTTACGATACGGGATAAATCGTAGTGCATTGACGAAGATACATCTACACGCCCGCTTACCATCAAGTGGTACCATCTTCTCTGTCATTCAAGTTAAATATTCTTAGCGTCAGGTAGAATGCTAGACGGCCATTCATTAGTCGTTGCTTTTTAATTCATTTACATTGTTCAGGTCATCATCTCAACGAGAACTTGCATCGAGTGGGTATCTCGAAGATAAAGGTCGCGGACTCTACGAACAATGATTTGGGTAATACAAAATTTTGTTTAACGCTCAGCACGTGATAGCTCAGGGTGAGCGTGGTAGCGCAGGAGCTAGATAAAACTGACTTATTTATAAACAAGAACACCCATTTCCACATTCATCATCATCATCATCATCATTTCAGTCTGTCACTAGTCCACTGCTGATCATAGGCCTCCCCTATAGATTGCCACAAAAGTTTGTAGCTCTCATTTTGGGAGGAATTTGACATAATCGCCACGCTTGGCAGGCGGGTTAGCAATTATTCAATGTTCCATGAAGGTTTTTTTTTATTGTATAAAGTGACGAAACGAGCAAAACGTTCACCTGATGGTAAGTACAACGTCCGCCCACAACAAATGCTGTTTCACCCAGAATATTTCTGTGTGACACCACACTGCGCCCGTCACCCTGAGACATCAGTTCTTAAGTTGGCTATGCCCAGTGATTACGCTAGCTGTCAGTGCCCTTCAAACCGAAACACAGTAATGCTTGCACACTACTGCTTCACGGCAGAAGAACTGGCTCTGGGGTGGTACCTTCCTAGACGGATTCCTGCATAGGAATCCTAACACCAGTAACGGAACGGGAACTGCTACCCCTATAGATTGCCACAAAAGTTTGTTGCTCTCATTTTGGGGGGAATTTGCCATAGTCGCCACGCTTGGCCGGCGGGTTGGCAACCGCAGTTTATTTATTCAGACGTTCCATGAAGGTTTATATTTTTTGCTCTGTCGTCTTTGACGACACCCACGGCATGAGATGGGGTGGTAGATTCTCTCAAGCCTAAGATGGAACTCGCTGACCTGATCTTTTTTATATTATGTACCATAATCGTGTTCCAACAGTATGCTAAATATCTAAGCGGGTTGTTGACTGAGCGGTAAAAAGGCTTTAGAAAAGAAAGCACACAAAAAAATCAAGATTTTAAATTGAAATTCGATTCAACCTTACCTTAGTTTAATAAGGTGCTCAATGGTGATGAAAATTTACAATAAAATAAAAAAATAGGTTGCCTGGAAGAGATCGCTTTTAGCGATAAGGCCGCCCATTGTACTTTTAAGTTTTTTTTTATTTTTTATTTTTAATCACGGTGTTCAATAAAGTTATATTTAATTTAATAAAACTACTTTTTTACGGATTTTATCGCGTTTAATTTTGAACTATTTTTACCCGACGTTTCGGGCGCTTTACAGCACCCATGGTCACGGGGGGACTGAGGTGACAGTTGTCCCGATGTCATAGTTAACCCGGAGTACCTTCTGCTTTTAATTATTATTTGTAGTCCGATCTACGCAGAAAGAGCTTACTGTGTCTTGAAGCCTTGCAGTGGTATGCTTGGTTTTTGATTTAATTTTATTAATAATAGGATCCCAAGCCGGTGGTAATACCCAACCATCTTCCCTATTGAAATTAGGATGTTTTTTAATTTCAATAGCCTCGCGAATCATCCTTGGTAGGAATCGGTGTTCTTTTGCAAGGATTTGTGGTCTATCAAATCTGATGTAATGGTTGGGATGATCTAGAACATGGTCACAGACTGCAGACTTCCTAGAGCGTCGATGCTTCACATCAGCTATGTGTTCTTTAACGCGGGTTTCAATAGGGAAGATGGTTGGGTATTACCACCGGCTTGGGATCCTATTATTAATAAAATTAAATCAAAAACCAAGCATACCACTGCAAGGCTTCAAGACACAGTAAGCTCTTTCTGCGTAGATCGGACTACAAATAATAATTAAAAGCAGAAGGTACTCCGGGTTAACTATGACATCGGGACAACTGTCACCTCAGTCCCCCCGTGACCAATAAATTAGTCATGTGCTCTTGATTTTTTTAATTTCTTTTCGCGTGTTTCCATTTCAGATACAAACGCACTTCAGTACACAGTTTCGAATCAGGGTTCCCTGCAGATGATACTGAATCGCTTTATATACTATCTCAAGTATACGAATCGCAACAAGTCGCGACAGTGGCGTTGTGTCGACTATCTCAAGAGCATAAGGTGTCCCGCACACGTCATCACGAAAGACGACGTTGTGATACAGAGGTAAATAACATTCGGCTCAATCGACTACCCACAAATTTCCCATAGGTATATAATCCAAAAATTTCGGGCGTGACTAGGACACTTGTGGTAGGATTCCTATGCAGGAATCCGTCTAGGTAGCTTGCAGTGGAATGCGAACATTACTGTATTTCGGTCTGAAGGGCACTGAGAGCTAGCGTAATCACTGGGCATATGAAACTTAAGAACTGATGTCTCAGGGGGACGAACGCAGTGCTGGTGCCACGCCGAAAAATTCTGGGTGACACATCATTCCTTATGGGCAGACGATTCACTTACCATCAGCTAAACTTTTCGCTAGTCTCGTCACTTTCTCCTATAAATAAAAAAAAACTTCCACACGGAGAACCTATGCTATCTAATGACTTCAGTGTTCCAATATACCTGGAAACCCCTCACCAAATTAAGGCCACTTAATGGCCGTCGTAGGTTCGTATCCGCCATTCTATTTTGGTCGGGAACCATCTAACATGAGCTCATTATTACTAGCTTTCATTGGGAATCATTTAAGAAAACGATCTATCCTCATATTTAAAAAGAAATGGCTTCTCAAAAAATTTACGGTCCTTGTCAGTGCCGTGCGTTGTGAAATTAATCCTGAAAAAATATCGGTAAAAAAGATAAAGAAAATGCATACGATATCTGAAAACATAGGGTCCACGTCGGAGGCGCATCTAAAATTGTTAATCGTAATATTTTAAAAGCAGCGGTAAAAGAAACATCGAGAGATGTGATGATATTCATAGATTACTTGTGAGTCTGCAAACCCGCAGTTGAGCATATTGGCTGACAAACACAAGATGATGGTAGGCAAGTGACCCGCATAGAATAATTCTCGACTTCCTGGTGACTCCTTACTGGTGGTAGGATTCCTATGCAGGAGTCCGTCTAGGTAGGTACCACCCCAGGGCCAGTTATCCTGCCGTGAAGCGGTAGTGTACAAACATTACTTTGTTTCGGTTTGAAGAGCACTGAGAGCTAGCGCAATCACTGGGCATATGAGACTTAAGAACCTATGTCTCAGGGTGATGGGCACAGTTTAGTGTCACACAGAAATTTTCTGGGTGGCACAGCATTTGTTATGGGCAGACGTTGCACTTACCATCAGGTGAACGTTTTGCTTTCTTCACTTTTCATCACTTCATGCAATAAAAAAAAACAGAAGAACAAAGCCTCCCCCAAAGAAACAACATCTTTTTTAAACATTGATCGTTATTCGCACTGTAATATTTTTCTTGTTTTTTGTAATTTTTTTTTTAGGATCGCTGCTCACACTCATCCATTCCACGACCAGAAGATCTTAAAGAAACTAAGGGCCGGCGCCATTTTCTCAGCAATCGTTGAAGCGGAAAGGGAGGGAGAGAATATACTCAGGACTCGAGGCAATAACGAAGAAAATATTCAGAGCGAATAATATAAATAAGATTTATTTTAAACGGCTACTTTTTATTTCTTTGCGAACGAAACCTTTAAATTTTCGATTTTCTTAATAAGTAAAATTACAGGTGCGAAATGGATAGATGTATGTAGTAGTAGAAGGATGATGTAGTAAGCAAGATAAAAAGCAGTGCGTTTCGCTCTCACGCAGGAATCCGCCAGTTATTCTGCCGTGAAGCAGTAGTGTGCAAGCATTACTGTGTTTCGGTTTGAAGGGCACTGTGAGCTAGCGTAATCACTGGGGTAACATTTGGGACTTAAGAACTGATGTCTCAGGGTGACGGGCGCAGAGTAGAGTCACACAGAAATATTCTGGGTGACACAACATTTGTTGTGGGCGGACGTTGCACTTACCATCAGGTGAACGTTCTGCTCGTTTCGTCACTGTATACAATAAAAAAAAAATATAACGATATATAGTTAAAAGTCGTAGTATAGCCGAGACACCTAGAGAAGTTTGTAAAAAAACGATCGTTTAACAATGTCGATACTTGAGTTCGAAATGTTGCCATTTGCCACAAAGCTCGATCCAGAATAGTGTTGCCTGCTTATTTTTAATGAAATGAATATCGCAACTAATCGTGAGCGCTTGCTTTAAGAAAACCTCGTGGATGCTGTTCTCATTTGATAACTGGTCAAAAAGAAATAGCGAATGCGAGAAGGGCGATGCGCACTGACATAAATATTGTAAATCAAAAATCCCTTTAGAATTCATCGCATCAATCAAAATCGCAAAAAGTACTCCATTCACTGGCAAAAGTACGAGTACATTGAGTGTTTTATAATAAATTTATATATTATATTATATATGATATATTTCAAAAGCATTTTGTTTAAAAACCGTGTGGTGGCGGCTTGTTCAAAGAATACTACCACTCGATCTCATCCAATGGATCTCGTAAAAGGCGAGTAAGGAATTAAACTGCACTGTGCACCCAACAGCGCATGGTGGCGATGGGCTCACCACCTATCACACCAAGTGCATTATATTGTTTTGGTGAAACGTGAATTGTGGCAGTCATCTGTTTTTGCTGTGAGTGCCCAGTCTCGGACTACCCCTTATGGGATACAGTCGTGATCTTATGTATGTATGTATTTTGTTTAATTAGGAAATAGAAATACGCTAACGTGATAAGTACATATATAAAATCCAAAAATTGGATTTTTGTATTACATTACATTTAAAATATACATGTATTCCATAAACATTCAGCAGAGTTCTTCCTAAGTAAGTAAACTATGCTAACAAATGTATTTTCGCAGATGCAATGGGCTTTTCTCAACAATATAGCCATTGAATGTCGACAAACCTGATGTTTGATGAATCTTTCATTATTTTGAAACGTGGACATAATTTTAAAGAAATGATTAAAATGTTATTTGCCAAAAGATTCTAATTAATTATATTAAAACCTCTTAAATATCATACATATAATAAATCTGTAAACTTCACATGTCTGTACATTTAAAAATTTTGGGACAGTAACTATCATTTTTAGAAAAGTCTGTCCGTCTGTCTGTCTGTCTGTCTGTCTGTCTGTCCGTCTGTCTGCCTGTCTGTCCGTCTGTCTGTCTGTCTGTCTGTCTGTCTCTTTGTTTGTCTCGCTTGAATCACGCCTAAAGTACTAACTGTAATCAAAAGACATAGCAAGAAAATCATTGAGGTTATCTTCCTATAACATTTAGTCTTTGTTTTATTAAAATCGTTATGAGTATTTGAAGTTTTCGAATTAGTTCAATGGTGGTGATGAAACAATGCACTTCACTTAAATCTAATCTAAGAAATGGTAAAAAAATGAGTTAAATTAGGTTGTATAAATAAAAACTTAATAAGTACCTAATACCTGAAACACAGTAAATGGAAATATAATTTTGTTATATCTTCTCACAGAGAATGTCCTTTAAACTAGGTACAATATTTAATCAGTATAACTAGATAGAATTAAATTACGTTATTTTTCTGAATAAGAACGTTAAGATTCTCCGCTGTTTACATGTCGTTGATATTTTATCTTTAAATATGGACACACGTTGAATTTTCCGATTCAGGGCAGGTACAACTGCCTTCTAAAGTTCTTTTTTAATGCGTACTAACTGCTGCCATCTGATTTTTAAATATTGTACTAAATATACTAATTGAACATTACGCTTTAAAACATAACATTATTATCTATACATATAATAAAAATGTAAACTGCAAGTGTCTGCACTTTTTAATACAAGGGGTAGGCAGAGGCTACACATGTAGCCCACTTTTCGCAACGATATTTTAATAAGTGAGACATAGATACGATATGATATTTTAAGACAGACAGTTTTAATATTTCTCTTAATATCTTAATAAGATCACGGTTCACAACATTCATAGTTATTTCTTTTATGTCTTTCCCTTATACCTTATCTATACATATAAATAAAATTGGAGTGCATGTCTGTCTGTCTGTGATTTCGCAATAAATATTTTTTCTTTACCGAAATTCAAAAAAACACGTTTTTAAAAATCATGTGTTCTATCTGTCTGTTTGTTTGTCCGGGCTAATCACCGAAACAGCTGAATCGGTTTTGGCGGAACTTTCATCGACTGGGACTTTTTAGAGAAATATTTAGGGTTCCTGCGTAAAATCCAAGCCAAGTATTTCTCTTAATTCATACTTAATATTATAAATGCGAAAATAATTCTCAGGGACAGACTCTCTGTCTGTTTGTTACCTTTCACGGTTCCACCACTTCACCAAATCCAAACATGACGACATTTGGCACAGAGATAGCTTGCCTACTGGAGACGGACATAGGATACTTTTTATTCCAGAAAATCAAACAGTTTCCACGGGATATTTGAAAAACCCTGTCCCACCGCGGACGAAGTCGCGGGCATCAGCTAGTACTGAAATAATTATATTCTCTTTGACACGATGTGCGTTAGACGTTAAGAAGGTAATGACAACTTTCTTATCGTATAAAATTCAATGACATATGACCGCTCATAACCTCTCGCTAGATTGTTGTTCTTTGCTCATAATCTTTAACGTAATTCCGATTACACTGAAATGTATGCCTAGACGTTCAGCATAGATATCATATTAAGAACGGGACGAAAAGTAATATTACAGAAGAAAATAAGATTACAGATTTTTGTTGTTGTTTAGAAAACTGAGAAATGTAATATCTTAAATAGAATACAATACAATATTTTTTATTCAATATAGATCATTTATATAATACTCATTGAACGTCATTTTTAAAGCTAAACTGGTTCGCTTAGAAATGCCCTTGTCCTGAAAAGAACCAGCAAGAAACCCAGCGGGTTTTTTTCGGTTATTTTAATAAAGATATATAATTACAGCAGTATTATAAAGATTTAGAAATAGCTTGGCAGCGATCACCTCATCCCCAGGGTTATCATCATCCATGTATTCCTTAATATTATAATAACCCTTATTAAAAAGTCTTAGTTAAATAAATACTTTGAACTTTGTGATTGAAAGACTGTGCCATTGTGCACTTTCTGGGATTTTGTTGTAAAAACGTTTACATTTCCTATGAACATCACTTTTTTTATTAAAGTCTTATGTACATACATAACGTTTTCATAAACATATTGAGAGGCCAAGGTAAAGTTAATAGTTTCTTTAAATTTATCTCTTAGAGGCACTCTACAGCCACGAATATAAATAGATCATAAGGCCCTTTTGCAAAAACCAAAATCAACTCTGCGTCGGTCGCATTTCCCCATAGCAAAATACCAATAAGACACTGCTATAAAAATAACTAAAATAAACTAATCTAGCAGTTTCAACATTAGTCAAGTATCTAATTTTTTGAAAACTTTTAAATGAAACTAATAGTAAATGAGTTCGCGTAAATATAAGAAATCATTATTTTGAAAACTTGCTAGTTTAGATACACGAGGACCCCAATTGAAGTTTCGCATCAAGAGTTATTCCAAGAAAGACAGTGGTATGCCTTATGACTGTCGTAATACGAGTATGAATTGAAAAATGAAAATTGAATTATTATTACACGGCCGTGTCCCGTGCGTTTGCCAATATTAAAATTTTTGTATGAAATATAGCTCCGTATATGTCTATTCGCACACAGAACATGTTGAGCCAACTCCTTTTCGACACAGTTCAATTGTGTTTTTAATTTCGAATGTTTGGGTTTAATGGTTCGTGTGTTGATAAATGTTTTTTCTATTCTATTCTATAATTAGGAGACTTAGACTCATGTATGTATTTGCTAAACCAATTATTATTAAAGTTCCAGACTAACCTGTTATCAAACGGAATTTTTTAATCTTAGATCGCATCCAATCGAGAAGGGAAATGTAATGTACTCGCATGTCTTTAAACTCACAATACAGAAGTAATTTTAGTACGATGTAACGTTTTGTTTACATATCTACAGAATAATGTTTTTTATATTATTTACTATTATATCTATAACTTTACAATATCTCAGTGCTTCTAATTTAAATTCTAAATTCACATATATCTAGGTTTGTTTACTTGTTACAAACGTAAATCATTTTATTGCTCTCGAGCTTTAAAGTCTATTACAAAAATATGTAAATTATTGACACCCAATTGCCGGAAGTTTATTTATGATTCTATTAGTTTGCACACACGTGCGAAGTTGATTTAGTTGGGTATCGCTCCCCGGGCATGCGGTCGCGATGTTGATAAATTACGTTCAATCCATAAATAAACATGTCGCCCTTAACGAAGTTATTAGTGTTTCTTTCTGTGTGGATCGTCGCAGACGCCTTCAATATACTGTGCCTTTTGCCCTATCCTGGTAAAAGTCATCACATAGTGTTCGAGCCACTTCTCGAAGAGCTGGCCCTCCGTGGTCACCGTCTAACCGTTGTATCCTTCTTCCCAACATCAAAACCTCATCCGAATCGCCGAGATGTCAGTCTCCAGGGCCTTACTCCATTGAATGTTGAAATTATTAACTTAACAGACGTCGAATTTACATTTTTCGGGTTGGAGAAATATTTTGAACACGTACCCATTGCAACACAACTCGCAAAATCTAATTTGGAGCTTTGCAAGATTCTCCTAGACTCCGACGTTTTTGATGAATTCATTAAGATGAAGGGAAATTATGATTTAGTTCTCGTGGAGCACTTCACCAGCGACTGCATGCTTGGTATAGTCTACAATTATGGAGTACCATCAGTAGGTCTGATGTCTTGTGCAATGCTACCTTGGTCGCCTTCAAGAGTAGGAGCTCCTGATAATCCATCCTATGTCCCTGGTATGACATTACCTCTGGTAGATAAGATGACTTTTATGCAGCGAATAGAAAATACGTTCTTCCTATTTTTTTATATATCATGGTATGAAGTATTTATTCGGTGGGAAGAGCAGAACATTTTAGAGACTAAATTCGGAAGAAAACTGCCACCATTAGAGGAGATAGGTAAAAACGCTAGTGTTGTGCTAAGTAAATACTCATCATTCTTGGAATGGAGTCAGAGTTTACCCGCCATCGGTGGTAGAAGTCGGTGGTATTCATTTACACAATAAAAATGTTCATAAGCTGCCACCGGTAAGCAAATACATTAATTTTAACATGTACTATTCTAAGTTTTATCTGTGTTATGCATAAATACAAAACCGTTAATTGCGGTGTATATGAACATAACAGCGCTATTATTACATATTTATATTTCAGCCTTTACATACAAACACACGTGTCAAACAACTTAGAAGAGGCGTATTTACGTTCGGTGGACTTTTTACATGCCGAAGTTTACCACACCGTGTGGTGGCCGCGTAAGAGACTTCTCTACTTAATCTAGTCACGTGGGTTTCGGTTCGTATTGAATAAGTAAAACGCCACAGAAATCTCGCGCTATCCAGCAGATGACGGAATAACTATCTCAGATATGCCAAACGTGCCATAAGAGTCGACTAAAGTATTGTACGGACAGCCTTTATTCGTGCAGTCCTGCAGAATAACGCAATGGGGAGTAAGATTTTTTTGACTCATACCAAATAGCGGCGAGGTGGATCACCACCCGTCACGTCTCGTTTCCGGTCGAAAAGTGCTACTTGAGTGGCCTCGGCCTACCACATATACGGGAAAAAGGAGTGAGTTTTTTTATTGCATGAAGTGATGAAACGAGCAGAACGTTCACCTGATGGTAAGTGCAACGTCTGCCCATAACAAATGCTGTGCCACCCAGATAATTTCTGTGTGACACTACACTGTGCCTATCACCCTGAGACCTAGGTTAATATGTCTCATATGCCCAGTGATTACGTTAGCTCACAGTGCCCTTCAAACCGAAACACAGTAATGTTTGCACACTACTGCTTCACGGTAGAATAACGGGCCCTTGGGTGGTACCTAGACGAATTCCTGCATAGGCATCCCACCACCAGTGAAAATTTATTTCTTTGTTATGCTTAGTTCTTGATCTTCTTCGTATAGTTCTCCATTATCATGTTTGAATACTATAATATAACATTGTATTAGTTACTATAAATGTAACCTTTAAACCTTGTAATTTCCGTTACATTTCAGGAAGTAGAAAAATGGGTGTCGAGCGCCGAAAATGGTTTCATCATTTTTAGTTTCGGATCTCTGATACGCACGTCCTCCATGCCAGAAAAAAAGCTGCGCGTTATATTGAAATGCTTTTGCCCGTTTACCGCAGCGGATCGTTTGGAAATCGGAAACGGAGATTGACAATTTGCCTGATAATATACTAATGTTGAAATGGCTTTCCTCAATATGAGCTACTGCGTAAGTTAATGTGAGAGTAAATGCTGAAAGCTCCTTTACTGCTGTACCTTAGATAACCTTTTATTAACTGTTTTTGTGCAGTCTCCTTATACGGACTGAATAATTTCTTAACAAACCAGCTGAAACCGGCAACTATGTCCGCGTGGATTTAGATGTTTTAAAAAACACCCTGGGAACACTTTGATTTTCTCGATTAAAAAAAATATCCTATGTCCGTCTTCAGGACGCAAGCTATCTCTGTGCAGAATTTCGTCAATATGGGTTCAACGGTTAAGCTGTGAAAAGATAACAAACAGACAGAGGAACAAAGAGAGTTACTTTTGCATTTATAATATTAGTATGGATTATGTTTTTTATTCCTCAAACATACAGGATTTTTTACCATTGTCTTCTTCGCCTTTAAGCTCGTGGTACACCATCACTTAAAATTGCAATAACAATTTTAATGGAGCAACAGGAGTTCGAACTCGAGTTGTTCGACAGCTTTAAAATTTAAGGCAAGCACCGTTCCTACAAATGATCAAATTTATATGTATATTATAATAACATGTTATTCATTTAGTTACATTTAAAATATAAATATACAGTAGGGTAGCGCAACTCGTAACCCAAAAGGGTCAGTGCCCCTAGGACCCGGAGATCAAAGATCTCCTCGGCAGTCTCGGATTAGCCGTTGGTAACCCTAAAACTTTTCGAAGTTAAACTTCTTTGGGCGCGATGCCTGCTGCGTATTTACGTCCAGAGCTAAAACATATTCGAAATTATTCGACATGCTTGCTATTTGCATCCAAGTGAAGATGTCGTGTTTGTGATATTTGAACTTAACATAAATATTTGGACAAACACGGCGAATGCGCTACGCGAACACACAACGCCAAGTGAAGTACCACCATTACAGTGACCATGGCTGCTGTAAAGCGCTCGAAGCGTCGGGTTATAAATAGTTTTATGTAACGTGTACTGAGTTGCAAGCGCTGTTTTTATGAATCAGTGCGATTGTTGATGGTTCTACGTGCTGCCCGAGTGCCATTGGCGACCGCGTGACATAGGCGTCAGAGCACCGGACCTCTATGCCGCACGCACAGGGTTCGAATTCTAGCCGCAACCAACATCTATGCAAAATGTCAGATTGTTTATTTTCGCGTAATCTATATCTATAATGTATTCACTATACAAAAGTAATCCTAATTAAGCATTGTATTTTTTACGCCCCTGTAAATATTGATACTCGTAATACATACATACATACTGTCACGCCTTTTTCCCATGTAAAGGGTAGGCAGAGACCATACGTAGCCCACGTTTCGCCCTCGTGGGAAACGAGACGTGACGGGTGGCGAAACAAGTCGCCGCCATTTTTGTACGTGTAAAAATTTTTACTCACCATTGCGTTCCCACGAGCAGTACAGTGACAGCATTGCATATTCTGCACGAATAAAGGCTGTACGGACAGCCTTACAATACCTTAGTCGCCTCTTACAACACCTCGGTAGGAAAAAGGTAGGTGCTATTCTACTCTGCCGGACACCTAACTTATTCATAACTGTTTATAATATTTAATTTAAATCAAACTTTGTCTAGATCATAATAATTGCGTGGCGTTTGTAACTCACGGCGGCAGTGCTAAGTCTGACAGAGGCTGTCTCCGCCGGGGTACCGGTACTGGTGGTCCCGATTACTTGGTGACCAGTTTGGCAATGCTGAGCACGCGCGACATGCCGGTTTCGCGCATGTGCTGCGTTTGAGAGATCTCAATCAGGATAACTTAAACGCCGCCCTAGAATATGTTTTATCAGTTGGGTGAGTATGAATTTACGAGCCCTCCTATTATAGTTTTTATTCTTTGGTTAGCACCTGCCCTCTACTTTTCACCAAGACAAGGGTTGACTGGTAAGGCCGTAGGAAATTGATGTGTATTTTCAGTCTGGCATCTGTCTAGGTAGGTACCACCCCAGGGTCAGTTATTCTGCCGTGAAGCATTAGTGTGCAAACATTTGTTTGTGTCTGTGTTTCGGTCTGAAGGGCACTGAGAGCTAGCGTAATCACTAGGCATATGTGACTTAAGAACTTATGTCTCAGGGTGACGGGCGCAGTGTGGTACTACACAGAAATATTCTGAGTAACACAGCATCTGTCGTGGGCGAGCGTTGCACTTGCCATCGGGTAAACGTTTTGCTCGTCTCGACACTTTATCAGATAATAAAAAAAAAATCCGATGTCGCGCCACATTGAAAAACATTGTGAACATCGAGGCATTTAAAACTTATATTATTAGGTATCACCGTAGAGCCAGTTATTCTGCCAGGGCACTGACAAAATGAAAATCCTTTATTTTTCGACTAAGAAATATAAATTTAGTTCGTCAAACGTCGTTTCTTCGCTATTTAAATAAGAAATGATCTGATGGCACAGCATTTGTTATGATCAAACATTGCACTTATCATCAGGTGAACGTTTTGCTCGTCTCGTTACTTTCTCTTACTTGGGAATAATATTAAGAATAGTGGCTAGAAGTTACATTATTCTTAGCATTTATTAACCACATGTCTCGCTGTGTAAATTATCACTAAGAAGTAATTATTACCAAATAGAGAGTACTTGTGGCCAAATTAGGCATTTGCAACGTTTTCTGATTTCTACCAGATGTTCACCTACGCAGAATAAATTTAAATATTGTGCAGTAATAATCAGCGCATACATAGACGAACTCCCCTGTCCACACTTACATGAAATACCCTATTAATACATTTAGGGAAGTAATAGCAACACTCAAAATCCATTTAAACCGAAATGGGTAACAGCTTATACATATGTCGATGGTCGATGCTCAGCACAGGATTTCTTTTTTTATAGTGTCTGAGAGCCGAGAAGTCTGCCACGCTACTCCGAAATATGTTTTATATATCTAAGAGATGCAGGTTTCCTTTAATATTTTTCCCTTCACCGCCGTTAGTTAGTATTACAGTATACAAATAGTGGTGCCGGCAGTGAGAATCGAAACCTAGTCACTTACATATTGTGAAGTTGAAGATGAGTGTCCGACAAATAAGCTACAAGCGTATTTTCTTAGTTTTTAACTATAATACGATTATTAACAATATAAATAAACGCATTTTTTTTTTAAATACAGTCATAGTGGCAAATAGGTAATGGCGAAAGCTATGTTTTAGTGATTATTTATTAGTCGTTCTGAAATGTCACTAAGTAATAACTTGCCTTATTTACTCTTTCCATTAAGTTGTACTGTGGTAATATTGGATTTCTAAGCATATTAAGTGGTAGCTCAGAGGCTAGGTGCTCGCTATAAATTTTATAGTACGCGAGTAACCTGGGTTCGATCCCCGGTGCCGGCATCTCTAAAATTGTTATTTTAAGTGCTGATTTACCACGTGCTCGGCTGGTGACGGAAAACATCGTGAGGAAACCTGCATGTCTGAGAAAAAGAAAATATTTTTCAATACCATGTGAAGTCCGCCAACCCGCATTGGAGCAGCGTAGCGGCTTCTTCGTAGCTCCAAAACCCTCTCAGAAATGAGAGGAGGTCTGTGCTCAGTAGTGGGACATTTATAGGCTTTTAGTGACGATATTGGCTAATTTTTTTGTCCTATATATTTCAGACTGCGTGCTCGTGCAAAACAACTTCGTCAAATATGGCAAGACCGTCATCACTCCCCAATGGATACGGCTATATTTCACATTGAACGTACAGGCCGCCACAATGGCTTGGACTTGTCGTCGAAAGCGCGTTGGTTAGGCAGGCACCAACTTTCGTTAGTCGACGTTATAGCATTTGTTTTAGCGTTTTCAGGTGCTATTTTATATGCTATTTTTAGCGCTTGTGTCAAACTTTGGAGGAAAATAAAACAATGTTAATTTCAGTAAATAAATATTTATTTGTAATTATTATTCTCTTTATTGCACGCAAAAATCAACGATAATACAATTTTTATTCTTACTCATCAGTCTGATAACGGTCTACTACTGGATATAGACCTCTCCCAAGAGGTAGGATTTGCTGTAATCGCTACACTTGGCAGGCGGATTGGCGGTCTTTGTATTTTTGGTTTGGCATTTTACGAGACGGATATTCGACGACGGTATTGCAGATATTTCCCTCCGTCTCGTCGACACTCTTAAGCCGGCCATACACCTAACTGCATATTAAGATCTATTGTTTCAAATAAGACAACGATACATCCGAGCCGTGTGTGTGAGCAATGATCATCTGACCGGGCCAAGATATGAGTCAGCTTATTCACACACACGGCTCGATATATCGCTCTAAGAATCTTCGGTTACGTGTGGCCTCCTTTACTCACTCACGAGATGAGAAGTGCCAGATAACTCTTTGCAGCTATTTATTGAATTTTAGGTTAGTCTTTTGCAAATTGTTATGTTCAATAAAATAAAGCCACATTTCTTAAAATACAATTTATTGCCCACTCTCAACATTTCATTAAAATATACAAAAACATCATACAAAAATATGAGTTACGATCTATACATCACCGATATATACTAAGCGACGCTTGAAGGCACAACATTAGGGATATATTTGGAGCTTTCACTTAGACTAGTTAATGGTGTATAAAAATATTTCTCTATATAAATTTATCTTATACTTAGGAATGTATTGGAATGTAATCATCATATAAATTCATTGTTTCTGAGTATTATTTACGAAGATCTATTTCGTTGTTGATAAGAGTAACTAATTTGACTTGCTTCCCACAAATTGATAGGCAATACCATAAATCATGTGTAGCAATTCTAAGCGTATGTATATGCGATGATAAAAATTAAAACCTTATAAAGGTTTGAATAAAATTGTGAATGAATATCCGAAGGTATAAATCTATTAAATATACACCGATAAATATGTTAATTGTATATTTTAATTGAAATTTATCTAAATTCTGTTATTTATAAGAAAGATAAACAATACTCGTAACATTAAATTTCCCGTATAGTTAAAAAGAAAGATATTAGTAATTAATTAATATAATATTTTCACTGCAACATAACACGTCAGTATTATTCTAAAATGCGAATAAAATGAGTGCGTTAGCTTATGTGCGCGCGTTAGAAGATATACTTCTATGGCGAAATTAAAAACGAATTTAAACTTTGCATGCTAATAATTTATTGAAATAAAGACGGGAGTGCCACGACAAATACGCTTGATAAAGTGTTAATTCGTTTAAATAATTAAATTATATAAAACCCGTGTTCATTCATACATAGATGTAGTCACGCCCCTTTCCCACCAGGGTAGGCAGATACCACATCTTTCGCTTCTTCTACTTTCATTAGCGTTTTCATACACGCCTTTCGGTTGCAGCTACTTTTGACGTGACTGATCAGTTGACAATAAAGACGCTACGTCCCTATTCGGAAGCAGTCCGTGCCCTTTATTCGAGAAGTTAACTGGTATATATGAAATGGCATTTGCAGAAGTCGGAAATCAAGGTCGTTCCAGCCTTTACATCAGATTTGATAGAACACAAACCCATTCAAAAGAACACCGATTAATGCCAAGAATGATTCGAGGTCTTTTGAAATTTTAAAACACAATAACTTATAAAATAACATTTTCTATGACAAAATCTATTTCTATGCTAAATTTCATTAAAATCCCTTCAGGCGTTTGAGCGTGATTGAATGTCAAACAAACATACAAACTATCACATTTATTATCTATACAATAAAATTGTTATGTCTGTTTGTAATAACGAACAGCTTCTTTCTCAATGCTTTTTCATATACGTACCGTACATACTGTACGGTACGTATATGAAAAAACTATTTTTTTTCAAAATGTCTGTCTGTCTGTTTGTTCTAATCTCCGAAACGGCTGGACCGATTTTGACGGGACTTTCACTGACAGATAGCTGATATTATAGCGGGTAACTAAGGCTACTGTAATTTTAGAAAAATGATTAGCGTTCCGCGCAAAAGAATTAAAACCCCAAAATCCGATTCAAATAGGGTAGTACATATATATAATAAACTGTCAAGTGTAACATCCCTCTATAAGATGCAGGAGTATACAAGCTAGATTGTGAATGTGGTCTCTCTTACATAGGCCAAACAAAAAGATCGATAAAAACCCGCGTAAAAGAACATATAGCTGATGTGAAGCATCGTCGTTGTTCTAGGAAGTCTGCAGTCTGCGACCAAGTTTTGGATCATCCCAACCATTACATCAGATTTGATAAACCACAAATCCTTGCAAAAGAACACCGATTCCTGCCAAGGATGATTCGCGAGGCTATTGAAATTAAAAAAAAACATTCTAATTTTAATACAGAAGATGGTTGGGTATTACCACCGGCTTGGGATTCAATAATTAATAAAATTAAATCAACAACCAAGCATACCACTGCAAGACTTCAAGACACAGTTAGCTCTTTCTGCGTAGATCGGACTAAAAATAATAATTAAAAGCTAAAGGTACCCCGAGTTAAATAGGACAACTGTCACCTCAGACCTCCCGTGACCATGGGTGCTGTAAAGCACTCGAATCGTCGGTTTTGAAATAGTTCAAAATTAAATGCGATGTTTTATTTAAATGTTCGCGTAAATAAAAGAAATCATTATATAATAAACTAGGTATATATGTATATCATTGATGGTGGTCGGCTTTTTTACGCGGATTAAACCGAGGGGTCACAGCTAGCATTATATAAGAATAAGGATATTCAATTTTCAATGTATAGGTACCGTAAACCGCCGCAACTTTACCTTTCATACTCAACTTTGCCTAAAACAGAAAAATCCTAATAAGTCACAAACGTTGCACACTTGGCAAACCAAAATATAGTAGATATAAAGATTTTTTTATCTTAGCACTATAAAGAAGATGCCGATTTGAACATTATTTCGCAGGCATTCGAATGGACTAGTCTTGTGAATTTTCCGATATGGGTCAAAATCTCCATCCAAAATTCAGGCAATGTTGCGGCAGTTCACGGCACCCATCTCTCTATGTTTAAACTCTAACTTTACCCTGTTTCTCTCGTGTGACGGTGTTCGCGCGCTTCGTAAAAATTCGCTCTTATATTTTTTCCCTTAACATATAAATGCAGTTTTAAGTACTACTCAATTGCCAGTAATTACATAAGTTGATTCCTAATATACGTAGGCAACGTAAAGGCTGCTTTATGAATATCGCTATTATAGTACCTTAGATTCATAACTTTTTCCTCTTCCTTCGTAAATATTATCTGTGGGCTGTCAAACTTGACGTTTGAATCCAACGAACCTATTACGAAACCTATCAAACCGGAAGGGTACGTTGGTACCGATGTGTACGCATAAGCGGCGGCGGGAAATTGATTCTTACAAAACTGTAATGTATTCGTGACCAATTCTATGTCATTCCAGAAGGTTCCAGCTTGGGAGCATACTACGCCGTTTGGTTTCAGCGCGCTCTTCATTAGAGCGAAATAGTTCTCTTGGAACAGGCTCACAGCCGGACCTACAGGGTCGCTGCTGTCCGTGATGATGACATCGAACTCCTTGCTGTGGTTCTTCATAAATTCGAAGCCGTCGCCAACGTGTAACGTCAGTTTCTCGCTTGCAAAACCCACCGCCATGAAGGGCAAATACTTTTTGGATACCTCTATGACTTTCTCGTCAATTTCTACCTGAAATACTTCCTTGATAAATACATGATTATAAAATCTTCCTATCCAATCACGGCAACCAATTTCTATTATCAGTATTTCTCAATAGCGTGGAAAATATTATACTGTAAGAGTAAACACGGAAGATACTCGAGACCTACACCTATCCAGACTATGACACGAGGACGATACACCAAGATCCGAAAAACTATAATTTCCATGTTGCAGAATATTGGCTCTGACTGAAATTAGAACCCGGGACCAATAATACCATGAAGCGTCGAGACTCATATTTGTCTGTTATATTTATTATACTTTATTTACTTAATATTTGAGTTTTGATCTAAATTATTTCATAATTTACTATTCTTTATCTCTGAATATTAAGACAAAAGTTTTTAGATAAGGTTTGTTTACCCTCATATTTAGAAATAGATAACAATTCCTTATCTTAATACCCTCCAAATAGAGACTTAAATAGAATTTGTAAGTAAATTATATGAGACAAATCATATTTAATATTCATCAAATTACTGATGTCGTAATAAACCTCCTACAAGATGTTGTGATAGGACACCAATGCAAGAATCCATCTAGGAAGGTTCCTCCACAGTACTAGATATTCTGTAGTCAAGCACTAGTGTGCAAATATTACTGTGTTACTGTCTGTTTGAAGGGCACTGGTAAGTGTAATTACTAAGCATATGACTTAAGAACTGATATGCTTAGCGTGACAAGCGCAGTGTGGTGCCACACAGAAATGTTCTAAGTGACATAGCATTTGTCATGGGCAGACATTTATTTTTTTTATTTTTTTATAAAAAATGAAGCCCCACAGTAGGATTTTCTCCTGTATCAGACATTGCACTAACCATCAGGTGAAGATTTGAATGCTTTATGCATTATGATCAGGAAAAAGTCAGAGTTGCTTATGTACTTACAAATCATATTATTTATATTCATATTATTAATAATTACCTGAACAATTTCCTTAACCTTAGGGTGCTTGGCAACTTCTCTGGCCACACCACCATCACCTCCACCAACAATAAGGACTTTCTCGGGGTTTTTGTGACAACATAATGGAAGGAATGATATCATTTCCTGTAAAAATATATCATCATTACAGTCCAAAGCTGAGCATAGGCTTCCCACATAGGTTCTCACCAAGCATGCTCCTACACAAACTGCACCCATCGATCTTGTGTATTTAAAGCTAATAAAAAATAGAGAATATCACTCTTTCTAGCAGGATTGTCTTAAACTGATTTAGTCAGTATGTGATTTTCCAGGCATAGTACTTAATCAACTCTTTTAACAACTGCGAATTGAGAATGGGAGGTAGGTTTTCTCCCATCTCACGGCAATGGAAGGAGTAATGTGTCTATAGTTATATAATAAATGTGAAAGGCTTAATTAAAAACATCAAAACAATCAAAAACATATTGTTAGTAATGTAAGTGCTGTAAATCTTAGGCACTTAAAAATATTGTTGAAGATGCAGAGTTCAGTGGTCAGCATAGTTTTTTACTGAATTGTGTGTGCTGGGTTTAAAGTTACCATAGCAAAATAAGGCAGGCGGAAATCACATCACATTCACATAGTTACCTGATATGAAAATTCATCTTTTTCTGTACATTGTATGATTCCATCCAATACTAGGACTCGCCCCAGACTTGTAGTATCGCAAACAAAGATATCCTGGTACTGAGATTTTTCTTTGTGCAGAATCTCTTTTACTTCAAATGAGAAGGTACTTCCAGGCCACATTTCGCATGATTCTGAGAACCAGTTTTTCTTTAAATTATCCATTTTGTAAACAACCTGAAATAAAATGTTTTTTGAGACCTCTAATGAGATTGAAAATTGACGTTGATGTAGTTTTAACGTAATAAAATTATATACTTATAAAAAAAAAAATTCTAGATTTTGATAACTATGCGGTATCTAAAGAAAATGATTTAAATCTCTGATTATTGGATATTTATTCTAAAAGAAGTAATGTCCATATGGCTGCTTCTTTATTTAAACGAATTAATAATGGTTTATTTACTAAACACTTATAAGTGTATGAAATACAATATTAACACTGACTTGACTATTTTTACTACGAACACATGTGCCTAACCTCAATGCGCTCTGATAAAACGAATACAGCGACTGAATTTTGCGATGTAATTAAGCAAAATTATTATAAACGGTGGGTAGATAATTCTACTTTGCTATCATAATATGGTAACTGTCATTGACTTATCTATTTATTTCCTCGGGTGTTGTTATCAGGTGTATGTTTTACAAATTGTATCTATTGTATCATTTGTATCTATAGTCCAAGTTTCTACTTTCTAATTATTCCTTCTTTCTGTTATTGCTATTTATCTGCTACTGCTATTTTTTATGTGTGAATATTTTATTCTCTTTTCTACTATTTCTCATTAGCATTAAAAATACACATGAAAAACCTATAACGCTGAAATAGCTTAAAATGAAAACGGATTTAAAATTGTATACAGATTTTTACAGAGAGATAACCACTACGGTATAGAATATTCTCATTTTCGATTATTAAAATAATAGGTATTTCATGATAAGTCTATGAAACTATTTTGTAGGTTATGGATTAGTATCATGATACGAAGGTCATCATCTTTCGATTGTACTCGTGTTTTGCTAAACTAATTTGAACAAAAAGCGGTTATTGTGCCTTAAATATATTATTATATTTTCGGTGATGTAATTGCTGTTAGCCTTCTCGGCTTTTACAGCTCCATCGGATACTGTGCTCGCGCTCATGCAATTTAGGTGCTTACTGATTAGTACCCAACAGTTTAGATCATAACTGATTAGCGGTAAGCAAAGTAGGGTTTTATAAAGGATAAAGTGACGAAACAAACAAAACGTTCACCTGATGGTAAGTGGAACGTCTGCTCATAACAAATGCTGTGTTGCCCAGAATATTTTTGAGTGACACCACTCTGGGCCCGTCCACCTGACATCAGTTATTAAGTCTCATATGCCCAATGATTCGGTTTGAAGGTAACTGAGAGCCATTGCGCAATGGCTCTCAGTTACTTTCAAACCGAAAAACAGTAATGCTTGCACACTACTGCTTCACAGCAGAACCACTGGCCGTAGAGCGGTACCTACCAAGACGGATTCCTGCATAGAAATCCTTCCACCAGTGAATTTGGGTAAGAGCGCACACAATAAAATCATTTCAACCAGCATAAAACCCGGTTTGCAGTTTGATTAGTGCGAATGCAGGTGATTATTGATCAGTGCTTAGTGCTAATAATTAGAGCATATGTGTAGTGCGAGTAGCATCCAATACTGTTTAACGTATGTGATATGTAAATCAGTCTTTCGGGCGTTAGACGAGCAATTACTTCAAAAACAAACGAACGATCGCGTTAAGAAATGTAGGAACTCCATTATTTTTGTATTTAGGTTGTTGTCTTTATTTTTGTAATTATAAAGGCATTCGTGTTTTATATATTCTTGCGCCAATTTATACACTTGTCTTCATTCCATCGTGCCATTATTTAAATCCATCCGGTCCATCTATCTATAAATATTGAACAAATTTGTATAGTCGCGGGCACGCTACGTATACGCACATGTTTTGTACTAATCACTAACCACCTGCATTTAATGTGCAAACCGGGCATTAGCTATCGTTAGTAAGACTGTGCCATATGCAGCCAGATTATCTTCTTCTTTTAATCCTGGCCTCTGAATAGAATTCTGCTAATTTCAAGTCATTCACGGGAGCGACAATAGAAAATTTAAAATTTCGATCACCAGTAAAATGATACTTGACTTTTATGTTAATGATTTGCTGGACTGATGAAGACGAAACGAAAAGTACAATTGTGGTCTTAAATTGATTTTTTCAATCACTGAATAGTTTCACAAGCACTTGCTGTATAATAAACTATCAATATTCAACATTAAAACCCAAACACAGAAATTACAAAATTCTATTAAGACGCTGCCGTCACTTTTCGAGTTGGCGCCGTTATCTTCTACTTCTTCTTTTTGATCGTGGCAATCTGCCACCAATTCGAGCCATTTTTGCCAAAGTCGAGTATTATTTGAATAGAACAAGGACTGTTGTTGTTAGATTCTGGTTGCTCTCTTGTTTACGAATTTATATATTTTTAACTGTGACACATACCAAATACACATGAGTCCGTACAAAAAAAATATTTTTAAATTAAAACCATGAAAGCGTTAGAAATTTTAATAGCTTCAGTATATATTTTAGTAGTTTTAAATTTGGTTTCGTTAGTAATATTTTGCGTAATATAAGTTCTGTACTAAATAGCTAAGTTTTTTAAATTAGGAATGTCCACCAAAGATAATAAACGATACCTTCCAATGTCAATTTGACAATTCATAAGAACTGATATTAGCAGATATTTTGTTTAATTCAATTTTGAATTAAATGAGAAAAAAATATTGAATCAATAAAGTTGTAGAATACAAAATAAAAATTATGTTGGAATTCTCCAATGTCTCTTTCAAATTTGTCACAAAATTAAATAATTTTAAATACATATCTTTGCATTATTATTGTATAAATAAAAGCTTACATAAATGAATGTAGACGGAATAACTTCTGAAGAATTTATAGCTTCCATTAAAAATTTCATAGAAATATCAGATAAAATTCATGATGGATGGCGAATTTATGAAGATAGGGCCGAAATGCACAAGTCATATATTAAAAAAGAGGCTTTTATTACTAGTAAAATAGAAAGTGAAATCACTGTATGTAAAACAGAATATATTGTATTTTATAATTTAAGCTATGGAGTACCTTCTTTTAGTTTTAATGTTTGGAATTCGTCTGGAGTGTTACTGAAGCTTGATGAGATTCGGAAAATGTCTTTTATTTAGTAAGTAAAGCTCATAGAGTTTTCTAGAAAACCGTTATAATTCCAAGTTATTTAGAGAAATCAACTGTGTAGTGGCATCTTAAGAAAATCTACCTCTCCATCTCTTCCCGTGGGTGTTGTAAAAGTCGACAGAGGGTAAATTAAAACCAAGAGATGTGCAGTAGCTTCCTTCTGGAACATCTGAATAAAAAAACTGGTGTGGCAACTATGGCATAATCCCCCCAAAAAAAAGAGTTACAAACTTTTGTGGCAATCTATGGAGGAGGCCTATGTTCAGCAGTGGACTAGTGATAGGCTGAAATAAATGAATGGAAAGAGAAATAAAACTGACTAAATGTGAATGATATAATGGTTTGATATGTTAGTAAAGTATAAATATTTTGTTACAGAAAATTTTAAAACTCAATAAATTATACTATGTAGCATACATATTAGAAGTTTGGTTTATATATTTCTTCTATATACTACTATATGTCATTATTGGAATCTACAGAAACATTTCCTAATTTTATCATAATTATTAACATATATTCTTGTATACACAGTGAAACCTTGATTATTAGGATCTCAATCGCCCAGTAGAGCCACTCATGGCCCCACTCGCACCTCTCACATCTTGTTATTGTGTTCAATGAAAGAAATGAAATGTGTGGCTGCGGTGGTCAAGGTTTTTAGATCACGTCAGATGATGAAATTCTATAATCACAGTAGCTGTTTTATAAATATTAAGTTGACTGATATCGATTTTGTTCACTTGAAATATATATCTCACAATTTATGTGTAACATTTCTGTTTTTCTTTTATATATTAGTTTATCTGGAGTTTCAAATATAATACTTCAACTTTCTTCCTAAAATGTGAAACTTATTGGGAAAGATTTTAATGACTCATTAATACTCTTTACGTTTACAGCATAAAGGAAGAAGAGTTTTATTCAGTCATAACTCAGCAAGAGCATCCATTGTTCTCTCGGCCATATTTCATCATGCACCCATGTCACACGGGAAACCTGTTAGCAGAGTTCAAAAGCAAATCAAAAAATATCATAGTAACTTTTTTAGGCCTTATTACTCCATTAATAAATATTAATTTGCCATTGGCATATGGAAAGTAATGGATTAGGGAGTACGGAAACTAACCCATGCGAATATTTCGCACAGTATTGTGATAATGAGCAGAAGTCGCCATCTACCCCCTTCTTCTTCTTCAATGTTTAATGGCTGCTCTTAAAAGCATTCTGCCAATATCAAGTCAATATCTAGGTACCTTAGAAAGAATGTAAACAACTCCATCCGACAGCTGTCATGCATGTCAGTTGAATAGATTGTTAACAGATGGCGCTTTCTGTCAATTATTTTAACGAAAACATTAATTTTAAAACATTATTTTTCAGTCATTATATAAAAAACAAAATCAAAATGGCGAATCAAACATAAATTTTGATACAGTTTAATACCGAGATGATTCATACCAACAAAAAACTCATTTGAGAAATAATATATATATAGATAGATTTCTTATAGTTTAGTTGTCACATGATAATTTTAGTTTTTACTAATCAATGATTCTATAGAATATTTTATGATTGTGATTGTGAAAAATGTTAATAATCTTATATTTATGATACAACTAAAAATAGCTAACTAGTAACCTGCTCTGAATTTGTCTGTGTTAAATTTAGATTTATGACTTTACCGTCACAAACATGTATAGACAAATCTTGATGTGTGTGTTCTGGAAGTGTATGTGGTAACTACTGAATAAAAAAAGAAATAGCGATTCTTTATAATGTTAGAAGATACTGTTTGATAAAATGGTCTGTAAACAAGTCATTCATGTCATATTATTATATATTTTAACCCACTTTTATAAGACAGAATGTCCAATTCTTAAAAAAATACATTTTTTTTTTACATTTTGCAATAAGTACTTAAGCTGTTTTAAAATAATTTTTAATAAAACTATATTTTACTGATTTTATCGCGTTTCATTTTTAATTGTTAATAACCCTAAGAAAAAAAATGCAAATTCACCTGTATTCATTAATCTAGATTGTAAAGAAAACATCAAATAGTTAATTCATGACGGAAGCAGTTTTCTCTCAAGTCAAAACTCTTTATTGTATTTCTGTATTTGACCTTGATTAAAGTTGATGGTGATACCAAAAATTAACTGTTCTATTAGCATAATTTTGTTCCGTCACTAACCCATTTCCTAATCGTAAGAAATCCGCCTAGGTAGGTTCCATCGCAGTGCCAGATGTACTTCCGTATGCAGACATTACTGCGTTTCGCATTGGCGTTTGTGTTATTTTCCAGGGGCCCTACCCCCCGGAAATGGATGATCGCAATAATACTCTTCCATGTCGTTATAATATTCGTGGATTTAATAATTTTTGAAACTGAAATAAACTTATGGAATACAATTTTTTATTTATTTATTTACTCTTTAATCTATTCACCTTGAAAAAGGATTACAAATGGCGGACATAATGGACCTAATAGACGGCGGACCTAATGGACGGAGAGCCTTTTGGCATTCTCTTGCAGTCAACCATGTGCATTGAGAAATAATGTGATACGGGCTTAAGAAATACTTTTCTTTTTAATTCTTACTGATAGAATTTTGGGATGGTAAGCGAACATCCTGGGGTGGACACGGACAACCCGGCCCCACTCTATAAGCCATTGGTGTTTCGGTCTGAAGGGTAGTGATAGCTAGTATGATTACTGGGCATACCAGATTTAAGTACTGACGTCTAAAGGCAACGAGTGTATTTTTTTTATTGGATAAAGTGTTGAAACGAGCAAAACGTTCACCTGATAGTAAGTGTAACGTCTGCCCATAACAGTTGCTGTGTCGCCAAATTTCTGTGAGACAGCACACTGTGTCAATCACCCTGAGACATAAGTTCTTAAGTCTCATATGCCCAGTGATTTCGCTAGCTCACAGTGCCCTTCAAACCGAAACACAGTAATGTTTGCAGACTACTACTTCACGGCAGAATAACGCCCTGGTGTGGTACCTACCTAGACGGATTCCTGCATCCAATGTACTATACAGAAATGTTCGGGGTGATACAGTACGCCACCATGATCGATTTGCTTGCCTCGTCACTTTCTTCAATAAAAAAATGGTTTTCCACTACCAGGCGTCCAAGCTACAGTTTTTAAACCATTTTGATTATAGATACCATAATCTTCCTTTTAAACCATGTTTTATTAACAGAAGAGAGCGTACATTCCTAAAATCGGATCTTAGACTATAAAAACGATGGTGTCGATTATGTCTATTAAATTATTACGTCTTTAAACGATAGGCGTCCGGCAGAATAGCACCTACCTCTTTCCTACCGAGGCGCGACTAAGGTATTATATGGACAGGCTTTATTCCTTAATACTGCTCGTGGGACAATGAGAAGTAAGATTTTTTTGGACTTATACCAAAATGGCGGCGACGTGATTCGGTACCCGTCACGACTTGTTTCCCACGGGGACAAAAAGTGGCCTATGCCTACACGGTTACGTGGGAAAAGTCGCGACTGTATATATATATATATATATATATATATGTATATATATATATATATGTATGTATGTATGTGTAAAATACTAATTTCTAATAAATATATAAAAAGGTTCAAATCCGTTAAACTACGCCGGATACAAAAAATACTTAAAAATGCGGAAAAAATTACACCTGTGTCCTCATCTGTTTATTTATTAACGGCAATATTTTTGCTGTTAGTCTAGTTAGACCGTGAGCTAGTAATAAAAAAAGAGCACGTGCAACTCAATATACGTGACAATAGTTAAAGTTACTTATATATAAGAAATTTAATAAAAATAATAAAAATGAATAACCATAAATATTATTCGCTGTAAAACAACTGATCAGTAGCTATATAAACAATTATTAATCAATCGATTAATATTAAGAATAAGCACGAAATCGGTGCACTCAAATCGACTTTAAAATTTTTCTCTCACTGTGCCCAAAGAAGTTGCACTTCAATAAATAAATATTCATACATACATCATTTGCGACATACATCATTTGCGACATACATAGTTAAATTCTCTTAACAATCCAATGCCTCGATAAATGTTCGCGGTACCGGCAGTAGCGGCGTTAGGGTAAGGCGCGGTTGGGCGACCGCTCTGGGCACCAGAAATGAAGGGGCGCCCTGATAGAATACAAGCGTTACTGTTCTGTCGATTCAGATAGGCTGAAATAAAGGTGCTAAAAATATTTCGGTTAGAGCGCCTGGATAACTAAAGCCGGCGCTGAGTACCGGACACCACGTATTTTAGACGAATCGTCATGGTTATATAAATATTTCTAACTTTTTACAATCTAACACCGTTTCGTAATGAGAGTCCTCTGACGGAGAAGAAACTGGCGAAAGAAACTTCGCAGGTAGGATAACTGTACCTATTTCATAATTCTATATTAACTATCTACAGTTCTCTAGTGAGATTGTGCCCTTTAGATTTTAAATTTTTTCTTCTTTAGACTTTAGATTTTTTTCCGTTCAAATATATATTTTCGGTGATGTAATTGCTGTTGGCCTTCTCGGCTTTTACAGCTTCATCGGATACTTCCGTTCAAAGAAGAGCTGTGGTAGCGGCTTAAGAGAATCTACTACCCCATCTCATCCCGTTGGTGTCGTAAAAGTCGACAGAGGGAAAATAAAAAACCAAGTCTAAAAACCAATCTTCCTGGAACATCCGAATAAATGAACTGTAATGAAAAATAATACTAATAAATGAAAAATAAATGAATAAATGAACTTCAGTTGCCAACCCGCCTGCCAAGCGCGGCAACTATGGCAAAATCCCACTACAAATTCCTGTAAATAAGAACTACAAACTTTGTGGCAATCTATGAGGGAACATAGGCCTATGTTCAGCAGCGGACCAGTGACAGGTTGAAACAAGTAAAAGGAAAAAAAAATTGTCCGCTGGTTTTCTTGCTGGTTCTTCCCAGAACAGAGACATTTTTTTGCAAACCAGTGTAGCTTAGCGCCCCTTCATGCTAGACCTCCCGAAGGGCGACCGCTCCCTGCGCGAGTTGTTGCTGCCGCCGCCGACCGCCCAAGAGGGCCAGAGTCGAGCGGCAGGCCCGACGACCGCAGGGGAACGCCCGTGATGACGCACCAAGGTGTATAATTTTTCTCCTAGCTTTGTTGTTATGTGCTCTCAGCAAGCAAAATTTTTCTTCAGTGGTTGTAGAATTCTGCCTACACCACTTTTATTTTTACATTAATACTCGCAAACTTGCTGTTATTTTTTGCGCAGCAAGGCTGCACAATACTTTATCTATTTCTTGTTTGTTTCCAATTGTCCTGAATAGGTGTCTTTAAATATTATATTTACGTGACGTCCTATACTCTATGTTTTCTTTTTATGTAGTATGTTTAAGTATTTTCAGGGCAATTTTTCATCCTCTGCTAAAGCGATTATGTTGCGTTGGTCTGCTATTTTAGTGGATCAACGTAACACTCTTAGGCTAACTTCAAGCGCCGGCCATCGTTTGTCTCGCTCGCTCTGACGGGCATCGCGCTCGCCTGTTTCCGGCAGGGCGTCTCGCTCGTTCGAGCGGGCGTCTCGCTCTTTGCAACAACCAAAGAGCGAGACGCCCGCTTGTCGTTCTATTTACTTTCTATCTACTTTCTTTTTCTAATGTCCGTGAATGCTGCAGCAACCATTATGTTTATGTATAGTGTGTAGTATTTATATATTAATCTTCACTGCAGCATTCGCCCTTCCTTCAAATCCGCAAAAGCGGTATCCAAGCCCGGGGGGAGCAGTGCCCCACCGCGATGATTTTCTCGGGCAAAGAGGCAAAGAGGCAGCGCCGATGCAGAAGACTGGCAGCAGCAGCAGTGTAGCTTAAAAAATGACGTTCAATAAGTCGTTTTAGCCTATAACAAGTCCACTGCTGAACGAATACCTCAACTATAGATAGCCACAAAAGTTTGTAGCTCTCATATTGGAGGGATTTTGCCATAGTTGCCACGCTTGGCAGGCTGGTTGGCAACCGCAGTTTATTTATTGAGATGTTCCAGGAAGATGCTGCTGCCCATCTCCTGGTTTTAATTTCCCTCTGTCGACTTTTACGACACCCACGGGATGGGATGGGGGTGGTAGATTCTCTTGTACGTAGTGGATAGCGTACCTGACTTCTGCGCCACCGGTCCTGGGTTCGATTCCCAGCCGGAGGCAACATTTGTGCAAAATCACAAATTGTTGCTTTTCGGGTCTGGTGGTGTTGAGCATGCGAAATGTATGTTTGTAAAACGCACCCACGATACAGGAGAAAATCCTACTGTGGGGCTTCGTTTTTTAAAAGAAAAAAGAAAGAAAAGAAATTGGCAATCATTATTTATTTAATATTTCTGACAGGTTAAAGAATCAAAAACAAAATCTACGGTTTTTCATCTTCCAATGACATTTTTCCGATGATGATTCTCACGATTACGATTTCTGTGAAAACCACTATCCGCATCACGGAACGGCGTCCATGTTATACATTACAAGAAACTGGCAACGACGAAGTAATTGTAATTGTTCTTTTCTTTTAAGGACAAAGCATCAGATCGAGCGAAACGTTCACCGGATGGTAAGTGCAACGTCTGCTCATAACAAATGCTGTGTCACCCAGAACATTAGCTCTTAAGTTTCAAATGCCCAATGAACACCAGCTCTCAGTGCACTTCAGACAAAAAAAAATAGTAACGTTTGCACACTTCTCCTCCATGGTAGCAAACTTGGCCGTGTACTATAGGAACTATCACCTATCTAGATGAATTCTTGCATGAAACCCTACAACCGGTAAATGGTTCCCCTAACATTCTTTTTTACAGAGAATAGTCTCATAGACAATCGACGACACTCTATGACTAAAATTTTAAACAGATTTATTAATAATACATATATAAGTGTATTGCCTATAGCATAAAAACACATATATATGCCGATAGTCCTAGTGTCCGGCACAGTATAATAGCATCTACCTCTTTTCTACCGAGGTGTCGTAAGAGGCGACTGACTAAGTTATTGTACTACAGCTTATTCGTGCAAAATAATATAATAATACCAAAATACGCTTTTACTGTACGCAATATGGAGTAATTTCTTTTGACTCGTACCTAAATAGCGGCGACGTGATTCGCCACCCGTTACGTCGGCTACGTGTGTGGCCTCTGCCTACCGCTTTTATGGGAAAAAGGCGTGACTGTATGTATGTATGTAAGTACATTGCAAACTCGAGCAGACCGGCCTCCATAAACACTGATACTAACGTAAACTCACCAGCGCTACATGAGCGCTTTCACTAGTAAAACCAATTAATTTATGGAATCCAATCATGTAGGTACGACCGCAATACCAGTTATTCTTCTGGGCGCTGTTAGGTACTGTTATTACTGTACATATGGGACTTATGAACCGATGTTTCAGGCTGGTCATGGCACATAGAAATGTTCTGGGTGACACAGCATACGATATGAGCAAACTTTGCTTAAGAGAATCTTAAAATCCACCCCATCTTATCCCGTGTCGTAAAAGACAGACAGAGGGAAAATTCAAACCAGAAGATGGGCAGCAGCATCTTCCTGGAACATCTGAATAAACTGCGTGGCAACTATGGTAATATCCCCCCAAAATGAGAGCTGCAAGCTTTTGTGGCAATCTATGAGGGAGGCCTATTTTCAGCAGGGGACTAGTGATAGGCTGAAACGATACGACGATACGAACGTTTTGTTCGTCTCGTCACTTTATCCAATAAAAAAAAAACCACGATGTAATCGTCACAGGTGGTTATTTCTGCAGGCTGTATTACAGTTCTGTGAGTTTTGAGCAGTCATGAATCCGGCCAAGGGCAGGCGCATCCCTAAAAATTTCATACACGGTGAAACCAGATCCCTTGCCTCGTTAGATACATCAACTCAGTACGTGTACATAAATTTTTCTAGACGCAAATCACTTTTATCAATAAGAAAAAAGCCGCGGTCAGAGACTTCGGCTAATGAATTGAAATAAGTGACATCTATTGGTCTCCTAATGAAAAAGTTACTAGTACATTACGAAATCAATAGATGTCACTAGTCACATCGTTAATCATGTAAAATGCTCAGTTTTCAACTAGTTATTAAAAAATTTAATTTCCTAGCTTAGAGTTCATCTAGCTTATTCTTTTGATGTAACATAAGTTTTGGGTTGCTTTCAATAAAAAAATCTTTTATTCTTTCTAGTATCCAAAATATCATTTATTCAATAAGATAAGTAATTTGGACACATTCTTGGACATAGTCTCATTACTCGACTCCGACCCGAGACCCGGAAATAGACAATTTGTGTGTTACTCAAATAGAAATTGAATTGGGATTCGAACCAAGGACTCACTAATTCGAATAAACCTTTCAACGAAGCGGTTATTAATAAAAGGATAACTTGTTACATATATAAGCCAAACAACTCGTGGTCTAAATAACAACATAAACTGGGATAATAAATAATTGACTGCAATTGCCCAAATCCGCGTTGAAAATTAAAATAATTGTATGGTGTCCTAATAAGCCGCTCGAGCTCAATAGCGTGTAATTAATACCTGAAATACAAGGTGTAGCATTATCAAATTTATTTAATTACACTTGATAATGCTTCGCTATAGTGGGCCAAAATTTAAGGTCACTGCTGCGTTAAACACGTGTCGTGTAGTGTTTAATTCCTAATATTATATGATGTGTGATTGTATTTTTTTTGTATAAAGTGACGAAACGAGCAAAACGTTCACCTGATGGTAAGTGCAACGTCCGCCCACAACAAATGCTGTGTCACCCAGAAAATTTCTGTGTGACACCACAATGCGCCCGTCACCCTGAGACATCAGTTCTTAAGTCTCAAATGCCCAGTGATTACGCTAGCTCACAGTGCCCTTCAAACCGAAACGCAGTAATGCTTGCACACTACTGCTTCATGGCAGAATAACTGGCCTGGGGCCTACCTACCTTTATGCAGTCGAAAATTAAAATATTTTTTCAAACTAAAAATTATATTTTTGTCAACATTCTCAGACTAGAGTACTCGCTTTTAGACCAGAAACTTAGACTCTTTCACTTCGACACTAACAATTTTAACATAATCTTAAGATCGCGACTGCCAGTGCAAGCATGCTTACTTGAAAAATCGGGACAAATTTGTGATAAATCGGAACGTGTATACAGACCTCTATACATTTTTCTATTGAATTAATTGACGAGACGAACAAATCGTTCACACAATGGTAAGTACAACGTCTATACAAAACAAATGCTGCGTTACCCAAAACAAATCTGTGTGGCAACCGCATTCGACGCGTCATCCTGAGACATCAATTCTTAGTCTCCTATTCCCAGTACTAGATAATAGTGCCCTTATAGGAGAAAGTGACCTAGCAAGCAAAACGTTCACCTGATGGTTAGTGCAACGTCTGCCCGTAACAAATGTGTCACCCGGAACAGTTCTGTGTGGCACCACACCCGTCCTCCGGAAACAACAGTATCATATTCCCAGTAATTACACTACTCTCAGTGCCCTTTAGACTGGAACACAGTAATATTTGCATACTACAGCTTGACGAATAACTGGCACTGTGGTGGTACCTACCTCGGCCGATTCCAGCATAGGAATCCTATCACCAGAACTGCAACTCGGGACTTCCCGCGCAAATCGGGACCTGGTAATGTTACAGAGGCTAAGCAGCCTAGTAAGGCTGGCACAAGTCTTTAAAATTTATAAACTATTTTAAAGCACTTGATGGTCGTCTGATATTACAGTAAAACAAAGTAAATATACACCTTTTAATTTGTTAACGTTTTGCACGTCTCATGGCGCGAAGCGGCGTGAAATAGTGTTTTATACCCGATATGTCAAGGTCAAGCGATTCGGTGGTCTTCAAATGCCTCTATCCCAATTATATTGCACTTATATGCTAACTTGAATAGATTCATATCAATAAAACACTTTAATTTATTCATTAAAATAATTTTGTCAAATTATCTAATTTCGCTACTTTGAAAAAAACAGTTTAAAAAAAATTGAGACGGACGTCCGGATTTTTTTAGGGATGAGGTCAAAACTCCCGAAAAAATTGACGTATCGAGTCCGGGATTTTTTATCGAGTCCAGAATTTGATCTACTGGTTTCCTAATTTCATGTAAAAATCTAGCACTTGTAGTTATTAAGAAACATATTTTTTTCTTATTGTTTTTATCTGAAATGAAAATGACTCGAAATATTTGAACCTTAATACGTTTTTTTTCTTAAGAGTAAAGTGACATGAGCGACATGAGACGTGCACTTTTGAATTTCCAAACTTATTAAGTTGTACAAAACAGTGAGGTATTTCGTCACTTTGACGATATTCTGCCGTGAAGCAGTAGTGTGCTATCGTTACTATGTTGCGGTCTGAAGGACACTGAGAGCGAGGACACTCAGTAATCACTTGGCATATGAGACACACTTTATCCAAAAAAAACCTTATCCAATATCCCAAGAACGAAGCTAACTAAACACAGCGTAGTAACACTAAAATATGTTTCATATTCTTTAATTAGTATTTGTACTTCGTAAGGCATCTCCCAAATTGTATGATTGTATAAAGATTTGCTTTAGATTCTATCATTGCCTGTAATTAGCAAGTCACGCTTAAAATACGTTAGCTACAAACACGTTATTGTTTATGATTCTAGAGAATCCTTTCAACAACAAAAAAAAATCAAAGATACACAAACATATAATTTCATATTTTGTTTTCGTCTAGCGACATTAGTGTAATAAAAAAAATGTGAACACGACATGAACATAAAATGATAATAAAATATGATATTTTTATTATTGTGTATAATAAATATAAAACAACCATAAACTATTGACAATACTCAAAATCTAAAAACTAAAATGATTTAATTTAGCTCCCGGCGGCATAGTGCAAAGAACGACCGGGTTTGCATTTCTGCGCTACATGGTAAAAATGTATAATATTTACTTAACTATATATTAAATTATTTTTAGAGTTTTCATATTTTTCTGAATTACTGCAGTGATCATTGATTTACAGTTTTCGGCTAAAAATATTTTGTGTAATTATATTTCATTTTTTTTTATGAAAGAAAATGACGAGACGACCAAGTCGTTCACGTGATGTTAAGTGCAACGCCTGTTCGTAACAATTGCAGTGTCAACTTTGAAGTACTGTGCACCACTGCACTGCGCTCGTCACCATGAGACATCGGTTCTTGAGTCTCATATGCTCTGTAATAACACTAGCTTTAGCGCCCCATAAACTGAAACACAGTTGTGCTTGAACATCACTGCTTCACAGCTGAATTACCGGGACTGCGGTCGTACCTATCTAGGCGGAGGAATCCGTCCACAAATCTGCATTCTTTAAAAAAATACTGACATCGTCGTGGAGTTTAGCAATTGGCACTCAAATACATACGAAAACATCAAAGCCAACAATTTTATTTCCATCTACATTTTAACCCCTACTCGGTTCATTTTCTAGACGAATTAGCATATGCGATAAACTGCTTAATTGAAATTCAGTTACCTTTTCATAGGCACTGGAATTATAAGTAATTGAAACTTTAATTATAACTTGTCCTTCTTTGAAAGATAAACGAAAATTAGGAGAGGGCTTCAAACGCAACATCAAAGGGAACATACAAAATATTTAAGTTTAGAGATCACATAGCATATTATAGAACTACGTAGATTATTAGATAACCATCAATTGAACTGTAAGCCAGATGGTAATGAGTGAATGAAGTGAAAAGGTTAGTAATTGTTGCTTTCATTAAGATTGTAACAAATATGAATGAATTCTGCAAGTACAAAGTAATAAAACACAATTAGATGGAGAAATCAGGCGAACTTACTACCATGCATATACGAATGCTCAAAACTTTCTAGTTTCAGTTCTTTGAACAAAGAAGAATTGGATTGAATATATTAATAATCTATAAAAAATACAATATTTACTTAAAAAACATGGAAATCTAAATATGATTTGAAATAGTAAGTTTATATATTATACATACCTTAATAATTCATAAATCCATTACAGCCACTTCGGAATGGAAAAGAATTAAGTAATCATATTTCTACGCTGTATTCACGAACTTGCTTCAGATTTATTTACAGACATACTTTAAACAGTGCATTTAATTAAGCAGAAGGCGGGAGGGGGGATTATATTCAGTTTATATGTAAAACTTATGTTTGTATGCGATGCGCATGAACAGCGAAAAGAAGTAATACTGCATCGTTAGTAACAAGAAGAACGTCTAAAGTAAGCTTAATTAAATTGAATTATAATCATGACTCAGGAAAAAATTAAACTAAGATCACTCCCAAAATGGTGGTTATTCTTAAATTGCTTCACCCTAATTTACAAGTTTTCAAGAAACATTTTAAAAATAGAAGGTCTAGGCCTAGTGACCGACGTGTGTCGGTTATATTGATATCTTATTGAACGTTGATAAGATTGCTTTCGCTATCAGCTCAGTTGTTTTAACTCCTGTCGTATTTACAGACAGCTACACGGTCACAAACGGTTGTTTTTTTTTTTTCATTAAAATGTGCGTCAAACGAAGTTGCAGCTGAACGTACCTTAAATTTTGTGAAATGGTTTTAAGTAACAGTGTGCGTAGACTGCGTGAGTGTGTTTGTGCATTCTTCATTTTCATTTGCTGCTGGTGCAACGTAAGTTATTTTTTATAATTTTATTGGAATTTCGTAGACACGTAGAAAGTGTGTTGATGTATCCACAATAATATCACCTAAACATTATACTTTTTGTGTGTATCGTTCGTTACTAAATTTCTCTAACAATGGCAATTTTTTTTTAATTTAAAAAAAGTGATGGAACGAGCAAAGCGTTCACCTGATGGTAAGTGCAACGTCTGCCCATAACAAATGCTATGTCACCCAGAACAGTGTGACACCACAATGCGCCCGTCACCCTGAGACATCAGTTCTTAAGTCTCATATGCCCAGTGATTACGCTAGCTCACAGTGCCCTTCAAACCGAAACACAGTAATGTTTGCACACTACTGCTTCACGGCAGAATAACTGGCACTGGGGTGGTACCTACCTAGACGGAGTGAGTGAGTGTGTTTGTGCATTCTTCATTTTCATTTGCTGCTGGTGCAACGTAAGTTGTTTTTTATAATTTTATTTGAATTTCGTAGACACGTAGAAAGTGTGTTGATGTATCCACAATAATATCACCTAAACATTATACTTTTTGTGTGTAACGTGCATTACTAAATTCGTCTAACAATGGAAAATTTTATATAATTAATAAAATCAGGCGTTACTTTGCGGAAATCCATTATAATGAAGGAAGGAAAGTTACTTGCTAAGATCCGCATGCATATGTTAGTAAATTTACTTTCTTTTCTTCATTCAATAGCAAATTTTCTTGTAACTCGAACAACTCGAAAAGTGTCAAAATTCATTATTTTATCAAAAATATACGTTCCGTTATGGTGACAAGCTATTACCTTTATAATCTGCTTTTAATTGACATATCAATATTATTTGTATGTTGATTATAAATATTAATAATCTTAGGCTAAAATAGGTATTACACCAACGTAGTATCAGTCGGATTGTGCAATTTTTTTTCACATTGTAAAAGAATATAGCATACAGCTTGAATTTAAACCCCAACTTTACAGTGTTACCTATAAGACGGATAACATATCATTCATATTTGTGACACATAAGCAAATAACATACAGTTTTATCTTCGATTAAATTAAAGACAATACACGGATTAGATTCACGAAACTACAATGACTTTTGCATAACCTTAATTATTTAAATTGGTGTACTTACCAGTGATAAAAATATGGACAATTCTATTCAATTATACGTAAAAATGTATCTTTGTGTACTAATCGCTTTTTTATCAAACCTTTATGGAGTCGGGACTCTCTTGGATCGATGAGAAATTATAGTAATAAAAAATATAAAAGACGACATATGATATCCTCCACGTCGATCCTCGAACAAGGCGACATCTTACAAATACAATTGAAACCGAAATATCCAAGACGGCATCTGTCTGTGCGCGTAACGCCACCTCCCCCCGAGTCCGCCACGCAAGTGGCCACGGGGGCCAGGAAAATGAGTTCTCGGAAGCACCATCCTTCCCGACCCCAGCGGCGGATCTGGTCTGTGGCTCCGCCGCCGACCGCATTTCGATCGCGGAGAGTAGGGAGAGCGGTACAACTTACTGTCACTCCTCTTGCAGCAGTGCGGCTCGCTTAAGTCGCGGAGGATAGGGAGAGAGGCGAACCGTAATACCTAAACTCCTCTTCCCCCGCGACTCCACCTTGGATGCTGTGACAGCCCGTCCGGGCTCCTCTTAGCTTCACCGTGGGTTATCAAGCCACGGTTACTAAGCCAAATACAGCATTACCTACCCGCGCCTGATGTAACGCTCATTACATGTAATGTTCATTTAAGTGTCTCCTATGTACACATATACAATGTACCTATGTAAAAAAAACATACAAAGCCATTGAAAGAACTTTTTTTTTATAAAGTGACGAAACGAGCAAAACGTTCACCTGATGGTAAGTGCAACGTCCGCCCACAAGAAATGCTGTGTCACCCAGAATATTTCTGTGTGACACCACACTGCGCCCGTCACCCTGAGACATCAGTTCTTAAGTCTCAAATGCCCAGTGACTACGCTAGCTCACAGTGCCCTTCAAACCGAAACATAGTAGTGTTTGCACACTACTGCTTCACGGCAGAATAACTGGTCCTGGGGTGGTACCTAACTAGACATATTCCTGCATAGGAATCTTACCACCAGTAAAACTTGCTTCGTAATCGTTTAAATTTTTAATTAAAACGCCACTCATGATAACTAACAATTTTAACACGTTACCGACGTCGCTGTTATATATTGTTTAAATGAGGGCAATTATAATTAAAACACTTCCTTTTCGATACTCAACTCGATCGCTTCAGACACTTGACTTGACGATCGCGTGGATTAGCTGTCAAAGTACTTGACTTTCTTACTTGACTTCTACGCCTCGAGTCCTGGCTTGGATTTCTAGCCAGGTTTTTGGGTCTAGTGGTGATGGTCCCAGTGTCTCTGACACAGACTGCATTCTAATCTATCTCCGAAGTTATCGCATGAGCGGGCGCGAATAGGTTAGGACGAGTGAGTGCCCCTATGCTTGGGCGTACACTTGCGGCACTATAATTTCTCCTGCACAGTTGACATCTTCCAATACTGACACAGACTATTCCCTTATTCGACTTTAACTACACCAACCGGAAGCGATTGTAGAATATCTGATAACGCAATCACACGGCGAATGTCTTATACGATAAGGATAATAGATTCTCGTGACAACCAGCCCGTGGCAGCTATCCCGTGGCAGCTTAGGGTCCGGGTGCTCGAATAAAACTTTGTATCTTACTATCTATACTAATATTATAAATGCGAAAGTAACTCTCTCTGTCCCTCTGTCTGTTGTTCTTTTCACGGTTCAATCGCTGAACCGATCTTGACGATATTTGGGACAGGGAAAATTTGCATCCTGTAGACGGAGATAGGATACTTTTTGTCCCCGATAGTCAAAGAGTTCCTACGGGATATTTAAAAACCTTTATCCACGCGGACGAAGTCGCGGGCATTAGCTAGTCTACTATAATAAAGGTGGAGAGTTTGTATGTTTGAACGCGCTAGTCTCAGGAAATACTAATCTGATTTAAAAACATTTTTTGCATTAGCTAGCCCGTTTATCGAGGAAAGTTTTACGCTATAAAACTTTATGTTACGATACGCCGAGGACCGAATATTACCGGGAAAGCCCTAGCTGTGAACGCTCAGATCAGTGAGGCACCATACCCTACAGCGCAGTCATGTGGTCGGCTTATTTTACGCGTGTGATATATATTTTCGGTGATGTAATTGCTGTTAGCCTTCTCGGCTTTTACAGCTTCATCGGATACTGTGCTCGCGGGCCAGGGGCCCGCGTGCCAGGTTTGGTTTGACCCAAACATAAATAAATAAATAAAAACTCCTACAAAAACCTCGAAGTTCGGACTGTGTCGCGTTCGCTGCGTGCTTTCGCGATTTCGAAAATCTTAAATATTTTAAGTTGTCTATTGACCGTCCGTAGGAGGCTGCGCGCGTCCATTCGGACTGTCGACTTGTGTGTCGGTAACTCTGGGCGGTGAGAACCGCCCTGGAACACGGGTGAATCGTGTGTACGCGGTGTGATTATTGACTATTGCGCGCCGCTCTCTACGGCGGTCGCACGTCGTGGTGCGTGTTATATTAAAGCTATTGACTGTGTGTACAGTATGGCCTGGATCGTGACTGACAGTATCGTGGTCAGGAAGAGCTGAGACGTCCGTGTCGTCTAGCACGTTTCGCGTTGGGTCGCGTTTCTGTTTGGTCGGTAATTTGCTGCTTTAACCACCAGCGGTTTTGAATGAACCGCGGCTTTTTCGAAAAACCGCCGTGATAATTCTCTGAAGTGTTCACAGATTAAGGGCATTTTACAGTCGCTGTGAAGATCTTCATTGCGTTGATACCAACCGGCTCCGGTGGCAGTTCGCAAGAATCGATTTTGAACGCTCTGTAACTTCTTTAATTGATTGCCCGTCGCGTGAGCGAAAGCGACGCAAGCATAGTCCATTACGGGTCTTATGCAAGTCTTATAGAGGCGAAGTTTGTGTCTTAAGCACATTTTGCTTGAGGAGCAAGTTAATGGGTATAGACGGCTTGAGATAAAAGCCGCTCTATTGCGTATATTTTTAATGTGTGCAGCGAACGACATCGCTGCGTCTAAAGTGACCCCGAGATATTTGACGCTCTTTTCCCAGGGAATAGGGCGTCCGAACAGGGTGATCGTGCCTAGCTGATTGTTGCCGATTGGGTGACATCGTCTAGCGGGCTTTGGTGTGCCCCTCGAGAAGTATATCGCTACACTTTTTTCGGGGTTTACCTCTATTCTCCATTTCCGGAACCATTCGCCTAGGCGATCGGCTGCGGCTTGTAGTTGAATCGTTATGCGGCCCTTGTGCTTGTCGGAATAGTACAGGGCCGTGTCATCTGCGAAAAGCGCAAGATTGACTTTCGGGTCTTTAGGGATATCGCTAGTGTATAGCGAGAAAAGGAGTGGGGAGAGGCAGGAGCCCTGAGGGACACCCGCTCGGAGAGGGCGGCTTGAGGAGCGCGTTCCCTTTACCCGGAAGCGAAATAGGCGGTTAGACAAGAAGGCTCGTATGATTTTCACGAGTCTGTCTGGCACTTTAGTGTGATACAACTTGTAATACAAGCCGTCGTGCCAGACTTTGTCAAATGCTACGCGTGTGAAACCGCGAGGCGCAGCTAGTGCTCGATCCCAGAACAGATGCAGTGTCACCCAGATTTGAATTGCACTTGTGCGACCTTGAGACGTGAATTATTTAATCTCATATGCCCAGTAGTATCACTAGTGTCCTTTAGATCGGCACGTAAAACTGCTTGCAAACTGCTGTTCGGTTGAATGGCTGGTACTGTGGTAGTGGTACCGCTGGTAGGATTCTATGTGTGTATTCACTACTATAAGTGAAACGCAAACAACAACAGCAAACAACAACAGCAAACTTGTCAAGAAGATATTATTAAAAAAAGCGTAGTATAAAATAGATCATTACATAGAGGACAAAGATGGGTAAATAACTTTTACTCTGCACTTGCAAATCTGGCTACCAAACATGTGGAATTTTAATAAAATAATGTATTTTATACATACATACATACAGTCACGCCTCTTTCCCACAGGGGTAGGCAGAGACCACATCTTTCCCCTTGCTACGATCCTTACACACATCTTTAGCTTCCTCTACTTTCATTAGTGTTTTCATACAAGCTCGTCGGTTGCGGGTACTTTTGACGTGGCCCGTGTATTTTAAACATGAAATTATGTAATATGACATTAAACGTGGGTTGTGGCAGTCATCTGCTTTTGCAGTGAGTGCCCAGTCTCTGACTACCCTTTATGGGATACAGTCGTGATCTTATGTTTGTATGTATGTATGTAATTGAAAAAAAAATGACTCTAGAGTTTCTTGCCGGTTGTTCTCTGATGCGGTTTTATTTTTGGAACCGAAGTAGATTTTGACCTTCATAAGAGCTTTCATCATCATCATTTCAGCCTAGTCCACTGCTGAACATAATCCTCCTCCATAGATTGCGGCAAAAGTTTTCAGTTCTCAGTTTGGGCGGATTTTCAGTATTTTTGATTTTTAGTTGCCACGCTAGGCAGGCGGGTTGGCATCCGCAGTTTTTTTATTCGGATGTTGCAGGAAGATGCTGCTGGTTTTAATTTTCCCTCTGTCGACTTTTACGAAACCCAAGGGATGAGATGGGGTGGTAGATTCTCCGAAGCCGCCACCACACGGAGAGCTTTATACAAGCCTAAACTGAATATAGAATTTTTACCGTGACTTTGACTATGCAGGATAGAAGTCCTACCACCACCATTTGGTAGGTTGCGAATACTGGCACCGCTTTGATTACTATTTTCAGTTTAAGGTGTTTATTTACCTTGTGAAAGAAGACGTATGTTAGTTTACTGGTGGCAGGATTCCTATGCATGTATCCGTCTAGGTAGGTACCACCGAGGAGCAGTTATTCCGCCGTGAAGCCATAGTGTGCAAGCATTACTATGTTTCAGTCTGAAGGGCACTGAGAGTTAGTGTAATCACTGGGCATATGAGACTAAAGAACTGATGTCTCCAGGTGACAGGCGCAGTATGGGGTCACACATAAACGTTCTAGGTAAGACAGCATGGGCAGACGTTGCACTTACCATCAGGTGAACATTTGCTCGCGTCACTTTATCCAATTAATAAAAGAAACGGCTCGGTAACCCGTCGAAAAATGAGAGATCAGTACTCACGTGTAGCCTGGTACTTATCGTATATCTAAAAAAAAAATCGAAACAAAAACATTGAAAATCGTTCCAGTTTATCGTTCACTAATCGAAATTACTAATAGCTTTTTAATGTACTAAACTGTTACATTTTTATTTTACAACGACATCGTAATGTTTTGATTCTTAATTTGGAGACGTCGCTTTGATCAGCTAATTGCTTTTTTTAACTTATAGATTTATTTTATTTATGTATTTAATACTCAAACACCTTACGGAACAGGTTACGCTAAGGGTTACTTACACAATGCGCGGAATTACCGCCTTGTAGCATTCATCAACAGTTGTTGATGGGTAAAGAAAAATATGTTAATAGCTGCGATATAAAAACATACACATTATTCGCAAAATGATACATTCATATTTAAATTATACATTCATATATATATATAATGCATAAATATTTAATAAGGGAAAGTAAAATTCGTCAGATACTGTTATCATTCGAATAATGTTGGCGACACAGTCGTTTAAAATAAATACTTATTCGGTTCTTTTGTCACATCATCGCGCATGGCGTTCCAGAGAAGTATAGCCTGAACTGTGAAAGATGATTAAAACAATGGTGATGTTCTCCTAGCTGATTTCGACCACGGCGACAACTGCCCACTACTGTCGAGAGCCATCAACTGCGCAGGAGATATTATAGTGCCACAAGTGTACGCGCAAACACAGAGGCACTCACTCGTCCCAACCTACCCGCGCCCGATGTAACGCTGATGCGATAAGATCGGAGGTAGGTTAGGATGCAGTGTCAGAAACACGGAGACAATCACAACACAACCAGACCCGAAAACCAACAATTTATGTTTTAGCACAAATGTTGGCTCCGGCTGGGATTGATATCCAGGACTCGCGGCTTAGAAGTCACGTACTCTGACCACTAGGCTACGCGGTCGTCAAAACAATACAATGAATTGAAACGACGTTCACAGTCCAGAGTTGAATAAAAAAAGTTGAAGTTATCCTCAAAATAAGAAGCACAATTGGGATAATTGAAAATAGAAGAAAGGGATACGAAGGTTTCGCAGCAACGCCTCTGATGTATAGAAAGCCATTTAATCTTAGAAACATGATGTCACATGTGAACGAGGTGGTATATCGAAACAATATGGAGCACAAGCATCTTGAGCTCACTGTATGAGCTTTTTTGGAATGATAATAGGCACGAACCAATAGAATAGAATAAATTTTTATTCAATATAGATTATTTACATAATACTTATTGAAAGTCATTTTTTTTCTTTTTTTAAACTACACTGGTTCGCAAAAGTGCCTCTGTCCTGGGAAGAACCAGTAAGAAACCCAGCGGGCTTTTTTTTGGTCATTTTTAAAATTATGTACAATAACAGCAGTATTATAAAGATGTAGAAATGGCTTGGCGGCGATCACCTCATTCCCAGGGGTTATCATCATCTATGTATTCTTTAATATTATAATAACCCTTTTTTTGAAGTCTTTGTTTAATATAAAATTTAAACTTTTTTATTGAAAGACTTTTAGCACTTTCTGGGATTTTGTTGTAAAAACGTATACATTGCCCCATAAAAGAGTTACTGACTCTGTGAAGTCGGGTAACTGGCATAATTAATTTGTGCTTGTTTTAATAGTCGCAAGACGTTTAATGAATGGGCGACAGTAGGAATCCACAGAAGTAGGCAAAGATTGTATGAACTTTACAATGAAAGATCATACAATCATAGTAACACATTTAAGGAATATGTTAAAAATTATTCAAAATTATTTAAAAAAGTATGCTCTGAAGCCAAGTCATTACACTTGAGCAATAAAATAAAGAAAGCATCAGATAAAATCAAAATGACTTGGAGTATTATTAATAGTGAAACCGGGAAAGTCAAGGACCGAAACCATGATTACAAAATTAATTTTAACAATAAGCTAGTGACATCTGATCAAGATGTTGCTACAGCCTTTGAAAAGTTTTTTAGTGATATTCCAATTTCCATAACCAAGCCATTAAATTCTTCTCCTACTGCCGCTGAGACATTACTCAAACAAAATGTAACTTCTTGTACAAAAGATTTTAAATTCGATATGGTAGATGGAAATGACATTCTTAATACTTTTAAAAGTATTGATTGTAAGAGAACCGCGGATCTATGGGGTATGTCCGTGGAAGTTAGTGCGTCTATTATAGATATAATTGCACCTCAATTAGCCATAATTTTTAATTCCGGTATTGCATTTGGTGTGTTTCCTGATTTGATGAAACATAGTAAAATCATACCTTTATTTAAATCTGGTAGTACATCGGACCCTGCTAACTTTAGACCTATTTCTGTACTACCAACATTAAGTAAAATTTTTGAAAAAATTATACTTAATCAAATGTTAAAACATTTCAATTTAAATAAATTGTTTCACAAAAACCAATTTGGCTTTACGAGGGGTCGTTCTACAACCGATGCAGGTGTTGAACTTATTAAGAATATATTCGAAGCCTGGGAGAGTTCACGGGATGCCTTGGGTGTTTTCTGTGATCTTTCTAAGGCCTTCGATTGCGTTGATCATGAAACACTTATCAGGAAACTACATCACTACGGTGTAAGAAATTCTGCACTTCAACTTCTAATTTCATATTTGAGTAATAGAACGCAGACAGTAGTTATCAATAGCAGGAGTTCTTCCGGATCAGCAGTGTCTATGGGTGTCCCGCAGGGTTCGATTCTCGGCCCATTTCTATTTCTTATTTACATTAATGACTTACCTTACCTAGTAGGGGACAACCATGATATAGTGTTATTTGCTGATGATACATCTTTGATTTTTAAGATAAAACGTCAACTTTTATTATATGACGAGGTGAATAATGCTATTTCAAAATTAGTACATTGGTTTAATGTTAATAATTTGGTTTTAAACGGCAATAAAACAAAATGTATTAAATTCACAACACCAAATGTTAAACAATTAGATGTAAATGTGCTTGTGAGTGGGGAAGAGTTGAGCCTTGTGGATACTGCTGTCTTTCTTGGAATAACTCTTGACGCAAAACTTCAATGGAGCCCCCATATATCTAAACTAGCAAGTAGACTTAGCTCTGCAGCTTATGCTGTAAAAAAAATTAGGAATTTGACTAACGTTGAAACTGCTAGATTGGTTTATTTTAGTTATTTTCATAGCATAATGTCTTATGGTATTTTGCTATGGGGAAATGCAACTGATGTTGAAGTGATTTTTGTTTTGCAAAAGAGGGCCGTAAGAGCTATTTATAATCTTGGCTCTAAAGTGTCTCTTAGGGATAAATTTAAAGAAATTAATATCTTAACCTTGGCCTCTCAATATATATTTGAAAACGTTTTGTATGTACACAAGAACATAAACCAGTTCACTAAAAAAAGTGATGTTCATAATGTGAATACCAGGAACAAGCACAAATTAATTATGCCAGTTACCCGACTTCACAGAGTCAGTAACTCTTTTATGGGGCAATGTATACGTTTTTACAACAAAATCCCAGAAAGTGCTAAAAGTCTTTCAATCAAAAAGTTTAAATTTTATATTAAACAAAGACTTCATAAAAAGGGTTATTATAATATTAAAGAATACATAGATGATGATAACCCCTGGGAATGAGGTGATCGCCGCCAAGCCATTTCTACATCTTTATAATACAGCTATTGTAATACAGTTATTGTACATTATTTTAAAAATGACTAAAAAAAAAAAGCCCGCTGGGTTTCTTACTGGTTCTTCCCAGGACAGTGGCATTTTTGCGAACCAGTGTAGCTTAAAAAAAAAATGACTTTCAATAAGTACTATGTAAATAGTCTATATTGAATAAAAATTTATTCTATTCTTTTATTCTATTCTATTCTATTCTTGTTCCTGGTATTCACATTATGAACATCACTTTTTTTAGTGAACTGGTTTATGTTCTTGTGTACATACAAAACGTTTTCAAATATATATTGAGAGGCCAAGGTTAAGATATTAATTTCTTTAAATTTATCCCTAAGAGACACTTTAGAGCCAAGATTATAAATAGCTCTTACGGCCCTCTTTTGCAAAACAAAAATCACTTCAACATCAGTTGCATTTCCCCATAGCAAAATACCATAAGACATTATGCTATGAAAATAACTAAAATAAACCAATCTAGCAGTTTCAACGTCAGTCAAATTCCTAATTTTTTTTACAGCATAAGCTGCAGAGCTAAGTCTACTTGCTAGTTTAGATATATGGGGGCTCCATTGAAGTTTTGCGTCAAGAGTTATTCCAAGAAAGACAGCAGTATCCACAAGGCTCAACTCTTCCCCATTCACAAGCACATTCACATCTAATTGTTTAACATTTGGTGTTGTGAATTAATAGAAGATTAATAGAAATAGTTACATCCGCATAATTAAGTAGATAATACTGGAGATTCACACAATTTTGTTCGTTAATTCGTACAGTTCCTTATGTCCTAAAGTAGTTTTTCGGTAGAAACAATTACGGACCACAATATTGACGTAGCATTAACATCTTGGCCTTTCATCAACCCCTACATTTCTACTTTCAATTACCCTTTCAGTTCGGTCTCTATATATGGGTAGTATTTTCTAACACCTCTTTATATATCATTATCGTCATTAACAAACTCCGTGCACTGCACCGCTGGACGTGTACCTCTCCCAAATTAGGAGAATTTGATAGCCATGGCGGATATTAGCGGCAGATGGGTATTCTCAATACCTGACACTTAGAACATTATACGCTGTTGCCCGTCGCTGGTCTATGAATTCATTTTCGAGATAGTTATCCAACTGCCTGCTGAAGTCCATGACATTTTTGAGATAGTTATCCTACTGCCTGTTGGAATCCATGACATTTTTTCAGGCAAGTCTCTAACTTCTCGTCAACGTTTACGACAGTTTACGTGGTAGATTTCGTGACCACAACACGACATATGACATTAGTAAATATAATAACAAACCAAATGATAAAAGAGTTGATGTGCCGGTTTTAATATTTTTTTGTGTGTAGGTGCGGTGGTAGGATTCTTGCGCTGGAGGCAGACTTGGTAGACACGACCACAGTGTCAGTTAATCCGTCGAGCAGCAACGTGCAAACATTAGTGTGTTTCGGTTTCAAGGGCACTGACAGCTATTGTAATTACTTAACATACGAGACTCAGAACGAATGTCTAAGAGTGAAGAGGGCAGCGCGATGCCACACAGAAATGTTCTGAGCGACACAGTATCTGTTATGGGCAGACGTTGCACTTACCGTCAGGTGAACGATTTGTTTGTCTCGTCACACTCTTTTATGAAAAAGCATGTAAATAAAATATTGAAAATATCGTTGAAGACATTTTTTGAAGATTTATCGCACGTGCCTTTAGGGGTAATACAGGCGGACCTTTAGCCATGATAATGTCGCGATATAAAGAGTAAACACTGATTAGTGCAGATAAGCAAGTACATTTGTCATGACCTTGTTCGACGTTACTTGTGAATTTTTACGTAAGTATATATTTTAGATTCGATCACTCAAACATGTCAACAGACTTAATTTAAAAGAAGGATTATATTGACCCGTTAACAGAGTTTACAATTTAGTTTAAAAAAGCCTATTTACTTAATTTTTAACAAAAAATTTTGCAAATTTATTAATATTTTTTATATTTATATTATACCATAAACTGAACGTTTTCTAGAAAGCGCCAACATCAGGACATCTGTCACCTAAGTCCTCCCGTGAACATGGGTGCTGTAAAGCACTCGAAACGTCGAATATAAATAGTATAAAATTAAACGTGATAAAATCCGTAAACATCCGTTTTATTGATAGTTACTTTACTTTGCATAGGAAGTCTGCACATACTGAAATAAATAGTAGTCAGTGAAATTAGGCTCTGAAAATTTAGGCAGACTTTTCCGCGTTTAGCCACATCTTTTTAAATAAAGAATACAATTAACATTACTACTATTCCTGTTTACCATTCCAACTACGCTTAAAAGCTTCTGCTGGGAGATGGTTCACGTCAATAATCGTGTAGCGACATCTATGTCGCCACATGCTCAAGAAATATTCCCATACGTCCATAATCACGATATGAAAGTTTTCTGCGATGCGAACTATATATACAACATCTTAATATTACTAGTTGGAGGAGACGTCCTCCCCAGATCAGACCATTCGATCTGGCGGGTAGCTACCCTTCTCCTTGGCAATATCATTCGCCAAAAATGGTGACCCCGGTATGAACATCCGCAGCCAGTTTCTCCGAACCACAGCAACAACGTCATCGGCAGCCATCGCAGTCACAGCACCAGACTACTGTCGGCACAACGCGTGCTTCCTAGTCTCTCAGCCACTGAGGATCAACGGCGGCCCCTTCTCCTCAGGCTGACTCCTGCGGCATCAACACCTGTCTCCATACGTCTCGACGCACTGAAGACCTGGACACAGGTTCACCGCAACGCCAGACTGCACCTCAACGCCTGACGTCTCAAGTTCTGCACGCTAAAAACTACGACTTCCAGTCTCAGCGGGGGAGTGATGTAGCGACATCTATGACGCCACATGAGAAGCTCAAGAAATATTCCCATACGTCCATAATCACGATATGAAAGTTTTCTGCGATGCGAACTATATATACAACATCTAAATATTACTAGTTGGAGGAGACGTCCTCCCCAGATCAGACCACCCGATCTGGTGGGTAGCTACCCTTTTCCTTGGCACCATCATCCGCCAAAATCGAAAGGCAAGCTCGATACTATGATATCACGTCCTTCAAAATCCTTTGGGTCACTTCCAGTGGGTGTGCAAATTGCAGGTCAGGTAGGCATTTAATAAAAAAGCTTGTATTACATCTGCCTCCTACACTCCTTTTACTTTGTTACTGGTGGTAGGATTCCTATTCAGGAATCCATCTGGTTAGTTACCACCGCAGTACCAGTTACGCTGCCGACACGCAGTAGTGTTTGCACACTACTGTGTTTTGGTCTGAAAGGCACAATAGTTAGCAAAATCACTGGGCATATGAGACTCAAGAAGTAATATGTCTGGGTGATGGGCACAGTGTGATGCCACACAGAAATTTTCCCCATTTTCCACGAGGTGAACAATTGGCTCGTCTCGTGATTTCCTTCCATAAAAAACAAACTTAATCTTTGAATAATTATTTTTCACACTGTAGTCAGTATGTACAATCATTACATTACAATACTTCTGCAGTCTGACTACCTGTTTGTTAGCTTTTGCAACTTTGTCGTAAGAATTGCGAGCCGAGAGCCTAATTTCTTAAAATCTCTGAAATTGCTTGAAACGCCAAACACAAAACTGGGTAGAAAATTAAAGAGTACCTACTCCACTACTAAATAATAAATAGGCGCCTAACAATATTTTTGTTTCTGCAAAAAATTATCATTGAAATATTCCTGCATATCTGAGGAATAATACTATTTCGAGGATACGTGAAGCCCATCAATCCGCATTGGAGCAGCGGGGCGAACTCTTCCCAGCTCCAAAACCCTCTTAGAAATGGGAGGAGGCCTGTGCTCACATCAATGCATATTAAATTAGTGAAGCCTCGAAAACCGGTAAACAGCTCTTAAGAAATTTGATGAAATAAATAACATAGTTTATAGAATCAGGCGTTACTTTGCGGAAATCCATTATAATGAAGGAAAGAAATTTAATTTGCTAAGATCCGCATGTAAAATATAAAATGGTGTATATTACCTCGTTTTGAAGAGCACCGCCCGCCCTCCTAAAGTAGCGTGCACGAGTAAACTAACATCGCCACCGGGAACCGCCACCAGATACCATCCACCACTAAAACACTACCACTAGGCAATATACACCACCGTGTGACTCGGCGGCGGATTGTCGTAGAGTCAATATCACTTGATAATGCCTCGTTTTGAGGTGAAACACGTGTCGTGGTCTTGACTTCAGTGGTGTATATTGCCTAGTGGTAGTTTTTTAGTGGTGGATGGTATCTGGTAGCGGTTCCCGGTGGCGGTGATAGTTTGCTCGTGTACGCCCTTGTTGGAGGGCGGGCGGTGCTCTTCAAAACTAAGTAATGTACACTATTTAATATTTTTCATGCGGATCTTAGCAAATTAACTTTCTTTCCTTCGAAATAAATAACAATCATAATTCTCTGTCATCGATTGGAACGGACTTTAATCGTCTGCAATCTTTTTGTGCGTTATTATTAAATTGTAAGGAAAGTACTCATTTGCTGATGGCAGATGGTAACTTCTCACGATTCGCAGCAGTATTATGTCGACATTGACCGCGCTGGCTGCAGTAAGTCATAATTGTTTATATGGTGAACTTGACTTTAAGGCTTCGAACACCGGCCACCGGAACAGATGAGGGTAAAATATTACATTATATTAAAACCGCTTTTATTATAAAAGCGTTCGGACCTTTCGCGTTTTGATTTAGGAGGATATTTGTGAACATATTTTTCAACAACCGCTATATCGAATAGTACTATTTTGATATAGTCTGAATGTTTGTGATCCTATATTTAATTCGTTAAGTTTGGCATTGCCCTCAGTTGACTTGTATGACACCCTCAGAGTGAGATGAGGTGGTAGATTCAATAAGAAATAATATAATTAAGTTAAAAGCAATCGCAGATGCCTTTATATATATATATATATATATATATATATATATATATATATATATATACATATATATATATATATCTTTTATATATATATATATATGAAAAAACTACTTTTGCTGAATCCGTCTTTAACTACGCCAACGGATGGCACAACAAACGCACCGTCAGCTTTCCTTCGAATATATTTTTCTACGAAATATAATATTAAAAATAATATTTTCGAAAGACGTCGCAGACGACGGTGATGTTCTGCTTCATTCAACAACACATAGTCAGTATAGGTTATTGGTTATCTTGGGAGAATTTTTCTCGTGCGAGGAGAGAACACCAATAGTAGGCGGTTGGCGACGGTAGTGTCGCGGATGATGGGTAAGCGTTCCCATGGCCCTGCCAACATGCGGCGTAGGTGGAACACCATAGTCGGTGCAAGGCCTTACTCCCGCGAAGGCGGAGATGCGTTAAGCATTTCCCCATGTAAATAAAAAAAGTTATAACTTGTCTACGTGCAAATCGAGCGTCGCGGTAGCGTCTATATAATATGTATGTACCAACCCGTCTCATACTATGAATGTTGTAAATTGAGTAAGGAAAATACCTGACATATCTGCAGGCTTTTATTAAAATTAACAAATGAATATAGTGACATTACCATTTAACTATTAAAATAACGATTTCGATGCTTTTTCGATTTAACATTTCGAGATTTTGTAGCGTCGTTTTGATATACCATTGGAAGAAATTAACAGAATTAATTTATCATGATTAACCCTTGTTTTTTTATATGGGATCGTGACGAGACGAGCAAAATGTTCACTTGCCCATAACAAATGCTGTGTCACCCAGAACATTTCTGTATGACACCACACTCCGCTCTTCAGCCGGCGACATCAGTTCTTAAGTCTCATATTGCGCAGTGATTACATTAGCTCTCAGTGCCCTTCAAACCGGAACACAGTAATGTTTGCACACTACTGTTACACAGCAGTATACCTGCCCCTGGGGTGGTACATACCTAGACGGATTCCTGCATAGAAATCCTACCATCCGAAAACGACGACTGGCAATTCTATCCATGGGATATAATGGGTTAGATGCTTACAGCGCCATCAGACGGCGCAACCAACACACGTTGCGAGGTTAGCGTTTCTTATTTGTTGTGAATTTTATGTGCTTTTGCATATCTATAGAAACTTCAATGCAGTAATGGTTCCTAAAATGTATAATCCATTTGTAATCTAAGAGCGACGGTGTATTTCCAAAATACATTCAAGTTACTTGTTTCTTATCGGACACTTACACGGAAATGATTACGATACGACTCTATTATTAATTAAACGATCAGAAATAAAGATATCCGCTTTATTTGTTTTATAAGAAGTCACGCTATTTTATGGTGCTTCTGTTGCGTAATTTTTTTTTTATTTGAGGCATATAAGGATAGGGTTGCCATATTTTTATCGAAAAGTAATCAACACTCATGGAGATAATTAAATAAGAAGTAATGTTACTGAAAAATTATAAATTTTCAAAATTAAGATATTTGTTGTCTTTACTGTCTAAATGACGACAGCGTGGCCACCTGGGTTCGAATTCCAGCCGGAACCAACATTTGTGAAAAAACTTTTTGTTGTTTCTAAAACGCAACCACGATACAGGAAAATTAGGGTGGTGCATCACAAAAAATGTTGGTTCAATACATTAAAGAAGGCAGTTTGTCAGTAACAACTGTTATTTTGTTAATAAATAGTATATATATAATGCATACATCAATTTCGTTATGTTTTCCATATTACATAAGTATATTCCATACAGGTATAATTACCCGTATTAAATTATTTTTGTAAAATAAAGTAATCGGTTCGTCGCCAAATACAATAAGATTAGCAACTCTAGAAGAGATAAAGTTCAGCCTATAAATGTCCTACTACTGAGCACAGGACTCCTCTCATTTCTGAGAGGGTTTTGGAGCTAGGAAGTATCCGCCACGCTGCTCCAATGCGGGTTGGCGGACTTCACATATCTTCGAAATATTTTTTATTCCTCAGACATGCAGGTTTCCTCACGATGTTTTCCTTCACCGCCGAGCACGTGGTAAATCAGCACTTAAAATTGCAATTAACAATTTTAGTGGTGCCGGCACCGGGAACCCAGGTCACTCGCGTACTATGAAAGTTAAAGCGAGCGCCTAGCCCCTGAGCTACCACGGCTCTAGAAGAGATGCCTGTAAACAAATTACTTCCATTGTAAATGCTTCTATTGTTAATGCTTTTATCATCATTATGAGGCCATAAATAATCAAGACATTGGCGTCATATGAATTTAAACGATTTGCCTTTATGGCCACGCTTAGATTGCTATGGGCTGATTTCCGCAACTCCACGTCTATGCGCGTATTTTGAGTTTCATTTCGCCACGCTGAGCAGATAGGCGATCCCAGTAGCCGATGATCGGAGTTCATGAGATTTTCTAGCTCCGCTTCCCACTTTAGAAGCTGCTGCCCGTTAGCTGTCTAGATTTTTTAGTTCAGAAATGTTAAAAAAAGAAAATAAAATTTTCTTTGGAAATAGACGTACACCAAAGTTATTTATAATAATAAAAAGGATAAGAATTATATGTATACAGAAAAATACCAAAAATAAGACTAAGGAAATTGTACAGCCGTGTTCCCAGCAAACGAGGTCGACAACTCAGTATAATGCACTGTTTTTCAGTGCCATATATTACAGGTAGTTATTCTGCCATCTGTCAGAGGTCATGAGATTATCTCGCCCCGCTTCACATCTAAAAAACTGCTACCCGTCGGCGGTCTACATTTTTACTTCTGACATATTAGCGGTAGTTACTCCGCCACGTGTCAGAGGTTACGAGATTTTCTCACTCCGCTTCGCACCTAAGAAGCTGCCAGCCGTCCGCGGTTTAGATTTTTAATTTCGATATATTAGAGGTTATTCCGCCATCTGGCGAATTATGATATCCACGACACGAGACAGAGATTCCCTTAACGTCCAGAGCCAGATTTAAACCCGATTTCACCGATCGCTTTGGAAACAAAGTTTAATGAAAACCACGTTTTACTTAACTGAGTTAAAATGTATCATTTGATCTCGGTTTTCGTCTAACCGATTTACCAAAGCTCCATTTTGATCGCGTTTAGAAAAACGAAGTTAACATGAAATGTCGTCACAGTCTAAACAAAACATCGATGTATTTCGTATGTTGCAACATCAAACAGTCGGTTTTTATGGTTTAGGTTACATAGGGATGCAAACTATAAACAATACGAATTTAAAATAATTTTTGTGTTTACATAGTTGTGCAAATGACAATAACAGATCTCTAAACGCGTAAAAGTTGATCGTCGAAAAGTTGGGCGTTCTGAATTTAATCGCGTTAAGCTTTAGCTGCGTTCATTTGATGTTGATGAAATGAAACTGTAGCATTGAACTCAGTTAAACAGTTAAACTTCGTTTAGCTTGAACTGATCGCGTTTATTTTCAACGGTGAAATCCGCCCTTAGAGATGGAAAGGCCCTGAGGCAATAAAGGACTGGTCGCCGCAGTCATATTTTCAAATAGGCTAAACAATTCTATTCTTTCGAGTGTTTCAATAAGTTATTGCGAGGCAAATCAAATTCTGAAGGAATATAAGAAATTAATATAAACATATTTAATAGTAGATATAGCAAGAAAGTTGAGTATAACGCAGAACTTTGATCTTTATTTACAATATAATTTTGCGTATTATTCGGTGTTCGTTAGAAAAAATTACCCAGTAGTTTCTATTGCGGGCCACTCTCTTGTAGAGGCCACGGAAGATGTAAGCACCGGTTGTTAACGCCGCTTCTTCAGGGCGAATCATGATTTTATATTTTATTGAAGTTTCATTTCACTACGATATGGATGATTGATCGAAGTAGATCACATAAATCAAGGCCGCTAAACACGACCGTATTTACGAATTAGATTTTGTTATAATTATTCGTTTCCAAAATATAATTTATAAATACTTTTATAACTAAAAATAGGAATAATAGTTGAACAAAGTTTAGCACTAAGTTTTAGAGCTCTGTTTGATGTGTTTGATGTTTGAAATGCTTTTATCGTCATATCATTAGATGTCGTCGTTGAGTGCCGGAACAACCTTGTCTCTAAAATCGAGATTATGTTAGACAAAATCTCGGATGCCTCCAATTCGAGATTTCGTTTGACTAAATTTAGACCAATTCAATCCTATGAAGACACAAATTTGCGCGTTTACCGCAAAAAAGAAAGCCCTATGTCGTGTCTCCTCATTTCGGGAGTATTCTCCTTGTTGCCTCAACCAGTATCGCAATCCTTGGCGATTGAAATATCGAGTGATGTTCAGTTCACCTGGAGGGGAAGGTTTTTCCCGACCGTTGGGAACTTAGGGGTCTTCAAGAAAAGAGCCTATTCTTAAAGGCTGGCAACGCACCGGCACTCTCTGGTATTGCGAACGTTCATGGACGGCTGTCATCACTTACCATCAGGTGCGCCGCTTCCTCGTTTGCCCCCTCTTCTATAAAAAAAATATTTGCATTTATGACGATAATAATAATTAATGAAATGTTCACACCTTCTCAAATAGTTGCATAATTCCAAACAAAAGAATTAGCCATTCCTAAAATATAAATTAAAAATATTGTATGTGTGTGTGTTCTAATTTTAATTTGGATTTCTTTCAATGAAACTTTACACATATGGAAATATCATTCGTGGCTCATTCCATATTGCTATTGATTTTTTTTTCATATTGTGACTTCGTGTGCAAATGTTGTAAGTATTACTCGTATTATTTCACAGTGTAAATCTGTTTACGAGTATTAAGTGATTCGTGGAATCGTATTACCTTTCTTTTGACGGTGTTGTTACCCCTAATAATGAATAAATAAACAATGTAGGGAGCTTGTTACTTGTAACATGTTCTCGTAGGAATTAAAAACATGTTTATTGCATAGCTCTAATTTTTATTTAATTTATTTAGATGTTCCAGGAAGATGCTGCTGCCCTATCTCTTGGTCTTTATTTTACCTCTATCGACTTTTAGGAACACCCACTGGGATGATTATGGGGTGGTAGATTCTCTTAAGCCGCTACTACACGTACCGATCAACCGACTGCAGAAGTACCCCACGTTGCAATGCGTCCTTGAATATTTTTGGAAAATAAGTGAAGAATACGGAACTGGATTGTTGTTGTTGTGTTGTCGAGCACAAAATCGTTTCCTTTCACTTTCGTTATGATAGCAAGGCGACGGCAAGTGTTCGAAGCGTTATCTACGAAATTTGATGGCTGAGGCTATCACCGACAACGATGGTTATCCAATGTATCGTCGTCGATATAACTGTAGAGATTCGTTACCCGGCAGCACATTGTTAAAATAGTACTAAAACTAAAGTAGAAAACCCAAAATGAAAATTACAAAACCGATTCAGTAGTTGGCGCTGCGATATGTGGCTGTAAAGTTTCATACTTAATTGTAATTCAGAAATCAAGCTCTTCGCGTCACATACCTGAACGGGCAGAATGTCTGCCGGGCCAAGTATAAGATAAAACAAGAAAAAAAACAAAATGTTTTCGTACGATATTGTTTTACACATGTTATATACTTCCCGGGATTATCATTCAATTGTCACTATGCCGGTTGAAATTTGAAAATATGCTAGTTACGTTTACGAAAACTATCAGTTAGCTGGGTGCGGGCAGGGGAGTTCTGTCAGCAGGACCCTGAAAGATGTGCTTTGCCCTGTGCCTTGCTCGAATAATCTTTATCTTTACTACGTCATCTGACGGTCTTTTCACCGCTACCCACGCACCAGATTGTTGTTTTTGTAGTGTTTTTTTTATATTTAAACAATCACCTAGTTTCATTTCATCCGGTGTACTATAACTTTATTTTACGTATTTTTTTACAAGTTCATGCTAGCAGCTGACGCAGTCTCTACGATGCAGCTGACGATTGTTCTTTCAGCTCAGTGTGATGTCATCTATTTATAATAACAAGTTTCAGCCGGCGTACTATCACATATTTTTTATTTTTTTTGTATTATTTTTTGTACCACTTTTACAACCACACCCGACCGCTAATTGAGCAGCAGACGGTCGGTTCCCATATTAGACATGTAAGATCATCTATCGATGTTAACATCAGCCGGCTTACTATGACTTTTGTATTTACAACACGTATTTTATTAACACAACTTCTCAAATATAATCTGTTAAGTAAACCTTAACATTATTTTCTCTTGCAGTCGAATAAGGTATCAGCGGCATCGGAGACGCGACTGATCGAGGTGGGCGTGGTCAGCGAAGGCAGCAAGAAGAAGCACAACAAGATAAAGACCTCCAAGTACACGTTGCTTATGTTCTTGCCCAAGAACTTATCAGGAACAGTTCCGCAGGGTCGTCAACTTCTACTTCTTAATCGTCACCGTGATCGCTATAATTATAGGTATGTTCCTTTTTATGTTAATTATTAAGTTAAAAAAACAATAAAATCCACATCATTAAAATATAACAACCAACATATCATCAACTAGCGATCATCCCCGGCTTCGCACGGGTAGATAGATATTAGAGCACAGTATCCGACCCGAGCCGTGAGCACAGTAACCGTCGAATCTGTAAAATCCAAAAAGGCTAACAGCAATTACATCACCGAAATTATACGAGTATATAGATATTAGAAAGATAAATAAGTACTTTATTTGGACAAATAGAACAACCACAATTCCTTACACTAACATTTTTTCTGTAGCTGGTCAGATAAGATTACATTAACTTTACCAAAATAATGTTTTATTTAAGGGAACATAAGCCGTGCAATATAGCCAATATTTGATGTCGTGGTAGCAAAATAAAACGACCGCAAAAACACCGCGGCCCGCTGTACTTTTATAGAGCGTTTCAAAGTTTCAAATAAAAAAAATATATAATTAAAATTACAAACCTCCATTCAATTGTTTCTAGTTTACAATAAATAATATGAATGAATTAATACTCGTAGATGGTAGTCTATTAGCGCGTAGCGCGGGCGAGCGTAAGGCTGTTCGCTTACACCGCGGCATTTTTCTTACTTTGAGTACTTTTATACCTGTCGTAACTTCTAAACGATAGGTCCGATTCGAATAATTTAAAGATGACTTTACATGTACATAATCAACCTTGACTATGAAACTATTTTGTAGGATAAGGATATATATCATGATACGAATGTCATCATCTTTCGATTCTCCCCGTGCTTTGATAGACTAATTTGAACAAAAAGCGGTTATTGTGACTTTAGACTTTAGACATATAGCCTCGCGGACTTTTTTGTGAGTATTGATGAGTACTATGAAAATGTAGTACATACATTTTTTTCTTTATCATCAATAGTTTTTGCAGCGCACGCCAAATAATGACTTTTATCAGTAAATTTTTGAAACCTTGAGTTACATCATGGCAATTTTCGTAGTGACCCCGGTTTTTTTTAAATTAAATACAACTCATGTTAGTCGATGATAATTTAGTTGTATATAGGTGGAAGAATTTTTAAAATCGGTTCAGTATCTTTTGGGTTCATTCACTACAACCAAATATACAAAAATCAAATCTTTCCTCTTTATAATATTAGTTTAGATGTATGATAAAACATTCATATTTCGTCATAGTGAGAAAAACGTACCTAATTCGTTGTTTCTTAATTGCTAACCTGGGAACATCGATGTAGCTGGAAAGGAACCTGCTCTCCTATCGCTTACATCAACCAGTCGCGGATTCGATTTCTTCCTCACTGTCTGAAAGCACAGTCTTCAATTATTGTTGTTTACGCCTTATACGTCTCTGATGCTTCGGCGTTGCTTAAAGCCCTTCTTATCTGAGAGGAAATCAATACGTCTACTCGGGTAGCGTAGCAAGATACGTATTTTCATCTTTCTGGACCATATTTGTGCGACAAGATCTTTTGTCATAACTCTAAAAACTCCACAATGTTCGTAAACCGACGAAACATTGATTGGCACAAGAGCCAACTGAAAATACCATTAAGACTGTAGCGACATCTACGTTACCACATGAGACGCTTATGGAATGGCTCCCCTTTTCACTTATCACATTTTTTTATATAAAACGTTGCCTCACAGTAGGATTTCTCTTGTGTCGTGAATACGTTTTACAGGCATAAATTCCACATGCACAAACCACCCACACCCGGAACAACTATCTGTAGGCCATACGGGAATCGAACCCGCGACGGCGACGCAGAAGCCAAGGGCTTAGCCACTGCACCAACCGAGCCGACGAGCCAGTACTTTTATTAATTATGCACCAGACTAGGATTTCTCCTGAACCGTAGGTGCTTTTCACAGACAAATTTCATGTGCACCACACAGCCTGACCTGTAAACCAAGAATTTGTGTTTTAGAACAAATGATAGCATCGGCTGGTATTCGAACCCAGGATCCCGTAGAAGTCAGGTACTCGGACCAGCTAAAGTTTCCGAAAACCGAAGTCGGCGAAATCGAGTCCAGTCAACATGAGCTCATGTCACTAACCGGATTCCTACCACGTTTGTTGAGTTTTCAGGTTACCAGTGATTAGATTACGAGTATACCTAATCATCATCATCATCATCATCATTTCAGCATATCTCAGTCCACTTTTGAACATAGGCATACCCCATAGATTGCCACAAAACACGGTCCTGAGCCACCTGTATCCATCGACTTCCCGCCAAACCGTGCAGGTCGTCGCTCTATCTAATGACGGGGCGCCCTACACTGCGGTTGACGGTACGAGGTTTCTACTCCACAACCTTTCTTCCCAAACGCTTATCGGTTCTACGACCTAGGTGGCTGGCCCATTGCCAATACAGCTTGCTAATCCTTAGGTCCCGTGTGTGGCGTAAAAGTCGTCACAGGGAAAATTAAAGCCAGGAGATGGGAACATCTTCCTGGAACATCAAAATAAAGATACTGAGGTTGCCAACCCGCCTGCCAAGTGGGGCAACTATGACAAAATCCCCACATATGAATGTTACTAAAATGGAGTTTTTATTAAATTATATTAAAAATTAAAAAAAAAAACACTTTTTTCTTAATTTTGTTGAACACAAACAATGTTGTAAATTAGAGATTACTAAGATATTAACATTAAATAATGAAAGACTGATAACGTGTGGGGAACACACCCTCCCGTGCTCTAACTAACGCTTCCATCCTTATGGGCATGCTGCGAATTATGTTATCTATTGTATCTTAGGGACATGCTCTGCCATTCTTCAAGTAATGCGGTTAGCAGTTCTCTTAGGTTGTTGGGGGGTGGTATTCTGGATTTAACACTTTTCTTTAACAAGTCCAAACCATGCTTCTATTGGATTCATATGCCGGGGATATTGTTAGGCCACTGCATCACTGTTATGCCCACATGGTTTAGATATGCTTGGACTGAGCGAGCACTGTGAGCCCGAGCATTATCCTGCATAAGAATAAAGCCGTCATAATTATAGGGGGCAAATGGCACAACGTGTTCTTCTAAATATCCCTGATGTACATATCAGCAGTCATATTCCCTCCATCGACCATTACTAACTCCGTACGGGCTCCGAAAGTTATCCCTCCCCAAACCATAACAGAGCCGCCTCATATGTCATCGTATTTTCCCTCATATGCCAATCTATAGAAAGAACCTAGAACAACCCTATACAGTATTAAACCGCACCTCTTAACAAGGCAAGACCGTTTTGAATTCAAAGAGAAGACGCCGTCATGGATATTTATATAATTAATAGTTAAATATAATAGTTTATATAATTAATTGTTAAATAGTACTGTGTAAGGTACACAGTCATTGTTAAACTAGCGTTTACATTACCGCGCGGTCTAGTGGTCAGAGTAACTTGACTTCTAAACGCAAATGCGGCGAGGATATCCAGCATAGTCCTGGCTGACAACACAAGATCTTGATTCCTCATCGGATATTGGGTGGAGATATCAATGGACTACCACATACAGTCGGTCGTCTCTCTCGTATTGTCATCAACGATGGCTTTCATAAAAATAGTAGACCCCCAGCATGTAAAGGCGGTAATAAGCTCTGTTTTCAATTCTTTTTATTCTTACAGATAGCCCGGTGTCCCCGTTCACAAGTATCGCTCCACTAAGTTTCATGGTGCTGGTGACAGCCGTAAAGCAAGGCTACGAGGACTGGCTGCGGCACAAGGCTGACAACAGGGTCAACAATCAAATTGGTAAGTTTTTATAGTCTAGTCAGGAAGCTAAAAATGTGTGAAGTGAGACAAAAGATAAATGAACAGTATTTTAATTTTAATACTTTTAATACTACTAACCAAAAAACTAAACAAATTATAGAGTACATTTAGTGCGAACATTTTTCATTGAAATGTCATGTTTTGTCATCGATATACCGCCATCTTTACTATCCACCAACTTGTTGGTATGAGAGTGCTGTTTAAAGATAAATTTGTTTAATTCTTTTTATTCCATTACTTTTGTTGTTTTTATTAAGTTTCTTGTTCTGTTATGTTTTTGGCTATTTTGACGTTTTAGTTTGATAAATATTGTTTCCTATATACTCTGTCGCATGCTGAAATTAATAGACTAACCACTACCTTTTCATACAGTATAACACAATAGCAAGTACATAAATAATTTATGAAAACAGTAAGCATTAGCTTGAAATCTATTGATTATGCAGGTAATACGATAAGATATTTGTTGGACTTTTTAAAAATATTTTGTTCTTACAGAAAAATATGAATTTATTTAACAAAAACTTGTTGTATCCTATAGAATTTGATGAGGACCAATCTTAACATGGGACCTGGAGCAGATTGGTCAGAATGAAAGAGTTTTTTCTAATTACATTAAAAGAATATTCAAATAAAATTCATAAAAGTATGCTTTTTTTATTTGATAAAGTGTTGAGACGAGCAAAACGTTCACCTGATGGCAAGTGCAACTGTCTGCCCATAACAGATGCGTATTACTCAAAATACTTCTGTGTAGCACCACACTGCGCCAGTCACCCTGAGACATAAGTTCTTAAGTCTCATATGCCCAGTGATTACACTAGCTCTCAGTGCCCTTTATACCGAAACACAGCAATGTTTGCACACAACTGCATCACGGCAGAATAACTGGCCCTGGGTACCTACGATTTCCTGCATAGGAATCCTTAATTAAATAGTGGTCAAATGTAATTATATAGAGGACAAAGATGTGTACACTCATAAAGTAACTTAAGTATTCATTGCATTCTAAAGGGTTTCCAGCGGAGAATTTTCGATATTTAAATGAAATTTAAAATAAACACGTATTTTTAGAATATGTATTTCATTTTTTACATGTAATAGGGGACAGCGGATTTTAATTTTTAAAATAATGTCATCCAAGTGACGTCTATTCCTTTCAATACACTCTTGCAAGAGAACAGTGGCGGATCCAGGATTTTGTTTAGGTACGGGCTTGACCTAGCTGAGGGTAGGTTTTATCAATGACAACACTAAAAAAGTACACAATTTTTTTGCTCACATAACGCATTTCAAAAGACTGATTACTTCTTCAATGACTTCGTCAGGTTGTAGGCTTCTAGATGTACCTCGATGAACATACATGGCAGACAAATCGTTCGACTTATCCTCCCATCATTGTCATAAGAAGTTACGAGGTACGATTATATTAATTTAAGCGAAGTGGCACTCGATGCTTAACTAAGCTTTCTTCGCGCGTTATAAACCGCGACATAAAACTATGATATTCACAGCTGCGGCGACAAGCCTGCATTAAAAACCGAACAAACTCAACGTTTGATTTATCATCATCATTTCAACCTGTCTTACGCCCGGTTTCTATATGCACAAAACCAGTACATTTTACTTACGATCCATTAAATAAGTTACGAATAGTAAGTCAGAACCGTTACTATAACTAATGGACGTTCAGTAGCTCATAGATGAGTTGAAAAAGTTGTAAAGCGCTGCGTAACGCCTCGTTGCTTCGTAGTTTCTCCCTGATTGAAAAAATATAGGCCGATTATTCCTTGAGCGAGAATCGCGCATCCATACCGTTGTTTTAAACTCTTCTGATGCCATTCCCTTGGATTGTTTGGACTACAAAAGCGCATATTTTGTTTAGTGACGTAGCCCCCGATGTGGAAATGAGCTTCATTATTAAACAATAAGTCACGAAGCGTTCTGGGGGTACGAAATCGTTACAACATTGTTCTAGCGTACGCCTCTCTTAAAACACAATCGCTTCATTAAATTGTTTAACGATTTGCCTTTCAAAGTGCCTATTTCAATTTCCCAATTTCAAAGTGGGAACAGAAAGCACGATGCGCTCGATCCAACTATTCACCTGACTTTACGGTCGCAAATGCGCGGTGAGCTCCCGACCAATGACTCATAGAGACTATATATTTTCGGTGATGTAATTGCTGTTAGCCTTCTCGGCTTTTACAGCTTCATCGGATACTACATAGAGACTGACAAATCCGCAAAGACGGCGCAACAAATGCTACCTTTCTCGCGCGTCTAGAAAAAGGTCCGCTAAAAAAGGAAGAGCAATTATTTAAAATTGAAAATCCACTAGCTACCCTTTATTTAATCTGATGTTAAAAACACTACAGAGTTTCTAACCGATTCATGTTTGAAAAGTCTTTATTTATCGTTGGTGCCGAAATCAATGATATCTAGTTTTAAAGGATAACATGAGATATGCATTTAATAACAGTTTTTTTTTTATTGTTCTTATACCTGAAATTATCTTATCTTAATGTACTTCCCTTTCACGTTAATTACTAATCGTTTTGCATAATTCTTCCGCAGTTTCTACTCGGGTACAATTTTGAGGAAAAAGAGCAACATTCTGAAAAAGGTTTTTTTAAATTCGTAAGTAAATTAAGTAATATAAAATTTATTAGAGGTTTTGCGAAAAATCTTAAAAAATTGGCTTGGCCAAAATAAATAATTATTAAATAAATCGTAGCCGAAATTCGTCAAATGCTGATGTTTTATTTATTAAATAAGAAGTGGATCACAAACTGGCTGAGCTGTAAGAGAGAATCTTACTTCATGCGTTACGTGTTACGTTTTACTAGTCCACTGCTGAATGTAGGCCTCACCCATAGATAACAACAAAAGTTTATAGATCTCATTTTGGAGGGATTTTGCCATAGTTACCACGCTTGGCAGGCGAGGCAGGCGAGTCGGCAACCGCAGTTTATTATTCAGATGTTCCCGGAAGATACTACTGCCAATCTCCTGGTTTTTATTTTCCCTCTGCCGACTTTTACGGTACCCACGGGATAAGATTGGGGGAAGATCGCTTAAGTCGCTACTTTACATTATTTAAATAAATTAGAGTACTAAATCTAGGTTTATCTCTTTAAGTTCATGATCCTTAAGACCTTACTGGACACGCATGTTTGTTATAACAGCCAGGATTTTGCCATAGTTACCACGCTTGGCAGGCGAGTCGGCAACCGCAGTTTATAAAAAATACAATAAGACTAAGCAATGGGTGGTCTTATTGCTGACAGCAATATCTTCCAGACAACAACCGTTGGATGGACAGGATCTCAAGAAGAATGAAAAATTCTTGCATTAAATACTATTTATTATTGTTAAGAGAATTAGAGTTATAATTATTATTGAATTTTGGTATTGATATAGGTAGGTGCTAGGATTTTTATGCAGGAATCCGTCTAGGTAGGTATCACCCCAGGACCAGTTATTCTGCCTTGAAGCAGTAGTGTGCAAACATTACGGTGTTTCCGTTTGAAGGGCACTGAGAGGTAGCGTACTCACTAGGCATATGAGCCTTAAGAACTGATGTCTCAGGGTGACGGGCGCATTGTGGCATTTTTTGAGTGACACAGCATTGTTATGGGCAGACGTTGCACTTACCATCAGGTGAACGTTATGCTCGTTTCGTCACATTATCCAAAAAAAATATGCAAAAAATATAATAGTAATTATTATGTTAATTATTTTCCGGTAATTTGTTACAAAACATTTAAATGAATAGCTTGGCCTTTTTAAATAAAAGTCTCTCCAAAATAAATAATTATAAAATAAATCATAGCATAATGTATTCTGGTAATTGGTTATTTCCATAAATTAATAAAAGTAAAGAACTAAAAACACTTCCCGAGGCACTCCATACTCAGTTTGTAAAAATATCGATTTATAGTATAAACCTTCGGTATTTTGGTTGGCAGTCTGAAAAAAACTACACATTTTTATCCATCCTTTAGGCGTTTAAATGCTTGTTGAATTCTAGGCTACGGCAGTGACGTACGGCTGTGACTTATTTGACTCTTGTCTAACTACTGCTAGACAGAGGTCTCTCCCAGATGGTGGTGGTCCCACATGGTGGCTTTCAGCCACCTTGTATAAGTCGCCCAGCGTCATCTAATGGGGAACGCTAAAATAATTTGGTGGAGGCCTTTCATAAAAGGTAGCCGTCAAAGTCAAAGTCAAAATTTCTTTATTCAATTTTGACTTGTTTACAGCTTTTATGAACGTCAATAACTACACCGGTTCAAAGAATGACCTTCTCAGAGAAAAACCGGCAATAAACTCTGGGGGTCTTTCTTTTTTACAATGTCATATTACATAATGTCATTTATAAATTAATATAGATTAATGTAGATAAGACGAAAGTAATGGTTTTTGAAAGAGAAGAAAGTATGTCGGATTGCAAAGTTCTGATTGAAGGAGAAAGAGTGGAACAAGTGAAAGAGTTTGTATACCTGGGTTCTAAATTTACGAGAGACGGAAAGTATGACTGTGATATTGAGAGAAGAGTATTAGCAGGAAATCAAGTGAATGGGGCTCTGCATAACTTTATGTGTAGCCAGAACGTATCTAAAAAGGCACGACTGGCTGTACATAGGGGAGTTCTGGTCCCCACACTTATGTATGGTAGTGAATGCTGGGCCTGGCAGAAGAAGCATGAAAGTAAGATTAACGGTGTGGAAATGAGAAGTTTGAGAAGTATAGCTGGAGTAACTTTGATTGATAAAGTGAGAAACAGCGTGATAAGGGAACGTTGCGGTGTGGTGGAAGATGTAGTGAAAACGATAGAGAAAGGCATGCTTAGATGGTTTGGACACGTAGAGAGGATGAATGAAAGGAGATTGACGAAACAGATTTATGAGGCAAGTGTGAATGGAAAAGCCGGTAAGGGTCGACCTAGGCGTGCGTATCACAATCAGATCGGTGAACTTTTGAGGAAAGGTCACGTTAAAAGTACCCGCTAACCGACGAGAGTGTGTGGAAAACGCTAATGAAAGCAGAAGAAGCTAAAGATGTGTGTCAGGATCGTAGCAAGTGGAAAGATGTGGTCTCTGCCTACCCCTATGGGAAAGAGGCGTGACTGTATGAATGTATAAATTAATAAAAATATTTACTTCATATATAATATTTTCAAAAATAAACAATCGATGGAAGTGTCAAAAAAATTTGTCTCTATGAATAAATCCCGAAGCGACTCGCGAGGTCCCAAGTCAGGTCTGATGTCAATTCGTTTTGCGGAATGAGTTCCAATATTCTTTAAAAATATCTTATCAATCACATTCATACATGCCAATCTGTGACCGGTTATTCCCAGTCTGTTCGTACGAAATTTAACAAACCATTATACAGGCCAATAAACATTATATATTATACAGGTAAAATAAATTTGAGAACGTGAACAATATGTAAAATTAAATCGGCAATTAAATTAAAAAACGCAGTAAGATAAGCAGTGTACTCTTTTTAGTGGTATCGTTGGCGGGGGGTAGAATTCCTATGCAGGATGAGGTCTAGGTAGTCTTCTCTCAAGCAGTAGAGCAAACATTTCTCTGTTTCGATCTAAAGAGCACTGATAGCTAGTGTAATTACTGGGCACATGAGACTTAAGAAGAGTGAGTCATCAGCTCACAGAAATGATCTGAGTGACACATAATTTTTTATTGGCAGAAGTTACACTTTTTCTAAGTCTCGTCACTTTCTTCCATAAGCAAATCGAATAAGTCACATACGCGAAATATATATAATATATATAACTAAACACAATAATAAGCGTATTGGTTTTATTTCTGTCGAGTATAAATAAAAAATAGTTTTAAAACAGTTGCGTACAAGGTCGAGTAGCTCATTTCCATACATATTCATCGCAATCAATACGTTCTTGTTCCACTGACACGCCGCCCGCTAGCTTACATCCTTTGCACTAATTAATTATTGAAGTTTTCCAGTCAATAAAATTGCGACACGTGGAATGTGTTCTTTGTATTCTATTTAATTAGGTTTTACATTTGTAAATCTTTAATGCCGCACTGAGTAGCGGTACTGGTGTGGTGGCGATGCCGTGTGGCTTCTTGGCGGCGCAAGAGAATCTACCACCCCATCTCGTCCCTCTGGTGTCGTAAAAGTCGACACAGGGAAAATTAAAAAAGGAGATGGGCAGCAGCATCTTCTTGAAACATCCTAACAAACTGCGGTTGCCAAACCACCTACCAAGAGTGGCTGCAATAGCAAAATCGCCCCAGATGAAAATCCCCCTATGGGGGAGGCCTACGTGATAAGCTAGTGATAAGCTGAACTGATGATGGTGATGAGTAGTGGCGACGTTAGACAACCTATAACCATTTCGTCTCGTGGTTGCCATAGATGTCGATTATGGGAGAGAAAAATCTCGTAGCCCCAGATGGATGACTAAATAACTATCGCAACTACATAAACACTGATGTTAGGATTAATTTGTTTTTCCTATGCTATCCTTATAGAAATATTAGATTACTAGCTAACCCGTGCAAATATTTCGCACAGTATCGTGACCATCAACAGATGGCGCCATCTACCTTCTTTAAACAATGTAAACAACTCCAACCGACTGCTGTCGTGTATGTTAGTTGAACAGATTGTCAATAGATGGCGCTTTCTACAATTAATTTAATTAATACGATCTTTTATAATTTGTTTAACGAAATCATTAATTTTAAGGCATTTCCTAATTTTTAAATTAGAGGGAAAACTACCGTGTGGTAGCGCCTGAAGAGAATCTATCACCACATCTCAACCCATGGGTGTCGTTAAAGTCGACAGAGGGAAAATGAAAACCAGAAGATCGGCAGCAGCAACTTCCTGGAACATCGAAATAAATAAACTGCGGTTGCCAAACTGTCTGCTAAGCGTGGCAACTATGGTAAAATCTCCCCAAAATGAGAGCTATAAGTTTTTGTTGTAATCTGTGGGGGAGCCTATGTTCAGCAGTGGACTAATATTGTGATAGTGATAGGCTGAAATGATGATGATGATGATGAGAGGGAAAAACAATTTTCAAAATGGCATATCAAAAATTAATTTTTATACAGTGTTAATATACCCAAAACGGATGTCCTCCTGGGCGATTTTTGACCGCGGCGAAAACTAGCCGTGAAAGAGAAAAAAAGGCCGTGTGGTGGCGGCTGTGCAGTGTGGTGGCGGCTCGTTAAAAGAATAGTACCACTCCATCTCATCCAATGGATCTCGTAAAAGGCGAGTAAGGAATAAAACTGCACTGTGCACCTAATAGCGCATGGTGGCGATGGGCTCACCACCTATCACACCAAGTGCATTATATTGTTTTGGTGAAACGTGGATTGTGGCAGTCATCTGCTTTTGCAGTGAGTGCCCAGTCTCTGGCTACCTCTTATGGGATACAGTCATGATCTTATGTATGTATGAAAACTAGCGAATACTGTCGTAAGTTATCAACTGCGCAGGGGCACTCAAACACAGGGGTACTCGTCCCAACCTACTCCTGCGGATGTAACGCTCACGCGATAAGATCAGAGGTAGGCTAGCATGCAGTGTCAATAACCACACAACCAGACCCGAAAACCAAAAATTTTGAGTTTTTGCACAAATATTGGGATTCGAACCCAGGACCCGCGTAGTAGTCAGGTACTCTAACCACTACGTGTTGGCAATATTAAAATAACTATAAGGTCTATTCATTTATGAAGTTATATGTATTTGTAAGAATATTTTTTTTGATATTTATACATACATACATACAGTCACACCTTTTTCCCATATAACGGGTAGGCATAGGCCACTTACTCACTTTGATATTTAAATGATTAAAATGGCAAGATTTTGCTAATTGAGATTTTAAATAAGTAATTATTATATTGAGTTTTTTAGTGAGTATTTTACAAAAATAATGTGGTGGTAGGGTTCCTATGCAGGATTCCGTCTAGGTAGGTACCATCGCAGTGACAGTCATTCTGCCGTCAAATACATAGTAGTGTGCAAACTTCTACTTGACGGCAGATATATACTCGGACTATAGGAAGCTTCCTAACGTCAAAGAATTGTTACAATTGTAATTTCCGTAATATCACATCCTATTTTTGGTGATACTAATGTAATGTGGTGTTTTACTGGTGGTAGGATTCCTATACAGGAATCCGTCTAGGTAGATACCACCCCAGGGCCAGTTATTCTGCCGTGAAGCAGTAGTGTGCAAGCATTACTGTGTTTCGGTTTGAAGGGCACAGTGAGCTAGCGTAATCACTGGGCATTTGAGAGACTTAAGAACTGATGTCTCAGAGTGACGGGCGCAGTGTGGAGTCACACAGCATTTGTTGTGGGTGGACGTTGCACTTACCATCAGGTGAACGTTTTGCTCGTTTCGTCACTTTATACAATAAAAAAAAATGTTTTTGTGACTGACGTTTGATCGACATTTTCCGACTGACAAACAGAATTTGTCATCTGCGCAGGTACGCCGACTTTTGATAATACCGCCGACCGAGTCATGCAGTTGGCATCTCGCGTTCAAACTTAAAATATTATAGTAGATAATAAATACATCATTGTTGTGTGTTGTCCACGATAGCCGATAAACGAAATTCAGGATAGATTTGACTCATAATAATATTTTTTTTTGTTTTTTTTAATAAAATTGACGGAACGAGCAAAACGTTCACCTGATGGTAAGTGCAACGTCGGCCCATAACAAATGCTGTGTCACCCAGAACATTTCTGTGTGACACCACACCGCGCCCGTCGGTCTGAGACATCAGTTCTTAAGTCTCATATGCCCAGTGATTACGCTAGCTCTCAGTGCCCTACAGACCGAAACAAAAAAGAGTGTGTGTGTGTGTATGTATGTATGTGTGCGTTTATATGTTGGTGTATATATACATATATATTTGGTAATTTTTTTTCTTGTTTTATTGAAAGTGAACATCTCTGCAGAGTCTGCTTCTCTTTAAGGTTATCCAGTAACAGGCCCGCTGGAAGAAATTTCATCAGTGAAATACTTACTACTTGTCTATGCATGTGATTTCTTATGTAATTTTTATGTGTACATAAACTGTAAATAAATAAAAATAAATAAATAAAGAGGTTCAAACTAAAGCAGTGCCAGTATTAAATCCTAGTGGCCAATCCGCCACAATTATATCCGAACAATTATTGGTACCGGACGTCTAAAGCAAGGTCTCGGCTATCAGCGGCTTCAAATCGACGCCTAGTCGTTGAGATAACAAGTTAAACTTCCTATCGCCTGTCACCGTCTTGAACTCGACAGCAAGTCATTCATCATTTGACCGTCATCGTGATTTTTACTTTTTATATACATAAATATATACATATGAATTTATTACTTATACTAGAAATTTAATTAATTGGTAGCAAAAAGAAAATGAAACCATCACAATACATATGAAATCTAAAACTAATCCGTTGGGCGTTGCCTGAATACTAGTTTCAGCTGGATTTCGAACCCAAGATTTGTCAAGCAGGATGCATTCATTAAACCTAGCCTTCAGTGCGCCTCAATCCGAAGCGATGGTACCTTTCTTCCGGATACGGCATCATAGAAAACCTGCCTACCAGTATTTTTTTTATTGGATAAAGTGACGAGACGAGCAAAACGTATGCCTGTGCATGGTATGCACATACCCATAAAAATGCTGTGTCATCCTGGAACATTTCTGTGTGGCACCATATTGCGCCCGTCACCCCGAGATATCAGTTATTAAAGCTCACAGTGCCCTTCAGACCGAAACAGTAATGTTTGCACACTACTGCTTCACGGCAGAATAACTGGCCCTGGGGTAGGTAATACCTAAAAATAAATGAAAAGCCAGGAGATTGGCTAGCAACAGTCTTCCAGAACTGGGCAGAACATCTGAATAAATAAACTGCGGTTGCCAACCCGCCTGCCAAGCGTGACAGCTATGGCATATATCCCCCCAAAACGGGAGCTACTAACTTTTGTGGCAATCTATGGAGAGGCCTATGTTCAGCAGTGGACTAGTGATAGGCTGAAAGTGACGATTGTAACTCTTCGAGCATTCTCCAGCGTCATTTTTTCCAGACCGATAAGAAATTGATTAAGAGTGAATAGGCTTGTCTTTGGCTGACCATTTGGAACCGCGGCGACGTATACCGGCACGTTTTCTGGCAAACATCTGCCTAGCCTATGTATAAAAAAAGTTAGTAATCGTTCTCGTGCACTCCATTTTCAAGTATTACGTTACTTCATAATATGTTGCCTACTCACAAGGAATTAGAGTCTAGTGATGAATGCAAATCTAGAGCAGACAACAAAGAAATATGCTTCGTTGAACATAAAATCCGAAACTGACCTAGTCCGAATTGAACATTAATCTAATCTTCATATTTATGGTGAACACAATCGTTCACGTGTTATCGGTGTAAGGTAAAGAACCGCCACAGACAAAGCTTCGTCAGAGAATTGTCAGCGTTAGTTTTAATCGGTTAAATGAGAGGGATGTGATATCGTTGACCTTACGGCTAATGTCAGAATTAAGGCCGGCTGTTTGGCACCTATTGTATATACGTTCACAATGGTGCTGAGGGACTGTTAAAACTGAATAAAAATGATAATAAATGAAAAAAATATATATTTATTCAAAATGGTACATTTCTTACAGGTTTTTTTTCTAAAATTTAGGTTTTCATAAAAAAACTTGCGTACTCTACTTCCTAAAAAAGGCTAGGATAAGTAGATTCCGTCAATGATTTGAGAAGTGACAAAATATACCCAAAATGGTACTGTTTACGAATGATATGTACTTATTAAAAAAGTATAATTAATAAAAAAAGTATAATAATGTATTAAATGCGATCTAAGTTTCACAACAACGTGGCATAATGGTATGGTCTATAAGAACTTACTTTGAGCAATTCTTTGTGAGATCTCAAGTTTAATCAGAGTAGTCTTATCTGCACAACCCCAAGATGTAATCCAATAAGTCTACAAACATACACAGAGGAAAATAAACACATTGATTCAGTTGTTCTTTTGCAGAAATCCGTCTAGGTAGGTACCACCCTAGGGCCAGTTATTCTGCCGTGAAGTAGTAGTGTCCAAACATTACTGTGTTTAGGTTTGAATAGCACTGTGAGCTAGCGGAATCTCTGGGCATATGAGACTTAAGAACTTATGTCCCAGGGTGATGGGCGCAGTGTGGTATCACACAGAAATTTTCTGGGTGACACAGCATTTGTTATGGGCAAACGTTGCACTTACCATCAGGTGAATGTTTTGCTCGTTTCATCACTTTATCGAATAAAAAAAATTACGTTGATTTTTAAATATATAAATAAGTTTTAATTCTTAAGCTGTTCAATCAGTGGTCATTCTTAAGCGTGAAATTTAGATTCCAATCAACAAAAACACCTAAATATTTACAAGACGAGAAAAAGGAAATATGTCTGGATGTGCACAATTTTGTAAATGGGGAGTTAGCTTGAAATTTGGACAAGGTTGAGTTAAATTTTGGATCGAGAAAGACAGTAATCTGGATTTACTTGTGTTTAGTGTTCAATGTTTCGACACAATCAGTGTGTCACTACGTTAAGACCTAACTAAAGCCTACTTAGTGTTGTTTCACGTAGGGCGAAATGCCTAACATCTGTTAAATACTTACAATATCGTTAATCAGTGATTTAGACACTTGTTGACGTTATTTTTTCCGTTTAAGCTGCCTATATGCACGTAAATTGTCACAATACTTTACAATAATACAATTAAAACAGTATTCAATGACAGTTTTGAAGACGACTATATATGAACGAATTTTTCCACACCACGGCGCTTTCCAGAATCTTGAAGCTAATGTAGCGGTCATGTCAAAAGGAGACTGCTATGAATCCGCTGAGCCAGCAGCATCATTCGTATGTCTATAATAAAATTAACTTCTAATTTAAATAGTAAAAACGGATCACGGTTTTATCTTTTATGTTGCAAATAAAATAAACTTTACCAAATGGTAAAGTTTCGCATTAACGTAACATTATATTTAACGTTATTTTAGTTAAATTTGAACGATTGTTTGAGAGATATACGGGTAGATGAAGATGAACATAGGACACTACAGTAAAGATCGCTCAGATCCTTATTGATATGATATTGAAATTCATTACAAGTTTGATTTTTCTTTCCTGTTTCGTGTGTATGTATATTTATATAAATGTGTATGTTTGTGTATATGTATATATATGTATGTATGTATATGTAGTGTTGTGTATGTATATTTTTTTTCTGTTTATGTATTTATAATCATATTATATTATTTTATTTTCTTCTTATTGTTATCTGCACCGCCTATCATCATATTGTTTATTCTCTGCTTTGCCTCATGGTTGACTGGTAGAGAATGCCTTTAGGCATTAAGTCCGCCATATGTACCACTTGTGCATTAAAGGTTAAATAAATAAATATGATCGAAAGATACCGCCATGTTCATACTCAACCAGAAAAATTATATAGAACTTTTGAAAAGAAAATAAAAAGCTAACATTTTCTTTTCCCCTTCAGTGGAAACAGTAAACAAAGGTGTAATCAAGCAAGTCCGCAACTCCAGCATCGCGCCGGGCACACTAGTGCGCGTGAAGCGTGGCAGGGAAGTGCCGGCCGACATAGTGCTGCTGTGTTCGGCGGGCGAGAGCGGCAAGTGCTTTGTCACCACAGCAAATCTTGATGGCGAGACCAATTTGAAGACTCTCAGAGTACCACCGTCTTTGGTAGGATACTCACCAGGTGAGACTAAACATCAAAACGACTAAATACTTTTTTTAAAGTTATAATATGTAAAGATAACTTCTATACTTATATAACCATTATATCTTTATTACATATTGTCTCTGTCTTATGCATTTACATCATCAACATTGTATTTACATCACAGTCTCACAACTTAAAGTAACAACGAGTCCATCCATCCAACTCATATATTCGACTTTAAAATAATTATGAGCTATAAAAAAAGCAAACTTTTGTGGTAATCTATGAGGGAGGCCTATGTTCAGCAGTGGACTAGTGATACGCTAATATGACGATGATAATTTTCATCATGATTGATTTCGACGTGTTCGTTTGAAACCAGCAAAGTAGCAGTCTATCATAATAATCGTCCTTGCAGTTTGCGAGTACCACTGCCGAACATAGGTCTCCAACAAAGGCGGACGTAGAACGTTACTTCCATAAAGGATGTCGATTGTTACAGCTACGTGGTATAATATTAATATATGTATATACTAATCTCTTACTGGATATCTGTTATTATTTTGCCCGATCCTTAGGAATACATGATTCTTCATCAGTCTGTAAAAGTTCACTGATGAACATTGTCAACAATTTTTCAGGGATTTCCCAAGTCATATTTAACGACAACACACAGGATGAAATTCGGAGGAAGATTCATTGACATTCTTTTTTTTTTTCTTTTTTTTGCAGACAATTTATCAAATTAGTGAAAGAGTTAAAGTTAAATAAAGAATTAAATCGTAATATTTGGATAAAATAATTTACCGATGATGAATCTTTTCCTCTACAATATTTAATTATACACATTTTTTTAGATATTCTGCCTCAAGGCATGCGTATAGAAGTTCCACATCCGGTCGCTGACTTGTATACTTTTTATGGACGCCTGGAGATACCTGGTCAGGACAGTCTGGCACTAAGCCCTGATAATCTCATGCTAAGAGGATCCAGGGTGAAAAACACCGAGTGGGCAATTGGATGCGCTGTGTACACAGGTAAAAAAATATTGTTAGTTATCTCGTAGTTGATGTCATTACGTGTTTGCAAGAAAGATTCATCTGACCAATTTGCTCATTATTTTTTGTTCCCTATGCCTAATCCTTGTCGTCATAATTTCTATCGTTACAGTATAATGATGAAACTAGCTTTTCCCATACAATGGCTTCATAATTAGGAGTAGGCTTTATAAGTAACAGATGGTCAATAGGGGTTTGAAGGTCGGATACTAATAAAAATAAAAACTAATTTGTTTTATGACCGATCACTGTTTTCTTCATTTACCCGACCGTTATTCATTTAATTGCCTTAATTTTATTTCCCCAACGGCCATTGTTACTTTTCATTGTTGCTTATAAATCTGTGCCTTAAACAGTAGTCTTTCATTTACAGTATTTATTAATAAGTTATGTCGTTAGAATAAACAGTAACATGTTTTGCAACATTATAAAAATTGGTCCAACGGTTATACTGAGACTGGGCCATCTATGCTATATCTAGTGCCGGCAGCATATTATACACAAACCTTTGATTTATAGCCTCTAATTAAATTCCGTCCCTCGATAAGAATACGTACCCTTTATTACGTTTTCTTAGTAGTTTTTAATTTTATCTACCGGGTTATTCGTAGCGTTATGTTTTAGTTCAAGTCAGGTAGGTAGTAAAAAAGTTATGATAATATGTTTGGATGCCATTATGAAAATAATATGTAAAGATAAACGTGTCTGCGATTTGTGTCCACACAAATTGTACCAAATACAAGATACTGTCAATTTTATCAGATTTATAATTTATCGACCTGATTTAAAAACCTTTTGTGTTTTATTTTCGCGATTATGACGTTATCAAGGCACTTAAACCAAAAAAATAAACATACTAGTAATTTGTTCTGTTTCCACTTGGTTTTTGCATTACACTAGGAAAAGGAACACATAAATATTTTTATTTTTTATCCCTGATTCTCTTTTAAAATGGCTGCCCGTGAATATTTTTGTTAAAAGTCACTGATAGAGTAACAGCACTAGTTATGCCCCTGCAGCATAATACTGAGTCGGGTGTCTTTTTGTTGCGGTAGTTCTATAATATGTCTATGTTAAATTATACCTCTAGTATCGAATGTACTCACTATGAATTACAGCAGCAAATATATATTTTTTATACGCTTTATATTAGCTTCACTTGTATGTTTGTATGTTTGTAACCGACTCCTCAGGGCTCGATTTTCTCCTACTTTGAACGATCCGATTTAATTCAAATTTTACACACCCGTCAAAGACCGATGACAATGCAATAATTCGACTAAAAAATAAAAAATAATAGTTTAAAAAAAACTAAAAAAACACGCTTTTATAGAAGATCCAACTAAATTACTCAATAGATGGCGCTAATATGTTCCTGTTATAGAGGCCATCGTGTTAAATTAGTTTGTAACAAATTAGATAATAGATTTAAAAAACACGCATAAATAAACCAAACTAAAAAATAGAAAATAAATTTTAATAAATTTGAATTAAGAATAGTAAAAAAATTCTAATAAATATAAATGAATAATAGTGTCAATAAGAAAAAAATGTAATTTTATTTAGCATTTCCCAACTGCTACTATAAATACACTCGGCGTCAAAAAAATCGCACATCCAAAAAAAAGAATTTAAATACTATTTTAACACAACAGGCCAATGGCAATGTTGTGGTTTGAGGGTATCATTCGAAAGGTAATTTCATTAGCTTTCAGGAATTTTAATTGAATTTTACTTTTATAACGAGACTAAAGAGAAATTAAAGAAAAAGACAGGGTATGTACAAATTTGCAAATTAATAATTAAAAAAAAAACTTAAATACAAAAAAAGTTCTTAAAACCTAGTGTTACCCCCCCCCCCCCCCCTTGCCTTGATAACGGCTTCCATGCGATCTTTCATGGACCTTACAAGGATCGCAACAGCCTCTTGGGGTATTTGTTCCCACTCTTCAAGTACCGCATTTTGGAGCTCTTGAAGAGTGGCTGGAGCTGGATCTCGAGCTCGCACGCGCCGTTTTAGGTCATCCCAGAGATGTTCTATTAGGTTAAGGTCTGGACTTCGTGCTGGCCAATGCATAACAGGGATATCGACCTCCTGTAAATAATCCCGTACAGTAGCCGCGGTGTGGCAACGAGCATTTATCATGTATTAACATGAATCCATCACCGACATAACCAGCATACGGGACCACATGTTCCTCCAGGATTTCAGTAATGTACCGACCAGCATTTAATGACCCTTGCTCACGGCCTTCGAAGCAGGGTTGTGTGAACCTCTCCCCCTGTCTTCTGTAGACCCTTCTACGTCTGTAATTGTAGAAGAGACAGACCCTCGTCTCATCAGAGAAGAGTACGGTCCGCCACTGTTCTAGAGTCCACTCGCAATGATTGCGAGCAAACTCTAGGCGATCTCTGCGATGCTGTGCAGTAAGTTTTGGACCTTTAGCAGGTCCATGGGCTGTTAAACTCTTTTCGTGTAACCTTCTTCTTATCGTAGAAACACTCACAGATGTTCTCCGAGTTGATCGAAGCTGTTGTTGCAGCTCAACAGCATTTGGAAAACGGTTTTGTAAAGATGTCGTAACGATGAAACGGTCATCTCTTTCTGATGTGCACCGTTTTCTTTCAGATCCCAGTTTTCTAACATAACCACCAGTCTGATGAAAACGTTGGAACACCCGTCGAACTGAAAAACGGGACAGGTTCAACTGTCGAGCAACGTCACACTGCCGTATCCCTGACTGCAATAGGGCAATCACTTGAGCGGCTTCTTCAGAGCTGGTGTCCATCTTTACTTGTTCTTACTTGGGTTACTTGTTCACGTGTGTTCACTGCAAAGTCTAAATTACGACTGGCCCATATTTCATCCAGATCGACCCTTTGATACCCTTTTTAGGTGGTGTAACTAGCGTCCTTACTAACGAGCATTTGACAGTGTTTATTTTTAACGCTCTATAATGATAAATGTTTTAATGATTTCATGATTTTTTTATTAATAATGTAAAGCTATTCAAATACCCATTTCAAACATACCAATATTTATATAAATATAATTCGTTTCTAGCCATTACAGCCATTTTTCGCGGAAACTCAGAGAGGTGCGATTTTTGTGACGCTGAGTGTATTAAGGACTTCCTTGGAAAAAGAAAGCTTTCATTACTTAACTACTTATATACTCGTTGTATTGTACTACCATTTTAATGAAGATAAAATGCGATTATAAAATGATGTAATTTCTTAAAATAACACAATATAATAAGATAACTATGACAACAATCAACAATCTACAACCGTTGCGACGAAATCTAAAGACCTCGCTACTGAACTGTAACCTATAAGCTATCGTACGATATCCGCCAACAAAATGATTACATTTTTTATTAATGTAAGAAAGAAATTACTTGAATACCAAAAAAATTAACTTACTAAATCATCTGTAGTTATATTTGTATTGTTAACAACAACAATTTGGATTCCCTACAGACTACCGTGTGTAAGAGAATCTTCCACCCCATCTCATCCCATTGGAGTCCTAAAAGTCGGCAGAGGGAAGATTAAAACCAGGAGATGGCAGCAGCATCTTCCTGGAACATCTGAATGAATAAACTGCGGTTACCAACCCGCCTGCCAAGCGTGGCAACTATGGCTAAATCCCCCAAAATCAGAGCTACAAACTTTTGTAGCAATTTATTGGGGAGGCCTATGTTCAGCCGGTGACTTGTGATAGGCAGAAACGAGGATGAACCTGAAATATCGAGTTACTGCCCTGAGCATGAAAATAACGGATTAGGATGTGGTCATCAACATTTCAAACTACCATAAATTTTTGACTGGTGGTAGGATTCCTATGTAGGAATCCGTCTAGGTGGGTACCACCCCAGGGCCAGTTATTCTGCCGTGAAGTAGTAGTGTACAAGCATTACTGTGTTTCGGTTTGAAGGGCACTGTGAGCTAGCGTAATCACTGGGCATTCGAGATTATGAACTGATGTCCCAGGGTGACGGGCGCAGTGTGGTGTCACACAGAAATATTCTGGGTGACACAGCATTTGTTGTGGGCGGACGTTGCACTTATCATCAGGTGAACATTTTGCTCGTTTCGTCACTTCATTAAATAAATAAAAAAAAATTCCCTACAAATCAAATAATGAAGTTAATTTTTATTTCCATAACGTGTCAGTAAAGTAAAAAATATTAAAGCTTTTATCCCATCTTAATGATTTCGATAATTCGATTTAATTCATCATCTATAATTCATTTTCCATCCCAATTTTCCCATCTTTGATTATATATGATTTCGATAAATCACCTTAATTCATTCGATACTCACCATACATATCGTACTTTTCTAATGTATGATCATAAAGTCCAGAATTGTTTTAGCGAAATAATATATTTCTATTCTATTTTAATAAATATTTAAATCGCTAATGCTCTAATAAGATACAAAACATGATGTCCCAGGATCAAGCCCGTCATGTGACTAGAATAGCATAGATTAGAAAAATTCTTATTCAATATAGATTATTTGCATAATACTTATTGAACGTCATTTTTACAAGCTACTATTGTTGTGAACCTTCTCCTAACACAAGCTGTTAAGCTTTGTTGTAGTATAAGAAAAATAACAGCCTCTTTAAGTCCTAGTGCTGAGCCTGTGCTGTGAAAACTCATAAATGAGTGCCTGCTTCCATTCTGAGATTGTTTTAGAGCCAGAAGGAGTCCGCCACGCTGCTCCAATGCGAGTTGGCGGACTTCACATATCCTAGAAATATTTTTTATTTCATGGACATGCCGGTTTCTTCAACATATTTTCCTTCGCCGAGCACGTGGTAAATAAGCACCTTAAATTTCAATTAAACTAGAGCCCTTCATCATCATCATCATCATTTCAGCTTATCAGTAGTCCACTGCTGAACATAGCCCCCCCTCCTCTCCCTTCCCAATTACCACAAAAGTTTGTAGCTCTACTTTAAGGTGGGATTTTGCTATAGTTGCCACGCTTGGCAGGCGGGTTGGCAACCGCAGTTTATTCATTCATATGTTCCAGGAAGATGCTGCTACCCATCGCCTGGTTTATTATTTTCCCTCTGTCGACTTTTACGACACCCACGGGATGAGATGGGTTGGTAGATTCTCTTAAGCCGCCACCACACGCTAAAGCTCTTAATGTTGTCAAATTTAAATCCTGGTCTACCACTGATATTTTAGGTATTAAATACTATCCATCGGAATGTCAGCCTGGGTTTTTCTGAAATTCAGCTGAAACTTAAGCTATCCAAGGGAAACCGGCACACGAATCTCACCACAAATCGACGACCGCGTGGTCTAGGTGTTAATGTGCCTGACTTCATCGTTGCGGGTTCTGGATTCGAATCCCAGCGGGAACCATCGTTTGTGCAAGAACCCAAATCGTTGGTTCTCGGATCCGGTTGTGCTGTGCAAGTGAAATTTATGTCTGTAAAATGCACTTACGATACAGGAGAAATCCTAGTGTGGTTCGTCATATATTTATATTTGTTGTATTTATAATGTCTTCTGTTATGTTAATTTTAAATTGTCATTTGTCGTTGTAGGAGAAGAAACAAAGCTTGCCCTAAACTCTAAGTATTCTGGAAACAAATTCTCGTCATGCGAATCGGCAGTCAACAGCTTTTTAGCGCTGTTCATCTTCCTGCTAGTGTTCGAGATTTCGATATCGATGTTGTTCAAGATACTTATGGAGGGCAGAAACCCCGGAAGGGACGTGTATATCGGTCCTGGGACGAGGTACCCGGCGCCGGTAACAAGTATCCTGCAAGATTTGTTCTCCTTCTTGCTGCTGTACTACTACATTATACCCATGTCACTGTACGTGACTATAGAATTGTATAAATTTATAGGTAAGGTTTTTTTTAAGTTATATTAATGGTTCATCATTATATTTTTTTTATTTGACAAAAGTGACGGAATCAAGCAAAACGTTCATCTGATTTTAAATGCAACATCTGCCCATAACAAATGCTCTGTCACCTAGAACATTTCCGTGTGACGCTACACTGCGCCCTTCACCCTGAGACATAAGTTCGTAAGTCTCATATGCCCAGTGATTACGCTAGCTCACAGTGCTCTTCAAACCGAAACACAGTAATGATTGCACACTACTGAATAACTGGCCTGCCACCAGGTTATATTCAGGTAGAACAGAATTCATCATCGTCATCATAATTTCAACCTATCACTAGTCTACTGCTGAACATAGGCCTCCCTCATAGATTGCCACAAAAGTTTATAGCTCTCATTTTAGAGGATTTTGCCATAGTTGCCACGCTTTGCAGGCGGGTTGGCAACCGCAGTTTATTTATTGAGATATTCCAGGAAGACACAGAAATTTTTTGGGTGACACAGCATTTGATGTGGGCAGACGTTGCACTTACCATCAGGTGAACGATTTGCTCGTTTCATCACTATATCCAATAAAAAATATACAATTTCAAAGTTACTTTTACTTTTATACGACAAGTTAAAAATACACATGTATAATTCGATCAGGTGCGTTATTTATTGGTTGGGACGAAGAGCTCCGCTGCGAGGAAACTGGGAGACCAGCGATCGCCAACACGTCAGATCTTAATGAGGAGTTAGGACAAGTAGAGGTGCTGTTCTCGGACAAAACTGGCACGCTCACCAAGAACCTCATGGTATTCAAGGCGTGCTCCATAAAAGGGCATGTTTATGAGGAGAAGGACTCACGTCTGTACGATACGGAGAGATTCGATGAGCCGGTGGATACGTTTCAAGTCAGTTTATTTTTATATTACTTTGTTTATGTTTATCTATAAGTGAATATTTGTATATTTTCTTCAGTACATTCATCAAAACGAGATTCTTTTGAGGTACAATCTTGTCGACTTTTTGGTACACACATGTAAAAACATATCTATTATATCAATTTTTTCGTTTATTTTAAAAACGATGGTAGAATTCCTATGCTATCTAGGTAGGTGGTGGTACCTAGGCAGGACCAGTTGTTGCCGTAAAACAGTAGTTTGCAAACATTACTGTGTTTAAATCTAAAGGGCTATCAACTAGCATCTGAGAGCTAGAGTAATTACTGAGCATATGAGACTTAAGAACTTAGGTCTCAGGGTGACGGGCGCGGTGTGGTGCTAAACAGAAATGTTCTGGGTGACACTGCATTTGTTATGGGCAGACGTTGCACGTAGTATCCGTTTCCTCGTCTCGTCACTTTTTCCAGTAAAATAAAATGAAACTCTACGTCACGACTAAATTTTCAAGAACCGAGCCGCGAGCTTTTTTTTTAATTATACGTATTTCTGGCCCATATCTTATTACCAGCCTGTATTTTTAGTACCAGTAGTTATTGATAGATATCCCTTTTTCCGTGTGATGGCGGCTTAAGAGAATCTACCACCCCATCTCATCCCGTGGGTGTCGTAAAAGTTGACAGAGGGAAAATGAAAATCAGGAGATGGGCAGCAGCATCTTCCTGGAACATCTGAATAAATAAACTGCGGTTGCCAACCCGCCTGCCAAGCGTGGCTACAATGGCAAAATCCCTCCAAAACGAGAGCTACAAACTTTTGTGGTTATCTATGGGGGAGGCCTATGTTCAGCAGTGGACTTGTGATAGGCTACAACGACGACGACAATGCCTTTTATTTCTAAGTTGTTACTATTATTTCGATCGCCCACTTTAGTGACAACTTTCTATTTCAGACAGATATCAAATTTTTCTTTACGATCCTAGCTTTATGCCACTCGGTCCAAATATCGAGCGAAGATATGAAGAAACTGAGCGCGCGTTTGTCGGGAACCGGCAACATGCAATTAATAAACTTCTTTCGAAGGAAAAAACTAAACAGGGGCAGTGGCAATGGAAATGGTAAAGGAAACGGAGTTCTTAAAAGTTTAGATTGGAATTCGCTTCTTAATGAAAACGGCAGCAAAATGGATTACCAGGGCAGCAGCCCCGATGAGAAGGCCCTAGTAGAAGCGGCAGACAGAGCGGGCGTCACATTTCTCGGCGAAGAAGGAAACAATTTAATACTTAAAGTTGGAGAACACACAGAAATGTACGAACGATTGCAGCTCATTGAGTTTACTTCAGAACGAAAACGTATGTCTGTCATTCTTAGAGATAAAGATGGAAAGGTAAGTCAACATTAGCGATATTACCGACCAAGTATTCAGACGAAAAAGATTGGATTTGATTAGAATGTTTAACTTCTTTCAGATCTGGATTTTCTGTAAAGGCGCAGAAAGTTCAGTTTTCCCAATATGTAAAAACACAGTAATGATTGATGAGACAAATCGAGATATTGACACATTTGCGAACAAAGGTTTGAGGACATTAGCGGTGGCGTTCAGGGAAATACCGCTAGAAGAATACGATAGGGTTACAGAATGTAAGTCGCTAGTAGGGATTCGATTTTTTTTTGTTTACTTTTATAAGTAAATTTGGGTATTGTAAATTATTAAAAAACGTTTTACTTAGGTACTATTAAGAATTTAAATAACAGTTACAATATTTTAAAGAAATATTTGTTGTTTGAACTTCTTTAGAATCGTGATTTAAAACTCGGTGAAACGAAAAACACTAAAAGGAGACAAACATATACATTTATAGGCTTTAGCCTGCGAAAGAATGAGATAAAATACAATATACAGGGTTTCCTATTATATTTATATTTTCGAATTCGTTCAAATCTTCGATTTCTCTGCTCTCATTATCTCGACAACAAGATCAAAATCAGTAATTGACACTGTATTTCAAAGATATATTGATAAATTTCAAACGAAAGCATTTATTTCATTCTTTAGTTACTGTAAGCTACTCGTATCATTTGATGAAATTGAAACCTTATAGTCTGTATAATTAGTAATGTATAATATGTAGAATAAAATGTAATATTAATTTTTTAACTTTGTAACAATATTATAATAAATAAACGTTACAATTATCCTACTCCTGATTTTTATGTATCACTTACTTCTACTGCGTGGGAACTGCGCACACATGTATTTTTTTTTAATAGATTTTTGCTTACTAGCTCTAGGGTATACTGGGCAAAGAACCTTATCAGTTACAACGTACAGCGAAGTGTTATATACACGACAAAAACTTTACCATCATTGATAGAAATTAAAGTATGTTTTCTTTTCAGCTATTAAGCAGATAGACGGCAGGAGTGCAGAGGCACTACAGCAAGTGACACAGCAGTATAGAGTGCTGGAGAAACAGTTGACACTAATTGGGTGTACAGCTGTAGAAGACTGCCTTGCAGGACGATGTAGCGGATACACTGGCTTCGCTGCGTCGTGCAGGGATCAAGACCTGGGTACTTACAGGTGATAAGGTATGTTATAATAAATAAATATTAAAACTAGGGTGTAGCCCTAGATTATTAGATAGTGTTCTGCAGTAAAGGCAAATATGAAAGTATCGGTAATTCCGTATGTTCGAAAGATACTAAGTATATGAAATCTACCAACTTGCAGCGAATAAGCGTAGCGAAGTAATTCCAATTTCTCTGTATGGGATAAATTTAAGGTCTGGTGATTGATAAGATAATAGTAATAGTCGCGAGACTGACACATGCGTCGATAATATATTCTTAATACATCGTTGTTACCATTTGCCAAGTTCTTAATCAAAAGATCTAAACAGGGCAATCCAAAATCTTCAATTAAGTTGTTTACTTAATACAAAGAAGATCGGTGCCATTCCCAAACATTAGAGTATAAACTCTTTCAAACGTGTATTTTTTTAAATTAATTAATCATGAGGTTGGCAGGTTCTTACCAGTTTTCCCGTGACACATTTTCCTAATAATTTAACGTGAAGGTGGTGTGTCGCTTATGGCTCATCTTGATTTATCCCCAACATGCTTATGTCACCAATGCAAAGTATATTTGATCCAACATAGCGCTTGAAAACCAACTACTGTCTTTATCGTACGATATTTACTAATTCCACGTAATTATGATAAGATGTTGAAGGAATAATCTGTTGTTTACAGGGATTTTTAATAAGATTAAATTCTGTTATCAGTAACGATATCACCTGAAAGAAAAACACAAAATGCGATACGAATAAATTGATTCTACGAGTATTAATTCCTTCACTAAATCACGGGGACAACGATGACATAATTGAGTATTCTAGACAAACCGTCGTGCCTAACCATTGAGTTATTATGTACTACGTACTCGATGACGAACGAGGGTTTATGTTCTCATAGACAACAGTCGGTGAGCGCAGATGCGACATACTGTTTAGTCATAGGAAATAAATGAAAAGAGTGTGGCGGCGGCCTGAGAGAATCTACCACCCCATCTCATCCCATGGGTGTCGCAAAAGTCGACAGCGGGAAAATTAAGACCAAAAGATGGGCAACAGCATCTTCCTGGAATAACTGAATAAATAAACTGCGATTGCCAACCCGCCTGCCAAGCGCGGCAACTATGCAAAACTAATGCAAAAACCACCTAAATGAGAGCTGCTAACTTTTGTGGCAATTTACGGAGAAGGCCTATGTTAGGCAGTGGACTAGTGATAGGCTGAAATGATGATGATAATGTGCATGATTTGAAATCTATTTTTTTAAAATTAAGTTTTACTTCTTTATTCTTTAGGTAGAAACAGCAATAAACGTGGCGCAGTCCTGCAATCACATATCAGAAAACGACAGGCGAATGTTTCTCATCGGCGTTGAAGAGGATGCAGCTCTGCAGGCTCACTTCGAGGAGTGTCGGCGGACGATACAGGAGCCGAGTTACAAAGATCTCACGTTAATAGTAGATGGTACAAGCATGAGCTGTATACTGGACACACCAGCCGCACCTATATTTGTTGACGTGTCATTAAAATGTAACGCTGTGCTGTGTTGTCGATTGTCCCCTATACAGAAGGCTAAGGTAAATTTAATACATACATACATACATAAGATCACGACTGTATCCCATAAGGGGTAGTCAGAGACTGGGCACTCACTGCATAAACAGATGACTGCCACAATCCACGTTTCACCTAAACAATATAATGCCCTTGGTGTGATAGGTGGTTAGCCCATCGCCACCATGCGCTGTTGGGTGCACAGTGCAGTTTAATTCTTTACTCGCCTTTTACGAGATCCATTGGATGAGATGGAGTGGTAGTATTCTTTTAACGAGCCGCCACCACATGGCACTCTTTTGTGCGCGCAATGTACTTAAAAAGGGGTACAAAGTTTTCACTTCACGTTTAATATATAATCATCATATTAGCCTGTCCTAGTGACACTTGTCACTGCTGAACGTAGGCCTCACCCAAAGATTGCAAGAAAAATTTGGGGGTAGTTTGCCGTTTGGCCGTAGTTGCCGCGCTTGGCATAGTATTCTTTTAGCGAACCGCCACCACACGGCTCATTAAATTAAAAAAATTAAAGCTCGGTAAATTTAATATCCGTTTTAAATTTATTAAATAAATGTTGTAGGTACCCCCAGGGACGTATATCATGCCCTGAAGCAGTAGTGTGCAAACATTACTGTGTTTCGGTTGGAAGGGCACTATGAGCTAATGTAATCACTGGGCATATGAGTCTTAAGAACTAATGTCTCAGGGTGACGGGCGTCGCACAAAAAAGTTTTTGGTGATACAGCATTTGTTATGGGCCGACGTTGCACTTACTGCATTTGCTCGTTTTGACACTTAAACCAATAAAAAAAAGTCATAACCACTATTCGACAACCGCTAGGGAAATGTTCCCGAGTGGCAGCCTCATACCGGCAAACGCAGTGTGCCAACCCTAGATGTAGCGACGACGTGTGAAGTCCGCCAACCCGCATTGGAGCAACGTGGCGGATTCTTTACAGCTAAAAAACCCTGTCGGAAACGAGAGGTGGCCAGTGGGGAATTGATAGGCTGATACTTTACCTTTTTTACGTTTTACTTTAGATAGTGAAATTAATCAAGAATAGTCCAGAGCGCCCAATCACAGCAGCTATCGGCGATGGTGCCAACGATATTTCCATGATCCAAGAAGCACACGTCGGCTTCGGGATATTTGGGAAAGAGGGACATCAAGCGGCTAGGTACTGTCTTATTGTCTTGTTACAATGTCATATACTTGGCCACCTACATAAAAATAAAACAATTTAAAAATTTAAAGTACTAAACACTATTGTAATTATTTGTATATATTTTAATTTGGTCAATATAGGCTCTATTTGAATCTCAGCGCTGCAAGTACTTTAGTGCTGCAGCAATTTGCTGAAATAGAGACTTTATTTGGCTTCACAATTTTTTTATATGCGTTTTTAAGTTTCTATTATTTGTTTATTTTTTTGTGATTGATGATCTTTCTTTCTTATTTAAACTAGCTCGCGACTTTGTTTGCTAGGAGCGTCATGTTGAACATAGGCCTCCTTCGTAGATCCAAAAGAAGTTTGTAGCTCTTATTTTGGGGGATTTTGTCATAGTCTCCATTCACATGTTCTAGGAAGATGCTGCTTCCCATCTCCTGGTTTTTATTTTCCCTTTATCGACTTTTACGACACCCTCAGGATGAGATGGAGTGGATAGATTATCTTAAAGAAGCATAAAATTAACACATAATTAAATTAGGATTTCTTCTAGGAAACAAACAGTTTTTGTATATCAGAAGAACAGACAAAGTTATGGAGATGCTTGATCCAATTATTTTTGATTTTCAACAACGAGCCTGTAGTTGTAAATCTCGAAATAACATTAGCATTGATAATAGCATTGGTCTTGTCTTTTCACGTAATGCGCGCGACTGTTCAAGCCGGCATTGTTTCTTAGCGGTTCGTTCCAAGACTGAACCTTCAAACCATAAGTAAAGTACTAAACATTACGTCCAATAAAAACAACATAAATAAAAAAAAGAAGTAAAGTTTCAGCCTATAAATGTCCCACTACTGAGCACAGGCCTCCTCTCATTTCTGAGAGGGTTATGGAGCTAGGAAGAATCCGCCGCGCTGCTCCAATGCGGGTTGGCGGACTTCACATGTCTTCGAAATATTTTGAATTTCTCAGATCATGCAGGTTTCCTCACGATGTTTTCCTTCACCGCCGAGCACGTGGTAAGTCAGCACTTAAAATTGCAATTAACAATTTTAGTGGTGCCGGCACCGGGAATCGAACCCAGGTCACTTCGCGTACTATGAAATTAAAAGCGAGCGGCTAGCCCCTGAGCTACCACGGAATCATTAAGACTGAATCAAAATATTCATATTCACGTTATTCTTTATCAAAAAAAGGTCTTCTTAACATCAAAGTCAAAGTCTAGGTTTGAACTCGCTTACGAGATTGCTACGCGCTTTCGTTTTTAGTGATAATCGCATCTTCATTAACAGGGTTCGGAGTAGAACGAAGTTCAAACTCAACATTTCTTTATTGAGTTTTGGCTTGTTTAAAGCTCTTATTTGGCGGTAAATGCTGAACGCCTAGTATCTATAGTACGGATTATATTCCTGAGTTACGGGTCTTCTCCCCGCGAGTCTCTTGCAACGGAGCTGTTAACGCCGCCGGGCTTTTAGTAGAACTGACACATGTAAAAGCAAACATTGTTAAGCTATTGTGCTCCAACACTGCATATAATTCCTCATATTTTTATAGATCAGCGGACTTTGCGTTCACAAAGTTCTCAATGGTAAAGAAGATGCTGCTAGGTGATGGGACACTGGTACTACCAGCGACTCGCCACCCTCATACATTATTTCTTCTATAAGAATCTGGTCCTTGGAAATCTAATGGTAATTGTCTTTCAGTGCAATGTAATAGTAATTAATATTATATTAATATATGTTTAGTCATTATTTTATTAATGATGTTTTAAGTATTCAAGCGTCAAAGTAATTCATGCATTCAAGGCAGCATAATATATAGATGCAATATCATTGGTGCCGTGTAGTGGTCGGGAAAGAAAATCCACTGACCACCCAAATTCGTTTCATGGTTGCCTTTAAAGTTAACTAAGGGAAGTACCAGAAAAAGGGCAGAATAACATTTCAAATATGTTTGTTATGCATGGACCAAAAGTACCCTGACTACTATGGCGTAGGGTACGATGGGTGGTGGGTGGATATCGATGGCATCACCCCGTGAATGTAAACTGGCAAACCAATAAAAATCTGATTAGCGTCATGTATGAGCGTAGCTATATGATTCGGTCGGGGATTCCTTCAAAATCGTCGTTGCTTAACGCCTTTTACGCGAAAAACTGCGAGTGTGCAATTATGTAACTATCATCACCTACTCTGAGGCCAGAATCGAAATTTAATCAGTTGTTCAGTGGATACAAAAAGAAAAAAATGAAGAAATCGATATCCAGTTTCAGCAATATTAAGTTTGTAATTTTTAAATCGCATTTGGATGCAGGCGTCTGGTACTACGATCATACAATCGCCTGCCAAGTGTCGGCCAGCTGTTGCAAATCCTTTCTTAATGGGACAGGCTTAAGGCGAGGCGTTTAATGAGATAGAATGACCCGATTTCTTATGAAAATTCATCGTGTTTAATTCTTTTATGATACTAATCTCAACAGCTATTCTTCCAAGTGCACACCGTGTTCTCAACGCAATCAATATTCGACTCGATGTACCTCACCCTCTACAACCTGGTGTTCACGTCGGCGCCGTGCCTCGTGCTCGCCGTTACCGACCAGCGATGGCCCCCACAATTACTTATGAAGTACGTATTTTAGTGCATGTTGTTCAGTGATCATGTTGTGGATACCTGCTGTGTAGCTGGCTCTGAGTTCTAATCCAAATCATTCGTTTTTGAGTCTGGATGTATTTTGGTTGTTGAGATATGTCTGACACTGCCTCCGATCCCTTCCGTCATTCTGACGGCACTGGATATGCATTCGATACAGGAAAATGGTGAATTCCAATGTGTTTATTAAGTTTCGATACTATAATTATTATATTCAACGCATTGACTACTCGTTTTTTTAACCGGAAGATTTCTATTGGAGACAGTTTTATGTCAAAGCTCTTTACCTAACCATATCATAGCTACAGACGTAATGCATTCTACTTTTAAAATAACCAAGAGTATTACAATATTTTCCTGAAATGTTAACAACAACGTGGTTCGTAAAGTGAAGGTTTTTTAATTAAACAATAAAACTGTTTCATACTGAAAATCATATCATCATTTTACAATATCATAAAAATACAATCTCTGTGTTTTTAGAAATCCAACCCTGTACAGAGAGATCAGGAGGAACAAGTTGATGTCATGGTGGAACTTCTTTGCTTGGAGCTTGACCGCGGTGTACCACTCCGTGATCATTTACGGATTCTCCCAGATGATGTTCAAGACGTCCATGATAAGTAGGGATGCGAAGACAGTTGACCTATGGTAAGAAATATAAATTTGTTTTCAGTTAAATCATTGTGAACGGTAGACCTTTAAATAAGATACCGGATTCGCCACTATGCTGTAACTCTTGTCAGCAATTGAGCAGGCTGCAGATGACCTTTCACATATTTGAGATAATCGTCACGCTTGGTTGTCTACAAGCCGATTGGGTTATTGGACTCTTCGCATCTTTAACACATTGTTTGGTATTTCAGGAGTTTCGGCGCCGTTCTATTCCACTTAATGATGGTGATTGTGAACTTGAAGTTGTGGCTGCAAGCGCGCTATCACAGCGTCGTCTTCGTTGCGTCCGTAGTGCTCTCCGTGTTGTGCTACATCGCTTTCAATACCGCTTACTCTATGATAGACTTGTAAGTATTCAAAATTCGTTTTCTTATTTGGATAATTAAGTATTTTCTTTTATTGGAGAAACGGACGAGACGAGCAAAACGTTCAACGAGATGTTAAGTGCAACGTCTGCCCATAACAAATGCTGTGTCATCCAGTTTATTTGTTTATTTGTGTGTGGTGCCCACACTGCGCCCATCCTCCGAGACATCAGTTCTTAAGTCTCATATGCTCAGTAATTACGCGAGCTCTCAGTGCCCTTCAAACCAGAAGTATGGGCGGTAGTATATAAACATCACAGTATTTCGGTTTGAATGGCACTTGTAGCTAATGTAATTACAAAATCAACAAAATCATATGCCCAGTAATTACACTAGCTCTCAGTGCCCTTTATACCAAAACAGTAATGTTTGCACGCTACTGCTTCACGGCAAAATATCTGGCCTGGGGCGGTACCTACCTAGACGGATTCCTGCATAGGAAGCCTACCACCACTAGTTACCAAGATTTTGATTAATTTCTAATGTTTGTACAATATTTGATACAACTTATAAAAATATTAAATATACTAAAAAATCTGATACAAATATTGATAATATTGAAATACTTGCAATTTTCCATTTTTTTTCAGTCAAGTCGATGGTGATGTACTAGGCACTTACACAAGACTTCTAACGTCGGCATCATTCGGTTTTCTGAACTTCCTCGTCATAGTGGCCACCTTAACGCCCGACTACTGCGCCCGACATATTTCCGACAAACGAGGAATGAGGTTTATCAGCTCTGGGGTTGCCAGCATAATAAGTGTGTTTTCAACCAGACTATGAAGAGTGAAAGAAAATATTTCAGTAGTAAAATGTTAAGTGCTTTTTTTTGCGAATGCATTTCTATTGTACAACAGTGAGTTAGAATTGAAAGAGTCGATTTTAATTTATGTTAAAAAGAGTATTAATTTACTTGCTACTCGGAAAATAGTAAGCGTGAATAAATTAAAAGAGAATTTAACATTGGTTCATAGTGTTATAATAAATTTACTTTTTGTAGGGTACTAACCTAAGTTATAATGTTAGATACTGTAATATCTTGTTTTCTCTTATAGTGCTATTAATGATTAGATTATAATATAGTATATACTATAAATATATTTCGTGATACGTTTTAATATAGTTAGGTAAATATAGTCAAATTAACAAATAATAAAAATATTAAAAGGTTCAATATCTTGTAATGTCGCTGTAATTAAATTTTTGTCTAATTTCTTTAACACTATATGACTCAAATTATTATGTTTAAATGAAAGTAATTTTACGTTACGTGCGCTTTACGGCATTTATGGTCACGGAAAAAACATGGGTGCTGTAAAGCGCTCGAAATATCGGATTATAAATCATCATCATAATTTTTCATAATTTCAGCCTATTACTAGTCCACAGCTGAACATAGGCCTCCCCCATTGCCACAAAAGTTTATATCTCTTCTTTTGGAAGGATTATGCCATAGTTGCCACGCATCGCAGGTGGTTTGGCAACCGCAGTTTATTTATTAAAATGTTCCAGGAAGACTCATCTATTGGTTTTCATTTTTCCTCTGTCGACTTTTACGACACCCACCTGACTAGATTGGGTGGATTTTCTAGAGACACGGTGCAAATAGTTAAATAATATATTATTAAAAAAGATTACAAATAGTTAAAATTAAACGCGATAGTCAAAGTAAATATTTCTTTATTCTATTTAAGCTTGTCGCTTATGAACATCAAAATGAAAAAAATGACCTTCTCACAGAAGAACCGGCAAGAAAGTCTCGGGTCTTTCTTTTTTCAATGCCATTTATAAATTACAAAAAAAAACCTATCATAAATTTTGCCAGAGGGTTTGTTAGTGCTCTGCACGAGTATGAGTTATTTCTACACATCTTTGTCGTGTACATATAATGATCGACTTTATAATATGGTTTATCTAAAATTGTCTTCTCGACAAGTTTTTTGATAACACATCCCATCCCACTTATTGTAATTTATACTTTCAGCTTTCAACAAATGGCAACTGTTGTCTTACTTTAGCATTGCGAATCTTGGTTCGAAATTCAAATTAAAATCAGTTTCCGCGTTTATATGTATTGCGACTTTCTAAGTTTTTGGCCATTGACTGTAACAATGGGAAAGACGCGTGACATGTATGTATGACAAACAAAATGAAAACCTGTGGTAGCTACAGTATAACACTATAAATTAAAAAAATTACCTTCTTGGTTGGCTACTTCTGAATGTTAACTTTATGGATCACATAATTTCTATTTATTTTTGTCATTATAAAAGGTGTATCGGTAATAATGTTTATCTAGTCACGATTAAGTAGTGTTTTATAATGTTTAGGTAAATAAGGTAACAAGCTCAAAGAGTAGTAAATTAGAGTAGGAGTAAAGTCAAATACGAAATCGCATACAAAATCGGCCGTTTCATAGAAATTTAATACCAAGTCAATCTTTTTGCGATGTTAGTATTTGTTACTGCGCCAAAACTATGCTAGCTATTCTAGCTGAAGTCTGCGATTTGTAATGAATATAGATTCTTTTAATATCCCGTGGGAAATATTTGATTTTTCCGGGAGAAAAAGTATCCTATGTCCGTCTCCAGAATGCGAGCTATCTCTATGCCAAATGTCGTTAAGATCGGTTCAACAACTGAGCCGTCAAAACAACAACGTAACAAACAGATAGAGGGACAGAAAGAGTTACTTTCGCATCTATAATAGAAGTATGGAAGAAAGGATGTTGCAAGGCTATCCCGCTTCTTATAATATTTATCAAACACCTTGTATTGAAGTGTAGAATCCAATAATAATATAATCTCTCGAAATGTCAAATTGGACACAATTGAGATCCGTAATAATTAACCTATGTATCTTTTGGCGCCAACTCGAAAAGTGGCAGGTAGTGTTTTTATTTTATTTTGTAATTTCTGTGTATATTTGGAGTTTTCTTGTTTAATATTGATAGTTTATTATGCAGCAAGTGCTCCTGAAATTGTACAGTAATTGGAAAATTCTATTCAAGATCAAAATTATGCTTTTCGTTTTGTCTCCATTAGTCCATCAAATCTTCAGTAAAAGTCAAATATTACTGTCGATCAAAATTTTAAAGTTTTGCTGCTTGAAGATTGTCTACTTGGATATGTTACTTGACACTGGAAAATAGTTTATGACTGTTTCCATTAATAAATAAATAAATTAACCTATTTAATATAATTTGTAAGTTATTGAAAACTAGCTGAGACCCGCGACTTCGTCCGCGTGATTATAGGTTTTTACTCGCATCTCGTGGGAACTATTTGATTTTCTGATATGAAGAGTATCCTATGCCATCTATCTCTGTGCCAAATTTTGTCAAGATCGCTTACAGAACATACAGAGGAACAGAGAGAGTTACTTTCTCATTTATAATATTAGTAAGGACACAATATTATTAGCGCACAATCTTTATAATTTGTAGCTGTAAGTTAATTTGGGCTCGAGAAAATACATTAATGCAAAAAAGTATACCAAACGGACAGTGTAAGAAATTAACAAAAATAATCGTGCTGTTATGCACAGATCGTGTGACTGTTAAGGTCTGGTAGCATATTAAAAACTTTTTTTATCTAAATCCATGGTTTGAAAAACTGGATGGAACGTGGATCCTTACATTTGTATTGTTTTTAAACGTATTATTCTCAGAGTTCAGTGAGAATATTTTTAATAAATATACATACGGAGCACTGGGAATATTTTATATATGTATTCTTTTACTGAATCTTGTAATACTTGCATTTGATAGACTCTTGACATTTTACTACTAAAAATCTGTGCATATTTTACTTGAGGGCTTTTACGCGGGAACAGCAAAATTATCAACGATAGAAACACAGGTTTGGTTTTTCAGTGATGTTTTGCTGTCACTTAGATATTTTGTGATCGTGACGCTAAGAACTACTATTATTATTGCATGTCACATATTTGACGGTATTGCTCTAATTTTATTTAAAAAAAAAGATATTTAATCTATTATTTTATTAATGTTATGCCTGTACATCACGTTTCCTTCTCAATATTTGATTTGAGATTTTACGTATTTTTAGCAGTAATTGCCCGCTTCTATTCACCATGAAACAATTTCAGTAATACTTATAATTAATAAGGGAATACAAAACGTGTTTTAGGGATTGTAAAATTTATTGATTATTTTAGAAAATTTGTATATAAAAATTGTGATATGATTATATTTATAGTTTTTAAGATTTAATTTGTATTAAATAGATACTTATGTGGTATTCTCGACTGGTTGATACACACATATACGTATAAAAATTAAGTATCATAAAATAAATAAGATACAATAAGAGGTAACATAAATTTATAATAATAATATAAATAAAACCCAACCTAGACCAGAGGAGCCCTCATCAGAGGAGACCAAACGGCCGAGGGTTAGGGAGGAAATGACGAACGTAGAACTTTCTCCTTTTATGTCCGTTTAAAAAAGAGGCGAACGATGCGGACGGTATCGAGGAGAACCGCCTTCTGCATTTTTTCTGCATAGGTATACAATAACATCTTTAAATTATACAGTAATTTAAATATACGTACATATGATTTTGGACAGTATTCTTATTTATACCTATATCAAAAATTACAAGAAATTTATTAATTAAATAAATATTACTTTGTACTAAAAAAAAAGTATAGTTGACAATTTGATGTGTAATTTTTTCAAATTCTAACTATTTCTATAAAAAAAACTATTCAGTAATTTAATTATTTTATCATTTTAATATAACGCTTCACTCCTAACGGGTACTAATTGATGTTTTATGATATTAAATCAATTATTATAAGCGTGTACCGACAAATTTAATTTCGTTTTAATTATAATTTATGAATAAATGACTAAAATATGATATATTTTTTAATTTCGATTTTATAGTCGTATCGTGTACAAGAAATAGACGACGTTCATTTACTTTCCTCATCATCATTATCATCTCCGCCTATCACTAGTCCACTGCTGAACATAGGCCTCCACCACAGATTGCCAAAGCTAGTAATTCTCATTTTGAGGGGATTTTGCCACTAGTTGCCACGCTTGTTAGGCGGGTTGGCAACCGCAGTTTATTTATTCATATGTTCCCGGAAGATGCTGCTGCCAATCTCCTGGTTTTTATTTACTGTCTGTCGACTTTAACGGTATCCACGCGACGAGATGGGGTGGTAGATCGCTAACGCACTTACAAATTAATAAATAGAGCTAATCAGTTTATCTTTTAGTTCATGTTCCTTAAACTTGACACGTATGTTTATATTTATTATTTATTAGAAAACAACAGCATCTCAATTGGGTTATCATCGTTTAAGTTCAGTGATTTCCGGGTTAATGACATTATTATAACAGATTTTGTTGGTATATATAAGCCAACCTTTGAAATAGAAAAAACCCAAGATCTCAGATCCATACAAAAATCACTTCAAAAAGCGTCCTCGATCGATCCGAAACATACAAACAAAAATTTAGTATTATGCCCACAACATAAAGTAAGCTTTTTAAATGAAATCAACTATCGTTTTTTTGTGAAGTAATAAAATTTGTGATTGATAATTTGTAATTAATTACGAATTGTGTGACCAATTTTCCAGTGTTATTTACAATGCCGCGAGCCTAGAACAATTAATCCTTCACATCGAAGCCGTAATTCAATGAGACTTCGCAATATTGAGTATATTGAGTAATCAATCTATTGCAGATGAAAATTACAATACTCCGATGCGCCTCGAATGTTTTGAAAATAAGTGGCGATACGGTGTACGGTGTACACGCAGAACGCCAGGGGAGTACCGGACTACGTCTGCATTAAATTAGGCGGGCCACTACACCCACGACCAACCATTTTGTCTTTCTCTATCTATTAAATTGTATTGTGTTGACAAGGGTAGTTCTTCTTTCATTAATAAAACTTTAACTACACTCCTTATGTCACAACGGCATAATTCAATCCAAATGTTGTGATATTTGACGGCGCAGACTATCACTGGCAATGATGGTTATCTGATGTATCGTCGTCGATATAACTGTTGAGAATCGTTAACCGGCAGCACATCGTTAAAATAATTCAAAAAATTTAAATAAAGGAAAGAAGTTAATTTGAATCCAAAATCCGCAAGCAAAATGTAAAATGTGTATTAGTTTTTGAAGAGCACCGCCCGCCCTCCCTCAAAGCGTGCACAATCAAATAAATACCGCCACCGGAAGCCACCAGATACACTACAATACTATCACTAGGCAATACACACCACAGAAGTCGAGAACACGACACGTGTTTCACCTCAAAACGAGGGCATTATCAAGTGATATTGACGACGCGACAGTCAGCCGCCGAGACTTCACTAATCAAATTTAAGTGGAAAACCAAAAACGTAAATTACAAATTTCGACCCAGTAGGTGGAAGGCGCTATGATCGTGCGGCTGTTAAGTTTATTTTTTAAATGTAATTCAGAAAACAAACATATCGCGTCACATACCAATGTCTGCCGAGCAGCTAATTTATAATAGAAAATAAAATTAACTGAAGTGTACCCCACTATCGAAATAATTAGTATAATTAGTATTATTGCTTCCACACTTAAGACAGTTACATAAGCAGAAAGGAGTTTTTCGAGGTTATAATTTTTTTATAACATATAGGATCGGCTTACAGCCCTTGCTACTTTTTCAATTGGAAATGACGTAGACTATTGCGTCTTAATTAAAGATTTTAATCTCACGAAAAGCCACAAGCATCGTTATTAAATCCCTGCGTATATCTTTTAAGGCATTCATGTACTTTTGTTTATTATTTAATATTTGTCGTTATGTTTGTTAACATTTATAAACCTTAGAGAAATGCAAATGTTTTAAAATATATTTTAAAATGCAAAAGGCATTTCTCGTCAATCATATTTTTTCCAATTCACATACTTTACACAAAGGACAAGGACCTCGCAAAGATCTGTCGCCCGAAGCCTCTCAATGCTCAAGGCCCGTCCTATACTCGTAGGTATACATTTTAAGCGAAACGCCACACAAGAGATTTAAAACAGAATCTTCCATCACCTCGACGATACCTATGGTGATATCAACCATGCAAAATACTATAAGAAAATGCTTACAATGTTTAGTAGATCTAGTCTTTTAGGCAGTTTCTATGTGGCGTTTGTGTAATTCATCGGTTATTTGTACTAATTCGGAAATGTCTAAATGTCTACTGCATTGTTAAAATGGGGCCCAATGTATAAAGAAACTATAAAGAAAATTTCCTCAAAAGTTTGTAGCTCCTATTTTGGAGGGATTTGTTATAGTTGCAACGCTTCGCAGGCGGGTTGGCAACCGCAGTTAATTTATTCAGATGTTCCAGGAAGATGCTGCTGCCCATCTCCGGGCTTTCAAAATTCCCTGGAATGTTGTACATCACAGGTTCACCCATTTTTAAGTTTTTTTTTAAAGTTGAATGTCATCATGTTAGTTAAACTATGGACACATACTAAAATAGAATAAAAAAAATAAAGCTGAAATAATTGTTTGCCTTTACGTATCAAAAATGCAGTTATAAAAACCAAAAGTAAAAACAAATAGTGGCCCATGAGGGGATCGAACCCGCGACCTTCGCGTTATTAGCACGACGCTCTAACCAACTGAGCTAATGGGCCGACGAGTGGTAATATTAAAATATAGCTACAAGTATACACTTAAATGAAGCCTGACAGAACCTGACTACTGCCCCGCAGTTCGAATCCCAGCCGGAGTCAACATTTGTCCAAAAACACAAAATTGTTGATTTTCAGGTTTAGTCGTGTTGTAAATGTCCGCGTGTTTCTCACACTATCCTAGCCTACCTCCGATATCATTGCTTTAACGTTAAATTGGGCGCGGGTAAGTACGCTTCGTCGTCGTCGTTGTCGTTTGTAGCTCTCATATTAGAGGGATTTTGCCATAGTTGCCACGCTTGGCAGGCGGGTTGACAACCGCAGTTTTTTAATTTATGTTCCAGGAAGATGCTGCTGCCCATCTCCTGGTTCTAATTTCACAATGTCGACTTTTACGACACCCACGGGATGGAATGAGGTGGTAGATTGTCTTAGGCCGCTACCGCACGGCGTACTGCGGTACGCTTATGGCACTATAATATCTTCTGATACGCAGTTTATAGGTTCCGATTGTATTTAGAATAACCGAAAATCGACCGGGAGGAGGAGACCTATATATAGTAATACCCAAAACATAACCTGAGTGATAGATTAAAAAAAAGATAGAGAAGCTAATGTTCCTCGCACGGAAGCGAACTTCTACAACGTGCTGCCGAATCCAGTGCCTCATCATCTTCTAAGGAATTGTCTGTATATAAAAGCATTCACATGCTGTTGGAAGAGACGCCGTCTGCAGTCCATTGCATTTCGCTATTTAAAATGGTTTTAAAGTCATCAGCGCACCTCAGAGAACACGTTCGAGACACTACAGTAAAACATAAAGTGCATACGCAGTCGCAGGCTAGCGCCGTCTGAAGCGATCAGTGTCTAAATGTTATTACACCTTAGCGACCTTTCTATCTTCTAATTAGGTTACTATTTCGGATGCTAACTTGTCAAAAGCGATCAGACCTTCCTGAATTTAGTAACTGAACCCGGATAGTGTAATAAGCTTTTTACTTATAGACGCGCTTATTTTCGATGTCTTACTACTATAATAAAGTTGGAGGGTTTGTATGTTTGAACGCGCTAATCTCAGGAAATACTGATCCGATTTGCCGTACGATGCATTCATGTGGTCGCAAATTTTCAACCAACTGCAACGATTACTGAATACTGTTATAAGTTATCAACTGCGCAGGATATTACGGCGCATGTGGTAACGTGGTCGATTTATTTTACGCGGGTGATCGCGAGCTACGGCTAATCGGGCCATTAATGACTTGGCATTAGATTAGGGCTGCCATACGTCTCGGTACACCGGGACATGTCCGGGTCCGGTACAAAGCGTTGTGTCCCGGTCGACAAGTCAATTGTCTCAGCAAGCAGATAAAGCTACCGCTGCATGAGTGCCGCGTTTGCGATCTGCGAGTAAAGCGGAGTGGAGACGTATTACAGAGTTTTGGAATAATCCTATTGCTGTTCTAAATATCACCTCTAAAATTGTTCCTGCAATTTACCACGTGCTCAGCGGTGAAGGGAAGCATCGTGAGGAAACCGGCATGTCTGAGTAATAAAAATATTTCGAAGACGTGTGAAGTCCGCCAACCCGCATTGGATCAGCGTGTCGGGCAGCGTATCTTCTCCGCTCCAAAACCCTTTCAGAAATGATAGGGGCCTATGTTCAGCAGTGGGAGATTTATATGCCGTTACTTTACTTACTAGTAGTACTAGGACAGAAAAGCAATCCATAATACAAAATGACCGACAGAAATTCTCTTGAAACCTTGCTACTTCCTTGCTTCATATCAGATGCTTTTGTGGTAACGCAATTGCTGTGGGATGGGCAGACGTGGCACTTTTGATCAGATAAACGTCTTGCTTGCCTCGTCACTTGCTTCTTATGCAGGAATCCGTCTAGGTAGGTACCACCGCAGGGTCAGTTATTCTGCCGTGAAGCAGCAGTGTGCAAACATTACTGTGTTTCGGTCTGAAGGGCAAAGCTAGTATAATCACTGGGCCTATGAGACTTAAGAATGATATCACAGGGGGACGGACATAGTGTGGCGCCATACAAAAATGTTCTTGGTGATACGGTATTTGTTCTGGGCAGACCTTGCACATACCATCAGGTGAATGTTTTGCTTTTATAAAATAATCATCATATATAACTTTTTATATATTTTAGTACATAATTGTTATTTTCAGAAAGCTACACATCGGCCCATTAGCTCAGTTGGTTAGAGCGTCGTGCTAATAACGCGAAGGTCGCGGGTTCGATCCCCTCATGGGCCATAGAAATGTTTTTGAAAAATATTTTTAGCACATGTAATATTTTGAGTATTTACTGCAAATATTGTTTATAAATGCAAAATAAGTAATAATTCGAAGTATATATTATTATTAGTTTAAATTTTTTTTTAAATATTTTTTTGATTTTACAATGTCGATCAATAGAAAAAAGTGTGCTTATTATTTCCGTGTGTAGTACCTTTTGCAGTTTAGGAGACTGCAGTTGTCTTTTCTAACAGATTTTATGAAATAGACTAGGTGATATTTACAATAAACACAATTTATTACACCAACACTTTAATTCATATATAATAACGCATCATATGGATTTCTTTGCAAAATAATCCGTGATTTTTCTACTAATCTTCTTTTTGGCCTCCACTGACAAATCCAATTGTATCCTCTCGGTGTCCATTGCCGCGTCGCTACTGCTGCTGGTATCGGCGCTATGTCCAAAAGACAATGTATGTGTGCTTTTCAAATTTAAACTTCCATTGCCTTCATCTAGTTTTTCCATTTCTTGGAATAAACGCGATGTTTGATCCGGCTGTATGTTACAGTCTGATGCGGCCATCTTGCTACTTACCGACGCCATCTTGTCGTCATTTGTTATTAGGTCTATTTCCTCGGCGTTTTTGTTTGAGACATCAGATTGATTCACCTCTTGGGAGTCACTTTTTTCATCCATAGTAATATCAAGAGAAAACATGTCCGGCGAGTCGAAGAATTCGCTTTTTATTGATTCGTTCAACTGTATGCACTCCACCACAACATTCTGCAATAAATAATAATAGAAGACTGGAATGGCTTGCTAGTATGAATATAAAAATACACTAGCTGATACCGGCGACTTCGTCAGCGTGAATAAAGGTTTTTTTCAAATATCCCGTGGCAACTATTTAATTTTCCGGGATAAAAAGTATTCTATGTCCGTCTCCAGGATTCAAGCAGGCTATCTATGTGCCAAATTTCATCCAGATCGATTCAGCGGTTGAGCTTGCACGGCTAGTTAAACAGACTACTTTCGCATTTATAATAATAGTCTGGATAAGTATGGATTGCGTTTTTGTATATTTTTTCTTCGTTTACATTTTAAGACATTGCGAAGTTAGCTCACAGTGCCCTTCAAACCGAAACACATTAATGTTTGCACACTACTGCTTCACGGTAGAATAACTCGTCGATACATATATATACTTCCCCATTTGAATCAGATTTTGGGGTTTAAATTTTTTTGCGCATAACCCTAACCCTAACCCTGATCCTTTCATAAGCATTGAGTGAAAAGCTGCTATTTTGTTATTACAAACAGACACTTCAATTTTCTTTATTTGTATAGATGACCTTAATCATAACATATATTTTTATATGGCAAACAACAAAAGGATTCATCTCCAAACTTCTTTAAACCTGGTATTTTTGGGATTTGAGCAATGTAATACCCTAAAGCGATTGACTGGATAGTTCGTAGTGGTAGTTGATTGTGATATTGTAACTGTATTATCTATTTTTTTTTAAATATGGCTATTGAAAAAAGGGGGTCTGCAGCCATCTGGAAAACTATAATATATCTATAAGTATATTTCAAGATAGAAATATACTTATATTTATTCTGCCTTGAAGCAGTAGTGTACAAGCATTACTGTGTTTCGGTCTGAAGGGCACTGAGAGCTAGCGTAATCACTGGGCATATGAGAACTTAAGATCCCAATGTCTCAGGGGACACTTTCCATCAGGTGAATATTTTGCTCATCCCTTTATCCTATTAAAAACACTGCTCTAAATAACTTTCAATATTTATTATTACTTACTTCAAGAGATTCCGTTTTAGTTATTTTCGGTGAATCGCCTTTTAGCATTTGGGATAGGAATGAATGCAAGTGGGTGCTGGGAAGGCTATCGTTGCAGAACTGTACCAGAAGCCTGTACAGTTGACCTGGAATTTTGATTAAAAATTGAATACAAATAGTGTAAATTATTTTTTGTATTGTCAGTCCCATTGAGATGGACAGTCGTTAGTGTTAAAACAATAACATACCATCACCATTTCAATCCAATTATTACTCTATATACGAATCTACCACCCAATGTCGAACCGTGGGTGTGGTAAAAGTCGACAGAAGGAAAATGAATACCAGGAGATGGGCATCAGCATCTTCCTGGAATATCTAAATTAACTGCGGTTGACATTCCGCCTGCCAAGCGTGGCAACTATGGCAAAATCCGCCCAAAATTGAGTGCTACAAGCTTTTGTGGCAATTTATGGGGGAGGCCTATGTTCATCAGTGGACTAGGTGATAGGCTGAAACAATGTTGATGATGATGACATAAGATACGGTAATTTTTTTTAGCAAATTTCTCAATAGAAGTAAACATAATATTAGATAATGGATGTTATAAAACTCACCGACAGTAACATTATGCTTAACAAGCAGACTGTACATGCTAATAATGTCATCTCTCAACTTGCTGTCCATGAAAGTGTAATAGGCAATGGGCCTTCTCGCCTGCGCGCAGGCCATTATCTGCAGGAGGGATTTCAACTGAGCGGTTCCCCCAAAAGCTCCACATCCCCAATTCCCGGTGGCCATTCCGGGAAAATTGAGGCCTTCGTTTTCTTCATTGTTGAAAAAGGAAAAACCGACCCACGCCTGTGAATGAAACAAATGTTAGGTGAATTATTTATTAATTTACAATATGCATATAGTAAAAAAGGGTGTGGAATAGTAGCAGATTAGTAGAGTACTAGATTGTATTAGATAGAATTCTTGTACCTGGCACTACATGAATTCTATCTAATAACTAAACTAAATAACATTTTGAAGTGCGTTATAAATGCGAGGTGTTCTGTTTAGTAGAATTTTCCAATTTAAAAAAAAGTCGATCTCCTGATGGTAAGTGACTCGTCGGCTCATAATAATTACGATGCCACCAGAGAGGGCCTGCGAAGCACGTTCTGTCGGCGTCATTGCCAAATTCCCGCGTGACGCAGTCCCGCCGGAACTCGTCCGCCGTGCCGCCGTACGGCAGCGAGTCGACGGCCAGTAGCGCGCAGCGGCGCGGTGTGCTCGCACCTTGTTCAGTTCCCGCGTGACGCAGTCCCGCCGGAACTCGTCCGCCGTGCCGCCGTACGGCAGCGAGTCGACGACCAGTAGCGCGCAGCGGCGCGGTGTGCTCGCACCTTGTTCAGTTCCCGCGTGACGCAGTCCCGCCGGAACTCGTCCGCCGTGCCGCCGTACGGCAGCGAGTCGACGACCAGTAGCGCGCAGCGGCGCGGTGTGCTCGCACCTTGTTCAGTTCCCGCGTGACGCAGTCCCGCCGGAACTCGTCCGCCGTGCCGCCGTACGGCAGCGAGTCGACGGCCAGTAGCGCGCAGCGGCGCGGTGTGCTCGCACCTTGTTCAGTTCCCGCGTGACGCAGTCCCGCCGGAACTCGTCCGCCGTGCCGCCGTACGGCAGCGAGTCGACGACCAGTAGCGCGCAGCGGCGCGGTGTGCTCGCACCTTGTTCAGTTCCCGCGTGACGCAGTCCCGCCGGAACTCGTCCGCCGTGCCGCCGTACGGCAGCGAGTCGACGACCAGTAGCGCGCAGCGGCGCGGTGTGCTCGCACCTTGTTCAGTTCCCGCGTGACGCAGTCCCGCCGGAACTCGTCCGCCGTGCCGCCGTACGGCAGCGAGTCGACGACCAGTAGCGCGCAGCGGCGCGGTGTGCTCGCACCTTGTTCAGTTCCCGCGTGACGCAGTCCCGCCGGAACTCGTCCGCCGTGCCGCCGTACGGCAGCGAGTCGACGACCAGTAGCGCGCAGCGGCGCGGTGTGCTCGCACCTTGTTCAGTTCCCGCGTGACGCAGTCCCGCCGGAACTCGTCCGCCGTGCCGCCGTACGGCAGCGAGTCGACGACCAGTAGCGCGCAGCGGCGCGGTGTGCTCGCACCTTGTTCAGTTCCCGCGTGACGCAGTCCCGCCGGAACTCGTCCGCCGTGCCGCCGTACGGCAGCGAGTCGACGACCAGTAGCGCGCAGCGGCGCGGTGTGCTCGCACCTTGTTCAGTTCCCGCGTGACGCAGTCCCGCCGGAACTCGTCCGCCGTGCCGCCGTACGGCAGCGAGTCGACGGCCAGCAGCGCGCAGCGGCGCGGTGTGCTCGCACCTTGTTCAGTTCCCGCGTGACGCAGTCCCGCCGGAACTCGTCCGCCGTGCCGCCGTACGGCAGCGAGTCGACGACCAGTAGCGCGCAGCGGCGCGGTGTGCTCGCACCTTGTTCAGTTCCCGCGTGACGCAGTCCCGCCGGAACTCGTCCGCCGTGCCGCCGTACGGCAGCGCGTCGACGGCCAGCAGCGCGCAGCGGCGCCGGCCGCTGGAGTCGCGCGGCGTGACGTCACACATCTCGCCCGCCCACTCGAACGAGTGTCCGTAGCCCTCGTAGCGGCTGTAGCGCTCGCTGCCTGGATGAGAAAGATCGCTTGTTAAAGTGGATACATCGTGAGATCGTGCAGAATAATAAGGAAGTAAATGTATTGTTACGATCCATATCGTAACAATTTAACCATCAACTCCATGAAGAAAGATAAGCCTCAACATTTAAATCCAGAAACACAAGACGAGCTAAAAATAATAAAAGAAAAGCTACAGTGTATAAATGTATCACCGCTAGTATGTGGGAGGATTGAGAAGGCGGACCTGCCACGCTGGTATAGCGTAGGCTATCAAACTACATGCCCGCGACATATTTTACTTTTCCACAAACATGCATGTTTACGTGATCATTATTTCCTTCACCATCAAAAATCTAACAATTTTATATATACCTTTCTACTAAAATGAGTTTGTATGTTTGACCACTCTATTCTCAGGAAGTAGTAATCCTGTTGGCATTAGATGACCCATTTATTGTAGAAGGTTCTAGGCTACAAAACCTCATGCTACAGCTTTAAGGACCCTAACATTACAGAGAAAGGTCGAACTGTGAATGCTCAGGTCAGTGAAGTGAAACCGCTGGGTACAGCTAGTAACAAATAAAATAATAGGACCTACCTCTTTCCTACCAAGGTGTCGCAAGAGGCGACTAAGGTATTTAATGGACAGCCTTCATTTGTGCAGATTAACACCATAATTTGCAATGATGTCCCTAATTTTTAAGATTTTTTTTTGACTTGCACCAAAATGTCGGACATGTGCGTTACCCGTCACATTTCGTTTCCCGTGGCCTCTGCCTACCCCATATACGGGAAAAAGGCGCCACTATATGCATCTAACATCAATAGACTCACCGATTATCATGACTGCCTCATTTGGACGGAGAACCTCAGTGAAGAGCATGGACACCATCAGTTCCGGGCAGATCACGAAGCGGATCTCCTCCTGCACGCAGCCGTGTCCCAGCACGCCACCGCCCAAATATCTAAGAAAGTTCTAGAAATACATAACCAGTCTGGTGGTAGGATTCCTTGCAGGCATCCGTCTAGGTAGGTACCACCGCAGTGCCAGTTATTCTACCGTGAAGCAGTAGTGTGCAAACATTAATGTTTTCGTCTGAAGGGCTGTCAGCTAGTGTAATACTGGGCATATGAGCAGTCTTAGGTTATGGACAGGTGTAGTAAATATCTGGTGAAAGACTTGCTAGTCTCGTCTTTTAATTTCCAATTAAAAAAAATTGTTAGTTTGGCACAGCACTGTTGGCACTTGCGTGAAAGTTTCTGTCATAGTACCGTCAACGTCCAATGGGAGTCCCACGACTCGTATCGGATATTTTAGTCCATTCGTTCGCTCATCGTTCATCTAGTTGTATGTGAACTTTGTAAAGAGGCATTAGCTAGTATAAGATAAAAACTAGCATACTTATTTGCGAAATCCACTTGTATAAGTCCATCGGCGTCTTCAATCGTATTGCAGGGGTCGACATGCAGTGGTAGCGTCGCTATTGGACGCGAGGATTCCGCCCACCGCGGTAGGCACCTCGGCGGCACTGAGCGGCGAGTGAACGTCACTACTCCGACCGGCACTGCACTGCAAGAGACCGCACGGGATGTCTGCTTTACATAAAAGCAAAGTAGGCCCAAAGACCCCGAGAAACCCTATGTTTTTTTTGCACAAAAATTATTTTTGGAAGAGGTGGCCAAATCTGCCATAACAACAGAGTCGTTACGGTCAGCCCTCTTTGCGGATCCTGCATGGAGGCAGATGAAAACTTGGTCCACGTCCTACCTACATGGTCCTATCTGAAGACACCGGCATCATCAAGGGTCTGCTGGGGTTTCTTGTGGTTGACCCGAGTAACCCAAATTCCTGCCTGTTAAGCGAAATACGGGCACAGAGGTGGAGGTGGAGTTGCAAAAAATTTTTTGTTTGTCATTGTTACAGCGCAATCTATTATCAACGGGATGGCGCTGTCTGTAATTCTGAAACATTACATTTTACTAATGTGGTAGCGGCTTAAGAGAATCTACCACACCATCTTATCTCGTGAGTGTCGTAAAAGTCGGCAGAGGGAACATCAAAACTAGATGATGGGGAGCAGCATCTTCTTGGAACATCTGAAAAATAAACTGAGGGTGCCAACCTGCCTGCAACTATGGCAAAATCCCCTGAAAATGAGAGTTACAAACTTTTGTGGCAATCTTCAGTCAGGAGTTGACTAGTGATAGGCGAAATGATGATGATGTTATCTTTTCATTACTGCTGTTCTATGACTTTTATGTCACTTTAATATAGAAGTACAAATAGCGTCTATGCAAAAGAATTTTCTTTCAAAATTCACCTAATTTGTAAAATAATAACTAAACTTTTTTATTTAGCTATGACCTGAGTCCATCCTACCCTTCTGTGATATGATGAGTCTTAGTAAATGAGTCATGGTGATCACTTACCATAAAGAGGACAGCGTTCCGTGCTCATTTAACACTGTTAATAAAATAGATATAAAATAGATTATAAAATAGTATCACCTTTAGTGCAAACTCTTTTGAAATAAAAACAGATACACTTGAGTTTCTCCATGACATCGTCGGAGCCAGAGGTCTCGTACAATCTGAAATAAAATAATGTACATTTTTTTTTTATTTGAAGTGAATAATAGCGCAACTCAATTCTTTGCATCTTGTAGAGAGTTATAAAAAAGCTTACAGATAAAATCCTGATATTGTTACATATAATTACATCCTCTTTAAGGGACAGAGAAACTGCTATCAATCTTATGTGTCATACATTGGTATTACACAAACAATCTCTCAAAGCCCTCTTTTTTTATTATTGTAGAAAGTGACGTAACGAGCAAAACGTTCACCTGATGGTAAGTGCAACGTCCGCCCACAACAAATGCTGTGTCACCCAGAATACTTCTGCGTGACACCACAATGCGCCCGTCACCCTGAGACATGAGTTCTTAAGTCTCAAATGCCCAGTAATGACGCTAGCTCACAGTGCCCTTCAAACCGAAATACAGCAATGCTTGCACACTACTGCTTCACGGCAGAATAACTGACCCTGGGGTTGTACCTACCTAGACGGATTCCTCTCTTCTTTCTCTTTGTTTAATGGCTGCTCTTAAATGAATTCTGCTAGTATCAATTCGGTCATGGAAAAAGCATACAGTTTTTAGTCGATACTATGACACAATAAGATAATGAATAATGTACTTTTTTTTTGTTTTTATTTCATAAAAGTGACAGAACGAGCCAAACATTCACCTGATAGTAAGTGTAACGTCTTCCCATAACAAATGGTGCGTCACCCAGAAAATTACTGTGTGACACCATACTGCGCCCGTCACCCTGAGACATCAGTTCTTAAGTTTCATATGCCCAGTGATTACGCTAGCTCACAGTGCCCTTCAACCCGAAACAGTAATGTTTGCACACTACTGCTTCACGGCAGAATAACTGGCCCTGGGGTGGTACCTACCTAGACGGATTCCTGCATAGGAATGAGGAGTAAGAATTTCAACTAAAACCAAAATGGCGGCGACGTGGTTTACCACCCGTTACGTCTCGTTTCCTGCGGGGCAAAAAGTGTGCTACGGATCTGATTTCCCACATGTATGGGAAAAAAGCTTGACTGTATGTGTGTATGTCAAAAGTGACGACCGCGTGGCCTAGTGGTCAGAGTACCTGACTTCTAAGCCGCCGGTCCTGGGTTCGAATCCCAGCCGGAGCCAACATTTGTGCTATAACATAAATTGTTGGTTTTCGGGTCTGGTTGTGTTGTGATTGTCCCCGTGTTTCTGACAATGTATCCTAGCCTACCTCCGATATTATCGCAGCAGCGTTACATCGGGCGCGGGTAGGTTGGGACGAGTGAGTGCCTCTGTGTTTGCGGGTACACTTGTGGCACTATAATATCTCCTGCGCAGTTGATAGCTCTCGACAGTAGTCGGCAGTTGTCGCCGTGGTCGAAATCGGCTAGGAGAACATCATGTCAAAAGTGACACAGTAATGTCTGCACACTACTGCTTTACGGCAGAAAATCCCTATTGAGTGAACAGTCACATTTTTTATTTAAGACATTAGTGTAAATCTGTTTTTAATACTTAGCTTCATACTGACTTTCCTTAATCTGACACAGCCAACCTTTAGTAACTCTTGTAGGTTTTGTGATCGGTTTTATTTTGGCGTATGAAGGTCATTCATTGGTTAATGGGATCAAATGAAACCGATCCCGAAACCCGCGAGTTAGGTCCGATAATAATATAAATTAACTACCCACAGTGATAATCATACATACATACATACATACATAAGATCACGACTGTATCCCATAAGGGGTAGTCAGAGACTGGACACTCACTGCAAAAACAGATGACTGCCACAATCCACGTTTCACCAAAACAATGTAATGCACTTGGTGTGATAGGTGGTGAGCCCATCGCCACCTTGCGCTGTTGGGTGCACAGTGCAGTTTAATTCCTTACTCGCCTTTTACGAGATCCATTGGATGAGATGGAGTGGTAGTATTCTTTTAAAGAGCCGCCACCACACACATATAGTTAACATCATTTAATAATAATAAGGGGTTTATAACTTAAAAAATTACATAGTTCTATAAATGCCATACTGGTGTTACCTACCTAAAAGGAATCCTGCCAACAGAATACTGTACTCCCATCATGCAGAAAGAGCGCGAGACGACCATGGGAGGGATGAGTTTGCACATTAGCGCAGTGAAGCAAAGACAATTAACAAATAGATCAAAAGAAGCGTCACAACATTGATTTGGTACGCGAAACCCCACTGTCTCGCCTAACCTCGTACCACCAGATGCAGAGATGGCCAGCAGATTGGCCGTTACTGACTCTTTTAATGTGACAGGACCTGTACATAGGAATCTTTCCACCAGTAGTCATTGGTCCACCCAATAGTTATAGTACGATTTACTGGTGGTAGGATTCCTGTGCAACACATTTGAGTAACACAGCATCTGTTTTAGGCAGACGTTGCGCTTACCATCAGGTGAACGTTTGCAAATAATAAAAAGTCAATAGTTGCCGACTTTTTAAGAGTTCTTGATTAAAGTCAATATAGCAAAATTCATAACAGTCTTAAATCAACAAATGCCGATAATTATAAAAACTTACGAATTGAAATTAATTAAAGGATATGATGCATATTCTGACTCGTGCTTCATGCTATTCCTTCTGGGAAATGTGCAAAGGAATGCATTCGCCATTAGGCTTGAAATCTGTAGCTGCGACATTGATACTGACATATTTCTGTGTTGCCTGCAAAAAAAAATGTGAATACTCTTCTACTATTCAATAGAATTAAAAACCATCCTGTACATTTAAAAAGTTTGAAGTGATTAAATCCATGTTTGATGTGAACAAGTCAATATCTCACAAATGTGTAGTTTAAAGGGCAGCTATTTATCTTATATTTTGCTAAATCATACTTTATGTCATACTCTTTTTTTTAATTGAATATGTAATAGTTATTTCGGAAATCTGACATAATATTTTGAATTATTGTTAATTGAATTAAATTGAATTAAAAAATCAATTAAGAATTAAATATTGTTAATTGAATTGAATAAAAAAAGACTTGTCAACATATTCACAGTTCACACCTTGTATGGAAATTATCAATCACTAACATATTTAGGACAGATAAAAAATTAAGTGAATATAATATAGTAGTAGTATATCACCCCAAAATAAGAGTTACAAACTTTTGTGACAATCTATGGGGGAGGCCTATGTTCAGAAGTGGACTAGTGATATGGGAAAAGGCTGAAATGATGATGATGAATATAGAACATAGCAAGATTTTATTTTTAAGATTTATAATAGTTTCATTGAATTCAGTCATTCCTCAGTTCTCAAATTGCACAACACAGAATGATACAATGTTAGGATGAATTTCATCATTAGTGGTTGAAATGGCCCATCCCTACACAAAGTATTTTAGTACAGCATATGGCCCTGGTCTCTGGTCCAGTAATCAGTTGTCCCAGACCAGTATAATGAGAGACTCTTTAACTCTAAAAGGGACCATCATGGACCTTACCAACACTTAACACTGTGTGGGATCCTAGTCAAACATTTGCCCATTCACAATAAAAAATATCAAAAAAACATAAATGGCAATACTTAAAATAAATCCATACAATGCTAGCTTACTTGAGCAAAGGTATTGGTGCTTGAATCAATTTAGGTAAATCCAATGTCAACTTGATGATTTCCGGTAATGTAACATCAAAAAAATATTTCGATTCTTCTTCCTCCAAACACTAAAATACAATTATAGTAATATAGTTAATAGAATCAGGCATGTTACTTTGCAATAATCCATTATAACGAATGAAAGAAAACTAGTTTGCTAAGATCTACATGCAAAATTTAAGTGGTGTGTATTATCTAGTTATTGGGAACCACCACCAGATACCCAGTGGTAGTGTTGTAGTAATACCCTCCGTATATCTCCTAGTAATGGCGGGGTTTCCTGGTAGCAGTATTAGTTTGCTTCTGCATGCTTTTGAGGGATGGCGTATGGTGCTCTTCAAAAATTGATGTTCTCCTAGCCGATTTCGACCACGGCGACAACTGCCGACTACTGTCGAGAGCCATCAACTGCGCAGGCATTATAGTGCCACAAGTGTACGCGCAAACACAGAGGCACTCACTCGTCCCAACCTACCCGCGTCCGATGTAACGCTGATGCGATAAGATCGGAGGTAGGCTAGGATGCAGTGTCAGAAACATGGGGACAATCACAACACAACCAGACCCGAAAACCAACAATTTATGTTTTAGCACAAAATGTTGGCTCCGGCTGGAATTTGAACCCAGGACCCGCGGCTTAGTAGTCAGGTACTCTGACCACTAGGCCACGCAGTCGTCTTCAAAAATTAGGTAACAAATCAGTCAATTTTCATTCAGATCTTAGCACATTAATTTTCTTTCCTTTATAATAATAATAAATGAAATGCCAATATTGGTTAAAAATGTAAATGCACTTTTTTAGAAGTCTCGTTTGAAGAGTGAGGGGGCAAATGTAGTGAAGTGACCACACAGAATTTTCAAATTCAGTGCTTTGGGTGACACCTCAACTATCCTTAACATGTGTTATGTTACTGAAAATAAGCTTCCATTAAAGAACATATGTATCATCATCATAATTTCAGACTACCACTGGTCCAATGCCAAACATAGGCCCCACCCATTAGATTGCCACAAAACCACTGGCATCCTTTGACTTCCCAAAAAACTGTGCAGGTTGTTGCTCCACCTTGTAGGGGGTATACCCTAAAGTGCGTTTGCTGGTATAGGGTTGCTACTCGAAAAGTTTCTTCCCCGACAGTTATCGGTTCTATGAGCTATACATTAGGGGCGGCCTATTACCACTTCAGCTTGCTAATCCTTAAAGCTGTCAGTTACTCTAGTTCTGTTATAAATATCACTGTTATGTTAAACATATGCATACAGAATGAGTGCTACAGAATGCAGGTTCAATTCCCACAGAAATTAATATTAGTATGTTCATTATAAAAAAATTGTGAGGAAACTGAGAAATAACATATATTTTGAAGAAAAGTGATCAGATTAAATTTAATTACCTCTTTAAACAACTTATGAAGTGCCCTGAACTTCCACCTGCTTTTAAACTTAGTATTATAAGACAATATTGCATTAGCCAACTGTTGACTGTTTAATATTGGTTTATTTAAAGCATTTTCTATGATAGCCCACCGTTTTCTTAACCTTGAACCACCTTTATTCTGAAAAAATAAAAATTATGATCAATTCCAATGCAGTGACTTCAATTTTCTATGGAAAATATTTAACAAAAAGTTATCAGCAGAAGTCCTATATCTGATAGAAAGCCTGAACAGTATAAGAACAGTGGTATAGCCACAATCAATACTGGCTCAAAAAATATAACAAAATCAACTTACATCTGCTACAGGATACAAGCTGTGTTTAGAACATGGCAACCTAACATGATTTTGATCCCATCTATCTTGGCCAAGTTGGGGTTTCGGCGGCCTATCTTCCGCCAAAACGCCATTACTTGGAATATGGTATAAAACAACGTGGTTGTGACCTGGTTGCACTGGCGGGAATTCTGGAGCACCCCAAGGCGTTTCTGATCCATAGATCATTGACAATGGCGCACCTTTCCATTCGCTTGAACTCGACATATCGAACTTTATCCCCACAAGACTACAGGTTTTGATACCTGTAAAAAATTTACCAATGAAATAGAACTGCTAGAAAAACTTCAAGCCTGACAATATTGCGTATTAATACTGACAATATTTCGTTAAGTTTCTATGATTTTTAGATTTTAATATGAACATTAAATTAATATACCATAACTAAATATTGTTACATTAAATACATAGTGAGAATAATAACAATAAGAAGTGATCAATAAATGCCAACAAAGTTAAAATTTTAATTAGAAAATAACTTAGATAAGGTTATTGAACAATATATTACTTTAAATAGGGAAGTTTTCTGATTTCAATTGGTTTATTGGTTAATCGAATTGTATTATAATCGGAGAACTATATTTCTAACCTTTCGGACAGACAGTAGATTTAAAATTTAAATGGCACAGATCGAAAATCCATTTCATAAATTAAAATAGTTTTTAGAAATAGGTAGTAAATAGAAGGATTCCTATGCAGGAATCCGTCTAGGTAGATACCAAGCAGTTGTGTACACATTACTGTGTTTCGGTTTGAAGGGCACTGTGAGCTAGCGTAATCACAGGGCATTTGAGACATAAGAACTAATGTCTCAGGGTGACGGGCGCAGTGTGGTGTCTCACAGAAATATTCTGGGTGACACAGCATTCGTTGTGGGCGGACGTTGGCACTTACCGTCAGTTGAACGTTTTGCTCGTTTCGTCACTTTATACAATAAAAAAAGGACTCTTGAAAATGTACAGTGATTAAATTTAATTCAAGACCAAAATCGTACTATTTGTTTTATCTTCGTCGACGATAAAACGACTCTTTATCTCTATGGTAAAAGATGTGGCGGATTGGCCACTAGGATTTAGGATTTGATACAAGCACTATTTTGTTTAATATCTATCGTGAACAACTTTCCACGTATTCGCGTCAATCCCTCAATTAGCGTCAGCATTTGACATCTACGTCCACGGACTCCGAAATGGAGCGCGAATCTCTACAGTCACCAGTTTCATCCTTATGGAGAAATCAAACAATAAGCGGAAAAAGAACGCTTCTACAGTACCTGACACTACCTCTTGCCCTGGTGCCTCAAAGCAAAGCTCCTCACGGCATGTCCCCGTCGCCTAGCGACACGCCAGCGGGCGTTTGCCGTGACGCGGCACGGCAAACGCCCGCTGCCTCGTGGCAAACACCTACCACCGCACAGCAAGCCCCTGCCGCCTCACGTCAAGCTTCCGTCGCGTCACGGCAAATCCCAGCTGCCTTAGAGCAAGCTCCGGTCAACCCACGACAAACCGCTACCGCCTCACGCAAATCCGCAATCCTACGCTGCCTCACAGCAAGCCCCCGCTTCGCAGCAACCTGCTGCCTTCTTGTCCAAACGTCCGCCGCCTATTTTCATTCAGCGAGAGATAAGTGGCCACAAGTCTCGTTGGCTTTGACCAATAACATCAAATTTAACGTTATCTCTACTGTGGACGGCATCAAGCACCAGATTGAAACAAATGACGACCACCGCAAGGTAACTAGTTACCTTCAATCCATCGGTGTGTACTTCCGCACCTACACCATCGCAGAATAGCGACAACTTCGGTTGGTCGGAAAAACCATCTAAAAGAAATCCCTATCGAGGATGTCAAAACTGACTTGCTTGCACATAACCTCCCAAACTTATCCGTACACCGGATGTACAGCGGACGCACATACGTGCCCTACAACATGGTGCTCATCGCCCTTAAGCGCTCCACAGCAGGCAAACTAATTTTCAGTCTGAAAACCTGTTGCAGTCTTTCAGGGCTCCCTGTAGAAGCCCTTCTCAAAAACGGCTCTTCGCCCCAATGCCATAAATGTCAGCTTTATGGCCATCCTCAAGTAATTGTTAAGCACGAGCTAGGTGCGTAAAATTGCGATCACGCCACTTTTGGCGGTCCCAGACCAAAGGACAAATCCCTTCTTGCCACCTTCGTTCGGGCCACCCTCTTGTGTTTTATGTAATACAGGGGGCCATACGGCCATTATTAGCATAGATATAAATCATTCGTAATCTCGCCCTTCAGGCTGGTTTTCCTTATCTTTAATTCTGAGTAGAAGCAGAAGTCGCTGGAGTTTATTGCGCCAATCCTTCTCCAACATCTACACATTCCGAATTAAAACATATTTGTATGTTACCTCTCAAATAAACAATTTAACTATCAGAAATAAAATAAGAATTGCTATTATAATAAGTAACCTAAGCATGTAAAATTTTACAATATATTAAATTGTCAATTTATAACACTATACTTTTTGTGATGCCAATTGTGATGTATCGATTCCCTTTCTTCAATTCCATCTTTCAATTGAGAACCACTTTTCTATTCTCCACCCTACCTTATTCCTAAATGTCACAGACTATGCTAAATGTTGATGTTGTTCTGTTGTTGTTGTTTTTAGTTGTAATGACTAATGACCGCTGTCCGCTCAGAACTCTTAAGCAAAACAAATGAAAATAATTAACTGCTTTACATTTTTCAGTATTTGTTTAATAATAAAACAGTTATAAAATAGTATGTATAGATATTTACAATGAACCTGGAACTATTGGGTTGGTAGAAATTCTTAGTTTGTTTATCAATATTGTTTTTTGTCATTTTCATTATCCTTTTTTTTTCAGAATCATTTGGACAAAACTATCCTGAAGTAAGTACCTTTCGTTTTCTTACATTAAATACATTTAAAGTAATAGATTTTCTTACAGAAGTCATATGTTTTTTAAGGTTATTTTAAAATGCATAGATACTCCAAACTACCCCATAATTATGATTACAACGTGAAATACATTCACAGTAAAACCAAAAATAATTTCAGCAATATCTTTATTAATAATATGAGTCTCTGTTATGCTGGCTTTATGTATGCAGTGCTGAGATTTATTCCGTTATTAATATTTGTCTTACTGGTTGTTTTTAATCACATCTTATTCACACGCAAAATACGCGCTAGACGTGGAGTTGCGGAAACCGGCCCGTTGCAATGTACAATCTACAATCACATCTTCCAGATATCTACCACATTTATTGAAGTTACTGGGTTTCAATTTCTAGCTTATAGTGCTGTATTACACCAACACAGCGGTATTACTTTGTCTTTAAAACTCTTTGAGTAATGTTACATTTTTGTTAAAAATAAAAGAAGGTATTGATGCAGTGTGAAGTGTGACAAATGCAACACAAAACGTGAAAACAAATAATTAGTGTGTTGTGTAAATATTGTTGATTTAATTTTAGATTGAAACCCAGGACTCTTGAAAAATGTGATGCGTAAGGCCAGTATTCTGTCCACAATAAAGTTTGCATTGGAAACTTTTGTCTATCATTATCCTGTGCTTGTAACTATCAGACATTGGTTCTTAAAACTCATATGTTCCATATTGACACTAGTTTCAGTGTCCTTCAAAACGAAATACAGTGGAGTTAGAACAGCTCTGCTTGATGATACAATAACGGGTACTGTGATGGTATATTTCAGGACATTAATACACAAAAAACTTCCTGAATATAAGAGAGCACAATGCACTAGTTGCGACTATCACATCAGCCGTGGCAGCAAGGACTGTCAATTTTTTTTTAATCGTAATTTGTGATCTTTATTTTTATGTTTTGATTGATTGAGGACACTTTTAGAAGTTAATTAATATCTTAGGTTTTTTGTGTATCAAAGACCTAGGGAGGATAACTTCATCGAAATCCTAATTAATTAATATAGATACAGCAAGCGAGGTAAAAATTATAATCATCTTTTTTTAATAGGAGTTTGATGGGACTTTGGATTCAATATCTTTGGCTGCAACATGCGCATTCAATCGTCGCGGTACTCTCCTGGCAGTTGGATGCAATGACGGCAGAATCTTCATTTGGGACTTCCTAACACGAGGAATTGCTAAATCAATATCAGCCCACGTTTATCCCGTCTGCAGTTTGAGTTGGTCAAGGAATTGTAAGAAAGTATGTGGTATATTTGTATCACATTTTGGTTGTTTTTTTTTCATATTCAATATTTAGACAAAGGAAACATTTGTGCTTCATCACTTAATTTTTTTATTCAACTAGTTGTTCACCTAAACTTTTTTTTGTTATATGTTAATAAAATCTTGGTGGCATTATCAGAACACTTAGAATTGGTTTTATTTCAATATTTTATTGGGAAAAGTCTGTGTTGTTCAATTTGTAACAATTAACATACTTAATTTCAGTTGTTATCCGCATCAACAGACCACAATGTGTGTATATGGGATGTATTATCTGGAGAATGTGAACAACGCTATAGGTTTCCAACTCCTATAGTTAGGGTGCAATTTGATCCAAGGAATGACAGGAGATTTCTTGTTTGTCCGATGAGACATGCCGCTTTGCTGGTTGATACAGAAGGAGAACATAAAATTTTGCCTATTGATGATGATGTAAGTTCTCATAACGGAATTAAATATTTTTCCTAGTGACAAATACATGTCTGTCTGTAACTACCCATTTAATATATATAAATCTTTTAACATTATTCATATACCAGGGATGATTGATTAAAATAAATATGATGTAATCTATACAAATTTACTAGATGATCCATCCCAGCTTCATATAGAAGTTATAGTTTTGTTAATTTTCTATAGAGACAAAAACAGCACCAACCCTTTTACCCATTTAGGAGTAAATCTTAGTAAAATTTGTTCTTAGTTGGTGTCTATATTGTGTAATGAATATCTATGACAAATTTCAAGTTAATAAGTCGTTAGTTTAGGAGATATTGTGATTAGTCAGTGGTAAATTTCTTATACTATAATAAAAATAGATGAATTCTAAAGCCCACAAATTTATTTTTAGGGTGATATAAATGTCATTGCATCATTTGACCGAAGAGGTGACTATGTGTACACAGGAAATGCTAAAGGGAAGATTTTAATTCTAGACTCTCAGATGTTAGCCGTAAAGGCAAGTTTTAAAATTACTGTTGGCACCTCAAGTACAACAGGCATCAAAAGTATTGAATTTGCTAGGAGAGGAGAGTGAGTATTAATGATCTGATTACTGCATTATAATATATTAGATTGCTGTTTGTATATTATCTCTTTTCAGTGAATTAATTGATTGCAAATTACGCCCATAGACATCGAGCTGTAACCTGCCTGTTGCAATCCACAATCAATGTCTTGTTCCATTGGTGACTAAAGTTGATTTAGAGATATGCCAAGAATATCTTGAACTCGGACAGATTGTAAAATAAACATCTCTAATGTGCCAGACCTAAAGCATACCCATGATTTGAAGTAGCATTAAAAGTGCAAATTGTGCCATAAATTATTTCTTGGTTATAATTTTCTAAGTTATATTTTCTTTTATTCTTCTACATATGGCAATGTCTATAATATTAATAGCCTATAATATTTGCTTATATGTGGTAGAACATCTCGTTAGATAATGGCATTTAGCACATAAAATAAAAATTACTTCAGAACAAAATGCAATGACGACAGCGTGGCCTAGTGGTTAGTGTAACTGACTTTGACGCCGCGGGTCCTGGGTTCAAGTTCCAGCTGGAGCAAACCTTTGGGCAAAAACACAAATTGTACGTTTTGTGTATGTGAAATGTATGTCTGTAAAACATACCCACAATACAGGAGAAATCCTACAGTGTGACAAAGTTTAAAAAGAAAAATTACAGATATTTTGAATATTCTGATGCAGATATAAATACTACCTGCCCCTGCCCACTGCAATCGGCGTAAATTAATATTTATAAATTATAGATTTTATATCATAAAAAAAGTTATTATAAAATGAATCTCATATGAAATTTTATTAAAATCCCTTCAGTCGTTTGAGGGTTATTGAATGTCACACAGACAAAAATAAAAATTTAACATTTCTATTATTATATTAACATATAAGGATAAGGTTAAAGCCTAAATTAATTATGGTTTTTATTAATATTTCAGTTGTTTCCTTGTAAACACATCTGACCGAGTAATTAGAGTGTATGATACAAAACCAGTCTTGAAATGTGGTGTAAATGGAGAACCAGAGCCTATACAGAAGTTGCAGGACCTTGTCAATAAGTGAGTGACCTTTTCAGTCTCTATAGTGTGGTACCCATCGACTATTTTTTTATTTTTTTTTATTGGGTAAAGTGACAAAATGAGCGAAACATTCACCAGATGGTGCATTTACAATCTAGTGAATGTTTTGCTCATTTTGTTGTCTGCCCATAACAAATGCCAGCACCCAGAATATTTCTACGTAAGTCTCATAGGCCCAGTCATTACATTAGCTCTCAGCACTCTTCAAACCGAAACATGTTTATACACTACTGCTGTGATTTGTGTGTTGTATATAATTTGTCACAAGTGTCATTATTCCAGAACAACGTGGAAGAAGTGCTGCTTCTCCGGAGACGGGGAGTACATCTGCGCGGGCTCGGCCCGGCAGCACGCGCTGTACATCTGGGAGAAGTCCATCGGCAACCTGGTGAAGATCCTGCACGGCACCAAGGGGGAGCTGCTGCTCGACGTCGTCTGGCATCCCATCCGCCCGATTATCGCCAGCATTAGTGCTGGTAAGTCACTTTTGAAATACACACAGTAACGTTTTTTTCCCATAAGGGGTAGGACCTTAGGCAGAAACCACATGCGAGCCCACTTTTTGCCCCCGCAGGAAACGAGATGTGACGGGTGGTGAAGAAAGAAAAGAAAGAAAGAAAGAAACGATATTTATTTCACCAACACACAACATTATCAAATATAACAAAAAGCAGTATATTAAAAATGACAAAATATATAGTGCGATGTAAAAGAGGACCCTGTCTCAGTGATAATCTGTGGTACTCCACAGCACTGGTTTTTAGTCGGGTCCCCATTATTGTCCCCACGAACAACCGGACATAGACAAAGTGCAAAAAAAAACCTTATTATTATTAAAGATAAAAATTAAAAACAATGAAGGATATGCATGGACAATTTTCCTGTAAACTAAATAATAGAGAAAAAAAACTTAAAAATTCAAAATATGAATGCAAAAACAAAAAAAGTGAACAAGACACATTCGTAGGCAATAATCTTTTATTATAAAAACAAGGCAGTAATTGAATCACACACACTTGCCGTGTGGTAGCGGCCTAAGAGAATCTACCACCCCATTCCATCCCGTGGGTGTCGTAAAAGTCGACAGAGGGAAATTATAATCAGGAGATGGGCAGCAGCATCTTCCTGGAACATCTGAATAAATAAACTGCGGTTGCCAACCCGCCTGCCAAGCGTGGCAACTATGGCAAAATCCCTCCAATATGAGAGCTACAAACTTTTGTGGCTATCTATGGGGTAGGCCTATGTTCAGCAGTGGACTTCTGATAGGCTGAAACGACGACGACGACGACGAATTGAATCACATCGTCATCATTTTGGTTTGTGCCTCATTCGCCTCATTGCGATGCGATTACCTAGTCATGCGCACGGCGACCACTGGTATGGTGGAGAGGAGGAGAAAAGGGGAAAAGGACTTAGGGTAGGGAATGGGAAGTTGGGACAGGATAAGGTGTAGGTTACTACTATCTTGGAAGAAGCAGGTGACAGCAGTAGCTCGGGGGCCCGCGGTCACTTACCTGGTACTCTACCGTACTTGCCGGACAAGGCTACTAGGTCAAGTACTCTGGCACTAACTAAGATGGATATTATTTAGTCACCAATGCTCAGTCCCTATTTCTTAAAGCATAATTTTGATGTCTCCCGAAGTCCTGCGAAAAAATCGTAGGTGGGACAGGGTGCAGTGTCAGAAGCACGGGGACAATACAACACAATAAGACTCGAAAACAAACAGTTTGTTTCGATCTTAGGCACGGATGCCCTAAGATCGAACATGGCTGTACTGAAAATCTGTGTTGTCGGCAACTTACGCGGAACACAGACGCTTTCGTTGCCTCATGGCTGATTTGGCTGATTTGCTCAAGCCGTGTGGTGGCGGCTCGTTAAAAGAATACTGCCACTCCATCTCATCCAATGGATCTCGTAAAAAGTAAGTAAGGAATTAAACTGCACTGTGCACCCAACAGCGCATAGTGGCGATGGGCTCACCACCTATCACACCAACACCAAGTGCATTATATTGTTTTGGTGAAACGTGGATTGTGGCAGTCATCTGTTTTTGCAGTGAGTGCCCAGTCTCTGACTACCCCTTATGGGATACAGTGGTGATCTTATGTATGTATGTATGTATGGCAGATTTTCGGAAGGTAACAACTTCCGAATACTGTCGGAAGCTACGAGGGTGGATTGAAAAGTACTCGGCCTAACACAGATCCATTCATTCTAAAAATCAAATCTACCCACATTATTTAGTTCAGTTCAGACTAGTTCATTGTGTGAAGTTCGAAACGTGTGCGATAATTAGTTGTGATTTTATAAATTTATTAACAAAGTCGGTCATAATTTCCGCGAATGGAGCAAATCGAGCAGCGTGCCGTCATTAAGTACCTCCATAAGAAGGGGCTATCATCAAAAGCCATCCATGATGACATGGTCAGTACATTAGGCGATTGTGCTCTGTCATATTCATCCGTCAAAAAATGGATAGCAGAATTTAAGCGTGGTAGAGAGAGTGTGAAAAATGAACCCCGCTCTGGAAGGCCTTCGACGTCAACTACTGACGAAAATATTAAAAAAGTACTTGATTTAATAATGGGAGACCGCAGATTAAAAATTAGAGAGATAGCCGAGATTATAGGCATCTCTTATGAACGAACTCAAAACATCATTGTCAACGAGTTGGGTTTCCACAAGGTGTCTGCGAGGTGGGTTCCGCGACTGCTTTCAGTTGAACAAAAAAGGACGCGATTGACTATTTCACGCGACTGTTTGGAGTTATTTGAAGCCGATGCAGATGATTTTTTGAATCGTTTTGTTACTATGGACGAAACATGGGTTCATTACTGTACACCGGAAACAAAACAACAATCAAAACAGTGGAGAAGACCTGGTTCACCACCCCCTAAAAAGGCTAAGTCGATTTTGTCGGCAAATAAGGTGATGGCTTCAGTATTCTGGGACTCGAAAGGTGTGATTATGATTGATTATCTTGAAAGGGGTCAGACTATAAACTCTGATTACTACTGCACCTTACTACGTCGTTTACGAGAGGAAATAAAAGAAAAACGTCGAGGAATGCTCAGAAGAAAAGTCCTGTTTCATCAAGATAACGCCCGTGTTCACACGTCAGTACAGTCAATGGCTGGAATTCACAACTGTGGCTTTGAACTGTTACCGCATCCGCCGTATTCACCTGATCTGGCACCATCAGACTTCTTTCTGTTCCCTAACCTAAAAAAGCACTTGGGAGGTCTAAGATTTTCGACAAACGACGAGGTCAAAGCAGCTGTAGACGCATATTTTGACTCTAAGGAAGAATCATTTTTTTTTAACGGTCTAAATGCTTGGAAGGGGAGGTGGCAAAAGTGTATTGAACTTGATGGTGATTATGTAGAAAAATAAAAATATAACTGATTTAGTATGTGTTTATTTTCTTGGTTAGGCCGAGTACTTTTCAATCCGCCCTCGTATCAACTGCGCAGGAGATTTTATAGTGCCACAAGTGTACGCGCAAACACAGGCACTCACTTGTCGTACTGACGTAATTTGCGATAAGGTAGGCATAAGATGCAGTGTCATCACATTCAGACTCTAAAAATCAACAATTTGTGTTTATTAAAAAAACTGGCTTTGGCTGGGATCCGAACCCAGAACCTGCGGCGTAGAAGTCGAGTACTGCAACCACTGAGCCACGAGGTCGTTGCGTAATTTTTAGTGTTGCCATATTATGTATAGTAGTGTTTCGTAAATAGCCGCCGATAGGGGTCCGGCAGAGTAGAATGGCACCTACCTCTTTCCTACCGAGGTGCCGTAAGAGGTGCTAAGGTATTGTACGGACAACCTTTATTCCTGCAGAATAAGAAAAAACTATAATACGCAATGCTGTCGTCACTATACTGCTCGAGAGAAAGCAATGAGGAGTAACAATTTTTTTACTCGTACCAAAATGTCGCCATTTTGACGACATTTTGGTAACCACCATTTTGACGCCACGAGTAAAGTGGGTCGCCATCCTTTAAGTCTCGTTTGCCGCGGCGGCGTAAAGTGGGCTACCCTTTTGGCCTCTGCCTACCCCTTATATGGGAAAAGGCTTGAATGTATGCATGTATGTTCGTAAATAGCATAATAGGAGAAAAACAGTAACGTTTGCACAACACAACTGCGTCACGGCAGAATAACTGGCACCGCGGTGGTAGTACCTAGACTTATTCCTGCATAGAAATAACTAACACTTTGCATTTCCAGGTGTTGTATCCATCTGGGCACAAAACCAAGTGGAGAACTGGTCCGCATTCGCCCCCGATTTCAAGGAGCTGGACGAGAACGTGGAGTACGAGGAGCGGGAGAGCGAGTTCGACGTGGAGGACGAGGACCGCTCCGTCGACCAGGCGGGGGAGAGCCGCGACGACGAGGAGGTCGAGGTGAGCACAGATCTCTGCTGATGAGGTGGTCTGGTGGTAGTTGCCTGCCCATAACGGTTACGGTCTCACCCAGAACTGCGAAGTTCAAAAACACCGCATTGCGGTCGTCAAAATGAGACATCGGTTCTTAAGTCTCATAAACCCTGTGATTACACTAGCTCTCAGTGCCCCACAGACCGAAACACAGCAATGTTTGCTCACTGCTGCTTCACGGCAGAGTAACTGGCACTGCTCTGGTGCCTACCTAGGCGGACTCTCGCATTGGAATCCTACCACCAGCTCTGACTACACTGGAAGTGAACATTTTATTGTGCGGTGCAACTTCTGTAACTTTGTGTATTAAACTACCGTAAAACGAGAGGTAAAAGTGAAAGAAATACGTACGTCATATTTTCTGTGCCTCAGTGACGATCGTCTTAAATTACACAATACGCGAGGGACCTGGTTCGATCTGATGTAGGCACTACGAAAATTGGTAATGCCGATTTGAACTACTGTCACGTGGTCGGCGGTGAATGAAAGCATGGTGAGGAAAACTGCATGTCCGAGAAATAACAAATGTTGTGATGACAAACATGTCGACCCGCAATGGAGCAGCGTGGCGGACTCTACCCGGCGCGAAGAACCCTTCCAAAAATGAGCACTACTACACTACAACACTGTGTTAATAGTCTTCTGTGCTTAGAACTTGCCATCACATAAAAGTAAAAAAAGTAAAGTTTCAGCCTATAAATGTCCCACTACTGAGCACAGGCCTCCTCCCATTTCTGAGAGGGTTTTGCAGCTAGGAAGACTCCGCCACGCTGCTCCAATGCGGGTTGGCGGACTTTACATGTCTTCGAAATATTTTTTATTTCTTAGACATGCAGGTTTCCTCACGATGTTTTCCTTCACCGCCGAGCACGTGGTAAATCAGCACTTAAAATTGCAATTAACAATTTTAGTGGTGCCGGCACCGGGGATCGAACCCAGGTCACCCGCGTACTTTGAAATTTAAAGCGAGCGCCTAGCCCCTGTGCTACCACGGCTCTTCTATCTCGGCCATCACATATTGAAGTATTTTTTTTTATTTAATACACGTGGTAGCTCATGGATCAGACAGTCTCCTTAAATTTCATAGTACGCGAGTGACCTGAGTTCATGTCCCGGTGCCGGCACCTCTATAATTGCTATGCAATTTTAAGTGCTGATTTACCACGTGCTCAGCCTGAAGGAAAACATCATGATGAATCGTTATGTCTGAGGAATAAAAAGATTTCGAGGACATGTGAAGTCCGCCAACCCGCATTGGTGCAGCGTGCCCGGCCACCAAGCCCTCTCAAAAATGAGAGGAGGCCTGCGCTCAGCAGTGAGACATTTATAGGCTATAAGATGGTGTGTATTACCTAGTTTTTGAAGTTGTCTGTAGTAGAGTCAATATCACTTTTGATAATGCCTCGTTTTGAAGTGAAACACGTCTTGTTGTATGTATTGTATAGTGATAGTGGGGGAGGGTATCTGTTGGAGGGTTTGTTTAGTTTGCTTATCCACGCATTTTAAGGGAAGGCGGGCGGTGCTCTTCAAAAACAATTTATAGGCTGTTTTACTTTAAGTTATTCTAATTTGAAATCGTGCAATATGATTCAAGGTGGACGTGACGACCTGCGAGCCGGTGGCAGCATTCTGCAGCTCAGACGAGGAAGGGGAGGATGAGAGTCTGCTGTCATTCCTTCCAATTGCACCAGAGATTGAGGATCCAGAGGTAAAGTCATCAAAATTGGTATTGGTATTCGATTAGTTTATCAAACGCGAGGGAAAAGTGGAAATAAATATATTTACAGCTGTATCTAATAATTACACAACACGAGTTATTGTAGCCGTGATAGCTCAGGGGCTAGGCGCTTGCTTTAAATTTCATAGTACGCGAGTGTTCTGGGTTCGATTCCCGGTGCCGACACCACTAAAATTGTTAATTGATATTTTAAGTTCTAATTTACCACGTGCTCGGCGTTGAATGAAAACGTCGTGAGGAAACTGCATGTCTGAGAAATAAAAAAATAATTGGAAGACATTCGCAGTCCTCCAACCCGCTTTGGAGCAGCGTGGCGGATTCTTCCTAGCTCCAAAACCCTCTCAGAAATGAGAAGAGGCCTGTGCTGAGCAGTGTGACATTTATAGGCTTAAACTTTTTTTTTTTTACACGAGTTATCAGTTATCGGACCCCGATGTTGTGTATATAGCTGAAATTGCATTCTGACCCTTCCACAGAGCTTATCACATAAGTGTTACACCAGATAGCAGGTTAGCCAGCTTTTAGATAGCCTGCTTTAACTTTACCTAAGACACTTTCATGGATTGCACAGATGAGATCCTTTTGTTGTTCACCGAAAGTTGTCGCTCTTAACAATCGGCACAGAAGCCATCGTCACTGATAGTATATTAATATCCTTTTGTTTTCATTGATCACAAGAGGACGAAAAACCTGTTGGAATATAAGTATAAAGCGACATATAAAATGACATTTTCCACAACACTTTGTAGGACGGCTGGGCCGCCACTCAAGAGACCGTGACGCCGACGGAGACTCCGGAGAAGTTGGAGCCCGCCGCGAAACGACCGAAGAGTAAAACCTTTGATATATCTCTGAAGATTGCCCCGCCAGGTCAGTACTGCTCGATTAAGAAGAAACATCGTAGTGGATAATCTTAGTAATTTAAATTTATATTTCTGGTGGTAGGATTCCTATGCAGGAATCCGTCTAGGTAGGTACCTCTCCAGGGCCAGTTATTCTGCCGTGAAGCAGTAGTGTGCAAACATCACTGTGTTTCGGTCTGAAGGCCACTGACAGCTAGCGTAATCACTGAGCATATGAGACTTAAGAACTGATGTCTCAGGGTGACGGGCGCAGTGTGGTGCCACATAGAAATTTTCTGTGACACAGCATTTGTTATGGGCAGACGTTGCACTTACCATCAGGTGAACGTTCTGCTCGTTCTGTAACTTGTATCAAATTAAAAAAAAAACCTTCCGGAAAATTTCGAACTATTAACAAATCGAAAATTTTAATGTCAAGCTTAATTCACAGTACGTGAAATATAAAAAAGGGGTTTGCTGGAGTTTCTTTATCCCGTTAAAGGAAACTCCTATAAGAATCCATACTTTAATATTATAATTGCGAAAGTAACTATTTGTTTGTTACATTTTCACGGCTCAACCGTTGAACCCATCTTGATGAGATTCGATACAGCGATAGCTTGCATCCTGGAAACGGACATTGGATACTTTTTTTTCGGTTCATATAACGCTTTTTAAATGTAGCTTCCCTACCCTAGACCATACTCTTATAGAACTTCACATTTACACTAATAATTATAGTTATCTGTTATACATCTCAGCATCATCATCATTTCAGCTTATCAATAGTCCACTGCTGAACAGAGGCCTCAGAGGACAGCTGCCGGTGATATCAAATACCTACTCGCAGTGTTCTCAGCGTTCACAATCTGGCCATCGGATGCTTTTTATTCCATTCTCTTTAAATATTTATGGCCTAAATATGATCTGACAACTTCCGAATACTAGGTAGTAGAGAAATATATTGTGTACGGCCTAACACCCGTTCCATGTAAAATCAATGCTATAAGATCGGAGGAAGGTTAGGATGAAGTGCCAGTGACATAGGGACAATTACATCTTGTATTTTTGCACAAATGCTGACTCCGGCTGGTATTCGAACCCAGGACCCGTAGCGTTGAAGTCACGTACTTTGACCAACGGGTAAACAAATTACTATTATAATTAGGAAATTATAATAGTTATTTGTTCTCATCAACAGATTACGAGAACATTACCATCACCAATCTCTAATCGATCTCTTCTCTTTTCAGAGCAACCTATATCGTTTGGCGGCAAGAACAAACAGACAGCCGGAAGTAAAAAAGTTGCTGGAAGACCACGAAAATAATTTAATAAAAAAATTAAATAACTAAAATTCGTTTGATTTTTATTACAAGGAAAGGTACTCTATACAATCTTTGTCTTTCTGTTAATACAAATTTCGCTCAAGATAAAAAAAACTTTCTGCTTATAATGAACACCCGACCACATTTCTACTGGTGGTTAGGATTCCTATGAAAGAATCCGTGTAGGTATGCACCACCGCAGTGCCAGGTAATCTGCTGTGAAGCAGTAGTGTGCAAATATTACTGTTTTGGTCTGAATAGCACTGAGAGGTAGTGTAATCACTGGGCATATGGGACTCAAGAAGGGTGCCTTAGGTCGAGCGCATTTTGCCACACAAATGTGCTGGGTGACACAGCATTTGTTATAAGCAGACGTTTTACTTACATCAGGTGAACGTTTTTTACGATAAGAAAAATGTCATACGTCGCAGACGAAAACTTAGAAATTCGAGTGTCTTACATATCATACGCAAAATTTTGTTCTCCCAGACAAGCATAGATATGTATTATCCATTATCGGTAGGTTTCCGGACGAGCGTTTGCGAATGTGTGAGACGATCCTTTGTGAACTCAATTAGTGTGCGTGGCTCTTCGTGTGGATATGTGTTCATATTGTGATTGCAGCACGGGTAGGGTATAAAGTAGCCACAGCCCTTTTGCATATATGTCGGGGAAAACGATATCGTTAAATAATAAGTTGCTAATTTGATTATTGTAGTACTGAGGAGGTGGTAAACACCGTGACGTCACTTTAGCGGCACTTGCAAAGGGTCTTATTTAAGAGTTCGGATAGTGCAGGGGGCAGTTGAATTCGAGACACCGACCTTGTCACTCCTTCGAAACGAAACTGTCGGTTTACCTAGATAATTGGTGGTTAAGCGTAGTAATGTGAAATTATTACACAAGGTGCATTAGAAATTGTTATTCTGCGCTATCTACACAAGGAACCCTGTACCGCCTAATCAAGTGGTAAGCGGCGCTATCGCTCAGCCATCGCCGACTCCGACATATATTTATCGTGTGATGGCATTTCTTAGTTGCCTTATATTGTTCTGTGGCAGGTATTCAGACCACGCGGTCGTCCAATTCGATTGTCGAATGGTGATACTGTGACAAGTAACAAAACATGTATTAGGAGAAAACATTTATTTTGCAAAAAGAAATTATTCTTTAATAAAATTCGTATTTAGAGTATACAGTAAGTACTTATCGTTTTGTGTATAAATAAATCTCACTTAGAAATAAACAAAAATAATAATACAATGTTTTATTCGAGACCAAAAAGACTCACATATTTCACTTTTTACTTCGTCAATCTAACTTTATATAATATCATACATAGCATACACACTACAATCGAAGGGCGTCTATTTAACCGTCGTATAAATAAAATTATCTATAATTATATGTACATTCACTAAGTCAGCTAATTAAGAGTCTAAATCGTCCTCCCGCTGGCTGGAGAAGTAGCTCACGAGACCTCCGAAGACACTGCCCTCCTCGCGAGGAGGCTCGTTCACTCCCTCTTCCAATTTAATGTGGTCCAACGGTTTGAGAGGTTCACTTTTATTTACACTACCGTCGATCCGCATGAACGTTTGCGGTTTAGGTTCCGGGGGCGGAGAGGGCTGGGCTTCACTCTCTTCGTTATCGGCGGATTTTGGTGTTTCGGGATCCTTTTTTATATCTGGCGATTTCATTGTAAGTTCTCGGGGAGCAGCTTGTTGTGGGGTGGGTGAGGTCATGTGTTTCTCCATTGCACTCCTTTGCATATCGGGGTACTGGTACGGCATATTGCCCGGACTGGAGCGTCCCGGTTGCGGATGCCGGATCATAGGCATTCCGTACGGCGGCCGCATCTGGGGTCGCATGTGCTGCAGGTAGTGCGGCACCTGGTCGTGCATCATGGGCCGGTCGGGTCTCGTCTGCTCTGGTTTGCCTTCGTTGTGCGCAGTAGGCAGGTAATGGGACATGTTCGCGTGTATGCGTTGCAGGGGCGACTGGTGTTGCAGTCTCGTCTGGAGGTTGATTATACCTTCCTGGGGCTGGGAATTTGGTGGCGCGTAAGGTCCATAAGGTCCGTATTGAGGCGCGTAAGGGCCGAGGGGGAATCGAGGTCTTCTGTCTTTGTTATCGGTGTGTTTTATCTTCGGGTGATTCCGTAACGGCTCGGGAGAGGGCGGCCGGTGGGAGGGGGAGGCCGGCGGGGTGCGGTACTCGGGCTCGGTTTTCACTTCGGCTTTGATTTGGATCGGGGGCTCGCCGGTGTCCGATGGCGGAGGAGAGGGACTCGTAGTCGAGGGTGGGGGGAGACTGGGGTTCAGTTGCGGGGGCGGGCCGGGAGACGCGCGGGCCTCCAGCAGCTCGGCTTGTCCACTAGTGTGAGGCGCTCCGCTTGCGGAACCGCTAGGTGATGGCCCAGAACTATGGGAATCCGGTCTATGCATAGATAATACGGAAGGTCCGTCGGCTCCGGAAGGACCGCGAGAGTCCGGACCTGTTAAACCATGGGGACCACTCAATTCGACCGGTACATGTTGTCCTATCGGGCCGTGAGGCCCGGAGCCAGGCCTGTGTTGGCTTAATTCTTCAGGACCATGGCCGGGTCCCGACGGACTGTGTGGGTTAGCACCGAGTAGACCATGGGCTCCTGACGTTCCATGAAGACCGGATACAGATCCATGTAGTCTTGGACCCATTGGATTATGTGGATTCGGGCCAATAGAACCATTGGGACTTTGTCCTGGAGGAGGACCCAGGATTTGGCTATGGGGATTTATACCGGGCGAACTGTGAGGTCCGTGCCTTGGAGGGCCGCGAGGGCCGAGGTGACCGGGTCCGTGGAGATTCGGTCCAAGGGATCCGTGAGGACCGGCCGGGTGCGCTATGTGGCCGGGCGGTGGACGTGGGCCTTGCATGTTCGGCGGGATCGGTCCGTGAGGAACTTGACCGGGCCCGTGAGGTCCGTGTGATTGGGTCGAAGTTCCAAGTGGGGATGATACCGGTGGCCCGTGCTGCAAGTTACCCGGAGTTCCCGGCGGTATCGGGGAAGACCGTGGCTGGCCGTGTGGTCCATGAGGACCGAGCTGGCCGTGTTGGACGGAACCCGGTCCGTGCGGGTTAGGTCCAGGACCGTACTGAAGTGGAGACGACACGGGCGGTCCGTGTGGCATCGATCCGGGGGGACCGTGCTGTATCGGAGAGGAGCCGGGACCGTGCTGCAGGGGAGAGGAGCCAAGTGGACCGTGATGCAGTGGCGATGATCCGTGAGGGCCGTGTTGGTGTGGGGAGGATCCGGGAGGCGCATGGTGCGGCGAAGAGCCTGGCGGTCCCTGCGGGCGGTGCGACATCGGTCCCTGCGGGGGGCCCTGCGGGCGGTGCGGCATGGGTCCCTGCGCGCCGGGCGGGCCCTGCTGGTGGTGGGTGATGGGGGGTCCCTGGGGGCGGTGCGACGGGTGCGGGGGGTGCGGGGGGAGCGGCGCGGGCGGGCCCATGGCGGGCGCGCGGTAGGGGTGCGGCGGCAGCGGGCGCAGGTGCGAGTAGTATCCCTGCGGGTACTGCGGCCGCGACGCGCCCTGAGGGTGGTTGATGCCGGGGTGCAGCTGGTACATCATGCCCTGCGAGCGCGGCCCGTACGGCGACGCGCCGCCCGAGTACATCATTGGACCTCTGCGAACAAATATTATTTATTGTTACCACGGAGGCGTAGGTAGTGGTGGGCTGAGTGAATCCACCACTCCATCTCGTCCCGTAGGTGTCGATGAGAGACAAAACCAGCCAAAATGAGAGCTACAAACTTACGTCTTTTGTGGTAATCTGCGCGGGAGGTCTACGTTCAGCAGCGGACTAGTGATAGGCTGATACGATGATGAGGCTATTGGTTACAAAACCAGACTACTACGCCACGGGTCCCGGGTTCGAATCCCAGCCATAGCAAACATTTGTACAAAAACACTTATAGTTCGTTTTCGGGTCTGGTTGTGTTGTGATCGTCGACGATGCATTCTTGCCCACCTCTGATTTTATCGTATGGGCGTTACATTGGGTGAGTGTGTTCGTAAGGTCAATAAAAGCCACGACTGAAAACAAGTGCGTTGGAACCCCTACAGATTGTCATTGAGCATTTCTAACGTCGCATTATTGACTTTTTTCCTTGTTAATAGTAAGTTTTTTTATTTGTTAATGGTAAGTGTTTATCATTTAAATAATCTATTTCCAGAGACCTATGTCCAGCAGTGGACTTGTACAAACTGATATACGAAAAGAAGGGAAGTAAGTTTCCTATGCAGGAATCCGTCTAGGTAGTCACCACCCCAGGGCCAGTTATTCTGCCGTGAAACAGTAGTGTGCAAACATTACTGTGTTTCAGTCTGAGGGGCACTGAGAACTAGTGTAATCACGTGTGATTGCCTATGCCAAGGCATGTGGTGTCACACAGAAATGTTTTGGATAATACAGCATTTACTATGGGCAGACGTTGCACTTACCGTACCTTACAGGTGATGGTTTTGCTCGTTTCGTCACTTTATTCAATAAACAAAACTCAGATCCTCAACCATGCTGCAGCTAAATATGGACTACAGCATGTAAATGGCTCGATTGGGGAAGAACCACACAACTGGTAAATGTAATACCAGCGTTATGATAAATACTGTTGCATTCTGTCAGTGACGAGAATCTGAGGTTAAATTATCAGCAAAAAGCATTTCATCATTATCGTTAAATCTGTCAGCGCCACTATATCTCCATTCTTTATCGAGGCTCTGTGTTTGGTCTGTTTACCATCGGGTTTTTTTTGACATCTATACAAAAAAAAGTCTAAACCTGGATTCGAAGTATACAGCAAGTTCTTGCAGGTTCTTCCCAGGACAGAGGTATTTTTTTGCGAACCAGTTTAGCTCAAAAAACGACGTTTAATAAGTATTATGTAAATGATTCCAGTCTAAAGCTAAAGTCTAAAGCTACTTAAGGCTAAAGCGGTAGAGATTGAGAGAGAAAAAGAGTGAACGTATATAGCATAGTGCTCCCTTTTTCTCTCATTGGCCAAGTAGCTATTTTGTCTCGTTTTGTTTTAGAAACGATGCACTCAAACTCGACTTTGGTTGTTTCAATTTTCGCTTAAAACAAAAAGGAAATGTTGGCCATTCGTTTACTTACCTGTACTGCTGGTTGAGCATGTGCGGCATCCTGGTGATGATGCTGGGCTCCTCCGCTACGGGCTTGAAGGGCTGCGGCGAACCTGCCACCGACAACGTGCCTGACGGTCAAATGTTGCATTTAATCACATTTAATTGGGGTTACGCGGTTTCTCCTTAATCCCAAATATTGGGTTTTACAAGAAAAAAAAATTAAAGGAAATTCAAAGAAAGTAAAGACGTGAACATGAACACATGGCGCCATCTACCTTTTTTAAAGATTGTAAACAACTCAAACCGACAGCTGTCGTGTATGTTAGTTGAACAGATTGTCAAAGATGGAGCTTTCTAGAATAAAATTAATTAACTCAATATTTTTAACAATTTTTTTAACGAAAACATAAATTTTAAGACATTTACTTATTTTACGTCATTAGACGGATAAATAATTTTCAAAATAGCGTATCAAGCATTAATTTTGATACAGAATTAAGGGAGATATTTCATTCCGATACACACCTTTGAGAAATAATATGTATCGATACATTTTTAAAATAACTAACGATATCCATATATTATGATCTATCCGGATTAGTCCGTCCTAAGAGATTATAGCTGTGAATTAGGCATAAATTATGGATAGTATTCTGTATTGCTCTGCGAGATAGAATCCGTAACGATGATATCCGCAGCTGAACAAGAGTAACAGACAGCCTTGATCAGCAAGCTGTAGTAGCAATGAGCAAGTACCAATAGCTCGCAGAACCGATAACCGTTAGAAGAATGGTTCTGGAGTGGTAACCTCTTAAGACGACCTGCGCGGTTTTGCGGGAAGTCAATGGATGCTGGTGGCTCAGGACCGTGTTTGGTAACAGTCTATGAGAGAGCCTGTCTACTTACAGGAGTCTATGTCCAGCAGTGGACTTATGATGAGCTGAAATGATGATGATGATGATGATAGATATATTGATCGTACTACTATAAAAGTAACTTAGTTTTTCTAAATCGTAATATCTCATAACCTTTGTGAAATCCTTAGTGAACGAATCCTAGATACATCTCAATGTATATATCTATCTATATATAAAAGAGATTTACCACTGAATTATCGTCGATACTGCGAGACCTATTAACTTGAAATTTGGCATACATATTCCATACGAATGGATTTTGCGAACCTTTACTCTTAAATGGGTTGGTGCTGTTTTTCTTTATACAGACTTACTTAACAATAATTTTTGTGCGAAGCCGGGGCGGGGTACTAGCTATCTATATTGTATCTTAGCGAATTGACTACTATTGATTTCCGATTGGGGACTTACTAAGGGTGTATGCTCACACTAATTAAATTACATATGCCAACCCCCCCCCCCCCCCAACTCACGATTGAAGGACGACCCCTAACTAGTGTAACTAGCTTAAAATGGACAAACATACCTTCCCGCATACCGCCAGGCGCCTGCTCGGGACGTTGCATAAGCTGCATACGATCGTCGCCCATCGCTATACCGCGTAGCTCCGCACGCACCTGTAATAAATACATTTTTATCAATACATACATACACAGAGCCACGCCTCTTGCCAATTGGGGTAGGCAGAGACCACATCTTTCAACTTGCTACGATCCCGACACACTTCTACTTTCATTAGTGTTTTTATACAAGCTCGTCGGTACTTTTGACGTGGCCTTTCCTTAAAACAATTTCGAATTGATCGTGATACGTTTAGCTACGTCGACCCTTACCGGCTTGCCCATTCACACTCGCCTCAAATCTGTTTCGTCAAACTTCTTTCATCCATTCTCTACGTGTCCAGACGATCTAAGCATCCTTTTCTTTATCTTTGTCACTACATCGTCCTTCTACAACACCACACTGCTAATCAATAAACTAGCATCAATGTCCGGTGTCGCCTGGGTTATAATTAAAATTTTTAGTCGTTAAAAATTTCTCTGTAAAGAAGGAGATCCGCATACATACTGCCAGGATTACAGACGAAGAATCGCTTTTCTCTTATGACCATACTCACCTACTAAATAACCTTGAGCTCGTCTACGGGCCATCGGAATACGAATATATGTATGTAGTGGGGCAATAGTGGGTCTCAACATTAGCTGAATAGAGAAGGCATTAAAAATTTTATTTACTTAACAATCAATTTAAAAAGTTGAATAAAACAGCCTATAGCACTTCTGGGATGACATGGAATATTTTTATAGAATTCATCAAATTTGTTTTTTAAATTGTTAGTTATATCAGTTCAAACATATGTGCAAAGAATTCTATATATTAGCATGTTATAATAGCCCGTATGTCCTGGGAATAGGAAACACATATGGTCACGCCTTTTCCCATATAAGGAGGTAGGGAGAGACCACACCCGTAGCCCATTTTTCGGTCCCGCGGGAAACAAGACGTGACGGGTGGCGAACCGCGTCGCCGCCATTTTGGTACGAGATAAAAATTCTAACTCTCCATTGCGTTCCCGCGAGCAGAGACACACGAATAAAGGCGAAGAAGCAGTGCCATAGACACGGGAACAATCAAAACTAAACCAGTCTCGAAAACCAAAAATTTTGCACCAAACAAATGTTAAAGACTGATTTCTTTAGCAGTATAATTTTTTTTTCCATAACAAGTGACATCCTAACTACAGTGATTTCAACCTTCTTTTTTGTTTTTAATTTTCACTTTGTAGCGTACGGAGAAGCTAATAAATGGAAGAAAATTACTGAAATATAAGTTAATAAACAAGTTAAGCATAAATATTGTAGTCAATTAGGAAATCTCATAATATTCTTATTATTCACACTGCTATTCCCGTTCAGACCTTATATTCGGTAGCGATACCTTCACATAAGTCAAATAAGGCCTTGCAACAACAAGAAACCATGCCATGTCATGGTGGTGTAGACAACTCAGTAGAGATTTTTTATTGGATGAAGTGATAAAACAAGCAAAACATTCAGATGATGTTAAGTGCGACGTCTACCCATAACAAATGCTGTGACACCCAGAAAATTTCTGTGTGGCACCACACTGTGCCCGTCACTCTGAGACATCAGTTCTTAAGTGTCATATGCCCAGTGATCACACTAGCTCTCAGTGCCCTTCAGACCGCAACACAGTAATGTTTTTTAACACACTGCTGCTTCACAGCAGAATAACTGGCCCTGGTATGGGACCTGCCTAGACGAATTGCTGCTTAGGAATCCTTCCAACATTAAAGTGTTACAGTTACAAAGTAACAGCTGACCTGCAGCCGGGGGGTGGCGGGGAAGCGCTCCCGGTAGTCTGGCGGGGGGCCGGGCGGAGGACCCCCCGGGTGTCCGGGCAGGGGGCCCCCCAGGTGGCCGGGCGGGGGGCCGCGTGGAGGGCCGCGCTCCACGATGGGAACGGGCGCCATGGAGTACTCCGTCTTCTCGCGCTTCATGCGCTTGCTCTCCTGCAAAGCGATTCGCGCCAGTCGCTTCTCCTCCCGCTCCTTCGCCTTCTGCTCCTTCATCCTCTCCTTCTCCTCCTTCTTCTGTAAGCGTTCGATTCGGCGCGCTTCCTTCTCGGCTTGTTTGGCCTCGCGCTCCTGGCGCTTCTTGTCTCGTTCCGCCTGAAAATACAAGAAGAGTATATAATTACACTGAGTGTTAGATGAAATATAAATAAATTCGTTAGTTCATAAAATAAATTAGTGATTTTTTTTTAAAAACGCTCTCTTCGCTGGGCTCAATGTATCTAGCACGTTTACGCAATTAGAAGTAAATGATCGTGAGATCATCTTAGTGCATTCGACAAGGAAATATATATGCCTAACATCAAAACAATAGGTCTTGTAGCTTCGAAGACATCGTAAAGACTCTGGTGGTGGAATAGTTTCTTGTTAATGAACAATTAATAATGATTAAAAACGAACGAACACCACCTTGTTCGAATTAAATACCAGCCCGCTAATTCCACTATCGCACCTTGCAGCTTATCTTAAAATACCGTTCACAATATCTTAGCCCTTAAATTTCGCGTTGTTGCGTTTTTTGCAACATACCGAAAATTTAAATTACAGTAAATAAAGTATTTTAAATTTCTATCTCACTTTGATCCCGTGTGGTAGCGGCTTAAGATAATCTATCACCCCACGTCATCCCGTGGGTGTCGTAAAAGTCGAGAAGGAAAATGAATACCAGAAGATGAGCAGCAGAATCTTCCTGGAACATCTAAATAAATAAACTGCGATTGCCAACCCGCCCACCAAGCGTGGTAACTATGGCAAGATCCCCCTAAAAGGAGAGCCACAAACTTTTGTGGCAATCAATGGAGGACGCCCATGTTCAGCAGTAATTTACACCCACCCTATTATACAACCACACCTTTTTAATTTATACATAGCGCAGTTCGATAAGTGCGCACTGTTGCATATCAACATACGATTATTATTTTTATTTTCAGTGGCTGTAAGTGTAAGACAATGCAATATATATTTTTAGCTATTTTTCCTGTGTTTTATAGACACTAAAATGGTTAAAAAAATATTTTAAATCAATAACAAAATCTAATCATTTAAGGGCTTAATGGTTGGCATTGTACCGCAGTGTGTTTTTTAAGGAATTTTCTGCCACGCACGGCCGCTCTGTGTGAACTTGCTGCCACCAACGGTTTTTCCGGATCGATACGATTTAGGTACCTTCAAGAAAAGAGCCTACTCCTTTCTTAAAGGCCGGTAACGCCTAAGTCCTCTAGCATAGCTTGCTCATATGCCCCGCCCCCTCTCATTTAAAACAAAATAAAACCCCGGATCCGAAGACCAACAATTTGTTTTAGCACAAATATTGGCTACAGCTGGGATTATATATAATACAGATGGGTGTCCACGACCTGCGGCGAAGAAAAAAGACATTCTTTTCTTTTTTTTATAAAAACGATGCCCCATAGAAGGATTTCTCCTGTGTCGTGGGTGCGTTTTATATACATATATTCGACATGCACAAACACCCAGACCCGGAACAACTATCTGTAGGTCATACAAATATTTGTCACGTGCGGGAATCGAATACGCGACCCGCGGCGCAGAAGTCAATCGCTTAACCACTGCCCAAACCGAGCCGACAAATTTCAAACATTTTCGGTGATGTAATTGCTGTTAGCCTTCTTGGCTTTCACAGCTTCATCGGATACTGTGCTCACGGGCCAGGGGCCCGCGTGCCAGGTTGGGTTTGACCCAAACATAAATACATAAATAAACTCCTACAAAAACCTCGAAATTCAGACTGGGTCGCGTTCGCTGCGTGCTTGCGCGATTTCGAATATCTAAAGAAGTCAGATACTCTCACCAATAGACCACGCGGTATTTTAAAGTTAATAAATACTTCCTGTCAATTAATTCTATTCTATGAGCCGTGGCAGCTCAAAACTAGGCGATCGCTTTAAGTTTCATAGCATGCGAGTGTCCTGGGTTCGATTCCCGGTGTGCCGGCACCACTGAAATTGTTAATTGCAATTTTAAGTGCCGATTTACCACTTGCTCGGCGGTGAAGGAAAAGATCGTGAGGAAACCTGCATGTCTGAGAAATGAAAAAAATATTTCGAGAACATATGAAGTCCGCTAACGAGCACTGGGGCAGCGTGGCGGACTCTTCCCGGCCTGTGTTCAGCAGTGGGACATTTATAGGCTATTACTTTACTTTTTTACTTTAATTAATGCTACTATAAATTGTGATCGAGTGTGTGCGTTTCTTTGTGCCACCTAATTAAAATATTACACTTAGTAATTGTGTTTCTAAGATATCCTACAATTTAGTATCGCTGACATACAACATGACTAAACAAAATAAATATTAAATACGTAAAGTCTTTTAAAACAGGGTACAACTTTATATTGATTGAAAGAGAAAAGACTAACATAATATTAATAACTCATTGAAAGCTTTTACTTACTTGATTAGGTCTGAGCGGCATCTCACCCGTTTCTCTGAGATCTGCGTATAAAAAACAAATTTGCTACATTTGTAAACTACAAAATACTATGCTTTTTTTTTTCTTGGAAAATATGACGAGACGAGCAAAACGTTTGCCTGATGGTAAGTGCAACGTTTACCCACAACAAATGCTGCTTCACCCTGAGACATCAGTTCTTAAGTCTCATATGCCCAGTGATTACGCTAGCTCTCAGTGCCCTTCAAACCGAAACACAGTAACGTTTGCACACTACTGCTTTACGGCAGAATAACTGGCCCTGGGGTGGTACCTACCTAGACAGATTCCTGCATAGGAATCCTACCACCAGTTACCACCTTATTATTGTAAAGTTGACATTTTAGAAAATGTTCGGCCTTGTTAAATCAGGCGTTCCTCAGGAATGGGTAACTTAAAGTCACGCATTTCAAATTATACTGATATATTAGAATTGCTGATTTTAAGATTAAAAAAAAAAAAATATCGATGTCGCAGGGCAGAATAGCGCCTACCTCTTTCCTACCAAGGTGTCGTAAGAGGCGACTAAGCTAATGTACGGACAACCTTTATTCGTGCAGAATAACACCATAATATTGTTATTATTAAAAAAACGAAGCGCCACAGTAGGATTTCTCCTGTGTCGTGGGTGCGTTTTACAGACATAAATTCCACATGCACAAACACCCAGACCCGGAACAACTATATGTAGACCATACAAATATTTGTCCCGTGCGGGAATCGAACCCGCGACCCGCGGCGCAGAAGCCAAGGGCTTAGCCACTGCGCCAACCGAGCCGACAATAATATGCAATGCTGTCATTATACTGCTCGTGGGAATGCAACGGAGAGTAAGGTTTTTTAATGACTCGTACCGAAATGGCGGCGAAGTGGTTGGCTACGAGTCACGTCTCGTTTCCCGCGAGGGCGAAAAGTGAACTACGTGAGTGACCTTCCCTTATATGGGAAAAAAGAGGTGACTGTATGTATTTATTTTTTTCCATTACAATGTTTTATTATTGTATGTCCTAATATTACAGATGTAAAAATAAATAAATAATTGATCTCAATAATTTATAAAACGTAGATAAATCAAAATTAGCACAAAAAAAAGGGAAATGATACAAGCTTTTGTCATTCTAAAATTTTAATTGATTACATATATTTATATTTTTGTATCATGGAAAATGTCAACTTTTTTTTGATCAGGGGGTCTACTGTGTAACTCTGGTTGGTTTCGTAATCGATTTCATTTTACCCCATTAACCAATCAATGTGCTTCATACGCCAAAATAAAACCGATCACGAAACCTACCAGAGTTACAAAACAGACCTCTCCAGTTCAGATGTGTTTTTAAGACTAATAACCCAACCTGAGACAATACCAAAGGATATTTGGAGATTTTCTATTATCTTGAAAATATTTTTATTTCATGTTTTTCATTATTCTTGTTAAAATCCGATATCACAACTAGGATTTCTCCTGAATCTTGAGTGACTTTTACAAAACACAAGTTTTACATGCACAACACAGCCAGACTAGAAAAACCACGATTTGTGTAATTGCACAAACGTTGTCTTCGGCTGGGATTCGAACCCAGGTCTCGCGGCGTAGAAGTCAGGAGTGGCCAACCGGTCGATCTTCGATATGATTTTAGTCGATTGTGAGTATACAACTTAAAAAAATATAGTTATTAAGAGCTCCTCACTTTTATGAAAATGACAACCAGACGTCAAAAAACAAATCATGGAAAAGTCGAATTTAAGATCGCCGAACAATTTTTTTTGAAAATTCAATCTTTAAGTGAGAGGCCATATGGTCGTCAGTGTTAGTAAGGCATACCTTTGATCTTAACTCCCACCAGCTTGGCGAGAGCGTCGTCGCTGGAGGGCGAGGACTTCGCCCCGCCACGAGAGCGCCCCCCACGCGGACCTCTGCACACACACACACACACACAACTAATGACACTCTGTATTGCCGTGTCACCCGGAACAATTCTGTGACACCACACTGCGCCCGTCACCCTGAGACATCAGTTCTTAAGTCTCACATGCCCACTGATTACGCTAGCTCACAGTGCCTTACAGACCGAAACACAGTAATGTTTGCGCACTACTGCGTCACGGCAGAATAACTGGCCCCGCGGTGGTACCTACCTAGACGGATGCCTGCATAGAAATCTTACCGCCAGTAAAGATCTGTGCAGTTGAGCCGTGGCAACCCAAGGGCTGGAGGCGCTCGCTTTAAATTTCACAGTGAATGCGAGTGAACCTGCGTTCGCTTCCCGGTGCCGGCACTCTAATAATGTCTGCAATTTTAAGTAACGGTTTACACCAAATAGAAATAAAAAAAATAACCTAAAAGTATCCCGCTGCCGAGCAAATGCTTCCTATCATTTTTAAGAATGCATTGGAACTGTAATATTTTTAATGCGCAGAAATTTACCCACAATGTTGTCCTTCGACGCTGATCAAATGGTAAATAAGCACTTAAAATTGATTAATTAACAACCGGCACCATGGATCGGGATTAAGGCATGGCACACAGGCAATATTTAACATATTAGGCCGTGTGATGATGGCTCAAGAGAATATACCCCATCTAATCTCGTGGGTGTCGGTAAAAGTTGACAGAGAGAAAATGAAAACCAGGAGATGGGCAGCAGCATCTTCCTGGAACATTTGAATAAACTGCGGTTGCCGATTCGCCAGTCAAGCGTGGCAACTATGGCAAAATCCCCCCCAAAATGAGCGCTACAAACTTTTGTGTCAATCTTTGGAGAGGTTCAGCTGTGAACTAGTGATATAATGATGATGATGATGATGAATATTTAATAACTTAATAAGAAATATTAACCGGCTGCCTCGACCTCCCCTGCTGCCTCTGCCACGTAGCGGTCGCACGGCTGTCGTCGGGGTCGATTGCTGGGCGTCTGTAAGAGATTACAAAATAAAATTAAATCTAAATAACTTCAATGCAAGCAAATTTTAATAATAACGTAAACCCCTGTCGATGATATACACATACTCCCCTATTTGAATCGGATTTTGGAGAGTTTATTTTTTTGCGCGGACCTTAATTATGTTTATAATATTCAAGTAGTGTAAGTTACCCACTATAATATCAGCTATCTGTCGGTGAAAGTCCCGTCAAAATCGGTCCAGCTGTTTCGGAGATTAGCCGCGGAACAAACAGATAGACAGATAGACAAAAAAAAATTCCAAATTGTTTTTTCTTTTAAGTATCGTATGTCGCGGGGCACCTCAATGCGGCCGCGATGGTGCGGGGGCGACGTGCTAAGGTGCTTGTGTAGCTTGCCTGCGGGGCAACACTCTGAGGTCTTCAGTGTTGTTGAACGGGAGCGACTTACCGAGGTGTTCAAGTAGCTGCCACAGGGGCGCCCTCCATGACGTGCCGTGGGGGCGACACTCTTAGGTGTTCGAATAATGCCGCAGGGCAGACTCACTGAAGTGCTCGTGTAGCTGCCGCGGAGGCGACTCATTAAGATGCTCGTATAGTTGCAGGTGGCTCAAGACCGTGCTTTGTGGCAATCTAAGGGATGATGATGATGATGATAGTTCCCGCGAGAGCGACTTACTGAGGCGCTCGCTTGCACAGGAGCGAGACTCCATGGCGTGCTCGTGAAAATGCAGCAGGGGTGACTCACTGAGGAGGTCGTGCAGTTGCGGCGGGGGCGACTCGGCGGGACGCGGGTGCAGTTGCCGCGAGGGCGACTCACTGAGGTGCGCGTGCAGCTGCCGCGGGGGTGACTCACTGAGGTGGTCGTGTTGCTGCGGCGGGGGCGACTCGGCGGGACGCGGGTGCAGTTGCCGCGAGGGCGACTCACTGAGGTGCGCGTGCAGCTGCCGCGGGGGTGACTCACTGAGGTGGTCGTGTTGCTGCGGCGGGGGCGACTCGGCGGGACGCGGGTGCAGTTGCCGCGAGGGCGACTCACTGAGGTGCGCGTGCAGCTGCCGCGGGGGTGACTCACTGAGGTGGTCGTGTTGCTGCGGCGGGGGCGACTCGGCGGGACGCGGGTGCAGTTGCCGCGAGGGCGACTCACTGAGGTGCGCGTGCAGCTGCCGCGGGGGTGACTCACTGAGGTGGTCGTGTTGCTGCGGCGGGGGCGACTCGGCGGGACGCGGGTGCAGTTGCCGCGAGGGCGACTCACTGAGGTGCGCGTGCAGCTGCCGCGGGGGTGACTCACTGAGGTGGTCGTGTTGCTGCGGCGGGGGCGACTCGGCGGGACGCGGGTGCAGTTGCCGCGAGGGCGACTCACTGAGGTGCGCGTGCAGCTGCCGCGGGGGTGACTCACTGAGGTGGTCGTGTTGCTGCGGCGGGGGCGACTCGGCGGGACGCGGGTGCAGTTGCCGCGAGGGCGACTCACTGAGGTGCGCGTGCAGCTGCCGCGGGGGTGACTCACTGAGGTGGTCGTGTTGCTGCGGCGGGGGCGACTCGGCGGGACGCGGGTGCAGTTGCCGCGAGGGCGACTCACTGAGGTGCGCGTGCAGCTGCCGCGGGGGTGACTCACTGAGGTGGTCGTGTTGCTGCGGCGGGGGCGACTCGGCGGGACGCGGGTGCAGTTGCCGCGAGGGCGACTCACTGAGGTGCGCGTGCAGCTGCCGCGGGGGTGACTCACTGAGGTGGTCGTGTTGCTGCGGCGGGGGCGACTCGGCGGGACGCGGGTGCAGTTGCCGCGAGGGCGACTCACTGAGGTGCGCGTGCAGCTGCCGCGGGGGTGACTCACTGAGGTGGTCGTGTTGCTGCGGCGGGGGCGACTCGGCGGGACGCGGGTGCAGTTGCCGCGAGGGCGACTCACTGAGGTGCGCGTGCAGCTGCCGCGGGGGGTGACTCACTGAGGTGGTCGTGTTGCTGCGGCGGGGGCGACTCGGCGGGACGCGGGTGCAGTTGCCGCGAGGGCGACTCACTGAGGTGCGCGTGCAGCTGCCGCGGGGGTGACTCACTGAGGTGGTCGTGTTGCTGCGGCGGGGGCGACTCGGCGGGACGCGGGTGCAGTTGCCGCGAGGGCGACTCACTGAGGTGCGCGTGCAGCTGCCGCGGGGGTGACTCACTGAGGTGGTCGTGTTGCTGCGGCGGGGGCGACTCGGCGGGACGCGGGTGCAGTTGCCGCGAGGGCGACTCACTGAGGTGCGCGTGCAGCTGCCGCGGGGGTGACTCACTGAGGTGGTCGTGTTGCTGCGGCGGGGGCGACTCGGCGGGACGCGGGTGCAGTTGCCGCGAGGGCGACTCACTGAGGTGCGCGTGCAGCTGCCGCGGGGGTGACTCACTGAGGTGGTCGTGTTGCTGCGGCGGGGGCGACTCGGCGGGACGCGGGTGCAGTTGCCGCGAGGGCGACTCACTGAGGTGCGCGTGCAGCTGCCGCGGGGGTGACTCACTGAGGTGGTCGTGTTGCTGCGGCGGGGGCGACTCGGCGGGACGCGGGTGCAGTTGCCGCGAGGGCGACTCACTGAGGTGCGCGTGCAGCTGCCGCGGGGGTGACTCACTGAGGTGGTCGTGTTGCTGCGGCGGGGGCGACTCGGCGGGACGCGGGTGCAGTTGCCGCGAGGGCGACTCACTGAGGTGCGCGTGCAGCTGCCGCGGGGGTGACTCACTGAGGTGGTCGTGTTGCTGCGGCGGGGGCGACTCGGCGGGACGCGGGTGCAGTTGCCGCGAGGGCGACTCACTGAGGTGCGCGTGCAGCTGCCGCGGGGGTGACTCACTGAGGTGGTCGTGTTGCTGCGGCGGGGGCGACTCGGCGGGACGCGGGTGCAGTTGCCGCGAGGGCGACTCACTGAGGTGCGCGTGCAGCTGCCGCGGGGGTGACTCACTGAGGTGGTCGTGTTGCTGCGGCGGGGGCGACTCGGCGGGACGCGGGTGCAGTTGCCGCGAGGGCGACTCACTGAGGTGCGCGTGCAGCTGCCGCGGGGGTGACTCACTGAGGTGGTCGTGTTGCTGCGGCGGGGGCGACTCGGCGGGACGCGGGTGCAGTTGCCGCGAGGGCGACTCACTGAGGTGCGCGTGCAGCTGCCGCGGGGGTGACTCACTGAGGTGGTCGTGTTGCTGCGGCGGGGGCGACTCGGCGGGACGCGGGTGCAGTTGCCGCGAGGGCGACTCACTGAGGTGCGCGTGCAGCTGCCGCGGGGGTGACTCACTGAGGTGGTCGTGTGCTGCGGCGGGGGCGACTCGGCGGGACGCGGGTGCAGTTGCCGCGAGGGCGACTCACTGAGGTGCGCGTGTAGCTGCCGCGGGGGTGACTCACTGAGGTGGTCGTGTTGCTGCGGCGGGGGCGACTCGGCGGGACGCGGGTGCAGTTGCCGCGAGGGCGACTCACTGAGGTGCGCGTGCAGCTCTTCGGTCTTGGCGCGCGTGACGTGCTCGGGCAGCTTCTCGAGCGGCACGACGGCGGTCTTGCTGATGAGGTCGGAGAGCGCGCGCTGCCGCTCCTCTCCGGAGTCGTCGCGTCGCCGCTTGGCGCGCTCGGAGCCCGACGACGAGCCGTCCCACTCGTCCACGTGGAACTCGTCAGAACTGTCCGCCATGTGCTTGCCGCTCGACTTGTGCATCTCCTGGAAGATTAAAATATGCCTTATTTATATCTCATTTTTTTAAAACGTCATTATTAACTCGCTTTGCTGTATGCCGTTTGCTGTTTCACTTTTCCTGAGTAAGGTTCTCTGTGGTCGTAGGATTTTTAAGCAGAAATGCGCAGCAGTGGTGTGTAGTTGGTGTAACTGGGCATATGAGACTTGAGAACTAATGTGATGGGCGTAGTGTGGTGTCGAACAGAACTGTTGTGGGCGTCACAGCATTTTTTACGGACAGACGTTGAGCTAACTGCTTTTCTCGTCCCGTCACTTTGTTTCATAAAAAAAGATATATCTTCTTTGACACTGGCCAAAAGTTTACTGTTGTTTTAACACCAAAGAATTTGACTTTTGGCGCAAACTCGAAAAGTGGCGGAAGTGTTTTTATTGAGTTTCGTAATTTCTGTGTATATTTTTATTTTTGATATCTAATACGACAGTTTATTACGCAGTAATTGCTCGTTGAAGTGTACAGTGAATGTGAGATTCACTTCAAGATCAAAATTGTGCTTTTCGTTTTGTCTCCACCAGTCCAGTAAATGTTCAGTAAAAGTCAACTATCAATTTACTGTCGATCAAAATTTTGAAGTGTTGCTGCTTGAAGATTGTATACTTGGATATGTTACTAGACACTGGAAAACAGTTTATGACTGTTTCCATTAATAAATAAATAATTGCACAATACTGCTTCACGGCAGAATAACTGGCCGTGGGGTGGGGTGCCTAAAAGTAAAGTAAAGTAAAATTTAAGCCTATAAATGTCCCACTGCTGAGCACAGGCCTCCTCTCATTTCTGAGAGGGTTTAAGAGCTAGGAAGAATCCGCCACGCTGCTCCAATGCGGGTTGGCGGACTCCACATGTCTTCGAAATATTTCTATTCCTCGGACATGCAGGTTTCCTCGCGATGTTTTCCTTCACCGCTTAGCACGTGGTAAATCAGCACTTACAATTGTATAGGTGCCGGCACCGGGGCTCGAACCCAGGCTGCTCGCTTACTATGAAATTAAAGGCGAGCACCAGGACGACTCGGCGGGACGCGGCTCGTGGACGTGGTAGACGGATTCGTGCGTATCCCGCCTAGCGGTATAAAAAGGGCGACGGCACTCACGCCCTCGGACTCGGTGTTGGGCATCTCGGTGTAGTCGATCTTGCGCTGGCGCGTGCGGTGCTTGGGCGAGCGGTCGGGCGCGTGCGGCGAGCGCGCCTCGGGCAGCGCGCCGTACGTGACGCGCGCGCGCACCGCCTTGCCCGCCGCGTCATACTGCGCGCCCCGGCTGCTGCGCCCCGATCGACCCGAGCGCCCCGAGCGCCCCGAGCGCCGCTTGCGCGACTTCGACCTGCGTTAAGTTCATACATTTCAATCATTACTGCTTCCGTGCCGTGCGGTGGCGGCTCCGTTTAAAGAACACTACCACTCCATCTCGTCCGATCCTCTTTTTCAACATTTCACCACCCAATGCTGAGTGTGGGTCTCCTCTAATGCACGCCATTCTTCCCGGTTTTGCGCCTTTCGCATCCAGTCCTTTCCGGCCACTCTAAAATGGTCGTCGGTCCAACGCATCGGTTGCCTGCCTACATTTCTATGCCCTACTCTAGCCCTCCACTCAAACATCCGACTTCCCCACCTGTTGTCCTGTCTACGACATATATGGCCCGCCCACTTCCATTTTCTGCTAGCGATCACATGAGCCAATCTCTCGTCCAATGGATGAATGATGAATGATGTGCACCCAACAGCGCATGGTGGCGATGGGCTCACCACCTATCACAGCAAGAGCATTATATTGTTTTGGTGAAACGTGGATTGTGGCAGTCATCTGCTTTTGCTGTGAGTGACCAGTCTCTGACTACCCCTTATGGAATACAGTCGGTGATCTTATGTATGTATGTATTATTGCTTCTTTCTTAATAATTGCAATCCTTTGTTATGAAGACGCAAACAACTACGCATCGGTTTAAACATCTTATAGAATTTAATTTTATTGGTAAGCTTTGCTTGCACGAAATAAGATTCGCCATGATGAAATCCATTGTTTTACGGAATTAATATATCAGAAAGCTACGTAGTTTTTTTTTTCAAATTTTAATACTATTTTATAAATTATTACAGTGATATTATAATTATTTATATATTAAATTCTAATATATTTTTTGGTTTAAACGACATCGGAGTGCAACGGGACACTGAAAAACAGTGCTGTGACGGAATTCGCTTCCGCCGCAGTGTATACTGAGTTGTCAACCTCGTTCGCTAGCAGCACGGCGTAAAATTTCCATGCTTTTATTTTAAGTATTAATGGTGTTTTAAACATATCATTGTAGACGATTGCCCTGAATTACTGGAGCTAATACAGGTTAAAATCCATGGAAAAATTAGATTTAGCACGAACGGCCCGTTTCATCGTCATTGTCATCGTTTCAACCGTATCACAAGTTCACTGTTGAACATAGGCCTCCCCCATAGATGGCCACAAATGGTTTGTAGCTCTCATTTTGGGGGGTATTATTGCCATAGTTGTTACGCTTGGCAGGCGGGTTGGCAACCGCAGTTTATTTATTTAGATGTTCCAGGAAGATGATGCTGCCCATCTCCTGGTTTCAATTTTCCCTCTGTCGACTTTTACGACACCCACGGGATGAGATGGGGCGGTGGTAGTATTCTCTTTAGCCGCCACCACACGGCATCGTCCCGTTTGTCGACAATGTTTATATCACGAATGTTGGCAAGCGATCTCCTATTTGGCGCATGTGCAATAAATTCAACCAGGGGGTCTACTGTGTAACTCTGGTTGGTCGAATGAATGAGCATCATACGCCAAAATAAAACCGATCACGAGACCTACCATAGTTACAAAATATGCCTCCTGATTAATCTTTAAGCAAATTATATATTCTGGGGTTCGTTCATTTCTTCCAGGAGAAGTTATGTATAAAATGTATATGTATAAATTTTTAATTTTTGTTAATTTAACATTTGAAATGGAATGTGATTTTTTCTCTCATTTATTTTTAACAACAGCAGAATACTCTCTCTCATTTATTTTTAATAACAACTTGTTAATTTAACATTTGAAATGGAATGTGATTTTTTCTCTCATTTATTTTTAACAACAGCAGAATAGCAGATTCTGAGCTCACCTGTTATTGGGGTCGATGCATTGCGTTATCTTAATTTATGTATGCCATTTCTACAGTTAACATACATTTTGTATCTTTTCAGTTGGCGTGCGTTTCTAAATAAATAAAATGTAGTGTAGCCCTCGCTACATTTTCATATTACTGTTCTTGGATTAATAAAGAAGTATAATAAAATACATCAATAAGTAACATAGTCTCTCATTAACATCCACACCTCTCTAAACAAATTATAAATAGGGCTTGGTTGTTGGACAGTTGTAAACCTCCCTTTAAAGCAGGCTATTCAATCTTAATACAAAATAAATGGTATTAGAGAACTGCCACTGTACTAATTTAAGATGAACAGAAAATACAATCAGATGTATTTAAAGTACAGATCTCTTTGATTTAGCAGTATTATAATTTCTTAGTTACATATCACGGTATCAGATGTCACCACTATAGACAAAATAACATTAAAAGAGGTAGGTATGGATTTTATTGAACACAGCAAATTGAGTGTCTCCTAAAAACGGTTGCATTATTTTTTTAACGACGTTTAATTACGCTTGTAGTTTTTGGTAAAATTTTGTGATCACAAATTCCTTTGAATAAATGAAATAAACTCAGGTAGTGTTCAGTTGAAAACTAATATATGCCACTATTGCAATATATTCAAAAATATATAGTGTTGTTCTTTTTTATTCAACTTATTTAGTTCTTTACTAAGGTCATTTATTTTAGTGGTAAGATATGAATTAGAAATTCTGGCAACACTTAAACGAAATTCTTTGACTTTTTAGTTGTTCTTGTTTTAATTATTACTTTTCCGGCCGCCTTAAGGAATTTACTTAAGTCGAAGTATTTTCAAAGTTTTTCGGAATTATACTATCAATATTTAAAATTTACACGTACATAAAGTGAAGAAAAACAGCAATCGCTACCAATCAATAGCTCATACTTTTTTACTCCTAAATATTACAAATCATAAGTTTAACAAGTCAATGTATATAATACTTATTGTCTTATATTAGTACCGTAAAACAAATTCAGATGGCGTTGTACGTTGTTGACTATTTTAGCTGTCGAGATATGCCTCTATTTCCATATATTAAAAAGTACTCTGTGCTTTAAAGCATGTAACATACTTCATTTGCTGTGTATGTATCATCATCATTTCAGCCTATCATTAGTCCACTCATGTTCAGCAGTGGACTAGTGAACATGAGTATGAATATTCGTAAACGATTATTGGTATTAAAATAAATTAAAAAAAAACGGCTACCAAGCATTGTCTTTGAAGAAATACTTTATGGAAAAAAAACTGTAAATTTTCTCAATGTCAAATACTGGCCCTTCGTGCCAGACGTATAAAAAAAATCGGACACTGGACGTATAAGAGAAAACATAATATCTAGTTAACGACCTTACAAAATACAATGTCTATTTACTTTTTAGACCATTCCTTGGTGCCTCCAGATTCACTAGTGCTATCATCGAATACACCTTTTTTCTTTTTTTTCACCTCCGGCGAAGACTCCGCCAATTTGGGTCGGTCTAATAAAAGAAATATAAAGATAATTAGTTTAACACGTATGGTTCTGAATTGAAGTCCATTAGGAAGCCCAATAGAAGTCCGTTAGATAGTGTCTAAAAATTCCGTTTTTATAGAATGGTTATATTATGATGGCGATGGAAATCTATGACTAAACAATTAAGAACTACGTTTATAGTATAGCCTGACCTGACCTACAATTTTTTTGTAGACGATGGGTGCCCGGTAGAGTAGAATAGAACCTGCCTCTTTCCTATGAAAGAATCAGATCGTAAGAGGCGACTAAGGTATTGTACCGACGGCGTTCGTGCAGAATAATACCATTATACACAATGCTGTCACTATACTGCTCGTGGGAACGCTGTGGGGAGTAATAATTTTTTGGCTCGTACCAAAATGGCGGCGAATTGGTTCACCCACCCTTGAAGTGTCGTATCCCACGGGGGCGAAGTGGGCTACGGGTTTGGCCTACCTTTTATGTTGGAGAAAGGCGTCACTGCATAATGTATGTAAATTTTTGTTCAACTATTGTATAAGATATTTTTTTGTCAAATGTCACTTTTTTACCATACGCCTAATTTTATGAATCTTATAGACAGAAAAATAACAAATACAGTACTTAAAGGGAAAATAGAACCACGGTTACCTTTGTTTTGCAATTTTCTACGCTAATATGGTGTGAGGTTGATGTAACTAAGATTTTTTATTTTTGTGATGGAACGAGCAAAACGTTCACCGATGGTAAGTGCAACGTCTGCCCATAACAAATGCTCTGTCACCGAGAACAATTCTGTGTGACACCACACTGCGCCCGTCAATCTGAGAAATAAGTTCTTAAGTTTCATATACCCAGTGATTACGCTAGCTGTCAGTGCCCTTCAAACCGAAACACAGTAATGTTTGCACACTACTGCGTCACGGCAGAATAACTGGCCCTGGGTATATGTGTGGTAAATAAGTCCAGGTAGGTACCACACCTACCTGGACGTATTCCTGCATAGGAATCCTACCACCAGAATTAATTGTTTTATTTTTATTATCTACCTTTCTTATCCGATCTTCCTGTCCGTCTGATAGGCAAAGAGTCGGAGGACCTAGAATCTCGTTCCGCTGACGATGATATGTCTTCGGATGACGATTCCATGCTAAAAAAATACAAATGAATGTCTTTAATTTGTAGTAATCAGTTTTTTCATTTATACGTCAAAACATACATACATACATACAGTCACGCCTCTTTCCCATTGGGTTAGGCAGAGACCACATCTTTCCACTTGCTACGATCCTGACACACATCTCTAGCTTCTTCTACTTTCATTAGCGTTTAGAAGAAGCTAAAGATTTGCGTCAAAAACGGTAACAAAAACTTCCAGTACTACAAAGATAACGATAAATGTTAAGTCTTTCAAGGTTTTGGATGAGCTTTCAATGTTTCCGTGTCTGTAACACTGCGCCCGGATGATTTTCCGACAACCAACAGCTATTCTAGTACAAGAAAGTAACTCTAGTGGTAGTAATTGACCGGAAATGATTGCTCTGTTATTCCCGTTTTTTTTTTATTGGATGTGTTGATGAATTGAGCATAACGTTCACCTGATGGTAAGTGTAACGTCTGCCCATAACAAATGCTGTGTCACGCGGAACATTTCTGTGTGGCATCCCACTGCGCCCGCCACCCTGAGACATCAGTTTTTAAGTCTCATATGCCGTGTGATTACGCTAGCTTTCGGTGCCCTGCAAACCGAAACACAGTAATGTTTGCACACAACTGCTTCACGGCAGACTAACTAGAAATCCTATCAGCACACCCACAGTAGTAAAGTCAAGTTTCAGCCTATCAATGTCCCACTGCTGAGCACAGGCCTCCTCTCATTTCTGAGGGGTTTTGGAGCTAGGAAGAATCCGCCACGCTGCTCGTATGCGGGTTGGCGGACTGCAAATGTCTTCCAAATATTTTTTAATTCCCAGACACCACCGAGCATGTGGTAAAACAGAACTTAAAATTCCAATTAACCATTTTAGTGGTGCCGGCACCGGGAATCGAACCCAGGTCAGACGCGTACTATAAAATTTAAAGCGAGCGCCTAGCCCCTGTGCTACCACGGCTCTCCCACTCTCTCTCTCCACCAGTAATGGTACCTTTTAATTGCATTGTGGTAATTCTGGTGGATTTTATTCCCGACTAAAGACAAACAATGATAGAGCTGCCCTAAGCTTATCTGAGATACAAAGATAACCAATAAACATTCATGAAATATACCCCGTGTCCTTGAAGTCTTCGTCAGTCTCGTCATCATCTTCAGACGGAACGTCCAAAGAGTTGAGCTTTTCTCGGTTTCCGTCTCTGTTTCTTCTTCAGTTTCTTCGATTCCACTGGCATACCCTGTAAAACAAAAATAAGAGTTAAATGAGGTAGGTCATTGTCTATGATATAACCATACTAGCTTGACCCGTGCGAATATTTCGCACGGTATCGTAATCATGAATAGAGGGCGACATCTGCCTTCTTCAGTAAACGTACAGCAACTCCAACCGACAGCTGCCGTGCATGTCAGTTGAACAGATTGTAAACAGATTTCTACCATTCAATTAATTAATTTAATGTTTTTCGTTTCTTTTTTTTATTGGATAAAGTGATCGAACAAGCAAAAAGGTCACCTGATGGTAAGTGCAACGTCTGCCCACAACAAATGCTGTGTCACCCAGAAAATTTGACACCACACTGTGCCCATCACCCTGAAACGTCAGTTCTTAAGTCTCATATGCCCAGTGATTAATTACTCTAGCTCTCAGTGCCCTTCAAACCGAAACACAGTAATGTTTGCACACTACTGCTCCACGGCAGAATAACTGGCCCTGGGGTGGTACCTACCTAGACGGATTCCTGCATAAGAATCCTACCACCAGTAAAAAAGGGAAATATCAAACATTGATTTTAATACAGTATATTCTGGTTAAAGGAGATTATTCATATTGACAAAAAAGCTTTTGAGAAATCCCTACTATATTATAAACGCGAAAGTAACTCTCTCTGTACATCTGTCTCTTTGTTACCTTTTCACGGCTCAACCGCTGAATCGATATTGACGAAATTCGGCTCAGAGATAGCTTTCATTCTGGAGACGGACATAGGATACTTTTCATTCAGGAAAACTAAATAGTTTTCACGGTATATCAAAAAACCTCTTTCCACGCGGACGAAGTCGCGGGAGTCATCATCATCATCATCATCATTATCATCTTTTCAGCCTATCACTAGTCCACTGCTGAACATAGGCCTCCCCCATAGATTGCCACAAAAATTTTTGCTATCATTTTCGGGGGAATTTTGACATAGTTGCCATTGTTGCCACGCTTGGCAGGCGGGTTGGTAACCGCAGTTTATTTATTCTGATGTTCCAGGAAGATGCTGCTGCCCATCTTCTAGTTTTAATTTTCACTCTGTTGACTTCTACGACACCCACGGGATGAGGTAGGGTGATAGATTCTCATAAGCCGCTACCACACGGCACCGCGCGGGCATCAGCTAGTAATATATAAATATAGGTTATGGCAATCATCATCTAGGTCTATTAACCAACAGACCGTGTAGTATACACTTAGTTGGTATATTATAGATAGATAATATACAATATATATTTATAACACTAATTAGATATCGGCTCACAGCACAAGCACTACGTGTTCACTCCGCACCGGCTCGATTACAAATGCCTCTCTCACACCGCGGACCGCGTAGTCATTGCTTGAGACGACAGAACTATACCTACATAGATATGTGTTTATACCTGCCTATTCGTCAAAGTTCATTATGCATGACTGTACACTACAGACCGATTGGCGATTCATCTGCTAAGTGTACAATATTCCTTCCAGAGCCTGTCCAACAGTTGACTATAACAAGGCAGGTTATGCTGATTATCCAAATATGCCAGGACCTCAATGATGTCAAATTATATTTGACAGCATAAATATACTAAAAACAGCTGGTGTACCTGCTCCCTTGCTTCCCTTTCCGCTTTGAGCTTCTCCTCCTCCGCTGCTTCTATGATGGTTGATATGTCCTTCCCGCGTCCCTGATTCCCTGCGCTGGTCGTTGGCTCTACGTACTCCTCCTGTCCGTGTATAAACACATACATTTTAAAATCCAAAAATGCCGAGACCGACACCGCGTGGCCTATTGGTCACAGTATTGACTTATAAGCCGCGAGTCCTGGGTCGTAGCGAGACGGAGTCAACGTTTGTACAAAAACACAAATTGTTGGTCTTTGGGTCTGGTTGTGTTGTGCATGTGAAATTGTATGTCTGTAAAACGCACCCACGGTACAGGAGAAATTCTAGTGAGGCGTAAAAAACATGCACCGAATTTCCATTAAATGTCTACCGATAACAATTTGCTTTTACATTTTTGTTAGTTATACAACGTTATTCATAATTGGTACGAGTATAACATCCCGGCACCTAGTCATGCTACTTTGATCTGATAAACGCAATGGTGAAGCTTTAATGATAAAATTGAATACTAAACATGTCCATACAAAACTTTAAAATTATTTGTTACGTAAAACTTTACGCGACCCTAACTCGAAAGTCGTTGCCCCGAACCAGACAAATTCAAAATACGTTTTCTTCTCCATTTAATTTATGTTACCCGACTACGGAGTCATACTAACAGATTTCCTTGAGCTTATGTTATCCTAGTACTTGCGAGTTCTTTCGATGGCAGCTCAGTGGAAAAACACCCAATTATATTTAATATATAAAGTTCATTGCCTCGATCAGCTATCTAACAGGGTAGTCACCTATGAGTTTTAAGAAAATTCTTTAAGTTGACATATCTCCTACAGGTATCACGCTACGAGGCTCATTATATTTTTGGGGCATATACACATCGTCCCTAAGCCCAGCCTGCCGGGATGTATAAGACATTACGAATGACCCTGCATAACCCGTTAAAGAATAAATCAGACATGGCAAAAGTGTATTTATCGAGATTGGAACAATTGCATCTCGAACAGTGATAAGGGACTTATAACGATCAGTCACCATCATCATTTAAGCCACTATCACATAGTCCACTGCCAAACATAGACCTCCCCCATAGATTGCATCAAAACTTTGTAATCATTATTTTGGGGGGAATTGGGCATACCTGTCACGCAGTTTATTGATTCAGATGCTGCCCATTTCCTGGTTTTTATTTTCCCTTTGTCGACTTTTACGACACCCACCTGATGAGATGGGGTGGTCGATTCTGTAAAGCCAGAAGGGTCAGCATCAGTGATGTGTTTAAATTGGAACATTTGGAACACCGCGTCAGAGTAACTTATTAGGATGAGTGACTCAGTCTCAAACAACAAACATCACGGTCATGTTGTTCATGTTCTATGAACATTAGTGTGACTGACCGCCTGACAGGTGATGTGATCGAGTTCCAAATTAAACATTTTCACTGACACAAGTGTTCCGGAACATTTGGGTCACATTTATGTTTCGGAACAGTGATACCGGTTCGCTGAAGCTACACACGTCTACTGTTTTTTTTTATTGGATAAAGCGTCGAGCAAAACGTACACCTGGCGATGAGTGCAACGTCTGGCTATAACAAATGCTGTGTCACCCAAAACATTTCTGTGTGGCGTTACACTGGCGCCCAGTTTCGGATGTCCAGTTTCATATGTTCATATGTCCTGCATAGGACCTGTGCGTACCTTGATGGCGGAGCTGATGAGGCGGTCGTACTCCTGCGCGCGGTAGCTGACGGGCAGCTGGCGCCGAGCACGCAACCTGTACACTGCACCCGAAGATGATGACGACGACCAGTCACTGCCGCTCCCATCTGAAAATATGGACATCACTTAAACACCTTATCTTTGGTCGATGTTCATATCACGTTTGTAAATGAAACATATTCTACTCTGAGTGGCAAAAGTGTACGCTCATACACAATAGCACTCACAGGTCCAACCTACCGTGCCTGGTGTAACGCTCATGCGATAAGATCGGAGGTAGGTTGGGATGCAGTGTCAGAGGCACAAGAGCAAACAACACAAACAGTACCTCCGTCTTTCCTACCGAGGTGTCGTAAGGGGCAGCTAAGGTATGCTGTCACTATACTGCTCGTGGGAACGCAATGGGGAGTAAGAATTTTTTGATTTTTTTGACTCGTACAAAAATGGTGGCAACGTGGTTTGCCTGCGCTACGTGTTTGGTCTCTGCCTACCGCTTATATGATAAAAAGGTCTGATTTTGTGTATGTATGTTTTGCTTCTGGCTAGGATTCAAACCAGTAACCAGGTTATATGTACGATCACGCGTGACAACTCGCCAACAAGGCAAATGATGTAGTTGCCTAAATTAGTAGTTAATAGACGATAGACGAGCACGCCGTGTGGTGTATTATGTTGTAATATTGTGGTATTAAATGATGATATTCTCGATGCCGATTTCGACCACGACGACAACTTTCGAATATTGTCGTGTAGACGCCGATGGCTCAGTGGTGAGATAATAAAATAGCGGACTGTATAAATGATGTTATAATTTTAAATCGCACAACAGATATTATAGTGCCACGAGTGTACGCAAACACACAGGCACTCACTCGTCCCAACCTACCCGCGCCCGATGTAACGCTGATGCGATAAGATCGGAGCTAGGATGCAGTTTCAGAAACGCGGGGACAACCACAACCCAACCAGACGCGAAAACCAACAATTTGTGTTTTAGCACAAATTTTTGGCGCAGGCTGAGATCCGAACCCCGGATCCGCGGCGTAGGTATCATGTACCCTCACCACTAGTCCACACGGTCGTACGTATCAACTAATATAATATTAACCTGATTGTTCATCCGATTGATCGTCCAACTTATCATCTGACTTCTCGTCCGTTTTCTCGACGACCTCCGGCGCCGGTTCCTCGGCCTTATTCAACTGGTCTATTCGGCAACGTTCTCGCTCTATTTCGACACTGGCAAGTATCTCGTCGTACTTAATGAGTTCGTCTTCCAGGGCTGATATTAGCTTTTCCTGAAAAAGCGAGTTATCAAAAATTAATGATATGTAGATTCAAAAGCATGGGCTTGAGGCAGCTGCCGTGCTAGCAGCCCGAGTAGCACGTGTGGCACAACGCGACGCACCAGCAGCTCGGGCACACTACCGCAGCGCACTCACATGGTTGCAGGGCGGGCAGTAGTACCAGTCGCCTTCGGGCACCAGCAGCAGCATGGGCTTGAGGCAGCTGCCCTGGTAGCCCGCGTAGCAAATGTGGCACAACGCGACGCACCAGCAGCTCGGGCACACTACCGCAGCGCACTCACATGGTTGCAGGGCGGGCAGTACCAGTCGCCTTCGGGCACCAGCAGCAGCATGGGCTTGAGGCAGCTGCCCTGGTAGCCCGCGTAGCACGTGTGGCACAACGCGACGCACCAGCAGCTCGGGCACACTACCGCAGCGCACTCACATGGTTGCAGGGCGGGCAGTAGTACCAGTCGCCTTCGGGCACCAGCAGCAGCATGGGCTTGAGGCAGCTGCCCTGGTAGCCCGCGTAGCAAATGTGGCACAACGCGACGCACCAGCAGCTCGGGCACACTACCGCAGCGCACTCACATGGTTGCAGGGCGGGCAGTACCAGTCGCCTTCGGGCACCAGCAGCAGCATGGGCTTGAGGCAGCTGCCCTGGTAGCCCGCGTAGCACGTGTGGCACAACGCGACGCACCAGCAGCTCGGGCACACTACCGCAGCGCACTCACATGGTTGCAGGGCGGGCAGTACCAGTCGCCTTCGGGCACCAGCAGCAGCATGGGCTTGAGGCAGCTGCCCTGGTAGCCCGCGTAGCACGTGTGGCACAACGCGACGCACCAGCAGCTCGGGCACACTACCGCAGCGCACTCACATGGTTGCAGGGCGGGCAGTACCAGTCGCCTTCGGGCACCAGCAGCAGCATGGGCTTGAGGCAGCTGCCCTGGTAGCCCGCGTAGCACGTGTGGCACAACGCGACGCACCAGCAGCTCGGGCACACTACCGCAGCGCACTCACATGGTTGCAGGGCGGGCAGTACCAGTCGCCTTCGGGCACCAGCAGCAGCATGGGCTTGAGGCAGCTGCCCTGGTAGCCCGCGTAGCACGTGTGGCACAACGCGACGCACCAGCAGCTCGGGCACACTACCGCAGCGCACTCACATGGTTGCAGGGCGGGCAGTACCAGTCGCCTTCGGGCACCAGCAGCAGCATGGGCTTGAGGCAGCTGCCCGTGGTAGCCCGCGTAGCACGTGTGGCACAACGCGACGCACCAGCAGCTCGGGCACACTACCGCAGCGCACTCACATGGTTGCAGGGCGGGCAGTACCAGTCGCCTTCGGGCACCAGCAGCAGCATGGGCTTGAGGCAGCTGCCCTGGTAGCCCGCGTAGCACGTGTGGCACAACGCGACGCACCAGCAGCTCGGGCACACTACCGCAGCGCACTCACATGGTTGCAGGGCGGGCAGTACCAGTCGCCTTCGGGCACCAGCAGCAGCATGGGCTTGAGGCAGCTGCCGTGGTAGCCCGCGTCGCAATTGTCGCACAACAAGATCCACTCAGGCTGCTCACCGCTGCCACAGCGTTTGCAGAATCCATCGTCTTTTCCTGTTAAAGATAAATAGTTAAATTGTTAAACAACAATAATAGGCCAATACATTTAATAGAAAATTTTGATTAAGAGTCATTCTCTTTAATGACACTTGTATACAATAATAATACCAAAAAACAACGTTTCTTATAGTATTTTTAATATTTTTTATTTTGTTTATTTTGTAGTATTAAAGTAGTTGAAATGTTTAAGAAAATCAATAGATTTTATTGCAATTAATTTAGAATTTTTAATTACTGAAAATAGTATGACAAGACCGCAGAGCTTTGTTAGATTGTTTAGCTGTTAAACAGACAGACAGAAAATGAAATGTTGGCAATACCTTCTTGGAGAGTTCGCGCTAGTTTCAAAGGCGCCGCTGGTTCGCCATCCTCCAAATCGGATTCCGGTGAGAACTCGTGATCAGATTTTGCAGACTCCACTGTAAGCATAGAAAATACAACATTATTTAACTAGCGAAATAACATTTTACATACATACATACATAAGATCACGACTGTATCCCATAAGGGGTAGTCAGAGACTGGGCACTCACTGTAAAAACAGATGACTGCCACAATCCACGTTTCACCAAAACAATATAATGCACTTGGTGTGATAGGTGGTGAGGTTTAATTCCTTACTCGCCTTTTACGAGATCCATTGGATGAGATGGAGTGGTAGTATTCTATTAACGAGCCGCCACCACACGGCTGATAACATTTTACGTAACATTAATATTAACATTTAACATTTTACATAACCTTGCATTATGTGAAACATATCGAAGGATTTTTTTTTAACATTTTTTTTAATATTTAATAATTATTAAGTGGAAAAAAAGGAAGTTAGTATGACTGTATACTATCTATGAAGATCTTTTATCAGATCAGCTTTTGGTGATTGGTTATGTAAAGTTTTAGCCTATACATCCCTATACGTCCCACTGCTTAGCACAGGCCTCCTCTCATTTCTGGGTTTTGGAGCTAGGAAGAATCCGCCATGCTACTCCAACTGCGGGTTGGCGGACTGCACATGTCTTAGAATTTCTTTTATTTCTCAGACATGCAGGTTTCCTCACGATGTTTTCCTTCACCGCCGAGCACGTGTTAAATCAGCACTTAAAATTGCGATTAACCAGTTTAGTGGTGCCGGCTACCGGGAATCGCACCCATGTCACTCGCGTTCTATGAAATTTGAAGCGGGCTCTTGGGTTTGGTTATGATTCCGCAATAAACAGTAAAGATAGTTTTCACTTGAAATTTGGCATACATCATCGTCGTCATCATTTCAGCCTATCAAAAGTCCACTGCATGCAATGTATGGGGGAGGCCTATCCTTCCCCATAGATTGCCACGAAACACGTAAGTTTCTCTGGCTCTCATTTTGGCGGGATTTTGCCATAGTTGCCTCGCTTGGCATGCGGGTTGGCAACCGCAATTTATTTATTCATATGTTCCCAGGAAGATGCTGCTGACCGTTTCCTGTTCCTTTTTTTCACTCTGTAGACTTTTACGACACCCACGGGACGAGATGGGGTGGTAGATTCTCTTAAGCCGCCACCACACGGCTTGACATACATATTATAACGCATTTTACGAAAACTTGTTGGTGAATGGGTAAATGGGCTGGTGCTGTTTTTCCCAATATGGACTTTAACGTGAAGAGGAAACTTTGTACCCTTTTTTATGCACATTACGCCCACGAAGTAGTATGAGATTTGGGTTGATTAGCAGGGATGAGATATACTTGAAAAATTCAAAAGCCGGGCTTCCAAGTACGAGTAAGTAGGCTTAGGGCTGTCTGCTAACAGTATTTTGTATTTTTTTACGGTATTTTGTCATAAGCTAGTTTAGCGCCTGCTAATGAATAAATAATTCAATATATAGTGAATTCCATGTTTTTAAATATTTCTTAGCTCCTTTTTTATTTTTTCAATCGAAACTTTTCTTAATTATATTTTTTTTTTATTTGATATAGTGACTAGACGAGCAAAATGTTCACCTGATGACAGATGCTGCATTACTCAGAATATTTCTGTGTAACACCACACTGCGCCCGTCACCCTGAGGCATAAGTTCTTAAGTCTCACATACCCAGTGATTACGCTAGCTCTCAGTGCCCTTCAGACCGAAACACAGTAATGTTTGCACACTACTGCTTCACGGCAGAATAACTGGCCCTGCGGTGGTACCTACCTAGACGGACTCCTGCATAGGAATCCTACCACCATTAAAAAATTCTTAGGAGAAATGTTAATAAATTTGTGACTATTTTATTATTTACTACTATTATCTAATTATTATGCATACCAAAAATGTCCACAGTTTTGTTACCACACCGTTATTTACAGTTCCAAAATCGTCTATTCGATAAACTCGTGTAATAACTTCTTATTTTTAATAACAAGAAATTAACACCAAGTCAATATAAAAAGCCAGGTTTATTTATTTATTTACACACTAAATTTTAAAGGAAACTATAAAAATTGTATTTGAATATTTAAAAAATGTCTTTCATCAATAAACTCGCAATCATAACACAGCTAACCAATAAACGAAAACAAAATATTTACTTCAATGCATTAAACATAACTATTACTACTTAAAATACTTTTGTATACGAAATTATTTGTATACACGCAAGGAGGCACGAACTAGTCTAAAAGAGCTGAAGTTACGAATAAGTTTGACGTTTACGCAGTTATGTTCCTTACAGCACTACGGATAGGCAAGCAATTTCCCTAACGAGTCTCAACCGAGCCACAGGCGCCCGAAATACAAATGTTTTGGTTCGTGCACGACAGCACGGCCACCGAGCCCCGGACTCGGAACAAGGGTCCGTCGCCCTCGTACTCGCGGACCCGGATTACAAGTACGCAGCTACGCAGTAGAAATACTTTCATCGCATTTGCAAGTATTTCTTGCCCGTACCAGGCCGCCCTACTTTGAAGCGAAGCCCTGGTTTTAAAACCTGTTAGCGTAAATTCGTCTCATCCCTAAAAGTTAGTTAGTGTGGAGGGGAAGCGAGGAAGCTAAAAAATTATGTATGTGTTGCAAATACATGAAATTGAATAAAACGAAACATTGATTATTTATGTTATGCTGACAATGTCAATCACTTAATAGTCTGTCGTTTGTTACAACAAGTTACGTTTATACTGCCCATGTCAATGAAATAGTATTCTGTAGTCACACAGTTGTAGCATAGAATTTTAAAATATTGCGAACAAATAACTACTCAAACCTCAATAATGTTCAAACTTACAACATTTTATAAATCACGGACGAATTTCGACAACAGGGCGATCACCAGTAAATATAATTCTTCACAAAAAACAATATGACAGACAGACCCGATTAACAATATAGTGGTGATATTCTAGTATAAAAGAATATTGATATAAGGATATTGGTATTCTAATTAAGACTTACAGTCTGGCTCTTCGTGATGTTCAAAGAGCGGCTCATCAGATTCGGAATCCGGTTCCGGACCAGTGGAGTCTGAAGCCTGCCAGCCTGCCGCCGTCCGCCTCCGCCCTCGTGCTTCGCCCTCTGAACTGCTACCACTAGCCTGCCACTCCTCCTCATCCTCAACATTCTGATACAAATAAGACAAAAGCAATAAAAGCAAGTTTGTTTTTTTAGGAGAAAGAAATAAGCAAAACATTCACATGGTGGTAAGTGCAACATCTGGCCATAACAAATGCTCTGTCACCCAAAAATATTAATCTGTGTGGCACCACACGCCTCTCACCCCAAGACATCAGATCTTTAGTCTCAAATAGCCCAGCAGTTATACTAACTTTCAGTGCCCTTCAGTCCACACAGTAATGTTTGCAAACTACTCTACAGAATAATTGGCTCTGCGGTAGTACCTATCTAGATTTATTCCTGCATAGATAGGTTTCTATGTAGGAGTCAATCTAGGTGGGTACCACAGGTAAAGTACATTTTTCTACTTTTTGACTATATGAACATAGAGGTTGTTAAAGTCTACTTTGATGAATCTTGCGATGTAGTAAAGGATACTTTGGACGAATCTATTGTGCGTCTTTAAGACTCACGACTTTATTCAGCGCAATAAGCCTGAAACACACATATGGTGCGTGGCCGTTTGGTAGCGGCTCAAGAGAATCTACCACCCCATCTCATCCCTTGGGTGTCGTAAAAGTCGACATTATAAAAACCAGATGGGCAGCAGCATATCGAAACGTCTGAATAAACTGCGGTTGCCAACCCGCCTGCCAAGCATGGCAACTACGGCACAATCTCCCAAAAGGATAGCTACAAACTTTTGTGGCAATCTATGAGGGAGGCAATCTGAACCCCTCCTGGTTCAGCAGTGGACTAATGATAGGCTGAAATGATGATGATGACACATATGACGCTTTTTCGCCTTTTGCATGTTCAGATGTTTAATTCGACATAGAACAAGCGTTTTTTTTTTAATTTAATTAAAACGGTCAGAATTAATTTCGATCAGAATCAATGCAGCTTGTGTTAAATTTTTCACATGACCTGTAACTGATAGAGTATGAGTAATGCAGTGGGATGCACTGTTCTGCAATATAGCACTACAAGGTAACTGTATTAGTTATTAAATACTGTGTATCTGACAGAGATAGAGTTACAGAAAGATCGACATTATATGTATTTATTCCTTTAGATATTATTGATTTTACAGGAATAAAAAAGGACTTAGAACATATATCTGAACTCGTACTGAGAAAACATTTTTTAATTATTTGTTTTCATTTATATTTACTTGTTTTAAATTCAATATTACAAGTCCTATTATGTAATTTGAACAGTGACATTACTTTTTCCAGAAAATAGTTCAAAATTGACAACTTTAAAGTTGAATTTGTTAAAAATTTTGGCTTGCATAAAACTAACCTTTTTTTTGTGTATCATTTTGAGCTCTCTCAGCGCGACCTCTTCCAGATGCCTCCTATCTGCTTCCTCTTTGATTTTCATCTGCGCTATTCTTCTAGACTGCCGCACAGGAGTTTCCGCATCCGCTGAATTTGGACCGGTTGGTTTGGGTTTCTCCTTTCCCTTTGTTTTTGGCTTCTTCTTTAGTACCCTTTTTGCTGATTTTTTACCTAAACAATTTATAATTTTTGAGTGTCTGTAAGTTAATTAGTATGGAATAAAAAAAAATATAAAAAAAATAGTAATACCTAAACTATACAATGTTTCCTCTTCAGATTCGCTAGAGCATTTCGCCATGAGTTTAGCTTCCACTTTTTTTCTGAAATAAAGAAGTATAATGATTTCTTATATTTACGGGAACACTACACATTTAAATGAAACTAATTTTACGGATTTTATCGCGTTTAATTTTTTTTACTATTTATAACCCGACGTTTCGAGTGCTTTACAGCACCCATGGTCACGGGAGGACTGAGGTGACAGATGTCCTGATGTCATAGTTAATCTGGGGTACCATCAGCTTTTAATTATTATTTTTGGTCCGATCTACGCAGAAAGAGCTAACTGTGTATTGAAGTCTTGCAGTGGTATGCTTGGTTTTAGATTTATTTTTATTTATAATATTAAATCTAATTTTATTTAAACGCGATGAAATCCGTAAAATTAGTTTCATATATAGAAGTATATTTTGTTACCTTTTATGAAAAAAAAATTGCTAAAATTGTAGCATTAAAATATACCTTTTCATCATCTAATATGATATAAATTTAATAATTAAAACAACTGTTAAATGCATTAAGACATTTATAGTATTCTAGTATTAAAGGTTTTTGAGGTTATGCAACTTCATGAGTAGAGGCCAACTGTTCTATGAGTGAAAGTTGTTGTAGCATTTCTTCTTAGGAGTTTACTTTGGAAAAAAATGTTAAGCCATTGATTGACGACAGAGCGGCCGGAGACGACGTAAAAGTCGACAGAGGGAAAATGAAAACCAGAATAGACAGCAGCAGTCTTCCTGAAACATCTTAATAAATAAACTGCAGGTTGACTACCCGCCTGCCAAGCGTGGCAACTATGGCAAAATACCCCCAAAATGAGCGCTATAAACTTTTGGCAATGTATGGGGGAAGGCCTATGTTCAGCAGTGGACTAGTGATAGGTTGAAATGGATGATGATGATGATTGATTGTTGCTACTTTTGTTATGTCACGTTAGTCGCTAGTCATGTTTAAGACCTAATTGCCTAGAAAAATTTCTGGCACTTGAGTTGGCTGATAGCCCAATCATAAAGGAAATTTTTGACAATCCAGTCCTTAGTGATACACTCTTTAATTTAACTTTAGTTTTCTTTTTATATTTAATTCTAAAATGGATAAATATACCTTGATTCAGTCATAATTTTCTTAGGTTTAATTTTTAATCGCTTTCCACTCGTCACAGGTTCTTCTTCTTCACTTTCACTTTGAGATTCAGATTTATTTTTGTCATTTTCTGTTGCATTCAACAAAGTTCTCTTCAATGCTTTGCTAGCTTTGTTATCGTTAACTTCAACATTATCATTATCTTTGTTGACGTCGTTATTTTGAATTTTATTTTGCAGAAACTTTTTGCCCTTCAGTTTACCTTTACTGACTTTGATTTTCTTTCTATTTGAAATGGACTCTTTGTCATTTTCCGTGTTATTATCCTTATTTTCGATGTTTTCAGAATTTTCATTCTTCGAACTTTCTTCATTGTCAGTTTTGGAATGTGCTACGTCATCAGGTTCCGGACTCGGTTCCAACCGTAATTTTTTAGGAGGTAAAGAGTCATCCACCTTAGTTTCTTTGTCCGGATCTTTTTCTTTATCATTTTCAACATTTTCCGTTTCCTCGTGGTCGGATGATACGCTGCTTTTTCTCTTCTCTATTATACTGGATTTACTATTTCTACGACTTTCCGTTTCTGATACAGAGTTCGAAACTTCTTTACTTTTTCTTAGTGTCCTTGTACTTTCTCTTTTTTTTACTATACCTGTGCCTTTTTTCACCTTAGTTTTACTAGAGCTTTCGCAATCTGTACTTTTTTCGTGTACACTGCTATCTCTTCTTAATTCTGTTTCGCTACTGGTCGCTTTTGAGTTCGAGCCATTAGATTTGTCTAAGCTTCGCACACAGTGCTTTTTTGAATCGGACTTTAATACTTCGGTATTATCATTGGATTGTTTTCGCAACGATCTCTTCGTTACCGATGGTAGCCTATTTCTTAATTTAACACTCTTATTTAATTTACTTCTACTACAAGATTTTTTTACATTATTAGTAAGTTCTCCATTAACACATTCTTCACTAACATTATCTACATCTGAATTTTCACGTAATTCAGTATTATTTGCTTGTTCTATTGCTTCAGGGTTTCCCGTGTCATTGTCACATCCCCAACCGTCTCCGTAAATAAACATAACTGGTTCAGATATCTCTTCACCAATTATGTAGGAACTTTCACACTCCTCTCCATTCCCGTCCCCTTTAATAATCATAACAGGTTCTTCAATCTCTTCACCTACTTCTTCGTCACCACCTTCATTTTCTTCACATTCTTCTTGGTTGTTGTCAGACTCTTCCTCAGGACTATTTGATTTCTCTTCTTTAGAATCGTTTTCAGTTTTTTCAGCCTCTATGTCTTTTGTGGTATCCTCAATATTTTTTGCTTCGATTGTTTCTTCTTCAGTTGCACTGTCTTTTGTGATTTCTGGTTTCTCGTCCTCTTCTGTTTGTTTTTCAACTTTCTGATCATCGCTTTCGTTTCCAGACTCAGATTCGGGGCTTAGGAACTCATCTTCATTGTCTTCTTCTGCTTCTGATTTACTAGCCTGAAAATGAGAAAAATGGCATGTTTAAGTGGCATAAAATAACATGCATCAAGAGTCATAAATATATAATTATAAGTTGAAAATAGCAAAAATTTACGAGTTAGTATATATAGTTTAAGATTGTGTGTGTAAGCTTTAAGCAAAAAGAGTGTTACTTTTTTCTATAGCTATTAATTGTCCATTGTGATCGTCGTCATCGACCTCCGCCACAGATTGCTACAAAAGTTTGTAGTTTTCATTTTGGGGGATTTTGCAATACTCGTAGTTGCCACCCTCGGCAAGCAACTGTTGATTTATTCAGTTGTTCCAGGGAGATGCTGCTGCTCATCTATTGGTTTTAATTTTCCCTCTGTCGACCTTTACGACACCCACAGGATGAGATGGGTAATAGATTCTCTTAGGCCGCCACCACACGGATTACCATTGCATATTATGGTGTTATTCTGCATGAATAAAGGCTATCCATACAATACCCTAGTCTCCTCTTATGACACCTCGGTTGTAAAAAAGAAGGTGCTATTTAACTCTGCTGGACACTTATCGGCCCTGCTATTCTATTCCGCCGGACACCTATCAGCCCTTTCTTGGTACCTTCTCATCAGTTGGACACATGTCATTTTAAAGATTACAAGCATTATAGAGATGATAAGCAGAAAAAAAAACATCACACCTCCATTAGTGGCGGTACATCAGCACTGCTAGAATCTTCATTCGCTATTGGTTGTGATACCTCCTCGCCACTCTTCAACTGACCAATAATTCTGACAAACTCTTCTCGGTTACTGTGGCAAAAGATAAAAGTAGAAATTTTGTTATTACATGATTTGTATAGGACACAATAGTCTAAAAAGAAAAACTAAACTAAAAATTAATGCCATCCAATTACAATTTGCATATTTTTTTGCGATATACATACTAATTTTACTGTTACTCTGTTAGTTTGTCTTTTTTTTGTGTTCTAGCTTTTTTACGTCTCTGTGCATGACTTCTACGCCGCGGGTCCGGGGATCACCACCAGACCAGAGGACCCATTTATTTTAATAATTCACAAAAGTATAAAACAGTGTTTATTTAAATACTGATTGAGCATAAGTTCAGAAGAAGAGTCTGAAATAAATCATTGCACAGACCTGCATATCAGAAACAATAACTCATTCTAAAAGAACATGAGGAGGCTTCTGCCCCACAGTCAGTTCAATAAGTTGTTAGTTCAAACATTTTATTTAAATTAAATTTAAACAAAAATCTTACATATATAGTTACAAGCTTTTGTTTGTGAAACTTATTTCCAGCAGTGGACTTCAAATGTTGATAGAGATATAGTACTTGTCAAAACAAATTTAATAAGTCCAAACATGAAGTACATATCTTGCTTAGTTGAGGAGTTCCTATGGCCAACTTCAGGCTCCATCAACCGACCAGCTCCATGGTACCGTATTATTGCATTGTCACCGAAGCTACATAGGTATGCCAAATTTTATCTCAATCGTACATCGAAAAGTAGGTCTATTGACTTACAAGATTTGAACAGAAAAGACATACAAAGAAAGCATGTCAACAAAAAACTTGTAAAAAGCATGCCTTCACTAGCATTTCTCATGATGCATTATAAACCAGACATGGAAAAATCCCTTCAACCATTTGAGCATGATTGAATGTCAAAGAAATAATATACAATCACATTTATAATAATAAGTCTATATATTAATATATAAAGAGAAAATTTAGAGCATATTATGCACATGAATGAGTGTGAAATTTGGCTTTGTTAAATTTTGAAGAAGCAAGGAAGCTAAAATTTATGTATTATACATTAAATTGAATATAATAAATATTGATTATTTACATTCATACTGACAGTGTCAATCATATAATAGTCTGTTGTTTGTTTACGTTCAACTGCCAATGCCTAACACATCTGTGGTTAAACAGTTGCAAGGAGTAGATCGATTTTTTATGAATTACAGTGGAATTTCAGCCACAGGGCCACCACTGGTAAGGATACAGATCTTACCTAGCAATTAACTGCCATGTCTCCTCATCTTGATCTTCTTTGTACAAACACAAGTTAGCTTCATGGTCAATCTGCAGCCAGTACACGCACCCATTTTTGTCCCTTCCAATAGGATCAAGGCGCAGGTCCTTACTTGATATTGCATTAACAGAATTCTTAAACTTTGGATGACATGTGAATTGGTATTCAAAGAGTAACTGTGAAAATAAAAATAATAGTTCTATTGCATATGAAACTATTACAAAAGCATATCCATATAGCCTAATTTTATAGAAGGGTTTTTATTCTGTCTGTGTGTAATACACAGACAGAATAAAAACCTATAGTTCATAAAATATTTGTTCATTGCAGGAATTGAAACTGCAACCCTTAGCACAGAATCCAATCACTGGGCCACTGCACCATAACTACTGTCACAAGTATAAAAAAATACATTTTAGAAAGGCATAGTTCTCTTAATAATTATTTGAGACGACATTAATATATAGAATATGAATAAGGTATAAAACCATATTACCAAAATGTAATAATTTCTGTTAAAAAGAGCACCTTAGTTCTAAACCATAGATTCCTAACATGGGCAATACCACCCCCCCAACTGGGGCCTTCCATTTCTACTTTATGATTTTGAATATATAAATAAACCAATAAGTTAGTACATATAATATAAAAACATTTTTTTACATTTCACAAGCTGATGCCCGTGACTTCGTCCGGGTGGATATAGTTTTTTTAAATATCCCATGGGAACTATTTGATTTTTCTGGTTAAAAAGTATCATATATCTGTCGCTAGGATGCAAGATATCTCAACGCCGAATTTCATTAAGATTGGTTCAACGGCTGAGCCGTTAAAAGGTAACAAACAGACAGCGGGACAGAGAGAGTTACTTTCAAAAATTCACACAACTATAATTAATATAATGTAAAACAAATGTAAAAAAAAAACAAAAACAAAACAATATAATTAAATACTAAAAAAATAATTTCCAAATTGTTCACTTGATAGTTAATGCAACATCTGCCCATAACAAATGCTGTTACCTACTATATTTCTGTATAGCACCACACTGCACTTGGCACCCTGAGTTATTAGTTCACTAGTTTCACATGCCCAGTAACATTGATACTTTGACCACACATAAACTATGTGTGATAAATAAAATTAAATATGAATCAATTGTATATACACACACATATAACAAACACACCCACACACATTCAATACATAACACTTATTCACACTTAACCACTTTTTTTGTTTATATATTTAAGATTTTAGATTTTTCAGTAAGAAAACTGAAAATTATATTTATTATGCCAAAAAATTAAGTATTTTCATTTCATTTCACAGTGTAAATTTTCAGAAGTAAATAATAAATAGTTTTCCAATAAATAAAATTAGTATTTGCGTAATTTACTTATTATTTAACTAAAGTAAGCATGATAAATCAACTATAACTATATTACTTATTTAATTTGTTTTTTTTATATTTGAAAATATTGATAGAAGGAGAATCTAGAAGAGATCATAGAAGTAACAAGGTTTAGGTTTATGGTTTAGAAGTAACAATTACCTTTAATATACTCAATTTCACCTGAGTACTAGCTTTCTTGTAAGAAAATCTCTCTATTTCCCAAGCTTCTTGGTGATACCTTTGTTGGTGACAAAATTTTATTAAGGCTCTCTCCCAACGATTAACTTGAACAGACTTGAGCGCCCGTCGTAATAATCTTATATGCAACTCCTTCAACGGATCCAATACTAGAACAAAAAAGTTGCTTAGATGTTTGTTTATATTGAACCCAATATAATGCAATCAGTTTCCTACCTTCCTGTGTATTCTCTATCAATTCTTGCAATTTAGCTATCGTAGGTATCTCTAACCCGTACAATTTACCAAAAACCTTTAAAAATGAATATATAACAGCGAAATTGGGATCAGTCGTACATGAAATTTCACCATCAGACGCCATCGTCGACAATTATTATGCTCTTTTACTAAACATCGCTAAATAATACCAACTACCGGGGTGAGATTGTTGCACTTAAATCTATTGGAAATTTATAAAACATGTACATTATTCACGAAAATAGCTTCATTCTCAATTACACTTAATGCTTCTTTTCTTATTTTCTAAAATAATAAAATAAAACTCAATGACAGCCATCGTACCATAGACACATTATAACTTTAAGGATTTAGCATTTTTTAAAGTTTATTATCGTCAAAGGAATATTAAAAATACAGCCATAACAATAGTTAATTTAGTTATACTTGATAACCAGTAGTTGTTTGATTTAAATATTTAATAAATATTATAAATATTGTGCAGTTTATACAAAAATATATTAAACATACTATCATTAGAATTATCCAACAATGAATACATATTAATATATATAATATACCAAAATATATAATTTTTTGAATATTTTTTTTTCCATGATGAATATCCAAAAGTTATGTTTGAATACTTTAAAACTAACAAATCAAGTTTATTACAATATGTGAAGATTTTACTTAATAAAATTGTTATATTTAAACCGATTTTTTCATCACACTCACACCAATTTGCGTATGATGTCACCTCACCCTGGTCACACACGTAGCCGTAACAGGAAAACCTCAAGACGAGGACGAGTGTGTGTGTTTGATTTCGTTTACTTGTGAATTTGTGTGACTGCATTGTCTCATAGTAAAATATATTTTTATAATCAACCAATATGTCTTCAGTATGTTGTGGAACCAAAAAACAGAAATTGAGCAATTCTTATAGTAATAATGTAGAACGACCTATAAATGGTTACCATGAGACTGTAGCAATTCCTGATATGTGTTACTTTTGTTTCGATGTTTTGTATAATCAGCTGCATAGTCTGGACCCGCCACAAACTCCTAATTTCACGAATGAGGCATAGTAAGTAATCATAATTGATTATCACAAAATAATTTCTTGTCTTAGGCTAAAAATATTACGTTAAATTTTTATAATAAAATATTCTAGTAGCTTTTAATCTTTTGTAAATTTATGCTTTAAATTGAGTTTAAAATGTGCAGATTTTTATCTGTGTTGTAGCTTAATAAATTTACTAACTCATGTGGAAATAGCATTTTAAATATCATTTCGAAAAAGAAGAGGTTAGATGTAGTATAAAGTTACACAAAGGAAAGCAAGCAATCCGTTGTTCTTTAAAAATAGTGAGAGCTTCGAGTCTGTGACCACTGACACAAAACGAAACAATAGATCTTTAATTAGATATTAGGTATTGTTACAGAATTTAGTTTAGGTGTTTTAAGTTACATAAATTAATATTTTGTAATCATTTATATTCTTCATTCACATAACACATTTTTCTAAACACTTTTTTTGTTTTATATATTAATTACTAGTGTTCTACTTTTGCTTTGTTGAGGAGTTAAGTTTCAATTTTTTTTCAAATGTAACCTATAAATTCTTTCATTATCTTATTATTCTACATCTTTAACCATTTTTAGTTATAAATATAGCTTCCTTATAGTTAATTTTAGATATACTCTAGTAATTACTGACATTATCAAAAATAGTAATAAACTAACACTATCTTTATCATAATATTATAGATATATACTTTGACTATACTACAATTAAAACAAGCAGTGATCACAATATATTTAACACCGAACACATTATTATTTCTTATTATTGTGTAAATTTTATATACATATATTAAAGAAACAAATTTTATGGATTATGTCATATTTTAATTTTTAACTATTTATAACCTGACATTTTGAGCATTCATCTCACATCTCAACCTCAGTCCTCCCATGATCAAGTGCTGTAAACCACTCGAAACTGTGGGGTTATGGATAGTTAAACATTAAAAGTATACATATATATAAGATATAAATAAAATTAGTTTTATTTAATAAAAAATAATTATGATGCTCTAATTACATCAATCAAATTTTAAATGAATAGTTATTAATTAAATATAAAGTTAGATAAATATTTTTTATGTGAAAGAGTAAAACAAATAAGCATACATTTTGTTTAGTGTATTAGTTTATTACATTGTATGATTCCTTTGTTGGAAATTGTTAACTTTTTAATTTACACATATACAGATTAGGCATTATTGTATGTGTGAAGTTCAAGGGTAATATTAGAAAAAATCAGTTAAACTGTAAAAGAAAAAGTCTTATCACTTTGCATTATGTAATATCTTGACTCAAGAAGTGTTGCTATGTAAATAAGATAAGAAAAATAGGTAAATAACAGACATAGGGACAAAGAGAGTTGCTTTTGCATTTATAATATTAGTAAGGATTTCAGAACTTGTGATTTAATTAGAAGCTTATTTTTAGTAACAAAGTGAGGCTCAGGCTTCATGCTGATGTGAATCAAGTCAACCATAAGGCACTTTTTTCATCAAGGTCATAATTATCATCATTACCAGAATTATTGATGATGCAAGCAAATCATTCACCTGAGTGCAACAAATGCTGTGTCACCCAAGAAATTTTGTGACAACGCACTGTGCTTGTCACCCTTGAGATGTCAGTTCTTAAGTCTAAAATGCAAGAATTACACTAGCTCTCAGTGCTATTCCAACTGAAACACTAATATTTCCACACTACTGCTTGATGCCAGAATAACTGCCACTGCAGTGATACATACCTAGATGGTTTCCTGCATGGGAATCCTACAACCATTGGTATTGTGATGTTAGTATTCTTTCTTAAGAAGGTTTGCTGTAATCTCTAAGCTTGTTAGGAATTTGAAAAAATAGAAACACTGCAAGGTACACACCTTAGACAGTATTTCCTGTTACAGATCAGGGTGTTGAGCCCAGTATATTTGAGTTTTTATATTTCACTCCTAAGACTCTGTTGCCCCTCAATAATCTGGCATAATCTAGATCATGAGTGCCCAAATCTTTTCCATAATAGAACACTGGACAAACCTGAAAATTTTTGCGGAATCTATTCAGATTCAATGGAACACTTGTGTTCTGTGGAATATTTTGGAACATTTGGCCATGATATTTTTTTGGCTTTTCGAATTTCCCTTAGTTTACTTCCACACCCACAGATTGAAATGTTATGGCAGATCCTCTAACACCCTCACCAAACAGCAGAACTATCACATTAATCACAAAAAGAATGTCTTTTCTGTCTCTCTGCAGATTGGGCAAATAACTTCAAACTATTAAACTGCTATTATTAATACCTTTACATTTTTTGAATTTTATGAAATGAATGCCTAGAAAAAAAAAACTGCCTCTGGTATATAATTTCGGTAATGTTATTGCATTATCGTTTTTGGCTTTTACAGCTTTATCTAATTGTCTGGTTAAGTTTAACCCAAGACAGAGGCATTTTTTGTAAACAATTGTAGTTTAAAAAGAGTGACGTCAATGTGTATTAAATAATAATAATTCTATTCTGTTCTACTAAAGCTTTAAATTTACATTTACTTTTTTTTTATTGTATAGAGTGACGAAACGAGCAAAATGTTCACCTGATGTAAAGTGCAACATCCATCCATAACAAATGCCAGGTCACCCAGAACATTTCTGTGTGACACTAGACTGCGCCCGTCACCCTGAGACATTAGTTCTTAAGTCCCATATGCCCAGTGATTATGCTAGCTCACAGTACCCTTCAAACCGAAACACAGTAATGTTTGCACACTACTGCTTCAAGGCAGAATAACTGGCCCTGGGGTGGTACCTACCTAGACGGATTCCTGCACAGGAATCCTACCACCAGTTAATTTGAACAGGTTTTACATAATTATGTTGGAACTACAACTTAAAAGGATTTAGCTGCAGAAAAAGTTTGTTCTTAATAAATATAATATAATGGTAAAGACACCAATCTATTTTGAATTTTCTGCCCGTTGGCGCAGTGGCTCGCTTCTGCACTGTTTGTTGTTTCGAGTCCCGCACAGAAATAATTTTTGTCTGAACTACTAATGGTTGTTCTGGATCTGGATGCTAGTGTATTTCTTTTTTCAAAATAATAGTAGCAATGCTATTAACATTACTAATATTCCTGTTAACCAGTCCAACTGAGCTTAAATGCTTGTGCTAGGAGATGGTTGACGTCAATAGTCATATGGCGGGCTCGATCCTGCAACGTCAGGTTGTAGATTGTAGATTGCTACGGGCTGATTTCCGCAACTCCACGTCTATGCGCGTGTTTTGCGTTTGGGCAGGAATACTTTGGTCATTCGAGCCAACCGATCTCCTCCAGGAACCGCAGCAAACCTTTTGAGTTGCCCACAACCTCGGGGAGAGATCTCGGCAAACCGAGATACTTAGCCCGGTATTCTGCCACTACTGGGCAGTCCAGCAGGACATGGGTCGCCGTTTCACCCTCCTCCATGCAGGCTGTCCGTGACGCCTAATGAAAACAGATTTTTGTTAAAAGACCCATGCCCCACCCCCTTTTATGGCGCTACTGACGATTCTGATTTGGGGCTTTTTCACCTTGGAGATGCGATTGTTCATAGTAGGCAAAGCTTCCTTTGCCTGTCTGCATTCTGGATGTTTTGTCCAGCGGTGTGCATGTTTCTATTGCGATTACAAATTAGCGTACGAACATACCTGAGGGGAAGCGGGACTATGGGCTCTGGTCCCACGGTATACCGATTCGAACACCCCGAGCAAGCTCGTCCGCAGCGTCGTTGCCCCCTAGATCCTTTGTGTCGCTTAATCCGTTGAAGGGTTATTTTATTGAATTGAAATACCTCATTTAGTCGTTGGTAGCATTCATATATGAGCCCTGAATTCATGACATTGCTGTCGAGGGCCATTAGTACCGCCATGTTGTCGGAGAGTATTCTTATAGATTGATCTTTAACTTTCCTTGTTGCTATGGCCGATGCCGCCTCTATAGTGCCCATATTCGAATAGTCGATGTTTATTGTTAGATCATATTCCCTGCACCAGTGTTCTACTATGTGTAGAGCTGCCTGTGTAAGGTCACAGACTATACTAGCTTGCTTGCCCTGATATTAGAATGCTAAGTCATCTGCATACCCTATTGTATAAAAATGATTTACATTTAGTTTTGTGATGAGGTCATTGATGACTACTGACATAAGAGTGGAGATAGTACATCTCCTTGTGGGCAGTCTCTGGTTACAATTGCAATTTTACTCTCACCTGTAATTCTGTGTGTTTATAATCCAGCCCATTAAGGCAGATTCCAAATCATGTTTGACGAGGCAGTTGCCTATACGAGTGAAGTTGGTTTTGTCAAGAGCTCCTTCTATGTCAATGAAGGTGTCGAGACAATTTCGTTAACTACCAAACTGGAGTTACCGTTACCGATTCTGTCGATTTACCGGAGCTATACGCGTGTTGGTTGCTATGCAGAGGTTTGTTTATTAGAGCCTTTCCTCTAAGTTTAGAAAGGATGTGAGGCTGATGGGTCTGAAAGATTTGTTTTTCTTTTTCTGCCTTCTCTTGGCAGAGGTGGATTCCCCGATGCCTTGTGGGTCCTCGGTGGGTTGTGGTTCCAAAGGATCCTTGGCAGCCGAGATGAGGGGACTAGTGCTGGTACTAGCCGTTGCTGAGTCACCCTGTTGTGCGTTGGCTTTCTTGTCATTACCCATGGTTTTCACCACGGGTCGACCTTCAGCGCTACGCTCTCCCTCAAATGGGTTTACGTCCCCAGTTTTACCCGAGGGACCACCTGATCGTGATACTTTCGCCTTCGTCGACCCTTACCGGTTTGCTCCATCACACTAGCCTAATAAATCTGTTTCGTCAATCTTCTTTCATCCACCCTGAAATTTTCACTATATACATAATATTAATAGTATTAACGTTTTTATAACGATATCACACACAATTCCTTCCATTTTTTTAATTGTATATGTTGACGAAACCAGCAAAACGTTCACCTGCTGGGAAGTGGAACGTCTGCCCATAACAAATACTGTGTCACCCAGAAAATTTCTGTGTGACACCACAATGCGCCCGTCACTCTGAGACATCGGTTCTTAAGTCTCATATGCCCAGTGATTACGCTTGCTCTCAGTGCCCTTAGAAGGGAATAATAGAATATTTTTTATTTAATATAGATCATTTACATAATACTCATTGAACGTCATTTTTTAAGCTACACTGGTTCGCAAAGAAATGCCTCTGTCCAGATAAGAACCAGTAAGAAACCCAGCGGGATTTTTTTTTCAGTCATTTTAAATATACAATTACAGCAGTCTTATAAAGATGTAGAAATAGCTTGACAGCGATCACCTCATTCCCAGGGGTTGTCATCATCCATGTATTCCTTAATATTATAATAACCATTCTTAAAAAGTCTTTGTTTAACAAATAGTTTGAACTTTTTGATTGAAAGACTTTGTGCACTTTCTGGGACTTCAAACCGAAACACAGTAATGTTTGCACACTACTGCTTCACGGCAGAACAACTGGCCCAGAGGTGGCCTACCTAGACGGATTCCTGCATAGGAAAAATAGAGACCTGTAGTGTGAGTACATTAAGAGACATAAATTTCACAAGCACAACACAATCAGAGCTTCTTTAACTAGCTTTATGCAGTGATGTGTACCATGTCTAGGTTTCGTACGTTATCGCTGGCATCATGCACTGGTTATAGTTTTGTTTCAAAATAGAGGTATATTGACGAACGCGTGGACTAGTGGTTAGAGTACCTGACTTTTAGGCCGCTAGATCCTGGGTTCGAGTTCGTTTTCGGGTCTGGTTGTGTTGTGATTGTCCCTGTGTCATGTGACACTGTAACCTTTCTATCCGATATTATCACTTTAGTATTACATCGGGCGCGGGGAGGTTTCAAAATTGCACATGAATTGGTAACAAAAAGTATTAAAACAGTTAATACTTTAATGGTTGAATGTCTTCGCTTTGAGTATAGTGCCGCGATTTTTAACAACCAGGAGGGTTGTCATTCGAAGCAAAAAAAAAACGATGCACCACACTAGGATTTCTCTTGCATTTTATGGAACATAACAAGTGATTTACACAATAGAACCAGACCCAAAAATCAACAATATGTGTTATTGCGCAAATGTTGATATCGGCTGGGATTCGAACCCGGGACTCACGGCGTTAAAGTCAGGTACCTTAACCTAGTACACTAGGCGCGATGTATCAGATCTAAAGATAGGAATAACAGCGAATATACCACAGCGCGCGAAATGCGATATGTGAATTTTTTTTCGCGCGCGAATTTATATTCGTTGAACACGAAGACAAGAAATAACGAATGTCGCTATTCGTTATTGTTGTATTTATATTTATTTAAAATATAACATGCGAAATTGACTTATATTACTTATTTACAAGTTTTACCTATCACCCATCAACCACCATTTTGATTTAAAACCAGACACTTGTTTACTTACGACTAGTTATAAGTTACGAACTGCACCGTACCATAACGGAGCAAAAGAAAATACACGAGAAAATAGACATACATACCAACACTTCCAGATTCGTAATAAATTTAACGTAAACAACGCAATATTATATTTAACGAGTATTCATAATGTACGAAATATTGTATAATAAGTTATAATAATTTTAATTGTCCAAAAAAAATATTTCGCGTCTCGAATCGTTCAATAAAACGTCCTGTGCTCATTTCCAGAATCGATAATTAAAGATTTTTAATAATAATATAGAAAAATTATAATATATAATTTTCCATTGTGCCTTTTCATGTTGTCCTGCGTATACAGGAACGTAACTTGTCGGAACTTCGTCTCAGTAGCGCTAGCGGTGCTTTGCCGCCATTTTATTTAGTGTCAGTGCATCGTTTGTGGCAGGAGCACGTGTCGGGGCTGCTGCGACGTACAGTCCATGGGTAATTATTTTATTTATCGTTTATTAGTGGAATTCGATATATTCTTTATAATGATATATGTACATATTTATCGAGAACTCACAAAATTGAATACGTTACGATAGTTAGCTTGATATTTCACGATTTAATCAAAATGCACAGTCCCCTGGCAATAGTCCCCTTTCTTCGTAGTGTTACAGAGGACTGTCTTTCATTCCAGGGTACTGTGTAGACTTGACAACAGACTCTTTTGAGATTAGTTTAGCTATTGTAATAGTCATAATTATTTGTTGCAGGCTTATTGTGATTATGTAGGCATGCCTCCAAAATAGGAAAAGTTCTCCAAAGAGGAATAATTACAGAAAAAGAGAGATGCGGAACGCCTAAGGTATCAACGTAGAAAAAATGATCCTACAAATAGAGAAGAGATTAACATACCAGAAAAAAATCAGAGAAAACTTGCCAGAGCTGCCCTAAATAAGAAAAACATTATGCTGTTTACCGAAACTAAAAAAAAGCAACTATAACGTGTTACCAACAAATTTATACTCGAAAACACACCGTCCTCAGATTATGAACGCCATACATCAGCTTCAGGACTCATTACACCAGTTCCAATACAGAATCCTCCAGCTGGAAGTCGGAAGCAGCGAAGAAACAAGGCAAAAAGCAAAGAAATAAAAACGTAAAGAGAAAAATGAAAGAATTGATGATAGGAAAAATCTTGAGAAGTACAGGAAAAGATTGACTAGACTTGTAGGCAAAATAAGTGGTGATATTACTGATATCGAACCATTCGTAATTCCATCCAAGAATAACATGCATCAATTGACAGTCAACTCATCCAGAAAAAGATCGACTAAATTCAAAAGGATGCTACGAAACAGAAGCATTTTAAAAGTACCTTGAATGTGCAGGTCTCAGGTGTATTTTTAAACTTTACTTTACTAACGATGAGAAGTATCAGTTGATTTTGTAACAGCAACACTTGTGAGCACTTTTAAATAGACACTATTACCTATGACCAACAATCCAAACGGAATGTGGATAAAGTGTTTCCCGATTCAGAATCTGAAGACAACCTTCATTTATCTGAAGTTACGCCAAACATCCTAACTGTTGCTGTAAGAAACTGTACTAAAGCTGCTGAAAGAAAATTGTACTGAAGCTGGATCCAGTGGCCAACAGCAGTCATACCGAAGTTATAATAGTCTGGATATATCTCAGTAAAAAATGTCGAGTATCGATACGCTGCTGTGATTATCGAAATTGATGAAGAAGAGAATGATTTGCATGTTACATGTTAAATTCGCGATGCCGAACTACAGAGCTTTAGAATAGATGAAAGTGACATTTCAGATGTGTCCTTTCGCCAACTAATCCATAAGTAACAATCCTGATATAATACTTAAGTGAAAGAGTATATTTCATTTGTATAGATTATATATAGATTTTTTTAGTTAGTAATATTTTAATTTTAAAGCCTACCTTATAATTAAAATATTACTGTTATTTGACATGCCTTATTTACATTTTAGATTAAAAGTGTAACTTATTTATATAAAAGATATTTATATTTTAAATCAGAACCTAGTACCTAGTGAGCTGTTACAAATAATTACTTAACAGAAAGTACTAAGCTAAGACTAAAAAGTTAAGACTGTTATTTGCCTCATTACTTTTAAGTTAATTACTTAGAAGTTGACATCAGGTTAAATTTTAACTGTAATCTACCTCGTTTTCATTTTAAAAACCTCTTTTTGTTTAAGATATTTCAGAAGTCTGAAGTCGTTTTAAGGAAAGGCCACAACAAAAGTACCCGCAACCGACGAGCTTGTATGAAAACTCTAATGAAAGTAGAAGAAGCGAAAGATGTGTGTGAGGATCGTAGCAAGTGGAAAGATGTGGTCTCTGCCTACCCCAATGGGAAAGAGGCGTGACTATGTATGTATGTATATTTCAGAAGTGAGGTTTTAGTATTTAGTTTATACTTGCTAAACTGAAGCAGTATAATCATAATAATGTCGATCCTATGTGGCATATAAAATTATAATAAATATTAATAAATAAATGATTATGTATTTTGTGATTTTGATGTATTTCCAGTCCACTGTTATATCGAACAGTCCTGTGCTGTGCAACCATTGTCCAGAAAAATGCTTTCATCTTGTAAAGTAGCTATAAATTCTATTGGCTTTTTAATACTTATCATTGAACTGTTACTTTTCTAGTCATTAGTTGGTTTTAATAATAGGAAGAATATTATATATATATTACCGGACAACTATGTGTAATGAAAATGAAAAAAAAATACGTTTTAATTATAGCCCTTGCCTCGAAATTATAATTGCTATAATTATTAATGAATTTAACGTGATAACATTATATTATCCATATCTAACAGAACTGTATAATAATTTGCGCGATTTTTTTTATACAAATTCCAGGCATTTGCCATATAGTTGTCGTAGTGATATTATATCTTGCAACGTTTATTTTTGGTATTTTAGGGCTCCGTACCTACGAATGAAAAAAACGGAACCCTTATAGGATCGCTCGTGTGTCTGTCTGCCCGTCTGTCACAGCCAATTTGCTCTGAATCTAATCGAACGATTAAGTTTTAGTTTGATACACATATGTATGCCTGCGACCCAAATACAGACGTGTAGCATCAATAAATGAATTTTAAATATGGGCGTCACTTTTGGGGGGTAAATTAGAAAATTAAAAACAAGTACTGGACTAACGTGTGTCATATGAAAGGGCTTGTTGTGAGGGACTCAACATTTTTTTTTACCATTTTATAATAATTATATAGATGAAAATTGATGAAAATTGACCAAAGGAAATGATGAAGACGATGTATTGTAAAAATTCCATCAGTGGTATATTACAAAACATAAATGTGGTACCTATTGCAGTATTACTAAAAGATGCATTATTCTTGAGTGCCATTAGCTTTTATAGACCCTTAACATGCTACGTCTTAAGTGTTACTAACCTTGATATCGCTAGAGAATTCTCTGCTTTGATCGAAATCGAAGTGCCGCACATTCTAACTATTGAAGATTAACCAACTAAAAGAGTGGACTATCTGAAAACTGACCATTAAATGTATGGCAGTAGAAATTTTCGAAGGGTTTTGATAACTACGTAGCTACGTTTTAAGCTTTGTCTACGTATGCTTTTTAAACTATGTATTTAATAGTAAGCTGCGCTTTCAACTTTGTTCGCGATTCACGCAACTTCAGATCCCTTTGAGATATTACATTAAAGTAGACACTAAGCTGGTTCAACTCTCTATAATCTGAGCAAATTTTAATTATGCTCCGTAGTATCGAGAAACGTTCGAACAAACAGCGATTTTTGGCAGCATATTAGAAAATAATGTTCAAAATCAAAAATAATTAGCCATACCTATACGGGCACCTGTATTTATTTAATCAACATTAAAAAAAATCCAGTGAGGGAGTAAAAGTTTTATTGATAACCAAATACAGTTCGCTTTTCCCTAAAAAGCGAAGCGTCTTTCACAATTGCATATAAGATGATCGCTGTAAATATTAAGACTAGCTCATAATGCGTTTTATTAAATAATAGTTAATCCCCGGCATCGCGCGGAAGTCGAATGTTATGTTAAAGTATGTATAGAGAAAAACAGCACCATCCCCTTCGTGCTTACATATTTAGGAGTAAATGGGAAAATCCATTCTTAGTCTTGTCTATGTCGGGAAAGGAATACGTACCTATGCCAAATTACAAGTCATAAGGCCTTGTCGTTTCAGGGATATCGTGATGAGTCAGTGTAGACCGAGTATATAGATTACACATTTTCAAGTGAAATATCAAATGATTAATTATGTATTGAGGAATGTAGGTATATTTTTGTAATAACATTTAGTAGGTACGTAATATAAAATTGTTTTCACTTAGACTATTAATAATTTGAATTCTTCGGCCAATCAGTAGCCAAGTCACAATCACAGTTACACTATAGTCGACCCCAATAATACGTAAATAGCGTCTGAACAGTACCAGGTCTAAAAGCATTAAAATCCCACCCAATATGACCACTGCCTATGTGACAATTAGGCACACACATTTTATCGGTGCTAGTTCGATTCTTTGTACAAATAATAATATTTTATGTATAGCAAAAGTAAGTGGGATGTTACATTACCATTTCTTAAGCAGTATGTATTGATTGTATGCGTTTTTGGATTATGTTATGGAAAATTATATAACACACGGTTATGACATAAGTGAGTACCGCTTTATTTTACCATTATATTGTTGTATAATGTATTTTAATACACTGTATAATATGCGCCACTTTTTCAAAGTGGAAATAAATACCACTGAAAACGGCTTTCAACCCCCAATGAGACGTGACGAGTAAAACGTTTTACCTGATGGTAAGTGCAACGTCACCCAGAACATTTCTATGTGGAATTACACTGCGTTCGTCCCCTGAGAAATCAGATCTCAAGTCTCATATGCCAAGTAATTCTGTAAGCTCTCAGTGCCATTCAGACCGAAACAGTGATATTTGCACACTACTGCTTCAACGTCAGAATAACTGGCGCAGCGGTGGCCTACTTATGCGGATTCCTGCATAAAAACCCGACAGTGGTAATATTATAAATAAGTAATTACTTTATAATAAACTGTAATGTGGTGTGGTTGCGGGGTAAGAAAATCTACCTCCGTCTCATCACGTGGGCGGCGTAACAGCCGTAAGAGCAATTTCGTTAATAAAACAATAGAGGTTGAAAACGAAACCTAATCTTGCTATCATTATGTGTAGATCGATAATGAATGGAAAGTGTATTTCTCTTTATAAGATACGTCTTATTTACAGTCCTTTGTTCGTGACGTGGAAAATTGGCAAGGAGCATCGGCTGCGCGGGTGCATTGGAACATTCAACGCCATGCATTTACATTCGGGTAAGTTGTGAACTTATCAAAAACATTTTATAACACTCCTGTTAACCACAAAACGGGAGAACTTGTTATAGAACTAGGATCATTGTCAAGTGTGTAATGTGTCAAACTTGACAATAGTTGATGAGTTTTACTTCTAAATCGGTAAATAAGTGTCCACTTCTGGATTGGCGGTAGGAAAGAGCACTCCTCTTGCCACTTTCTTTTCATTGAACAATCACTATAATTTTTTTTACTATAACATTAAAGAAATGGCTTAATGTTAATAACTCCTGGGAATTAGGTAACCACTGCCTAGGTATTATTACATTTTTAATAATTAATATCGCTAGTCCACTGCTGAACATAGCCCTCCCCCACAGATTGCCACAAAAGTTTGTAGCTGTCATTTTGGGGGTCGTGCTATAGTTGCCATGCTTCGCAGGCGCGTTGGCAACCGCAGTTTATTTATTCATATGTTCCAGGAAGACGCTTTTGCACATCTCCTTGTTTTCTCTCCGTGTCTTATCTTTTTCTCCTTGTCTTGTTCTTCTTGTTTCGTCATTTATGACAACCAGGGGAAGAGATGGGGTAACAGATTCTCTTAAGCCGCCACCAAATGATAAAAAGAAAATTGCTTACTCAGACTTTTGGTGGCTCTTCCAAGGTTTTCCGAACCACTCTTGTGTATAAAAAAATTACGTTCAATAAGTGTTATGTAAATCCAAAATGAATAAGAATGACTCCATTCTATGCAAATACCAACTGGCTCGCCGCAACATACCGTCGCTGCTCTGGGAATTTAACGCCTGATATATTTGAAAAGAAGTTATTTCAGCCACAGTGTTTTTCATTTCCGCCTAGTCAACTTTCAGGGCGTAGTCATTCGGATATTTAGTTTCTCTTACGCTGCCGCAACTCCCGAGGCATTGGTATACCCAACTTAAAGTAGTCACACACTGGGCAGTATTATTACATTCATATATACGTAGTCACGCCTCTTTCTCATTGGGGTAGGCAGAGATCACATTATTTTACTCTCTACGATCCTGACACATCTTTGGCTTCGTTTACTTTCATGGGCGTCTTCATACAAGCTCGTCGGTTGCGGGTAGTTTCGACGTAGCCTTTCCTTAAAACGTCTTCGATTTGATGGAGATACTTTTGCCTTCATCGAAACTTACCGACTTGCGCAATCACAGGCCTCATACATCTATTTCGTCAAAAGTATATCCTCTCAACGTGTCCAAAACATCTATGTATCCCTTTCTATATCTCTGTCACTGCATCTTCTAAAACACCGAAACGTTTCCTTATCTGTTTATTTTTTCCAGTATTATTATGCATCATATTAATAATAAAAACAACAAGAGCCGACTAATAAGAATATAAGGGCTATTTCAGAGTGATGTCAGAAGCAGTCTTGCTGAAGAGATCGGAAAAATTAAATGTATGAAAAATTAGTAGTGTAAAATTCTGGGATGTTCCCCGTGTATGGTATAATTTCTAACACTGTTAGTTATTGCTAGATGCACGCTTACGAATTATATTTAATTTTTTTTTTCGTTTCGTTTCTACTTATTGTCTCTTATGATACACTCGAAATCAGAGTTGGATTTGCCAGAAATAAGAATTCACCCCAACCATTACATCAGATTTGATAGACCACAAATCCTTGCAAAAGAACACCGATTACTACCAAGGATTATTCGCGAGGCTATTGATATTAAAAAAAAACATCAGGGAATATGGTTGGGTACTACCACCGGCTTGGGATCCTATTATTAATAAAACTTAATCAAAAACCAAGCAGACCCCTGGAAGTCTTGAAACTTGAGACTAGAAAAAAAAAAAGCTGAAGGTACCCCAGGTTAACTATGGACATCTGTCACCTCAGTCCTCCCGTGACCATGGGTGCAAGCGCTCGAAACGTTAGGTTATAAATGGTTTAAAATTAAACGCGATAAAATCCGTAAAATTAGTTTTAGTAAAGAATTCAAAAGAAATTGCGACGCAAATCGTTTTAGAATTTTATGATTCATCGAAATCATAAATAAATATACGAGGAGCTTAAAATTTAGCAGTTATTTTTTATTTACGTAGGTTCTTTGTTTTCGTCTTTTATAAATGACGGAGCAGAGATTTCTAAATTATTTTTAAAAACAATGACTTCTAGATGGCTGACGTCATGTTCTCTACTATCACTCACATTTGTTAGCAAATTAAAAGAATATGAATTGAAATAACTAAAAACCAACCAAAGACCAATAAAAGCAGTTTTATTCCAGTGAACTTTTAATTTAATATTTTAAGAAAACAAGAAATTTTAAAATCAAAGTGATAAAGGATAAATCGCGAATTTGCTAACAGTTACAAATAAATTATCTTTAATCTTTAATGAACAATAAAGATTTAAAATAGCACTTATCTTAATGCAGCACGCTCCGTGTAGGCGGCGTTCTCTGGCGTCTCAGATGAAATTACCGACAATTCGATTCTCAATTTCTTATTTAACACATTAAAATAAAAGTTACTATTGTTAAAATAGTCTTACAATATTTAAAAATTATTGAAGTGTTATAATTTGGGAAATCTTAAACAATTATTATTTACAAGTTACAACAATTCTTATTTAAGTCAATACAAGTTCACTTAAACAATAAATAGTTATCCAAGTGTTATCATTAATGAATTGTTACTAACATAAATGATTATTGAAATACACAGTAATAAGTTTAGAACTCTTTTTCTTTTTTTTTTATTGTGAACATGCTCGCGCCGATGTATATAAATTTCACTTTTGTTTACTGCTGTTCCCTTAATACCTACGTATCTAAGAACGAGTTCTATTCATAAAATTAAAATATTTTCTGCCATTCAAAGAAATAGTACAAGTGTTCTATTTTTATTTTTGTAATATTGACACATTTAAATATATTTTGCTGGGCCAGCCATTCCTATATAATTCTATGAGTCTATAGCTATGTATTTTTTAGTGTTATACAAAAATGTGTTAAGTTTGACACAAAGTACACCATACTATGCAAAGAGGAAATTTGTTCCCACTTAGGGAAATGAGGAGTTCGGCAGCACAAGTCTATGACGTTTTCTCGGGTGAAGGCAAAAATGAGTCCTGCATGCTTGATAATACGTAGCCTGCTAGATTGTTTTCAACACAACTTCGTACTTTTTGTGGAAAACAGATGGGTTTTCCGCTTCGAGCAATTTCATTCGAGGTTGGTGCTTTACTCATCATTATCATATAGTATATATGTATGTTGTGTTCCTATGTCAAACACGTCCTGTGCAACCTAAATTATAGTATTTCCGCGAGCATACCCGATTCTCTCGTTCTCACCTCGACATGTCCGATTGAATACCAAACTATCAGAGGGGGCCAGTGTGAAAAACACAGGAGTAGTAACAATATATTTAAATCAAAGCACTAATTGTTGTGTTTATTGTTGAGTTTTGATAAGAAGTCAGAACCCACTACTCAGTTGTTCCTGGTTTGTTTGATGTTTGATAAGTCCGCGACCTTGAGGTGAAGTAATCGAAAATAATTAATTAATAATAAGTTTTATTTTTTGAAATGTTCGTTTTTATGCTTTGATAACTAGTCGGCTAGTCGGGTCATATGTTCTGCCTTCTGTCACAGTCAAATCCTTCTACTAAATAAGGATGTGACAGAAGGCAGAACTTATATTAATTATGAACTTAAATTTATAATACTGCCCAGAAATGTTTGAACTGATTTGAATAACGCAGCGCAATAAGCGCTGCACCAGTGCGGTTACGCGCCAATTGTGATTTTTAAACCTTCTGGAAATTTTGGAAATAACGCTGAGCTTCTTATGTTGTTCTGTCAAACAATTTAGTGAGACCTTTGAAGTACGTGAAGGAGCGGCGGACCTCGTACGGTTAAAATGTATGTCCACAACCATGAAGAATCGAGAAGGCACATCCCGAGAATCCAGCGTGAGCATTATCCTTCATAATTTGAATTTGGCTGGTGGTAGGATTCCTATGCAGGCATACGTCTAGGTACCACCACAGGGCCAGTTATTCTGCCGTGAAGCAGTAGCGTGCATACGTTACTGTGTTTCGGTCTGAAGGGCACTGTGAGCTAGCGTAATCACTGGGCATATGAGACTTAAAACCTTATGTCTCAGGGTGACAGGCGCTGTGTGGTGCTACACAGAAATGTTTTGAGTAACACGGCATCTGTTATGGGCAGACGTTGCACTTACCATCAGGTGAACGTTTTACTGGTCCCGTCACTTTATCAAATAAAAAAAAATAGTCTTGTGTTCAAGCCTAACTGAGGTGTTTTTCTGTGAAAAAGGTGAAAGCTAGCACTGTTGTGTATTAAAATACCGTTCTTACAAACGTTGTGGAACCTTATCCTCAAACAATGTTCGAAAAAAGACAATGGATGTTTCAACAAGATTCAGCAAAAAGTCGTACAATTTATTACGACTAGGTATACTCAACAATATGCCTACATAGTTCACCTTTAAATTTTCGAAAAATTATTCCTTTTCGTTTTTGGAAATAGACATTTGCTGCAGTTATCATGTTTTAAACTTTTCTCCTTCCATATCTTAATTTGTGCAGAATATTACCATAATATGCAATGTCACGATACTGCTCATGGGAACGCGATGAGGAGAAGGAATTTTTGACTCGTACCAAAATGGCGGCGACGTGGTTTGCCACCCGTCACGTCTAATTTCCTGCGAGGGCGAAAAGTTAGCTACGTGATCCTCTGCCTACCCTTACATGGATAAAAAGCGTGGCTGTATGTATTTAGGTTATGTAATTAGGTTTCTTGACTTTGGAAAAATATAACCAAGAGGACCAGGTCTGGACAGTAGTATCAAAAAGTATCGAAAAATTTTTAGGGAGAGAAAGTTGTCTATACAATAAAGCTAAAAATTGTATTATCTAGTTTGTGACGAGAAAACTCCGCTCATCCCTAAGGCGTTTTCAAGCAAACAAATACCGGCAACGGGAACTATCACCGGATACCTTTCACCACATTATCAGGTGCATTATTATTATTGCAATAAGATTAAGGTCGAATGTTTTAACTTTCTATCCTAACTGTGATTAGGATAGAAAGTTAAAACATTATTATTAGTTAAAATATTGTAGTTACTATCCCGCTAAAATGTCAATTTTCTGACGTAATAAAATAATATGGTTTAGAATGGTACGGATTACGAATAGCGAGTTTGGGGCTCACTCGGTTCGTTTCGATACGAACGAAACGAAACTATTTTACGATATGAGTATCGGTGCAATGGAGCAATATAGTGTTTCGCCCGATATCCGATATATAGTTTCAGTACAGGCCGATATACGATTTAGCGATATTGTAGCGATATATAGGTTCAATATCTGTATACGTTTTGTATCACCCATTCCTATATTGTGGGAAGGCGGGCGAGCTCCTCATAAACTACGTATTACACCATTTTTTACGGATGTTAGCAAATAATTTTACTTTCTTTAATAACCTACTGGTGATAGGATTCCTATGCAGGAGTCCGTCTAGGTAGGTACCACCTCAGGGCCAGTTATTCTGCCGTGAAGCAGTAGTGTGCAAACTACTGTGTTTCGGTTTGAAGTAATCACTGGGCATATGAGACATAAGAACCTATGTCTCAGGGTGATGGGCACAGTGTAGTGTCACACAGAAATTTTCTGGGTGACACAGCATTTGTTATGGGCAGACGTTGCACTTACCATCAGGTGAACTTTTTGCTCGTTTCATCACTTTACGCAATAAAAAAAAATTAATTGGATCTTCGGACAGTAATACCTGATTCTATTTATTGTATATTGCATTGCTAAGGAAGAGGACGCGGATTTTTTTCTCATGTTGGGTTAAATTCTCTATAACTTAGCATAATACTGCAATAATCCTAAAGTAACTATTTCCTTTCGTCCAGATATTCGATAAACGTCTTGTTTGTAACATCGTAGCAATGGTCATTCCGGTCGATAAAACAGACACAAAGAGCTATTTATTCATTGTTTCGTCTGTGTTTCATTTCCGTTGTGTAATAAGTTAGTGTCTGACTGTAACGCCGCAAAATCTCTTAGATTGCATTTCAACAAGTCCAAACATTACTTTGATATGGTTATTATATTTCTTTATTTATTTAATAGGAATCCAGTGGTATACAATGATTACAATAGTAATTTTAAGTTATAAACTATCATTGCATACACACTTACAGGCTAACTCAACATGTATAATCTAAATTATTCACTGTTACTTGAACTACGACATTCTTTGTTTAAAATCTAAACTTAACTAAAATAATATAAAAGATTACGATAAAAAATCGAAAGCATAGAGTTACTAATTTTTTAGGTGTTTCTTAATTTCTTATCGTTCTCGTTCTTAGCTTTAAATAACGAAGCGGAATGTTGAAAAATATCCAGGTTAGCCTTATTGAACGTATTGTTGTATATTGTGCAATTACAATACAATTTTATTAAGAGGAGCAGCCCTGCCAATGTTGCTTTTGGTTATTATAGACCTAAAAGTTCTTGATCTTGATTTTTGCTTTGATACCGCCAATCTTAACTTGTTTAATAAATTTGGACAATCAACACCCCCATTTATAATCTTGTATAAGAAACATCGATCCATCAATTCTCTGCGATTGGATAGTGAATGGGTTTTATGGTATTTTAGGAGATCATTGTAGTCATTTATTTGCTTCAATATCTTGTCTCTGTAGGCTAAGTGCCATAGAAATTTCTTTTGCACTCTTTCTTTCCTATCCCTATGCACTTGGTAGAACGGATTCCATGCAACTGAACAGTATCCAAATCTACTTCGGATCATGAAGTTGAAAAGTGTTATTTTGGTAGATGACTTCATAAATTATTTAGTACGTCTAATTATGAAACCCAATAACTTAAGCGCTTTCTTAATAACATTATCTACTTGTGGGATAAAGCTCAATTTATGATCTGTTATAATTCCAAGGTCACTTATTTGCTTAACCCGTTCTTAAATGTTGCCATCTATGCTGTAATGGAAGTTAATATTCTTTATTTTTCTACTAAATGTATTACTACTGTACTAAAACATTTCGAGTGATTTAATTTTAAATTATTATAATAACACCAATCCGAAAGTCTATTTATATCCTGCTGCATATTGATGGCATCGTTAATGTTATTAATCTTACCGTACAATTTAAGGTCATCCGTATAAATATGAAATTGTCAATACAAAAACATTCGACTTTGTCGTTAACGAATATTACAACGCAGGACCAAGAATGGAGCCTTGCGGTACTCCTGATGTTGCAACGAATGTATTCGATTGATAACCTCCTATTAATTCATTCATGTTGCGGTTTATCAAATATGATTCCAAGCAACTAATAAGACTTCAGCAAAAACCGTATCTCCCAAGTTTTGCTAACAAAATGTTGTGGTGGACTACATCAAATGCTTTAGCCAAATCAATAGATTATATAAATATAATATAAAACACAAAACAATATAATTATATTTAATGATTTCTTATATTTACGCGAACACTACACATTTAAATGAAACTTAATTTTACGGATTTTATCGCGTTTATTTTTTTTTACTATTTATAACCCGACGTTTCGAGTGCTTTACAGCACCCATGGTCACGGGAGGACTGAGGCGACAGATGTCCTGATGTCATAGTTAACATGGAGTACCTTCAGCTTTTAATTATTATTTTTGGTCCGATCTACGCAGAAAGAGCTAACAGTGTCTTGAAGTCTTGCAGTGATGTGCTTGGTTTTTGATTTAATTTTATTTATTATTGGATCCCAAGCTGGTGGTAATACCCAACCATCTTCTCTATTGAAATTTGGATGTTTTTTGATTTCAATAGCCTCGCGAATCATCCTTGGTAGGCATCGGTGTTCTTTTGCAACGATCTGTGGTTTATCAAATCTCCCCAGTATCTCCCATTGTCGCCGACATCTTTATGGAAGACTTTGAGGAGAGAGCCCTCCGTACTTCTCCAGTAAATCCAAGATTATAATATAATATAAACGGACCAAAAATAATAATTTAAAGCTGAAGGTACCCCAGGTTAACTATGACATCAGGACATCTGTCACCTCAGTCCTCCCGTGACCATGGGTGATGTAAAGCACTCGAAACGTCGGGTTATAAATAGTAAAAAAAAATTAAACGCTATATAATCCGTAAAATATAGTTTCATTTAAATATAATATTTTTTTTGTACCGGTGTAGATTTTGACGTTTTAGCCGAGCTTTAAACAAGCCTAAATTGAATAATAAAAATTTGACTTTGGCTTTGAAATATAAACACGCTCTGTTTGATCTGATTAGTTTCATAGTCCATTACAAAAACTAGATACCCACGATATGTTCTCAAAAGGCAACCAATCCAGAGGCTGTGAATTTCGGCTTAAGAGAATCTACCACCCCTTCTCATTGCGTGAGTGTCGTAAAAGTCGACAGAGGGAAAATAAAAACCTGAAGATGGACGGCTTCTTCACGGAACATCTGAATAAATGAACAGAGGTTGCCAACCCGCCTGCCAAGCGTGGCAACTATGGCAAAATCCCCCAAAATGAGAGGGACAAACATTTGTGGGCTGAAATGATGATGATGATAAAGATTCTTGTAACTTGCTCGTTAGCAGGTCTTGCGATTGCGATCTCTTATGAGGCTAAACATTAATACACGATTTAGTGTTTAACATTAATATATAATCGGTATTTTCTAACAAAGATATATAACTATATGTTCCGATATGAAGGTTTTCCTCCACAGGACTCCGGGAGTACGCGATAACGAGCGCTCTCAAAGATTCCCGTTTCACTCCTATCACACGCGACGAGGTGCCCCGGCTGACAGTCTCGGTGTCCATCCTGCAACACTTCGAGGAAGCTGAGCATTATCTCGACTGGAAGTTGGGCAAACATGGGATTCGTATAGAGTTCGTCAACGAGCGCGGCTCAAAGCGTACTGCAACCTACTTACCTCAAGTTGCCACAGAGCAAGGTAAATGAAAATTAAAATGTATTACACTATGAGAAAGTACTTCAGCTGTTGGTCTTGTTCCCCATCCAATAACACTAAGAAAGCCGAGTACTACGAGAAATCGGGATGGACGGAATACGTATCAAGTTGAAGTAACGGTACTAATCCTACTAAGGGGCAGATTAACCTATAGGCCGAGCAAGCCAGTGCCTAGGACGGAAATATTTAAGAGATTGCAAAACTTAGTTAGACTTTTTATATTTTCATCCATTGTTACTCACAAAGATTTTTCTTTTATTGTATTAGTTGACGAGACGAGCAAAACGTTCACCTGATGGTAAGTGCAACGTCCGCCCACGAGAAATGCCTTGCCACCAGAACTATTCTGTGTTGCACCACACTGCGCCCTAAGAACTGATGTCTTAGGGTGTCCCTGAGACATCAGTTCTTAAGTCTCATATTCCCAGTGATTAAGCTAGCTGTCAGTGCCCTTCAGACCGAAACACAGTAATGTTTGCACACTACTGCTTCGCGGCAGAATAACTGGCCATGGGGTGATACCTACCTAGACGGATTTCTGCATAGAAATCATACCACCAGTAAAATAATAATAAAAATGGTAAGCATCAGTATATGAAGACACTGAGAATTATCTCAATATAATTTTACCATTTACAGACTGTTGTTTTTCACTTTAATTTAATTCTTATACGTAATTAAATTTTTCATGCTTTGTGTGGGAATCCCTCCACATTAGTGTGTACTAAATGTGGAGGACCTCATATATATACAACATCTAAATATTGAATTAACTAGTAGGAGAAGCGAATTTTGGCGAATGATATTGCCAAGGAAAAGGGTAGCTACCTGCCAGATCGGTTGGTCTTATCTGGGGAGGACGTCTCCTCCTACTAGTAATATTTATATGTTGTATATATAGTTCGCATCTCAGAAAACTTTCATAGCGCGAGTATGGAATGTATGAAATATTTCTTGAGCTTCTCATGTGCCGACATAGATGTCGCTACAGTTTGCAAGGAGCAGGCAGCGACAATATTCCGTAGGCATAGGGCAGCCAGGGTGTCAAATCCGCCCCTGACGCTATCTACCGAATGAAAACGATTAGCACTTTGGAGAGATAAGATATGTTTCGGTTGATGGCAGTATATTTAATTAACCTAACCCGTCAGAATTGGTCGGATAACATTATACGACTAGTGTTCGTGTATTATTTCCGTTCACTTCTTTTGGCCATCTACCGCTTTAAGCGATTGTAATATTTAACTACCCTAAATAGTTTCAATTTAGCGCAAACTTTTTTCAGGTTGGGACCAAGTACAAACAATCGACTCGCTCTTAAGAAAAGGCGGGTACAAAGCGGCGATCACAGCGGAGCTCCGAAGAAGTATTAAGCTGACCCGCTACCAATCCGAGGAGATCTCGGCCTCTTACAACGATTACGTCAGCCAGCGTTGCTAGCATCCCGCCGCTCGCCACGGGCACCGTCAACCCACAGACATAAGACTCGTGTACCAATTCGCACCGTACACTGACAGGAAATTATATACAAGTCCAAGTGAAAGTTACAGATATGGTGTTAGTAATAATTTAGTCTCTAAGTGTACTTCATGTGTTTTGAATCAGTCAGCGAGCCTATGTGAACACAGCTATACATTTGGCATGGTCAATAGTACAACGGGAAGTCAGAATTATGCTCAAAGTGGTTCCGGAGGGGACGGGAGGGGGTCGTGTGTGATTAACATCGTTTAATAATAAGAAAATATCACTGCCTGTGACATTCCTGTAAGGAAGATTTAAGGTGCCATCATCGAGCTGAACATCACTTTCGCACAGTCTCCAGCGGTATATAAATATTTTTTTAAATCATTCACCGCTCCCTGTCGATTATGCACGCAACTATTGATTTTACTCCCATTCTCTTATGGTCTACAGTTGCGTGTGTGTATCTGTCGATTGAATTGTTATTGCCTTGTCAACGCCAATGTTGTTTTAGTTTCGATACGATGACCCGTTAAATTCAATCGTGCTTAAAATAAAGGATTATCTTTCGCAGGTCAACTAATGATTCAATTGTTTGATATAACACAGGCTTGAGTTACCCATACGCGAAAACACACAATAAGTATCGCGTTCAACATCAAAGGTCAAATATTTGAAATATTCTAAACGATAAGCCGGGGTAGCTCAGGGGCTAGGCGCTCGCTTTAAATTTCATAGTACGCGAGTGACCTGGGTTCGATTCCCGGTGCCGGCACCACTAAAATTGTTAATTGCAATTTTAAGTGCTGATTTACCACGCGCTCGGCGGTGAAGGAAAACATCGTGAGGAAACCTGCATGTCTGAGGAATAAAAAATATTTCAAAGACATGTGAAGTCCGCCAACCCGCATTGGAGCAGCGTGGCGGATTCTTCCTAGCTCCAAAATCCTCTCAGAAATGAGAGGAGGCCTGTGCTCAGTAGTGGGACATTTATAGGCTGAAACTTTAAACGATATGGGCACGTGATGATGATTTTAAATCCTTACCTTATTGTCATCTTATACATTTGGCCAGTTTGTCAGTGTAATTAATCGAGAATACGCTTTCATTGAAGTTGTGGCATATTGTTGTATAGATTGATTTTGATTTAGTTGCAGTTCAGAGCGTGTTTTACAACTGTTCTATAAATTCGTTTTTGCGGCAGTAATGTTCCTTTCCATTACTACTGAAATTTAAGGCGGTTATTTGTCTTATTCGGGTTTGCTTTGACATGAAGATTCTATACAATACATAGAATTTTTTGAGTTACATTTTATGTGTATTTCCACAAATCAAATTTAGTTCACGCATTACTTTTACATTTGAAGTGATAATTTACATGCATGGCCATCACATATAGATAAAACCCAACAATCAGTAAGTCTACCAAAAGACATAATCCCCTCAAAATGAGAACTTCAAACTTTTGTGGCAATCTATGGGGAGGACTACGTTCAGCGGTGAACTAGTGATAGGCTGAAATGGTGATAAGTGAGCTAGAAATTTGTAAATTTCACTTCACCTGAATGAAGAAACTAGACACGAGTGAAATAGTCTACACACTCAGTTTCACACAGTAACTTTTTGAGTCAGTTAGACAGACAGACTAGATGCAGCCACAAAAATCGTGTTTTTCGAAAATAATTTTGTTTTCTTTCTTCAATCATGTGAATGTACACATTGTGTTGTGAAGTGTTTCACCAATGTTCGTGAGCATTTTGATTTCAACAGTTTGGTTTTTGTGTTTAAGTAAATCTATAAAAATTATAATAATTTTGTGGGAAAAACTTAAGCCGTGTAGATTCCTAGTACAAGACCACTGGACTGTACAGGGTGAAGTTTTGTCATTTTTCATAATAATTGAAGAGATCCGTTCAATCGTGCTCTCATATATAAAAGGACATGAAAGTAAGATCTCTAGTTTTTTCTCATAAAATTTTACGCAATACAATTTCTAACTGTAAATTAATAGAGTAATATTAAAGAATTGGTTAGTGAAAGAGATTAGATATTTTTCTCGGCATATGGTATTTTGCTTTTGGAGCTAATTCCACTGATTGTAAAACTTCAACATAGCAGATCTTTTGAGCAACTATTTGGTCGGCAACATTAATTTTGCTTTCATTCCCTCAAAACTCTATAACCTCTCGGCATTGTGTAGAAACTTGTCATAGATTAAAAAAAGAGTTTCCGTAATATGTAGACATATTCGGAATAGATTATAACGCAAAAAATCTAAAAAAATATTAATAAACATAAATACAAAAAAAAAAACTTTAATGTAGTTCATGGCTGTCTCGTTTAATAATATATATTAATAAGTTGTTGCTGTGTTATAATCAGCTTATTTCTGTTCCCTTATGTAGGTTTTAACATCATTATAAAGGAAAACATATAAATAGACCTTATGTGAATCTGTGCTCGTATTGGCGGGATGACGCCATTTTGATATCGATGATTCACGAAGCAGTAATTAGTAAAATATACGTACTGAATTTTTAGTTGTAAATTGAAATCGTGACTATGTAAATTCGTTAAGGTCAGGAGCAGGGTAAAAGCAATAGTTATATTTAAATTGCTAGTCTACAAGTGGCAACTAATACATTAAACCTCTTTACCTACGTTTAATTTTTTTTTTAATAATGGCGCTGTTAACTGGCAAGGGATTCGAGACTTTAAGAACGGCATTGCTGATGTGTAGCATTACGTGGTCATTATGATTAAATAACTAGCTTCGTCATGATTGACTTGATATTGGCAAAATTATGTAAAAACCATTAAAGAAAGAAGAAGAATTGGTTTTGTATCTGACAGTTCCAAAGCTAAAGTTGCTATCGATGGATAAATAACTTAATGAAGTTACACAAAACCTCTGCCATTGTAGAGGTTTTGTGTTATTTCATTAGTGTTAATAATAGAAAATATTAATGTATACGTCTAAACAAGTGATGGAATAGATAGTTTTTTTTTTTGGTAGTATTTGATTGTTTTGGATTTGAGATTCTCAAATGAAATTGAAATTTTCTTTTTTAACACTGACGCTATTCAATCCCATGACTGACATGATATTGGCAGAATTCTTTTAAGTGCAACCATTAAACAAATAAGAAGTTCCGCGTGACGTATGTCCTTGTTAACAATATCTATAATCGTGCGATATGAACCCATTGCAATACGTCTAGAAATGCAGCCGATAGAAATTTAAAAGGTGCACTAACGTTGTATATGAGTTCGATATGAAGACGATAGGAACATAATCAGCGACAGTCACCGATTCCTTATTTGAAACAATGCATTGTTTCTACGTTTCCATTTCAATGTCTGTCATGTAAATTTCTTTATGCAACTAAAAATATAGTGTATAATTTAGTACACGGTACTAAATTAAGGTTAAGAAGTAATTTAGTTAATAAATAGAACCAGGAAGAACCAGGCGTTACTTTGCGGAAATCCATTATAATGAAGGAAAGTAAGATAATTTGCTAAGATCCGCAAGCAAAATATAAAATGGTGTATATTACCTTGTTTTACACAAAACAAGTACTTTCCTTCATAAAAAGTAATTTTAAAAAAGAGGTTTTATTACGGTAATTTCAGCCAGTCTATAGTTTAGGATCTTTAAAACGATATTTGTATCCATTGTTATCTATAACATATTGCCGCGTGGCCTAGCGGTCAGAGTACCTGACTTCTACGAAGCGGGTCCTGGATTCGAATCCCAGCCGGAGCCAACATTTGTGCTAAAACACAAATTGTTGGTTTTTGGGTCTGGCTGTGTTGTGAATGTCCCCGTGTTTCTGACACTGCATCCTAGCCTACCTTCGATCTTATCGCATCAGCGATACATCGGGCGCGGGTAGGTTGGGACGAGTGAGTGCCTCTGTGTTTGCGCGTACACTTGTGGCACTGTAATATCTCCTGCGCAGTTGATGGCTCTCGACAGTATTCGGAAGTTGTCGCCGTGGTCGAAATCGGCTAGGAGAACATCGTTCTCCATTATCAGCTTAGTTTGAATCTATAATATTTTTTATATCGCTTGTGGCGGATAACGGAACATAAATGCTGTTACTCCGATGTGTTGCAGTTTTTTAAGACAAATAATTAAAAGCTGAGAAGGAATTTAAAACTATCGTTCGTCAGATTTCACGTAACGAGTAATGTAAAGTTCTGCTATATTGAACCATTTTATCATGTGCCCTGATAGAGAGCTAGATTTTTTTTTTAATAAAAACTAGATTTATCAATTATCTTATGAAGTAATATATTTGTACGTTATAGACGAAGATATCTTCATGAATAGATGTTAAGGTAGTGAAAGCGAGAGGCAATGGCTGTTAAGCGATGTGACATAATACGTTATTGTATTGTCTCTTGCTTAGACCACGGTAAATCTGCAATGTAATAGTAATAAGTTACATTTAAGGAATGTCGACTCCTAAAAATGATAAAAATGAATAGTATAGTTCCACAGATAATCCTTTTGTGTAATTGCTCGTTAAATAATTACATAAAAAGGGCTTCGCTCAGTGGTCATTTCAGAAATATGATTGCATATATTTGATACGATCATTACGTCTTTAACTAGAGTTATTGTAGCCATCTTTACATTAATTAAAATTGCATATGGTTGTGGTAGCTTACAACATTTACATTTTGTGTAGGATATGAACAGCTTTTAATATATCAATGGGCGTGTCTGGACGAACAAACTTCTATGTCAGACACTCAGAATAAAAAAGTTAAGGTCTAAGTGACTGAGTACAGCCCTTGTCAACCAAAACAGGCTTGCTGACTAAGTAGTAGTATATTTGTTTGTATTAAAAAAAATACGTAAAAATAATTTTAATTTTATTTTGAACCGCCATAATAAATCATTTAAATTTTTATGTAACAACTTATAAAATCACTTTTATGCCAGTTTGATGGTTATTATTGGTTACGATAGCACGAATTATACTAAGTAAAATGGCGAAACAGTAAGTCACAGACGAAAACTAACTTGATATTCTGAGTGTCTAACTTAATATTCAGAATTTTGTTTGCCCAGACTTTAATTTTAATTGTCAAAACTCATATTTTTAAAAAGCGAATTAATCGGAGTGTATCGTATTCTATTAAAGAGAATTAAAAAAAAATATTAAAAAAGATTTGTTCTTATACCAACACGTGATTACGTGCAGAACTATTATATTAATCGTTTGACATGACTTTAGAAAAGTGTTAAACCCTAAACCTTCTTTTGTTAAGTAACTTCGCCACTTCAGTAAATATAATCCTGCGCGACAATTAAAAACTGGGATATTGTTAACAAAACTAGTACGAATATAAAAGAAAACCGAAATTGATACGCAAAGATACACTACAACTTCCTTTTTAATCATAAGACTCCAGAATCTATGAATATATAGGAATAACAATGATACTATAACTATCTTTGTCCCAAGTGTATAATTCTGTGAAATTTTATATTAATATAACCTTATTTTTTAAATATCTGATTTTGTTTAATAACCCAATATAGATAAAGATGGAAAAGTCATTTTGTTTGTTTTGATTGATAGACCATTAATAGCACTTTACATTAATAACACATCAGTTGAGCAATCAAGGCAATCTCAACAATAAATTATTAATAAATACATACATACATAGAGTGACGCCTCTTTCCCATAGTGGTTGGCAGAGACTACATCTTTAGCTTCCTCTACTTTAATTAGTGTTTTATACAAGCTCGTCGGTACTTTTGACATGGCCTTTTCTTAAAACGACTACGATCTGATCTTGGTACGTTCGCCTACGTCGACCCTTACCGGCTCGCCCATTCACACTCGCCCCTATAAATCTGTTTCGTCAATATTCTTTCATCTATCCTCTCTGTCCAAACCATCTAAGCATCCCTTTCTCTATCTTTACTACAACTGCATCTTCTGCCAGACCCAACATTCCCTACCGTACATAAGTGTACCAGTACTACTCTATGTACAGCCGGTCGTGCCTTTTAAGATACCTTCTGGCTACACATAAAGTTATTCAGGGCCCCCATATACTTGCCATTTACAGCCAACGCTCTTCGCTCAATATCACTGTCGTACATTCCGTGTCGTAAGCTTTGTAACCGAGTATACAAATTCTTTCAATTAATCCACTATTTTTCTTTAAATAAAATGTAATTATCGGATTGAATATTTATAAAAAAAAAAAAATGGTTTGTTTGCAACACCTGTATGTGCGAAGTTAATTTTTTGAGGCTACATAACATCTGTGAGAATCCATTGCACTTGAGCAGAGCCCGAATAATTTAGTTCTAGAATATGTATTAACGTTAAAATATTTATTAATGTGCAAATTTAAAAATATTTTTTCGTTTATAAATTGTTAGTCACAACGTATTTTAACGCCGTTGCTAACGCGGTGTTTCTCTGTGAAATTTGTCTCCGTGTCTCTGATACTGTATTGTGGCCTACCTTCAATCTTATTGCGTGAGCATTACATCGGACGAGTAGACCAGGACGAGTGCTTACACTTGTGGCACTATAATATCTTCTGTGCAGTTGATATTTACCGACAGTGTCCGCAAGTTGTCGCTATTGTCGAAAATCTTCCAGCATGACATTATGCTGTAAACTAACATCTAGATCCATACAATATAAATAGACGAGGAAGGTTGACTGTACTTGAGCGTGGTTTATCCACGCTAAACTCGACTACCAACAGTAGTGCTGTCATAAGACGAATATTATCAAATTTTTCGTGAAAAGTAGTTTTAAGAAGTCTAATTTAAGTTGTATTTCTATTATTATTAAGTATGTTTTGTTGTTAAATTCTGTTAATCAAATATCAGTGTACTCGTTATATTTGAGTAAAGGAATCGTCGAATTAAAGCTTACTTGCGAGCTTTGGAGTATATGAACATTAACGTTGTGTGTGATTAATAAAATTATTAATAATTTAATTAACCAATTACATTCGCGATTTTGTCGAGCGATTAAATCGCTGACGACACTTGCGCACAACTGGATAGCTGATGTTTGGGAGAAGCTTAATTATGATTATTATCTGTATGCACCTTAAATCGCTTGTTATTATTATAAAATCAATAAGCAAATGTGATCAGAGACAATTTGAATTTTCGACAACAATAATGAACGGCAATAAGAAATAGTAGATTAAAAAACTACAATTTGTTTGTGATAAACAACGTATTTGTTGCATAGAAAATTATGTCAAGTATGATCTGTTACATTTTAGAAGCTACTATTGAATGTAGAGGTAATCAGTGACGACTCCATATTAAAATAGTGTCCGTGAAATCGAGCTAAATTCGAATGGCATTAATAGCAAAAATCCTAAATTAGAAAAGACGCTATTTTTTATTATTTAATATAATTTGTTTGAAACTATATGTCACACTTTTCATTAATATTTCTATTTCGATAAAAAAAATTTTTCGCTTTTAATTTACATTTATAATTAAAGTACTTGAATCAACAACTCTATTCAATAAACATACTTTTATATTTTAGTAAATTAGCGATATTAATATCGCTAATTTCAGGTCATACTTTTTGCGACATTAGTGTCATTTTGATAATATTTTGAATCGTTATTCTATGCATTTTGTTTGTCACTTTTTCGCGAATCGTGCTATTTGACTCATCGCTCCTTACCTCAATACTCCAAAGAAGCTACACAATATTATTTAATACGCAATGACGTCACTAGTTCAACTCAGTTCAAGTCAAAGGAAAGGGCCAGTGCTATATTTGAGATCTTCGATCGTTCGCGGAATATACGCCTTAAAACTATCGGATTGATCCCAGGCTTCTGAACGCTTTGATACGATGCACTCACGACAGTTCGTGTTTAGTAATAAGACTCAGTTTTGCATGTGTTCAAATCAAAACTTAGTAGTAAACGTACGTCACACGTACTTTGGTGACAGTTGTGTGCGCTAGTTTGTTTTCCTTTTTTTAAATAGTAAAATCATTAAACGAACTAATAATATAGGTTATATAAAATATCATGTGATTTTTATTTTTATCCCCCATGTAAACATAATAAAAAAACGATGATTACTATTAAGGTCAAACTCGCTCGGAGCCTAGCATGTTATTTATATGTATATAAATAAAACTAGATTTACGCGTTCTATTTTACTATTTATAAGACGTTCTGATGTCATAGTTACTCCACCTTAATGTTTTCTTTTATTTACGCGAATACTACACAAGCTACTATGTGAATGTGATCTCTTACATAGGCCAAACAAAAAGATCAATAAAAACCCGCGTAAAAGAACATATAGCTGACGTGAAGCATCGTCGTTTTAGGAAGTCTGCAGTCTGTGACCATGTTCTGGATCATCCCAACCATCACATCAGATTTGATAAACCAAAAATCCTTGCAAAAGAACACCGATTCCTACCAAGGATGATTCGCGAGGCTATTAAAATTAAAAAACACCCTAATTTCAATAGAGAAGATGGTTGGTTATTACCACCGGCTTGGGATCCAATAATTAATAAAATTAAATCAAAAACCAAGCATACCACTGCAAGGCTTCAAGACACAGGAAGCTCTTTCTGCGTAGATCGGACTAAAATTAATAATTAAAAGCTGAATGTACCCCGGATTAACTATGACATCAGGACATCTGTCAACTTAGTTCTCTCGTGACCATGGGTGCTGTAAAGCGCTCGAAACATCGGGTTATAAATAGTTAAAATTAAACGTGATAAAATCCGTAAAAAATAGTTTTATTTAAATACTCCACCTTAAGTTTTTAATTATTATTTTTGGTCCTATCTAAGGATGAGACGTATTTACGCTACCAGGTTTTAAAATCAGGGCTGCACTTCAAAATAGGGCCTTGGCGCGGGCAAGAAATACTTGCAAGTGCATTGAAAGTGCCGGAACAGACTTGTGTCTGAAATCTTATTCGATAAAATTTCGATATAGGGCCGACAAAATTAAGTCCATTTCAACCCTAAGAAGACACAGGTTTGCGCGTTCACCGCTAAAAAGGAACCCACGTAAGGAGAAATGGCACGAATCACGTGCCATTCCTTCTTACGTTTATATAAATAAGACTCATTATTGCGTAAACGAAAGTATTTTAAATAGTAAGTGGTAATAGTTATGTTTAATATATTGAAGTAAATATTTTGTTTTCGTTTTCTGGTTAGTTGAGTTATGATTGCGACTTTGTTACGTTACGAAAAAGGTTATTGGGAAACCTGGAATATTCCTAATTGTGTCGGTAGTATCCATGGGAAGCATGTCGCTATAAAGTGACCCAATAATTGTGGATAAGACTATTTTTGCTGCAAAAAGTTTCTTCTTCTTGCTATAGTTGATCCATTTTACAAATTCACTGTCGTCGATGTCGGTAGTTACGAGCGGCATAGTGATAACAGCATAATCGAGAACTCAATTTATATCGACAATATGTACACGGAAAACATTTTCTACCAGATAAACCTCTTCCAGGCACCTATGATCTCGTACCTCACGTACTTATTGGTTATGTGGGTTTTGCTTTAACAACGTATTTAATGCGTCCATTCCCTAGAGCCTCAGCCACACGAGACGAAAGAAAAACAAACGTAAAAGTATGCGCAGGGCACGTCATGTGGTTGAAAATGCGTTAGGGATATTAGCACAAAAATGGCGCAGTTTTTTACGACCCACTTATTGTAATGTAGACACAGTAATCGATGTTATTAAAGCTGCATGTTGTTTACATATGTTACATACTTAGGAACAAAACAAGAAACAACGGTTTTATCCCCAGAGTCAGAAGAACAAAAAGAAACTATGCAGGCCCTAACTCCTCATCGTCCAACAATTAGAATATCAATCAACGACTGCAGCATTCGATATTCGTGAAAATTTTGGTGTTTTCAATAAATAAACAGATTTATCCGACTTGTTTCCACAATTGCCATTGCTGTTTGAATTAGAAAAAAATCCTTAATATAATACAAGCAATGACATACGGCGCCAAGACGTGGTCTTTGCGCTGCACTTGTCACCGCAGGTAGCATGAGGACACTCAGACGCTCGGCGATTAAGACGAGGGCTATGCTCGGTGTTTCTCAAATCCGTAACCATGATATCCGTAGCAGAACCAGAGTAAGTAATGTTCTTGAGTGGCAAAACCGTACCGGCAAACGCAGTGTAGAGCGACGCCCACTAGTTGAATCGTCGAACTCCACGGTTTTGCGGGAAGTGGATTATATATTATATATTCCTTTCGTCGTCGTCGTTACAGCCTATTAAAAGTCCACTGCTGAACATAGGCCTCCCCCATAGACAGTTACAAAAGTTTGTAGCTCTCATATTGGAGGGCTTTTGCCATAGTTGCCACGCTTGGCAGGCGGGTTGGCAACCGCAGTTTATTTATTCAGATGTTCCAGGAAGATACTGCTGCCCATCTACTGGTTTTAATTTCTCTCTGTCGCCTTTTACGACACCCACGGGATGGGATGGGGTGGTAGATTCTCTTAGGCCTATTTAGTAGTGTGTTAAAATATTAATAGTATCTGGGAGCCAAGCTAGCTCAGGAGCTGGACGATCGTTTCAAATTTCATTGAAGCTCGTTTTAAATTTAATAATAGTACGTGAGTGGTCTAAGTTCGATCCCCGGTGACGACACCACTAAAATTGTTCTGCAGTTTTTAGTGTTGATTTATCACGTGCTCAGCGGCAAAGGAAAACATCGTTAGGAAGAAAAATATTTCGAAAACATGTGTATCGGTAAAAGTTCGCCACGATGCATCAATGCGGACTATTGATGCATCGTGACGAACTTTTACCGATACCAAATACCAAACCCCTCTCAGAATAGGGGGGGGGGGGGGGAGGGCTGTGCTTAGCAGTAGGACATTGGCTGTTACTTTACTTTTTGTTGTTTTTATAGTACCGGCAACACTAAAATTGTTAATCGACTTACTCGGCGGCCGTCTGTCGTAGAGTCTATGACACTTGATAATGCCTCGTTTTGGGGCGAAACACGTGTCGCGTTCTCGACTTCGGTGGTGTATATATAGGTGTATAGGGTGGAGGGTATCTGGTGGCGGTGTTAGTTTGCTTGTGCACGCTACTGAGGGAGGGCTGGCGGTGCTCTTCAAAAACTAGGTAATATACACCATTTTTATATTTTGCATGCGGATCTTAGCAAATTAACTTACTTTCCATCACCACTAAAATTGTTGTTGATTGCAATTTTAAGTGGTGATTTATTACGTGCTCGTCGGTGAAGGAAAACATCGGATGGAAAGTTCTGGCATATTTTCGAGATAGTTATTCCGCCATGTGGCGCCGTGTGGTGGCTTAAGAGAATCTACCACCCCATCTCATCCGATGGGTGTCGTAAAAGTCGACAGAGGGAAAACTTAAAACCAGATGATGGGCAGCAGCATCTTCCTGACACATCTGAATAAATAAACTGCGGTACTATAAATAAACTACGGAATAAATAAACCACTAGTATCAGAGACTATAACAATAAGGTGGAAATCAATACAGGAATTTTTGAAATTATGGGGAATAAGGTTAAATATAATAAGGTGCTGATTTACCACGTCCTCGGCGGTGAAGGAAAACATCGTGAGGAAACCTGCATGTCTGAGAAATAAAAAAAATATTTTGTAGACATGTGCAGTTCGCCAACCCGCATTGGAGCAGGGTGGCGGATTCTTCTTCCTCGCTCCAAAACCCTCTCAAAAATGAGAGGAGGCCTGTGCTCAGCAGTGGGACATTTATAGGCTGAAACTTCACTTCACTTCAAGGTTAAATAACACAACATTGTATTAACTATCTATTTACACTATACACGTATCTAAAGTTACAAAAATTATTAAATGCACACAATTATGACTCTGCGTCCAAAACTTTCTTCTCGATTTCCAAAATTTTTTCTCTAAGCGTTATATTGTTCCTCATCTCAAAGTAGGTTAGTATGGAGGAGGCGGCCATTTGTAGTATCACCATTTTTGTCAAGGATCCTGTGTATGGTCTAGTCGTTGTCTTTAAGAAATTAAACATGACCTTTGGCCCATCTGTGAGGTCAGGAACACGGTAAGTTCCATATCTATTGGCAAACTGAAACAATAAGGTGCTATTTAGGCAAGGGAACTAGTCGTGGGCCAATGCTCATAACATAACGCACTAAGTGATCAGAACTAGGAGCGACAAGCATGGTTTTGATGCCTATCTCATCATCATCATTTCAGCCTATCACTAGTCCACTGCTGAACATAGGCCTCCCTTGGCATAGTTCATAGTTGCCACGCTTGGTAGGCGGGTTGGCAACCGCAGTTTATTTATTCAGATGTTCCGGGAAGATGCTGCTGCCCATCTCCGGGTTTTCATTTTCCCTCTGTCGACTTTTACGTCACCCACGGGATTAGATGGGGTGGTAGATTCTCTTAAGCCGTTACCATTTACTATTTTGACGGTTTCACTACGAATGAATGAATGCAGAAGAAGCGAAAGAGGCGTGTCAGGACCGTGGCGAGTGGAAAGATGTGGCCTCTGCCCATCCTAATGGGAAATAGACGTGACTCTATGTAATGTATGTACGCAATGATATCTCTTTCTTTTTTGTTGGTCTGAGTTATTACTCCACTAGTTCAAAGAAATTCTACCGATGACTGGCTCCAAGCCAATCTCGCTTTGACAACGAGCTTTGAGTATTTATCAATCCCAGTCACATACATACAGTCACGCATTTACCCCATATAATGGGTAGGCAGAGACCGCTCACGTAGCTCAGTTTTCGCCCTAGCGGGAAACGAGGCGTGACGGGTGACGAACCACGTCGCCGCCATTTTGGTACGAGTCAAAATATTGTTACTCCCCATTCCGGTCCCACGAGCAGTGTATTGACAGCATTGCATATTATGGTGTTATTCTGCACGAACAAAGGCTGTCCGTACAATATAATAGTCGCCTCTTACAACACCTCGGTAGGAAAGAAGTAGAAGATATTCTACTTTGCCGGAAATCTATCGGACAATCGTAAATCGACCCAGGAAAACTTCTTGACCTTCAACAGACTGAAGAATGTACAGTGTGTATGTGTGTGTGCGTGCGTGTGTGGTATGGGTGTATAGTGTCGTCGTCGTCGTCGTCGTTTCAGCCTATCAATAGTCCACTGCTGAACATAGGCCTCCCCCATAGATTGCCACAAAAGGCTGTAGCTCTCGTTTTTGGGGGATTTTGCCATAGTTGCCACGCTTGGCAGACGGGTTGGCAACCGCAGTTTATTTATTTAGATGTTCGAGCAAGATGCTGCTGCTCATCTCCTGGTTTTCATTTTCCCTCTGTCGACTTTTACGACACCCACGGGATGAGATGGGGTGGTAGATTCTCTTAGGCCGCTACCACACGGCCAATGGCCGGGTGTATAGTGTGGTGTTGTGTAAAGTGTGAGGCGTTTGGTACCACATATGCTATTACGGAAATTCCTTCAAAATAGGAGAGAGAGAGAGAGAGAGAAGCATATACCCAGTAGTGAACTGATAAAGGACTGTGCAGGTATCCGTCTAGGTGGGAACCATCGCAGTGCCAGTTATTGTGTGTGGTGTGCAATCTTGTATTAGCGCCTGAAGGGTTAACGGCTACTGTAATTAATTACTGGGCATATGTGACTTAAGAACTGTTGTCTCAAAATGACGAGCACAGTGTGGTGCCACACAGAAATGCCCTGGGAGATACAGCATTTGATATTGGCAGACGTTGCACTTACTATCAGGTTAATAATTTGCTCACCGGCTCGCTCCAACTACGCCGCGGGTCCTGGGTTCGGATCCCAGTCGGAGCCAACATTTGTGGTAAAACATAAATTGGTTTTCGGGTTTGGTTGTGTTGTGATTGTCCTCGTCGCCTCATAGCAACATCGGGCGCGGAAAGGTTGGAACGAGTGAGTGCCTCTGCGTTAGCGCGTACACTAGTTGCACTATAATATCTCCTGCGCAGTTGATAGCACCCGACAATAATCGGACGTTGTCGCCGTGGTGATCGGCCAGGAGGACATTATCAGTTCGATTTCCACTTACCATTAACGCTGAAGCTGGCGCTAACACCATTGGGTATAAGAAACCTAATGCAATTTGAGTAGCCGTCGATCGTATCTCGTAACAAATCGGACAAGTGTCCTTTTTCATCAGCAGCATATCTGTCGACACTGACTGTGGGTAGAAGATAGGAAAATTATTTTATGTAACGTTGTGTGATGCTAACAAAAACAGTGCGGTGGTGGCAAAGGCAATAATTCATCATCATCATCATTCCAGCCTATCACTAGTCCACTGTTGAACATACTGGTGGTAGGATTATACAGGAATCCGTCTAGATAGGTACCGCCCCAGGATCAGTTATTCTGCCGTGAAGCAGTAGTGTGCAAACATTACTGTGTTTCGGTTTGAAGGGCACTGTGAGCTGGCGTAATCACTGGGCATATGTACTTAAGAACTGATGTCTCAGGGTGAAGAGCGCATTGTGGTGTCACACTGTTCTGGGTGACACAGCATTTGTTATGGGCAGACGTTGCACTTGCCATCAGGTGAACGTTTTGCTCGTTCCGTCACTTGTGATCATATAAAAAAAAGGCTCCTACAAAGCTAGCTAAAGCAAGAGCTACAAACTTTTGTGGTCTCTCATTTTGGGGGGATTTTACCTTGGCAGGTGGGTAGGCGACCGTAGTATATTCAGATGTTATAGACGTCATAAAGATCCCGTGTGGTGGCGGCTTAAGAGAATCTACCACCCCATCTCATCCCGTGGGTTTCGTAAAAGTCGACAGTGGGACAATAAAAACCAGGAGATGGGCAGCAGCAACTTCCTGGAACGTCGGAATAAGTAAACTGCGGTTGCCAACCTGCCTACCAAGCGTGGCAACTATGGCGAAATCAATAATTTCTGTGTGTTGTGATGTAGCGGCGGAAAAGATAGGATGTATAGGAAGATGCTGCTGCCCATCTCCTGGTTTTCAATTTCCCTCTGTCGACTTTTTGTACACCCACGGGATGAGATGGGGTGGTAGATTCTCTTAAGCTGTCAACACACTACTTTTGTCGATATAGTGGCAATTTAAGAAGTACAGAGTAATGTGCTTTCTCTTAACTATGAAGCTTAAGACTAAACTACCCTTCAATGCTTTTATTGTTTAAGTGTTTTTCTGTGATTTAAAAAAAGTGACCGCGGCCTTAACGCCTGTGTTAGTCACGCGAGGGCGACACTGATAGTTTTTAGAACTGGCCACTTTTAAAGAATATAATAAAAAAATAAGTTTAATTTTTGAAAATAGAACTCTTTGCTAATATTATTGAGTACTAATTTCATTCATTTGTCATTTTTTTACGATTTGGCGGCAAATTGAAATTTGTTTGAGTCACGCCAGTATAAATTTAACGCGAGAAAATTTTCGTACTATGATTTTTTATGACTTTCGGTGTCATTTAAGTCAACAAGAATGTTATGACAGACTTCGATTGATCTTTCACGATGAAGCCTCTTCTCGGGCCACTGTTTATAACTGGTTTAATGAGTTTAAACGTGGTCGCACCAATCTCAACGATACTCTGCGTGAGGGACGGCCTTCTACGGCGACGACTGAAGATTTGGTCGACATAGCTCATGTGATCGCTAGCAGAAAATGGAAGTGGGCGGGCCATATATGTCGTAGACAGGACAACAGGTGGGGTAGTCGGGTGCTTGAGTGGAGGCCTAGAGTAGGGCATAGAAATATAGGCAGGCAACCGATGCGTTGGAGCGGCGACCTTTTTAAAGTGGCCGGAAAGGACTGGATGCGAAAGGCGCAAAACCGGGAAGAATGACGTGCATTAGAAGAGACCTACACTCAGCATTGGGTGGTGAAAGGTTGAAAAAGAAAAGAAAGAAAAGAAGCTTTGTGCCCGGTGGATAACTCATTATTTGACCGAGGCCCAAAAACTCCGTCGTGTTGATTGGTGCCGTGAAATGATACAAAGATTTAACGGAGGTGACTCAAAAGCTGTGTTCCGACATACTTACGGGTGACGAAAGCTGGATTTATTGCTATGATCCGGAAACCAAAAGACAATCTGCTCAGTGGGTGTTTCCTTCCGAGGAGTTGCCAACTAAATTGAAGAGAGGTCGAAGTGTAGGAAAAAAGATGGTGGCTTCGTTCTTCGGAAGGACCGGTCATTATGCGAAAATTGTTTTAGAAGATCAAAAGTCAGTTACTGCAGAGTGGTAACCTAACAAATGTTTGCCACTTGTCTTGGAAAAAGTTCGAGAGAAACAACCTCGCAGTAGGATCCTCCTTCACCACGACAACGCCTCCTCGCACACCGCCGGGCGAACGATTGACTATTTGGCGTCGTCAGACGTGGAATTGCTGGGTCACCCGCCATATAGCCCCGACCTCGCACCTTGGGATTTTTATTTATTCCCGAAAATAAAAGAAAAACTTCGAGGAAAACATTTTATGGACGCCAAGGAAGCAGTGGCTGCGTTCCAGAAGGCCATCGAAGAGACCCCAAAGGACGAGTGGGCAAAGTGCTTTTCTCGGTGGTTCTATCGAATGCAGCGATGTATTGATGTGAATGGAAACTATTTCGAAAAGATAAAAAGTAATAACTTGCTAGTTTGCTCAGTTTTTGATTTTCTAAGAACTTTCAGTATCACCCTCGTATAAATTACAAGTTACGAAATTTTTAGTATATTTTATGGAATTATACCAGCCACCACAAAAAAAGCTTATGAAATTTGGATGTACACTAGGGTTGCCAACTGTCCGAATTAAGGGAGATGCACCGATAGGTTTTTTCTTCTTCTCTTTTTTGATCTGTCAATCGACTACCAACTCGAGCCGTTTTTGCCATGTCGAGTAATAATTTAGTTGTAACGAGGACTTCGTTTCCATCGACAGTAAAATTATAGTTGACTTTTACTGAATTATTGATGGACTGATAAATAGTGATGAAGATAAAGATTTGCTGGATTAATGGAGACAAAACTAAAAGTACAACTATGGTCTTGAATTGAATTTTCCAATTACTGTACACTTTCAGGAGCACTTGCTGCATAATCAACTATCAATATTAAACATCAAAACACAAAATATACACAGAAATTACAAAATTCAATAAAAACACTACCCTCACTTTTTGAGTTGGCGCCAAAACTCCACCGACAGGTTTAACTAATTAAATGCAATGGGTACACCCCACCCTGGTCTGGTTTTTCTTTTCCTGTTTTTTGTGTAGTATGGACACAGATGAGTATTTTTCTTTTCTTTTGAAAATACAAGATTTCACTTAGGTAAGCTAACAGTGAACAGAATGTCAATGTTCAAAGTTATTTTCTTTTATTTTTATTAACACTTAAGTATGTCTCAAATCAAATGTTAGGGAGAAGTAACGTTAGGTCAAGTGTTAATTACAGTAAGTATTGTTTATCAAAATGTTACTTTAGAAAACTATCTATCTGATAAAAAAAAAACAAAATGCCAACATAGATGATATACAAGTAATTATTAATAATTGAGTACCTACATAATTCCTTAATTTTAAGTTATTGCACATACCTCCAGAAACTATAGTGTTATAAATCTTAGTGTCACAGTTAGAATTCCAGATAAAGCCAATATTTGTCAAACATATGTTATTCGGTTTATACCCTGTATTGTCACTGTCCTCATATTGTAACATGCAGTATTAAGGAAAATAAAGATGAGCAAGGAACTCAATGTTAGTGCTAATAACTATTTAACAATATCCTGTGCATGTTAACATTTTTAACCTTTGTTGACAACACTTGTTTGCAGATATTGGTCTTATCATTGTCAAAATAGGCCAGAATGCACCATCATGGTCACTATTGGTATAACAGCAATAGCTGTAAATTTGCTCAGGGGCCGGGTGTTTCGATTCCTGATGCAGGCTCCATTAAAATTGTAAATTAAAATTCTAAGTTCTAATCGTCCACTTGATCAGCTTGAAAAAAACCTTAGTGAGGAAACATGTCGAGTCATCTCCAAAATTGAGACATATTAGCCCAGCAGTGGGACATATATATTTTATTTTACTATTATAGACATACTTGTAACAGTAATTTGTGTAATTGCATAATAAATTGTTAGCTATAAAATATATTACATACATGCCTATGGAATAGCGCCGTGAGAAGCCCTGGCATTATACTTATTGGTACCACTGAAGAAAAGTATCCATAAGCACCAAGTTTGAGCTTTCGCCGATAGTAAGTGTTTATCAACACACCACAACAGCCATTAATTGATCCGAGTATAGCTGGGGAAAATCGTAAGGCCCATCTGCAAGTAAAAACTATAATATACAAAAACTAACGATAAAAATAAATAAAGTTTTCAAAATATGCCTTTAGTTTCATTAATTGCTTTCTGTGAAGAAATATTTTTTTCTGATTTTTACACTTTTGCAAAAACGTAACCTATGCTGGTAATTTATGCGTAGGAATTCATTGAGACCTAAACATTTTTAAAATATCAGGACAGAATAAATGAATGATGGGACTTAGTCCCTTGTGGCGTTCCCTGCCAGTCACCGTCTGATTGTGTAAAGTATATGGCAGGTGGAAATTATTGTATTAAATAAAACAGAAATAAATAAATACCCAATACCATCTGAATGCTGATAAACTTCAGCTATAATGCAGCACTAATGATATCAATAATGGGATTAGAAAACTAAATGACAACTAAGATGCCATCAGATTTTGGTCACACCACATCTGGAGTTTCAGGATGGTGACTACGAAAGCTTTGAATCTGTACTGTATAATGGACTGTTGATACCATTTCCTCATTCCATAGAAAATTTTTACTTGATATATTCAAGTAAAAATTTTCTATGATGACACCATTAACTGGGGAATACCAATTTCTGAAATTACTTGTAAAGTTTTTGCCTTGTATTAGAACTTTCATACCCTTCAAAAATAAGCTTATGCTGGTACATTCCCTTAAGCTTCCCATTATTGACTAAGCAGACGTGTGCTATCCAGATCTTTAACTTTCTTTATTCAACTAATGACTGTGAACCTGGTTCCTCTTAGGCTCTCAAGATTCGTATTTCCCAGCATAATACTAGATTCTTTAATTCATCTTTCACAGTTCAGGCTATACTTCTTCGCACTGAATAAGCATTATTTTAAACGACTGGTTTGCCATTCTCACATTATTTGTAGTAAAGTAATATCTTGCGGGTGCTAGGATTCCTATGCAGGAATACGTCTAGGTAAGGTACAGAGGTAGTAGTAGTAGTTATTCTGCCGTAAAGCAGCAGTGTACAAACAGTCACATGTTGCGGTTTGAAGGGTACTGAGAGCTAGCGTAATCACTGGGCACATGAGACTTAAAAACTGACGTCTCTTGGAGGCGGGCGCAGAGTGGTGTCACACAGAAATGTTCAAGGTGACACAGCATTTTTTATGAACAGATGTTTCAATTACCATCAGGTGAATGTTTTGCATGTTTGATCACTTTATAAAATAAAAAAAAATCATTTTCCTTTTTTTTATTAAATACGGTTTTTTTATTTTTATTTCATATGTAAGTAAGTATGCATTTATGCTTATACATTTTAGTATTGAAAGTAATTTCATTTAGCTATGCAACTGCTAACTTTTTTTTCTTTACTTCTTCCATGGTTGACTGAATACCAAAGGGCATTAAGCACACCCACTGTAGCGCTTACAGTAAGGTGTTTTACAATAAAGTATTAAATAAGTATAAAATATATAACATTTAAATAATTATATAGTAAACACAGCTACACAAAAATATACTACAAAAAACAATAAAGCTAATTCTTCATGACATTTATTTTTCTCTATAAAATATCCTTAGACCAGGTTTTCGAAAGAGTCCTTATTGGTAAAGTCAGATTTAAATGTATTATGTTAACAACAACTTAACTAATGATTTCTTATATTTACGCGAACACTACTCACTTAGATTCATTTAAATTTACAATATGTTGTTAATGAATGTAAATATGAAGTAAAATATCCTAGATGAAACCTTGTCTGAGAATTTTAACAGTGTGTGAAGTCTGCTTATCCCCACTAGAGCAGCATGGTGGACTCAAACGCAAAATACGCGCATAGACATGGAGTTAGTTCAGCCTAAAGCAATCTACAATGGTGGACTCTTCCCAGCTCGAAATCCTCTCAGAAATGAAAGGAGGCTTGTGCTCAGAAGTGGAACAGATATAGACTATTACTTTTATACTGGTTGTAGCACATACACATATAAATGGGAATGTGTTGTGTCTTTACTATAAAATAATAATGTATTTGAGGGTTCTTAATTATCTTGTTATAAAATAAGGTAAATTGAAGTAGGTAGATAATAATATGATATGTCAAACACTTCACTTGCTACCTAGCATAAGGAACGTTTATTAACAAATACAATGTTTTTAAGTACATAATAGTTTGGTCCCTGAAAGGAAATAGGACCTTAATATCTGAGTATCAGTATAAAGGTATGGTATTCCATATAAGTTGGCTCCATTGTTGCAGGCTGTAGCAGTTGGCTTCAGTCTTATGATTTGTGGTATTAATTCCAGTATGATATTAATATTGAAATAGCTAGATTGGAGATTGCAACGGGCCAATTTTCGCAACTCCATGTCTAGAGCGTATTTTGCGGGTAGATTCAAATGGCTCACAGATAGTTGTTTTATATAAGTAGTAGCAGTATGTAACATGTCTGGGTGTTATTGTGTGTGCAATTTACACCAGTAAATTGTTCCGATGACTTAGGAGAAATACCTAAGTGTGGAGCATTCTGTTTTAAAACACTTAAAATATTACGACGAATTCCTCCCCCCCCCCCCCCCCCTTGCTGGACAGATGACCTGTGCAGTTTTGAGGAAGGTTTTGAATGCAGGCAATTTATTGTTGAGGCTATGTTCAGCAATGGACTTGTGATGGATTGAAATAATACCTGTATACATAAATTTGTAAACAAAGACAGTGCTGCATGTGCAGAATCGTTTAATTCTATTTTTCTATTCTTTTTTTTTATAAAACTGCACTGTGCACCTAATAGCGCATGGTGGTGATGGGCTCACCACCTATCACACCAAGTGCATTATATTGTTTTGGTGAAACGTGGAGTGTTGCAGTCATCTGCTTTTGCAGTGAGTGCCTAGTCTCTGACTACCCCTTATGGGATACAGTCGTGATCTTATGTATTTATTTTTCTACAAATTATTACATACTTACGTGTCTGAAAGAGATTCCCAATTGTTAACTACATCCCAAATATAACCTGTAGCTTCTACTTCATCCATCACCACTGCATCTTTTGGGATTTGGTTTGATTTCATTAAGGCCATGAGGCGTATTTAGTTTTCCCTTTTGAATGATTCAAGATCTAGCATATAGTTTAATTTATTATTTGATATAATTCTTTGAATAAAGTGCTAAATTTAAATAGATAAATTTGCCCTGCAGCTAACCTATTTCTTTATTGACATTTTCCGACGAGAGATGGTGATTGACAGTGACATTGATATAAACACAGACCACAGACATACGAGAAGCAGATTAAACATATCGACCAGATATGCGTTGCTATCTTACAACATGCCAAAATTACTCACACTCATATGAAAGTCAAGGCTGCATTTTGTAATATTTTATGCTTTAAGACGGCCATATATGTTGGTTTTCGTGACAGTATCCAAATAAGTTTTCAAATCAGATTCTCCGAATATGCTGCTGTGTACACGTTTTACATTTTTTCAATTCGTTATTTCAAACGACATAGCATTTGGAACGAATTGATAGAAAGTATTTCTTTTGGATAAATTGAAAAATAAAGGATATTGAAATCTTATTTATTTTTAAATAATACTCTTTGTGTGTGTAATCCGCCGTGTGGTGGCGACTTAAGAGGACGACTTATCTACCACCCCATCTCATCCCGTGAGTGTCGTAAAAGTCGATAGAAGAAAAATTAAAACCCGAAGATGGGCAGCAGTATCTTCCTGGATCATCTGAGTAAATAGACTGTGGTTGTTAACCCGCCTGCCGAGCCTGGCAACTATGGTAAAATCCTCCCAACATGAGAGCTACAAACTTTTGTGGCAATATATGGGGACGGTCTATGTTCAGCAGTGGACTAGTGATGGGCTGAAATGACGATGACGATGACCAGGTCTGATTTAGGGATATGCTTATATTTTACATTCAAATACAATTTAACAATAGAAATGATCTATAAATACAAATATTGCGAATAATGTTCCATGACATCAGACTTTCGTTGTTCGCATTGTATGTTTCGCTTCAATATGCTAGAAATGTAGGCGGTTACTAATTTTTCCTATTGATGTTTTTAATCCACAAGTTTCTAAGTATTATTTAAATCAAACCATTTATTTATTATAATTGTATTTTAATGTTGAGCGTCCGTCGGAAGAAATTTTTGTAGTGGAAATGTTACTGAGCACGGCCCTCCAAACTACTTTTATAGTACTGGTTCAGTACCATAAATGTCAAACTCGTCATTTTTAAATAAAGTACTAAAATATTTGCAGCATTTTCAAAGGAAATCTTAATTTATAGTTTTAACGGACCTATGGAAATATAATGATTTGTTATAGGCTGCAATAAAGGTAGAATAATCTTTAATATGACACCATAAATAAAAATAGCACAACATTAACTAACCGATAAAACGTAATTTCGTCCATTTTCCTCTATATAGCGTTGCAGCACCGCATCATGACATCTTAGTTCAATTTTGCACTTTTAATCCAAGAAATTTGTTACTTTTAAGGTTGTATTGAGTGACGCCATGTGTCGCTTATTTGTTGCTTATCAAGATGGCGAAGGAGTAAAAGTGATGGGATTGCAATATTTACTATTAGAGAGAAAGAGGTATTTATTTGTGGCCATGTAGTAAATTAGTGTTTAGTCTACTTCGAATTGTGGCGCCAACTCGAAAAGTGGCGGTACTGTTTTTATTGAATTTTGTAATTTCTGTGTATGTTTTGAGTTTTGATGTTTAATATTAATAGTTTATTGTGCAGCAAGTGCACGCGAAAGTGTACAGTTATTGGAAAATTCATTTCAAGACCAAATTATTATTCCTTTGTCTTCATCAGTCCAGCAAGTCTTCAGTACAAGACAACCATTCATTCACTGTCGATCGAAATCTTGAAGTCTTGGTGCACGAAGATTGTATGCTTGGATAAGTTACTTGACACTGAAAAATAGTTTATGACTGTTTCCATAAATAAATAGATAATTCTGCTTTTTATTGCTTCTCAAGCTGTGACACAGACACACACAATGTTGCCTGATCGATAATTAATAATTAATAAAAAAATATTTTCCGCAACAGAAAAACTGTTTCCCGTTAATTATAATTTTAATTACATAATTTTCAGATAAATTGTAATATTTAATCCTCAAAAAATTGCTGACTTCACAGTTTATAAGAACTTCGCTGTAGTACACAATAGTAAAATTATAGTTCACTTTTGGCCGATGGAAACAAAGCGAAAAACACAATTTCGGTCTTGAAATGGACTTTACAATCACTATACGTTATCAACAAGCACTTGTTGCTTAAAAGGCTAATAATATTAAACATCAAACTCGAAATACACACAGAATAAAAAACACAACAGCCACTTTTCGGGTAGACGGCAAAAGCTCAATATTTATATTATCCATTGTCAAAAAACTTTATCCATTATGAAAATATTCAAAAAATAACAGTAACTAATAAAAAAAAATAGTAAATAATCGATATATTATTCCATCTACCAAAATATGTAAAAAAAATTCTTCTTCTATCAAAATTGTAATTTGAGCGCATACTGGTAGTAGGATTTCTATAAATGAATATTTAGCGCATGTGGAGCGTTACAATCGTGTGGTACAACGTATGAATGGCAACAGTTTTTTGTCTTCTTAACACCATATTTGACATTCAATACAGCAATCAAAGATTGTATAGATAGTCGATTCTACAGTTTTGTCTTAACTAAATTCATTTGGCCGCGTGGTGGCGGCGTAAGAAAATCTAGCACCTCATCTCGTCCCATGGGTGTCGTAAAAGTCGACAAAGAGAAAGTTAAACCCGGGAGATGGCTTTTTCCTGAAGCATCAAAATAAATAAACAGCACTTGCCAACCCGCCTGCCAAGTATGGCCACTATAGAAAAATCCCCCCAGATAAGTGGTACAAAGCGAAAACGGCTCCTAATTTCCGGCGGCTCCTTTGGTCCTGGCTACGGTAGCTGTCATGGTTAAGGCGGGGCAGGAGGCGCGAAGAATCTCCGGAGGAGGGGATTATGCTACCACGAACGACGACTGGACTTGGTAACTTTTACGGACGCAGGACAGACGAGACGAAACAAGAGGTGAAAAAGTTACACTATGATATTATTGGGTTAGCCTAAGCCCGAAGACAGGAGAAGGACACGGTAATCGTCGAATCCGGTAACTTGTTCTACCACCGGGAAGGTGACCATCTGTCCCAAGGAGGTGTCCGGATTATCTTCCACAATTCTCTCATCAACAACGTTATTAAGATGGGCAGTGATTCGATCTGTCTGAGTATAAGGTACGCAAAATCACGGCGAATACATCACTCACCCTCGATTTGCCATAATGGCAGAATCGCCGGAGTACCTTAGCACTATATGGTAGAATTCCTATGCAGTAATCAGTCTTGGTAGATACCACTGCAGGGCCAGTTATTCTGCCGTGAAGCAGAAGTGTGCAAACATTACTGTGTTTCGGTTTTAAGGGCACTGAGAGCTAGTCTAATCACTGGGCATATGAGACTTAGGAACTGAATTCTCAAGGCGACGGGCGCGGTGTGTTGCCACACAGAAATGTTCTGGGTGACACAGCATTTGTTATGGGGAAACGTTGCACTTACCATCAGGTGAACGTTTCGCTAGTCCAGTCACTATTTTCAATTAAAACAAAACTACGCCCGAAGTTGTCGACGAATATGTATACCTAGGACAGATTGTCCGAATAGGTAGGTCCAACTTCGACCAAGTGTTCAATCGACGGTTTCAACTCGGTTGGGTATCGTTTGGGAAACTGCTGCATATCTTCTCGTCGAGTTTAGGCATTGAGGTACAATGCCTAAAACCAAAGATTTCAACCAGTGCGTGCTGCCAGTGATGACATACGGAACTGAGACGTGGTTTACTGCAGGCCGCTTGAAGCTCAAAGTCGCTCAGCGATCTGCGGAAATAGCGATGCTCGGAGTTTCTCTGCGAGAGTAAAATCCGAAACAATGATATCCGCAGTAGAACTAGAGTAACCGAGCCGGCCATATAGCTCGTAGAATCGATAACCGTTGCGGAAGAAAGGTTCTGGAGTGGCAATCACGTACTGCCAAACGTGGTGTAGGTAACCCACTAGATGGAGCGACGACCTGTTTTGCGGGATGTCGATGGATGCAGGTGGCTCGGGATTGTGTTTTGTGGCAATCTATGGGGGAGGCTGTTCTCCAAACTTTTTAGCCTAAGGGCAACACTGTCTCTCCATTAAGTGTCAAGGGCTAAGACTAAAGGTCGTCATTCATTATAACCGCACTGCTCCAGCACAGTAACGGCACGTGCCGCTGCTAATAAATGCAAACGTCAAACGAGTCGCGACGAGGTGGCAACTCGCAGTCTTTGTGCTGCCATTGACGGGACAGTGAGCTGTTTACGCGCAGACTGCGAAGTGATAGCTAGCCTACGCGCTAACGATGGCGAGAATTCGGCTCGTTGATCGGTCGCCACACATTAGTAAGTGGTCTCGGTTACTAATGTGTGGCGCCAGTGGACCACGCGTGTGTGTCTACGTAATGGCTCGGTATACATTCCGCGAACTGCCTATCATCATTGTTGCGCTCGACGAAGAAGTAGAACTTCACAAAGTTGATTTTGATAATGAAGAACCAAGCAAGGGCGAGGAAAGGTAAATTTTCGTTTCGGACTATTTTGTATGATTTACTTACATTGTAACTTCTACAATGTAATCAAAATAAACTATGTCGGACCGAATAGTAAGCCTCAGGCCGAAGTTCAAAAGCCCCTGGTTAAGATGATGCTGCCTATTTGAGATGTTTATTCGGCCATCTATCTGAAGCCAGAATATAGATTTAATTAAACGGTTGGCAGACTATATCACGCCACCGCCTTACGGCTAATCTTCTAAGTGCTATAGAAAAATAAATAGTACACATAGAGTAGTGGTATCACACTGTAATTGGTTTATAGCTTTCTGGTTTTATGTAGGGGATTCGCTAAATAAAACATACATCTTCTAGGATAACGTGCCTGACATTTTGGACCTAACGACAACTTAATAACAGGTGAGATCTTGGTCAAACGTTCGCCTATTTAATAAAAAAAATACTCGAATTGACGTATTTAGGATTGAATTGAAATAAAAGACGCACCTAATATAATTAAAATTATTTATTATCCTTCATCATATTTCTAGCATACTAAACGTAATAAGTGTATAATAATAAATAATTGAATAGTAATTTAGTTTTGAAATATTTCAGCATTATACATATTAATAACTTCATAATAGGTTTAATTCATTAACTAAATTAGACATGCAAAGTAGGCGATTTTATTGTAGTAGTTTCATCATGTGGTATAATGAATACAGTTCTTTGGCTTAATACAAGTCTGTCCGATGAAATTGGTAATACTATTTTATAATTAACATAAATGTGAACTAGCGACGCTTCAAATAAGTGATCATAATCTCTTATTTTACAATCTTTGGCGATCTATAACAATATACGAGAATAAATATTTCAAATAGCCTAGCTATCAAATGCAATGTAGAATATTCTTTTCATCTTATACCACGTATCTTTTTTACGAAAAGTAATGGTCTTGATTCAAGAACTAATTGTATGTCAAAGTTTACGAACGATTTTGACAGATTAAATAAATAAAAAAAAATGTATATAAAGCTGCGATATTTGAAAATATGTTTTATATTTTTTATCTTTTCCAACTTTGAACACAGGTTGACGGCCTTTTTGTGTTAGTTGATGTTTAACATTTAATTTTTATAAGTTTTAAAAGCGTAATGTGTTCGGATATACGTTTTTTTTTATTTACCGCCTTAATGTCTAAGAGAAAGCTATTGCGTCTATTCATAGCGTTAGAATAAAGAAAAACAAAACGGGTGCGGAATCACTGTGGTCATAGTTGGAAATGTAATAAGAAATTTTAGAGGAGGCTATGGATGTGAAGTATTAGCTACATAACTGTCATCCATATATGTACATACATGCGAGTTAACTAAAATAATTAAACATTTTATTCTCTTACCTATGTTTCTAGAATACAAATTTTGACTTTGTTAATAATTATAATTTAAAGTGAATAGACCTCTTAAGTAATTTGCAATTAAATAAATTGTTAAGATTTTTGAGTATTACAAAAAAAGTACCTTCGTTTTGAAATGCACTTACTAAAAAAAAAATTTCTTTTGGCATGTCCTTTTTCAAACGAACGAGTGAATAATTAACAAAAACAACGAATAATATTAGGCAAGTGTTTAAACAATAATAACTTAAATTGTTAGTGGTTTTAAAAAATCCGAAAGCAAATGCGTCTATCAGGTTTTAATGCAAACTAATTTCACATTTGTCTTACATAAATAACTATTTAACACTCTCGTGTTTTACAAATATTAATTTGAAAAATTGTTTTAGGTGTAAAATACATTGAATTTCAATGTTTATACTTACTTATTACTTAATTTTTATTCCATAATTTAGTATTTGACAAAAATAAAGAAGGATGTGTCATACAAGGATGATACGTAGATTAGGTTCAATGGACGAACGATAAAAGCGTATATCACAGATGCCAACTGTTTGGCATCCTTTTGCTAAGCTATACGTATGTAAATAGTTAGTCTGCTCTGAAACTGCAACTGAACTGATTCATTCGACATGTACATGAGCAAGTATACATTACAAGATTTCCCGCGATTTCAGTACAGAAATTATTTGTTTTTAAATTTGTAAGATTATATTGTGTCTTTAGAATTCGATTATCGTGTCGTATAAACCTGAACAGCAGAGCACGTTGTTAACTTAGACTATTCCAATATAAGTTATCCAGAACAATGTGCATGACAAAGTTTATTAGTTCAGAACATTGTTTATGCCGTTTCTATTGATAATTACTTACTTTAACTTAAATATTTTCAGTAAAGTAAATATATTTAAAAAAAAATAACGTTATTGTATACCTATCTATAAGCCGGAATATATTAACGCCGTCAACGATTGTGGATTCAGGACCATAAGTCACTGTATTAAAGATCGCACACGCTTATTTTTCGCACAGCGATGTGCTAATGATGTTTATAGTATAAGATATACATATATTACTAAGTCATAATACTCAATATATTGTTGATTTACGGCCCGATGACGTTAGTAACTGACGGACTAATCAAGATAGGTTTTGTCTAAAACAGTTGATGATTACGATTTCCACTAAGCAATACAACAGCGACACCCTGTCACCCGCCCGAGCGGCCCCGGGACAAAAGGCTAGTAAGCTCCTAAATTAGATATGACGTCAAAAATGTCTACACACTTCTGATTACATTGAAACTTAGTTGCACAAATTAAAGTTATGACTTCATAACTTTCGACTACACATATAATAGTACATAATTGTAAAGAATTTTTAATAATACATATTTATTGAATATCTTAATTACAAAATTAATGAAATTTAAGTACTTATACTTTTTTTTCCATTTACCGTTGAGTAATTGTAAGAAGATTGTTCAATAAATTTCATTCTATACTTAGCATTAAATTACAATCATTCGCGAACAATTGATATCTCAGCGAAGTTATTCTTATATTATCATTATACACTCAATTATTTTACCTGATTGACAGAATTAATAAAATATCTATATTCCAGTTACTAGTATTTCTCATACATTTTCTGGAAATTGCCTATGGAGGTATGCTATATTAGATCCTTTTGACTTAATTCCATAAGGTGTTTAATATTAGGAAACGGTAGAAAGCACTTAAATTGTTGTACAATATAAAATATACTAGAAATAGTGATTCCAAACCAGTTTCCAAAATGTTTTTTTGATATAAGATAGTAACTATATAAGCTTAGAATGTTCGTGCTGTAAATTGGCCAAAGGCAAAGAAAATAGTTCTATTTTCATTTATAGATTGAAATGCTTATGGGCACGGAAATAGTTATAGAAATCAAAAGCTACATTGCTATAAGCAAGCGAATTTGTAAGAGCCTGTACATTTGTATCGGATAAAATATACAGTTGAGATTTGTGAAATTTACGGACGGCGCGATTTTGCTGAAATTTCATTTTGACGATACATTGTCTTGCAAGACGACGTACCGTTAAAATGTTTTTCAACAGCAAAACTATGAAATTTAGTGTCTACCTAAACTACTATACATCTGTAATTCGCTTCTATTAAATATAAAAAGACCGTAGAAGATTTAGTATAGAGAATTGAGCCAAAAACTTCCTAATTAATAGAAACACAAGCATATTTCCTGGCTTCATGTATGCAAGAAATACGTAGTCTGATGGCTCAACTGCTCTATATAAACCGTCTATGTCAAGACTCAGCCCAATTGGTCGTAGAGTAGTTAATTCTGATTTTAAAACAAGAGCAATAATATATGAGCGCTTGATCAATATTAAAGAAACATTCGGTTAATTTTAGATACGAACGCGTCTTTAACATGTGCGCTTAGTTTTTAACAATGTTCTTGATATATTAAAACTAATTCGAAACAAGATTGAATATGGAATTAGACACTTTATAATACACGCTACGCTAATTTAAAAAGTTAATTTCCATGGACAAAATCTTGGCGCGCATTTAAGTTGAGTCAATTTATGCAATCTGTACATTGTACATTTGTAACAATCGTTCTATACTAAGAAATATTATTAATAAACGAACACGAAATGAAGATGTTTTCCGCTAATGTAACACTCAGAATGAAATTATTATGAAACAATATTCTGGATAACTTATGAAACAATAATTTTCAAAAAAAGGTAGGTAGATCGTAAATTTGAATTTTGAAGTAACTCGTTTTAAAAAATATCGTTAGTATAGATAGTTATAAGTAGTTTAAGATTATATTCAAATTATATAAAAGGAACGTTAGCAAATACTATAAATTAGATTAAGATCTAAAGTTCAGTTATACGTAAATTATGCATATAGTATAAAGTGGATAATTGTGTGCTTGAAGCTAAACTATGCTAAGCGATAGGAAAAAAAAATAACAGAAGGAGATATGACTAGATCGTTTTGTTTCTTTACTAAGATCTACAATTCATAAAAGCACTATGCGCATCTCCATATTTTTATAATATAAATGGATATATAACCGTATGATTAATTATTCCGAATCCTAACGTTTGATTTTCTTCTGATTAAAATATTGGCATTTAGCTTATTAACTAGCATCGAACGATGGTCGATTAGACTTGTTTTTTTTTTATAACTTACAACACTGAAAAGTTTTTATATGTAACAGTCGCTATCAAAGCCCGCTCATTTCCAAATTTTCATATTTCAGTCACGTGGATTATACCTCGCACCGTCCGTCGGTTCTTTCTATTTTGCCTAAGTAACGATACGATTTTAATTCGCACACCATTTACAAACGATTCAAACATCCTCGAGTGCTTCGGAAATTTCATATCTACGTGAGCGAGATCATGTATGCGAACTATATAAATATATTAAAAAACTTTAAGTAAAAACGTTTTTCAGTTAAAATTACTATCGTAGTACTAAGGTGTTTATGAAAAAAATTTATAGAGCGACTGGAACGTTACAACGGATACAAAATGCCTTGTGCTGATAATACGAACTTCTAAATATTCACATTGTGGTTATTAATAGTCAATATTTTCTTATTTATTACATAAGAAATGTAAGTTATAAACTTGAAAATGTTATAATAATGGACTAATATTTATAGATATTATCCGCTTAGGCAGTCTAAAGACTACAGTCGCTCGTTATGTAAAAAGTTTAGTGATAAAGGATACTTTGGAAATGAGATAAGGTTTAATTATTAAAGAAGATTCCACGTTAGTTAAAATAAAGAAGCGAAGCAAGTCTGTTTAAGTCGCGAGTGAGATGAAGATGAGGGATACGGTTACGCTACAATAGTTACGAGAGAGTATAAAAATTCGCGACAGACTACAGTGGACCCGAGAGTGATGCGGCGCGGGCGCCGCCGCCGGGGTGGCCGATGCACGATAATTCTTATCCAGACCCTCAAACTATGACTGATCGCCACGTCAGTTCCAACTCATCACCACTTCCTACTTCGGTCACTTTGCTAAACCAGCCAAAGAGTGAAGGTCATAGTCAGAAAGATCGGCAAAATCTGCCTACATGAAAACATTTAGATACATTTAAATAATTGCAAAGCATACCCTGTATCCTAGAATCACTTTATGGGCGATTGTTTTATACATTCAGAAAGGACTCATTTAATCTATTACAAACTTTTGCGTCGCCGCAATATATCTTTAGGGAATTTATTTTAATCAGTATAAAGATATAAGTACACAATATTATTAATAGCCCGCGAAGGCGTCGCCTTGCGGCGTCGCTTCACGGGTGCATTATTCCTACATTACCCACGAGGTGATATTATCGATAATATACTAAGTATACGTGTTCCGGTTTGGCATCGATTTCTGTAACCTAAAAGCGCGCGGCGCGGGCGCGGTGGGTGCTCCCGACGCCGCCGCCGCTCCGCTGCCGTCCGCGCTGCACTCAATTCATTTCGACCCGAGCCCGGCCTTTGTGCGCAACAACAGCCCCGTGACGGTCACTTCGCGAGCGACCCGCTCCAGCACTATCAATTATTATTCTATCATCTAAAAATGCAACGCATTACACGTAACGGCCTCAATTGCTACACATTACGCGACGATATTTTCTATCTACGGCGACATACCGTCACGTGTATAGCGACTTAGCATTATTTAAATATAGAGGCCGGCCCTTCAGTCGGTTTAAACAACGAGACCACGTCGACGAATAATCTAAAATGGTAACAAAAAATATTTTAGAAAAAAAAATTATGCGTTTCGTAAATAAAAACGACGCTAAAACAATTTAAAAAGCGTAACAACATATTGCACGACAGTGAGATTTAGAGAAAAGAACTAGAAATTTAAATAACGATTCCGTACAATGTTCCTCATCATATTATCGTTATATGCATAGGACTTATCCGTAAATCATAATAGCCTAAAACTAGAATACTATATCAATATAATATAATCATTTGTGTAAATATAAAGTTCTATGTCTTGTGTTGAGTGTAATATTTGACTAGAGGCGGGCGGCGGTCGTACGATCACTACCGCACGCGGTAGCTAGAACCCTAATACCCCCTTACCACACACAGAAAATTTGCAAAATTTATAACCAACGCAACGGTACGTTTAAGAGTTCCCAATGGCAGATTGGTAAGATTTCGAGATTACAATTTTTACATGTTAATGTTAACATTTTACAAAATTATTTTTTTCACGAGCTGTCACATTTCGTTTTCTGAATTGTTTGACTTTCCTTTCAGTGAGTTTATGGTGATTCTGTGTGAGGTAAGTTTTAACTCTGAGCTCACCACCGAAATTAAACTGTACACTAATTTGTGTGAAGTTAATTTTAATTTAGTCGTAGTAGCAGCAGCACTTCATTTTATTATTATTATTAATTATTACAATTTCCTATCGATTATTATGCGTAACTTTTAATAAAATGGATTATATTTAGCGTCTAACAAAGCTTAAATACAGGTAATAATGCAATTCAAGTTATTATACAAATGTACTACGTATGCAAGTATAATGTAATGCCAATAGAGTATGCATTACAAAATCGGACGGAAATGTATGGATATCAAACGTTTGACTGATTTATTTGTAAGCGTTCGGATTAAACAGTTTTTAATTAAGCAACGTTTCTAATTTGTGCGCCTGACAAAAATCAGTATAAAAAAGAGGCGGCAAGAAAGTGTTTTTTTTTTTACTTAAGAGCGATGGCAAACAGGCGTCAGGTAGGTACGTCAACACCATATTTTTCTAAATAAGTCTTACGGCTAGTGGACTCAGAGTTATTTTTGTATTTTTATAAATAGCGTAAGTTTAAATTATTTTCGAAGCAATCATTAATATTATTTTAGGGACCTTTTTTTTATTTTTATGTGATACATTTATACGATTAATATGGAAACATTGTACACCTTTGGTATTTTTTTAACGCTTCTTATAAAAATACTAATGAAGCAACAGCTTACAGTATTGCCAAATTTATGCCGTTTAGCGCAAGAAGGTTGATTGGAGCTTAAACGGCATGTAAATATTTGGCAGTGACGTACAAAGCTGTTGCGTACATTAAATTCTAATGTCATCTCGCCAGGGTATAGAACTTGCCCGCGCGCACGCATTAACAACTAAGGTATCTCAGTATCATTTTAAATTTACATTGGTACCTTTTGATTATGAATCTATTTTTGTCTGTAGAAATTACACTAGTTTTGTATTTTGTTAGCTCGCGCTCCTCCCACTGTTGACTCCCCGGACGTATTTCGTCACATTTATTGTATTTAACACCTTAACACGAATAATTTATATATTTGTATATGTATAGACACACATGTATGCACAAAACAAAGCTGGGTAAGCGCGCTCTTGAAAATTGACGTCGCATTGACCGCTTGCACACACTTATTTACAATCTATTTAAACCCCTGAGCAATTTTAGTTGTTTATGTGACATTGTGCAGTACGATGTTTCTTTATAAGCAGTTACTTATATCATGTCATTAACGAATTTGTAATATGCGAATGAATGCATTGGCTCAATAAGTCTGAATCGATACAAGTAATAGATAGTAAGTGTTGAAAATTTGCTATAATAACGGATTTTGCCTTCGACTAAGTAGGTATTGTATCTGGTATTTAGCTAGAAATGTTTTAGCAGATGTTTAATTTCATATGTAATCAATAAAACCCGTGTGCGAGCGGTTTACAAAGAGCATAATTACATAATATACATATGTATATTTATACGAACGGCCTGTACAATCCATTATGTTGATATTATACTTTTTTATATCACAGCCCATTTGGAATTTACAACACATAATAACACGTTCTTTCGAAACGAAGGCCCTAAGTGTTTCGGTCTTATGTTGAAGTGCACTTTGATTTGTACACAGCGTTATTACGAACATTTAATTTTATGTCAACAACATCGCCATTATTATATTTTCTCTAACATGTAAGGCTTGAATGCGCTGGTCGTACCATAGATAAGACGTTTTCTTATTTGAATTCAGATATGTCAAACAAGTAGTTTTGGCGCGAATTAAGTTGGTGCGTGCGTCAAATTCTCGAACATGGATCAGGTGGAAAAGATTGCCGTAGATTGTACTAATAATTAGAATTTACATCAAAATTGTAACAATAATTTTTATGTCGGATATCGTTTGTAAAATATTGCGTATTTACCCGCGGAGTTGGTACGACCGAGCGTTTATCTTACCAGACACACACGTAATAAAATTTAACAAAATATAGGACATTATACTCCGATAGTGATATTTATCGTAGCACTTACATTAGTGTGATTAGTACGGCGGAGGGAGACAACAGTGCTCGCGACGCCGGAGGTCCTACGCGCATCTTTGTTACATTTAACTACGGCTAAGGAAATCAACGTACAACGGAACGCGCCAAAGACAATTATGTCACCACCGTTCTCTACGTTACAAACGAAACAACAAAAGAGGCAAAGATACTAGTGCGACCCCGGCGCTACAATTATTTATGCAATATACAATAATTAAAATACATTTTTTCTTACATTTTCAACTTACTTAATAAATTCAGTTTGGCTTAGTTCAAGCAAATAACTAGTATAATAAATTTATGTTAAAAGTTTCAGTTAAACGTTAAGTACTTAGAAGTAGAAGTATGATTACGAATGACAAAATTTTATAACGTGTCATTTTTATAATAATAATAATAATTTAATCAAAGTTAATAAATTGTATATATAATAATATAATAGAGTAATTTAATGATTAATCGATAATGATAAGAATGAAGCATTCCTACGCGCTGATTCAATAAATTACTTTTAACTAATTTAGTATACTCGCCGAGTGGGCTTGCATATTTTAGGTAAGTATGTAGTTAATGATATTTACTATACAATAAATGTGTATTAAATTCCTTGGAATTGTTGATAATACGCGAACAAGAGCGCCTCGGGCGAGAGGAACAATCCAGCCGCCTCCTGCAAGAAAGAAAATAATCAAATTCTCGGATCTATTTCATTGATAATAAAATGTATCTTTATTATTTGTCTATACTGAATTTTATCTTATTTGTTTATACTGTTAGAGCCTTTAAGGATGCCAACGCAACTCTAGTAACGATCGTACAGTTTTTGTAATATCATAAAATTTTACGATAATTTTTGGTTTTGATTTTATAACAATTTGGGTTTAAAGCACTTTTCCAGAGCTTATTCGCAACAACAATGATGTTAAAATTGTTTGTCTATGTCTGAGCTCTACTCAAGCTACATGACACTTGCACAACACTTGCACAAATTATAGATAGTAGTACTGGGGTACTGGGACTGCGTTTTTTGTTTTAATCGGAATATGAATTTTAGTCTATGTAAACAAAGTCGTATTCAGAGTCTGTTCTCAATCGTTAACAGATTATGCTATTCGGAAGCGCAACCAACTCAAAATACGAAAGTAGATAAGATACTACTAGATATAAATGTTTCATTAAGAACGGATCAAATAGGTTTAAAATTCAAAGTATGGTACAATTTAATCGTGGTAACATGTAAATGGCAACACTTTATCGACTAGACTATTATAATAGTATATTTTGACCTGATGTTATTTCCGTACTATACTCCTCATTACACTACTCTTAGCACTAATATGATTTCATTCACAAAACAGACTATAGTTGTACAGGACATGTACATTTTTAGTGGCTATAAAAGGTTATTTTTTTTATTGTTCTCCAAAAAAGGGTTACAATGGGCGGACTTAATGCCTGTTGGCATTCAGTCCGTCCGTTCAGTCAACCCAGAAAGTAGTGACACATTGTTGCAGGTGTTTCCACTAAAAACCCTTAATTTTCGTGTGGTGGCGGCTTAAGAGAACCTACCACCCTGTCTAATCCAGTGGGTGTCGTAAAAGTAGACAGAGGGAAAATAAAATCCAGGAGATGGGCAGCAGCATCTCTCTGGAACATCTGAATAAATGAACTGCGGTTGCCAACCCGCCTGCCAAGCGAGGCAACTATGGCAAAAGCCCTCCAAAATAAGAGTTACAAACTTCTGTGGCAAAATATGGGGTAACCATATGTTCAGCAGTGGACTAGTGATAGGCTGAAATGATGATGATGATGATTACACTAAAAAATAAATGATGTCATATTAAGTGGGAAAACTTTCAAGCTGTTTAAGTATGTATCTAATATGTACACACCATGGGCGCGTCGTGAGCGCGCAGGGACGGCGTCTTGGGTTAGTAAGGCCGATTGGCATCCTTGGGTCTCTTCAGCTGGACCTTTAGCCGCTTCATGCCAATCTGAAAGCCGTTCATCGCCTGGATAGCTGCCTGGGCGGACGTCGGGTTGTCGAATGACACGAAACCTAAAAATATAGATAAAGTCAATAGTACAAGTATTAAGTAATGCTAGTAAAGACCTTGTTTTAATTTCATACCTAAAATAAACTTCTGCTTTTCGTGTCGATATTTTCAGATGTAATCGATAGAAGAGGATGATAATAGTTACAGCTTCTAGTATTTTTCAGAAGCGGTCCATGTAAAATGATGAATGAGGAAAGAAGAATGAAGAATGATGATGAGATTCTGGTTCTATAACGACTATAGTAAGACCTTCCATCTTCTGGTTGCAACAAGTTGTCAAAAGGATATATCTAAGCATCGTAATGTTAGGCAAACGAAGCATTCACTCGTCATATCAGATGCAAGAAACGTCAGATCCAGTGTTAGAAACACAAAGAAAATTACAAGGCAATTCAGATTCAATGGCCTCTGTAAACAGCACACATTTAATATTATGCTCTCCGCCGATGACAAATTTTGGCAGTGACTTGATAATCGGATTATTTTTAATCAGCCAGACCCAAAATTGAGACGTTCTCTTTCACTGCAGGCCGTATCATCATCATCATCATCATCATTTCAGCCTATTACAGTCCACTGTTGAACATAGGCCTCCCCCATAGATTGCCACAAAACACGGTCTTCAGCCACCTGCATTCATCGACTTCCCGCAAAACCGTGCAGGTCGTCGCTCCATCTAGTGGGGGGTCACCCTACACTGCGTTTGCCGGTACGAGGTTGCCACTCGAGAACCTTTCTTCCCCAACGGTTATCGGTTCTACGAGCTATATGGCCGGCCCATTGCCACTTCAGCTTACTAATCCTTAGGGCTATGTCGGTTATTCTGGTTCTGCTGCGGATAACATCGTTACGGATTTTGTCTCCGAGAAACTCCGAGCATAGCCCTTTCCATAGCTCGCTGCGCGACTCTGAGCTTCCTCATGCGGCCTGAAGTGAAGGACCACGTTTCGGTTCCGTATGTCACCACTGGCAACACGCACTGGTTGTATACTTTTGTTTTCAGGCATTGAGGTATACTCGACGAGAAGATATGAAGCAGGCCGTATGAGGAAGATCAAATTTGCTCAGCGAGCTATGCAAAGGATGCGACGTGTTTCTATGCGAGGTAAAATCCGTAACGACGATTTTAGCTGCAGAACTAGAGTAACCGACGTAGCCTTTAAGGCCGGCCATATAGCTCGGAGAACCGATAGCCGTTGTGAAAGAAATGTTCCGGAGCAGCAACCTCGTGTCGCCTAACGACGAACTGCTACGTTTTGCGGGAAGTCGATAGATGTATGTGGCTCAGGACCGTGGTTTTTGGAAATCTATAGGGGAGGCCTATGTTTAACAGTGGAATGATAATGATGATGATGATGATGATAATAATGATGATGATGAATATTGCGATGACACAAACTATTATCTACTAACCGAAGCATTTGCTTTGATTGGTGGCACGATCAATGAAGACCTTGCTGCTAATGACGTTTCCAAATGGCAGGAACATCTGCATCAGCTCTGCATCACCAAACTCCTGCGGTAGGTGGTAGATGAACAGATTGCAGCCCTCGGGCCCCGAGATGGAGCAGCCTGGAAACATAAGAAAATCTTTAAAGAACTCACAAATCTGCCTCTGAATACTAACATTGCTTGCTTTGAGAAAATCTTATCTAATTCTAATCTACAAATACAAAACATCAACACATTGAGCATAGAAGACGACATAGACGCAATCCCAATAAAGTACAGCGACACACATTCAATAGTAGCAATATGGGTAATGTATTCGATATAAATAAGACGACTCCCAGCAACGTCGCAGCTGTATTATCTTCTCGTGTTAATAATAAAGAAAATTTCCCAAAAAAATCATAAAAATAGTTTACTGACAAAGCTGGTGCTGTAAGTCGGCAGAATTCTATTAATAAAACCTATCGTCTGTCTCTGTACATTACGAGCCCTGTTTAGTTAAGACTTAGATTTATTCACGCATTTAAAACTACATTCACAAGTAAACGTATTTTAAGGAAATCAAAAAAGATCTAATTGCTTTATTCCCTGAAACTGGCTAGAGATGACCAGACGACAGATTTAGAGAAAATACATATTATACTTTTGGAAGAAGAAGTATGAATTTGATGTCGAGATTTTGTGAGCGGAAAACTACGCAAAGGGAACCAGTCATTTTTTAGTATATTTTTAAATTAAGTGATTTTTTTTAAACAGAGATATACCCACACTTTTCTGTAGTTTTTTGTTAAATTAGTTATAGAAAGTATTAAGTATATCTGATTTATTCAGTTTAAGTAATCGCATTTTGTTTATCTTGTATATTTTATTTGGACGTATTCGTTGAATCGTGGTAGGTTGACGCTGGTTTCCTTTTGAGAAGAGAAGGTTAGATCCATCGCAGACTTGGTTACCAATTAATTCTTCTGTCCCAGGCCTCCACTTACCTTCTCTCTGCGCTGGCGCAATGGTGGACATCGGTGGAGGAATGGGCTGCGGAAACTGCCCATAAACCGCTGGATAAGCTGTCGAACATCAATTGCACATTTCACAATGAACACCTAATATTTTGCGTGTACGAATACATGCATCAAATATATAATAATTACACAAATTACAAAGCCATATTCTAGCTATTAAATAAAATACTACACAGTTTGATACGGCATGTTTTTTTGTTTTGTTAAAAACTGCTTTATATTTAATACCTACAAAGTTGTAATATTAAGTTTAGTAGTAACGAAATGATAAACAAATAGATTTAAGCATGTGGTTTTGTTAATTTATAAGATTTTTTTTAATATTTAACTACACAATTGATTAATTAATCTATTGGGCATACATGTGCCTATCATTCGTATTTAAGCACGATAAATATTACTATAACTTTATTACATTAAATTTTGTTATTCAGTACTTTCTATGTAAAAACATTCTTAATTTATTTATAGAAATATCTGAATAATGTCTGTAAAGCATATAGCATTAATGATGCTATTAATATACACGCTGTATAATATACCATAAACAAATAAACACTGAACATACAACTACTGGAAGTGAGCGCACGATATATTCATGATCAGTGGCGTGCTATATGGTTAAACAGCACATTATAATTGCGCATCATCTCTCAACATTGAACATTTTACAATAAAGAAAAATTATTTATTTTACAGATGTCAATGATCGATCTTTAGGAAGACAGTATTCAAAAAAGACTAGATGTTAACGTTTCGACAATTTTGTATTCATAACCTATTATTGTATCGTATATTCGTAGTCAAAGGCGTAATTGAAAATTGAAGATCGATCAATGCAGTAAATAATAATAAAATGCTTTATATTAACTACTGTAGATACTATAGCAAATAAACACAATTATAGTACATTTATTACAAGTTTCGAAAGTTAAAATGCACGCTTAGAAAAACGGATCATGGAAGGAGGTTGGCGCGTATACTTTATGAAAAAAAAAAGTAAAGTTTCAGCCTATAAATGTCCCACCACTGAGCACAGGCCTCCTCTCATTTCTGAGAGGGTTTACTTTATGATACTTTATGAAGAAAATCCAAATTTAAAAATGTCATATATTTGTTTTTGAATAATATTGCCTTATTTTCATTAACCTTTATTATTTTCACAGCAATACTACTAATTTTCTTGTTTTTAGATGAGGTACTTGGAACCGTTCTTGAAAGATAGACAAAAGAATTTAAAAAATAAAATGTATATTTATTGTTATTTCTTCAAAGTCAATATCGGAATTACATGCAATTTGTTACATATCATGGTCAATGATCAAGGTGAATAATTTAAATTATCATCATCATTTCAGCCTGTCACTAGTCCCCTGCTGAACATAGCCCCCCCCCCCCCCACAGATTGCTACAAGTTTGTCGCTATCATTTTGGGAGGATTTTGCCGTAGTTGCCACGTTTGGCAGGCGGGTTGTTTCGGGAAGATGGGCAACAGTCCGTCTTCTGGTTTAAATTTTCCCTCTGTCGACTTTTACGACACCCACGGGATGAAATGGTGTGGTAGATTCTCTTAAGCCGCTACCACACGGAATAATAAAATTATATCAACATAATTATTTGTGTGTTAAAATAATTGTGTGTGTATTAAATTAAAATCAACAGAGACAGTAAAGAAGGTAATGTCTAATTGCTTCTGAATGAGAAAAGTAAAAATTTCAAACAACCATTACGCACTCAAATTGTTTCAGATACAGGAATACTTTGTTTAATTTGTCAGATGTCAAATTAGGGGTTGATTTGTTTGTAAGTACAATGCCCAAATTCTCCAATATTTTGGAAATTAATCACGAACCGAATTTTCGACAATCTGTCATAAAGTTATTTTGTAATATTGGAAAGTTACAGAGTAATTGCATTTTTCGTTACAGATCAAGTATTTGCTACAAACGTTCTTATAATTTTCGAATGTTTGTTATATTTATTTTTTTTAGCCGATTTATTAATAGCCCTAGCTCCAAAACCCTCTCAGAAATTAGAGGTGGCCTGTGCTCAGTAGTGGGACATTAGGCTTTATAGGATTATAGGCTGAAACTTTTTTTTTTTAGCCGATTAATTCAGTAAGAAGTACGTGAAGAGGTTTTTCAATTTTAGTGCCTCGAATTTGTCTGAGTAGATGATTCCCGAAACATTGTAACAGTGATATTGATTTAGGTGGCTTAGTGATATATGTTTGGGTGGTAAGGCTTTAAAAAAACTAAAGTTCATTTCTCAACCAACTTAACCATAATTACGCTATATTTAAATACGTTATGTAGTATTCGCAAAATACCATTCTTGGGGGTTCTCCAAGTTTCCTAAGCAAACATTGTACGTGTTGTTAATCTTTAGTTGCTGTACTTGTCTTTTAGTGCGGACATTTTATTTGGTAAGTTCTTAATCTCTTCCAGAGAAAGGATGACGAAGACATATCTCACCAAATATCTTCTGAGCGCTTACAGACTAACTACAGAAGTGTAGACACAGTAAAAGCAAGCGATTTGGAAGCCGTTACTCACCGACTCCGGGGAAAGGCTGCATGCCAGGGAAGGCCGCATGCTGCAACGCTGCCGCTTCACCGTTAGGCAAACCTTGGGCCGTTACTGGAACTGCTGAAAGGAATGTCCAGTAGATTCGACAAACGAAGTTTTTTATTTAGGACTACTGTAAAAGTTGCGGAAATATGTGAATATTTTTGAAAAAAGAATGCCTTGCGCACAAACCTCATCTTAGTCTTCTTGATCCGCAGATATTGTTTTAGAATTACAAAAAAAATACTACAGAACTAAAAGAAAATACAGCACTTTATTTAAAAATGAGGGTTCAAGATGACATTGGCATGGAGCGAATAACATAGGCTGTTTTTTTTTTCTTATTAATAATATGTGAACATTGTTTTGACCAGTTTCGTCTTTACCCTAAGGGCTTGTGCGAAAGGAGGGCCCTTCGTGGGCCCACGTGATTAATGTCCCGATATGGCGAAACCTAGTGCCTTAGTATATTTAATCGAAATAATACGTTACTTTCTTAGTTCAACGCATAATTAAAACAGTCCCTAAACAAGAGTATATTCTGAAATTTAATGTAAACATATTTTTTTTGGGTTTTTGAAGAGTCCCAAAGTCTGTGCTTAAAGGCCTAAGACAGCCGGTTATGACCAAAGAGATACTTCGCAAACTGACAATAGGATACTTCACGATCACTTTCGTAATCCCTACGTTACCCAACAAATTCAGATGTCGGACGCGACTTACGTCCGGTGAAGGTCTGATGTATGCCGTTGGTGTAGACAGCATCCTGCGGCGGCGGTTGGCCGTTGGTCTGCGCCGCCATGTTAAAGCCGGGCATGGTGGGCGAAGGCAACGACGGCAGTGCGCCGTTCAGGGGCTGCCCACCGCCCGTGCCTATCGCCAGACCAGAGAAATTCTCTGGAATTGTTGAACGCACTTGTCAAAAAACATCGATTGGTTACGATTTTTTCTGTATTTATTATATTTTCGGTGATGTAATTGCTGTTTTTTTTTTTCTGTAGCTGCATTAGGTAGATACGAGTACGTTGCATATTGAATCGAGACCTTGTGATCGAGACCAATGTATAGATTATATTTTTTTTTCAAAGTAGTAAAATGTTATTGTCATTAATGAAGAATTAAGAAATTCAGGCAAACCTGGCTTATACAATTCTTATTAACTGACTAATTAACAAACTCATGAAGTTAAATCAAAGTTCTTCAGAGCGACTAAGTAAAGGATGTAATAAATTACAAACTAAAAGAAGTTTGTTTGAAAAGGAGTCTGTTAAAATTTCGTACAACCTGAATCCTTTTTATCTTAAATTTCGTCCGAAGCACTAAATAATGATTTTAATAAAAAAAGCAATTTTAATTATTAAGTCGACATGAAAGTAAAGAAGAAATATTGTTTGAAGAAAAATTGTATTTAAGAATCTTTTCGTGAATCTCTCTTTAATTACTTAGGATAAGATCAAAAGGTTGTACGAGTTTCCGGATAGGTGCACTTATCTAAGACTCTTTGGCTCGTGCCACAAATCGTTAACGTTTTACGGTACGTTAAGCGATGATTTTAAGGGAATTAGAATGCGATTGAACGCTTATGTTTAGTTACTTTAATACAATTCCCAAATCAATTTTAATTATTCCGTGTCAACGACATTGTCATTCTATCTGTAAACGTTCGTTAATGGACTTTGACTGCATAGACTAGCTTACAGTAGCCAGGTCTACAGTAGCTATAGTACCTAATGTGTCGCACCTTAAACACTGTCTGTTCTTTTTTATTGCATAAAGTTATGAAACGAGCAAAACTTTCACTTGATGGTAAGTGCAACGTCTGCCCATAACAAATGCTGTGTCACCCAGAAAATTTCTGTGTGACACTAAACTGTGCCCATCACCCTGAGATATAGGTTGTTAAGTTTCATATGCCCAGTGATTACGCTAGCTCACAGTGCCCTTCAAACCGAAACACAGTAATGTTTGCACACTACTGCTTCACGGTGGAATAACTGGCCCTGGTGTCCTTCATCCTTCATCATCATCATCATCATCATGTCAGCCAATCATTAGGCCACTACTGAACATAGGCCTCCCCCATAGATTGCCACGTAAGTTTAAGCTCTCATTTTAGGGGGTTCTGCCATAGTTGCCACGCTAGTCAGGCGGGTTGGCAACTGCAGTTAACCTTTGTCGACTTTTATGTCACCCACGAGATGGGGTGGTAGATTCTATTAAGCCACCACACGCCATCACACGGCAAATTGTTTGTTACGAGTGGTTTGGGTTTTTACGGTTACCATATTTAAGGAAGTTGTTCCGCCATGCGTGTCAGACGACGAAATTTTTATGGCTGTTCTCTTAGGTAGAACTATTGCATATTTTATTATTCATAGATTCCTTTAATATTTAATATGTAGTACAATATTTTCAGTGACTGTGATTTACTACGCAGGGTTTGAGGTAGTCATAATTTGTAATTCAGTGGCGTTGGTTGGTTCTTAAGTCTCATATGCCTAGTAAGTACACTAACTCTGAGTGACCTTTAAACCTAAACCGACCTTTTTAGTCATAAATGCAATAAAGATTTTGAATTTCAATTTATATCCCTAATGATAAACATGGGAGTAAGCTTGTTGTTGGTTGTTAGCGTTTTTTTCTTTAATTTACAATAGAATAAAGGTTTTTAAATTGAGATGATATTGTTTATCTATTTATAATTGATTCTGAACAACTTATAAAATACTGGATAACTTTACTAACAGTACAGATAAAGTAAATAAAGCAAGTCGAAATTATACCGGATGTAGGTGGTACGACAGAGTTCGCCATTCCGTTGAGCGCGTGGGACGCGAGAGCCGTCATGGGACTAATGTAGCCCTGAGCTGTCGCCGCCACCATTAGCGCCGCCTGCTGCTGGGGAATATCATACTTTGTACAACAATAAATATTTGTTCACGACCGCGTGGCTCCGCGGTCAACGTATTTGACCACTGGATCGTGGGTTCGAATCCTAATCGAAAGCTAATATTTGTGCAATGCACAAATTATTACTTTTCGAGTCTTGGACAGGAGACTCAGAGACACTCACTCTGAGTTTGTGCAAACGAGTCTTTAAATTTTGATAACCATGTTTTATGGCTATGGGAAAAATGGTGTAATAAGCTGTGTCCTCTTAATTAAAATGAGCATCGTTAGTGGCAAGGTGAGTAAGAAATTCTGGTCCTTTTCATGGTCTTACAGAGAACCAATAGTTAGCGAATACTTGAAGTTCGGGATCTAAAGTCTTAAGTCTCTGTGTTTGCGCGTACACTTGCAGCACTAATTGTAGTGCAAAATATGATAAAGTGTGTAAAATATTGATTTTCCGCGCAGTTGATAACTTTGAAGGTTGTTACCTTGGGTGAAATTGACCAGGAGAACTTATGAGTAACAGCAATTATTTACTAATTTTCTCAACCGAAATATATATTACATATGAATAGGATGTTAATCCCTGGGAATGTGGCAATCGCTGCTAATTTATTTCAGTATATTTGTATTTATTAAAATATTGTACTTCTAAAAGAATTAAAACAAAATAATACACCCACAAACAATAGACGAAGGGTGTGTCACCCAGAATATTCTGTGTTTAACTGCGATCGTCACACTGAGACATCAGTTATTTAATCCCTTATGCTCAATAATTACACTAGCTATCAGTGCTTTTCATTTATTTATTTATTAAGGATACCCAATAGTAGTTACATTAAATCATTAAAAAAATATAAATACTAGGTTAATTGTACATCTAATTACAGGTTATCACGTCGCGCACAATTATTATTTGCTTACATCAACTCCTTATGCATACATACTGTAACAAATTTAATCATAATTGGAAAAAAAAGTTAATAATAATTATACGTCATAATAATTTTGTGAAAGAATCAGACCGTAAGAACCAGAAGGCAGAATTACAAGCCCAGCGGTTTTACCCGCCTAGGAATACGTCCTGCATATAAATCCTACCATCTGTAAAACCATGTATGCATCAATGAATAATGTAGTCTTGCAGTAAGACGACTGGATTTTGTAGCGCTTTACTATCATTGTTCATAATAACAGCGTATCATAATAACTTTGTATCGCAGACGGAGCAGTTCAAAATTAATATGTACGGGCTTGAATTCAATGGTTTTTTGAAAACATTGCCCATACTAGAACTATCCTGCATACGTTCGCTTCTTCTTCTTGTTTCTTCTGTTAATTGCCATAATCACCACGCTTGGCGGTTGGTGATCGCAGTACCAGACGCCTCGCACCTTAGACGCTGCTGCCCGTCACCGGTTTGTGAATTTCAGTCTGGCATTTTCAGAGACGGTTAATTTGGCATTTATTAGAAGATATGATATTTTCCAGGCGTTTCTTTTCATTCACTCTATGCCCACGGGGGGCACGGCGTCTGATTTTCTTGGGTGCGGAGCTATATATACTCGGAGCAACTGCTTTTTTTATTTTTTATTTGATAAAGTAACGAGACGAGCAAAACATTCACCTGATGGAAAGTGCAACGTTTGCCCACTACAGACGCCGTGCCACTCAGAATATTCCTGTGTAGCACAACACTGCGCCCGTCACCTTCAGACATTAGTTCTCAAGTCTCACATGCCCAGTGATTACGCTAGCTCTCAGTGCCCTTCAGACTGAAACATAGTAATGTTTGTACACTACTGCTTCACGGCCGAATAACTGGCCCTGGGGTGGTACCTACCTAGACGGATTCCTGCATAGGACTCCTACCACCAGTGAAAAGTTTGTAGGTTGTACAAATATATGTCCGTGCTCAGAAGCCGTTCGCTGAATGTACGAGTATAATTGTTCTCCTCCAACAGACCTGTTCGGTGATGACTTGCGCGTAGGTTCCGTATGCGCCGAACTGGTTAAACACGAACGGGTTGAGGAGGCTCATGTTACCGGCCATCTGCTGCATCCGCCGCAGTTGCCGCTCCTTCTCCGTATCCGCGAACTTAACCACCAGGCTCGAGGACGCACCCTGCAGCAATACAAAAAAACGTTTCGTTATTATTCACACTGTTAAAGAACAACCGAATCGCTCGCTTTAAATTATACAGCACGCGAGTGACTAGGGTTCGATTCTCGGCACCGGCACCACTAAAATTGATAATTGCAATTTAAAGTGCTGATTTACCACGAGCTCGGCGGTGAAGGACAACACCGTGAGGAAATCTGCATGTCTGAGAAATAAAAAATATTTTGAAGACACGTGAAGTCTGCTGATCCGCATTCAAGTCATCATCATCATCATTTCAGCCTATCACTAGTCCACTGCTAAACATATGCCCTTCCCCCTCCCCCCTCCCCCCCATAGATTTCCACAAAAGTTTGTAGTTCTCATTTTGGGGGGATTTTTACATAGGTGCTTGGCAGGCGGGTTCATTTTCACCAATAAAAAAGGGTAAGAGATTTTTCTGACATTACCATTCCCTTAGTCGACTTTTACGACACTTAAGGGATGAAGTGGGGTGGCGGATACTTTAACGACGCCAACCCACGATGACTTTTATTTATATATTTCTTAAGTATCCCTTGCAAATCCCTTTCTTAAGTATTCCGTTTTTTCTGGTGTGAGCAACTCATATTTATTTCTAATCATGTTTCCAGCTTACGTTGGTTTATATTCTATTAAATAATCAGAACCGTTAGTAAAGTAAGTACTAAATAAAGTTTAGCATAAAGTCTCCTTGACACAGAAACCCAACAGAAAGGTAACAGCCATGTGTTGGCGGTTTAAGAGAATTTACTACTCTCAACCCGTGGGTGTCGTAAAAGTCGACAGATGGAAAAACCAGGAGATGGGCTGCGGTATCTTCCTGGAACATCTGAATAAATAAACTGGAGTTTCCAACTCGTCTGCCAAGCGAGGCAACTATGGTAAAATTAGAGCTACATACTTTTGTGGCCAAACCTATGGGAGAGGGATATGTTCAGCAGTGGTCTAGTGATAGGCTGAAATGATGATGATGATGATGATTATGAATAGCCTCTTACTTAACACAGGTCTCTCATTTTTGTGAAGGTTATAGAGGCGGCAAGAGTCTGCTATGCTACTCCAGTGTGGTTTGCCGCAGGGCGGACTTTACATTTCACAGAAAGGTTTGTTCATCTTCAACGCCCAGCACGTAGTACTTCAGCACTTAAAATTGCAAGTAACAGTTTAAGTGGTGCCGAAACCGGGGATCTAACCCTGGTCATTCACGTGGTAAGAATTTTAAGGCGAGCGCCCGGCCTCTGATGTATTGCTAATTTGCGAGTTTAGCGAGCGTGACATTTTATCATACATACTTAGAATCACGCTCCTTTCCCATATCAGGGGTAGGCAGTGGCCACACATAGCCCATTTTACTCCCGCGCGGGCAACATGACGGGTGGCGAACCACGTCGCCGCTATTTTGGTAAGAGTAAAAAATATTCTTACTCCCCATTGCGATCCCACTTGCAGTAAAGTGACAGCATTGCGCATTATGGTGTTATTCTGCTCGAATAAAGGCTGCCCGTACAACACCTTAGTCGCCTCTTGCGACACTTTAGTAGGAAAGAGGTAGGTGCTATTCTACTCTGCGGGACACCTATCGGCTAACTTTAATAACTGAAATATCGTCAAAATAAACGTAAAAATCACATATTTCAACAATAATTTTACCGCGAAGGCAACGTACTATCAAAGAAAATGTGTAACGTAGCTGAAAGTAGCTCTTTAAAAATGGAACTCCATTAGGCTCACAAAGGCAATTCCGACGTTCGCGGTGAACTACAATGCGGGAACTAAACGGCAAGCGCATTCATTATGTATTTCCCAGGGCAAAAATACCGAGTCAACGTAGGCCCGGCAAGAAGCAACAGGTTGCGCGCCCCGTTCAGTGCAACAAGTATTGGGCGGACATCCAAAAATGCATCGAGTCGGCCTGTAAACTTCGTCCGGCCAACGGAAAGCTGGCTTCCTATACCGGAATTCCACTTCTCTGATGTTAAGTAGGGGGTAATTGGTCCGTTAGTGCTTCAAGCGATGCCTTTGCTTGTTTATTGTAGTTGTTTCGTTTGAAACTTTGTTTTAGACCAGTTATTGCGTTCTGTTAACATACTTTGCTAATGTATATTTTCAAAATCGTTCCTAAGGATTAATTATTGTTACGATACTTTGCAAATAGGAGTACGTTAATATTTTGAAAAGGAATTTATGTTTTCTTCATTAATTTATGGTTATATTTATTTAATAATTAAATGTTGCATTATTGCGATGCCATTAAAACTGTAAAACGAAATGTATTCATTCTCATTCCTTGCTTATCTGTTTCCCCATTGTTTATTCTCATTTTATAGTGCCTAGTTTAATGGTAGAAAGCATTACCATTATTAAGCGATATTTTACTACCTTTATGTTATAGGTTTGGCATAGTTTGGTGCTACTATTAATGTTTTTTTTATATATGTATTATAAATGCAGGCTATTAATTTTCCGTGATATAGTAATTTAGTTCTTGTAATTTTTTGAAGTATAGGGTAACCTAAACTTAAAATAAATTAAGGTATTTTAGCTAACTACAGTGGAAGCGTATATAAATTAGTTAACGTAACGGCCTTAAGAGCCGCTGTAGCTCAGGGCGGTCCCTGACCACTCGCCTTAAATTGAAAAATACTCGAGTAAAGTTCTGGCACCTCTATAATTGTTCTGCTATTTTAAGCGCTGTATTACCACATGCTCAGTGGTGAAGAAACACACGGAGAGGAAACCAGTATGTCCGAGAATTGAACATATTTGAGGGGACATGCGAAGTCCGCCAACCCGCATTGGAACAGCGTGGCGAACTCTTTCCGGCTCCAAAACTCTCTCATAAACGCGAGGAGGCCGGTGCTCATCGTCGTTAAAGAAAGTAAGGTAACAGTAAAATTGCAGAAAAATCACTCAGTTACCACGCCTCTGTTTATAAAAGAAATATTATTTTATAAATATTTTTTTATTAATAACGTTAAAAAAAATTAAAATCATTAACGCGTAAAAAATGGTAAAAGTACCTAAGTTAAAAATAAATTGACCACGAGTATTAAGAATTTTTAAAAGCGATCCTTTTTCCAAGATTTACCTGTTATTTAATTTTAAATATATTTAGACGTAAAATATTGCAATAGAAGAGCTTAGAATAAAGATAGTTTCGCAAGTCGTTTAAACGTTATCACGGCTTTGTTTCATAAGGTTCGCTTCGCTTAAATCCGGCCGATTTCTCCACGGAAGTCTCCCGCGGGAACGAGTTATAGCTTACGACCCAGTTTAAGAATAACGCTAGATTATCTTCCTTAAAACACGTTAAGGTAAGTCTTGATTATTGTAAAACAATATTATATTAGAAGAATAGAACTGAGTCAGTTTTGATTTTATTGTAAACTATAAAAAAATGTAATACTATTAACATCGAAATACGTAGTTTCGGCTGACGTATCGCACTTTCCTACCATGAACGTCATTTGGATCCGACGATCGATTCGAAGTTCGGTATTTGACATTTTGTCTTTCGTTGACACGACTTGCAAATGTTATTTGGCGTCTAGTATTATCCACAGATTAGATAGAAAGTAGCCGTCAACATGACAAATATGTTCAAATGTCATTACACAAATATTGTTTTGCACACAGATTGAGGTGATTGCATAGAAGCTAAAAATAATAATTATTTCTTATATTTACGCGAACACCACATTTAAATGAAACTAATTTTACGGATTTTATCGCGTTTAATTTTGTTATTTATAACCCGACGTTTCGAGTGCTTTACAGCACCCATGGTCACGGGGGGACTGCAAAAAAATTAGTTACATTTAAAAATAATAATTTTTGAATTTAATTTAATTTTTTTTTCTTAATTTTTTTTCCGCTTTTCGTACGGTTATTGGAATTCACTTAATATTCAGTCAATTGGTTGTCTGTGGATCCGAAACGAAGGCAGTCCGTAGAAATTGCATCCGAAATAGTTTGGTAGAAGGGTTTATGTTAGACGTCCGTCGTTGCTTCGAATAGTTCCGGAACTTCGTACTTTGATTTTCGTAGTAGGCCCCCTGTGTCGTGGGTGCGTTTCACAGACATGAATTGACCAGGCTCAAACACACAGACTTGAAACACCTGTCTGTAGGCATAACAAATATTTTTCCTGTGCGGGAATGGAACCATAGCGCAGAAATCAAACGCATAGCCACTGAGCTTCTTTGGGTTACTGTTTCCTAACCAGACGATTAGTATGCACGCTTGTTACGAGTACTCTTTCTAATATAAAATGATCCTAGCTGATTATCAACTGGTGGTAGGATTCCTATGCAGCAATCCGTCTGGGTAAGTACCACCCCAGGGCCAGTTATTCTGCCGTGAAGCAGTAGTGTGCAAACATTACTGTGTCTCGGTTTGAAGGGCACTGTGAGCTAGCGTAATCACTGGGCATATGAGACTTAAGAACTTATATCTTAGGGTGATGGGCACAGTGTGGTGTCGCAGAAATTTTCTGGGTGATACAGCATTTGTTATGGGCAGACGTTGCACTTACCATCAGGTGAACGTTTCGCTCGTTTCATCACTGTATCCGATAAAATAAAATATAGTGCCACAAACAAACACAGAGGCACTCACTGATTTTCTCCAACCCGGGCCCGATGTAACGCACTTGCGATCAAATCGGAGGTAGGCTAGTTGTATCAGAGACACATCAACAATCACAACGCAACCTGGTTACTAACGGCCCTAACGCCGGGTGACTGTCAGAAAATGCTTTTAGCATTCGTCGTCGTTTCAGCCTGTCAGAAGTCCACTGCTGAACATAGGCATCACCCATAGATAGCTACAAAAGTTTGTAGCTCTCATATTGGAGGCATTTTGCCATAGTTGCCACGCTTGGCGGTCGGTTTGGCAACCGCAGTTTATTTATTCAGATGTTCCAGGAAGATGCTGCTGCCCATCTCCTGGTTTCGCTCTGTCGACTTTTACGACGACACCCACACTATATGTAAGTTTCTATAAAGTTTAAATAAATAAATAAACCTGACCCGATAACCAATAATTTGTGTTTCTGCACAAATGTTGGCTGCGATTGGGATTCGAACTCGGGACCCGCGGGCGTAGAAGTAAAATACTGTGACTAGGTCACGCGGTTGTCAAAACAAAATAAGTCAACTATGAAATAAATATTGTATTCATTTTTACGTTACAGGAAGTGATAGGTGTCCGGCAGAGTAGAAAGTCCGAAAGAGGTAGGTGGTATCCTACCTCTTTCCTACCGAGGTGTCGTAATAATATATTCTGTCCGTAGCCTTTGTTCATGCAGAATAATACCATAATTTACAATGGGGAGTATGAATTTCTTGACTCGTAAAAAAAAGACGGCGGCGTGGTTCGCCATCCGTCACGTCTAGTTTCTGCAGTGGTGAAAAGTGGGCTACGGATGTGGTCGCTGCCTACCCCTTATACGGGAAAAAGGCGTGACTGTATGTATGTAGCGTAAATTGCTGCTAAAAAGACGACTCAGGTTCACGAGCGCGAAACTGGGGTACTGGGGCGAGCCCCCACCAATGTAACCGGCTATGATAATAATGATAGTGTAGATTTTATTACGCAGTCGTGTCGTCCCGCAGCGCCGCCGTAACGAGGTTCACGGGACCCATTCGTTACAATGTTAAGTCCAATTAAAGGGATATTGCTACTCTCTGTAATTGTTGTTGCACAACTCCTCCCCGTCCCCCACCACCGCCAAATTCGCGTAATTTACGCATTTGCTTATTTATTGTGTGCTGCAAACAGTTGGGAGTACACCAGGGGTTACGTTTAACTTATTGTAATGACAGTTGAATATGTTGTCGTTCGGTAGAAATTTTGCCCACTAGTGAGAACTATTTAAAGTCGCAGTAATTCCAAAGGGAACAGTGAGTACACAATAAAGAGGTTCCTTGATTTATGGGTTTTCTTATTGGTTATTTTATCTATAAAAAAAAACAATAAAAATAAATAAAGCAGAAGTGTCTATCAATAAGTTGAGCTTAAAATTGGTTAAAAAACAAAATAAAATAACAGCCTAGTAATGTCCTACCACTGAGCACATGACTTCTCTAATTACTGAGAGGGTTTTAGAATTGAGAAGTGTCCGCTGTTGGAAGAAAGACATGTAGGTTTCATCGCGATGTTTTCCCTCGCCGTTGAGCACGTGGTAAATCAGCACTTGAAATTGCAGAACCATTTAAGTGGCGCCGGCAACGGGAATCGAACACGGGTTATTCATTGAAATTTAAGGCGAGCGTTCGCTCTCTGAGCTAGCACGGCGTAAATTCAATAATTTTTATTAAGAAATATTAACCCGAACTAAGATTTCTCCTTGGGCGCGTTATACAGATATAAATTGCACATGCCGAAATACCCAGACTCAGATATATATATTTTCGGTGATGTAATTGCTGTTAGCCTTCTCGGCTTTTACAGCTTCATCGGATACTGTGCTCGCGGGCCAGGGGCCCGTGTGCCAGGTTTGGTTTGACCCAAACATAAATAAATAAAAACTCCTACAAAACCCTCGAAGTTCGGACTGTGTCGCGTTCGCTGCGTGCTTTCGCGGTTTCGAAAATCTTAAACATTTTAAGTCGTCTACTGACTGTCCGAAGGAGGCTGCGCGCGTCCATTCGGACTGTCGACTTGTGTGTCGGTAACTCTGGGCGGTGAGAACCGCCCTGGAACACGGGTGAATCTTGTGTACGCGATGTGATTATTGACTATTGCGCGCCGCTCTCTACGGCAGGTCGCGCGTCGTGGTGCGTGTTATATTAAAGCTATTGACTGTGTGTACAGTGTGGCCTGGATCGTGACTGACAGTATCGTGGTCCCAGACTCAGAGCAACTAGGCTATAGAAATATTTGTCTCGTGCGGGAATTTAAACTGCGACCCACAGCGCAGTAGACAATCGTTTAGCCACTGCATCAACCGAGCCGATAAAGCCGGTTTTAAATATTTTCGTTGACATAGTCGCTTACCCAAGCAAATTTGATGTAAGAAGATCACTCTATACTCGGTCTCGATACTCTAGAACTTTTGCCGTTAAAAATATAAAGGATGCTTGAAAAAGAGAAATATGGTATTTTCTGTTTATGTAATCTATTGTCCAGGGGACTGTGGTCTATCTTATATATTGCTAACAAAAATATCAATAAAAACCTAAGTAAAAGAAAATTAGAATAATCTTTGGGTTGCTGTATAAGCACGACACTATTGAGGCCATAAATGGCCAGACTTAACACTTACGCACGTGACATAACATAAAACACTTCAAACCACTATCCGCAAATCTGGCCAGTCAGCTCGGTTCAACCCCTGGGGGTTGGGCCCCGACGACCAACTTAGGATGATGGCGCGGATGGTGCCGCGTTGGTGCCATTCTGGATTGACTTTAAGACGTCGTGATCGCTGCGAATATTGTTGCAGCGTTATCCGATCCCCCTGACGTAGAAGGCCAACAATTTGTGTTTTTGCATTAATGTCGGCTCCGGCTGGGACTCGGACCCAGGACCCGTGGTGCAGAAGTCAAGTACTCTGACCACTTAGCTACGCGGTCGTCAAAACGGTAGTTTTCGAGTCTGGTTGTGTTGTGCATGTCAAAAATATATATAACTTGTAACTATTCCATCGAAGCTAAAAAGCGTGCGTTAGACAGTTCACGCTATTTCCCGAAAGGCGGGCTCGAACCAGCGCCGTTATGTCATGCAGTTGGTACCCTAAGCCACTTGACTATTGGAACTTTAATGTTTAAGATAAGAATGACGTATATCTTAGTTTTGAATCAATGCTTGGCAATTAAACCGCTATCTAACATTATGATTTTCACGGACAACATTTCGCATTGATATATCGCGACACCTAACGGAATGGTTTATGCTCGTATACAGTCGGACGACAGATCGCGATCAACGGTAAATAACTGCCTCCGAGACAGAGGGCTTCCTGCCAAACCGGCACTTAATGGACTGTAGAGGGAGAGCGAGGGGTGGAGCGGAAGCGGCTCGAGGGGAGGGTACAGTGACACAATGGCTAGCAGTAGCCACAGCTTCCAAACAGTGTAACTTCATAGAATTATTGTTATATAACTTGAAAGGTGACGAAGAGTGAGCGCTTATGCCTACGGCACTATGACGTACCGTTCACAGTTACGTACTGATTATGTAATCGGAAGATGTCACCGAGGTTCATATTAGTCAGAGGGATATGCCCGTATCGCGTTTTAACCAACATCTTGATCATGGTCGCATGAGAAGTTAACTAGACGTGGTGATGATGACATAAATCTGCTATCTGCTATAGTATCTACAGAATACTACATAAAGTTGTCATTTGTATATCCTTTTTCACTAGTTGGTAGGATTCTTATGCAGGAATCCGTCTTGATAGCTATCACCCTAGTAATTTATCCTCCGTAAAGCAGTGCAAATACTACAGTGTTTCTTTGTGAAGGTGACTAAAGCTAGTATAATTACGGGGATGGGCGCAGTTTGGTGTCACACAGAAATGTTATGGGTGACACAGCTTTTGTAACAGTCAGACGTTGTACTTATACCTTCAGTTGAAAATTTTGCTTGACTCATGACTTCCTTCTATAAAAAAGCAAAAACATTAATGGTCACTAGTCTTTACCTTCGTAGGTTTAGACGTAGGTTAGAGGTACATGATGGTCCAAAATATCAAGACACGGCAACGACTGTACATATAGCCTACTGTGTTCCAGACGTAGTCATATGACATCAGAAGTGTACCTACCTGTTCAAAATTCCATTCATTTGAAAATTGATAAATGTTTTGTACTGTAAAGTGATACTTAATAATTACTGAATTATCTTAAATATCATAAAGCTCATTATGGTTTGTATATAGTAATGATTACTTTAAGTGTTACCATAAAAATGAGTCTAGTGACCTTTTATTTTGTGGGAATGTTTTCATCTTAAGCGAGGCGGCTTACAGTAGATTATGGAAAATTGCAGCGGCTCACGTTGTCTGGATAATCTCAGGGCGGACTTGTTTACGATCAGACTTGTCTATTAAATAAAGGGATTGTAGAAGAGGTTCTAGTTAATGTTTTTTATTTTATTTATAACGCCAGACTTGTGGCAAGCCGATTATTTTTTATTTACTGTTTTTCATTAATATGACTGTTATTTTTAAATTGTTTATAATTCGTCTTGTCAAGGTTGATAGTAAAAATATAGTTAGATTAAAATGGTTTTTAATTATGATTTTTTTCACCGTAAAGTGAATTCACATTAGTGGTAGCTAACCTACCACTACCTATTGTTTTATCGAGCCTTCATTTTAGTTATCATATTTTTAATAATGTTCATAATAAAGAACCATCAGACGCAATCCTTTATCAAACTTCTCTGCTAAAGTAGGCATGGAAAAGGTTTTACTTTCCTGACCACAAGTATTCGACACGTACATCGGTAATATCTTGTTTAGCTTGCTTGAAACAGGCTATCGAAAAACTTTTCGTCTTTTCAATCTTCAAGGAATATTAAGGATTACGCACTTATGTGGAAAAGTGAAAGGAAAAACGATTAATTTGCTAAGTATCGCATGAAACATTTAATAGTCAACTGTAGTGTTAAAATTACCAAGGGATTACCTTAGCTGGCTTTACAACTATGAGACAAGGAGGGATATAGATTTTTTTTATTGTATAAGGTGACGAAACGAGCAAAACGTTCACCTGATGGGAAGTGCAACGTCTACCACACAGGAAATGTTTGTGTGACACCAAAATGCGCCGGTCATCCAGAGAAATCGGCTGTTAAGTCTCATATGCCCAGTGATTACGTAGCTCTCAGTGCCCTTCAAACCGAAACACAGTAATGTTTGCACACTACTGCTTCACGACAGAATAGCTGGCCCTGAGGTGGTAACTACCTAGATGGATTTCTGCATAGGAATCCTAACACGCGCACCCAGAATAGCGGTATGTGCCACAGTCACATGAGTTAGGAAGTAATACGTTAACATAAATTCTGATGTTTATCAGACGTTCTTATCTTATACATACATTAATAGTTACATTTACAGATAATTTTATAAATATATATATGTTTTCCCCTTTTATTTTAGTTTCATGTTAAATCATGGGCGGCGGCGATCACTTAACATCAGGTGAGCCGCATGCTCGTTTGCACCCTCTTCTAAAAAAAAAAAAAATCTATTGCGCACTGTTGTCAACCTTGGTATATTTTTGGAGATGTAATTTTCAATATTTTATACACTTACCTTGTTCTCCGTTTTTATTCCTGTTACTACTTAGTCATTATATTGTTTCTATACCTATATCTATTTTTCTTAAATCGTGTAATGTAACCTAATCGTATAATATAATCTAATATTTTCTTATAATGAATAAAATTAATTACTGAATTATTTACCAATAGAGCTTCAAAATACAGCGCACTACCACCTAAAGATCGAAGATGGCTGCACTGAAAAGCAGTGTTGTGGGCAACTTACTCTGAGTGCAGACCCTTTCGTGCATCGTACTTTATCAGTCTTTATTAAGTGTTACCACATATTATGTGTGTATATATGTTTATATTTTAGTTACTTGTTTTTTATTGCTTTCTCTTTTAAGTGAATTTGTATGACTTAATTGGGCGGTTTCTTTTGTGTTACTTTCAAATCGTATGTCTGATGCAACGATTAAGCTTTCTTTCGTTATTTTTTTCACTTCAATCAAATTTCACGGCGCCCTTGTCGAATCGCATGTTGCGACTTTATCTTAGACGGAATCTACAGATTTATGGTGTTATTATGGGTTCGCTTAACAAATGGTAACACGCTTAACATTTGTTTGTGTAAACGGTTTTTCTGTTTTCTATGTTGTAGAACATAATTTATAAACATTATTTGTCGTAACATCTGATAGTAGGCGCGTGGCCAAACGATCAGTGTACCGCAGTGTGGAATTAGAGGTTCTAGGTTGGATCCCAACGAAAGTGGTAATTTTCCCACCCAATTCCTACTCCATATTTCTACTTAATCGGTTCCATCGGAGTTTAGAAATGATTATAATGGGAAACACATAATGTTTTTTATATATCTATGTGAATTTTATACATTTTATAAAAATGTAAAGATTACATTTTTACTATTTACCATCCGAAGTTTTTTATGCTATTGTTTTATATGCGACTGACGTAGAGGTGATTTTTGTTTTTCAAAAGAGGGCCATATGTACGATTTATAATCTTGGCTCTAGAGTGCGTCTTAGAGATAACTTTAAAGAAATTAATATTTTAACCTTGGCCTCTCAATATGTATATGAAAACGATATGCATGTACATAGGAATATTAATCACTTTAATTAAAAAAGTGATGTTCATAATGTAAATACCAGGAACAAGCACAAACTAATAATGTCAGTTACTCGACTTCATAGAGTCAGTAACTCTTTTACGGGGCAATGTATACGTTTTTACAATAAAATCCCAGAAAGTGCACAAAGTCTTTCAGTCAAAAAGTTTAAACTATTTATTAAACAGACCTTTTAAGAAGGGTTATTATAATATTAAGGAGTTCGTGGATGATAATAACCCCTCGGAATAAGGTGATAGCTGCCAAGCTATTTCTACATCTTTATAACACTGCTGTAATTGTACATTATTTTTAAAATGATTAAAAAAATTCTGCTGGGTTTCTTACTGGTTCTTCCCAGGATAGAGATAATTTTTTGCGAACCAGTGTAACTTAAAAAATGACGTTCATTCGAGCGGAGTATTATGTAAATGATCTGTATTAAATAAAAAATATTCTATTCTATTCTAAAAAAAGTCAAGCCAATAACGGGAGTGACAATAGATGATTCAAAATGTCGATCAACAGTAAAATGACTGTTGACTTTTACTGAAGATTTGCTGGGCTCATGGAGACAAAACGAAAAGCACAATTATGGTCTTAAATTGAATTTCCGTCTAGGTAGGTACCACCCCAGGGCCAGTTATTCTACCGTGAAGCAGTAGTCTGCAAACATTACTGTGTTTCGGTTTGAAGGACACTGTGAGCTAGCGTAATCACTGGGCATATGAGATTTAAGAACCTATGTCTCAGGGTGATGGGCACAGTGTAGTGTCACACAGAAATTTTCTGGGTGACACAGCATTTGTTATGGGCAGACGTTGCACTTACCATCAGGTGAATGTTTTGCTCGTTTCATCACTTTATACAATAAAAAATAAAAAATAAACTTGCTGTATAATAAACTATCAATATTAAACATCGAAAATCATAATATACACATAAATTACAAAATGCAATTAAAACACTACCGTCACTTTTCGAGTTGACGCCAAAGTCCACACTAGAGTGTTAGACGTCCCGATGTCACAGTTAATCTGGACTACCTTCAGCTTTTAGTCTCACTACTATAACATAGCTGGTGAGTTTATATGTTTGAATGCACTAATCTCAAGAAATACTTATCCGATTTAAATCATATTTTTGCATTAGAAATACCGTTTATTGAAGAAGATTCTTGTTTAAAAAAATTATATTTTGGACTTAAAGAGCCGCACGCACAGAATCGATTATTACTGCGAAAGGTCGAACTATGAATGCTCAGGTTAGCGAGTTCCATGCCGTACGCGAGTAACTACACTACATCAAGCCTTTTTCCCATATAAAGGGGTAGGCAGAAGCCATACACGTAGGCCAGTTTTCGCCCCCGTGGAAAACGAGACGTAACCACGTCACACCCATTTTGGTAAGAGTCAAAAAATTCTTACTCCCCATTGCGTTCCCACGAGTAGTATTGCATATTATGGTGTTGTTCTGCACGAATCATAGCTGTTGTACAACACCTTAGTCGCCTCTTACGACACCTCGGTAGGAGAGAGGTTGGTGCTATAACGGTCAGCCACGATCCGAACAACACTGTACACACAGTTAATAGTTTCAACATCACACGCACAACGTCGCGCGACCGCCGTAGAGAGCGGCGCGCAGCTATCGTTCATAACACCGCGTACACCAGATACACCCGTGTTCCAGGGCGGTTCTCACCGCCCAGAGTTTCCGACACACAAGTCGACAGTCAGAACGGAGGCCCGCAGTCTCCCTCGGACGGTCATTAGATGACTTCATATAATAAATTTATGGAGATATTCACTGTAGCGCAAGCACGCTAGCGAACGCAACGGTCCGAACTTAGATGTTTAGTAGGAGTTTATATTTATGTATCTATGTTTTGGGTCAAACCAAACCTGGCACGCGGGCCCCGGGCCCGCGAGCACAGCATCCGATGAAGCTGTAAAAGCCAAAAGGCTAACAGCGATCACATCACCGAAAATAAGTAAGTTGGTACTATTTTTCTCTGCCGGACACCTATCTTATTTTAACCAATTTAATTATTATTATTCATTCTCTAATTATTATTTATTCCTTAATTATTTAATATTGAAGTCAAGTAACTTGGTGATAATTGATGTTATTGTTATTGTTTAAAAGAAAACAAATCCTGAAATAGAACTCAAGAGTCGAAAATTCGCAATGACAATTTGAGGCTATATTTTGCATACAGTGAGGTCCAGCGGACAATGGCGCATACAAAATGCGCTCTACCAACTGGCAGCGGCACAATGTATGTAATAATGCGACAGCCGAAGAAGATGTGCATCTATAAAGGTGCTGACACATTATGGTGAGAATTTTTTATTAATATAACTGCTGGTAATTATAAGGTTTGAAAACGTATATGCTCAAACAGTATTAAGGATGTGTAATGAAATAATTAGTTATCTATATTTTAATAGGTGAAGAGAAAACTTGGTTCCCCTTTTTAAGCATATGGCGCGCACGAAGGATTGTGAGATTTATCATAGTTAAAGTTTGTATTGAGAAGAAGCGAGAAAGCTAAAATTTATATGTAATGTTTGTTACTAATACATTGAATTGAAAAAAAAAAATTATTTACGTTAATACTCACAATGTCAATCACATAATAGTCTGTTTTTTGTTTAAGTTCATACCGGCAATGTCAAACACATGATAATCTGTGGTCAAACAGTCGCACAGAGTAGAGATTGTCGTCATATAATTTTAAAATGTTGCTGACAAATAATTACACATACGTCGAGAACGTTCAAAAAAAATATGAATTACAGTCGAATTTCGACCACAGGGCGTCCACTAGTATATATAAATATCTAATGAAGAAATAGATTAATAACGTACGTTCAAACAACTTAAAATCATAACCCTTGCTTGGTCTTGTCGTAGTCAGGCAAAAATGCGTCATTCGACCACAAGGGGGCCAATATTTTCCAAAAATAAGATTAGACCACAGAATTGTATCTTACTTAAATACTTTCTTTTAACAATAAAATCGAATATATCCCCTCAACTTTACATATTATTGAGCCAAGCAGACACCGTTCTTAAGTACAAATTTATGCGTCGAGCGGTAGATTATATAACACTGTCAACGTATTCAAACTGAAATACAGTTATGTTTTCACACTACTGCTCGACGGAAGAATAACTGCCATTGCGGTAGCACGGTACCCATATGCAGTAATTGATCTAGGTAGGAAATAAAGTCATTAGTGAGTAAAGTATCATCATCAGTAAAGCATTGTAGCTAGAAGCTTGTACAGCGGGCCGCCTATACGTTCGTCCTAATGTAACCGTACCTTAATGTGGCTATCAAGTGGCGTCGTGCAATCTATGCGTGGACATTAAACGGTAACGCCCGCTTTCCTGCGCCTGACACCTAGACACAGAGCTTCCTTAATTTAATCCAGTTATCATCTATGCTATGTCTGTATTATAATTCACAATTAGATCTGCGTCATCATATGATACAAATAAAGTACATTAATAATACGCCGAAAATATATTCATATATGACACATCAAGAGCCGAACGCTCTTATATTAAATTTTTTTATATGAATAAGTGACGAGACGAGCAAAACTTTCACATGGTAAGTGCAACGTCCGCCCGTTACAAATGACACTGCGCCCGTCCTAAAACATCAGTTCTTCAGCTCTCGCATCGCCTGCACATCGAAACAGTAATGTTTGCATGCTGCTTCAGGGCAGAATAACTTGCCCTTCGGTGGTGCCTACCCAGACGGGCAGTCCTGCATAGGAATCCTACCACCTCATAGCAAGTGAGTGACCATAGACAGATTTCGGGTGTTGTTACTTGTAATTTACTACGAGTTAAACGAGAGAATACGAGCGTATCGGCGGTATGTGTAAACGTGGTGAGGAACACTGCGTGAGTGTAAAATAACAAACATTTCGAAGACGGAGGTCTCGGACTCGGCTACGAAAACCTCCTAAAAATTAGGAGACCACAAAGGGACAACTGCTAACACAGAAAAAGAAAGAAGAGGGAAAATAACTTTATTCGTTGCTATTTTTGAGAGAGCGGTTAGTAATTATAGACTGTAACTCTGAACGATATTTAATTGTTTTATTATTGTATTCCATACAATACATTCATGTCAGTCATATCTCTTTTCCGTGTAAGGAGTAGGCAGAAACCACTCGTAGCCCTTTTTTGCACTCACGAGAAAGGAAATGTAATGGGCTTCATCAATAGATATGTACATTTTACACAAATAGATAGAGGTTATTCTTTGATTTTCGAATATTTAGATACTAAATGCTTTTTAATTTAATATTTCCGCCAGCCGTGGCCTTAAGTTTCACAGTACGCGAGTGACCTGATTTCGATCCCCGGTGTCGACACATCTATTGCTAATTTACCACATGCTTAATTGTGAAGGGAAATATGGTAACCTGCATTGCATGTGCAAGGAATAAAAATATTTCGAAGACATGTGAAGTCCGCCAACCCGCATTGGAGTAGTGTGGCGAACTCTTCCCGTTTCCAATACCCTCCCCAAGTGAGAGGAGGCCTGTGCTCAACATTTATAGACTGTAATTTAACTTTTTATTTTCGCTTACTAAACTAAACATATTATTAGGAAATTAGTCTCTGTCTGTCTATCTAAGTATACAAATAGAAAGCTTAGTACCATACTTTAACATAAAATATGCATACGCATAGACAGTAAAAACTTTACATTCATTTCTAAATCTCCTTTAAATTTTTAACTTTTGATAACAACATTTATGCAATATCCGTTGTGTTATAGATAACGTCACGATCATTTTCTAAGAACATTATAGACTACTAGTGGAAGCCTGCGACTGGGAACTATTTGATTTTGCGGTATAAAAAGTATCCTATGTCCGTCTCCAGGACGCATGTTATGTCTGTGGAAATTTTTGTCAAGATCGGTTCATCGGTTAAGCGGTGAAAAGGTAACAAACAGACAGAGGGACATAGAGAGTTACTTTCGCATTTGTAATATTAGTGTAATTTATTTCGAAGACATGTGAAGTCCGCCAACCCGCATTGGAGCAGCGTGGCGGATTCTTCCTAGCTCCAAAACCCTCTCAGAAATGAGAGGAGGCCTGTGCTCAGTAGTGGGACATTTATAGGCTGAAACTTTTGTAATATTAGTAGGATACAACAAATAAGTTATGTAACATAAGTTCACTTAATTCATAAAAACCTTTGGATTTTGGATTTTGGATTTCTCCTGTGTCGTGGGTGCGTTTTACAGACATATATTCCACATGCACAAACACCCAGACCGGGAACAACTATTTGTAGGCCATACAAATATTTGTCCCGTGCGGGAATCGAACCCGCGACCCGCGGCGCAGAAGCCAAGGGCTTAGCCACTGCGTCAACCGAGCCGACAAATGTGTATGTGTAGTGTATCCAGAAATGAAAATGAGATTTTTTTTGGAAGATTGTAGTAACGAATTATATTTATATCGCCTTGAATTTTACTAGACTCCCGCGACCATTGATTAGTTTTATTAAATTTAGTTTTATTTAATATAAAAACAACAAATTATTAGGTTAGATTATTATAAACGAAACGCTTTGTTCACTTTACTATCACCTTTATTCTAAGAAAAATATGCCATATAAACTGCGGAGGTTTGATAAATTATGCTCCTTTGACGGTAAAACATTATTTCCGTGGAAAATAGAGGAGAAAATCAACATTTCCTCACGATATTTACCAAGAATCACAAACTTAACGTAACTAACCTAAGGGAAAGTAAATACGATAATGTTCCATCCTTAATTATTACATAAAGCCCCCGGTAAACAGTCGACTTGTCTAAATTAATTGGAAATAGGTATTACAAATTGGAAGTTATTTATTTTCGAAGCCGAACAGCCTCCGCGCACTTTATAGTTTGAATATTTCGATTAATCAACGGGAAACCGCCGATTCGGGCTCTCGTAATTGAAACACAAATAGCGAGGTGTGATTGGTCGGCGGCAAGATTAAACCGGTTCAAACTGGTTTATACTAGTTGCAAAGGGTACGAATTGTAAAAGGTCGCGTGTCTTAAGGTATGTTTGCTGTAGTTTGATTCGTTTGCCAGTGTTCGTTTTCCGAACGCTGTAGATTATTAAATTAGTGAGGTTTACCTTAGCATTTAACCGTCTTGATAAGTATAATATTACTGAAGCGTGTTGCGTTTGCTTGTGGAACATTGTAATTAACTTGTAGTGCCTGGAGGCCATTTTGGATTTGGATTTATTGTTTAATGTTTGCTACATTACAATTAACACGTACCACCGCTTTATGATGATTTTATCCTTTAAAATACATTTTCATTTACCGTTTTATTTTTTCATAGAATATAGATTAAGATTAATTTAAATAAATCGTATACAATGGATATGGCAATGGAAAATTTACAAATGATGACAATTAAATGGCATTTTAATTTATTTTTAATGATTAATTTAATAATATAAAATATTAATTTCACTACTTTTGTCATCAACAAAACATTTGGTACATAAATTAATTGCTTTTGTGCCAATATAATCTACTGAATTCAATAATCGATACTGAATTTAAAATTTATTAGCTCAATAAAAATAATGATTACGCGAACACTACACATTAAATGAAATTAATTTTACGGATTTTATCGCGTTAATTTTACTATTTATTACCCGATGTTTCGAGTGCTTTACATCCCCCATGGTCACGGGAGGACTGAGGTGACAGATGTTCAGATGTCATAGTTAACCTGGAGTAACTTCACCTTTTAATTATTATTTTTGTTCCGATCAAAGCAGAAAGGGCTAAATGTGTTTTGAAGTCTTGCAGTGATATGCTTGGTTTTTGATTTAACAATAAAAATGTTAATAAAATAGGTCTAGGTAGTAAGGTAGACTTGATTTCGAATGGATTTTCATTAGCCGAAGCAAAGAAAAACCTCGAGATTCAGGACTTAACAGCCAGGCTAACTACTTTTATACCGCCCGAAAGCATCCCAGTCTAATTGCAGCTTTGCTCGTGTTTTATTAGGCCGAAGGTCTTTGTAGGCCTCTAATTCCCTCATATAAATGGTAGGTAGTGTCGAAGGCTTCTCATAAGGCATTGTTCGTTAAGAGCGGGGCGCGGTAAAAGCCTCAGCTCTATACCGCCTCCGTAATTGGAATCTTTTAAAGTTTACCCTGGCAATAAAGGGGCCGGAATGGCTCAACTATAGGGTCCTGTTATACGGATTTGGTTCGCCCGAGATCGGTATGTTTAAGTTAGTTGCTTTGCTTTTATGTCTTGGCATTTAACATTCTCCTTCTTTCGTATTAACTGTTTTAGTGCTTGTTTATACGTTATGTGCGGGCAGACGGATATTATTATTTTGATGTGTGCCGTTTTCTAAGTTAAAGACGCAAGAATAAAATTGTTTTGCACCGGTTTTTATACACTTTGTGTGTTTTTTTTTATTGGATAAAGTGACGAGACGAGCAAAACGTTCACCTGATGGCAAGTGCAACGTCTGCCCGTAACAAATGCTATGTGACCCAGAATATTTCTGTGAATATTTCTCTGGGTGACAGGCGCAATGTGGTTGGTATCACATCAGTTATGTCAGCTAGATGGATTCCTGCATGTAGTGTTCAGTCAAATAAAGAATTCAATGTTACTAAGTGATGCCCGCGACTGCCGTCCGCGTGGATGTAGGTTTTTTAAATATCCCGTGACAGCTATTTGACTTTGCGGAATATATAACTATACATTACTTAGCAGTGGGTCATTTATAGGCTGTATTTTCATAATCTATTCTAATAATAAATCTGAAAAGTTTGTTTTTTTGTTTGAACTCGCAAATCTGAGTCGGTTGCTTTTTCGTTGCTGCATCCAGTGGCCTTCTATATTTTGTGATACTTTTAGCTACATCTCATATATGTAAGTATGTATGTGGATGCGTATATATATATATATATATATATATATACATATACACGCATATATATATGTACTTTCTTTTTTTTTTCGTCGTCTCTTAATATGAAGTATTTTAGGTTAAGATGCTACTGTTTGTACTAAGAAATGATAAATGTTGCCAATATTAAAAAATCTAATCTTTGCTACGTTTAAAGTTAATACAGTGTAGTACTACCATTTCTTCTAACGGTTACGTGTTCTTTAAGCTCAACTGCTTTCACATATGTCATAAATATTATACGATATCAGATTTTTATTTTCAACATATCACTCAATAAAGATCTAACCATATCATGCCTTCAAAGCTCACTAAAATGTTTAGAGAATTGTACAAAAAAAAACCAATGTTTTTGAAATTTAATTAATACAATTAAAGTGCATTTGTGCGAAATTTGAAATATACACTGGAGCACAAAGATTCGTAAAGAATAGGGCAGTTTATTTATTTGAATTTCGGCGTGCAATAACTGCCTCTTGTATTATTCATCGGCCAATTATAGTGAAAGGAGTTTTCTGTTTCTCTGTCGGACGCACTCGCCGGTAAGGGCCTAGTCCGATTGTGACTCTTAGATGGAGTTCACATGGAATTAATTGGAATATATGACGCTCTTAATAATATTGGCTAGTTAACAATAACAGTTTTTTGGAACAAAAAGAAAGAAAAATAAATATTCTGATCAATGCTGAAAATTATTCTGCGCCAAACAGAAAGTTTTTTTGTGTATTTGAAGAGATTTTTAAGTAGTCTGCAATTACTTATATTCATTATGATTTAATTTTGGCAAGTCGTAGTCATATTTAAAATGAATAGATGATATTATTTTTATCAATAAGGAACTAATTTACTGAATATGTTGAAAGCCTTGGGTATATTTTCCGCCGTTTTAATTTTCGCCTGGTGGGTTTAATGTCTAAGGTTCGAACCGCAACCGATGCAAACATTTTTGCAACATAGAAATTATTGATTTTCTGATATTTTCTACCACAATACCTCATAGGCGTTACATACACACATACAGTTTTATCACGTGTCTTGTACAGTACAGGCACTACTACACTCTCGTCAGTTTTTTACTTATAAAATATTACATTATAAATCAGTACACGTTCGGACAGCAAACATACCGCATATCCTCATTCTCATTCAAGTCACAATCAATTTAGCAATTAAATTTAATATAATATCATTATTAAGAATCAACTCTCTTATCAACAACCATTAACAGTCTTGCAGCAACACGTATATACATCCGGCTCGAAGGACCATAAAGATGTACGAATTGTGCTTGCACCGTACATGTCTAATTTGGTTAAAAGCTATATAAAGTTTATGTTTCCTTAATTACGAAGCAGGAATTGCAATAGTGTTTAGGTTTGTCGATTCGACAACAAGTACTGCAACGAATCATGCTAATTTCTTCTTGTTAGATTTTTTGAAGGGGTTTTTGAATTCTCCTTCAATAACTCATAGATATTTTCGTAACTTGACGCGAAACATTGTGTTCGCAGCCTTAGGGTTTCGAGTAGGCTTGTTTAGTTCGACTATTGGTTCCACCATCCCCCGTATTTTCATTATTTAATACGAGATCAGATGTCGAAGGGGAATATATTTCGTAAGAAATATTTTATTATGGTGGTATTTCCGATTTATGGATACATTTCTTGAGTTTCTGGCACAATATAATGGACATGACAACTCCGCTGTTATACGTATAAAATTGTGACATGGAATCTCCTAAAATTAACTTTAAATAGTTATTTATGAAAGTGAAACCATAATACGCGTAGCGATTTCTTATATTTAAAACACAACACAATTAATTTAAAAAAAATACGGATTGTATTTCTTCAGTTGTATGCGTTGTTTCTGAAAAACCTACATCCAAGGATACAACTGTTAGACTTCAAGACATGGCGAGTACGTTTTGCGTAGATCGGGAAAAATTGTAACTAACAGCTGAAGAATTTGTAATGATGTTAGGACGTGTCTCAGCAGCACCCATCGCACAAGAGGACTTAGCCTCCGGTGCTATGGGTGCTGTAGAGCTCTCGAAACGTCGGGTTATAAATAGTAAAATTAAACGCGATAAAATAATAAACTAACGGTTTTTTATAAAAAATGTAGAAGGACACATGTTCAGCCAAATATAGACAAATTCCCAGATGTTTCACCTATGTAGGTATGAAATTTGATAAGGGCGACAACATATTGAAGTGTCCCATAGCGGAATTAATTTAGCTTTATAATCATTCAGTGTCAAATAAGTATTTTTTTATGAATAAGGCCATAAGTTTTTATATATAAACCAAATAGTCGGCTCGGTTGGCGCAGTGACTTAGCCACGATTTGTTACTGAGCAATAGGTTCTCGCGGAAAACAAGACCTGACGGGTGGCGAACCACGTCGCCGCCATTTTGGTACGAGTCAAAAAATTCTTATTCCCCATTGCATTCCCACAGGGCAGTGTAGTGACGGCATTGCATATTGAGGTATTATCCTGCACGAATAAAGGCTGCCCGTACAACACCTTAGTCGCCTCTTACGACACCTCGGTAGGAAAGAGGTAGGTGCTATTCTACTCTACCGGAAACCTATCGGCTAATATGATAGCAGGGACTGAAATAAAACTTATCATCTTTAAACTATAGTCCAGTAAACATTTATATAAACTAAACTGTGGAGCCTTACGCCAGTTCCCAGTGGTTACATTAAATAAATATTGTTAAAAACTGCGTTGAATATTTTTCGAAATAACCGTGTCAAAAAATTTTATCTGCGTGCGACAGATTATAAAAATGTGAAGAAAATTAAAAAAGTTAAAACGCGTTGACTTTTACGGTGCACAGTAAACGTTGAAGTTTGAAAAAGGAATGTGAAAATGTCATCAACTTCGCGTATTGTTAAATACAAACAGGGACTAGCTTTAAAACTAAGTCTCTGAATACGTTCATGATGCTTGAACAGTTAGACGTATTTAAATGAAACTTGCGTAAGCCAAACATATATGTATAGTATTAAATGCCTAACTTGATACGAGGGTGGATTGAAAAGTACTCGGCCTAACACAGATCCATTCAATTCTAAAAATCAAATCTACCCACATTATTTAGTTCAGTTCAGACTAGTTCATTGTGTAACGTTCGAAACGTGTGCGATAATTAGTTAGTTAAATTAGTTAAATTTATTAACAAAGTAATCGGTCATAATCTCCGCAAATGGAGCAAATCGAGCAGCGTGCCGTCATTAAGTACCTCCATAAGAAGGGGCTATCATCAAAAGCCATCCATGATGACATGGTCAGTACATTAGGCGATTGTGCTCTGTCATATTCATCCGTCAAAAAATGGATAGCAGAATTTAAGCGTGGTAGAGAGAGTGTGAAAGATGAACCCCGCTCTGGAAGGCCTTCGACGTCAACTACTGACGAAAATATTAAAAAAGTACTTGATTTAATAATGGGAGACCGCAGATTAAAAATTAGAGAGATAGCCGAGATTATAGGCATCTCTTATGAACGAACTCAAAACATCATTGTCAACGAGTTGGGTTTCCACAAGGTGTCTGCGAGGTGGGTTCCGCGACTGCTTTCAGTTGAACAAAAAAGGACGCGATTGACTATTTCACGCGACTGTTTGGAGTTATTTGAAGCCGATGCAGATGATTTTTTGAATCGTTTTGTTACTATGGACGAAACATGGGTTCATTACTGTACACCGGAAACAAAACAACAATCAAAACAGTGGAGAAGACCTGGTTCACCACCCCCTAAAAAGGCTAAGTCGATTTTGTCGGCAAATAAGGTGATGGCTTCAGTATTCTGGGAGTCGAAAGGTGTGATTATGATTGATTATCTTGAAAGGGGTCAGACTATAAACTCTGATTACTACTGCACCTTACTACGTCGTTTACGAGAGGAAATAAAAGAAAAACGTCGAAGAATGCTCAGAAGAAAAGTCCTGTTTCATGAAGATAACGCCTATTTTTTTTCAAAAGTGTATTGAACTTGATGGTGATTATGTAGAAAAATAAAAATATAACTGATTTAGTATGTGTTTATTTTCTTGGTTAGGCCGAGTACTTTTCAATCCACCCTCGTATAAAGAGCACTAAGAAAATGTTTTTGCATGATTTTAAAGTCAAAGTCCAAGACAATTTTTTTTATTCAATTTAGGTTTGTTATAGGTGTTAAGTTGTTGTGTTAAGCTCTTGTGATGTCTGCACCGGTTCGAAAAATAATACCTTGGAGAAGAACCAAAAACTCTGGGGTCTTTTTCTATTTGGTGGCCAGGTAGTTTGCAAGTGTAATTTCCACACATCTTTGACCTCTGTAAAATGATTCTTGACAAGTTTGACATTGTTTAATAATTCTTTCAGATGTCTTTTTTTATTGTTTCTAGTGTGGTGATAAGACACTAAAATCAATTCGTATGTTCACTTATAATAGTCCTTAAATACATTAATAATAAATTACGTCCTCTTGGCCGTTTTCAACTACGGCGACAACTTCTGATGCAGGAATCCGTCTAGGTAGGTACCACCCCAGGGCCAGTTATACTGCCGTGAAGGGGTAGTGTGTAAAACAATACTTTGTTTCGCTTTGAAGGGCACTGAGAGCAAGCGTAATCACTGGGCAAAAGAGACTTAGGATCTGATGTCTCAGGGTGACGGGCGCAGTGTAGTGTCACACAGAAATGTTCTGGTGTCACAGCTTTTTTTATGGGCAGACGTTGCACTTACCATCAGGTGAACGTTTTGCTTGTTCCGTCACTTTTATCAATTTAAAAAAAAATACTGTCGTAAAAATAAGCTGACAACTGCGCAGGAAATATTATAGTTTCACTAATGTACGCGCAAACATAAAATCACTCTTTCGATAAGATCGGAGGTAGGCCAGGATGCAGTGTTAGAAACACGGTGAATATCACAACACAATCAGACCCGAAAACCAATACCCTATGTTTTAGCACAAATGTTGGCTTCGGCTGTGATTCGAAGGATCAAAAAAAAAGACATGAGTCGATCATGTCGTCAAAATTTATTTTTTGTTTCTCGGAGATCTAAGTTTCCTAACGCTGTTTTTAATTGTAGCGGAACCAGTGACTGAACTTAGACCTAGGTCCTAGGTCACTCGCGTACATTAGAATTTAAGGCGAACGTCTGGCCCCAGATTTACTAAGGCTCCTTTTTTTTTAAAACTTGTGTATTATGCTTCTCATTTGTAGGTGTGTTCACAGATATAAAATCCAAATAAACACCGGCACGAATATCTTAAGATCATATAAATATTTCTTCAGTGCGTGATCGAACCAGCAACCCGTAGCAGAACTAAGTGTCTGAGTCACTGCGCCAATAGAACCATTAAAATCATAGACAATAACTGCGCATTAAACTAGCACGATCGAATCATGTCAAGAGACCCAAGACTTTAAAAAAAACATAAAAGCCTAAATAAAGCCAAGTGAAGTCAAGGTATTACGTGCAAACGCTATGTAGCTCTTTACTCACGGACCGACGGAACCCGCTCCGGAAAATTGAGTTCCGTCTTCATTAGCCCCGAGTTGCAGGACGGAGATTTAAAAAAAAAAACTTCTTCATAAGAAGTTGAGGCCGAGTCAAGTTTTCCATCAACAAAATTAAGGTGCGCACTTAATATCAAAAGTTTGCCTTAATGGATTCGAAATTTTACATTTATTACTCAGTAAGTAATCAATTTACATTATGACAAAACGTAAGTACGAAGTATAATAACGAGGCTAAATAAGGCAGCCGTTTTAAATATTAATTAATTAGTCCCTTTCAAGGCGATCCCTTTCCGATTTTAAGCCGTCTTTTCATTTGTACCTAAATTCGCAGTCCAACATTGCAAGGGTAAATAGAAGTATTAATTTAGAGTTAAAGTAAGATTTAATATTTCAAAACGTGCACCTGGCGGTAAGTGGGGTGTCACCCAGAATATTTCTGTGTGACACCACACTGCGCCCGTCACCCTGAGACATCAGTGCTTAAGTCTCAAATGCCCAGTCATTACGCTAGCTCATAGTGCCCTTCAAGCCGAAACACAGTAATGCTTGCACACTTGCTTCACGGCAGAATAACTGGCCCTGGGGTGGTACCTACCTAGACGTATTCCTGCATAGGAATCCTACCACCAGTAACTTACTTATTTTTTTTAAATAAAGGCAGAAAATGTAACGTAACAACAGATGTAATGTAACGTAAAATATTTTAGCACCCATAAAATATTTTAATCGATCGGCCAGCATGAAGTAGACAAAGAGATTGGCATATATAATAATACTGTTTTGAGTGTTGAAAAAGATTGTATTTACGTGGATCAAACCCATTTGAAAAAACAGAAAAGTTATTGGAATTATAAGACAAAATAACACAAACATTAGCCATGACACGGGGCTGAAATTATGATGAGGATGATGATGATGTTTTGTTAACTGTTCAGTTTTGGCGTGACTACATTTTCATAATAAAATATAAAAATATAACTTATATAAAAAAATAATAAAAATATAAATTATATAAAAAAAGTTATATAAAAAAATAACTACCATTATTTATGTGAAATAAATAACGGAAGTATAACTAATTTATTTCCCCGAGGTCTCAAAGAAGCCAGAGATGGCGGTACACAGGTGCAACCATTTAACTTCACAGAAGATTTTTCCTTTGTGGCGTGCAATCAAATTAACTCCATAAAATGAATTACGCTTACTTTATTATAACGAAAGTTTCTTGTGGATACGGCCTTGTCGTTACAAGAACTACTAAAGCCGCGACTGAACTTTGTTTTATATTAATGAGGCAGTAAAAGGAAACGCTTAACGGGAAACATAATTCCGAATTAATTTAATTAATCCTTTTATAAATAATGAAAAAAATACTCCGGCTGATAGAATTTGCTATGGCAATGAATTATAGAAGAAGAGCTTAGCTATCAAGTTTGAAAGGGATGACAATAAAACAAAGTTACGTGCAATGATTTGACGACCGTTTTGTCTGATGGTTGAATCCCAGCCGGAGCAAATATTTTTGTACAAAAACTAAACATGCTTGGTATTCGGATTTGGTTGTGTTATCTATGCGAAATGTATGTCTGTAAAACGCACTCACGATACAGGATAAATCCTAGCAATACCTCACGCATAACTTTTTTTTTTAAATTAAAAAAAATATAATTATTTTTGCGTCCCTAGAACTTGACTTTTCTACTAATACTTAAAGTAGCAGCCTATAAATGTCCCACTGCTGAGCACAGGCCTCCTCTCATTTCTGAGAGCGCTTTGGAGCCGGGAAGAGTCCGTCATACTGCTCCAATGTCGGTTGGCGACATGTAGGTTTCCTCACGATGTTTTTTTTCTTTACCATTAAGCACGTGGTAAATCAGCACTAACATTTTCAATCAGCACTAATACTTAGGGCACTATAACATGTTATAGTGCCCTAAGGGTAAGGGTGCAGGGCATGCCCTGCGTAGATAAAATCTTCTGGAATCGGAAGTTATCAATGTCGTATAAATCTGCCTCGAGATTCGTTATAGAGGGCTAAGAACATAAACAGCACAAGAAAATCTATGGAGCTTTAGAATGTTATTCGACGATTATATCAATCCTTCCAAACAGATAACAACTTACAATTATTCTAAGAATTTATAATATCAAAATATTTGATTGATAACAGTTTTGAAATAGTTTCGAATATAATTTTATTTAAAGTTTTCGAAGTAAAATTACATTCTTGGGTGGAGAGTTCAGATTTCCAAAACTTCGTAGATTGAATTTTTGTTGAATTGCCAGCGGAGAACTCTAGAAACGGGAGCAAAATATTTCCTTTATTATGAAAGTACATTTTAAACGCTAGTTTCAAATTTATATCATGTACTGTGGACATATTTTTGAGAAACAGCGGCTGTTAATTCATACTCTGACTTTTTTATTTCACTAGAGGTGACGTAAAAACGCAATCCACCCAATAGGCATTGGCAAAACCTCCATGAAGAAACAAGAAGCGTTGGTCATCCTAGAAAACTACGATAATAACGTCTTTGCCAGTAATTAGGTCTTCTTACTTACTCGCCTTATAAAAATAGCATTATGCTGGTATTCTGTAGACGTGGCAAAAGTGGGTCTTTAGCGAGATTGAAATAATTGCACCCGGAACAGTGTTAAGTTTCGAATCAGTGATATGTTTCACTTGGAACATTGTGTTATAACAATCTCAGATAACAAACGCACATATAATGCTCTTGTTCTATGAATAGAACAAAAGCATTAGTGTCACTTACCACCTGACAGGTGAATTGAAACATTTGTACTGACACCAGTATTTCGGTTCATTCGGATCACATTGATGTTTCGGTGAACCGGTTCACTCAAGACCTACATACGTCTAGGATTTAGTAAGAGTGTAGTACTACTTTTCTATTGGAAAAAGTGACGAGACGAGCAAAACGTTCACCTGATGGTAAGTATAACGTCCGTCCATAACAAAAACTGTGCCACCCAGAAGATTTCTGTCTGGCAACCCACTGCGCTCGTTACCGTGAGACATTTTCTTTCTTTCTTTCGTTTTAGAGTCTCATAGGCCTAGTGTTTACAATAGCTCTTAGTGCCTTCAAACTTTCAAACCGTAACATAATAATGTTTTTTCAAAGAATAAATAATATTATTCTTTGAAATTTTTTCAAAGAATAAATAAATTTGGTCAATGTTGCATATTATTATGGATATGTCTTCTGATAGTGTGCCGTTCTATTTTGTCCCTGGGTATAGGTTGTTTTATTGACCTCAAATACATGGATTTTTATTATCCTGAATTAGTGGCGCTGGGCCTAATCTATAGTATGTGATAATACAAAATGCAAAAATATATACTTTAGTATTGTAATCCTACATTTTATTACATAACGGTATAGTAAAAACACCGACCAGTTCCAACAAATTTATATTTTTTTTGGCGTTATTGTCTGTTGTCACTTAGTAATGATCTTTCTCCCAGTGTTTATGAAGATACCTGACGTCATAATTATATTGTGCAATTACTATATGTACGAAGGTACGTTTATAATAATGTATAAATTTAAAGTAATATTAATAAATAAAAAATGCGAAATTATAAGAAGTCTCAGTTCTATAATGAATAACCAATTCGGCATTATAATTTCCTATCTTAACTCCCATGAAATAAAACCACTAATCGCAACGTTTACGTCATAAGTATACGTCTCTTTGTAATGGCGGTCCAAGATCATTACTGTATCTTTTACCCTGATTGCCGCTGTACTAGAAATAATGCGTGCCTCATTTTTCCTGTTCTCCCCTGTGACTTTCATGACTGAGCGATGGACGCTCGCGATTCCACCTCCTAAGATTTTTATGATTGCAAGGTCGAGGACACACTGAAATAATACATAGGATGTTTAAAAGTCTAAAATAGATATAATTTATATTCCTAAAGATATTTGGTTATTTTTGTTACAAAACATGTTTTGTTTTCACACACAGTCACATGCTTGTATATTTCCAATTTTTGAGTTTTTGAGATAGCGTGGTAGCGGCCTAAGAGAATCTACCACCCCATCCCATCCCGAGGGTGTCGTAAAAGTCGACAGAGGGAAATTAAAACCAGGAGATGGGGAGCAGCATCTTCCTGGAACATCGGAATAAATAAACTGCGGTTGCCAAATGGCCTGCCAAGCGTGGCAACTATAGCAAAATCCCTCCAATATGAGAGCTACAAACTTTTATGGCTATCCATGGGGGATGCCTATGTTCAGCAGTGGACTTGTGGTAGGCTGAAACGACATTTGTTCCGACAGCTTCATAATGATACTTGGAGATGGTTTTAATGATAACTATCTTAGTCGATTTTACGGCATCGACGGAACGAATGAAATGTAAGTGGCAGAGATTCATTGCGCCACCACCACAAGACAGCACTTTATTTCGACTCGTTCATAATGCACCACCTACCTTTCGCTTGTTCCCGACGCAACATCTATCAGATACACGAAATCTAATTTTCCGTCGCCATTCCGGCTAACATATTACGCGTATTGATACCTTTAATAAGAGGTATCATAAAAAATCGAGGTCGTAAATATCAGCCATGCGGCAGTGTAGACGAAGCAAGAAAATAAAGGAACATTTACACTAGCGTCTTTAAAATATCGAGGTGGTAATGCAATTTAATATGCGGACAGCACTTCCTATATGAGCATTGCTTGGTTTAATACGACTTACTTTTGATTGAAGAGTATCTGCCGATTGGAGGCGGTGAGAGTGTTGTACGAGTCATCTAAAGAAAAATGCAAATCTGTCGGTATCAGTTCTTTAGTCTCATATGCCCAGGAATACTGCACCTGTTATTATTAATATTTACACTGGTGGCAGAACCTGCTTTGGGTTACTGGGTACTGTAGCTAATGTACGCTGTAGTGTGTAAGTATCACTGTGTTCAGATTTGAAGCGCAACATAGTTAGTGAAATTACTGGGCTTATGGGATATAATAACTGATGTCTAAGTGACGTTCGCAATGCTGTTCCACATAGGACCTTGCAATTCAATGTCTAGGTGACATAGTGACTGTTATAGTTAGGTTCTTATTATCACGTTAACGTTTAGCGCTTCCCGTCCCTTAGTGCGATTAATAAAAGCAAAATATTACAATATTCTCACGCTCACGCACCTGTCTATTTCCAGTTTCTTACCATAAATCATTTCAGCCCATCATTGTCCACTGTTGAACATATTCCTCCTCCCATAGATTTCCACAAAACACGGTCCTGAGCAACCTGCATCCATCTACTTTCCGCAGGTCGTCAATCATTATGAGGCCTGAATTATACACTTAGAAAAATACATTCTTGATGATTTTGTATTTCACCTATTGTAATTAGTCCGGTCGCCGTTCGTCGATAAGTCGCAAGAAATTAAAACGGTTTGTTAAAAGATCTACTTAGTAGTGACAATTTCATAAATAAGTTGTAGTTAACGTAAATGGAAGAAGTCTATAAATTTTGGATTTAATTTTATTAAGCATACCACTGCAATATATAAAAAGAATGTGAGTTTGTTTTGCAGTAAATCAAAATTAATAATAAAAAGCTGAAGACGTTGCAAAGCTATCGGTGTTGCAAAGCTCTCGAAACGTCGTTAAAATCAACTAAATTAAACGTAATAACATAATTATTTTGTTCAGTGTATATTGTATATTTGTTACTGGTGGTAGGATTCCTATGCAGGAGTCCGTCTAGGTAGGTACGACCCCAGGGCCAGTTATTCTACCGTGAAGCAGTACCTAGTGTGCAAACATTACTGTGTTTCGGTTTGAAGGGCACTTTGAGCTAGCGTAATCACTGGGCATATGAGACTTAAAAACTTATGTCTCAGGGTGATTGGGCACAGTGTAGTGTCACACAGAAATTTTCTGGATGGCACAGCATTTGTTATGGGCAGATGTTGCACTTACCATCAGATGAACGTTTTGCTCGTTTCATCACTTTATGCAATAAAAAAAATGGTATTCGCACTCAACAGTGTGGACGCAGCTTTACTTAGTGATGAGCTGTGATTCGATATTTCATCCGGACTCCGAAAAGACTCGGTAATCAGAATTTGTCCGACAATAAATGTTCAGGCTATAAGTCTTGCGCCATATTAATCAGCGAAGTCCCGACGAACTATAAAATAAGTGCGTGCGTTACGTTTTGAATTAAGGTAAGATGATATAGTCCTTTTCCAATTTTGTTTACGAGCACGAATTTACTTTGATAGGTGGGATGGTAAAAGTTATAAAAGAGGAGAGTTTTATCTCTAACCAGCGTACTTTAGAAGTAGAGGCCTTAGTTGTAAAAGTTATAAGTGTGCTGAGTGATAATCATTATTAAAAAAACGCTCATATTAGATAAAATTTGTATCAAAATTCTTTGTATCAAAGTTCTTCTTTGGAACTCTAAATCAGGACAGCAAAGAATCGCTACACATTCAAAACGAAAAATCGTGAGCTATTTCGAAGAAAATTGGCAGAATCATCTGAGGAATAACTATTATATATATTTATTATACTATTATTTATTTATCTTATGTTTAACTTTTGAATTTATTTATCTACGTATGTTTACCATATTTTTTATTTAATGTTATTCGCTTTTTTCATTTGCATATTGTTATTATTTTTATATACATTTTCTATATTTCTTTTAAGTTAATATAATATTTTTTTCTAAATCTCTAGAATGTTATATATATACGAGAATATATATATTTTTTTCCGATTCTTAACTTCATCAACCTACTTAATTTTTTCTCTGCATCACCTATAGGTTTACTGGTAGAGAATGCCTTAGGAATTAAGTCCGCCTATATATATAATTTGTATATGAAGTTAAATAAAAGAAGAGCTGAATGATCTTTGAACAGCGGAACGTATTTTCTTCTAGTTAAGAACACTCTCGATCAAGTCACATTTCAAACAAAAAAATACTAAGTCGGAATCGGTTCATGCGTTTGGGAGCTACGATGCCTACAGACAGATAGATGCACAGGTACACACGTTAAACTTATAGCACACCACCTGTTAGAAATTTTTTTAGGGATGTGGTCACGATACCTCCCGAAAAAATTTACGTATCGAGACCGGGTTTTTTTTATCGTGTCCAGAATCTTATCTACAGGTTTCCTATTTCATATCAAAAGTCTAGCACTTGTAGTTATTAAGAAAAATAATCTTATTGTTTTCATCTGAAATGACTAGAATATTGAATAACTATTTGAACCTCAATACGATTTTTTTTTCTTAAGAGTTAAATGAGCGTCAAGAGACGTGCACTTTTGGATATTCCAAACTTTTTAATTTTGTAAGCGTTTCTCATAAAATGAATTTACAGCGTTCTTGTAACTAAACAATACCAATGACTACTAAGATAATTCACAATGTGAAAGCAACCCGCAAATCAGACTGTGGGAAGCGTTGCGAGTTTCAAAAGAGGGAGATCGTTTAAACAGAAACTACTTCGGATCATTTATTCATACTCATTAATCCCTCCCCTTCACCTACTACCGTCGTAAAAAACAACTAAAAGAATCCGAACGACACACCGCGTTCAGTTCCCGTGCGACGTCGGAACTCGCTCTTAGCTCATTAATTTTCATCTTTAAGCGTAACTACCTCACATAATTCTCTCTTGAGTGCTTCCATACTCGGTGATAAGGGCTTCTTTAAACAGGTTTTTTATTAAACTAAGCGTCAAGTCGCTCGGCTGTCGACAGCTGATAGCGGGGCGCTGTTTATTTATAAAACAGCGCTTTTTCCGCTTAAAGTATTGCGATTTTTTTCATCCCGCACGTCCCAACGAGCCCGCTGTATTGTTTTCCTCCTTTCAGATGTACGGAAGCGTTAAGAGCGGTGCCCGTATTTTATTACAAACGATACGTACAGTTAATTTCAATTTATTACCTCCCCCTAGGATTACGACTGAAGGACTTTAGAGACAAATTTTAAATGTTTATTGTACTCCTCGTACAAAGGGCTACTTACCATAGTACTTAATTAATTATTTCGACTTATTCGAACCCCAGTGATTAATGTGTTTTGGTATATTGTAGAGACTGAGAGATTTAAATAAAAAAAAAATCAATGTATTGAGCGGTATCATCATGTTACTGTACCGTCCAATAACAATATGACAGATTTATTTTTCTAAACTAATATTACAAGGGGGAAATATTTGATTCTTGTATGTTTGGTTGTAATGAATAAACTCAAAAACTACGGAACCGATTTTAAAAATTCTTTCACCTATACACAACTACATCACCGACTAACATGATTTGTATTTAATTTAAAAAAAACCCGAGATCCCCTACGAAAATTGCTATGATATAACTCAAGGTATCAAAAATTTACTGATAAAAGTCATTGCGCTGCAAAAACTATTGGTGATAAAGAAAACAATGTACTACATTTTCATAGCACTCATCATTACTCACATAAAAGTCCGCGAGGCTATATGTTTAACTATTATAGTTAAGTCACAATAACCGCTTTTTGTTCAAATTAGTCGAATCAAACAACGGGTAGAATCGAAAGATCATGACACTCGTATAATGATATTTATCCTTATCCTACCTAAATAGATTCATAGTCAAGATTAATTATGTACATGTAAATTCCTCTTTAAAAAAAAGCAAAGTTTCAGCCTATAAATGCCCCACTGCTGAGCACGAGCCACGTCTCATTTCTGAGAGAGATTTTGGAGCTAGGAAGAATCCGCCACGCTGCTCCAATGCGGGTTGGCGGACTTCACATGTCTTCGAAATATTTTTTATTTCGCAGACATGCAGGTTTCCTCACGATGTTTTCCTTCACCGCCGAGCACGTGGTAAATCAGCACTTAAAATTGCAATTAACGTTTACAAGTTACGACAGGTATAAAAATGCTAAAAGTAAGATAAATGCCGCGGTGTGAGTGAACAGCCCTACGCTCGCCCGCACTACGCGCGAATAGACTAAGCTCTATTAATTACTTACCTACTCATATTATTTTTTGTACACTCGAAACAATTGAATAGTGGTTTGTAATTTTAATTATATATTTTTATTAATTTAAAACTTTGAAACGCTCTATAAAAAATACAGCGGCCGCCGTGTCTCTCAAACGCTGCGCCGCCGCCCGGCTTCATACAACTTGGGCATCATCGAGGCGCGCGACTCCCTTTACCCAGAGGTCGAGAGCGGTCGTTTTATGTTGCTACCACGACATCAAATATTGGCTACATTGCATGGCCTATGTTCCCTAAAATAAAACATTATTTTGGTAAAATAACGTAATCTTATCTCACCAGCTGCAGAGCCGCCGATGAGAATAGTCGCTACAAAAAATTATAGTGTAAGTAATTATGGTTGTTCTATTAGTCCAAATAAAGTACTATTTTATCTTTCTAATATCTATCTACCCGTGCGAAGCCGGTGCGGATCGCTAGTATTGAATAAAATGGTGAAATGAGCAAAGTGTACCTGATGTTAAGTGCAACGTCTACAAATAGTAGACAATTGTCCGATCCTAAACTTTAGAACTTTCTTTGCTAGAAAGTTTCATGATTTTTAGACACCCACACAATAACAAAACTGTAAAATTAAAAAACCATAATGATTCTCTATAGCAGTAGCTCGGTTAAGTCATTGTGACTAAGATTGCTGAGAAAGTTCGCTAAATTTTAACAAAATACATGTTATGTTTTCTTTTATTTACGCGAATATTACACATTTAAATAAAACTACTTTTTTACGGATTTTATCGCGTTTAATTTTGAACTATTTTTACCCGACGTTTCGGACGCTTTACAGCACCGTAAAAAATATATGTTTGTTTCTTAAAGCAGAAAGTGACGAGACAACCGAAACGTTTACCTGATAGTAAGAGCAACATTGTGTTATCCAGAAGATTCTACTGCCAACAACGAGTAGTGTGCAAAAATTACTGCGGTTAAAGATTAAAAGGGCAATGATAGCAACTGTAATTACAGGAGATATGAGGCTTAAGAACTAATGTCTCAGGGTGACGAGAGTGGTGTGGTGTAACGTGTATTATTGGTGATGTGATTGCTGTTAGCCTTTTTGGCGTTTACAGCTTCATCGGATGCTGTGCTCGCGGGGCAGGCGCCCGCGTGCCCGGTTTGGTTTGACCCAAAAATAAATAAGTAAATAAAAAAAACTAACATCAAAATTAGGCCACCCTCGCGTCTGACGTGTGTCGTGGGGTCAAATATCTAAAAAAATAATAATTCATCTTTATTAAATATCTATAAAAGACAAAGATGACGTGTGGTAGTGGTGTAAGAGAATCTACCCTATCTCATTTCGCGGTTGTCGTGAAAGTCGACTGAGGGAAAATAAAAATAGCATCTTCCTGGAGCATCTGAATAAATAAACTCAAATTGCCAACCCGCCTGCCAACCGTGGCAACTATGGCAACATTCCCCTAAAATAAGAGTTACAAATATTGTGGCAATCTATTGACGAGGCCTATGTTCAGCAGTGGAGTAGTGATATGCTGAAATGATAATGATGATAAATAGAACAACTGCCAGATTACACAAATATGAATAAAATAAAAGACAAAGAGCCCAAATAATTAAAAACCTTTCTATTTGTTTCATTTTTAGAAATCAATTATTTAAAACGTTCTTCTTAAAATGGTCATCAACAATTAAGTTTAATTGATTCAAACTTAAAGAAACGTAATATAAAGGCATTAAGGATTGCCTCACTCAATTCGTTTTATAAAAGACGAGACTACAAAGAGTCCCGTTGTTTTATTTAGGATTCACCTTGAAAACGAAAATGTTTAAAAGTAAACGAAGAAGATCTAAAATTCGATATTCAAGTGGCTCTACGTCCGGCCCAATTAAGGATAAAAACACAAACGATCTTAACATTCAGAATGCAACTTCAACCTGAAAATTCCACCAGCCATTGGGAGTAGCCAAATGGCACGGACGCAGATTTCGCGAGCGAGAGCTCTTTACCCACAGCAGCCTGCTTGCTATTCTATGCAAATGACCTCCCCTCCCGATGTGAGACTAAACGAGCGTTTTGGAGATGCTAGTTTTTGTGCAAACATACCTAAGTTATTCAAGTGTACGACTTTGCAGGGAACTCACATACAGAGATGGTAAGTGCACTGGCCGTTTATTTTTGTCGCGGCCCGTGCCCGTTCTACCGCTTCCCCTCTGGTGGCCCCACCTGAATATATATGAAACGGGCACCCCACTTACCGAACGCTCCGATCCCCGACAATTAGGTTTTATTTGACTTTAACGGCGTCTGATTTCCGCAAAGGTAACGTGGACCGATCGGATTAAGAGACATCGAAAAGTTTTTGTCCGAAGAAGCTCGTGCTTTTTTCCTTGAAAATTATAAATGCTTTATTTAAAAATTAACCTTTAAACGTTTTCCCTTTTGAATATTAAGCTGATGAACCAATTGAAAGTAATGATGTTGTAGTGAACTATGTAGTTCAATTATGTACCTACAGGATTAAGAAAATGTCACCATAATGTCCCTAAACTTGGCATCGGCATGTTTACTTGAAAATTGGCATACGTATGCCTTTTTCAAAATGGACACTTACTAAGAACGGATTTTACGAACATTTACTCCTTATTGGGTAAACCGGCTGGACACATTAGGCCCATTCGAGATGTAGCGTAACAGCTTGTTACATAATAATTTCTATATTTAAGACAATTTAAATTTAGAATTTCTTAATACAGTAGACGAAATCTAAAACTTCTTATATTTTATCCATATACAATATTATAAATGTGAAAGTTTGTATGTTTGTTTGTTTGACATTCAATCACGCTCGAACGGCCAAAGGGATTTCAATGAAATTTACCAGGGAGGTACCTAGCACCTGTCTGGCAAATTTCATTTTTTCTGGCATTTTAATCATATATGTTGCTATATATTTAAAAATACATTTTTATAACAATTTGTATCATATTTTGAAAATTTTAATTTACGCCGAGAGAAGCTGGCGGGGAACAGCTATTATCTTATACATTTAAAAATGTTATAATACGAGCAACATCACATTCAACAATAAACCTAAAGTATTACTAAAATAAAGTGCTTATGTGATAAATACTTAAAATTATAATACCTAAATTTATTGATATGACACTATTTTCACACTTAAATATATAAAATGGTTAACACCTTTCTCAATTTATTGCCTAACAATTACATTTGCTACATAAAATTATCTTCTTTGATAAAAAAAGTAAACCAAAGAGACTTAGGTCTCGTGAATGAACTTTTTTTAATATGGACAGTGAGAATCCTTAATATCCCTTATATTCTTAAATCTTTGCTACTAAAAGTGTATGGATACAACTTTTTTTTAATGCGTTCTTTAACCTCGTTAAACTATTTTAAAAACTTTGTTGATTTTAATTAAATTCTGAAGCTGATTCAACATTTTATAACATGAATATTGACTAAGGAAAGGTCATGTAACATATAGTTGTCAAGGAATCCGTCTAGGTAGGTACCACCCCAGGGTCAGTTATTCTGCCGTGAAGCAGTAGTGTGCAAACATTACTGTGTTTCGGTTTGAAGGGCACTGTGAGCTAGCGTTATCATTGGGCTTATGAGACTTAAGAACTTCTGTCTCAAGGTGATGGACACAGTGTAGTGTCACACAGAAATTTTCTGGGTGACACAGCATTTATTATGGGCAAACGTTGCACTTACCATCCGGTGAATGTTTGCTCGTTTCATCACTTTATCCAATAAAAAAAAGAAAAAACAGCAGCTCCTAACACGTCTATGCAAATTTAAAAGTTTTTGATCGATTCGACGACGACGACGACGACGACGACGATCGACGATTTTGTCATGGATCCCATCATATCAGAATACTAGTGGTAGGATTCCTATGCAGGAATCCGTCTAGGTAGGTGCCACCCTAAGGCCAGTTATTCTGCCGTGAAGCGAACGTAACTGTGTTTCGGATTGAAGGGCACTGAGAGCTAGTGTTCTGGGCATATGAAACTTAAGAACTGATTTCTCCGGGTGTTGGGTGCGGTGTGGTGTCACATATAAATGTTCTGGTTGACGCAGCATTACCACCAGGCGAACGTTTCGCCCGTATCGTCACTATTTCCAATAAAAAAAATCAGAACTTCATCAGAATTATGATGAGACCAACCTTATGGTACCCCTTTCTTTTAAAAAAGAATAATTCAAATCGGTTTATACATAGAGAAGCTTTATGTCCGAACATACATAAAAAAATATATTTACAGACGAATTAAGAATATCCTGCATTTTTGAAGCCAGTTGAAAATACCATTGTTTTGTTTGCAATGTCTATAATGTTATAGTGCTATATTACACACTAGCTGATACCCGCGGCTTCGTCCGCGTGGATACAGGTTTCTTAAATATCCCATGGGAACTATTTGATCATCTGTGATAAAAAGTATCCTATGTCCGGCTCCAGGATACAAGTATATTTTCGGTGATGTAATCGCTGTTAGCCTTTTGGCTTTTACAGCTTCATCGGATGCTGTGCTCGCGGGCCCGGGGCCCGCGTGCCAGGTTTGGTTTGACCCAAAACATAGATACATAAATATAAACTCCTACTAAACATCTAAGTTCGGACCGTTGCGTTCGCTAGCGTGCTTGCGCTACAGTGAATATCTCCATAAATTTATTATATGAAGTCATCTAATGACCGTCCGAGGGAGACTGCGGGCCTCCGTTCGGACTGTCGACTTGTGTGTCGGAAACTCTGGGCGGTGAGAACCGCCCTGGAACACGGGTGTATCTGGTGTACGCGGTGTTATGGACGATAGCTGCGCGCCGCTCTCTACGGCGGTCGCGCGAACCAGGATACAAGATATCTCTTTGTCAAATTTCGTCTAAATCGGTTCAGCGGTCGAATCGTGAAAACAAACTGACAGAGGGACAGAGAAAGTAACTTTCTTATTAAAAATATTACTATGGATATATATAGATATAATATATAGATATAATATATAAATATTAACTATGGACTATGGATTTGCGTACGTGCATCGACGACCGCGTGGCCTGACGGTCTTATTACCTACTTCACTACTACAGAAATTCAATACTACATCGCGGGTCCTGGGTTTGAACCCTAGCTGCAGCCAACATCTGTGCAAAAACTCAAATTGTCTGGTTGTGCTGCGTTTGTTCCCATATCTCTGACACTGCATTCTGGCCTACCTTCGATCTGATTGCATGAGCGTTACATCGGTCGCGGAAAGGTTATAAAACGAGTGAGTGCCTGTGTTTTTGCATGTACACTTGAGGCACTTGAGTCACTACTGAGATAGTATTTCTAAATTGTCGCCGTGGCCGAACGGCCTTTAAAAACGGTATTTAAATCCAATGTTATATTATTTTTATGCAACGCTACCTATACTACCCATCTATGCCAAAATCAGAGAATGCCTATAGGCATTAAGGCCGCCCTTTTATCATTATTTAACGTGGAAATATTATTATACAGAAACCCAAGACACACAGTTCCGCACAAATATTACTTTTAAAAGCGTCCTCGGTCGATCAAAACACAAAAATAAAGATAAAGATCACAAATTCCGATTAAATAAACACAAATTTAATCTTATGCCACGACAAAAGTAGCTTTCTCAATGAAACAATTATCGTTCCACGACGTTTTTAAATTTGTCGCTAATATGACGCAATATTTATAAATTAAATAATACGCGCATTGTGCGCTCTTTTTTGTGAACGTTATTATATATATGACGACCGCGTGGCCTAGTGGTCAGAAGTACCTGACTTCTAAGCCGCCGGTCCTGGGTTCGAATCCCAGCCGGAGCCAACATTTGTGCTAAAACATAAATTGTTGGTTTTCGGGTCTGGTTGTGTTGTGATTGTCCCCGTGTTTCTGACACTGCATCCTCGCCTACCTCCGATCTTATCGCATCAGCGTTACATCGGGCGCGGGTAGGTTGGGTCGAGTGAGTGCCTCTGTGTTTGCGCGTACACTTGTGGCACTATAATATCTCCTGCGCAGTTGATGGCTCTCGACAGTAGTCGGCAGTTGTCGCCGTGGTCGAAATCGGCTAGGAGAACATCATATATAACAGCAACTCAGGTGACCGTGTCTAGATACATCTTTGATGTACACAGTCATATTGTGGGAACAATAAAGATTTAAAATGTAAAGAAAATATACACAAAGAAGGTATATAACGATTTCCAAGTTTAATGATCCTGTATTTGTATGTTTCTCATCGAAAGACTGATTTAGTAAAGGTGCCGGGTAAGATAAAGTAAGGGATCAACACATTGGCCTGGTGCCAGCCAACACTTTTAGACCGGAAACATCGTAGTTGTCTCGAAGTAGCTGATACTACATTGCACGTAACCAATTTCATTGGACAAATTGCTATTTTTATTAACCTTAAATTCTTCGTTTCTGTAACAAACGAGACAAATTTATTTCATGTATTTTATACGTAAGTTACGGTGCCAAACGAGTGTATATTTTTTATGGAAGAAAGTGACGAGACGTTCAAAACGTTCAGCAAGTGCAACGTCCGCCCATACCAAATGCTGTATCACCCAGAACATTTCTGTATGGCACTACATTATGCCCGTCATCGTGAGACATGTCCAGTGATTACACTAGTCCTCAGTGCTGTTCAGACTTTAACACAGTAACGTTTGCACACTATTGCTTCACTGCAGAGTAACTGGTTCTGGGGCGGTACCTATTTAGACGGATACCTGCATAGGAATCCTACCACCACCAGTAACCGAGTTCATGTCACTTCGAATACGAAAGACAACGGCGTTTTGTTGATACTTACTTTACGGTTTTTCACGGAATTTTCCGACATGCTCAACTACTTTACGAAATCGGCTGTCTTATTGCACGAGTGTTACACCGGAACAGTAGGTTAGGACAAGTGTCTCTCTGTTTGCGAGTACACTTGTGACATTGTAATCTCTTCTGCGCCGTTAATAACATCCGACAGTATTGCGATGTTAACGATGAGGAGGACACAACCTCATCGACTAAGGGTAATGCAAAAATAACTTCTGTTCTTCGACAAATGTCGTAATAACCATCTCATATACAGCGAACTCTACCCTACAACGTACAACTTTATACATACAAACATAAATGTAGATTTATGCTAAACATAGCCCTAAAGCGAGGCGAATTTTAAATTGGCAGCTAAGTAAGGCTGATCCATCTGCGCGTCGTATAGATCGGTTCAACTAACGAGTGAATAATTACACGATGATCCCTATTACAAATGCAAAAATGGGGACCCCCAATACATATATTACAGGGTCTTATGCTGTGGTTCAAGAATAAGAACATCGGATTTCTTTGTTGAGCTTAAATCAAAACATAATGCTTTATAGGAGATAACACAATGTTAGTTTATGTTTGGGGTTAATCATTTTTTTTAAATTTTTGTTTTAATTTTTTTTTAATTTTAGTTGTGTTTCATTCTGTCTCTTCTTCTGGTGTGGCGAGCTACCGCAAGGGTAGGCTGAAAATCAGCACTGTTTGATAACGGTACGCGCTGCGCCTATCTCTTTTAGCTATCTAGTTTTTATTTTTATTTATTGTGTTGTAAATAGGTGTTAATGTTTAAGCCTTCTGTTATTTTTATAGAGTATACCTGTTTAGTTTTATAAGATAGCAATAAATGAATTGTTATTATTATTAATCATTAAGTAGACGAATTAAAAATGAGATTAATTGACAACCTTTTTCTTTTTTGAATTAATGACAATTGTCTTGATATTTTTTAATACAGTAAGCATCAAATACTTCTTGTGGTCCCGTGGGCGGTGTAAGAACCTATATAAATGTTGGCGGGAACTACCTTTTGCTAGGATAATTAGTTCCGGGGCGGTTATTACCAACTAGAATTACCGATGCAACAAGTCCCCATGGGGACTCAACAGCAAGGAGACCCCAACCGCCCTCGGACGGTAAATAGATGACTTCTATTCGAAAGAATAATAAGGCGAACTATCTCACGAGACGCATGTGAAGCGCGGTAGGTAATTCTAACAAAACAAACTGGCGGGCCATCAGTGGTCCGATAAAGCGGTAAAAAGCAAGAACGCTTACAGTGAAAACTGTTCTATATAATACTCGTATATAGGATAATTAGAATGCGATTGACAATCCGTTTGCAAACGTTGCAATTATGGCATCAGCGCTGAATTTTATATAAGCCTTACATCGCTACGTTAGCACCCGACAGTGTTGATTTATTGAAGACACTGTTCACCTGTATAATTTTTTTATTTATTGAAGTAAGAGCGAATTATTCACTTGATGGCAAAGCTTGGTCAGCCGGAGAGATCAGTTCTACAGTCTCATATTCCCTGTAATTACAGTAGTTTTTAGTGTCCTTCAGACTGGAACAGTAATGTTTGCACAATACTGCTTGGCCGCAGAATAACTTGCACTGTGGACCAGCATAGTACCAACCCAGCTAGACGGCCTCCTGCATAGAAATTCCACCATCAGCGCTTTTTAAGACACATGAATTCAAAATAAACATTAGCAGCGGCCAACATTTTAATGCTATAATTAATAATTATATTTCGAATGGCAATATATTCACTTGTTATTTTCATACTGTAATGTATAACTACGATTTTAAATATTACAAAACATGGAACAAATTCAATTTCAGTTTGTTTGCGACCTCCGAATTCTCCTATTTTACACCAAAACATTCTTTACGCCGGCGGGAGTAGCCCCGGCAAACATCCGCGGCGGTAATGACTGAACAAACAGACATCTGCATACAGCTCCCGTCGGAGAACCCGCCAGAGCAGGGCCCGCTTTTAGCGATCTTATCGGACGCCCGGTTGGAGTGCGCCGGAAATTTGACGCATTAAAATACGGCCCTGGCTGTTATTGTAATGCGATTTTTTTTGTTATTTTGATTGATTATGATGATAATGTTTTCTCACTTGGTTTTGAGTACGGCGACATCTCGTAAGTCATCCGAGGTGGATATATTATAGTGCGGTAAAAACCGCGTGGCCTAGTGGTCAGAGTACCTGACTTCTACGCCGCGGGTCCTGGGTTCGAATCCCAGCTGGAGCCAACATTTGTGCTAAAACACAAATTGTTGGTTTTCGGGTCTGGTTGTGTTGTGTTTGTCCCCGTGTTTCTGACACTGCATCCTAGCCTACCTCCGATCTTATCGCATCAGCTTTACATCGGGCGCGGGTAGGTTGGGACGAGTGAGTGCCTCTGTGTTTGCGCGTACACTTGTGGCACTGTAATATCTCCTGTGCAGTTGATGGCTCTCGACAGTAGTCGGCAGTTGTCGCCGTGGTCGAAATCGAGTAGGAGAACATCATCATCATCATAGTGCGGTACTTATTAGCGAAGGACAGGTATCCCGTATCTAATGTAACGCTTGCTCGATAAGATCGATGGTAGGTTCAGATGCAGTGTCAGATATATACTCGTACATGGCACAATGCAAACAAATCTTGTGTGATCTTCAAATATTGGTTCCAGCCAGGATTCGAAAGCCGAACTCGAGTATCAGTAAGGTACGCTGTACACTGAGTCTGGTCTTTTTTCATTTTGTCGTTGAAGAAAGTGACGTGACGAGCAATCGCACACCTGATGCCGAGTGCAACATTTGTTCATTATAAATGCTGTGTCACGCAAAACCTATCTGAGACATCAGTTCTTAAGTGTCATGTGCCAAGTAATTGAACTAACTATCAGTGCCATTAGGAAACACAGTAATGTTTGCACGCTACTGCTTCGAGGCAGAATAACTGGGGCCTGGGGTGGTACATACCTAGGCGGATTCCTTCATAGGTATCCTCCCACCAGTCTGATCTAAGATACTCATCATTATCAATCAGCTTCAAAGGCTTTTGATTGAGAACAATCTCAACTAAATTCAGTTCTGAGCTCACCTTTATTAAAGCATATTTAATAGGTTCAAGAATCAAGACTATTTACATACATACATAGAGTCACGCCTCTTACCCATTGGGTTAGGCAGAGAACACATCTTTCCACTTGCTACGATCCTGACACATCTTTCGCTTCTTGTACTTCCATTACGCGGTTTCATACACGCTGGTCGGTTGTGGGTACTTTTGACGTGGCCTTTCCTTAAAACGACTTCGATCTGATCATGATACGTTCACATACGTCGACCCTTACCGGCTTGCCAATTCACACTCGCCTCATAAAGCTATTTTTTTTCGTCAATCTTGTTTCATCTATCCTCTCTCACATGTCCAAATACCCCTTTCTTTCTTTGTCACTACATCATCAATACTCTGATACAAAAAATACCTACACATTGTAATTAGTTCGATAGTACCGGTAGGCTTCTGTCAAACACAAATATGATGCATGTTTGCGTGCTTAATTGTCTGTTCTAGTGTCCGGGGGTGAGGGGGACTAGCTGCGCTGATTTAATACAGCGGCGCCCGGTTAATATTATGCGCGGGGCTTTCGGTATTCAGAACGAAACGGGGGTTAATTAGCCTTTGTTATTTTATGTTAATAAATTTCGTCTCGATTACTGGAGCACGGGCTCCGTGAAGATTACCTTGTGTTCTTTTGGTTTTGATAATATGAAGCCGGATGGGAAACTCCTTTGTTAAGTTTTAATAGTGTTGCCGTTGCATAGTTTACGAATGATGTGGCAATAAAAAAAAAAACTAAATGCGTGCAGCAACCAAATTCATTAAAATTTATTTTACAAAATACATTATGAATTAACACTTTCATCACTCATAGTTTAACATTATGTTTGCGGTTGATTTTTAATTGTAGTTTTATTATTTAATTTTTATTCTAATAATAATATGTCCTTCTGATGTGGTGAGCGACCTCACGGGGTAGGCTGAAAATTAGCAATGTTTGATTTTAATGAAACTAATTTATAAGGATTTTATCGCGTTTAATTTTGAACTATTCTGTAATTCTATTTTATATTATGAATTAATAGTTCAAAATTAACGCGATGAAATCCTTCTAAATTAGTTTTATCTAAATGTGTAGTATTCGCGTAAATATAAGATGTTTGATTGATATCACACAATACACGCTGCTATCATCTTTGCTATCTAATTTTTTTTTCTTTTGTGGTAAATATGTGTTGATCTTAAGTCTTCTACGAATTTATAATCTGTATACCTATGGCCGTGGTAGCTCAGGGGCTAGGCGCTCGCTTTAAATTTCATAGTAAGCGAGTGACCTGGGTTCGTTTCCCGGTGCCGGCACCACTAAAATTGTTAATTGCAATTTTAAGTGCTGATTTACCACGTGCTCGGCGGTGAAGGAAAACATCGTGCGGAAACCTGCATGTCTGAGGAATACAAAATATTTCGAAGACATGTGAAGTCCGCCAACCCGCATTGGAGCAGCGTGGCGGATTCTTCCTAGCTCCAAAACCCTCTCAGAAATGAGAGGAGGCCTGTGCTCAGTAGTGGGACATTTATAGGCTGAAACTTTACTTTACTTTACACAGCTTCTAAGTATCCGTTAATATTAATACGGGATCAATGTTGCGACTATTTCTAAACTATATTTCCTTCACCTTTCATTCCTTCATTCCTTCATTCCTTCACCGCCAAGCACGTGGTAAATCAGCACTTAAAATTGCAATTAACAATTTTAGTGGTGCCGGCACCGGGAATCGAACCCAGGTCACTCGCGTACTATGAAATTTAAAGCGAGCGCTTAGAGTGAGCTACCACGGCTCTAGAAGCTGTGTGCTTTAGAATTATTAGAGAAATATGTTAAGATGACTGGCCTACCGTTGAGCGCCTCCGTCTAAAGGGTTCGTTTTCCAGTCGATACTACACTAACCGATATATTTTATAATTCTCGGTACACTAACCGTGGTTGCTTAGGGGCCTGGTGCTCGCCCTTAATTTCATAGTACGCAAGTAACCTGGGTTCGATACTCCGTGCCAGCACCTCTAAATTTGTTCTACAATTTTAAGTACAAGTTTAAGTAAGGGAAAACATCGTGAGGAAACTATACTACCTATGCAGAAATCCGTCTAGGTAGGTACCACCCCAGGGCCAGTTATTCTGCCGTGACGCAGTAGTGTGCAAGCATTACTGTGTTTCGGTTTGAAGGCCACTGTGAGCTAGCGTAATCACTGGGCATTTGAGGCTTAAGAACAGAGTCTCAAGGTGACGGGCGCAGTGTGGTGTCACGCAGAAATCTTCTGGGTGACACGGCATTTGTTGTGGGGGGACGTTGCACTTACCATCAGGTGAACGTTTTGCTCGTTTCGTCACTTTATACAATAAAAAAAATCTCCGAGGAATAGAAATATTTCGTGGATATGTGAAGTCCGCCAACCCGCATTAGAGCAGCGTGGCCGATTATTCCCAGCTCCGAAACCCTATCAGAAAAGAGAGAAGGCCAGTGCTTAGCAGTGGGGCATTTATGGGCTGTAATTTTACTTTACTTTTTTATACAGATCATTCGTAAGTACTTGTTCCTATGCAAAAATCCGTCTAGGTGGCTACCACCGCAGTACTGTCTTATTCTACCGTCAAGCTGTAGAGTGCAAACATTTCTGTTTTTCATTCTGAAGGGTACTTATCATTATCATCATCATTTCAGCTTATCACTAGTCCACTGCTGAACAAAGTTTTTATTTCTTATTTGGGAGGGATTTTGCCATAGTTTCCACGCTTGGCGGGATAGAAAACGCAGTTTATTTATTTAGATGTTCCAACAAGATCCTGCTGCCTATCATCTTTTTCCTCCGTCGACTTCATTTTCCCTGTGTCGACCTTTACGACACACACGAAATGAGATGGGGTGGTAGATTCTATTAAGCCGCCACATTATTCCTAATAGGTAGTGTAGTTTTTGGGCATATGAGACGTAAGCACAGATTTTTGACCGGCGCAATGTCGCCACTCAAAAATGTAATTCATGACAAAGCATTTTATGCATGCATCCACATGCGTTACAATTGTGAACAGATTCTGTTTGTCGAGGCAGGTCTGCTTAAGTTTGCAATAAACTTATATATATATATATATATATGATTTGATTGTGTATGAGACAAATGTATCTAACGTTTTATGACTTAGATACAAATAAAAAAGAGAAAAGCTGTGGAGTTTCTTTTGCCTGTTTCTTCTCCACCAGACGAAACTCATTACGAAACGGTGATAGAAAAAGGTAAAAAAATGGCGTTTGACAAACGAAATTTAACCCATTGACAAATAAAGAATCTGTCTCTATATCTCCGTATCTATCTTACTTTTCCACCCATCTTAACATATCAGCGACTAATATATAAACCGATATAACGATGCAAACCTATATACGCTTAAACAATTCGGCATTCCATCTATTGCTATGCCACCATTCGAAACAGAATTGGTTATTGAATATCGTCACGTTACAAAGTCAAATAATAGTGAAATAACTGTCTGTCTATGCCATTGCAGTGAACAATAAAATATCATTGTACCATTAAAACAACACTATTGGCCAATATATAAGGTGTTGTCGTATATTATAACACATAGAAGTCAACTCTAGCAATAAACTCAATTGTCCGTCCATACGGGCGACGCAATAACGTGCACCCGCCACCGGACTCAATGCGCTCTCGGCATTCGCAGCAGTCGCTTTTAAAAATGGCGTCCGTATTTTCTCTATTTATAAAAATTACCGTATACATTTATATATGTATATATAAGAGAATGTTCGCAGTATTATATCATTGAATACAATTTCGTAATATATTTAAAAAAATGATGCCGCACACTAGGATTTCCCCTGTATCGTGAGTGCGTTTTTACAGGCAAATTTAACATGCACGATACAACCAATTTGTGTTTTTAACAAATGTTGGCTTCAGCTGGGATTCGAGCCCATAACCCGTGGCATAGAATTCGGGTACTCGGTCCGCCAGCGAGGCCACAGCATTTCCCTTAGGAATAGAATGGTAGGTAGATTTCTTCACATTATTGCGTGTGTGTGTAAAAGCCAAACGAGTAGCGTTTTCTTACTACTAAAGGTAATGTCTTAAAAGCCTTTGATGATCATTGTTATTTGTAGTTTTTAATATTTTAAATCATCGACAGTAGCTTTCAAATGTAATGCGTATTGCCTCATGAACTTGTCATTATTATTTGTATTTGTTTCGTGGTTATCATCATGGTTGTTGCTTTTATTTTTTATATTTCTTTATTACATGATATACAGAATATTCCTTAGTATTAAATGTGACGGGTGACGTAACACTTTACTATATTTTGCGTTATTAATATCAAAAAAAGGGAAGTCCTCCAGAAGGGTTTCTAAATTGATTCAAACCAAATGTTCAGAAACTACACTTACTTTCTATAAAAAGCGCCGAAGAATCCCTTATAATCAAGCATTCCTTACAATATCGTGAAATGTTGGCAAAAATTCTTTCCTGTTTGTATAGTAACTTTTGGAAGGGGACCAATTTGGGTCAATTTCTTCAGTACTACGTCCCTGCGACGCATCCGTCCGGATTCTCGGGATGAACTTTTATTGGTATCTCAGTTCTAGATTCCGTGGAGGTAGTATTGTTTACAAGACGTGTGCATTTATATGCCTATGAAATCCGGGTTGGGATACTTTACGAATTTCAATTTGATTCTATAGCGAGTATATCAATGTACGGGACAAATCTACTTAAACAATTTGAAACATAAACGTAGTGTCTGTGCACTCTAGGAATGTAGCAGTCATCATCATCATCATTTCAGCCTATCACTAGTCCACTGCTGAACATAGGCCTCCCCCACAGATTGCCACATAAGTTAGTAGCTCTCATTTTGGGTGGATTTTGCCATAGTTGCCATGATGCCAGGCGGGTTGGCAACCGAAGTTTATTTATCAGGTGTTCTAGGATGATGCTGTTGTCCATCTCCTGGTTTTTATTTTCTCTCTGTCGACTTTTACGACAACCATGGGATGACATGCGGTGGTAGATTCTCTTAATCCGCTACCACAAGGCATGTAACTGTAATTTCAGTATATTATATTCGAATTGTATGAAAACACCTTTAAATGTATAAGCAACTTACTAAATAGGTTTAGTCTAATTCGGGAGCAATAGAGTAAGGGGAGAATTAAAACTAAGGACACGAATTATTTTTCTAAAATAAAGGTAGCCTAAGTTATCCGCTATAATATCAGCTACCTCTCAGTGAAAGTCACGTCAAAATCGGTCCAGCCGTTTCGGAGATTAGCCGGAACAAAAAGACAGACAAATAAGACTTATTTAAGTACCGTATATACTTACATAATAATTGAGTAAAACCCTTTGATTTTGTCATTACAAACAGACACTTAAACATCCATGACTCATACAAATATTAATATTCAGTTTTGAAAGCCTGACCCTGTCAGGGTCGTATATAAATTCAATAAAACTATTCTTTTCTATTCTATACTACAAGTTAATAATTTTTGTGAGTCTCTTCTGCCTGTCTGTCGTAACGAATATAAACACTATTAAACCTATTATCACGAAGTTTGCAAAGATTTTACTTAGATACGAGTAGTTACCTAAGGACTAATTTCGTCTTTGTTTAAATCGTTCGCATCTCAAAAGGTTATATGCATATACATTAATTATGAAGTCAAAGAAAGAAAAAAATAATAATATTATTGTAAACTATCAAATTGAAAATCAGTCAGTTTTTATTTGACGTCTACGTTTTATGATCGAGACACATGTAACGTCTCTCTTCAAACGTATTTCACAATTGTTTAATTTTCTTTGCACTGTTTAAATTAATTACATAAATAACCAGCTAGTCAACACTCAACCTCATGAAGAGTGAATACAAATTTCCCTCACGCTTTACAACGTGATTACGAACGAACGCTGATTCCCAAACAAATATAGAAGTCTTATCACCGCGTCTTCATTTTAAAATGGCGCCCAACCCGGGACCGGTTTTAATAAGGGTCGTTCTGTACTGTTTGTACTGCCACAGAGAATCTCTTAATTTCGCGCCCGCCTCGTCCATAAGCTCGGTAAATAGTACTCCGAGCCTCTAACGGCGTTTATCGTGAAGGGGCAAGGTGTAAACTTACAGCGAGTCGAGGGACAAACGATTTATTTTTAATGAGATTAGACGAAATTAAAATGACGACGCCACGATTGTGAAATATTTTTCATTTTATGACAATCTTGTATTACTAAAGCACTTCATTAGAATGTAAAGGTTTTTAATGACAATGAATTACTCTATAAGTCTTCGTACGCGTTACAGACCTCTTCTCATTTTGAGAGGTAAAAGCCTAATAATAATCGGCTAGATATGGATCTATCTCAGTAATGGAGGATTCAGGCCGTAATCACCACGCTTGGTAGGCGAATAAGCGACGGTAGCATTAGATATCTTGCACATTTGACGCTGCTATCTGCCTCTTTCTAGAATTAGATCTGGTTTATGAGATGTTTATTAAGTAAGCGTTAGCCATCCAATTATTATGGCGTTTTTTCTTAGTCGACTTTTAGGATACCCACGGAATGAGGAGTAACTGATTCTCTTACATCGCCACCACATGGCAAGGATAGGTTTTGCTACACCTTGGATTGCTTTTTTTTAAGAGGTTTTCTTACTTAGACATAGAAAAATACCACTCTGACTTCATCGTTAACATGCTTTACTGTTTCTCTTTTACGCGTATTTAAAAAAAAAATTCTTCATTACCTGTTTTTAATTTCTATTTCTTTAATTTCTAGATTAAGTGTGCACACTTTATACATATTACGAAACATGTTTCCGGGTGAGGCCTTGACCTCTTATAGAACTGTACCCAATTTGTAAGGCATGAAGGTTTAATGTCGGTAGATGAACAACAATTTTAACGAAAATTTATCTTTAGACTGTAATTTATTAACATTTTTTTTATTGAATTTAATGTATTTGTACTGCATAATATACATATGGATATTAATTTTAACTTTCTGCGTTCCTTCTCCATATAAACTTAACTACGCCAAAATCTCAAACTTATCCGTGCGCGCAATATGCTTCAAAAAGTGTATAAGGTTTTCTCTTCACGTATTCATATATAGATCCGAAACAATCAAATTTGTCATAAGATACAATAGTATCCAAAGCGGTTTAATCATAACAGTGTAAACTAACAGCATATCAAATATTAAAATAAAATAACAATGTCGTTTGCATAATAACAACTGCCTGACATTATTACAGATCAAATGAATCTAAATAGGTATACGTCTTGAATAGTTAGTTTGTCATAGACCGCCCTCAGCTTGTAATTGGCTGTCGGGGGATATGTTTATCATATGCTATGACCCCGTTGCCTCCCCTTGATGACTTGGGACCCGACGGCTCCACGTATATTACGTAGTTACGTGAACTGAAGTGGACTGCCCATTCAGGTACGTATGTAGATGTTAATCTGACTTGAATTATTTGGGTAAAGTAACGCGGGTCTGCGAAGTAAATTGAGACCTGTAAAGTCTCGCAAATTAATTTATTCATAAAGTCTCACGTTTATTACACGTGAGGTGTTGAAATATCGTCAGTATTGTTTCGTAATGAAACAATTATGTAACAAAATGGCGAATGATGACTAACTCGTACTCTTATTTATTTATTTATTTGTATCTGTTTATGTACACATAAAAATAATTGTAAATTCACAATATATATATACATTAACATATTCACATATATACTCATACATATACATACATATACACAAGACACTTTTGATTATGAGAAGGTAGTTCAGTAGAGTTTTGGCCTTGAATACAGCAATCGTCAGTCCATCTACCTAGCGTATCTATAACAGACGGAAAGATTGGCTTTCGGGGGGTCTAAAGGACTGTTCACGTGATGATAATAATAATTATCATCATAAAAATGATATAGTGTAGTTTGCTGCGTTGCTACACTGGTAGATTAGTGACTACGCCGGTACGCGATTAATGTTATTCCGTTGCCACAGAGGATGTGAATAAATCTGTATGAAAAGTTGATTTAATTTAATTTAATTTGCTCCGGATACCTTGTATAATAACCGCATGTGTTACTTAGACATCACCGATTTACAAAGAAACTGTAAGATTTGTCTTTGTTTACTCCTCTCACTCTCACTCACTCACTTCAGCCCGTCGCAAGTCCACTGCTGAACATAGGTCTTCCCGTGAATTGGGGGGATTTTGTCATAGTTGACACGCTAAGCAGGCGGGTTGGCAACCGCAGTTTATTTATTTAGCTGTTCCGGGAAGATGCTGCTGCCCATCTCCTGGATTTCATTTTCCCTCTGTCGACTTTTACGACACCCATTCTCCGAGGCCGCCACCACACGGCATCATCAGCTCCCAGATCACTAATAATATTATATTACTGATATATAATAAAGTAATCTATATATACCTCTAAGATAATGCTCACCTCACCCTAGTCAATAATGATTGATATTGCCTCGTTTTGAGGTGGTCTCGACTTCAGTGGTGTATATTGCCTAGTGTGTGCAGTAGTGGACTGGTGGCGGCGTTAGTTTGCTTGTGCACGCTACTGTGCGCATGCAAAATATAAAATAGTGTACACCATTTTATTATTTTATAATATACATTAACTAGTTTTCTGGAGTAATCCGCATGCAAATGCGATCTTAGCAAATTACCTATGTTTCCTTCATTAACCACTAGTTTTTTTAACTATGGGAAATACAGCTGACTATTGATAATCTGATTTCGCACTTAATCTGAAACTTTATACTTTTAACAATAAGTCAAAATAAAAAAAAGATTACTAGCCATGATACTCATATATTAAATTGACATATCACTGAAAACACCTAACTTTTTTCACTGATGATAGGTTTTTGATCCGTCTGGGTAGGTAGTACCACTATAGGTCAGTTATTATGTAGTTTTTTTTTTGTTTATTATTGAACAGGGGCAAACGAGCAGGTGGTTTACGTGATGGTAAGTGTCAAGCAGTATTGTAGTAGTATGATGGTATAATTTGGGGAAGATTTACGACCTAGAGAAATATAGTTACAAAACAGTAGTAGCGAGTCATCCTCATCATCATTTTTAGTCTATCACTAGTCCACTGCTGAACATAGGTCTCCCCCAAAGATTGCCACGCTTGGCGGGCGGGTTGGCAACCGCAGTTTATTTATTGAGATTATCAAGGAAGATGCTGCTACCTATATCCGGATTTTTGTGAGTATTTCAACTATATTTCGGTACTTAAAGAACAATGACAATTATTCTTCAAAAAGAAACCTAAACAAATAATAACTTATTCTGCGTAATTTATTAATAAAACTCTTTGAAGTTCTCTTTCAGTATATAGACTTATAAATGGACTTCACGGATTGGTTCAGTTCAGTTGAAAAGTGAAAAAAATTGTTATCGACTTTAAATCTCTTCCAATCTTCAGACTCGTCTCGGATTTCTTTTTGATGGCCGTCGATTTATGTAAAAATGTAAGTTTCGTTGACTTATTTTCGAAAAGCTTTAGCGAAATTCAAATTACTTCGCGCCGCGAGTTGCGAGATTATGTCATAAGAAAAAAATAAATAAGTACACACTACTTATATTTAGCTATCAATTTAATATTGTGGTAGCTCGAGGGCTAGGCGCTCGGTTTAATTTCATAGTACGCGAGTGACCTGGGTTCGATTCCCGGTGCCGGCACCACTAAAATTGTTAATTGATATTTTAAGTGCTGATTTACCACGAGCTCGGCAGGTGAAGGAAAACTATCGTGAGGAAACCTGCATGTTTGAGAAATAAATAATATTTCGGAGACGTGTGCAGTTCCGCCAACCCGCATTGGAGCAGCGTGGCGGATTCTTTCTAGCTCCAAAACCCTCTCAGAAATGAGAGGTAGGCCTGTGCTCAGCAGTGGGACATTTATAGGCTGGAACTTTACTTTAATTTAATTTTGATATTGTTATTATTAAATTATACTGAACTAGCTGATGCCCGCAAATTCGTCTGCGTGGATATTGTTTTTTTTTTAAATATCCTGAAGAAACTATTTGATTTTCCAGGATAAAAAGTATCCTTTGTCCGTCTCCGGGATACAAACTATCTGTGCCAAATTTTGTCAAGATCGGTTTATCTGTAAAAGGTAACTAACAGATAGAGAGACAGAGAGAGTTACTTTCGCATTTATAATATTAGTATGGTTACTTTGAGAAGTAATGCTCCGCTCCACTCTAGGATTACTCTTTTTTATTGGAAAGAGTGACGAAACGAGCAAAACGTTCACCTGATGGTAAGTGAAACGTCTACCCATAACAAATGCTAAGTCACCCAGTCTCTGACTACCCCTAATGGGATACAGTCGTGATCTTATGTATGTATGTACCCAGAACATTTCTGTGTGACACCACACTGCGCCCGTCACCCTGAGACATTAGTTATTAAGTCTCATATACCCAGTGATTACGCTAGCCCTCAGTGCCTTTCAAACCGAAACACAGTAATGTTTGCACACTACTACTTCACGGCAGAATAACTGGCCTACCTACCTAGACGGATTACTGCATAAGAATCCTACCTTCTGTATATTAGTGCGTTTTACAGATAAAAAATGCACATTCGTAAACTACACTAGGAATAAATATCCATAGGCCATACAAATATTTGTCCTGCACGGGAATCGAAACCGCGATCCGCAGCCCTGAAGTCAATCGCTTAGTCAGTGCATACCAAGCCGGCAAAGTGAAATATTTTATATTTATTAATTACTTTTGTTAGTTATTGGAGTAAATATTAATTCAAGCATTCAGTAATCATGTGGAATGGTTTAACAGCAAATTATTTTTAAAATTTAGCAACATTTTCTTTTATTCGTCTTAATTAAGTTTTATATGACGACCGCGTGGCCCAACGGTCAGTGTACCTGACTTTAACGCCGCGGGTCCTGGGTTCGTATCTCAGCCGGAGCAAACATTTGTGTAAGAACACAAATTGATTGGTTTTCAAGTCTGGTTGTGTTCATCATCATCATCACCATTTCAGCCTATCACTAGTCCACCGCTGAACATTTTGCAGAGAAAAAATTTGTAGCTCTCATTTTGGGGAGATTTTGCCATAGTTGCCACGCTTGGCAGGCGGGTTGGCGACCGCACTTTATTTATTCAGATTTTCCAGGAATGCCGCTGCCCATTTCATGGTTTTAATTTTCCCTATGTCGAGTTTTTCGACTCCCACGCGATCAGATGGGGTGGTAGATTCTCTTAAGTCGCCACCACATGTGTGAAATTTACATGTCTGTAAAACGCACCCACGATACAGGAGCGCCTAATGCGGTTTCGTTTTCTTTTAAAAAAATATATATTTTAAAGCCTATATTATACAATAATACTTTGGGTACGATTAAAAAACATTTTTTTTTTTCATGTATAAAGTGACGAAACGAGCAAAACGTTCACCTGATGGTAAATGCAACGTCCGCCCACAACAAATGCTGTGTCACCCAGAATATTTTTGTGTGATACCACACTGCGCCCGTCACCCTGAGACATCAGTTCTTAAGTCTCAAATGTCCAGTGATTACGCTAGCTCACAGTGCCCTTCAAACCGAAACACAGTAAAGCTTGCACACTACTGTTTCACGGCAGAATAACTGGCCCGTCGGTTGGTACCTACCTAGACGGATTCCTGCATAGGAATCCTACCACCAGGGCTCCTCTCAGTATATAGCAACTGCGAAATAATGTAACTGGCCTGAAAGAATCGCTTAATCGCTTGATTATGATAAAAAAAAAACACACGGGCAATCTCACATTGAACCGTAAAAGCAATGTTAAAAAATTCGAAAATAGTGATCACACTCACAAGAAATCCGAATTTTATTATGCCTTAATTCGATTTTACTCAATTTTCTGGCTCCTACGTACAAAAAATATGTAAAGTGAGCTAATATGTCCCTGTTACACAGCGAGGACTATTTTAACGCATTTACATACATTAGCTTAATTGTGGTTTATTTATGATTTCGGTGAAGCCGGGAGACATTCTTTTTTACTTCATCGCGTTATTTAAAAAAGTAAGCCTTTGACTGAAATAATGTTTCTTTTAAAGTTAAAATTAGATTTGTATAACTCTGCATTTATTTACATTCGTGTTCGTAAATCTCGAATGTAATATTTCTCGATTTCGATTGCGTGAAAGGTTCGTATTTGAATTGTTTTGGGTTATTGTGTAGCCCTACGTTATAATATGGCGTGTGGTAGCAGCTTAAGAGAATCTGTCATACCATTGCATCCCGTGGTTGTCGTAAAAGTCGACAGAGGGATAATAAACACCAGAAGATTGGGCAGCAGGATCTTTCTGGAACATCGAAATAAATAAACTGCGGTTGCGAACCCGCCTGCCAAGCGAGGCAAATATGGCAAAATCTCCCCAAAATGAGAGCTACAAGCTATTGTGGCAATCAATTGGGGAGGCCTATGTTCAGCAGTAGTCTAGTTGTGGGCTGAAATATAACCCTAGCATTATTTCTAAAACCATTCATTGGATAGGTTTTAGAGGAGCTCGTTGTAAAATGAGCTGATTTTAAGTGTGGAATTATGAGTATAACAGTTACTCTCAAAATATCTAACGCTTGGCCTAATTTATATTTAAATAAACATTTAATCTACATACAGCATACTAAATTAATTTTAGTTCAAACTTAAACGCCTCTGCAGAATGGTGGTAGGATTCCTATGCAGGAATCCGTCTAGGTAGGTACCATCCCCAGGGTCAGTTATTCTGCCGTGAAGTAGGTAGTGTGTAAACATTATTGTGTTTCGGTATTGAAGGGCACTGTGAGCTAGCGTAATCACTGGGCATATGAGACTAAGAACTGATGTCTCAGGGTGACGGGCGCAATTCTGTGTCACACGAAAATATTCTGAGTGACACAGCATTTATTATGGGCAGACGTTGCACTTACCATCAGATGAATGTTTTGCTCGTTTCGTCACTATGATCCAATAAAAATAAAAAAAAAAACGAAAACGAAAGAATTCTTGACACAAACGACTGACGTACACAACATTGTTATACTTAATATTTTAGTAGTGAAAAAAATACAGTTTAAATTAATCAGTCTAAATGCATTTGATAAGTAAAAATTATGCATACATTCATACAGTCACCCATTTACAGGCACACGTAGCCCACTTTTAGCCCCCGTAGTAAACGAGACGCGAAGGGTGGTGAACCATTTAGCCGCCATTTTGGTACGAGTCGAAAAAATTCTTACTCCCCATTGCGTTCCCACGAGCAGTATAGTGACAGCATTGCGTATTATGGTGTTATTCTGCACGACTAAAAGGTGGCCGTACAAAACCTTAGTCGCCTCTTACCACGCCTCGGTAGGAAAGAGGTACGTGCTATTCTACTCTGCCGGACACCTGTCGGCTATTTCATATGTAAAAACGAAACTTAATACGTCACTACTGAAGAAAGTGAATCGAATGACACAACACGATTTTTCTAATAAGGTCTACAAAGGCTTGTTATTAAAGGAAACAAGTTTATAGTCTCCATAAGAGCTCGTTCCCTCATAAAATATCACGGAAGGAGGGCAGAACGCGGGGTTGGCGCATTGTTAGACCGGGACTTCCGTGACCCCGGGCGAAAGCACTAAAAAATTTCCCTTAATAAGGAAAGCAAACGTCCTGAAAGCGGACCCAATTATTTGATATTTCAGTGTACTTCGCAACGGCCAAGATATAGTTCCTTATTGGTAACAATTCAGCAGTGGTGATTTGTTTTTTGTTTAAATATACCTTTTTCAGAGGACATCTTACATTTGTAAATATATAGTTATATCAATGCGCTGTGTGGAGGTGGTGTGAGGCAATTAATAAAATCGACTTCGGGAAACGTTACAAAAATCTGGGTACCTCCCTTCAGATAGCATAATGATCATCTTAGATATTCCATAAGCAGAAAAACGAAACCGATGTGTCGTCGGAGTCTACTAAGGTTAATTTCAGAGAAATCTCGTGAACTCCCTCAAATAGCATGATAACATCATCTCAGATTGGAGATTCAAAATGTAGCAGATTGTGTACGGAAGCCGGAGCCTGGCTCTAGCCGGCACAGAAGCTAGCAAGAATTCGAATTAACGTGGTATACGTTTGGACTTCGACAAGCTGAGCCGTCATTATACAAAGGGACCAGCAAGGCGTGCGGGTCGAGGATCGCAACTACGACGATCTATGAACAGCTGACAGGTCCTACAACTACACCTCAATCTCAGTCTCACCGAGGCACCGACGACTATGCGCGCATTAATAGTCCTATTCCATTCTCAATGACAACCGCGTGGCCTAGTGGTCATAGTACCTGACTTCTACGCCGCGGGTCCTGGGTTCGAATCCCAGCTGGAGTTTTCGGGTCTGGTTGTGTTGTGTTTGTCCCCGTGTTTGTGACACTGCATCCTAGCCTACCTCCGATCTTATCGAATCAGCGTTACATCGGGCGCGGGTAGGTTGGGACGAGTGAGTGCCTCTGTGTTTGCGCGTACACTTGTGGCACTATAATATCTCCTGCGCAGTTGATGGCTCTCGACATTCGGATTCGGAAGTTGTCGCCGTGGTCTCATAAAGAACATCATCATCCATTCTCAATAACTAATTACAGTCCGTTTAACTATTATCCGTTTAATTAGTCAGTTTAACTAATTACTGTGCTCCGCGGTTTCACCGGCGTAAAAAAGACGACCCCGCTCGATGATATACATATATACTTCCATTATTGAATCGGATTTTGATGTTTCAAATTATTTAAAATTAAAGTACCCTAAGTTACCGCTATAATATCAGCTATCCGTCAGTGAAAGTCCCGTCAAAATCGGTCCAGCCGTTTCGGAGATTAGCCGGAACAAACAGACAGACAAATGATTCAAAAAATAGTTTTATTCTAATAAGCACCGTATATACTTTCATAAGTATTGAGTAAAAAGCAGTTATTTTGTTATTACAAACAGACACTTCAATTTTATTTATTTGTATAGATTATGAAATAAGTACCTATAATGAATGAAAAAGGCTTAATAAAACGTGTAGCAAAAGATTTTAAAATTTCATTATCAAAACAACAGAAAATATTTCGAGCTTAGTAATCTTTGGACACGTACCCTAAGGGACTCTCTTTGCTTCTCTGACACTTGGCTGTTAATTTATTTCTTTGTTTACAAAACGTTGAATAGTAGATGCTTCATAAAGCCCTTCACTCTTTGTAACATCGTGTTGGAAAGTAAATAAGGCATATTTTATTTTATGATCGTTTTCCCTTTTTAATTGAAGTTTGTGAAAGGAATTACTGTTTAGTTGTTCGCTAGCTTTGATTTGAATGTCGTCTGTTGAACATTGAATCCTTGTTAATTTGTTTTTTTGGTGGAACTAAACCGTGGTAGCCGAGGATACAGGGCAGTTGTGTTAATACGCGGCACGTTATGGACGTTTGTCAATGCAAAAGGTAGGTTCCATGAATTTAAATGCATTTTATTCATAGTATATGGGGCTCTGCATAACTTATGTGCAGCCAGAACTTATCTAAAAAGGCACGACTGGCTGTACATAGAGGAGTACTGGTCAACACACTTATGTACGGTAGTGAATTACACGTAGAGAGGATGGATGAAAGAAGATCGACGAAACAGATTTATGAGGCGAGTGGGAATGGGCAAGTCGGTAAGGGTCGAGTAGGCGAACGTATCACGATCAGATCGATGTCGTTTTAAGGAAAGTACCACACCTCAAAAGTACCAAAGCAACCGACGAGCTTGTATGAAAACAATTATTCAAGTAGAAGAGCCAAAGCTGTGTGTCAGGATCGTAGCAAGTGGAAAGATGTGGTCTCTGCCTAGCCCAATGTGAAAGAGGCGTGACTCTATGAATGAATTTATGTTATTCATAGACATTCAGGCTTCTACATGATTTATATTACCATTGATCCAGGCACACACAAAGGCATTTACATTATAGTCAGATTTATCATGCACTCCCTACCCCGCCATTTACCACAAAAAAATATTGTGACTTATCTTCACTGTCTTCATTAAAATTGTTAATTTTTTTTAGTTATTTGATATATTGCGTGCGTTGCCTGCTTATCTTAACGAGTAATCCAGTTCTGTGATTACGCAATCAAATAACTGGCTTATTCGCGTAAGTAAATTATTACTGATAAAGTCATAACTAAAATGTGAAAGGTGAATGAAGGAAAAAAAATAATTAAAAGTGTTTTTATCTTATCGAGAGCAAACTATCAGAAAATCGTTGACAGGGCGAATAGAGGCAGGTCGAGAGAGATTTTGCCGAAATCAGAATAGAATTTCGGCTGCGACCTCTCTACCCGATAATTCCTTTTACTGTGCGATGGCACAAAAGCGCCCTCCCCACCCTCCGGATTTGCTCTGAACTCCGCTTAATGACGTTTTTGTCTGCCCCATCTTGTAATCTTGTATTTCGTGCAAATATTGATTTACTTCTATGAGGACACGGTAGGTGATAACGCAAGGTGTCCCGACTTATTTATTTACGAGCCTTTCCGCTTGGTGAAATAGAAATGGATTGTATGTATTGAAGTTTAGAAATACGAGTAAATTATTTTGAACGAGTGACTGAGTACTTAACGGTACATGAATATAATTCTTTAATTATTTTCTATTCTATTAGTTCCTTTGAACAATCAAAGTCAACTATATGAAATACTAACAAAACATGGTGAAATATAGTTTCTAATATGATTAATCAAGTTGTGCGACGCGAGGTTGGTCATTGGAATCATAGCTCAATTATCTTTTGAGAGATAACGATGAAACAAAGACTTAATTAGTCCCTGGGCATTAATACTATTAGTACTGTAACTAACCTATGGCCTTGCCGCGTGGCCTAGTGGTGAGAGTACCTGACTTCTACGCCACAGGTCCTGGGTTCGACCTAGCTGAAGCTAACGTTTGTGCATAAACACAAGTTGTTGGTTTTCGGGTCTGGTTGTGTTGTGAATGTCCCCGTGTCTGACAATGCATCCTAGCCTATCTCTGATCTTATCGCATGAGCGTTACATCAGGCGCGGGTAGGTTGGGACGCGAAGTGCCTCGGTACTTGTGAGTACACTTTTGGTTATATAATATCTACTACGCAGTTGATACTTCTTTCTTAAATGTTTCTTAATTTCGTAAGCCAATTTTCTTTTTGATGGCAAGCTACTCGTATATATATTTCTGAGTGCTCATAGTGCGGTAAAAGGTATTTTATCAGCGACTTCATGTATACTATATCTATACATTAATACGTGAAGAGAGAACTTTGTACCCCTTAGCATATTGCGCGCTCGGAGGAGTGTGAGATTTGGCATAGTTAAAGTTTGTATGGAGAAGAAGCGAGGAAGCTATAATTTATATGAAATATACGTTAAAAATATATTAAATTGAACTAAATTAAACAAATACTACCTTCTTGGGAGAGGCCTATGTCTCCACATGTCTAACGGGCTGATGAAGATATTGGTAATGGTGCAATTTCTTTAACCAAATTTAAGAGCACTCGTAAAAAGGATATCGTTCACCAGAATTTATACAGTTACGGAGATTTAATGTTACTTACTTCTCTATGCTAGTGGCTAGTAATAGTATCGCTTGAGTCTTCGTACTATCATTGTCAGAATACATTAATCAATTTACATAAAGAAAGCGCACGAGACATTTCTTGAAATTAAACAAGGCAACGACAGGCATTTGCATGAAGAATATCGAAGGTACATTAGACCGGGATTTCGAAACCATTATCATAACAAAGTGCGGAGTCTGTGAGTAGTGGCTTCTTCTGGCTTTGTCCGTCCGCAGATGCGATTACGCGGAATTACCTTTTATTAGAATTAATATAGAGGATTTTGTCTGCGAAGAGGAAGCTACGGAAAGAAGATTTCTAACGAGGGCTTCAAGTCGCCGGCGCGGATTAAATATGCTAATGGATAATGGCATGATTCTCTTCCACATAGACGTGGAATTGTGGAATAAATTATTAAAATTAAAAAAAAAATGTTATGGTATATGGCTGTAATGAGTATCGGATGAGAATATTTGCATTCAATTTTTATTTAAAAAAAACCTTCATTGTTGTGATGATGATAGTGATTGTGAAAAGTCTTGTTAAATATTTAATATAGAAACTTTCAAGACTTTTAAATAATAGCATCGCATAGGTTATTTTACAAAACATCGAAATTGTCTGAAAAAAAAAAAGGTCGCTATGGAATAAGTTTAGAGAGTGTAACTTTCTTTGCTGCAAGATTTCCGCTAGAACGACTTTTTTGATGTTAAAAAACATTAAATTAATGAAATACAATGTACTGCAAAAGTAGACAGCACAGCAATGTACAAAATTAAAACTGCTGTCGCTAAAAGCTACAAACTAACTAAAATAAAATTTACCTCACAAGCACAACAAGAGTTGTGGTCAACCCATTGGATAATGTACCTGTGATCGAATCTACAAAGTACGGGGACGCGGGCAACAGAGTTACTAATTAAAAGTTAAGCGGCTGGCTCGGACAGTCAATTTTAGGACTTTTTGTTGAATTTCGCCCGCCCTCAAGTCAGCAGTTACACGCCGTGCATGTTTACAGCTGGACGCAATTTGTTTGCAGGCGGGTGTTTTTTATTCTCTAGTTAACATGTCGACCGGTAGCGTTGATTTTGAACTGAGCGGCCATCAGACGAGTTGGAAATTATTTTTTACCGCGTGTTGCGTGAGCTTTTGTATGGAAAAGTTAGTCTTGTTATACGGATTGTTAGAGAGTGGATAAAATTTGAATTAAAGTACGATGTTATCACGATTTACTGGTTCCGGGTCGTATATTTAAAATATTATAAAATTCGTTTAATATTCTATACTTTATGTATAGAATGTACACATTTTACAGTTATCATTAAATCAATCTAAAAGCTAAATCGGTTAATTTTCATAATTTTGTTAAGTTCAACATTATAGATGGCGGAAGGTGGCGGAAGGTAACATATGCTGTGTCGCCCAGAACATTCCTGGTTGACACCACACCGCGCCCGTCACCTTGAGACATTAGTTCTTAAGCCTCATATGCCCAGTGATTACAGATTTAGCTCTCAGTGCCCTACAAACCGAAACACAGTAATGTTTGCAAACTACTTCTTCACGGCAGAATAACTGGCCCTGGGGTGGTACCTACCTAGGCGGATTCCTGCGCAGGAATCCTACCACCAGTAATTCTGTATGTTTTATTTTATTTCATTATGTTTGTGTTTTTCTTTTAAAAATGTTAACATAAACAAACATACAACAGTCATAATCACCATACAATCTTGTTGGCTACAAAGTCAACAAAGTTATAATAGACGTTTCATACGTCTATTATAACGCTCAGTATACAGACGTCAATAAAAACATTGTTGCGACATCGGTTTGGACAAACAACCCATCGCGTACGCTCCGCGGCGGCCAGTCGTGTTTAACTAACGCACTTAAATATTTGTCCATCTGTACGCAGCATTCGCAAACAAGCACTTGAAATAGAATACAAGCTGCGTAGTGTTGACGTGAACATTGTAACTTCATCGTGTTTACCGAACATACGCTGTTGCTCTTGCGGCCCGGCGTGGCTGGAACTTGAAAGTTGAATGGGACAATTGATGGAGGAACGCTATTTTTTAACATTGGTGATTTTAGCTCAGGGGTGGGTTGCGCTGATTAAATTCCATACGAGTAAATTATGTATCCATAAGAGTTAAATTCCATTCGACTTTTCTTTTATGTGAAGTGACGTGACGAGAACGTTCACCTGATGGTAAGTGCAACGTCTGCTCATAATAACTTCTGTATCACCCAGAACATTTCTGTGTGGCATCACACCTGCGCCCGTCACCTAGATATATTAGTTCTTAAGTCTTATATGCCCAGGGATTACTCTAGTCCTCAGTGCCCTTCAGACCGAAACACATCAATGTTTGCACACTACTGCTTTACGGCAGAATAACTGGCATCTACCTACCTAGACGGATTCCTGCTTAGGGACTCCTACCACCAGTAAATAACAATCTGAGCCTGGGCCTTGGTACTGATATAAATGAAATTATGATGCTCAGACTTATTAAAATATCTATTTTTTTACGTACGGTCGGCGGTGAAAGCTGTGTCTTTAAAAAATATAAATGTCATTTCAAGTGCATGTGAAAAATTGCAACAGTGTAGCGAAGCGGATCACTTTCAAAATAAAAAGATCCCTGCTCTGAACGTGTCATGATATATGTATGCCGTTACTTTACTTTTTATGCACGTTGTTTGCGCTAATTTTTTTGTTATTTATTTTGTATGAGGAAATTATTATTGTAGCATAGTTCACTTCATTTTAAAAAAAGACTTCTATGCATTTTTATCATCCACTATCATTACTAAAAGATTTTCTTGAGCCAACAATTCGTTATACAAAGTCTATTTAGAAACAATATTGAATACTCGTCAAAGTGATATTTTTTATTTACTAATTATAATCGTAATGACAAAATAAGAGAATGAAGCATTAAAAATGCGCATATTCTCTTTTGTTTGCAATTGTGCGTATTTCCCAACTAGTTTCCATAACTTTAGACCTATTTCCGTTTATCGTTACAATAATATCAGATTTCTTTAATTAATGTTTACATTTTTATGGTTTTAGTACTGTATCTATGTTTGGTTTTCTTTTCCTCGTCATTTGTAATTTACTTTCAAATTTGTTTTTAACTTGTTTTCGTCTTATCGCATTTATTCTTGTTAGAGTTTGAACGCCAGTAAATACTTTTCCAATTTTTAAGAAGCCATTTTCAGTTCCGGAATAACGTTAGGAATCTAACTAAATTAGAAGCACCGTCTGGAATGCGTAAAGTCTCTCCTAAAAGCCGTACCCCCGTTTCAGTTCCACAGCTAAGTTTCCGTGGACTTGAAGTTTCAATTGCTACAATATGGATCGCGACGCTAAGTGATAATGTTTGGAATGTTCCAAGTGACGTTTCTACCTGAGTACTGCACGCCAACTTTCAAGTATTCCAGCGTCGTATAGTGCAGACTCCATATAGTTCAATACGTTATATAGAGTGAAGTAAAATGTAGTTATTCTAAAGTAGTATTTATGTTATTAGTGAACCACATTGATTTCATCGTTTCATTAGATATCTATTTATAATTCATTGATAGCCTTCGATACAAAATATGTTTCGGGGATAAATGGAGACGTACCATGTTGCCTAGTGTACGAGTCTTCTATGCCGCAAGTCCAGCGTTTTGAATCCCAGTCCGTGGTCAAAGTTTGTGCAATAATGATATATGAATGTTACATCGGATGCGAGTACGTAAGGATGAGTTGTTTGTGCGTACGTTTATATTATCTCCTGCGCAATTGACAGCTTTTATATTTATATGTATGTATGTGTATTTATTTGTTTATTGTAGAAAATCTGCCAGAAGATCATCCGACACTTCAATAATTTTGATTTACACAAATTCCAACGTAGTGGTGTAATGCAGTTTACCTTGTACTGAAGAATATAGGCTTCTAAAGAAAAATTAGCAAAATAACGCTTACCGGCATAGTTTGACTTCCGTGTAAGCTGGTGATGGCTGCCTGGGCTTCTTGATGTGAGCTGAACTTAACAAATGCACAGCCTGTAACAAAAAAAAAACATTTGTCATTATATTATTAAGACGGAAAATCAAGAATGTCAGACGATAGAAATATTTTTTTACACTTTAGTAGATATGACTGACATATTCCACTTGAAATTTAAAAGCCTAAACATCACGTAAAATTAAATCTCTTTTCTATAAAAAATTTACATTGACACAAAGAAAAACGAATACCAAAATAATACGCATTTTCGCGAATACCGGTCAAAGTATACCGGGAAACTAAACTAAAAACTTTAGGTGTATTTTTCGGAGTGGCATACTAAAATCCACTCAATTTCCATTCGTCGCTAAAAGCTTATCCTGGGAATAAAACTGCGCAAAATTGTAGGCGTGGAAAAAAAAGAAAATCTTAAACAACACGGTGGCGCTGCGGGATTATCGCTCAATTTTTCAATAACAAGCTGTCAGAGCGCAGTGGTTGCTGCGGCAGGGACCGTATCAATCTTGGTCCCCGCAGGTGAGGAAAGAGGGAGAAGGGACAGGACCGACCGAGAGGGGCAAAGGAGGCACGCCCGCGTCATGTCCGCGTAATGACGACTGATGGATCTCTCGCTTATGAGGATAGGATTACTCAAAGCCTCCAACTTGGGTTCTCAATTAAATTAGTTACTGAAACTTGGCTTATCTTATATAAATATTAGGAATGACTGGTATTAGAAAACTTGGTATTAAAAAATAAAAGTAATTTAAGAGTTCTTTTATTTATTCTTCTATTTCCAATTCACGTGCAAATTGAACAGTTTTTTGTAGTAATTAAAATGCCTTTCTTCCTTAGCAAGTGTATTTATTTGTGTGTAAAATGAGTATCTGTTTTTGTTACAAGGAATTAACAGATTTTTATCTGTGTTTTGAAAACACCTCATTTCGCTGGACTAATTCATTGAAAACAAAAAGGGAAAAAATTATGAGGGAGAGATCGCATTGACTCTTTTATCATTCGCAGCACTGGCCGTGGGTACGTTTCTACGAGACGAAGCTTTCATATATTTTTTGCGTTTATTTCCGTTATATTTTTTGTTGGATTAAAGATCGTGTCCGCAGCGGTTTCTGATAGGCGCCTCAAATAAATTAAGACTCATTCTTGAAGGTCCGCTCTGTTTACATTGTCGACAGCTGCAAAAATATTGACAGCGGCCTCGGGAATCGGGTTGGGCGGGTTGTGCATAAAATAATAATAATACACAGTACAGGCGGAATTTTTGCAAAATCCGGTTTTGTTCATTTTAAAAAATTGTTTTCGTCTAGCTTTTCGTTGTCTATTCACCATTCTATTCTAAAATTCTATGAATATAAATGAATAAAAATTATCAACACACGTGCACTCATCCTCTCACTACTGCCTCCCACACAACTGGATATGTCGCCGCTGCTTATAGTTTCCCTACACAGCATTTACAACTATTTGTCTTTCCCATTTCCACTTCAGCTTGCCTATCCTTCAAGCAACGACGGTTACTTTGGTTCTATTGCAGGTATCCTTATTTGAAGGTATGAGAATCTCTGAGCATAAGTCCTCACCAGAATTCGTTGTACACTTTTGAACTTTCAAAAACTATTAGCTGTAGTGAACGATCACGTAAGGCAATAAATATTAACTATGTACATTGCTAACTCGATCCATGTGGGGGCGTTGATTGAGCGAAAAGATTATTTATAATTAGATTTGGACTGCAGAAGATTCATGACGGCGATGTCTGTTAAAGTATTTTTATCAAAGGCAAACATAATAACTATTACTAACTCGTCCGACTTATCCAGCCCTTTACAAGCAATACAACAATGACGGAAAATAGGTACCTCACCAGAGAGAGTAAAAGAGAGAGCAATGCTTTATAAGATAACTCTCCAATACGTCGCTTAGCTCGTTTTAGCTCTTAGTTAATATGGATATTAATTTAATCAATATTTTTTATATAGCAGTTATTTTACAGAGAGAAATATTTTTGTTAATTTTTGTTTAATATAATTAATAGAATCAGGCGTTACTTTGCGGAAATCGATTATAGTAAAGGAGAGAAAGTTAATTTAAACACGAAAATACACACCACTGAAGCCTTGCTTTTATTTCATAACACGCGAGAGACCTGACTTCGATCTTCAGTGCCAGTACCTCTAAAATTGTTCTTGAATTTTTAGTGCTCATTTACCACGTTCTCAGCGGTGAAGGAAAACATCGTGAGGAAACCTGCATGTATTAGAAAATAATAAAAGTATGTCGAAGACATGTGAAGTCCGCCAACTCGCATTGGAGCAGCATAGCGAACTCTTCTCGCTTCCTATACCCTCTTAGAAATGAGAGGAGGCCTGTGCTCAGCAGTAGGACATACACTGGCTGTACTTATTTATTTTTATATTATCGAAATTTCCAATGAATCTAAAAAGTTTCAACGAGTTGCTATTTTCTATTAATTAACGTTATGTTTTTTCAAATACACTGAAAAAACAACGAAAATATATTTATTTAATAAGTTAAAACAGTAAAAGAAATTTAAAACGTTGCATTTGAGGTAAGTTTGAGCGTTTCGAATTTTCTTTATCGGTCGTTGACGTGTTGTCAGTAACCGCAACACTATAAAAACGGGCAAGCGTCAGTCGACAAATGAGAAGTCAAAACTTTTGCAAACGCGTTTGCTTCCTGTGCATTCTAGTGACGTGTGCTTCGACGTCGGGCATAATTCGTTTAAGCTTTTACTCGATTGCAAAAGACGTGAGTGCACGCAGTGCAGGGCTGACCAAAGTTACGGCGTGCATTCTACTACATATACTCAGGTAGCTTGGCCACTAGCCAAGGATCTGTTTTCCCAATGTCGGTGAACTTGCAGATCAGTTTTTATCGCCCGAAAGGCCTTTATTGCCAAACCGTTGGCAGGGCGACTCCATCTGAAATGTTTTCACGTCGCCGTCTCACAAATATTATTCCGTGGTTTTATGTATCGGGCGCATCATAGTTCAAAAAGTTTGGCACTGGACGGGTTAGATTTTTTACTTGTTAATTTTTTAATGATTTGAAGGTATTGATTACATGCTGACCGTTATATTGAAAAACATTATTGCGTCATATATATATATATATATATATATATATATATATATATATATATATATATATATATATATATATATAAAAACAGAAGAAACTTTATTGTCTGTCTGTTTGTCTGTCTGAACGGATTTAACTCGAGAATTACTTAAGCAGTTAACATGTATTATACACGAGTTATAGATAATAACTGTGCGACCAACTTAGACTGTTTCTTTTTTCGTTTCATATTTAAAATTTGTATGACCAATGCAAAATTCAGAGTAAAGCAAGATTAAACGAATTATCAATTGGTAGTGTACATTTTCAAGTCATGTATGTAAATAGTGACCAAGGGTCTCTGCTTAAATATAATTTCCTTTTTAATAAAGTTATTTACAAAAAGGTCAATATTATACCTCTCAGTTTATTTAATCTATATTACTGATCTATCAAATTTTTAATTTAATCTCATTTAATTTAACAACGACTCTTTCAAACAAAATTTATAAAAGTAATTAAGTTGGTAAAAATAATGGTTGTATTATGTAAATTGTTAGATTAACTCATGACTTTGCTGATAGTATGTAAAAGAACATTAAACATTTACTTGTCAACAAAACAGGATAATTCGTCAAATGTTTTTTGTCAACGGTGAAGAACTCGTCTCGAGAAAGAAACGTTTTATGTCTTTGACATACGTCATATTGAGTAAAAACGTTTGCACTATTCCAGTTGAAGACATGAAGGCCTACAAGAACATTCAAAAGATTCAGAAGAGGGTTCTCTGTAATACATACTTTTTTTGAGCGGAGACTACACTTCACATCTAACTATTAAAAGAAATGGTGTACTTTGAAATTCTTAATTTTATTTATATAGTAACTTGTGTAAAATTGAAATGTTAACTATTACTTCAAGGTGTAGATAACCTTGAAGTATTAATTCATTGTAGAAAAACGCGACGTCAGAGAGACACTACTAGCAGAATTGTGACCAAAACTGAAATTTTACAGCGAGAGTTGAATGCGTTCTGATAATCAAAGGTGGTTAAGTTGGTGAAATTCAATAATACTGCCGTCTGTGCCTCGAATTTTCCAATCCTTCATTTTAAACTTGTCCGTATAAAGTTTCCTCCCCGGAGCAAGTTTGTAAATGCACCACGCGATCAGTGTAAGAAAAGTAGTTTCTTTGTTTTTCCTACTGATTACTGCGTTTGGATTATTTACCCCAATCTGCATGCATTATTAACACATCTATGTATTTTTCGAAGGAGATAGTATTATAGTTAACTGAACTAGGCATTACTTTGCGGAAATCAATTATAATACTCGTAAAGGGAAGAAAGATAATTTGCTAGCATCCGAAAGCAAAACTTAAAATGGTGTGTATTGCCTAGTTTTTGAAGAGCAACGCCCGCCCTTCCTCAATAGCGTGGACAATCAAACTATTACCGCCACCGGGAGCCGCTACCAGGTACCCTCCACCTAGTGCCTAGTGGTCAGAGTACCTGACTTCTACGCCGCGGGTCCTGGGTTCGATTCCCAGCCGGAGCCAACATTTGTGCTAAAACACAACTTGTTGGTTTTCGGGTCTGGTTGTGTTGTGATTGTCCCCGTGTTTCTGACACTACATCCTAGCCTACCTCCGATCTTATCGCATCAGCGTTACATTGGGCGCAGGTAGGTTGGGACGAGTGAGTGCTTCTGTGTTTGCGCGTACACTTGTGGCACTATAATATCTCCTGCGCAGTTGATGGCTCTCGACAGTATTCGGAAGTTGTCGCCGTGGTCGAAATCGGCTAGGAGAACATCATCATCATCACTAGGCAATACACACGACTAAACCGACATAGCCCTTAGGATTAATAAACCGATGTGAGAATGGACCGGCACAAAAAGATCGTAGAACTGACAACCGTTGGGGAGGAAAGGTTCTCAAGTGGCAGCCTCGTACCGGCAAACGTAGTTTAGGGCGACCCGCATTAGATGAAGCGATAAACTGCATGGTTTTGCAGATAGACACAATGGATACAGGTGACCCAGGACAGGATAATGATATTTTTCCCATCAGGCGGAGGCCATGAATTTTATTTGCATTTCTCTATGTCAGTTCATAAGTTTGAGATGAGAGGTCAGAAAAGAGTTGGCAAATTTTCTTACGCCGCCACCATACAGCGTTCTTCTTTTTTTATTTGATAAAAGTGACGGAACGAGCAAAACATTCACCTGATGGTAAGAGCAACAGTCCGCCCACAACAAATGCTTTGTCACCCAGAATATTTCTGTGTGCCACCACACTGCGCCCGTCGCCCTGAGACATCAGTTTTTAAGTCTCATATGCCCAGTGATTACGCTAGCTCTCAGTGTCCTTTAAACCGAAACACAGTAATGTTTTCACACTACTGCTTCACGGCAGAATAACTGGCCCTGGGGTACCTACCTAGACGTATTCCTGCATAGTAATCCTACCAGTAAATATTGTTCTTGTAGTGCGCAACAGCTTGTTAAAGTCTACTACTGGATGTAGGCCTATCCAAAGTTAGGAGGCTTTGCCGTAATTGCTACGCTCGGCCGGAAGACTAGCGTTCGCAGTACCAAACACTTCGCACCGTAGACGTTGCTGCCCGTTTATATTGCAGGCATGCCACAATAGAGATGGTTACTTCGCCATCAACCGAAGGCCATCGGATTTTCCAGGCATATCTAGTAGTAGTCAACTTTTACGACACCCACATGACGATGTATAGTGGCAGTCTCTCTAAAGCCTTTTTAATATTCGCCGAGTGGATATGCTTTATTCTCTATATATTCTACATTAAAATAAATTGGAAGTAAGCGATATTGCTTCACCAGTTAGATCAAATAAATAATTAGTGTACAATATTCTTGAAGCTATGAAAGCGGAGACAATTGAGAAGAGTTTGCGCGTCTCCGTGGCGCCTGCAACTGCTCTACGATAGAAACATGCGGCCATTACACGACCGCCAGTCGGGAAGTGAGAAGTTAAAACTTCTCCGGTAAACATGGAACTATTTACTGATTTCATTCGGCGACGTGAGCTTCAAAGTTAGGCGCAATTTGTTTAGCCTTTATCACGTTGCGGGGAACGTGAGTGCATGCAGTGTCAGAGTGCCTCAAGGCGCGGCGTGAGGCCGCATAGGTAACTTGGCCGCCAGCCAAGGTACTGCTTCACTGATGTTGTTAAATCTGCAGATGAGTGTTTACCGCGCAAAAAGTCTTTATGGCCCATCGATAGTAGCGTCCCAACCAGAAATATTTTCGCGTCGCCGCCGAACAAATATCTTTCGCTAGTTTAATGTATCGGAAGCATTAAATTTTAAAAGTTTGGTACTCTACTGTCAGCATACTTGATCTTTCCCGTGCTTCTGTATAGTGATATTTGTTTTGAAAGTATTGGTGCATGTTAAGAGTAGATTCTGAAATATTTTAAAATAATGTCCGATATTTATAGTTCATTTGACATTAAATTTGTTACAGAATTTTTTTATTCAAATAAAAATTTACTTGCAGATTTTATTTATTTAATTTTAACTTTTTATAATCCGACGTTTCGAGCGCTTTACAGCACCCATGGTCACGGGAGAACTAAGGTGAAAGATGTCCTGATGTCATAGTTAACCCGGAGTACCGGAACCGGAAGCAAGTTTTGCAAGACAACAAGTTTCTGGTTCCGCACCTACTTCGCCGAGTGAAGCCGGCCACAGTCGAGCGTCTAGCTGCTGTCCTTTTATATATCAGAGGAGCCACAGACAATATTGGCTATATCTTGAAGCGGGCGGCCATAAGAACATTTTTCTAGGCGCCGAAGAAGTCAGTTTTTACCATCTTTAAAGTGTAATATGCCTCCCTCTACAAGATGCAAGAGTATACAAGCTGGATTGTGAATGTGGTCTCTCTTACATAGGGCAAACAAAAAGATCAGTAAAACCCGTATAAAACAACATACAGCTATGTAAAGCATCGTCGCTCAGGGAAGACTGCATGTTCTGGATCATCCCGACCATTACATAAGATTTGAAAAACGCAAAAGAACACCGATTTTTACCAAGGATAACCCGCGAGACTATTGAAATTAAAAAAACATCATAATTTTAATAGAGAAGATGGTTGGGTACTACCACCAGCTCGAGAACCTATTATTAATAAAATTAAATAAAAAACCAAGCATAGCACCACTGCAAGACTTCAAGACACAGTTAGCTATTTCTGAGTTGATCGGACCAATAATAATAATTCAAAGCTGAAGTTACTCCGGGTTAACTATGACATAAGGATATCTGTCACCTTAGTCCTCCCGTGACCATGGGTGCTATAAAGCGCTTGAAACGTCGGGTTATAAATAGTTAAAAATTAAACGCGATAAAATCTGAAAAATTAGTTTTATTTAAATGTGTAGTATTCGCGTAAATGGTTTCATCAGTACTAATGTTTGAGAAAGTTTATTTTAACTATATTTTACAATGGAAACGTAGTGCACACGTTACACATTGCGTTTAGGTTGTATGCCATAATTTTACAACATAAAAGTTTATATCAGCAGTCTGTGTTAAAAGTTAAAACCTTTATTTTAAAGGACGAAACTAGAATCTGATAGAAATAGATTCCAGTGCCGGATGGACTAATGACATTATTGTATTTTTATGGCTTTCGAAATTTCATGATTTTTGTTAATTATCTGATAAACGTAGTATAAATAATTTTAAGTTCTTCAGTCATGCGTCATTTATTAAAGAGGTTTCGATATTTCCGGACGCAATCGCGCAATATTAGTTAAATTTTGCAATATTTATTTTAGGATTGTTTTCGACTCCAGATAAAAAAAAATAACAACCAAAATAGTAGAACAATTAGAACAATATTATAAGGTGCGGTGTATCATAAATCTTCGATGTACGGAAAGTAGTTACGGATTTCTATTGAGAACAACGGCAAAATGTCACGACTACAATACCCCTCATCTACATTTTGATGCGAGTTGGCAACTCGGGGAATATCAATTCAGCGCGCAGCCAAGCGGGCATGGCGGCTGGCTCAGGGGTTAATGTGGCATTCTTTGCCTTCGCACACATGAAAACAACCGACGATTGAATTTTGCTCATAACATTCCAAAGACAATAACCGTCTATCGAAACGGTTAATGTTGTAGTAAACATTACGAGTACTCAATGAAACTTCGAACTTGCTCAACGGTGGAGAAGAGTTACAGATTTAAAACTTTATTTCATATAAATTTTCCATGTTCAATACTACGAGTATGTTATTTAATTGGAGATGATTCTATATTCAATTCGTAACAGTCGTAGAACATGTAAAATATGAACCAATAAATACATAAAATAAGACAATAATCGAGAATGACGCTGGAGATGTTTATCGTTTTGGCAAAATTCACCAAAATTTAATCACCGGGTAAGATATATGAAATAATTTCCATGTTTTGTCACCAAATCGGCAAAAATTCTACTAAAAAATTGTGTTTACTTAAACTTAGTAAAACATTTCGAAAATATTGATTTGGCAACAGTACACGATAATTTATCAAAGGTTCTTTGTTCTCAGTAAGGTGCTTGTCTCCTGCAAGGCATATCTTATATCTTTGACATATGTCGTCTTGAGACAAACGTTTGTAGAGCTTTGAGTTGAGTAGCCCTAATGCCAAGAAAGACATTTCAATGATTTCTGTGTCTTTGCCATTCTGTGTTACACTCTTATTATTATAGAATCATTTAATAGGCTATTTATTGGCGTTAAAGAGTTTTTTAATCTCAAATTAAAAAGGTTCCTGTGCGGGACTCATTACGGTCTAAAGGGCACTGATACTCGCAGCTTGTTTCGTACAAGAGGAGCGTAGTTGTGTGCATGTCACACAGAAATATTCTGGCTGACACAAGATTTTTAACGGGCAGACGTAGCACTTACTATCAGCTGAACTAATTACTCGTCTCGACACTTTTTTTTATAAAAACAACATTTCGAATTCGAATTTGAATTTCGTCTGTTTACGTATAATTTTTATTTACGCACACATTATTTCGGTAAATAATCCTAGATTGCCGTAAATAATATTAAAATATTACAGCTTGACGGTCTCGGTACCATCGTCTAAGGTCTTTCCAACTTTGTGTCTCTAAACTGATAACAACTCGAATGAAACACTCTCAGCCAACTTCTGTTCCGTCTTATCGGCGAGAGAATTCGTTCGCTCTGAAATATCGTCCAATTTTTGACATCGGAAAACATGGCTCACTGAAAATACCGTTAAGTTAACGCTAGGCGAAAAGTCGGATAAAAAAACAGAGGTGCATTTGCTTAAGAGATAGTAGTAGTAAAATATTTTAAAAATATTTCTAAATATAATATTCCAGGCAATATTACAAGACCTAAGTGTATTGAAGGGCTTATACAGCGAATATTAATATTTATTTATACATTTCACTTAAAGGTTTTTTTGTCATCATCGCAGTTTATTTATTCAGATGTTTCAGGAAGATGATGCTGCCCATCTCCTGGTTTTTACGTTCTCTCTGTCGACTTTACCGACACCTACGGGATGAGATGGGTGGTAGATTCTCTTAAGCCGCCATCACATGCCCTTTTTGTGATTACAAATTTTACTTGTATTCCAAATGTTCTAAAAAACGTCGTGACAAGGTTACAAAAAAAAAAGATAAATTTATTGTCATTAGGTTCATACAACAGATTTATCATTTTATGCTACTTCTATCATTTTATACTGGTGGTAGGATTCCTATGCAGGAATCCGTCTGGGTAGGTACCACCCCACGGCCAGTTATTCTGTCATGAAGCAGTAGTGTGCAAACATTACTGTGTTTCGGTTTGAAGGGCACTGAGAGCTAGCGTAATCACTGGGCATATGAGACTATAAGAACTGATGTCTCGGGGTGATAGGCACAGTGAGGTGTCACACAGAAATGTTCTGGGTGACATAGCATTTGTTATGGGTGGACGTTGCACTTACCATCAGGTGAACGTTTCGCTCGTTTCATCAATTTATACAATAAATAAACTGCGGTTGCCAACCCGCCTGCCAAGCTAGGCAACTATGGCAAAATCCTCCCAAAATGGGAGCTACAAACTTTTGTGGCAATCGATGAGGGAGGCTTATGTTCAGCAAAGGACTACGATAGGTCGAAATGATGATGATACACATGTTGTCTTCAGATGCAGATTAGATTGAAAACCTATACCATAATGTAACTATCACGACCCTCACTGGGTTTTACCCATTTCGCGATTTCATTTTGCAGCACACTAATTTTTCTTAGTTTTAGTTTTATTAAGATGTTTTTAAGATGTAGTTCATTTATTGCTTTTTTATTTAGTTGTTTTCATTTGGTAATTTTAACTACGGAACGTATACTCATTTACACGTAATGTTTAGTACAATTTATAATAAATAATTCTTAAGTTCTCTTAATACGCACTCGATGTTGTAAGGCATCAATTAAAATAATAAGGATTTCGCTTGGGTTACTGCAACCCTCTAGGGAATAATTAATGTTATACGGTGAATATTAGCTTTTCAATTAGCTGTCTTTTAGTGCCTGAATATGGCTCTCCAGTTTCTTGGGGGGAGGTGCGGGGAGGTTAATTCTTTGCCCGTAGCCCGAGGTACACGTAAGACGATAGTTAATTAAATCCGTACCCATGAGATTTATACCGCGGGTCGTGCAGCCTCCTAAGCGTTGCCTATAAAACATTATTAGGTAGCGCATACGAGAGCCTCTTCGAGGAATTTCTGTACAGCTGAAATATTGTATTCATATGCTGAGAGCAAAGTGCTCTCGTGTTTTAAAAGAAAGTATATTTTTTATAATTCGAAATATTCGTGTGTAGCGAAATTTTAACATTCTGTATGAACTTTTTGTAGCAGTTTTTTTTTTGATTCCTTGATGAAGTATTAAATTTTTTTGTAAGTGAAAACAAAAAGTTAAGTCTGCCTTTTGTATTTGTTACCATCAATAAGTGGACTTGTTTATTTACGTATGTGAGAACATTCCGGCTCGATACTGTTAATATCAACTGTGTATATGTATCGGGGTACTTATGTATATATTTTTATTGTTTATGTATTTATATTCATATATTTGGTCATATATAAATTTTTTTTTCTTTTATTGTTCGCTGCACCGCTTATCATAAAATGTTTGTCTTCGCTTTGCCTTATGGCGGGAGAGAATGCCTTTAGGCATTTAGACCGCCATATGTACCACTAGTGCATAAAAGCTAAAATATGATGTCCGCCTAGCCGATTTCGACCACGGCGACAACTTCTGACTACTGTCGAGAGCTAAAATAAATAAATGTTTTAAGTAAGCATGGTTTTTTTAAAAGATTACTTCAGTAATAACACTGACATAAGGTACCATTAACACAACATTGTGAAAAAACGTAATTTTGACCTTTGTGTGAACGATGGTCGACCAGTGGATAGTGGTACATGCAAATGGTATGAATAATATATCTTTTTAGCAGTTGTCTACTTCATATACTGAAACAACGGCAGTAAATTCGTAGTTTTAAGGCTTATATCAGTAAGACTCTTGAAAACACGGTGCTTATATTCTACTTCTCCTTATTAACCATGATTCACTTTCCGAGTTCTTAGCCATGACAAAAGACGGCTTTCAAGTTCCTACTAGACCGCTTCTTTGTTCGACCAACTTACATAACGACGTCCCGTTCCAAACAGAAACAATGGACACCCGAAGACGTAATTTTAAATTTTATTACATCACGTGTTCCTTTGTAGAAATCCGAGTTCGACGGCGGTGCAACTTGTTTTATTGAAATTGCTATTTGGATAAATTCAATTGTATCATTTTGTATGTGTTTTACAAGTTCTCTTGTTTTTGAGGCTGTTTTAGTTTACTCATAAGAGAAATAAGAAGTTCCCGTGTTTAACAACTTATTTTTATTCTTAGCATTTACTAAATTTATTGTTTAGTGTTTTCTAGAAATTTCGAAATCATCTTAAACAAGAAAAGATGAACCCAAAAAAGAAAAGGCCACAACTTTCGAGATTCTTATGCCACGAAGTGTACGTCTACGTTTCTGAGTTATCAGCAATTTCAAACGTTTGTTCGAGTTTGCCATTTACCGATTTACGCACGATTGGTGAGCCATAAAACGATAGAAGTCGGGGGTCGGAATGACGTCATCTGTGTAAACCTGCAGCGCCCGAGCACTCGTAACTTATCGAAAATTGCCTCGGTAGCTTCGCTATCTCCCTTACTCATCTCGAAAAAAAAATTCATCCTTTTCATCCCTTATTATCCGAATCTCTTTGTTTTCGTGTAAACGCTTACAGGTCGTAATCTTTAATTCGCATTCGATTATTTAAGAACTTAATAGCGTTAGCATTTCTCGGGCTTACTTGATGATTTTTTTATTTGATCAAAGTAGATAAAAAATTTTTCGATTTAAGATAAAAGATTTTGATGTTATTAAAAGATTTGCTGATATAATCATTTCTGGTTTTAAATTTTTGTTTAAATAATTTTAATGAACAGCTTACTGTGTTAGACTTTCTTCAGGTTTTTAAATAAACCATATTTACTTTATAAATTTAGCATTTTTAAGTAGTAGTTTGTCTATCACTAATTGTCATTCCTTATTTAATAGTTTCGTTTATTATCTATTCAGACAGTCTTCGAGGATTTACCTGCAATGGGGAGTAAGAATTTACTGACTCGTACCAAAATGGTGGTGACGTGGTTCGCCACCGTCTCGTTTCCCGCGAGAGCGAAAAGTGGGCTACGTGAGTGGCCTCTGCATACCACTCTTTATGGAAGAGATGCGTTACTGTATGTATGAGAGGCGTGACAGTCCGATACTGCATTTGACCTTATTCTTTTAATTTTACATAAAAAAGGGGAGCCATTTTTGCACTAATACTTAAGGTATGTTATGCGTAGATGAAAAGTTATAGCAACGATTAATGAGAAGATGTCGCTGTGATTGAAATTGGCCAGCTGGACAACATTATCATCATCAACTTCTTAAAGTACTTACTTTGCAAAATAAATATTTCTACATTTTTATATTTTCTAACATAATATTTCAATAGTTGCTGGTTGTAAATATTTAATTTCATTGCTGATATTTAAAAACAGAATTGCTTGATATAGGCCTCTCAAAAGTCTTATTTTGGGTAATATGTTTTTGGTAATACATTCACTCGTAGTGGCGTTTTCAAATTTCGCACAGTTTGGTTATTTCGACTGAAGACTTGAGATTTTTGGGGTATTTCTAGTAGTTTACTCCCTGGACACACAATTATAGGTAACTGTAGTAGTTCATACATATGCAAAAAGTTTAATTTGCTACATAATATAGGCTACTTACATTTATACCGCTAGGTTTATCAATTTTTATTTTTACTAGGTATACCATGTAAAAGTCTATTCTGGCTGAACCTCACCTCAGAAGGTGAACTATTGCGTGACCGGCAATCGTTGTGTTATCGCGCAATTGCCTCTACCAAACCGTCTTATTGTACATCCAGCTATATCATTACCCAGCCCGCTTTACCTCTGTTTAGACAAATATCCTTTTTATGTCAACGCAACACCGTCTGTTTTCCAGCAAAAAGTTTGCCGTAGTTGCGATACTCGTGTTGCCCCGTTCCCCACTGACACCTTTATCTGTAATCGCTCTTCGGCTATTAGTTACTGTTTATTGTGATTAAGTTTTCAAGAAATCAAGCAGGTGTTGATGCTTTCCCTGAAGTAATCAATAATTTGGTTGTTTACAAATATGTCAAGCGTAGTGTGTATTATAAAATAGGCAACAGTTTCTTTTATATACTTGATTAATTGACCGTAACACGTTTCTGGACTTACACGACAGGAGAAGAACCATTTTCGTCTTCTTCATCATCCACCTAGAAGAGGTGCCGTAATTATCACGCTTAGCAGGTGAATTTGTGATTTGTATACGCAGCTGCCCGTCACAGGTCTGTGTATGTTCAAGCTGGCGTTTCTCGATATGGCTGCCACCTGTCGGAAGCCATGAGATTTTCCTGGAATTTTTCTCATTCGACTTTTACGACACCAATGGGATTGGATGGGGTGGGATTTTCCTGAGGTTTTCTTACGCCGCACTCACGGCATCGAATTATCGTAGTTCTCAAAAGACAACGCATCTAGTCTCGATACTATGATGAGGATAAGCTCAAGAAATATCTCACATGTCCAACATCGCGCTAGTAAAGTTTTTATGATGCGAACTATTGACACAACATCTAATGATTGCTGGTTGGAGGTTGCCTTTTCTCTTTGTGAAAGATTTGATGCCTATTCCACTACGAACTCTGCTTATCTTTCATTGGATTGCGCAGGTGTAAGTATACTGACGGGGATAGTTATGCAGATTGCATGCCCGATAATATTATTCAAAGGCCTACGCAGGCATACTCTCTCATGTATTATTAATACAATATTAAGAAAATATATTAGCGAATTATGTGCTTTATGTTTTGGATATACGGTTGAATATTTGAATGCAAATATAAATAAATGAAATGGATGTATCTATTCCATCTGTCAGTCGTATTTCATGTAATTGAAGAAAAATTAAAGCAGCCACACTGCGTGTATAGTATAACTCTGGACTAGCTACGTCTATATTGGTTTGAATTTTGAAACTTAAAAAATCTTTTCCAACAAAGTCAGGAGTATAGTTTGTATAAAAAATTCCTACTTAATATCATCATCATCATCATTTCAGCCTATCACTAGTACACTACTGAACATAGGCCTCCCCCATAGATTGCCACAAAAGTTTGTAACTCCCATTTTGGGGGGATTTTGCCATAGTTGCCACGCTTGGCAGACGGGTTGGCAACCGCAGTTTATTTATTCAGATGTACCAGGAGGATGCTGCTGCTCATCTCCCGTTTTTTATTTTCCCTCTGTCGACTTTTACGACACCCACGGGATGAGATGGGGTGGTAGATTCTCTTAAGCCGCTACCACACGACCACACTTAATATAATAGAATTCAATTCAAAGAAGTCCAAAATTAGAAAAGAAACAAATTTACTTATTATACAGAATAAAAGCGATGTTTATTTCCCATCCATTAGGATATCCATAAAGCAATATTAATAGATGCGACACTAAATAAGATGATTTAAATGTTGTATTACACCAATACTATAATACTCATATCAAACTGAAAAAAAAATTACAATTTAGTGTCCTATAAAGGTATTTTGAACGACCGATTACATTAAGGGAGATACTAATAAAAAACTGAACTGACTGACTGGACTGAAAGTGAATTTAGCTTGTTTATTAGCGTAATGATTAGTGAAATACTTGATTAATTTTTAATTTTCATTTAATGATTTAAATGAAAATATCTGTAGAATTACTGAGTTTTGTTTGGAAACATTAATTTCTTAATAAAAGTACTTTAATATTCGTGACAACCCTCAAGTTTTATCTCGCCTTACTACTAAGGCTTATTTACTTAGTAGTAAGGCGAGATAAAACTTATTATATATTATATATTATAATACTTGAATCATAAACAACAATTTAAGGTAAATGACACAGTGTCTAGGTCTTTAGATCCAGTTATGAGAATGGGTGTTTCACAAAAGGCAATTCGTGGTCCATTTCTTTTTCGTCTTCACATTAATGTTCTACTGCGTATAATGCAAGAGGTAATGGAATTATTTTTTAGAAAACTTTAAAGTGTGGTATCTGTAATATTTTATTTTTAACTAATGCTTTTTACATGTACCTGGTAAAATTCCACAAAACATCACTAGTGCTAGATCGTAATAAAATAGAGTACTGATGATTATACTGATGCCGGCAGGACACAGTTGACAGGGTGACAGATGAGAAGTTATATTCTGTTTTTTTTTTTTATATATTTTCGCGAATACTACACATTTAAATAAAATAAGATTTTACCAAGCCAAGAATGATTCAAGAGGCTTTAAAAATTAAAAAAAAACATCCTAATTTTAATAGGGAAGTTGAAGCGTAAAGTTGGGTACTACCACCGGCTTGGAATCCTATTATTAATGAAATTAGATCAAAAACCAAGCATACTAATGCAAGACTTCAAGACACAGAAAGCTCTTTCTATACAAATCTGACTAAGATAATAATTAAAAGCTGATGGTTATCGTCGTCGTTGTTTCAACCTATCATGTCCACTGCTGAACTTAGGCCTCCCCCATAGATTGCCACAAAAGTTTGTAGCTCTCATTAGGAGGGATTTTGCCATAGTTGCCACGCTTGGCAGGCGGGTTGGCAACCGCAGTTTATTTATTCAAATGTTCCAGGAAGATGCTGCTGCCCATCTTCTGGTTTTTATTTTCCCTCTGTCGACTTTTACGACACCCACGAGATGAGATGGAGCGGTAGATTATCTTAAGCCGCCACCACACGACCAAGCCAATATGTACAAGTAGCTTACTTAATCGTTTATCGTCTAATTAAAATACATAATTAGGAAAGAGTCGTGCAGTAAACTTTTGCAAAAATGTATGTATGTAATTCCAAGGGGTAAAACTTTTAAAAAGTATTGCCACTTAATCTGAGATCACGATCTTGCATCTGCACATTAACGCCCCCGAGCCCTCCCCCTCCGTTCATTCGCGATAAGTACACTCAATATAAAAACCGACCGTAATAACTCTGTCCATCTGAACGCTCCATTCTCACATAATTCGTATTCCGCGCGAGTGCGACTATGCTCGGCTATATCTTTTCACTACCTTATGAAAGGCGCTAGGTGGTCTGCCGCGGTTGCAAAGTGGTTTTATAGCGATCTCAATAGGTAGGGTTGTCACCTGCAGAGACAATAGAATAGAATTTTGGTGAGAAGACACAAAAGCTACGGAGTCGATTCTCAAAAATATTTAACATGGGAAGCTATACAGTGCAGTGGACTAGTGATAGGCTGAAATGATGATGATGATGATGACATATAAGCCCGACATTTATTTGAGTGATAATAGAGCAGTGTAATTTGTGCAGTTACGTCCCTAGATTTGTAAAAAAATATAAGAAATTTTCGTAAAGACATCTTTTAAGAACACAAATTTAAATTAAAACAGATTTGGTTAGATGATAAAGACACTGGCTGTGGAATTCCCATCCAGAAATTCATCTAAGTGGGTACCATCGCAATGTCAGTTATTCAACCGTCAAGCAGCGGTGTCTACAAACATTACTGGGCATATGAGGCTTGATGTCTTTTGGTGTCGAGCGCAGTGTGACACCACACAAATGAGTTGTGTGCGACACAGAATTTGTTATGGGCAAACGTTGCATTCACTATCAGGTGAACGATTCACTTGTCTCATCGCTTCAATAAAAAATGCAATATTTGTCACCGAATTTGGCCGGATTTAGTAATAAATCGGACAGTACCTCCTGCTATTGAAGGACAGGTAAAATCAGTAGAAGCCTGCTATACCGCAGGAAACGAGACGTGACGGGTGGCGGACCACGACGTCACCATTTTGGAACGAGTCAAAAATATCTTACTCCTCATTGCAATCCCACGGACAATATAGTAACAGCATTGCATATTATGGTGTCCTTCTACACGAATATACTACGAATAGGGCTGTCCGTATAATACCTAAGTCGCCTCTTGCGACACTTCGTTAGGAAAGAGGTATGTGCTATAATAGTCTTCCGGGCACTTATTGGTAAAGATGATTTAATGAACTAAAATAACTTGGTACTTACAAGGATGTAACATCATCGTGTCCGCCGATGGGACGATCTAAGTAATTTGACAAATTCACAGAGGCCTAGTAATACTGGAAAACAGAAAGGGTAAAATTTCATTCTAAAATGAAACATATTTATACTTTTAGAAAAGTCGTGTACAACTGAAATACACTTTTAATTTTGTTTAAATTAAATACACTTTATTACAATAATGTAACAGTTTAGCAAATGATTATTTCTTTAAAGAATTTCGATAACTTCAGCAGCGCAAACTCGCTTTAGTGGCTGGAATATTTGCAAAGTTCTTATTCATAGATTTAGAAGTCATGTGTAACTAAAATACACCAATAAATATTTTATTTAATACACTTTATTGTAATAATGTAACAGTTCAGCAAATTATTACTTCTTTAAACAGTTTCGATAACCCCGGCAACGCACAACTCGTTTTAGTGGCTTGAACATTTGCAAAGTTCTTATCGCAGTATCGACAACTACACGCTCGGAAACCATTAACCGTAATACCACTGACTATGATACTCTTGATAATGCAAGACACATATCACTGCGTACGGGTATCTATAAAACGATTTTATGTTATGAACGCAGATAAGTTGCAGTAATTAAGTATTCCAGTTGGTTTAATAATGTTCTGGGGTTGCAAGATGTAGTTTAGACCAAACGAATTAGATTTTATATTTCTTTTTATTCTATAAAGTGACGAAAGGAGCAATACACTCACCTGATGGTAAGTGCAAAGACTGCCCATATGAAATTCTGTTTAGCCCAGAACATTTCTGTGTGACACCACATTACACCTATCACTCTTGAGACATTAGTTCTTAAGTCTCATATGCCCCGTGAATATACTAGCTCCTAGCTCTTAGTGCCATTTAGACCGAAAAATAGTAATGTTTGCACACTAATAATTCACGGCAGAATAACTGGCTCCAGGCTGGCTGGCCCTTATCTAGAGGGATTCCTGCACCCCGTGCTTCTGTCGCATCCTAGTCTGCTTCTGAATTTATAATATGAGCGTTAATTAGTGGGAAGGTTAGGACGAGTGAGTGCCTCTTGTCTGTGAGTAATAAAATCATAGTGTGTAGCAAAGATTTCAATAAAAAATGCATAATAACATTGTGGAAAAACTCGCCTCTTGTTCATCAATAAATCAATAGAACCTTATACATAAGAAACACAATAAGCCTTAATATGGGCCCATTTAAGGAGCTGACCTATTTCCTAAGGAGTCTTATACAGGGATAGTTTCGTATTAAGAAGGGCTGGCACTGGAGATAACGGGGACGAGCGCAGCCGACCGGCTAATTGTCCGGATAGATACCCGGTTACCCGGCCGTATTCGGCTCCGTTCCTGTTGCAATCGAATTGACTATTTCGACGGTTATGCGAGGTCTTGTGTTTATTATTACAACTGACTGGTTATAAGTATTTAACACGCGACCATTGCTAAATGATTTTGCTTTACGTACGACTATTTTTAGTAGATTTACTACCTATCTAAAGTATCTGTTTATATTATTATATCTGTGGATCTGATATAATGTCAAACAAAAAATAAAACGAAAATGGAATTATAATATAGAAATTAATTTCAGTAATTTTCACTAGCCTGCTGTTTTTTTTTTAAATGCAATTGATGAGACGGGCCTTGTAGTATGTATATGTATGTCCACACGCAGCTCTTCAAAAGAAAAACGATACATTAGGATTTCTCTTCTAGCGTCGGTGCGTGTTACAAATATAAATTACACATACACACCCAGATCTAGAACAACTTTCTTTAGGACATATAAATATTTGCCCCGTGACTCGTGGAATCGAACCCGCGCCGCGGCAATTGAGATAAAGAACTTTAAGTTTAAAGTCTTGTGTCATCTTGTAAAAGTAAACATGTAAAGTAATAGCCTATAAATGTCCCACTGTTGAGCACAGGCCTCCTCTCATTTCTGTAAGGGTTTTGGAGCCGGGAAGAGTCTGTCACGCTGCTTCAATACGGATGGGAGAATTTCACATGACTTCGTATTATTTTTATTTCTCAGAGATACCGGTTTCCTCACGATGTTTTCCGTTACCGCCGAGAACGTGGTGAATCAGAAGTCAAAATTGCAATGAAGAATTTTTTTATTATATAAAGTGACAAAACGAGCAAAAAGTTTAGCTGATGGTAAGTGCAACGTCTGCCCATAACAAATGTTGTGTCACTCAGAACATTTCTGTGGTTTTTTTTTTGTATAAAGTGATGAAACCAGCAAAACGGTCACCTGATGGTAAGTGCAACGTCCGCCCACAACAAAGAATTTTTTTATTATATAAAGTGACAAAACGAGCAAAAAGTTCAGCTGATAGTAAGTGCAGCGTCTGCCCACAACAAATGCTGTGTCACTCAGAACACTTCTGTGTTTTTTTTTTTGTATAAAGTGATGAAACGAGCAAAACGGTCACCTGATTGTAAGTGCAACGTCCGCCCGCAACAAATGCTGTGTCACCCAGAATATTTCTGTGTGACACCACACTGCGCTCGTCACCCTGAGACATCAGTTCTTAAGTCTCAAATGACCAGTGATTACGCTAGCTCACAGTGCCCTTCAAACCGAAATACAGTATTGCTGCACGCTATTGCTTAACAGCAGAATAACTGGCTCTGGGTGATCCCTGAGCTACCGCGGCTATAATGTGTAAATTGAGACATTAGTTGTTAAGACTCATGTGGCCTGTAATAGCTTCAAATCGTCATAATAGTAATCATCGTAATCATCATCTCAGCCTACCATTAGTCCACTGCTGAACATAGGCCTCCCCCAAAGATTGCCAAAAAAGTTAGTAGCTCTCATTTTGGAGGGATTTTGCCATAGTGGCCACGTTTGACAGGCGGGTTGGCAACCGCAGTTTATTTATTCAGATGTTCCAGGAAGATGCTGCTGCATATCTCCTGGTTACTATTTTCTCTCTGTCGACTTTTACGATACCTACGGGATGACATGGGGTGGTAGATTCTCATCCCGTAGGTATCCTGAGCCGCTATCACAAGGCGTCATAATAATGCAACAATGCAATTGCCGAATACTATTTGGCATAACTTGCAATGTGGACCTACCTAGATGGACTCGTGCGTAAGTTCCAGCGACAGCAAATAAAAAGGCTTTTATAATTTTAATATCCAATTTAATGTTTTAATAGCCACTTTAATGTTTTTCGTAGTTACAAGACTACTAAAACATCAGGTGATTTCGAAGTGTTTAGCATTACAATGCTATTAAGAAATAAAACAATACCAAATTAGATAAGGAAAGAGTGTAATTAAAAAGCGATAGCGTTTTAGCTACAACGGCGTTCAGATAACGCTCCGCCCAGGACGCACCGTAGATAAGACTACCACGCGCGCCTTGACCGGTTAATTGCTTACGATAAATATTGGTGCAACGGGACAATTCATAAGCGCCGAGCGGGTTTGAAGCGGCTGCTTAGTTTTCGCGATATGAATTTTTTTGGATTAGACAACCGATAGGTATCCTTCAGAGTAGAATAACACCTATCTCTTTCCCACCGAGGTGTCGTAAGAGCCCGCTAAGGTATTGTATGGATAGACTTTATTCGTGCAAATTAGCACCAAATCTCTATACTGCTCGTGGAAAAGCAAGAATTTATGGGTTCGTACCAAAATAGCGGCGCCGTAAAGTATATCGAAGAAATTTCACAACATCCAGTTGATGGCGGGATTGATACCTCGCTTGCCATAACTGACCTAAATTATCCAGACCTATGACATCACCAATGTCTGGCAAGCAAGTACCTCACGGCAATCTTCCTGCAAACTTTGGAGTCACTTATGTCCAGCAGTGGATATTTACAGGCTGAATGAAGATAAAAACTAGTCACTGATTTGTATATTTAGTGCCCGACATATTTGAGATGGCCGTGGTTCATCCGGTAAAAGTCATGAGATTTAGTCCTTCACTTTAATGTTACCTACGGGATGATAATATCATATAAGGCGTGCTAAATTACTTTACGCCGTCACCATACCATGTAACTTCGGCTTCATCATCATTTCAGCCCATCACAAGTACACAGGCAGTAAGTCGATGGTTGCAGGTGGCTTAGGGAGGCAATCAATGGGGAGGCTTTATATTTAAAAACATGCGACACGTTTGTATGAAATTCAAATCGCTTTTCACTTATTCCGCGCCGAGCGCCGTCATCCAAGCACGCAATGCTACTATTTTTCTGTCTCTCACGAGGACCACTTACAATGGTGGACCTTAAATTTTGATAACGATACCTATATTAAAACAACGAATTCACCTTAACAAATTTACCGACTCGACAGGACAGCTGCACGAAGAATTTACCTTGTATTTTAAAGTGAAATAAGTAAAGGTTTTTTCAAAAAAGGCAAGTAAGGTAATTTAAAATGGTGTGCATTATCCAGTTTTTGAAGAGCACCGCCCGCCCTCCCACAATAGCGTGCACAAGCAAACAAATACCGCCACCCACCACTACCGCGAGGCGATGCGGTGTGCATTGTGTAATGGTAGTGGAGAACACGACACGTGTTTCACCTGGAGGGTGGTAGCTACATTTAACATCCATACAATTTAAAATTATGCATGCGGATCTTAGCAAATTAACTTTCCTTTATTACAATGGATTTCAAGTAAACCCTGACTCTATAAAGTAAAGATTTTGTTTTTTCTTATGTGAATAAAAAAAATATCTAAAAAATAGTCTATAACACGTTTGTGTAAAAAGTTAGAATGTAAATTACATTGTAACTTTTAATTTTCATAATGAATACTGGTGGTAGGATTACTATGCAGGAATCCGTCTAGGTAGGTACCACCCCAGGGCCAGTTATTCTGCCGTGAAGCAGTAGTGTGCAAACATTACTGTGTTTAGGTTTGAAGGGCACTGTGAGCTAGCGTAATTACTGGGCATATGAGACTTAAGAACTGATGTCTCAGGGTGATGGGCACAGTGAGGTGTCACACAGAAATGTTCTGGGAGACACTGCATTTGTTATGGGCAGACGTTGCACTTACCATCAGGCGAACGTTTTGCTCGTTTCATCATTTTATACAATAAAAAAAAAGTATGAAACGAATACTTTTTTTATTACTGCTAAAAGCGATATCTTTAGCTGCTGCCTAAGCAATCAGAAATCATCAAAACTAGAGTCACCGTCATAGCTCTAACGAACTGGCCGACCATATATGGCTCGTAGAACCGATAACCGTTGGGGTAGAAGAAATGGTGCGGTTGGCTCAGGACCGTGTTTTGTGACAATTTATGACGGAGGTCTATGTTCAACAGTGGACTGGTGATGGGCTGAAACGATGGGGATGATGATGATGATTATCAATGTCAAGACAAAGTCAGTTACTTACTAACATAATTGATAATAAGCTATGTTGTCGTTTTTGATATAACCCTAACATCGGTTTTCTCCGCGACACTATTAGCATGTACATACACAGCTTAATACACGGCAGATTTCTATGCAGGAATCCGTTTAGATAGATACCTCTGTATGGCCAGTTAATTTGCCGTGAAGCAGTTCTTTGCAATAATTACTGTGGTGTACATGTACTGTTTTGGTCTAAAAGACAAATAAATATTAAAAAGATACTGCACATGAATTTTATAAAAAATATACTATCCAGGTGTATAGCAGAATCAAAAATTATTTTCAAATTATCGCTCTCTCTGTACAGGTATATTCATAATCCGGGTGCTAGATGGTCTCAGTAAAACACCAATCATTAGAAGAAAAAGAAAAGGCAGAAGTAATGCGGAATTACTGCGATCTGGCAGACATAAAAATACGGAAAGCGTACACTGCTTACAACACTTTTTACCATTAATGTTGCCGGTGTTAGAATATGAATATTTGTTCTTTATTGCTTAAAAAAAAACAAATATTTGTACCGTTTGTATTTAGCCCGTTTTTTGGGCTATTTCTTTATGGTAAAACGTGACGAAAGTAACCCACCTGATGATTAGTGCAAAGTCAGGCCATAACAAGTGAATCTGATTTATATTATCATCATCATCATCATTTCAGCCTATAACTAGTCCACTGCTGAACATAGGCCTCCCCCGTAGATTGCTACAAAAGTTTGTAGCTCTCATTTTAGGGGGAATGGCAGGCGGTTTGGCAAGTTTTTTTTTCTGATGTTCCAGGAAGATGCTGCTGCCCATCTTCTGGTTTTAATTTTCCCTCTGTCGACTTTTACGACACCCACGGGATCAGATGGGATGGTAGATTTTCTTAATCCGCTAACACACGGCTTTGTATTAATTTATATCTTATTTTTATATGGAAACAGAAATTGCATAGTGTAATTAGATATAGTTTTAAAGAACATACAATCACGTACGCATTGGATTCCTGTCGCCTTGCATTCGTTTAGCTTCTATGCCTGCGTAAAAGTCTTTTTAAACGACTTGAAAAAAAGAGGAGGTTCTCAATTCGTCTTCGTATATTATTTTTGTATGTTCGGCAATAACTTCTTTGTATATGAACCGATTTCAATGATTTTTTTTGTAAGAAACGCAGTACCGAGGGTCGTATCATATGAATTTAGTCAAGTTCTGATGAGCCATCCATGCTAAAATCATGAAACTCTTAAATAAGCATAAGCATGTTCGGAGATGTTGCGTGGAAGTCGGTTTTTCGATTAAATTTTTATTGTCGTAAAAGACGTTAAAGTACCTATACCGCCATTGTAATAGTTAAATTAATTTAAGAATAATCATAAACAATGGTGACTAAACATTTTAACAACAGTTTATTAAAATTTTGATCAAAATTAATACCAATTAGCACGATGACTGCAATGTACGACCACCCCGTGTGGTTGCAGCGCGATCTCGATGAGCGGTGGCCGACGACCGTAAAAATAATGGGCGGGAATCCAACCGAGCGATCTGGCTATGTACGTTAGGCACCGCAAATAGTACTTCTACCTGATTTTTAACAATTGAAACTCGCCCTTGGTGCACATGCATAAAGGTCATGAATTTTCGAAACCCGGAAAGATGGTAAAACTCACGAGTAATGCATTGTATTTTCGCCAGCTCAAAACAGTGCCAGCATCCGCGCATTGTCTCTACCATTTTGAACTTTAAACTTTGAAAATTCAGTTTCCAATTGCTTGGCCTAAAGTGATGCAAACAAAAGCTGTGTCGAGTACCGAAAGGAAATATCGTCTAATTTCTCGTTCGATGATTTGTAATTTGCTATGAGTTCTTTTGTCTTATTTGTTTGAGATCTTTATTTTATATTTATAAATAGAAAATGTATAAAGGTTTAAGTTAAAATGAAAAAAAAAATACCAGTTGCGTAACTTAAAATTGCATTTTACAAAAAATGTCCGTAAAAATGCACCTGAATTTTCGCACTGACATATTTGTGAAACAGGTATTCAGAACCGTCGAAAATTTGTATAGAAAAATATTTTTTGTTGTTGATTCGTTAATTTGAAACAAAAACAAAACTTTTTTCAGGAGGTTTTCGGAAGAATATTCGTGTCGAATTGTTATTATGGACGTGCCTCTGGTACACTTTGCCTATAGACAGGGGTTATCAGAATATAACAATGCAATGCTCTCAGTGTATAATGTAAAACGTTTGACGTGTTCGTACTATTAAATGTTAATTTATTGTATTTTTAAATAAACGTACAGACAATTTTTTTTTTTAATTTGCCGTGGATGCTCAGGGGCTAGGCACTCGCTTTAAATTTCATAGTACGCGAGTGACCTGAGTTCCGTTCCCGGTGCCGGCACCACTAAAATTATTAATTTACCACGTGTTCGGCGGTTAAGGAAAACATCGTGAGAAAAGTTGAAACTGAGAAATCCATACTAATATATAAATGCGAAAGTAACTCTCTCTGTCCCTCTGTCTGTTTGTTACCTTTTCACGGCTCAACCGCTGAACCGATCTTCACGAAATTTGGCACAGAGATAGCTTGCATACTGAGAACGGGACATAGGATACTTTTTATCCCGGAAAATGAAGTAGTTCCCATGGGATATTTAAAATTCCTTTTTCCACGCGGACGAAGTCGCGGGTGTCAACTAGTAAATATATATTCGAAGATATATGAAGTTTGCTAACCCGCATTGCGATTTATAGGCTGTAACTTTACTTTTTCACCCCATATTTAAATAATTAAAAAAGCATCACACAACAAAATACTCCTAATGTTTGAGAAGCGGAAGATTTCACGCAATTGAAATTTTAAAATGGAAATAGTAGAGCGCCTCATATACTCACAACATATGTATTAATACTGTACTGAAGTGAATTTTCAGCATTAATACATATTTATTTATATATGAATATTGATATTAATATTTTATTTTGAAATAATTTAATATTTTATTTAATTTTGAAAGTGTTTTAAGAATTCTAGATACCTACGTATGTTCAGAACTTTTAAGCGAAGACGGCCGAAGCAAATCTCACGCTCGGCTCTCCGTGAATATGAAAATTGACAAGACCGAAAGCAATTTAGAAGGCTTCGTGCGCCGTCATTATTGAAAGAAGTCAACAAACAAGTAGCTGAAAGAGCCGCACCAGGGAAATATTTTTCCATATAAAACACATTTTCAAATACATATCTGGAAACATCGCAAGTGACGCAATAAAGGCATCGAAAACCCTCTGTTTAAATAAGCCAACATCAAAGGTTCATAATATTGGCTGGAATTTCACGCAATACGTACGCGATGGAACATTTTTTTTTGTTTCAATTCGCGACTGAATCCACTTTGAACGTATAGTAACCGCGTGACGCGTGATGCTCTTACATCATGCCCTACTTTTATCTAAAATTTCGAATGTATTTCACACATTTTACTTCAGAATACGACCATAATGTCGATGTCTATTTATAGGTGGTACATCAAAAAGTAAATACGATATTTCATCAGTCAGTGTACCTAATCTGCGAGTCGTTCGGGTTGGAATTCAAGCCGAAAACAATGTTAGGGCAACATACAAATGATAATGTGGTAGCTCGGGGGTAGCTGGTGCCTGTCAGAGATTTCATAGTCGTCAGTGAGATGGGTTGTTAAGTGAAATTTGAAGTGCTTTATCCGTGTTTTGCGGTGAAAGAAAAATATGGTAACACGTAAGTCCGAGAAATGACAAATATCTAAATGACACGTGAAATCCGCCAGCCTCATGGCAGCGTGCCGTATTCAAATGCGTATGCTTAGATACAATCTAGGTAACCGTCTATATCCGGCAATAATCTGTCTAGGTAGGTACCACCCAAGGACCAGTCATTCTGCCGTGAAGGAGTAGTGTGCAAACATTACTGTATTTCGGTTTGAAGGACACTGAGAAGTAGATTAGGCATATGAGACTTAGAGCTGATGATGTCACAGGGTTACGGGCGCAGTATGATGTCACACAAAATTATTCTGGGTGACACAGCATTTATTATGGTCAGACGCTACATCTACCATCAGGTGTAAGTGTGCTCGTTTCGTCTCTTTATCCAATTTAAAAAAAGTCACTGAAAAAAAGTAAAGATAAGTAAATTTGAATTATAGCAGTATTTTCGGTCCATTTTTTTTCAAGATGGTTCGCCAATTCCGCTTCGAACTCCGTCGGAAGCCTGAAGTCTGTTGGTATTTTCCAGGTATTTCAATTCACTCTTACAACACCCACGGCACAAGATTGGGTCTTGGGTTCGAATCCTAGCTGGACCCATCATTTGTGCAAAAACACAAATTGTTGCTTTTTGGTTCTGGTTGTATTGTAATGGTCCCTGTGCCTGTGACACTGCATCCTACTTTACCTCTTGCATTGGGCGAGGATAGGTGAGAACCAGTGAGTGCCTCTGTGTTTGTACGTATACTTGTGGCACTATCATATCTCCTGCGCAGTTAATAGCTTCCGACACTATTCGGAAAGTTGTCGCCATTATAAGAAATCGGTTGCTATCATCACCATGAAACACGATGGTAGATTTTGTTACGATTTATTATTTATATGCACTTATCTATTGACCATTGTGTATAAGCCACCATCTCCCCATAAATCCCATTGAAAGGTGGGAGCGATCACACGGGAGATGCTCCACTTAATTCCGGGCACGGCCCAATCTTGCCCCAATCGAATCACCTTGATTGCGTCAACCGGCGATACGTAGGGAAATTTTATCGACGAGTCTAATACAGCTGAAATATCACCGGTATTGGCTAAGGGAAAATAATCATCAAATACTTATATTGTCGGCATAAGTTTAAAAGCTGTAACTTTAGTTTAGTTGATTTTGGGTGAATTACGAAATTTTTTAGGGGAAATCTATATTTTACGTGACGCGTACGTATACGTGAAGAGAAAACTTTGTAACCCTTTTTAAGCATATTGCTCGGAAGGAGTATGAGATTTGGCACAGTTAAAGTTAATTGGAAAAGAAGCGAAGAAGCTAAATTTTATGTACAATATGTGCTACAAATACATTAAATTGAATGGAATAAAATATTCATTATTCAATAGTGGTAATACAGTCGCACATAGTAGAGATCGTTGTCATAGAATTTTTATTGACAACAAATAATGACGTAAACCTCAATAACTTTCAAAGTTAAAGTATTTATGAATTACGGTCGAATTTCTATCACAGAGCGGCCACTAGTCATAATAAATATACTAGATTACGACCATTTATCATATCTCTAATCTTTTTTGTTGATTTGGATAGTATTCGTAACTTATTTATTTCGAAACTGATTCCTAAACCAATGTTGGTAAACTTCTGTTACGGTTCACATTTAAGAAGTTAATAAAACAAACGTTGATTTAGATCCAGTTCAGTTTTAAAAGAGTTATTTTTCGTTTGATTTGACAGTAAGGGTGCTAATTATTACTGAAATATGATCGTAAATTTCTAAAACATTGTCGGCAACATTCTCGAAGTTTAACTTTGAAATATTTCACAGCGGTATGACTTTTGTTTTAGTTTAACTTTTAAGAAATACTATTAAACAAATGTTTTAGATAGACATCGGTTTTCTAATGGGTTATTTGTCGTATTTGGTTTGATTTGACAGTAAGGGTATACATGCAAGATGTAATAAAGTTCCATAAATGGCCGCACAAAACCTGACGCACTCGTCCTAACTTCTGTGTAAACGAAGTAATGACTCTTTGCGAACCAGTGTAGCTTAAAAATGACGTTCAATGAGTATAATGTAAACATTTAATGACATATATTCTATTCTATTCTAACGGTAGGCTTATTTATTTGAATAATAAATGTTCTGATACGCAATTTTAAATCATGTTACCCATAAAACTTCGGATTGCAATTAACCGCGTATCGAATGCTGGAAATTGCTTGTTCTTGCTAAGTAAACATAACTTTTCAATAGCGCTTTATTGTCTCTAGACATCGAGGCACCTCAGTCGGTAATTTAAGACTTGAAAACTCTTTCGAAACCAAAAGAAGCCTGAAGACGATTACAGTCTCGTAGTTTCGTCTGCCTGCTCCTTTGCTTATAAAAGAAAACAATAGCCAGCAGGGCGACACGGGAACCCGCTTTATTACTCCGTTTGCCGACTTTAATTAATTAGAGTAAGTGCCGGTGAGTCTTGGGAGATTGGTCATTAATTAAACGGGCCTTCATCGATCTATCGGGAAGCAAACAATACACTTTATTACTTTTATTACCTATTTCATTCGGTGTCCACACAGTCAGCCGCTAGTTGATATAAATGGATGCACGCGGTAGAGGTGTAGACGAAGAAAAATGTTTGGTTACATTAATAGCTTCAGTGACTTATGCAGTGGAGAAATCGATCTATAATTCATAAGGGGAGGGAAGATTTTGCTTAAGTTACGCGATTTGTAACTAAATGTAATGAACTACAAAATTAATTAGTATTAGTTTACAGTTGATTTTTATTTATTTTTATTTGATAGTGTGACTAAAGGAGCATAACGTTCTCCTGACGGTTAGTGCAACGTGTGCCCATAACAAATGCCGTGTCACCTAGAATATTTTTGTGGGACATCACACTGCGTCCGTCACCCTGAGACATCAGTTCTTAAGTCTCGTTTTCCAGTGATTGCTATCAGTGCTCTTCAGACTAAAACAGTAATGTTTGCACACTACTGCTTCACGGCAGAATATCTTGCCCGGGGTGGTACATACCTAGACGGATTCCTGCATAGGAATCCTACCATTCGTATCGATAGGTGTTCGGCAGAGTAGAATAGCACCTACCTCTTTTCTACCGAGGTGTCTTAAGAGGAAACTAAGGTCGTATGGACAGCCTTTATTAGTGCATAATAACACAATAATATGCAACGCTGTCACTATACTGCCTGCCTCTTATGTGGATAAATGGCATGACTGTATAAATGTATGTTTATACAGTTTTCACCCTTACCATTTGTTTGTAAAGCAACGTGCGAGTTTAATTTGTGAATAAATTTAAAATTCAGCATTATTTGATCGAAATCATTGCCACGGCACGATTCATATGTTGTCATTTCTGTAATGGATCATTTTACAACGAACGAGTTTGGAATTTAAAAACACAAACATTTAAAACATGTTGTGAACGTGAACGAGTAATCCGGGAAGGTTAAGCACGATGGAATTTCACATAGATTATGGTATATAAATATTTACTAGGCAATATTTACAAATATGGCAATACCTTTATTCGTCGATATATAAGTTGACGATATTTAATAATAACTGTTTTATATAACTATAAAATAGTATATTACGTGATTTTATGTGATTGCAAAATTCAATATTTAAAATAGATATTAATATGATAGCAGATAAAACAAAATGGAATAGAGCGGAAACGCTGTATGCTTCGTGAGTGTGTACAACATTAGATCAAAGAGGAGAAATAGGTAGCAGTGATGACACGACACTGTCATCGGATCATCGCCATTCCTAACACATGACGACCTGTACTGTACCTGACTTCTTAATCGGCGGTTCGAATCTCAGCCGAAGCCAACATTTGTTCGAAAACACAAATTGTTGTGTTTTCGAACATATGTATATCCGTCTTCAGGTTGCAAGCTGTCACTTCAATCGCAAATTTCACGCGAAGCTTCTCGCGACCGAACGCAAACGCCGCCCACGAAAATTGCTCGAAGACCCGGATGTCACGGCACCCACACCACGAGACGGTCAGCTACGACTCAACTGACACTGTACACACAGTTAATAGTTATAATATCACACTCATGACGACGCGCCACAAGATACACTTATTGATACACTTGCGCTCCAGTGCGATTCTCACTCGCCCTGAGCTACCGACACACAAGTAGAGAGTCCGAACGGTAGCGCGGACCCTTTCTCGGACTGTCATAAGATGACTTATATTCATAAGAAAACTTCGATCTCCTGACACACGTCTGACGGGAGAGTGACATGAATTTAGATGGTAAAGTTTAGGAGTTATTTGTCTGTCCGAGTCAGCGATGGCTGAGCGATAGCGCCGCCCACCTCTTGACTAGACTAGGCGGTAAAGGGTACCTTGTGTAGATAGCGCAGAATAACAATTTCAAATGCACCTTGTGTAAAAATTTCACCTTACTACGCTTAACCACCAATTAACTAGGTAAACTGACAGTTTCGTTTCGAAGGAGTGACAAGGTCGGTGTCTCGAATTCAACTGCCCCCTGCAAAATCCGAACTCTTAAATAAGACTCTTTGCACGTGCTGCTAAAGTGACGTCACGGTGCTTACCACCTCCCCAGTACTGCAATAATCAAATTGGCAACTTATTATTTAACGATATCGTTTTCCCCGACATGTCTATGTTTTTCATTGGATAAGGGGACGAAACGAGCAAGACATTCACCTGATCTAAGTGCAACGTCTGCACATAACAAATTCTGTGTCACCCAGAACATTTCCGTGCGACGCCACACTGCGGTCGTCACCCTGAGACAAAAGTTCTTAAGTTTCATATGCCCTATTGATTAAGTTAGCTCTCACTGCCCTTCAAATCAAATCACAGTAATATTTGCACACTACTGACTCATTCACTACTACTATACGGATTCCTGCGTAGAAATCCTTCAAGTAGTATAAATATGTTGACTTGAATTGGGATAGTAAAGCTTAGGAGTTATTCGTCTATATCTTTGGGTCAAACCAAACTTGGGTCGCGGGCCCCTGGCCTGTGAGCACAGCTATCCGATGGGGCTGTAACATTCAAAACGGCTAACAGCAAAATATCATCGATAACATGTGTCTTATAATCGACGTACTTACGTTTTGTTATATTTTATAAGAATCAAGTTAAAAGGATATGTCCGACATCAGATTTCGGTGTTTCAAACTCACTTCACATGTTAACCTTTGCCTTATCGGATGAACTAAGCGATTGCGTGGAGAATTATATATGAAGCGTAAAATGAGTTTCCGCTTGGTACCACTTTATTAATTGGATATTATTCCGCTATACGTATGTTACAACAGTGTGGTCTAGGTCTAGGTAGATGAGTTCAACAGTTGCGGGTTTAGGGACCGAACTCCAGCCGGAGCTAACATTTGTGGAAAAACACAAATTGTTGATTTTCATGTTTGTTTGTGTAGTTTATATGGAATTTGCTGTGTGGTAGCGGCTTAAGAGAATCTACCACCCCATCTCATCCTGTGGGTGTCGTAAAAGTCGACAGAGGGAAAATAAAAATCAGGAGATGGGCAACAGCATCTTACTGCGACATCTGAATAAATAAACTGCGGTTTCCAACTCGCCTGCGAAGCATGGAAACTATGGCGAAATCCCCCAAAAATGAGTGCTACAAGCTTTAGTGACCATCAAATGAGGAGGCCTATGATCAGCTGTGGACTAGTGATAGGCTGAAATGATGATGATGAATGATGTTTCGGAGATTAGCCGGAACAAACAGAGAGACAAATGATGATTATGATGATATGAAATTTATGCATGTAAAACGTACCCACGCTACAGGAAAATAATCAGGCATCGTTTTATTAAGATTAAGCAAAGATAAAGAAATATTATAATTTCCGAACGTTTGGTTTCCAAAGCTTCATATTTTATTAGCTAAAATCCTACATAAATGTAGATTTTCATGTTTACTAGACTGACAACCAAAGTAAATGTGGAGAGATCAATTACTGAAAATTATTAAAAAAAGAATTCATACATGTTTTAATTAGAAAGTAGAAAGATATTTACTCAAGTCGTTAATGTTAAAAACATTTTATGTTTGTTTTATCAAAATCAAATGCAATCGTTTCGTTAATATCGCATTTTTTCATACACTGTGGTCTGGTTTTGCGCTTACCCGTTATTAGCGCTCCAGGGCACTGACAATTTTTAATTCCACCGCCGAGAGTTATACGGAGCTCGCGATTTAGCTTAATGGATTCTTTTAATGGCCAAATGAATATTTAAACTCAATGGCGTGAACTTAAAATGAAATAGATTTAATTTTGTGACATTTCATCACGTTTATTGGTTTTATTTCCAATCTTCGATATAAACGTTAATGTCTTAATGGAAAATTGCGTTGCTTTAAAAGTAAAGTGTCCAAGTTTCTTAATAAAAAAAAAAACAATTAACTTGAGCAAATGCGAATAGGATTATAATTAGGTAGACATTTTTGTAATGTAAAATCTAATATTAATATTTAACTTAGATGAAATGAAATTTCATTCGGAACATCCGTGTGGGGGAGGGGGCGAGGCTTAAGAGAATCTACCACCCTATCTTTACGTGTCGTAAAAGTTAACAGAGGTAAAATGAAAAAATCTTAATAAATAAACTGCGGTTGCCAACCCGTCTAGCGAGAGTGGCAACTACGGCAAAATCCCCCAAAATGAGAGCTACAAACTTTTGTGACAATCTATGGGGGAGGCCTATGTTCAGCAGTGGACTAGTAATAGGCTGAAATGATGATGATGATATATGTGATCCACAACACACAAATTAGTAAAGAGTTTTTTTCCTTATTTTACATTAATCTTGAGCCATAGTAGCTAAAGCCGTGGCCAGGGGCGGATTTGACGTCCTGGCTACTCTAGGCCAACGGAAAAGCACGAGGCGATCTTTGAATATTGTATGTGATCTGTACATACAATATTCAAATATTATCGTGAACCATTTTATAGTACAGATATTTAAGCTAAGAGTGATTCATTGCGAAAATGGTTTCATATATGTCATTCAAAATTTGGAAATCAAATTAAATCTGTTAGATGGATTCCGGAATAGATGCATAAGAATGAATCGGTACATTTTCATTCCGTTGGCCGGGCATAATTCCGCCAGCAATTTTCTCTGCACGGAATTTTATCGTATTAGAAAAAACAATCAGGCAACGCGATATGAGGAGGTATGTGTAGGTATAATAAAAGAGGCTCGCAGGGAATAGTTAGAGATCGTGAGCTGGGGTCTAATCTTGGCGGATAATCCCGAATCAATGAGACGAGCGAGCCCCGACCGAGTGAGGTATGTTTGTTCTACTCGGTCTATATCGGCGTTGATTGGATGCTTTCCATAGCATATACTCGTATGTATAATATAAAAGATGTTTATTTTTTAATTGCAAGTAGTAGTAGAAGTTTATTTTTGTAGGGTTCTACTTGTTTGACTCTTGAAATTTCATATCGTGTTTGATTTGTTCAACAACTTAGAATTATTTATTGTAAAAAATTAGGTTACAGTCAGATTTTTTAAAATAAAAGAAACGGAAGCTTTTCGCCTTCATTATACTTTTGAGTTTAATTATAATATAAAAATTCATACATATGCATACTTAAATATATGAATATACATACATATATACAAATACTTTTTTATATTTATTACTATCACCAAAAGCAAATATTGTAAGGGAACCGGCATGTGTGCGGTTATTAAAAGTATTGCGTAGCAACGTGTTGTCCGACAACCCAATGGAACAGTCTGGCAAATTCTTCGAGGCCTCAGAATAATGTCAGAAATGATATGCCTGTGCTCTGAGGTTCTCAATAATAGAAGACCGGTGCGCAGTTGTTCTACGTTAAACGTCTGTCAGTCTCAGTCTGACATCTTTATTTACAATTTTGCTTACTATGTTTAGTGCGTAATTATTAGTACATTGCAGTTTTTTATTTATATAAGAATAATATTATTGTTTTGAAAAGCAGCTAAGAAATCTACTTATAAACTTATGTGGCAAATACTTATTAGATGATTGTTTCCCCTTAGTCTTATTTTCGTATATATCTTAGTCGAATATTCAACGTAAAGGTTTAGTAAGACTGATATCAGTCCTTTTTGATGAATCAGCGATTTTTCTAGTAAAGCTCGTTTATTCATTACAAATGGCTAAGTATAATGTTTTACTTGACTGTCTTTATAACTAATTTATTTTACTTTTTTTACAGCCAGGATTCAGCCAGCTTCCGTCATTGTCATTCGGTTATTCGATCAGTTCAATATACTCGTATAGTCTTTCACTGCGGGCCACTACCGGAAGCTCAGAGTCGCTCAGCGAGCTATGGAAACGGCTATATTCTCTGAGTTTCTCTGCGTGATAAAATCCGTAATGATAATATCCGCGGTAGTAGTAAAGTAACCGATATAGCCTTAAGGATTTACAAGTTGAAGTGGCAATGGGCCGGCCATATAGCTCATAGAACCGATAACCGTTGGGGAAGAAAAGTTCTAGAGTAGCGACTTCGTACAGGCAAACGCAGTGTAGGGCGCCCCCCGCACTAGATGGAGCGACGACCTGCACGATCGTGCGCGAAGTCGATGGATGCAGGTGGCTCAAGACCGTGTTTGGAGTTGTGGCAATCTATGGGAGAGGCCTATTTAAACAGTAGACTAACAGGTTGTAATAATGATGAATACATAGGAGTGAAGACAAAACTATCAATTAAACACTGTAAGACAGGGTTTCTCGCACTTTTAGCCCCATGTATCCCCTATTAAATTTCCCAGACGACTGCGAACCTCTTTTAAAAAATCCCTATAGAAGGAAGAACCTACCATCCTACGTTGTTAATTAATTAATGACTGACTTATTATGGTTGGCCTTGTTTCTTGTCGCAAATTGAGAATTTTAGGAGCAATGATGCACCATTAAACAGTGTTACACGCGCAGGTTAGCCAGACAACCGCCATAACGTAAATACCCTAGGGGTTCGCGTACCCCACTTTGAGAAACCCTGCTGTAAGAGGACAGTGGGGATTTTAATCTGATTTAGAACAATAAGCAGTTTCAAAGTGAACGAATATATAATATTAGATGACCCGCTCTGTCTTCGCACGAATTATGCAACTAAAACACTTTCCTTCTTATTAAATTTATTTTATTGTATCGATTCGAAAGTTTATTGTATACTTATTCGCCTAGATAGTTCACAGAACGAAAGTCATTTTTCTTCTTTTTATAATATAAGCTAAGGTATACGGTAAAACGATCACAGGCTTACTTAAAGACTTTGTAGACTTTTTAATGCCAAGTGCCGTTTGGTGCATAAAAAATACTATATACGTTTTTTTAACTATTATTGTAATTGTTTCGGTTTGAAGGGCACTGGGAGTTAGCGTAATCACTGGGCATATGAGACTTAAGAACTGACGTCTGAGGTCTACGCAGTGTTGTTTCACACAGAAGTATTCTGGTTTACACAGCATGGTTATAGGCGGACGTTGCACTTACCATCAGGTGAAAGTTTTGCTCGTCTCGTCCCTTTCTCAAAAAAAAAATGTCGAATGTCAAATAAATGGCAAGGTTTGGAAAGAGCCAGTTGCGTAGATCGAACTTTATGAAATTAACGGTAAGTTGCATGATGCGTTATCATTTTAATTTTATTTCCATCTAAAATATCTACCCATAAGTTGGTCATACACGCGATTAATCGCTGTCCCAAAAAAAATTCATTAAAAAAATCGCATAAATTGTCCCAAACACCCTACCGCGATGAAAACGTTCGGGACGGGTTTTTAATTACAGAAAATATTATTAAGTCAGTCGTTGAATAAAGCAATTTGGAGCGAAACACACAAGCGTCCAGCGGTGGGGACTAAACTGGGTTTTCCATGTATGTAAGGCATAAATAATTTTGATTGTGGTCACCAAACGCATAAATAAAGTAATATGTTTTGGCATACGCACATGCTCACGTGGGCAAACGCCTCGGGGATGGCAAATAAAGCGCGGCTCACGAAAGGGCGACGAGGGATAGGAGAGAGGGGCGGCAGGGTGAGAAAAATAAATAGGTACACAATCTCTACCACACAAATACACATTCCAACGACATAATGTGTTTGCGGTGGCGCAGAAGTTTTATTCCTTGTGACGGACGTGTGTCGTGTACAGGGCGATGTTTAAAATATATGAAAGGTCGGTCTAAGTGACAGTGGGACGAGGGGCTGAAATTATTATGGTGTATGAATTATGAGTTGGCAGGTGTGTACGTACTCTATATTTTGATATTTTTACGATTCTGAGTTATGTTAGGGAAAATATTTTTATTGCAGGAACTTCGGTAGTGACGGAGTTATTTATTGCCTAACTATTTTTTTGGTGATCGTATTATTTTCATTGTTTTGCAGACTGCTGTACTAATATGGGTATACTATTGTTTATTTCGGGTTTCAAAGTCAAATATTATATCAACTCGTCAACTATATTTAAATTATTAGTAGTATTTTTAGGTTTGTACTGCGTATGTATATATTATTTATTTATATGTGTAATACATGAACCTACCATAAGTTCTCATTACACCCTGGGTTGGCTGGTTGACCTCAACAATGGTATTAAAAAGTTGAATGATGATCTTGAAGCTATTAGAGATTGGTCATTTAGATACGGCGTATCTGTTAAACCATCAAAATGTAAGGTGACGGTTGTTGGTGGTTTAAAGATGCTGACTAAGATTGATTATAGTAACCTTGCTCCCGTGTTCTATAACGGAATCTTAATTCCTTTATCTACTTCAGTTAAATATCTTGGCTTGCATTTGGACCATTCCTTGGGTTGAAGAGTTCAGGTTTCCGAAATTAGCCGTAAAGTTAATGCTACCTTGCGATCCCTTTATCGTCTTAAACATTTCTTGCCTTTTAAGACAAAACTCATGCTTGGTCATTCCCTAATTTTACCTACCATTGATTATGCTGATGTGTATTACCCGGATCTTTCCAGTAATCTTCTTAACAAGTTGGAGTGCCTTCTCAACAACCGCATTCGATTTACTTTTGATTTACGTAAATATGACCACGTTTCCTGTTCTGACGTTCTTAAATGGCTTCCTATCCGACAAAGGCGTTGCTCCAGAATCTTGCTTCTTTTGTATTCTATATTAACTGATCCAAAATCTCCTTCATATTTGAAAAATAACTTTGCCCCTTTTTATTCTACTCGTGATCGCGTACCTCGTTCCTTAAACAAATATAATATCACGATCCCGCAGCATACTTCTGTATTCTTTCGTTTTTTGTTGTGCAGTCTGTACTGCTCTGGAACGCCCTCTCCGATGATATCAAGAAAGCTCCTAATAAGAACATTTTTAAAAGATTAGTTCCAGAATATTATCTAAAGAAGGATCACATTTGACAGATTTGTTTCTTTCACTTTTATTTATTTGTGTTTGTTATATATTTATGTTTTTTTATTTTGATATATATATTCGTAATTTGTTTGGTATGCATCAATTTATATATATATATATATATATATACATATATACATATATATATATAATTTATATATTAATTATATTTATTTATTATCATAAGTTACTTTTAAATAGATACAACCTGCCATTTTTCTTTTTTTCACCATCAACTAGGATTGACTGGCAGAGAATGCAACAAGGCATTAAGTCCGCTAATAGTAGCCCTTAGCTTAAGGTGTAAACAATAAAGAATAAATAAATAAATTATTCGTCCTTTGTTACCTTCTTGTGTAAGGGTTAGCAATAAATTAAATAAATGAATAGAAAGTACCTTATCGTATTATATTCTAAAACACAATATGATCCAACAAGCTGAGAACTATAGCTTAGTAGAGACAAAATAATGGAAGAAAATAAGTTCCGAGTCCAGTCCAAAAATTGGCACCACTAAAATTTATACTGGCAGAGCAAGGAAATAATTTGGAGGTTCAGCTTTACCTTAGCCAGTAATCACTAATCTTGGTCCGAGGTGGTAGCGCAACACGACGAGAGGTGCTGGCACCGGGGATCTACCACGGCTTCAAAGACCAGTGTATATTGTTCAAATATGGTCCTAAGATTTAGTAGCTAGGTTAACTGGCTAGTGAACAATGTGGTTTATCTGCGACACACCCGGATTTATATTGTCATTGAATGTTCTTATACATTTACTGAATAGATTTTATAAAAATAATTTTAGATTATTAAATTCCATAGACGCTTTTCGCATATCACTTAATCGTCTCGTGACCAAGGCCACACCATTTACATAGAAGCCGCGTCGCAAAGCCGCTTGTTTATTTTGCCCGTCACCAAATTCAGGGGGCGCATTTGAGATGGACGTACCTATATAATTAACTTTACACTAGAAGTTGAGTGTACTTTGAGCGAGTAATCAGTTTATCCTCGAATGTGCCAGGTGACGAATTTTATTTAACTACGCTTTAGAATTTTATCTTCCAGATGCGCATCGTAAACTTGGCTAGAAATCCTTGTGTTTTATTTATTATAAAAAAAATATAAGTCTTCTTTTCGCATAGTCTTAAACCGCGATTATAGTGAAGTCGTTTAGAAAGCATGGTCATTTGACATAGAATCTAGTTTTAACTATACGCGGCAGGATTTAAACTGTATAGACTCCTGTAATATACGAGTAAATTACTTGAGTCGACAGCAGGTTAAGTCGTATTCCATCATCATATTTCAGTTGTCATCTGTCTTGGAACATTGGCCAGAGCTCACGTTTGTGTAAAAGAACCAATTGATGTTTTTTTATTTTGGGTTTTATTATGGTTATTGTGGTTATCGCCTAGCCTCTAACCTACACGCTAGCCTACCTCTGATCTTGAACTGTAGCGTTAATCCGGCGCGGGTAGATTAGGACAAAACTCTGATTTGCGCGGACAGAATTATTCATTCCATTCTGCTCATTCTGCTTTTCACCCATCAAGGGTGAAAATACACCTCTTTGAGAATCGTCACCGTTTTTTTTATTGGATAAAGTAAAGAGACGACCGAAACGTTCACCTGATGGTAAGTGCAACGTGGCAAGCGTTCGACGCATTACAGATGCTGTGTCTCCCAGAATATTTCAGTGTGGTACCTACTATATACTACGACGACATCAGTTCTTAAGTCTCATATGCCCAGTGCTTTTCACTAGCTCTCAGTGCCCTTCAGGCTGAAACACAGTAATGTTTGCACACTACTGCCTCAGGGCAGAATAACTGGTCTCGGGTGGTACCTACCAAGATGGATTCCTGCATAGGAATCTTACCACCAGCGATAAACTTGCTGTTGTCATTTATAAGATTATATGACCTAAGATGTTTATTTGTAACCGGAAATGAAATTGTCGTTGAGTCGCAGTTGAGTTGAATTTTTTCGCAACTAAACAACTTTTAAAAAGAGACGGCAATTGCAGCCAGCTTTTTATGCTGACGAAACTTTTACCGAAGTTCAGAATTATCTCGTTCTGTTAGCTTCGTTAAAAAAAAAAACTTTCTCTGTGTTTGTAGGAAGCCTCAGTAAGGCTCGTGAGCTATTTTGTGCGCTGATGAAGTTGGAAACTTTAGGGGAGTCATATCTACAACTCGTTTGCAATTAAATCGTATCTGTTTATAAAGTACTGTACGTTTGTCGGTTTATTATTTAAGATACATTATACTAATGGGATATTAGAGAGAAATTTAATTTTGAAAGAGTTAAGGAAACAGGCAGAGCCCGCTCAAGTGTTCCAATTCAGATTGACAAACTTCGTGTATCCTCGAAAGATTTTCCTAGAAAGTTTATTTCCTAACGTTGTTGTTGTTGTTTTTTTTTGCTACGAGTATAAACCACTTGATAAATCAGTAACTAAAATTACTATTAACAAATATAATATTGCAACCGTGGTAGCTCCAGGGCCTGGTGCTCGCCTTTAATTTCATAGTACCCGAGTAACCAAGGTTCGATCCCCGGTGCCAGCACCTCTAAATTTGTTCTACAATTTTAAGTGCTGATTTACCACGTGCTTAGCGGTGAAGGAAAACATCGTGAGGAAACCTGCATCTCAGAGGAATGGAAATATTTCGAGGATATGTGAAGTCCGCCAACCCGCATTGAAGCAGCGTGGCGGACTATTCCCAGCTCCAAAAACCCTCTCAGAAATGAGAGGAGTTTTTGGTGCTTGTGCTCAGCAGTCAGACATATAGGCCTAATCTAACCTTACCTTATAAACTTTGTGTATCCTCGAAAGATATTTTATTTCCTAACGTTCTTTTGTTGTTTTTTTTTTTCACTATAAACCACTTGATAAATCTGTAACTAAATTCACTATTAACAAATATAATATTGCTGGGGATCCATCTCGAGTTGCCTATGGACTCAAAAAAGGCAAAGACTAATCTTCCTGAGCTATCATGACTTTCAAGATACATCAAAATTTACTATTGTATAATTGTTTAAAAAATACATTTTTATGCGTAAATATTACGCACTTCGAGTCTTTGCCATTAAAACTCGTACACTGAGTACAGATATATATATATATATATATATATACATTATTTTAGCTATTGGATTTAGTAAACTGTTCTTGTTTCTAAGTTTCAAGTAATATATAGAAGAGATTGCTGGCTATAAAAAGTTTTAGTATATTTCTCTAGACTTGTATCTGTGTGATGATTCTTATGAATTTTATTGTTATTTAAAATCTGAACTGTTATTTTTGGAAAAAGCTTATAATGAAAGCAGGCATCGAATTGGAAGGATATGTAATATCTGATCAGTAAACTTTGTGTTCACATTATTGTTAAACAACGTCTTTAAAAATTAAAAATAAAAAGAAATCTACGTACATAGCGCTGTTGAGCATTCGGCTAATTCATAACCCAATAGGTAAGTGTTGATGCACTGTCGTTGCACATAAAAACATATTTACGATTCTGTTTCTCATTTGCTAAGGTGGGCACGGTATGTGACGGCAGACGGTCGACTTTACGACCATATAAAGCGTGACACAAAGGCGTGTGCGCCCTAAAGCATATAAGGCAGGCCATTACTTAACACCATAACTTCTGCTTAGAGGAACGGGGACGCGTCGAGCGCACCTCTGCCTACATTGTCGGTTAAATTATTGCATGTCACTTTAGTGCCGCGAATGTCTCATTTTGTTCCTTAATGTGGGAAATTCTATAGATGTCTGTTATGGACGTTTCTATTGGTGTATGAATAGTATAGTTCCACGTGTTTATTTCTAATGGAATGAAATGCTCAAATACAATCTGTAAACGTATTTATAAATCACCATCACCATCATTTCAGCGCATCACTAATCCACAGTTGACGATAGGTCTCCCTCTGCGTTTTACTATCTCTTTTTGAGTGTCATCATGTTTTCCATCTTTATGGCATTAGTGAACGGTATTTAAATTTAAGTCATATCTCATATTGTCATGAGGTTTTTGCATACATATGTAATTCGAGAATTACAAATGTGTTGATTTTTAATAAGGTACAAAAAGATAAAGAGGATATTTATTAAAAGACGTGTATGTGTAAACAAGAAATGCAGGAACTTTTCATATACCTGTAGGTCTCATTAAATTGCTATTTAAAAAAAAAACTATCCTTTTTTTATTCGAATTATTTTGTCGCCAGAACACATGCAGTATAAAACGAATCAAAACTTGCCACAGAAAAGTAATAAAGATTACAAAAAGTTGCACTGGTGACGTCAAAGGCAGATTATATGTCGAGATATTTGAATTAAGCGAACTTTAACCGAAGCTACGTTGAATTTCCATCGCGAGGCTATAATGTTTGTTTGTTTATTCTCAAATCCGCCTTCACTTTCCATTTCGACCGCGTTTCGCTCACGTTTTTGGCTCCGACGTTTGCCAGGACATTGGTATATAAACAAATCGGTAGGCCAACTTGCTAACTTTCACTGTTTGGCCGCCCGCCAACCTACGAAATGCTGATGGTTTTCTTGGAAAACACTGAATAAAAACAATTTATTGACACGATATTTGAAAATGTTTCTTAGAAACGGCGAAATCAGCCAACGCGTATATTTCAGATTATAATCTAACCTGCAATATGGTTTCATTAGAGGGTATTTTCTGCTTTTTTTTATATTTTTGTAAAATTGAAACTTGTATCACAAATTGGATGTTGGAAGTCCGTTTGAATCTCTTTATCGGTGAAGTGTTTATCCGTAGATTGAATTTTTTACGAGTGGCCGAGTTTGAAAAGGCTTATTTGAATGAAACGAAAATGTATTTCAGTTCACAAGATTGAAATCATCGGTTTGCGTTGTGGGATCTTTTTGTAAAGGCGATTGGAGTAAATATAAAATGTAGGCGCTAAAAATTTAATTGAAAGCATAAATATTCTTAGTATTTTCACAGTTAAAACGTTTTAATAAATGTATACTGACGCCGTGTGGTATTCTCGAAATATATCGATATATTCTATTAACTATATATATCTCTATTACGTTTATATATTACCCATATAAGAAATATTTAGTCACAAATACTATCTCAGGTACAAGGAAATTTTAGTTTCGTGGTGTCGTTAGCAAACATTAAGAGAGTAAATCTTGATGACTACATTGAATTGGCAAATTCAGGTTTCTGAGATCAGTCTAAAAGTTAATGCCAACCTGCGTCCCCTTTATGGTCTCAAACATTTCTCGCCATTCAAAACTAAGCTTATGCTTCATTAGTTTAGTTTCTCAAAATCTTCTTAACAAGCTGGAGCGCCTTTTAAACAATTGTATAAGATTTATCTTCAGTTTACTTAAGTTTGGCCATGTTTAATTTTACCGTTCTATGCTTCTGTTCGTCTAAGGCGTAGCTCCAGAATTAACTTACACTGTATTCGACTCTAAATGATTCCACTTTCCTGTCTTATCCTCGAAACAATTTCCAATATCTTTATTCTACTCAGGATCGGGTACCTCGTTCTCAAAACAGTTTCAAGATACGTATTCCTCAGCATAGTACTGGTTTCTTTAGTTCTTCATTTACTGTACAAGTTAAACTCCTTTGGAACGCCCTCTCCGATGATATCAAGAAAGCACCAAATGAGAACTCTTTCAAAAGTCTTGTTCGTGAACATTATCTACAAAAATTTGAACTGACGAATCCTGTTTTTTCTGTTCTATATGTCTTTTATGTACATATAAAAATACATCATTTATTTATATGTTTATTTGTGTACCAATCATGATTTAGTTAGTTTTTTTCCTGTATAATTGTTCACACCTACCATATGTTTTTCTCACCATCAGCCGGGGTTGACTGGCAGAGAATGACATAAGGCATAAAGTCCGCCCATTGTTACCTTTAGTTTCAGGTGTTAACAATAAAGTATAAATAAATATATGAACCAAATGCGTTGGACAGGGGTAGCAACTGCTGCAACTCTTCACGTGAGGTTGCTGTATTTCTGGATACCTAGTGGATGAGCATAACAGATTCTGCTCCATACTTTGACGACCGCGTGGCTCAGTGGTCAGAGCACCTGACTGCTATGCCGCCGGTTCTGGGTTGGAATCGGCGCCAACATTTATGCAAAAACACAAATGTATAGTTTTTCGGGTCTGGTTGTGTTGTGCATGTGAAATTTATGTCTGTGAAAGTCACCCACGATACAGTAGAAACACCTACTGTGGGGCAACGTTATTAAAAAAGAAATAATTAAAATAATTTGTTTTACATTGAAAGATGCATCGATCTAATTAATATTATTAATATAAAAGTTTGTATGTAAATGTAAATGGATTGGAATTACAGAAATAAATAAGGCGACTACTTTTAAATACTGTGAAAGCGCTTTAGCGATTAACTGCGCTTGAGATATTGCAGTAGTGCCACGAGTGAACACGCAAAGACAGACTCACTCGTCCTAACTTACCTGCGAGCTTAATCGCGACGCTAATGCGATAAAACCGGAGGTAGGCTAAGATGCAGTGTCAGAAAATGGACAATCACAACACAAGAACACTCCATTAAATCATTAATCTAAAGCCACAGGATATTAATGGTAAAGTTTTTATTTATTTGTTTTAATTAACGAAATTATTTTCAGGTGGTAGTATTCCTATGCAGTGCCAGTTTTTCTGATTCAGGTCAGCAGCAGGGTGTATTTCGTGCAGTTATGGTATTAGCAGACATTGCACTTTTTGTTATTCGTCTAGTCTCTTTTTTCCATAAAAAAATATACTCAAATCAAAATACATAAAGCGCATTTTTTAACAAATTTTTTGCAGAAATTTTGTAATTATCATAAATAAAGCTGAATATGAACAATATGAAATATTAAATCAACGTAGTGGTGTGGGTGTGTGTCTGAATGTGTGTGAGTGTATATGTATTATTGAATCATACACATATCTGTAAGGTAGCGTTAAGCTTAAACAAAACCAAAATACAATGATTATTTAATTTACGATATCAGCATTTTTCACATAGCTTAGGGATACCCGTGGTAAATTTAATTGTGAGTAATTTATATCGAGTTTTCTTTCTTTTATCCACTCCTGAAACTAGCCCTGGCATCGTTTGTACGGTATATAACATACCGTATCGATACCACGCGTTCTTGGAAGCATTTGCGCGCACCCACTCACCACTAAGTCGGTCGAAGTCGATGGATGCAGGTGGCTAAGGACCGTGTTTTGTGGCAATCCGTGGGGGAAGCCTATGTTCAACAGTGGACTATGATAGGCTGAAATGGTGATGATGATTCGAGTTAAGGAAGAATTAATAAATAGCGCTAAATAATCGCCTCAGTAATATCCATCAAGTGCTACTTTTGTCCTGCAGTTCGATTTATAAATCGAAGAATTTTATTAATTTAATAATAGTTGTGATTTCGCAATTCCTCTTAATTTGGAGGCGAATAGCACCTATCTCTTTCCTACCGAGGTATCGCAAGAGGCGACTAAGGTATTGTACGGACAGTCTTTATTCGTGCAGAATAACACCATAATATGCAATGCTGTCGCTATACTGATCGTGGGAATGGGGAGTAAGAATTTTTAGATTCCTACCAAAATGACGACGACGTGGTTCACCACCCGTCTCTTCTCGTTTCCCGTGGGGGCGAAAAGTGGGCTACGTGAGTGGTCACTGCCTACCCCTTTAATGAGAAAATAGCGCGATTGTACGTACGTATACCGTATCGGTTTACTTTGCCTGAAAAGCCATAAAAACGATTATATTCTAAAACATTACGAAGTTGGAGCACAGACAACCAATATAGACGAGTAAACAAAGTTCTATTGGTAAGAGCGTTTATCTATTTGCCAGCTCCTAGCTATAAAAAAAACTAACTTCGTAGTTCGACGTCGTAAAATTTAAAGGAGCCCCTCAAGTACGTCCAATGAACCTTAATGAAATTTCTCAGAAATAGGCTGATATAAATTATGTGCATACGAAGCCTTCGAAGAAAATTATGCTCGCTTATACCTATCCACGATTTTATGTTAGAATTTTTGAGAGAAAGTAACGTTTTAATTTGAGACATAGTCACCGTAATATGGCAATTTTATTTCCAATATCTAATCCTGTTAAGAAAATTGTTTCAATGTGAAATATATTTTCATATACGAGTACGTTTGGAGTTATCTTAAGCCCGTATAACGATACTAGCTGATGCCCGCGACTTCGTCAGTGTGGATATACATTCCCGTGGGAACTATTTGATTTTCCATCATCATCATCATCATCATCATCATTTCAGCCAATCACCAGTCCACTGCTGAACAAAGGCCTCCTCCATAGATTGCTACAAAAGTTTGTAGCTTTCATTTTGGAGGGATTTTGCCATAGTTACCACGCTTGCCGGACGGGTTGGCAACCGCAGTTTATTTATTCAGATGTTCCAGGAAGATGCTGCTGCCCATCTCCTGGTTTTCATTTTCCCTCTGTCGACTTTTACGACACTCACGGGATGAGATGGATGGTAGATTCTCTTAAGCGGCTACCACACAGCGGATTTCGCCTGTATCGTGGGTGCGTTACAGATGTAAATTTCACATTTCCCACATTTATGTTTTCGCATCAAAGTTGCCTCCGGCTGGGACTCGAACCCAGGACCCGCTGCGTAGAAGGTACTCTAACCACGCGGCCTCATAGATCTTAGATCTTACCAGCTGGTTTCAGTAATAGCAATAGCTCATTGTAGCGCTGTCAACGCTAAAGCAAACAAAGTGAGCTTACATACTTCGTCAACAACCTTTGGCCGATCAAACGATTAATCGATTTGAACACGGGATGCTCGTATACACTAAGATACTCACACATTATACTATATAATATACATACTATACAAGTGCAGAAAATTATGCAGGACCCAAAATCACTAACGGAGTTTTAGTTCATGGTCGTCGTCGTTTCAGCCTATCAATAGTCCACTGCTGAACATAGACCTCCCCCATAGATTGCCACAAAAGTTTGTAGCTCTCGTTTTGGGGGGATTTTGCCATAGTTGCCACGCTTGGCAGACGGGTTGGCAACCGCAGTTTATTTATTCAGATGTTCCAGCAAGATGCTGCTGCCCATCTCCTGGTTTTCATTTTCCCTCTGTCGACTTTTACGACACCCACGGGATGAGATGGGGTGGTAGATTCTCTTAAGCCGCCACCACACGGCTTCTCCTATCTTTTTAGTTCATGGATTAAGCTCAAAATCCTATGGTTAACGCATAATTTCTGGAGTAAGTGACCGTAAACAACTTGACAGAATCCTTCTTGTGCGTCGATCTAGATTAAGTGCATGTCTATAATTTAATTAAAATATTAATGTTTTCGCCATATCTTCGCATGTAGCGGGTTAGTGCAATGAACTACATACAAGTATATTTATATACTGAGGTATATAAAAAGTAAATATCCGACCGAGATGTCGTAAGAGGCGCCTAAGGTATTGTGTGTACAGCATTTATTCGTGCAGAATAACACCATAATATGCAATGCTGTGCACTACACGCGGGAACCAATTTGAGAATAAGATTTTTTTTACTCATACCATAATGGCGGCGACATGGTTCGCCACCAGTCACGTCTCATTTCAAACGAGGGCGAAAAGTGGCCTACGTGTGTGGCGTCTGCCTACCCCGCATATGGGAAAAAGGCGTGACTGTATATGTATAAAAATGAAAGCAGTTTTTTTGTAGTTCGCTTGTCTGTCTGTTAAGGTATTTGGAAACACACGCTGAAAAGTAAGCTACGGCGAACGTTTGTTGTGACTAATCCCACGTATAGTGAGTAAATCTTTATCTCTCTCTAGAAACTACTTTATAGTATCCTAGACTAAAGTTACAGGTTTGTGCAGTCAAGTCCCTAGCGATACACACGGTTACAGCATTCAGCGAGTTAGCACTAGTTGAAGTAAGTTTAAAAATCAACCAAAATATTTATGGTGTGAGTTATATGATATTTTATAGTTTTCACAAAATATGTAGCACTTCGTACTTATTTAATATTTAAACACGAAATGTGAACGAAGTGTGTTGAACGGATATATTTGGTATGTCTTTTACATTGGTATGGAACGAATGCTTGGGATAAAAAATAAGAAGTAGTTATTTGCAACATATGAATAGTAATTATATAGGGTGTATTATATATGTAATTAGTAATTATATAGGAATAGTAATTATATACCTGTAGAGCTCACAATAGTTTACTGAGTGGTTACTTACAACAATGATCGCGCTCAGTTATTCGCGACTGTATTTTGACCGTCAAAAAAGTAGGTTCTAAATTCGAACTAAATATTTTTTCTTGTGTGCATGTTACTCGATATCTTCGCCTATTGTGAACCGTTGTTCAATGATTCTTTTTTAGTTGAAATGGTTATACTCGAGGTTGATCCCATACAAATTTGGTCAAGTTCAGATAATACGATCCATGACAAAGGAATGAAACTCTTAAATTCCCATAAGCGTGTTAGAAGCTGCTGCGTTGAAGTCAGTTTTTTAATAAATAATAATATAATGTCCTTTATTTTCAATCAATGTTTTATATAAGATAGGTACTATAAACCACAATATCTTATACGAAACCACGCGTAATTTGATTCTAAGATTTAGCAACTACATAGTTTAAAAGCGTCTTAGGAACTATGAAATTGTACTTAGTCCGTAATCTCGCTTGATTAACTCGGAGGCCGTGTGTTTCCAATAGTTTACTACCTTATAACGTACGTGACGGAGGCCCACCACCAGCTTTCCGTAAACGTGTACCTTGCTATCGTAAGCTATTTATGCCTGTTATTAAGGATTACATTATAATAATATACTAAAGGCTTAGTTTAGATCGTGTTTCGCAGCGATGTCGTGAGATATGTATTCATAGAGTTTGATGTTCATTAGTTTCGAGATAATTATTATGCCTTTGACTATATTGCGTATACGTTCTAAGTATCAGTTATGTATAGGATGATAGTTTAATATGAATTATGCGGTTGAGTGCTGCTATAAGTTGTAAGATTAATGGCATATTGGATGATATGAGACTAACTAAATTCGGCATGCCGTTATTGCTTTATAATTTACATTTGCCGTAATGGAATACATCATCGTAAACAGTCCACTGTATAATAGGGATCATTTCCAAATAACCCGCTAGATCGAGTGGTCTGATCTCCTTCAACTAGTAATCTTTTAGATGCTGTGTATTTAGGTCACATCTCAGAAACTTTAATAGTGCGATGTTGGACGTAAGGGATATTTCTTAAGCTTCTAATGTGGCTACGTAGATGTCGACACAATGGAATTGGCGATAAAGTACCAGATATGTGTGTATAGACGCTGCTTCTATCCATCGATGTGACTGAAATTTGGGATTTGGAAAACTGATATTGCGACTGATGAAAGTTTTTGAATATTTTAACATGCTGGTGTGTATAAACCCGGTCACAATTTCGTGGCGAAGTGTCCTAAATCAAACAGTAGATGAGAGCTCATTGATTTACTGATTTTAACGTATTTTGCTGCAGTTTTTTTTTACATCATTCAGAGACATTGAACGAACAATATTATAACAAATATGAAGGCTGGATTCATTCGTGACGAGAGCATTTAGACTTTAGTTAACTGTATACCTGGTTATTATAAACTAAGCAATAAAACGCACGCGCTCCTGGCGATTATTATCTACCATGGCGATAAACGAACAAAGCAAACACATTAGAATTCTGTGTGTCGCGTATGAGGACCTTTCTTTACAACATAATGGCTATAGTTTAATCTTCTAACGGCGCGCATTTCGGATTGCGTGATAGTTTCGGATATAAAAGTTTTATTGCGACACATGAAGTGGGAAATTTTGCATCGAGTACTTTTACAAGAGAAGACAAGAGAAGCAATGTATTATATAAAATTATACCATTAAAGAGTAGAAACATCCAGTTGCTTCTTGTTAGCTCTATTCTATTTACTGTCTCAGCTACAAAATAGTTACCAGGCATTACACTTCCGTAAAGTTAGTCATTATAATAAAGTATAACAAAATTCCTAAGAGTGTGATTAAAAAAACTGATATAGAATTCAACAATCTTGTCAAGAAGACATTATTAGAAAAATCGTATTACAAAATAGATCATTACATAGAGGACAGAGATGTGTGGAAATAACTCTTACTCTGCACTTACAATTCTCGTGGCTTCCAAAAATGTGATATTGTAATTAAATAATATATTGTATACATGACATGTAATATGGCATTGAAATAAAGAAAGACCCCAGAGTTTCTTGCCGGTTCTTCTCTGAGGTCTTATTTTTTTGAACCACTTAAAAATAAAACTGTTTAATTTACATACTACATAAAGCGTCTACCGTGTGGTGACGGCCAGAGAATGTACTACCCCATTTCATCGCGTGGGTGTCGTAAAAGTCGACATAGAAAAAAATAAAACCAGAATATTGGCAGCAGCACCTTCCTGAAATATTTGAATAAATAAACTGCGGTCACCAATTCGCCTGCCAAGCGTGTCAACTATGGCAACACCCCCCCCCCAAATGAGAGCTAAAAACTTTTGTGACAATCCATTGGGAGGCCTATGTCCAGCAGTGGACTAGTAGGATATGCTGAAGTGAAAGTAAAAAAAACGTAAAAGCGTTACAGTAAAGGATATTGACACTCCCATGACTGACTTGATTTAGACAAAATTTTAAGATATATTTAAGAAAAAGAAGATGTAAAAGATCTTGTTTTCAATCACGCCAAGTCCGTAATGGTCAAAGTTTTGTCCAGTGAGACAACATGGAATCATGCAGTAACTATTAACGACCTGTACAATCATAAAGACTACGTTTTATGTCACATCATATTTTATGTCATTGTGTCTGCATGGTTTGCTGCAGAACACATAAAATCCTCTGTACACAAACAAAATTCTGTATTGTTGTATCTTACTGTACTATATTGTTATTTTACAGATACATTTGTAACATATTTTTTATACTTTAATAAGGATATTTAATTAGCTTGCTTTTATTTTATTTATAATTTATAACCAACATGTCGATAATTTACATATACATTTTATTACATGTTGTGTAAGAAAGGCAGCCGATGGGTGTCCTTAAGTAGAATGGCATTAACTCTTTCCTACCGAGGTGTCGTAAGAGGCGACTAAGGTGTCGTACTGCCAGCCTTTACTCGAACAGATTACCACCATAATGCAAATTGTTGTCACTATACTCGCTCGAGGGAACGCAATTGGGACTAAATTTTTTTTGACTTGTACATTATATATATATGGAAAAAAGGGGTCACTGAATTTGTGATTGTGTAAGTTTCTTAATAAAAAAAATCATCACGCGAGGACCAGCGTCTTGCACATAAGATATCGACATCTATCAGAAATCATATGATTTTCCACGCATTTTTCTCAGTCGATTCTTACAACATACATACATACAATAACGCCTTTCTCCCATAGGGGTAAACAGAGACCACATCCGTAGTCTACTTTTCTCCCGCGGGAAACGAGACGCGATGGGTGGCGAACCACGTCGTCGTTATTTTGGTACGAGTCCAAAAGTTCTACCTGCCCACTGCTTTCCTACGAGCAGTATAATGACAACATTTCATATTATGGACGAATAAAGGCTGTCCGTATTATACCTTAGTCGCCTCTTACTACACCTCTTTAGGAAAGAGGTAGGTGCTATTCTACTTTTCCGGACACCTATCGGCTAACACTGGCACACTGAATAAAAAGATTTACAATGAAGTACTAAAACAATTATCGAAATGACATAAATTACAAGTCTAATTTAAATCAGACTGATTAATAAGCATTGTAGAAAATCAGGTAAAAGGCATTACATAATAGGTTTTCGTAAAGTAAAATCTTATTCTATTAAACCTTTGAGTGTGAATTTATTTAGTTAAGATTCTACCGCAGAGGTTTCTGAAAGCAACCTTATTACAATATTAAATTCACTCCTCGTCACCCGTCCCTGTTCTAGTAAAATTGCTGATGGCAGTCTTCTGTCTTCGATCAAATTATACGGCAAGCTCACGCATTCACTTGATGAATATGTACGCAAATGCGCATCAACCCGAGACAGAATTATATTTATCAGGCGAGCGCAAAAGGGACGTGGAACACGAAATTCGTTTTCCGCGGAAAGTTAAGTGAGTTAAATCTCCAAATAAAAGGTGGGTTGTGGAGTCAGCAGGACCGAGTTGCTGACTACGACTTGCTATGCTAATGAAGTTGTGAGGCGGTCCCTTGCTGCCTCCGCCTCCTCTCCCTTCGAACACCGGAACAAAACATTCGTTATCTCCACCGATGATCTAAATGTAAGGGACTCGTTACTCGCACTGATTACGGACGCCTCCGGACATGTGATTGTTTACCACGATAACAAAGCACCGGCTTGTTTAAAACTAATAAATGCTAAACTCGCTCGCATCGGGCGAGATCCATTTCAATTTTGATGTTGCTTTAAATCCCATCCAGCATAAAGGTTAAATAAAACAAAACATTATATTGGACTTTCTAAGTTACACAAAGTCGAATAATTACGAGCGTTTCAAATTGAAAACTAATTTAATTTAGGTACTTTGGATGTAAATCAGTACAATTTAATATCTGAAGTTTATTAAAAATATATTGTCTCACTATCCTTCTATTGGACCATGAAAGTTTCACAAGAGATTTTATCTTTATTTCAAGACGGGGATCGTGTAAAAGTACTAAAACTTTGATATAAAGAGGTTCATTTCAGTCCAAAAATTATATGAATTATATTTGTCTTTTAAGATGTCGCTCTTTAAAATATATGTAAGATATTACGGCCCAATTTACTTAGATTAGACACACTGAGACGTTGAAATTGCAGAATGAATAGAGCGTACCTTCGTACAGATACCTTTTGAAGATCTTTATTTTGTTCGTTATTTAATTTTGAAGAAATTCTGTTAATAATTCTATTTCAGAAGACATTCATTGCTTGACAAAACTTATTAAGAAATACATATTTATTTCAACATTTCTTTGTCTAAAATTTACATTTATCAAAAAATGCATAAAACAAAAAAATATTTCGAGGACGTGTGAAGTCCGCCACCCGTATTGGAGCAGCGTGGCGGAATTTTCCAGGCTTCAAAACCCTCTGCGAAATGAGAGGAGGCCGGTGCTCAGCAGTGAGTCATTTATACTTTTAAGCAAAAAATCAGGTAACGAATGCTTTTATTAAATAATAAAAAATTATCGCTACATTTGTACTCTAATAAAATATATGACACATTTTGCACAATTTATATCACAAACGACTTTCAGTGATAATTTTGACAAACTATATTTTAAAGAATCCTGAATATGTATATTAAATTTATTAATTCTATTAATTTATTAAATCTATATTAAGTGGCTTCACCACTTAATATATATTTAATACATTATGAATACATTACCAAAAATGCAGTTAATATCATAGTAATAACGTTCATCTTGGCGTACAGACTCTCAGGAATGTAATCTCAACGGTAGAAGCCACTCAACGAAGAGGAACGAACTACTGAGTCGTAAAGAAATAGTATTCCAGCATCAAAGGCTATGAAAGACTATAAAAGGCTAGATCACATTTTTAAATGAGCAAAAATTCGAAACGAGCCCCTAAATAGACTGGGATAACTCGCAAGAGCAACTTCAATGGAAACTTCGGGGCATAAGTGAAAATAATCATATATTATCAAATATAAAAGTTCTTTAGAAGCTCAGACATGCGTTGAATATAAAGAAATGTGCTGGGACTAAAGCAGTCTCCAAGTCGTAACCTCCAGTCGTTGACTCTGGAGGTAGACGAAACGTAATTGAAATGGAATTTGTGGACAATGATGCCCTCAGAATTTTATGATAGCTTCAGTGAATCATTACTAGAAAATATTTTTACAATTCTATCTTGTTCTTAAAAATTAGTATTACATTATATGATAATGATATGATAAAAAAAGTAGATTCGATTTCGTGTAGTTTTTGAAACTAACAACTTTTTTAAATGTTTACATTAATAATCTTAAATAAGGTTAAATTAACATATATTTTGCGAAATTTGATTTGTATAAATCACCGTAGTTCATTTGGATGAAATATATGATTGATATGAAATTAAGTATTAGGTTACTAGTGGTAGTAAGTTTATATTTCAATGCAAAATAAGAATGTACGTAAAATTTTTGGCGTATACAATCTAATTCAATTAACTAACTTAAATTTTTGCCGATTAATAAATGTGAACTAAAAACCATAATAAGATATAAGATAATAAGATAATAAGACTACAAAATGAACTTAATTTTAGTGCTAGAGGATAGGGTTTCAGAAAATAATTACTTCGCTAATAGACTTAACAAAGTGAACAGTACCCGTAAGCTTAGAATTAAACATTTTCAGTCCGGCACACAGCGCACGTGTGTCGCCCGGACGATTGCGTCGAGCAGAAAATCACCATTAAGTTAAAGGCTAATTAAACCCCTGCGAAAGTTCCTTGTCTCATGCTGCGACTCGCTAAACTTAGCGCGATCTCGCCCTTAGTGGAAGTAGCTTTCGATTAAAACCAAATTAAGTATATCTTAATTTTTAATAAACTACTTTTTTAGCAGGGTAGAATGTACATAATCATTTAAGCCTTTCACTAGTCCACTGTTCCATATATGCCTCCTCCATCGTTTCAACCTATCACTAGTCCACTGCTGAACATAGGCCTCTATCATAGATACTCACAAAAGTTAGTACCTCTCATTTTGGGGGAATTATGCCATAGTTGCCACGCTTGGCAGGCGGGTTGAGAACCGCAGTTTATTTATTCAGATGTTCCAGGAAGATACTGCTGCCCATTTCATGGTTTTAATTTTCCCTATGTCGAGTTTTTCGACTCCCACGCGATCAAATAGGGTGGTAGATTCTCTTAAGTCGCCACCACATGTGTGAAATTTACGTCTGTAAAACGCACCCACGAAACAGGAGAGGTTTCGTTTTCTTTTAAAAAAATATATATTTTACAGCCTTATTAATACAATAATGCTTTTGAGTAAAATTAAAAAACATATGAACCTCGGCTCCTCTCATATATAGCAACTTTTGCCATAATTGCCACGCTTGGCAGGCGTATCGGCAATCGCAGTTTATTTATTCAGATGTTCCAGGAAGATGCTGCTGCCTATCTAGTGGTTTTCATTTTCCGTCTGTCGACTTTTACAACACCCACAAGACGTGATGGGGTGATAGATTCTCTTAAGCCGGCACCACACGGTCTCCCCCTTAGATTGCCACAAAAGTTTCTAACTTTCGTTTTGGGGAGATTTTGCCATAGTTGCCACCCTCGGCAGGAGGACTGGCAACCGCAGTTCATTAATTCAGTTGTTCCAGGAAGTTGCTGCTGCCCATCGCGTAGTTTTTATGTTCCCTATGTCGACATTTACGGCATCTACGGGATTAGATGGGGTGGTAGATTCACTTAAGCCGCCACCAAACGGCATACGTGTTGTAAGAGGTAAATAAATCAAGCGATACGTATCACGTAATGCGTAGCACTTAATGCATAGCACGTAATGCGTAGCACGTTATGCGTAGCACGTAGTGCGTAGCACGTTATGCGTAGCACGTAATGCGTAGCAAGTAATGCGTAGCACAATCTATTCGTAGCACATAATGCAATAATATATAACTTCTGCAATTACGTACCGTGAAAGGGTATCTAATATTACGAGCTGAAATAGTGATAATGATAAGTGCAATGAATGCTGATAACAAATGCAGTGACAAACAGAAGCCCCCCGCGCCTCTCACCTAGAGTCAACAGTTCTTAAGTCTCATTTGCTTAATAATTACACTAGCTCTCAGTGCCCTTCACACTGAAATACAGTGACATTTGAACACACTACTGCCTTACGGCAGAATATCTGGTCCTAGAGTGGTGCCTACCTAGACTGATTCTTTTACTAGACTTTGACAATCGCAGAACTAAATGATCAGGCGTATGTTGTTACCAAAGGAATGTGCTCTTACTGGAACGCTTTTTAATTAAGTCATCATTAAAGAGTAAGATGCTATTTAAAAGTGAATGTGCTGTGAATATTTCATTCTAATACGACATAAATTGTAGGTTTTCGGATTATGTTGTGTTGAGCACGTGAAATTTATGTCTCTAGAACCGATAGGTGTTCGGCAGAGCTGAATAGCATCTGTCTCTTTTCTACCGAGGTGTCGTAAAAGGCGACTAAGGTTGTGTACGGACAGCCTTTATTCGTGCAGAATAACCCCATAGTATGCAATGCTGTCACTGTACTGCTCGTGGGAACGCAATGAGAAGAAAGAATTTTTCGACTCGAACCAAAGTACCAAAATGGCGGCAACGTGGTTCGCCAACCGTCTCGTTTCCCACGGGTTAGAAAAGTGGGCTACTTATGTGGCCTTTGCCTACCCCTTACTTGGGAAAAGGCTTGATTGTACGTACGTAGACCATGGTAAATTAAGACGTTAACATAGATTCTTAATCAGCGAATTTAATAACACTGCTAAGGCTGCCGGAATATGAAACATCGAACGATGAAAACAAATTACAAGTAACGGAAGGAAAAGACGTGTTATTACACGTCACGAGGCATAAAGATAGTAATTTACTTTCACATACGAGCCAATAATCTCAGACGTTACCGACGACGCAAAGGAGTCTCGAGTATCATACGAAAGGGTACATGTGAGAGAAATGAGCGTTATACATACAGAATCTTTTCGTATGAAATACGCGACGTATGAAGAGGAATGTCTTATTATGGAACGTAGTACTTTCGCTATCTTATTTCAATTTAAACGCTCCATTGATTGCAGATGCCGTGAACGGTATTCGTTTGCAGTCGCGTGGAGCAAACGGGACCGAACGATCCGTCAACAGCGCAGGGGTAACAGAGAAGGATCTCATTTTGCTACGGGGAGACGAAAATATCGAAAAAAGTTATCGCATCAAAGTCTCTGCGTCCGTAAAGGTCTCATTAAAAGTGCTTTGTGAAAGAATTCGCCCCAATTTATAAGGCAGTCGGCGGTAGATCGTTCGGAAAGTAAATAACGACATTTTCTGTTGTTTAAACTCGCTCACGTTCCCTGCTACGTCATGTTCTTGTTAGTTTTAGAGTGGAGCACGTCGCGTGATCGACTTCTGTTGAAAGTTTGTATAGACATTGGATAAAAAATTAGCACATTTTTAGGACGTGCTCTTTGAGAGTTATGTATTGTTTCTTTGTAAGTAGTTAGTACCATGATAGTTTAGGGCTTTGAGCCTTCTCCTTTTTCACAGTACGCGAGTGTGTTGAGTGTCGTCGGTGCCGGCACCACGTATTTGATGATTTTAAAATTTAAATCCTTATTTATCACGTGCTCGAAGAAGAAAAGAAAACATCACTCGTCCGAAATATATCATCATTCGATTATTTGATGTCCTCCAATCCGCACTAAAACCAAGCTCTTAACATTACAGACGTGACTTCCGGTTCCAAAGACATTTGCAAAAACGGGTACTTTCATAGATTGTTAATTTTCTTCATATATAAGATGTGAGGTGTTCTTAATTGGTACAATAGTATTGAATGCATTTTCCGTAAATCTTTATCAAGTTTTTTCCAAAAATCCTGTGCACCAGTTTAATGCACTGCTAAAGTGAATTACGCAAATTTATTAATAATAAATAATATTATTAATAAATTGGCCGTGCGGTAGCGGCTTACGAGAACCTTCCACCCCATGTCATCCCATGAGTGTCGTAAAAGTCGACAGAAGGAAAATAAATACCAGGAGATGGGCAGCAGCATCTTCCTGGAACATCTCAATAAATAAACAGCAGTTTCCAACCCGCCAGCCAAGCTGGACAACTATGGCAATATCCCCCCTCAAAATGAGAGCTACAAACTTTTGTGCCAATCTACTGGGGAATATTATACACTGCCTAATTTCTACCATTGACCTATACGTCATACTATTTGGCAAACACTGCCTCGACAAAGTAGATATAACGGAGTTGACAAGACATCGTCATCTGTCAATGGCGCTGCCTCCGGAGTTACTTTTAAAACATATCATTATTTTTTTATTACGCCGCGTGAGCAAAAATGTACTTATTTCTCGCTCCGTTGATCTGAAAATGTGACATCAGCAAGCGGAGGCGTGTGTCGCGCCTATATGAGTGTATGGCGGAGTTTACGAGGTGATACTGTACTCTATATCTCGACCTCTTCACTTTACGGTCACTGATTTTTATTCGTTCGACGTGGAATAAAACAACAAGTCGGGTACAACTATAGAACTGTGTTATTAAAAGAATGGTCAGCGTGTACGGGAAATAGCAATTCCTATTATATATAGTTCAGTCTTAATTTACTGCGTAAAACCCATCAGGATTCGGATAAGATTGTAAATATAATAAAAGTTAAATCATCATCATCATGGGTGTCGTAAAAGGCGATGGATGGAAAATCAAAATAAGAAGATGGGCAGCAGCATCTTCGTGGAACATACGCATTAATAAACTGCGGTTGCCAACCCGCCTGCCAAGCGTGGAAACTGTGGCAAAATCCCCCAAAACGAGAGCTACTAACTTTTGTGGCAATCTATGGGAGATGGCCATGGTCAGCAGCGGACTAGTGTTAGGCTGAAACGACGACGACGACATTACACTTTTTCTTCAATTTGGTAATCACCACGTTGAGTGGGCTAGTGATCACAGACACCTCCCACCTTAGGCGTAGCTCTTATTCACTTATTTGTATTTTAGGCCTGGTAGTGATGGCTATTTCCCCATTATTTCCCTTCGTCGACACTTACGATGATCACGGTATGAGATGTAGTGGCATATTTCTTTACTCCGCAACCATACGCCTCGCTGCGTAGTTTATATTGTACTGCAATTTTTTTTAACAATAGAAATAGTAATAGAACATGTTTGGTTTTTATTTCCCTACTTGTTCCCCCTAGCTCTATCTCACTATTTTATAATTACGACGACCGCGTCGCCTAGTGGTCAGAGTACCTGAGTTCTAGATCGCCTGGTCCTGGGCTCGAATCCCAGCGGGAGCCAACATTTGTGTAAATACACAAATTGTTAGTTTTCGGATGTGGTTGTGTTGCAAATTTGAAACATATGTCTTTCAAACTTACCAACACCAACAACTTAACAAATCTGTAGGCCATAAAAAAATTTAAACGTGTAGGTGGTTTAGGGATGAGTCTTTTATCGATTTTTCACCACAAAGTGTAATTGTTAAACGGATGCCAAAAAACCAACCAACAATTGCACCGGCGATGCTGGTTGCGGGAAATCCGTGTCAGCCGGAACGGACAGGTGACCGATTAACGAGCACACGTTGCCTGTCATTGAGTTTTTATTAAAAAAAAAAACGAATTCGTCGCTGTAAGCTTTGCGTTTGTTGTAAATTTAACGCAAAATCAAATATCAAAAAATTAAGTAAAAGCCTATTATGGTCCTATTATTTATATAAAGACTTAATAAAAAGGGTTCATTATCATCATCATCATTTCAGCCTATCACTAGTCCACTGCTGAATGTAGGCCTCCCCTATAGATTGCCAAAAAACACGTAAGTTTGTGGGGATTTTGCCATAGCTGTCACGCTTGGCAAGCGGATTGGCAACCGCAGTTTATTTATTCAGATGTTTCAGGAAGATACTGCTGCCCATCTCCTGGTTTTTATTTTCTCTCTGTCTATGACTTTACGACTTTTACGACACGGGGCGAGATGGGGTCGTAGATTCTCTTAAGCCGCCACCACACGGCAAGTAAAAAGAAAAATTGACCGCTGTGTTTTTTGCGAAACAAATCAAACTTTATGAGAGGGTTTTGAAGCTGCTCTAATGCGAGTTGGCAGACTTCATGTAGGATAGTTTAGGTCATATTCTGGTGATGGGATCCATGAGAAAACCATGAAACTCTGTTCGACTGTTGCGCTGATGTCTGTTTTTGATTAAATACTGCCGAAATGTTCGCTCCGATTATTTGAATCCAAGACCCATAGCGTAGTAGTCGTCTAAAGAGCTTTAAATGGATGGATGGATGGAAGTGATCACGCATTGGAACACAAACAATCAAAATATGCCTGCAATCAGAACTATCGTGCCTAAATTGTGTAAAAACTTAAACACTTTTTAATATAACACAGCCGCAAAGGACTACAGTGTTAGCAACACTTTATTACACTTTTTACGATCAAGTGAAACGTTGAACTTGAAGCAATGATTGTTTAACTTCATTAAAGCGTGTCGCCCTGTAATTGCACGGCATTAAAATTTTATAGCACTCTCAATGTTTTCGGTTTTATGTGATTTTATAACTTTCGGGGTCTCAATGATTCGATGTTGGAATTGTTTTCTGTTAAGACAGGACCATTATTTATTTTGATTCTTTTATATCTAAAGTTAAACTTTATCGTATTGCGGATGCCCCACTTCTGGGCAAAGGACTCCTCTAACTTTTGAGAGAGTTACAAGATAAATTTATCTTTAATTACTTTATTAAAATACTGTGTATCCTTTGCTATGAGTATTTAGTAAGTAGCCGTGGCTCGATTGTAAAATGTTAGCGCAAAAGTTACGCGAAGAAGAGCTCGTGAAACTCGGTAAACGTGACAGAAGTGAAATTTCTCATATTTGTCAGAAATTTGATATAAATAAAAATAAATATGAGTTAATTCGCTGGCGGACATCGGACAGGGGACCAAATTTTATTAGCCAGCTTGGTCGACTGGCTTCCCTCGAGGCCGCTGGGGGAAGCCAGTCGGCAGCTTAAAAGTACTACCACCACATCAAATGAGTGACGTAAAAGTGACAGAAAATGAAAACCAGAAGATGGGCAGCAGTATCTTCCTGGAACATCTGAATAAATAAACTGCGGTTGCCAACCCGCCTGGCAAGCGAAACAACTATGGCAACAACTCCCAAAATGAGAGCTACAAAATTTTGTGGCAATCTATATGGGAGGTCTATGTTCAGCAGTGGACTCAATATTTATAACCCGACATTTCAAGCTGTTTACAATTTTAATTTATCAATATTTTTCTATTGGAAAAAGCCACGAACTGAGCAAACGTTCACCTGTTGGTAAGTGCAACGTCGGCCAATAACAAATGCTGTGTCACCCAGAACATTTCTGTGTGAAACCACACTGCGCCCGTCACCCTGAGACATCAGTTCTTAAGACTTATATGCCCTCATATTACACTATGTCACAGTGCTCATCAAACCGAAACAAGTATTATTTGCACACGACTGTTTTATGGCAGAATAACTGGCCCTGGGGTGGTACCTACCTAGACGGATTCCTGCATAGGACTTCATTTGCTTTGCAAATTGCAGAGCAAAAACTAGCCCAGTAATGTATATAACATAGTTCCCTTATCTCTTTTCGATCAAGTATGTATTTTCCTTTCTTTTTGCGTCAAAAACATTACATATAGAAACGTTTCTTATAAATTCGACCTTGAAATTTTACTCTCATCGCGCCCAAAGACGTTTCACTACAAGAAAAAAATAACCATATATGTAGACAGATAATCCATATTTTTTCATTGTACCGAAATGTTTGGTATGCGCATATTATTGGCGAAAAATATCCCTGTAACCTTGGAGACCTATATGAAGCTGAAAAACAGTGTCATATGAATTAGGGCGGGTGTTTTGGGCGTACGCTCTCCGATGTCAAAGGAGATAATGACGTTCGTGTCGCGGTCGTGGCGTAACTCCACACCTCTGTGTCACTGTCGTTGGCTTGTATTATAACGTAATTACTGACTATTAACGAATGGTATCTATAAGATTACGTGTCTAATTACTTGGCAAACAGAATAGTTATTTTCTTTTAACGGTATTTTTAATTGATTTATAGTATAGTTAATAGAATCAGGCGTTACTTTGCAGAAATCCTTTATAATGAAGGAAAGGAAGTTAATTTGCTATGATCCGCATGCATAATATAAAATGGTGTGTTGTACCTAGTTTTTGAAGAGCACCGCCCGTCCTCTCTCAGAAGCGTGCACAAGCAAACTAAAACCGCCACCAGGAACCGACACCAGATACGCTCCACCACTACAATACTACCACTAGGTAATATACACCACTAAAGTCAAAATCAAGGCACGTGTTTCGCCCCAAAACGAGGCATTATCTAGTGTACATTAATCATTTTATACTGTGCATGCGGATTCCAAAAAATTAACTATCTTTCCTTTATTTTTTTTATAGTAGTCTATCTAGAAAAGGTTATTAAATATGAATGAAAAAGGTTTTCCACCCTCCATAGACGAGTTGACAGTTTTTCAGTTTTATCTTACTACTGTAATAAAGCTGAGAGTAATCTCAGGAAATGCTAATCCGATTGGAAAAAAATATTATTGTTTTAGATAGCCCGTTTATTGAAAAAGGTTCTAGACTATAAAACTTTATGCGATACACATTACCGGGAAGGGCCAAACTGTGAATGACCAGGTCAGCGAGACACTATGCCGTACGGCGCAACCACGTGGTCGGCTTCTTTTACGCATGTGAATCCGCGAGGCACACCTACTTTTTTATGAGCTGTTTGTTGCCTGAATTATATTTTTAAAGCTTATTAACTTTAACGTGGATCTCCAGTTATGTTTCGCGGATGTGGACACACGCCACCTCACTACCATAACACTTCGAATTGGATCCGTACGGGTCTTTCAAAGGCTACTTTAGGCATCTACACTCGTAGAATATACTCGTGTAATAAAATCATCTTTATCTTTTGATACATGCGTTTAGTCTATTCTATAAGGTTGGGTACGAATCGGCAGATATAGGAAACATGGTGTTAATCTTTGCGAAAACTAAAAATGAAACCATCGAAATGAAACTACTAATTTGTCGTGTGGTAGCGGCCTAAGAGAACCTACCACCCCATCTCATCCCGTGGTTGTCGTAAAAGTCGACAGAGGGAAGATTAAAACCAGGAGATGGGCAGCGGCATGTTCCTGTAACATCTGAATAAATAAACTGCGGTTGCCAACCCGTCTGCCAAGCGTGGCAATTATGGCAAAATCCTCCCAAAATGAAAGCTACAAACTTTTGTGGCTATCTATGGGGGAGGCCTATGTTCAGCAGTGGACTTGTGATAGGCTGAAACGATGACGATGATGACGATACTAACTAATTTATCTCCAATTACTGTGCATTTGCTCTTAATTTTTGTTGATCATAAATTAAAACTTCTGCATTTTTGAGTGCTGATTCATCATGTGCTTAGCGGTAAAGGAAAACATCGTGAGGAAACGTCTGAGGAACAGAAATATTTCGAGGACATGTGAAGTCCGCCAATCCGCATTGGAGCAGCGTGGTGGACTCTAGCTCCAAAGCCCAAAACATAAGAGAAGGCACAGGCCTTCTCTGTACTGTACTGTACTACTACTACTACTGTACTGTGTGAGTACAGACTCAGCAGTGGGACATTAAAGGTTGTTACTTTACTTTTATGCTTTCTGATTTGTAGTGCTAGTCAGTGTAGTCAGTGTCAGTTGCAGATATTGTTGCGTATAATGGCTGCAATATGTATACTTGACTGGACAGACAGTGTAATAAGTAGTCCTTTCATTTCAAAACGACTAAACAATACAACCTCATTTATAAGCAAGTTCTTCGAAATTTAACAATAAAAAAGAGTCTTTCCGTGCCGCAGCTTTGGCTGTCGTGGCATATTAAAAAGCGCTTTCACAATTGCGAAACTACCTATCGCTCACAATCTCGTCTTTCGCCGGCGGCCACCTGAATTTCGCGCCTATATTTAATCCCCACCCACGTTCGCCTCCTCACTATCTCCCTGCCCGAGCTTGTTGGATCGCAAGCCGTGCGTGAAAAGGTCGAACCGCTGTGATGCTCTGTCCCTGTATTATGAGTCGCAGACGTGACCCACACATGAGCTTCGAAAATAGATTTCGGCGACATATTGAGCGGTTTGGCGGAAGAATGTTTCACTCGGATATCATTTGGGATACGGAGAAAATGTTTTTTTGGTTAAGTATTTAAATATATATATATTACTTTAACAGATAATGGTAAACGTTTCCTATATTTACACTGAAATAGTTTTGAAGATATATATCGTATAAAGTGGGGTATACAATACATACAATACATTCTTATATCATTTTTATTTAAAAGGTCTGCAGATAATAATCAATTTATTCTTATTTAAAATCGAGCCACCGAAGAGGAAATAATCATAATTAGTTACAACGTATCTCCCTTCTGAGCACAGGCCTCCTCTCATTTTTGAGAGGGTTTTAGAGACGGGAGGAGTCTGCCACGCTGCTCTAATGCAGGTTACCGGGATTCACATAACGACTTTATTTTAATTTTATTTCACTGACATGCAGGTTTCCTCACAATTTTTTCCTTCAGCCAGGTAGCAAATCCGAATTTATTGTGAAATGATAATCCGAATTTGTAATTACCAATTTTAGTGGCACCGAACCCGGCCACTCGCCTACTGCTTAAAACGAATGCAACTACTGCATTCATTCGTACATACAGTCACGCCTATTCCCATATAAGGGGTAGGCAGACGCCACACAGGTAGCCAACTTTTCACCCCCGCGGTAAACAAGACGTGACGTGTGGTGAACCAGGTTGCCGCCATTTTGGTATGAGTAAAAAAAAATCTTATTCTCCATTGTAATCCCACGAGCAGTAAAGTGACAGCATTGCATTTTATGGTGTTATTCTGCGCGAATAAAGGCTGTCCGTATAATTGCTTAGTCGCCTCTTATGGCACCTCGGTAGGAAAGTGCTATTCTACTCTGCTGGACATCTATCGGCCACTACTACAGAGAGAAATATATCTAGAAATATAATGTTTAGGCATAAATATATTATTATTTAGTGCCCTAACAACAAAATTCATCACGTAATCGAATACTCACTATCCCCTGAGGGAGCCGACCGGTGAGGCAATTTGCATCGACTGAGGGGCGACATCGAGAGGAGACCTCTTGTTCAATATTTTACGTGGATGGGAATATAGTTACGTTGCAGGTGTAAAGAGTACACAAAAAATGAATTTTACGAAGACGCGAGATGATCGTAAGCGGGTTTCTTGGATAAGCAGACGTGACATTGTATATGCTTGAATACGCCACGTGTCACGTACGTACGTGGTTGATAACTAGTAATAAGATTTTAGCTATGATGTCGTCTGCGATTCAATTCTTTTGATTATAATAAGAGATGATGTCCTCCTGGCTAATTCTCGAGCAGCGATTACTACCAAGTACTGTCAGAAGTTATCAACTACTCCGGAGATATTATACGCGCAGAGACACTCTCTTGTCGCAACTTACTGACTCTATCTACCCGTGTCAGATACAAGATCGGAGGTGGGCTAGAATGTAATGTCTGAGACACGGTCAATCACAATTAGACCCGAAAACCAAAAATTAGTGTTTTTCCACAAATGTTGGCTCCGGCTGGGATTCGAACCCTGATCCCGCGGTATGGTAGTCAGGTGCTCTAACCGCCAGACCACGCGGTCGTCAATTAAAAAAAAAAGTCAAAAAGAGTGGACCAGTGAAAGAGTTAGCTAGTGAGTGAGTTAGCTTTGTCTAAGGAATAAAAATATTTCGAGGACATGTGAGTCCGAAGACCGCACTGAAGCAACGTGGCAGACTTTTACCTACTCCAAAACAGAAAACAGAAGAGGCTTGTACTCAGCAGTGAAACATTTATAGGCTGTTACTTTTATTCTGATTTTAGCAAAAAGCTTATGTTTCAGTCTTTTACTGTAATGGACTTCCGTAAATTAAAGTCTGATTCTGTTAATTATATTTGAGGATATTTATCCGCTAGTAAGCAGATGTTATGAGACTGTTCATAGCCACGGGACGAGACGGGGAAGTATATATTTTATTTTTTCATTATAAAATCATGCTGTTATATATATTTCAAGTTTTCCATTTAATTACAAGTAAATAAAAATATAAAAACACGTTTAGCAATAACGCAAAGCGTTAAAAAACCGTCTGGTCGTTTTCAACACTGTCGCCTTCATCGAAATAGATTGAAATTAAACGAGGAGAGATTTTTTTTTGTAAAGTAATATTACGAGAGGGGAAACAAAAGCGCGACGCAAAAAATAGCACATTAAAAATCTTATTGTCCGAAAGTCTTTAATAAAGAGAAAAGATTCATAATTACAAAGAGCGCGAAATATTATGCGAACACAGTGATGCATTAAATATACTTTTGATTGCGCGACGGTCCAGGTGTCGCAGTTTTTTTACAGCTGAGTGATATGACTGAGTTCTGGATACTTGAGAGAGAACTTCCTCTTTTTTGAATACTATGCAGTTGATACGGAGATGCTCGTCTTGGCACAGAATATGATGAAATACCAATTATTTTGGGTAGTGATTTTAATGTGAATTTTGCATCTGATTCTATACCATTAATAAACTTAATTATATAAATAAAAAAAATATTTAAACATAAACTATGATCGTTAGATGGCAACAATCAAATCTGGAAGTACAATAGATACTGTTTTTACACGATATCCGGAAACTATCGAGTCAAGATACATTTCGTATTATAGTTATCATACTCGTAACGCTGAAAACGTGTCAACTTTACTGAGACAATCATCACTAGACTAAATGTAAATACAAGGAAATAGATTAAAAAACATCATACATAATACAAAATGTTATGGTAGTTCGCTTACTGTGTATGCAGCTAAATTGTGGAATTCACTTGCACATGAAATGCGCGCCAGTCATTCAATAGGAATTTTAAAACGGTGTTTTTAACCACTTTCTCACTATAAAGGGATATATTTGTCTAATGTTTTATGTGTATTATTTGTATACATGTTTAGCATGTTTGTATATATATTGAATATGTTATCAATTGTAAGTTATATAGATTAATTGTTAGGTACTTTATTTGGTTGTTGGTTCTAAAAGTGGAACTGGTGGTAGGATTTCTATGCAGGAATCCGTCTAGGTAGGTACCACTCCAGGGCCAGTTGTTCTGCCGCGAAGCAGTAGTGTGCAAACATTACGTGTTTCGGTCTGAAGGGCACTGTGAGCTAGAGTAATCACTGGGCATATGAGACTTAAGAACTAATGTCTCAAGGTGAAGGGCGCAGTGTGGTGCTAGACAGAAATATTCTGAGTAACACAGCATCTGTTATTGGCAGACGTTGCACTTACCATCAGGTGAAAGTTTTGCTCGTCTCGTAACTTTGTCAAAAACAATACGTTTATCCTTTATTTTTATCCTCGTTAAAAGAATACTACCACTCCATCTCATCAAATGGATCTCGTAAAAGGCGAGTAAGAAATTAAACTGCACTGTGCACCCAACAGCGCATGGTGGCGATGGGCTCACCACCTATCACACCAAGTGCATTATATTGTTTTGGTGAAACGTGGATTGCGGCAGTCATCTGTTTTTGCAGTGAGTGCCCAGTCTCTGACTACCCCTTATGGGATACAGTCGTGATCTTATGTATGTATGTACGTATGTATCAGCTCTCCTTGTCACTCCAAGGTTTGCTGGAAGAAAAGAGTGTTATGCTCGCCTTTGTACACTAATTACTTATCAACGCATTTAATGTTAATAACATAGTGTATATAAAGAATAAATAAATAATAATCAAATTGATATTTTTTTCATTTGTCATCATTTTGATCCTTGTAACGCTATACTTAAATCCCATAAATAATGTAAGTCTTTCAGAATATGCAGGCGGCCTGCGATCGTTGTACGCTGATGGCGCTTTTCCGTTACACTTCGATCTCTTGTAACGAAGAATATGATACCCGATTAACAAGGGGGCGGAGGAGCTCGCACCGTTTCAAGGGCAATGTTAATTTTATCAATAATTTCATAACATAATGTAAATGTACTCGTATATCTACATGCAAAGTTGCTTCGGTGCAGGTTGATCAATAAACTGATGAGATGACCAAAACGTTCACATGATGGTCAGTGCAACGTATGCCTATTACAAATGTTATGTCACCCATAACATTTCTGAGTGGCACCAAACTGCGCCCGTCATCCAGAGATATCAGTGCTTAAGTCTCATATATTGAAATATATTTAATTCAAAGACATGTATAGGTTGCCTCGCGATGGTACACACACACACATACGCACATACATATTTAATATACATCCGTTTGGACAGACGTTTGGTCGTTACACCACCATGTTTGTTTGATTCAGCTTTAAATTATTATTTTTGTAAAGCTCATTATGGGTAGATCGGACCAAAAATAATAATGAAAAGGTGAAGGTACCGCCACTTAACTATGACATCAGGACGACAGACATTTCCATCCTCTCGTGACCGTGGGCTCAGAAAAAAGCTCGAAAGGTCGGGTGCAGTTAACGCTCGAAACTAATTCTAATAAATAGTAAAATAAAACGCGATCAATTACGTAATCTAGTTGTATTGTGTAGTATTTGCGTAAATATGAGAAATCATTACTTGCATGTAGTCTTTGTAAATAAAAAATAAATGTAAATAAATAAACAAGATAAAATCCGTAAAATGTTATAAAATGTGTAATTTTTGTGTAAATATAAGAAATCGTTTTGAACACCATTTTCGATTCATCATTATTATATTTACAGCAGCGCGGTCGTGACCCCACAAAGTTTAAGCAAAAATATGAATAAGAAAGAAATTCTGTTAAGTGCAAAACATCACACAGACAAATCCATTTTATTTATTTGTATGTATTGATGACATTTTTAACAATAAAATGATTTATTGGGAAACTACAAAAGATAATAATAGTTTTGTATTATAAATACGAAAGTCAGAAATGAAACTTATTTTTTGAAAAGCGAAAGTAAGATTGATCGCGAAACTTGAATAAAGTTAGGGCCGAGTTTAGTCTCACACAGTTTCCCCCTTTAGGATAGGGTTCGATCTGCCTTGTATAAGGGCACAGGTATATTAAACATTTGTTATTTCTTATTAACTGTACAATTTGTTTTCTTTTTGCAACTTAGTGATATAAATTGATTTCCCTGTCAGTTGAGCGCGAATTTTAATAAAGTGTAATAATAGTGTATAATTTTAAATGTAATTTTTAAAATTGTAACGCTTTAATGAAAAGTCAGAAGTTCCAGGAAGATGCTGCTGCCCATCTTCTGGTTTTAATTTTCATTCTGCCGACTTTTACGACACACACGGGATGAGATGGGGTGGAAGATTCTCTTAAGCCACCATCACAAGGATACGAGTATAAATAAACTGTGGTTGCCAACCCGAAATGAGTGCCACAAACTTTTGTGGGAATCTATTGGGAGGCCTATGTTCAGCAGTGGACTACTGATTGGCTGAAGTGATGATGATGACTAAAAAGTCTATTTTGTTTTTATAAATATACAAAACCGTGTTAACAGGTTTTCTATGGTAAAACAACAACGAAGTGGTATGGAGGAAATGTAAGTTTTTCCTATCGATTATGGCCTGGATATAAAAAGCCGTAAGATTTCTGCTTCTCCTAATAATAAGTATAATTTTTTAGAATAAGTCATCTTCAAATCGGCAGTAAACAACACGTGACAAAACGGAAATCACGGTATCGGTGACTATACAGTTTCACTTTATTGTAGAACACCTTACTTTGAAGGTTACAACGAGCGGACTTAATGCCTTGTAGCATTCTCTACCAGTCAACCCTGGGGGGAAAAAGAAAGTATAATGATGAAAATGTAATGTATGGTGCGAAACTAAATTGAATGAATGTTAATAATAAAATCAATAAATATACAAACATGTCAATCTTCAGTCTTCCTATTACTATCAAGAATTGTCAACTGTATTGCAGACACTCACTCGTGCTTACCTTCCCATATCCGATACAATAACGATGTAAGTAATGGAAGCAGCGTCAGAGAAAGTTGTTCTTTAGATTTTCGTTCCTAGATGCAAATCCGGGACACACGACTCAGCTGTAAAATTGACCACTACGCCATCCGATGTCAAACGAGTATATGGTATCTCGTTGAAGTTTTTGGTTCAGTTCATCCGCGATGCGATCGGAATATATCCCCAATCGTGTTCGCATGAAGGAAGCAGCCTCGCAGATTGATATTTGATCCTCAAACTCTAGTTGGGACCGAAGTATGCCGCGGGCGAGCTACAGAGCAATCGATGTTCACAGTGACGCGATACTTTTACAAATAGTTTGAATGTATATATGATATGGATTCATGTATGTACGAAAAATATAAATGGAAAAAACACATGGTGGTAGGATGTGTTGTGTTGTGATGTGACCACATATTCATATGGTGGAAGGACCCACAGTAGGAGAAATCCTACTGTGGGGTTTAAAACTATTACTTTGTATCTAACGTTTATGTTGTATATGTTATTTATTTGTGTCAGGGATACTTGACCTGTTAGGTGACCTGATAGTAATATCCTACAATTTATAGTTCCTTTCCCAATTTCCCTTTCCCTACCTCAGGTCCATTTCCTACTTACTCGTAATCCTTTTCTCTTCCTCTCCGCCAACCCAGTGGTTACCTAGCCGTGGGCTAGCTACTCGTGGGAACGCTATGGGGATCAAGAATTTCAACTCGTACCAAAATGTCTACGAAAAGTGGACTATCGATATGGTGTCTGGCTACCCCTTACATCGGAAAAAGGCGTGATTGTAAGTTATTTTTTTCTTTTCAGTCATTTTAAAAACAATATTGCATATAATAACAGTCGGATTGTAAATTGACAATTGATGTGGGTTTGGCAAGCTCATTCTCTAGTACACATAATGGATTCGTAACTAGGGCAATGGACTTGGCAGGTGCGTTGACCACTGAGTCACGCGGTATTAACAGGAGAGAACGAATCCTCGCAAGGAGTTTGTTCGACCCATTCGGAGACAAAAGAGTGATGATTACTTGTCTAGTTGCTAATGATTCACTGGCCTAATTATTTCCATTTTCCGTAGGAAATGAAACCTTCTTTTCAATCTGCGTTGCGAAATATCTGCTATAAAAAGCATCGGCCATGAGATGACTATCGCTCGCGATTATTTCTATGTTATATCTCTCGTCGTGAAACTGCATAGGATGCATGGAAACTTGTAGCTTCATGTTCAGAAAATACGCATAACAACATACAAATGTTAAGAAAAATATATTCTAATGTTTTTCTTTGGGCGCGATATGATTAAAATTTCAAAATTGAATTATATTTAACGTTTAAAAATAAAACGTTTTCGATGCAAAAAGGACGATAAACAGGCATTTGGCCACAGCGAGATAATGAACGAAATGAACGACAGTAGTGGACTTTCTTATAAATTTCTTTCAAAAAGTTTCCTTTCTGTCACGTGTACGCGCACTTTTTATTCATATGTCAGTCATTTTGCAAAGGATGACGATTTTTAGAAAATAACTTATATAAAAGTAACTGCCTGATTATTAAAAAAAACGACTTCGCAGCAGCAGCTAACAGTTTCATGATTTTCTCATGGGGCATCGATCCATCCATCCTACCGGTGGTAGGATTCCTATGCAGGAATCTGTCTAGGTGGGTACCACCCCAGTGCCAGTTATTCTGCCGTGAAGCAATAGTGTGCAAACATTACTGTGTTTCGGTTTGAAGGGCACTGTGAGCTAGCGTAATCACTGGGCATATGAGACTTAAGAACTGATGTCTCAGGGTGACGGGCGCATTGTGGTGTCACACTGCTCTGGTTGACTTATCATTTGTTATGGGCAGACGTTGCACTTACCATCAGGTGAACGCTTTGCTCGTTCCGTCACTTTTATTAAATTAAAAAAAAAATCCACTATCAGTACTTGACTAAAATTGTATACGACCACCCTTACGATATCGCCTTAGTAATAATAAAGAATAGTTAAAATCGGTTCACAAACAAAGAAGTTGTATAAAAACCAAAGGAATTTTAGAAGTCGGTTAGAAAGTGAGCTTTTTGTTCGCGCTCTATCTATTAATTAACAGGCGCTTTTTTAACTGATCAATCCGCATCTAAAGGAAAGAACGCATTATTGTTTGCAGATGTTTCCATCTGACAAACTGTTACCCATCGCAAACAACACCGAAAAACAATTGCAGCACATTTAATTGCCCAATAAAGTCGCTCGGCGGACAAACCGATCGATGCTCCTGGCAAATTGGACTGGCGAAATATACTCCTTAAATTATCGGGGCTGGGCAAACACGGCCGGCCGGGAGCGGGGATATTACCCGGGCGGGCAACACGTCCCGTTGCTATTCATTAACTTATCCCGTGCAGAACAAAAACACGGTTTAATTCGCGATCACGAGTGGACAACGATACTGATTTAATGGAAGACGCGGTTAATGATGACTTTTACAATTGATTCAATGTAGTGCCTGGAACAACATAACGAATGTAATATTTGTATTGATAGCTGATGGTGGTGTGGCTGTGCTTTATATAACTAAAATCAACAAATAGTCATTAGAAACAAAGACATTCAGTAATATGTTAAAATCTAGTAAACTTTTAATTTTTATATATAAATAATACTAATATGACCAGAATCTGGAATTCTATACGTACTAATTTATCAATGTCATTTTAAATGTTTGTCCTAATTGAATGACGTATCCGAATAATGTTGTAAAGTGTAACGGTTTCTTATATTTACGCGAATACTTCACATTTAAATAAAAGTATTTTTATGGATTTTATCGCGTTTAATTTTAAGGTACCTAGGGTTGACTATGACAACAGAACATCAGTCCCCCCCCCCCCCCCGTGACCTGTGCGTAAGTTTTATTTAAAAATGTTTTTATTTTTATTTTATAAAAGTGACGGAACGAGCAAAACGTTCATCTGATGGTAAGTGCAACGTCTGCCCATAACAAATGCTCTGTCACCCAGAACATTTCTGTGTGACACCACTCTGCGCCCGTCACCCTGAGCCATAAGTTCTTAAGTCTCATATGCCCAGTGATTACGCTAGCTCTCAGTGCCCTTCAAACCGAAACACGGTAATGTTTGCACACTACTGCTTCACGGCAGAATAACTGGACCTGTGGTGGTACCTACCGAGACGGATTCCTGCATAGGAATACTACCACCACGTTGTACAGTATCAAAGATCGTATTGGCGATTGGCCTGTAGATGTATATGTATTAAACGATAAAGATTGATGATAGATAACATACATCTGCTTGAATCCATATAAGAATGAGTTGGTAGTCCATTACCTGAAACAAAAAAATATTTTTTTAACACAGTATAATAAAAAATGAGCCGTGGTAGGCCAGGGGTCGGGTGCTTGCCTTAAATGTCATAGTACGCGAGTGATCTGAGTTCAATCCCGGAATCTCTAAAATTGTTTTGTTATTTTAAGTGCTGCTTTACCATGTAGCGATGAAGGAAGACATCGAGAGGAAACCTGTATCTCTGAGGAATAAAAATATTTCCAGGATATGTGAATTCCGCCAACCCGTATTGGTGCAGCGTGGCGGACTGATCCCAGCTCCAAAATCCTCTCAAAAAAGAGAGGATGCAATACTGAGCAGTTATTTTACAATGACTAATATTAAATAATTCATATTTATTAATTTTTAATCAAGATTCTTATATACACACATACAAACATGCATACATATCTTTTTTCTCATATAAGGGGTAGGCAGAGACCACTCACGTAGCCCACTTTTCATCCTCGCGAGAAACGAGACGTGACGGGTGGCGAACCACGACGCCGCTATTTTGGAACGAGTCAAAAACCAATTCTCCCCATTGCGTTCCCACGAGCAGTTCCAAGACAGCATTGCATATTATGGTATTATTCTGCACGAAAAATAGCTGTGTGTACAATACCTTAGCCGCCTCCTACGACACCTCGGTAGGAAAGTGTTAGGTTCTATTCTACAATGCCGGACACCTTTTTTTATACGAGTATATAGTTATATTAGTTTCACACTGTCACATGTAGGAAAGAATGTAAGGGTCCGACCACTTTAATCAAAGTAAAATAAATAATTAAATCACCATATAACGACTTCCTAGTCTCTTTATTTAAGAATACAAATAATATTAGTAGATGTATAAACTTTTATAATAAAATTCCTAAAAGTGTAACACAAAAATCGGACATTGATTTAAAAAAAACTTGTCAATAAATCATTATTAGATAAAGCGTATTATAAAATAGATCATTATGTAGAGGACAAAGCTGGGTGGAAATAACTCATACTCTGCACTTGCAAACCCCCTGGCTACTAAATTTATGAAGTAGTAATAAATTTTATGTAATTTATAAATGACCTTATGTAATATGGCATTGAAAAAAAAGACCCGTGAGTTTCTTGCCGGTTCTTCTCTGAGGAGGTCATTTTTTGAACCAGTGTAGTTTTTAACGTTCATAAGAGCTTTGACTTTGATTTAAAAAAAATGGATGCTTACATCAAAGGTCTATTCCAGTATACAGTTTGTATGCGTGATGTTTTATACGCAAACACTGTTTGGGTTTACGCCCAGCCGTACAAATACTCACGCCCAATGAGTTGGAACCATTTCAATATTTACGTTATGTTTTTTTTAAAGAGTGTTTTTATCAAAGCTGGTATGATTTAGGCGTAAAAGTAAACAGGCCGAGTAATTGCTTCTTGTTTGTATGCTCGAATAGATGTATAATTTTGCTTTGCAAACAAAAAGGAGAGATGTGAACCAATTGCAGAACGGTAATCGTAGGACGCTTCTACTTGTGCGTTATTGCTATTTAAATTTCAGTTTAACTTCCGAATGTTTATACAAATTTCTATTAAAAATATGAAAGTAAAGTCAATATTACGATTAAGCGTGGAAATGAATTATGCCTTTTTTGTTTCTGTGTTACACAGGGCTAAGAAAATTAATTTTCAGTTTGCAGACACTGCAAATAAAGTATTAATGCAAATTAATAACAGAATATTACCTCAGATTCTTTCATCGTAGAGATTTAAAAATATCTATAATTTTAAAACACGCAGACTGATGTACATTTCATAAGGTAATTGTTACCTAATATAGTCGTCCCGGCAACTTAATAATTTATATTTAGTAGCGTGGTGGCGGCGTCAGAGAGTTCATCATTCTCTCTTTTTCTGTGGAGGTCGTAAGAACAACTCTATTACAGAGTTTATTTGATCAGTAAATGCGAAGAGCTTGTAAAAATAACTTAGTATAAAGCAAGTACGAATACCTACCACCATTCCTACCATTTTGTAGTCCTGCCTGCTATTATTACTATTACCTGCCATTACTGCTGTTATTATTTCTATTAATACTATAGAATTATATACGTTCTTATAAAACGAATAGGTTAGTACGTGATAACATCTTTTTATTTCCGTATAGGTTGAGGATCCATGCTTTTTATGACTATAACTAAGATAATACAATTAATTGTTTTAAAGGGTGTATAAAAACCTGAGTTACATTACCCTGTAATATACAACGAGGAGAATTGCGTAATAAAAATTTATATTATGAAATATTTGACTGCGATACCGTCTGAACCTCCTCCGCGTCACCTAAAGTAATCTATGTGGATAATCTCGCAGCGAGATGACAAGAATATAATTCAATTTTTTTTTATTTAAAAAGTTTCAACCTGAAATAACCTTGGCTTCGTTGTTAGTCCGTGGAAAATCGTTGAATGTACCTTGAATAAATTTACCTTAATCGAATTCATTGCCTGTAAATTTGACTTTAAAATATAATTTCGTTAGGATTTAAAAGAGAGGTGAACTGTTTATTTGTTTGAAAATAAGGATTTAAATTCGTTATGTTTCTTCCCAACGGAGGTATTTCGAGCTAAAGTAGAAACAATTCAAAATGGATTGTGTTTGCTATCTTTATTGAATTAAGAAAACATTAATCTTTATGTGTACATATACGAAACATAAGCAACTTACCATTGACTCATCGCGATATCTCCGAAACTACAAGATTATTGACTTGCCATATACTCGTATATTCTTCTTCCTATATAGACACCCATTACAAACGGATTTTACAAACATTTACACACGGTCATACTGTCTGGACACATTACTAAAACTATTATAATCTATTATGTACTACAATTTGTAATACAATTATTAATTAATTATTTAATATTACACGAGTATATTATATAATATTAATTAATTAATGAAATGGTGTATATTAGCAAATTAATTTTCTTTCCTTTATTTTAATGGATTGTCGCAAAATTTCCGCTGACTATTAATTATAAAAAACGAAATCAATCAAGCTTCACCCGATAGTTTAGTTATATAGATACCAATAATAATTTATCCATACCTAAATACCATTCATGTTATTTTCAATACGTTTGACATATCTTTATTAGTTTTGGTTAGGAAAACTGGACGGATTATTAAATACCCGATGCGAAAGCGACCTTTAAACTTTTCGTGATATTTTTATCCATCAACCAAATTTACAGAGCTCTTGTACGCAGACGACCTTTTTCTTTGAAATTCGTCTCGTTTTTAAAGGTTATTTTTTTTCAGGTCATACTAGCGATATTCTATAAAAGTGGTATAAAAGAAACTTCGGCATCATACCGTGGGTTGCTGCGATGTTTTCTGATGTTAAATTTAACTTGGAAAAGCTGAAATTCTTGTTTTATTTACAAAACTTTGTTGTGCTCATTTCGTTGGTCATCTACCTATTTGTAGTAAAACGTGCTTAAGGTCACGTTAAGTGACGGGATAGTTGTGGATAATAATAATTATTAAATTTATTCACATCGTTTTTGCATTTATATTACTCGTATTGTACTTTATACGACAATCTGAAAAGTCACTAAAGGAATCTGCTAAGCCACTATAAAATCTACTAAGTCTGTCGTCTATGACATTGATAATGTCTCGTTTTGGGGCGAAACACATGACGTGTTCTCGACATCAGTGGTGTTTATTTCCTTGTCGAAGTATTGTTGTGGTGGAAGGTTCCTGGAATGTTTCTGGAGGCCGTTCTTGAAGGCGGTTGGTGGTAGTTTGCTCGTGCACGCTACTGAGAGACGGCGGAGGGTGCTCTTCAAAAACTAGGTAATGTACACCATTTTATATTTTGCATGTGGTTCTTAGCAAATTAACCTTCTATCCTACATTATAATGGATTTCCGCAAAGTGACGTCTGATTCTATTAACTATGATAACGCACGAGTTTTTATATACCTATTATATATAATATACAATTTACCACAGACTCATCACGATATCTCCAAAACTACAAGACATGTTAACTTAAAATTTGGCATTTATATTCCTTCCTCGTTATAGACACTCACAACAGGGAACACCATGTGGTGGTGGCATAAGAGAATCTTCTACCCCACCTCATCCTGTGGGTGTCTTAAAAATCGACAGAGGGAAAATTAAAACCAGGAAAACCAACCATGGGCAGCAGCATCTTCCTGGAACATCTGAATAAATAAGCTGCGGTTAACAACCCGCTTGCCAAGCGTGGCAACTATGGCAAAATTCTACTAAAATGAGAGCTACAAGGTTTTGTGGCAATCTATGGGGTAGGCCTATGTTCAGGAGTGGACTAGTGATAGGCTTACATTATGAAGATGATGAAGAACAGATTTAACGAACGTTTACTTCTAAATATGTTAACTTAACTTAAGATAATGTTAAATTTAACTTAAGCCCAAGTTGTTAATACTCTAGACAGAATTTCAACTGTATTCTCGTATCGCCAAACCACATATGTTTTGCACCCTTGCAATACTGTCCATATAAAGTTTGTTTGAAAAAAATCACTTTTAGCGATAAAGCGATAATTTTTCGCACAATTTTCTGCCACGCACAAGCACTTTATGAAATCTGCTGCCGCCAGCGGTTTTTCCGGACCGATACGACTTAGGGACCTTCAAGAAAAGAGTCTATTCCTATCTCAAAGGCCGGCAACGTGTCTGCTATTCCTCTAGTATTGTAGATGTTCATGGGCGGCGGTGATCAATTACCATCAAGTGAGCCGCTTGCTCGTTTGCCCCCTCTTCCATAAAAAAGAAGCCGCCCGGTGTACCACTGCTCATATTATCTCAAGGTTTGTTTTATATATATAGCCTATATATAGCCTACATGTCATGTCCTCGGAATATTCTTTACTTCTTTTATATGACATGACATGTATACATATGATATTATAATCTTGTGTAGAAATAATTCTATTGTTAATTGTGATTATATCCGATGCCCCTTCGGATATAATCACATATATGAATTAGCCTTATTCCAAGAAAATTGAAGATGAACAAACCTTTATAACCCTTAAGACTAGGTTAATGTTTACCCTTTTCACAACACTCGCCTCGTCTCAACAACGTGCCCGGCAACCCTTTGCAACAAATGGGTTGTCAGTGTTGTCACATCGAAAACAAAGTTCAGGCTTGTCCGAGCGCGCTAAGATAAATCAACCCAATAGTCATTAAACTACGTTTATTTTGGTATCCACTCACGCTCAATCTCGGATCCGTCTGTTTTCGAACTCACTCAGAGTAAGGTATTTTATTTAATATTTGTCAATCGTGGGGAGATACTTTGTTGGAGAATAACGTTCCAAGTTATCTTCCATTACGTATTACTTTTTTTTATAATCTTAGGTTATTGACTTATTATGGAATAATAGTCGTCTTAATCGAAAATGTGAATATTTCAAAGGGTTTCAGAATCTATTAAGTAAACTAAAATTCATATGTAACACGGCCAAGCACCGTTCCGTTTTCATTATTGTTATGGTTTTGGGGCCGAGAAGAGTTCATGCTGCTCCAATGCGGGTAGGATGGAATAGGCGAAACCAGGAGGGCGATGGCTGCCACATGCGTCATAATTGTGAACAGTTGCTGTTGATGGAAGCTGGTCTGTACTTGTATAATTATAATTGAATCTAACATTTCGTCTTAGAGCGTACTTAGGTTTTCTATGCGACTATTCTTTGTATATTTATTTATAATGTATTTTTGACCACAGATGAGGATAGCTACGGAGTTCCGTTCGCCTGTTCATTCCCCGTCAGGAGAACCTCATTACGAAACGATGGTGGGTCGTAAAAAAAAAATTTGCCTAACTAAATTTTTATTAATTTCATTTCATACCCTATATTAAATTTCACAGACACTACGCATTTAGGACGCTGCTACCCGTTATCGGTCGGTATCGTTTAAGTCTCCAACATTTAAGATGATCTTTCGGCCATCAGTTGAAGGTGTAGAGATTTTTATAGAATTTCCCTTAGTCGACGCTTATAATTCCAAAGGTATGAGTTAGGCTAGTAGATTTTTAAACACCGCACCACACGGCACAAGTTTTAGTATAGTACATTTAAAATGCTACACAGTTTGTCACCGCGGCCGTCAACATTTCGACAATACACAGGCAAGAGCAGTGATTTCCAGTGTCGACACCCCTCATCATCATCAGCATCATTTCAGATTTTCACTAGTCCACTAATGAACATAGCCCCCCCCCCCCCCCGCCCGATAAAAAGCCACAAGCCACAAAAGTTTAAAGCTCTCATTTTGGGGGGACCATGGGGGTTGCCATAGTTGCAACGCTTGGCAGGCAGGTTGGCAACCGCAGTTTATTTATTCAGATGTTCCAGGAACATGCTGCTGCCTATCTCCTGGTTTTCGTTATACCTCTGTCGACTTTTACGACACCCACAGGATGAGATAGGGTGGTAGATTCTCTTAAGCCGCTACCAGACGACACCCCTAAAATTATTAATTGTTTTAAGTGTTGATATATGACCATTTCGCCAGGGAAAGAAAATATTCTCCTTATTTTTGTTTAAATATCTCAACTATTTCTAAAAGCGTGTGCCCGGTATGTTCTTAAATACGGTTAGATGAGTATTACATATTAAGTCTATGTCATCGACATGATAGAGTATCTATTTTTTTAAACGATTAATGTACACAGAGTCAATTACGAAGATTGATATATTAGCAGGCCGTACGGGACAGTTTGAATGAGAAAAATATTTAGTGTGCACTTTTCCATAAAATATTTAGTGTGCACTTTTCCATAAAATATATATTGAAATAAAACTAATTTTTACGGATTTAATCGCGTTTAATTTAACCCGACGTTTCGAGCACTTTACAGCACCCATGGTCACGGGAGGACTGAGGTGACAGATCTCGGCTTTATCGGACCAAAAATCAGTTTTATTTACATGTGTAGTATTCGCGTAAATATAAGAAATGATTATAAAACATATATTTAAGAGTAAATATGAAATCTAATTCTGATTCCAGTATATAAATAATGAAAGCTATTATCAATTACATACATACATCTAGTAACGCCTTTATCCCATATAAGAGGTAGAGGGTACACATTTAACCCACTTTTCGCCACCGCGGGAAACGAGACGTGACGGGTGGCGAACCACGTCGCCGCCATTTTGGTAAGTGTCAAAGAAAATTGACTTTCCGTTGCGTTTCCACGAGCAGTATAGTGACAGCATTGCATATAACGGTGTTATTCTGCAAGTGGTTGTACATTAGTCGCCGCCTATGACACCTCGGTAGGAAATAGGTAGGTGGTATTCTACTCTGGCGGACACCTATCGGCTATTAAAACACAGACTTAATGCTTTTTAAAGATACGTAAGTAAATTTCAGAATTTTACAGACTGTTTCTTTATTTTACTTACTTTAATACAACAGCTATCCTTCTATGTAATACTACCTGCCTACATGTCGGTATTTTTGTTATTAAAGTCCCAACTTAATATTAAAAAAAATATGCAGATGATCGTTCATTTGTTGTAATAAACTTTGTTTATATAGCGACATTGTATCATAACAATATTAATAAAGGCCAATTTGCGTACAATTGTTTTGCCGCGACGTTTTGCCCGCTTTAGCGTTGCTCGTTACTTGCAAATGGGAAATAATTATGCTTTGTCGCACGCGTTGTGTTTATCGGAGGGTTATTCCGTTTTTATTTGTAAAAGCCGAATGCACTCGTAATAAGTGATCCGTATATTTAAATTTAAACGCTTGTTTATTGTTTCGCGCGTTGCTGCGAATTACAACAACAATCAAATCATGAGAGTTTTGTGAGAATACTTTATTAATGTGTTTATACAGAGCAAACACTGGTCAGCTCCCAAGATACCTTAGAACCAACAGAAATAAAACATTGATTATTGGATACGAAATAACATCTATGTATCCGTGAAATCAGATTCAAACTACGGACACTTCTCAGATATTATTCATTGCCTAAAATATTATCGATTTTGAGGTTATTCTAAATAGCCTTGCTGTTCGATTTCATGTTTATTTCAAATTATCAGTGCTAAAAATTCGTTTATAGAAAAGTAAATCTAAAAAAAAAACACTCGGGAAACTTAAGAAACAAACACAAAGATCGACAAAATTACATTTAACAAAGAAAATCAAATCAGTGGCACTCAGCGCTTTAAGCAGCTTATGTTTCGTCAAAGTCATTAGACTTTAAGATCCAGCGCCGACGCGATAGTTTTAGATGTTATTTGGGTAACTGTAAAGAGTCGTAATTAATGAAATGCCTATTTCATTTTCTTTTATTATTCTGAAGTGTCCGTTGGATTCTAGTATTTGGTTTCTTATATTTACTAGAATATTACACATTTAATAAAACTACTTAACGGATTTTATCGCGTTTAATTTTTAAACTATTACGTAAAGTAGTTTTATTAAATTCTAGTATTGGAATAAATGGCATAAAATAAAAAATATATATACTTAAATACTTACTAAGAATTATGGTATATGTCAAACGTATGTCGATTCTTAGGCGAATTTTGGGCATTGACCTTTGCCAATAACTGCTAACACATGAAAGATGATATAGTTTTTAACATTGTTATTGTAACTTGTGTTGTTGTTATGTGGGAGAAAATAAAGTAAGTTTTATATTATATTAACTTTATTACTAACTGCTGTGAGTCTTTGGGACTCTCAGCGGGTGGTAATTTCATTGTACCTTGTTGGTGTACCAGACGAAGCCCATATTCATGTCACACATAAACTTAAGTTATTTGGGTCTTCTGTACATCCTCTCACTTCGCATTGTCTGTGACTTTACATCTTACTAATCCGGTTTTATTTATATGAGATTAGAAAAATGCATGTGTGTTATTATCGGATATAAGAAGAGAAAGTCTAGCGAAGGTGTACTAAGCCGTTTTTTTTAGTCCCGACAATTGTTCCTAGTTCCTAAGTTTATCTTTATTTTATGATCAAGTATAGTATCAAATTCCTTACGTAATTAGCAATCAACAGTCATCGGACATTTACTCAAATTGACCGTGCAAAGAAATTCGAAAAAAAAAAGAAAATTATTTCATTTTATTAATATATTTTTATTTTCAAAAAAATGTAAATTACTTCTTTTAAGTGTAACGTTGAATTATATGCATCGTTAAGATTAAAATTAAAGATTTCGTATTTTTTAACAAGAAAACTAAGTCTTGTTTGTAATTATATATTTTTTATTAAATCAAAAGGGCTAACGTGCCGCGGTAGGTGATGTACATTGCCCATTAAAAATCATTCATTCTAAATTAAGGACATAAATTTTGACTCATAACATTTCCGACACAACAAGCTGTAAACCGATGTAACTATTATGCAAATGAGCTTAACTAAAACCTACTAATTAGGTAGAACGTTACGTCAAAGTGTACACGACCGCAGCCGTCGCTCGAACGCCACATCGAGAGCTACTCCAATGTTGATGTTTAATTAACTTTTTATAGACGATGTGGTACGTGTGGCGTCTATGTTAATTCATTTTGTTCGCGCCATTTTATAGTTATCGCAGGGTTGACAGTTGTCATTATATTTAAAAAAAAATCTGAGATGGCTTTAAGACTTTCTTCGAACGAAGCATTCACCTGCAGTGTCACCCAGAGCATTTCTGTGTGGCACCACACTGCGCTCATCACAATGAGACATCAATTCTTAAATGTCATATGCCTTACACTAGCACTAAGTGCCCTTCCGAACGAAATACAGTAGTGTTTGCACAATACTGATTAACGGTAGAATAACTCTCACTGCGGTGGTACCTATCTAGTCGGATTCCTGCATAGGAAGTCTACCACCAGTTTTTTTTTTTTAAATTCCTCTGCTGGGAATAGATCTTTCCTAGAAAGCGTCAGTAATGCTTTATATTTTATTAAAGTTATGCCGTAGCTCAACATTAATGACGCTACTTCCAATGACAATTCAGTGGAATTTGGCAAATTTTAAAGACATTTACGTCGATCGCCATATTAATTAAATACACAACGTGCAGGAAATATTGATTTTTGGTAAAATAAGGTTGGTGTATAACCCCATTATAATATATTTTTATAATACTTTTATAATTTTGTTTACTTAATTTTTAATGATAATATTTAGTTTGAATCTAAAGTATTGGCGATAAGTACGTTAAGTAAGCCTCTTAAGCCGTGTGATAGCGACTTAAGAGAATCTACCACTCCATCTGATCCCGTGGGTGTCGTAAAAGTCGACAGAGGGAAAATTAAAACCAGAAGATGGGCAGCAGCATCTTCCTGGAACATCTGAATAAATAAACTGCGGTTGCCAACCCGTCTGCCAAGCGTGGTAACTATGGCAAAATTCCCCTCAAAATGATAGCTACACACTTTTGTAGTAATCTATTGTGGAGGCCTATGTTCAGCAGTGGACTAGTCATAGGCTGAAATGATGATGATGATGATGATGACGTTAAGTAAAAAGTAAATTTAGGAAAAAATAATTTGTTGACAAATTCAAATACCGAAACTTTGGCCGGTAATGTGGCGACCTTTAAGTATCAAAATACCATCAGTAATTGTAAAATAATTATTTCAGTAGCGTTAGTGAGCCTACTAATGATTTATTCGCCTAGAAAACTATCCGATGAAGCTGTAAAAGCCAAAAAGGCTAACAGCAATTACATCACCGAATCGCCTAGAATCCTAAGTCAGAGATTAAAGTAGTATTTCACTGGTGGTAGGATTTCTATGCAGGAATCTGTCTAGGTAGACATCACCCCATTTGTTATTGGCACACGTTGCACTTCCATCACGTGAAGGTTTTGCTCGGTTCGACACTATCTCCACATAAAAGGTTCAGATAAATTGTTCCGGAACGATATTATATCTCTGAGAAGTAAACAATTAAGTTGCTAATTGAATTGATATAATAAGTAGAATTCATGCATCAATTCCTTTAATGAGCTTATAGAAAACGTTTTGTACATCCAAAAAAATATTTCGTTCATATTTTTACACTTTCAGCAATCGATATCACTTTAATCAAGACAACCCTAGTATCACAACTAATTAAACTCAGTGCTGTGTTCGATGTATGGCGTGCTAGCGTGTCAAGTGACATCGTCTCCGCTAAGTTATAGCGACAATGCTTCAATTAACCGCATTTAAAGTGCCCCGTAAAACCGCTGTGCCTCGTAAAGCGAATGAATATTAACCTGCGGGCTTTTACTTTAATATCTTCATGAACAAATGTTGATGTGGGGCTTGCTAAATAATAAACTAATTACATTACAAATTATGTACATACATCAATGTAATTCCTAGCATATAATAAGAACAGAGATTTACGTAACAAATTTGTCACTAGCCTTTATTAAAGTTTAACAACGATAGGTGTCCGGCAGAGTAGAATAGCACCTAGCTCTTTCCTTTCGAGGTGTCCTAAGAGGCGACTAAAGGTATTGTACGGACAGCCATTATTCGTGCAGAATAATACCACAATATGCGATGCCGTCACTATACTGTTCGTAATGGAAAGTAAGAATTTTTCGACTCGTACCGAAATGACGGCGACGTAGTTCTTTATCCGCCACGTATCGTTTCCCGCGGCGCCGAAAAGTGGGCTACGTAGTGGTCTCGGTCTACCCCTTATATGGGAAAAAGGCTTCTGTACTCAACACTATCTCAATATCTATCCCAAGTAGGCCACTGGCTATGTATCAGACACAAACCGTAAGCAATTGTTTACTGTTTGACTGTATGATTTTGGATGTATGGTTAGATCTTCATGTCACAGTTATTATACCTAAACTGCGACGTAGTTGGCTTCTGATATTTACTTTAATATTGTTATAACCAAAATAAACGGGGTGAAAATATTTGTTGTCTGACACGTCTAATTAGGAGCCTTACAGGCGAAGTTACATATATTGGTGATAAACCGTGAGCAACTTTGCAACGGCATTAAATTAAAAAAAAATATATATAAATTAGAATCTTTTACTAGTTTCTAACTTTGTATCAAAGTCCGATGATTCGAGGAAAAAAGGAAAGTTTAACATTGCCATGCCACTTGTATTCTGAAACATTTCCGCGTCCCAACGGGTTCAAGTCTCGCACAACCCAATGCATATATCTTCCGAGTAACTACGCACTTGGTTTTTGTATACTTCCCTTGTGGCATGAGAGCGGCGAGGTGGAGTACGTTTGGGACTATTCAATTATTTCCATGTTTTCTACTATTTTAGAGTATCGTAGAATTCTAAACGTCTTCGAATCGTAGAAGTGCTACGCCGTAGCTTTACATCGTAACTCTAACCCGTAGCTCTGCGTTATTGATGTATACCGTAGCATTAGTTTTACGTTACTGAGATAATTTGATTCGATTTTATTTTATTTGGAAAACAGACAGTAAAACATTGCCTTATTACTTAAAAATAATAGTTATTAGCAAACACTATAATATTGTTTTCGCATATTGAGACTAAATAATTTGCTTGTCTATTATTCAAGTCACGAAGGGGAAGAATTAAAAATGCCAAAATCGAGATTGTCATCCAATTTGTTTATGGGGTTTGTTGAAGAATTTTGGTTGTATTGTGTATATCTGTGAAGAACAGTGAGATATAATGGTTGTCTTACTGACCTTGTAGGGACTATTAGACTTAACTTAATAATTGCTGATGATTAGATAGGAGATAGAAGTTATGCAATTGTATGTAAGGGTGACAAACGGGCGAGTGGCTATTCGGATAGAAATAGGCGTCTATCTTAAAGAAGATGACGGGGCGTTATCACCTCTACGGAGCAAGACAATGTGCCTCTGAAAAAAAAGAACGAGAATATACTGGCATCACCATTAAATTCTCGTTCTTTACCCGGAATCCCTCTAGTATTTTTTTTAATTAGTATTAAGATATTTCATGATTTACATGGCCTCTAGTCTCTGGGTGTATTGTGACCGCCCCATGGCACCCCATTGGATATCGGATAATTAATACGATTGAGTGCTTCTTGCCAGCATTGTTAAAATAGGTCAGGTCAAAATCAAACTTGTGAAGTATTTCTCTTAAGAATCGAGATCCCAAAAGGAGTACGGCAGAGTAGAATAACACCTACCTCTTTTCTACCGACTATCTAGGTGGTACCTACCTATAAAGGATTTTTGCATAGGAATCCAACCACCAGTAAATGTATGTTCGGGCATATCTTAAGAGTATATAAACTGGTTTTAATGATTATTTTTTAATTAGAAAGGGGATATCGTAATTTTACAGATATTTCTTATTTATCTAAAAATAGAAAATTATAATGATGAAGTCGACCAGGAGAACCCTGGTCGACTTTCGAGCACGGCGACAACCACCGAATACTGTTGGAGATTACCAATTGCGCAGGTTACCAACATTCATCATCATCGTCATAATTTCAGCCTATAACTAGTCCACTGCTGAATAGAGGCCTGCCCCATAGATTGCCACAGAACATAGTAGCTCTAATTTTGGAGGGATTTTGCCATAGTTGCCACGCTTGGCAGGCGGGTTGGCAAACGCAGTTTATTTATTCAGTTGTTCTACGAAGATGCTGCTGCTCATCTCCTGGTTTTCATTTTCCCTCTGTCGACTTTTACGACACCCACGGGATGAGAAAGCGGTGGTAGATTCTCTTAAGCCGCCACCACACGGAGACTGAGTAGCATACACAATACAGGACCAGGACCCGCGGCGTGGTAGTCAGATACTCTAACCACTAGGCCACGCGGTCGTCAAAAGAAGAAAATTTTGTATGCTGTTTAGTATGTAAGCAATGAATAATTAATGAATAATTATTAACAACAATAATTAGTCCAGCAACGTATATACCATCATCATCATCATCATTTCAGCCTGTCAGTAGTCCACTGCTGAACATAGGCATCTTCCATAGATAGTTACAAAACTTTGTGGTTCTCATTTTGGGGGGATTTTGCCATAGTTGCCACGCTTGGCGGGCGGGTTGGCAACCACAGTTTATTTATGATGTTCCAGGAAGATGCTGCTGCCCATCTCCTGGTTTTTATTTTCTCTCTGCCGACTTTTACGACACCCACGGGATGAGATGGGATGGTAGATTCTCTTAAGCCTCTACCACACGGCAACCTACCTTGCAACCTACCTTGCCGTGTGGTATATACCATAGTTCTCTCTTTTTCTTTCTCTGGCCATCTTATTTCCGATCTTTTCGAGTAAATAACGTTACACTTATATATTGGACCTTGTAATTGTACTCCCATCGCCCCCAAAGAACTTTCACAACTTATTATATAAAATTAAATTCATAATTTATGTTATTTAATAAATAAAAAAATAAATAAATTGAACTGAAATAGCCAGCAATCATTTACGCAAAGTCCAAAGTTATCGTTATTCGCCATTCACTATAGGCATATTCGTTCGCGCCACCGCCTCGTAAAATGTAAAGGGATCCGTCGAAATTTATCTTCCGCGTCGTTAGAGCGAATAATACCGCCAACTATTTATTTTGAGCCGCCAACCGCAATTGTGTGCTCGAAATCGAATGGCGACATCCGTGGCTGCCTGTAAAGATGTGTACTGGAGTTTTACTTAACGGTTATGTTTGTGATTATTGTTTTTGATTTACTATACGGAAATAGTTACGCTACTGTAAAAACAAAGGTAAATTGTAATATTTAAATTTCTCTTCAATATAAACATCCGCCATTTAACAATACATTTTTCACTGTAAATTTATTTAAAAAAAACGATATCATACTAGATACTTCCTACATTCCTGAAAGACCAACATTTGCAACCAAACTTTGTGTTGGTTGCAAATGTTGACCCCGACTGGAAATCGAAATCGGTATCAGTATTCTGAACCGGACGTCGTCTATTGGTCATAGATTCGGATTGAACAATATAATTACTTACATACTCGTATATGTATGTACTAGTAGGCCCGGAAGACATTGTTCAGCCCCTATTTTGAATTATATTTATATGATACTTTAATTTAAATAAAAGAATTTTTTACGGATTTTATCACGTTTAATTCTGAACTATTTCTAACCCCACGTTTCGACGTTCCAACCGTAATTAATAAAATTAAATCAAAAACCAACGGTACCACTGCAAGGCTTCAAGACACAGTAAGCTCTTCCTGCGTAAATCGGACTAAAAATAATAATTAAAAGCTAAAGGTACCCCGGATTAACTATGACATCAGGACATCTGACACCTCAATCGACCCGGACCTTGTGATTTTATTTTTTGGCATTACACCAATTGGTTGGGTATGGGTTATTATGATCTATAAATGAAAGGGTTTGTTGATTACTTGATTACAGAACTACCTATCGGAATTCAGCATAGCGACTCACTATCGGCATGATCTCGACAAAACTGATATATTTGCATAACCTGAAAAATATACAGAAAAAAAAGAAAGAAATAAACATATTTATTTAACCAACACGCAACATCAATAAATATAACAAACAGTGACTGATATGACTAAGTTGCCACACTACCGTATTCAGACATCGCAGAGACGTTTAACAGTTGCTTAATATTGGTTTGTTATATTAAATAAGGTGTTCATGATTTCTTATATTTACGCGAATAGTATACATTTGGAAATAAAAATAATTTTTATCATTCGAAGCTTAAGGAAGTCTGTATTGACTATAAGATCAACACGTCAGTTCTATGTCCTATGTCAGACTATGTGCTGTAAAGCGCTCGAAACGTCTGGTTATATATAGTATGTTAAATGCGATGAAATTGGTATTGAAGAAACGAGCAAAACGTTCACCTGATGGTAAGTGCAACGTCCGCCCACAACAAATGCTGTGTCACCCAGAATGCCCAGTGATTACGCTAGCTCACAGTGCCCTTCAAACCGAAACACAGTAATGTTTGCACACTACTGCTTCACGGCAGAATAACTGGCCCTGGGGTGGTACCTACCTAGACGGATTCCTGCACGGATTTCTGCATAGGAATCCTACCACCAGTTTATTAGTAGTTTTCCAAGATTGGTTAAATAGCCGTCAAATGAGTGCGACAGTTACTTTGTAAATAATTTAATATGATTAAAAAGTATAGGACTTAGTCTTTAAAAAAAAAACCTTTAGTGATCAGATTATTTACAGATCAATTCAGATGCCATATGTACTGATTAATATTTGTACTAGAGTTGTTCTACTGCTCGCACATAAGTGGCTTGCGTCGACTCATTTAATTCGGATTTATGTTACCGCGGACCATTCGTTGTGACGTACGTCGGGTAATGTAATAAAAACTTCTTGAAGCTCCTAATTATATCTCATACTACGTGCAGAATAAACTCGCTAATAGTTGACGGAACGAATTCGTTTCGAGATGGCGCTAAATATATTTTGATGTAAGAGTAAATATAGGGTGGTGGCTACGTAAGAAATCTGCCACCAGATATAGTGGCAGAATTTCTTACGTAGGTTACATTTCGTGGGTGTCGGTCAACTGAGGGAAAGGCTACAAATACTTCATGGCGGTGCATAGGTGCCAAAAGGAGTACGGCAGAGTAGAATAACACCTACCTCTTTTCTACCGACTATCTAGGTGGTACCTACCTATAAAGGATTTTTGCATAGGAATCCAACCACCAGTAAATGTATGTTCGGGCATATCTTAAGAGTATTATAAACTGGTTTTAATGATTATTTTTTAATTAGAAAGGGGATATCGTAAGTGTCCCATATAATTTTAGTCAAGTCATGATGATGGGATATATAAGAAAATCATGAAACTGGAGCTATTGCTATGAAGTCGGTTTATTGATTAAATAATTATGCATTGTACATTATAAAAATTAATATACAGATACGTACGAGGAAACTGAACACTATTAAGAAACTGATTCTACTGTTACGAATATATTTTTTTAAAAGTCCAATTATATAAATATTATTTTCAGAGTATTATTTTAATTTTGTTTTTTTTTTATTGAAAAATGTGACGAACCTACCAAAACGTTCACCTGATGGTAAGTGCAACATCTGCCCATAACAAATGCTTACATGTTTGTTGTTGTGGGAAACATCAGTTCTTAAGTCTCATATGCCCAGTTATTACGCCAGCACTCAGTGCCCTTCAAACCGAAACACTACTTCTTCACGGCAGAACAACTGGCCCCGAGGTGGTACCTACCTGAACGGATTCCTGCATAGGAATCCTACCTCCAATTTGTTAGTTGTTTTCCAAAATTGAAAATTTACTTCGCAAACCATATAAACGTTGGAAATCAAAGGAACTGGAATGAAGTGCGAAGCAGTTATTATAATGCAAACTAAACAGCAGATGTAATAAAACAGAGGTACGAGAGATCCGGCGTATTAAAATAACTACGTATTTGCCTCAAACAAGCAAGAGAACACTATTTAATACAGCGAAAACACTAATGAGTTTGTTTGAAGTGAAACTCTAGCTACACTTTGTGGCTCTGCCATGTTGTTACTTGAGAACGCGAAATCTCATTTATATGAAATTAGTTTTCAAAATATATACGGTATCTGTAGCGAGGACTTTGTGGGTTTCGCCTACTGTTTTGATTAGAAACAAGGAGGTTCTATTATTCGAAAGTGATACGTACGAACTTTGTTATTAAAACTGTACATAACTGAAAAGTTCACCATTGAAATAAAAGATAAATATGAGCGCCCATTTTTACACATTACTTTTTTACATATTTCTAGATGTAGTTTATATGAGGTGATTGCTGCCGAGCTCTTCCTACATCTTAATATTTATGATTCTATTGTTACTGTATGTTATATTGTTCTATGTATGGCCTCTGTCTACTCTTTATGTGGGAAAATTTCGTCACTATATGTATGTATGTACATATTAGTTTCCACGTGTATACCATAAAAGCTCTCAGACTTAGGTGATTTCAAAAAGTAACCTACGAGAAAAACTAACCCTGTATTAGGATAAATTCTAATGGAGATAATCACAGCTAGGACCATAGTTATGTATTCTGTCGAAGCTGGATTCTATAAACTATACGTAGCTTTTAATATATAAAGTATTTTATTAATTACTCGCAGAATAACCCCGCGTTGCCCCGGTTATAATTTATTTTTTTAGTCGTTGAACATAAAGTAAAAGAAATTTCCCCAGTGGATTTTTTTTTTCTTTTGTCTTTTTAAAAATAATGTATTATTATAAAGAATTGTAGTATTATAAAGATGTAGAAAAAGCTTGGCAGCGATCACCTCAGTCGCAGAGGTTATCACATCCATGTATTCTTTAATGTTATAATAATCCTTCTTAGAAAGTCTTTCATTAATAAAAATTTTGAACTTTTTGACGATTCTGTTTTTAGTTGTTGTTAGTAATGTTTCTGATTAAAATGCACTCATAAATCACAATTGTAATTTTTAAAACTAATGTTGATTCAGACTCAACTCATCAACAAGCGATTTTATAATAATGTTTAACAATTTACTAGTTTTTGGTTAATTAAGATCACAAAATGTCTGCTGGTAAAAGTGAATATCGTTAATGTTTGCTTTTTAACAATTTAAAATACTAAAACTTATGTTTTATCAAGAGGATAATTGTGACCAGTCATGTGAAAGAGTTCTTAAATTTTTATCAAACAAAGATCAGTTTCTTTCTGTGTTAATATATTACATATATACAACCTTTACGTTTATGATCACCATCCATTTAAAAAATCCTTGGAATAAACGGGATCCCATCAGTGTATAACATATATAGTGCTTATAAATTATTAATAATGTTTGAACCAACCTATGTTTCTGTGAATAATATAGCTTTATGATTATTTTATAAAATATTATTATATTTATATATTAGTTTTTTTATCATTATTTGTTTAATAACTCGTTTTGAAATGCGCAGACCGCATTAACATGCGAACAGTGTAGTTCAAAAATAATACAAGGGCAGTTTCTATATATCCCATTGTCAGTTTTTTTAATGGAATTAAGTGACGAGACGATCAAGACGTGACCTGCTCGTAATTGTTGCGGTATCGGCTCGAACTTTGCGTTGCCTTCACATGCATACAGACACAAAGTCACGCCTTTCCTATATAACGGGTAGGCAGAGACTACAACCGTAGCCCACTTTTCTTCCTCGTGGGAAACAAGACGTGATAGGTTGCGAACCACGTCGCCGCCATATTCGAACGAGTCAAAAAATTCTTACTACTCGTTGCGTTCCCACGAGCAGTATAGTGACAGCATTGCATATTATGGTATTATTCTGCACGAATAAATCCGTAAAGTGAAATGTGTAGTAAAGTGAAGTGAAAAGTGGAATCCGTCTATGTAGGCACTACCGCAGGGCCAGTTTTCTGCCGTAAAGCAGTGGTGTGCTAACATTACTGAGTTTAAAGGGCACCGAGAGCTTGTGTAATCACTGGGAATATGGGACTTAAGAACTGATGTCTCAGGGTGACGGGTGCAGTGTGGTATCTCAGAAATGTTCAGGGTGACACAGCATTTGTTATGGACAGTCGTTGCACTAACTATCAGGTGAACGTTGCGCCTGTTTCGTCATTTAATCCAATAAAAAAGATCCTTGTTAGGAGTTTACAACCAGTCTGCCACGTTGCTGAGTTGGATTAAATCAAGATTTTCTAATCCATCGCACAACTAATATACACGTGGCTAATCGTAATTTTTCTAATCCATCGCACAACTAATATTCACGTGGCTAATCGTAATTTTTCTAATCCATCGCACAACTAATATACACGTGGCTAATCGTAATTTTTCTAATCCATCGCACAACTAATATTCACGTGGCTAATCGTAATTTTTCTAATCCATCGCACAACTAATATACACGTGGCTAATCATAATTTTTCTAATCCATCGCACAACTAATATTCACGTGGCTAATCGTAATTTTTCTAATCCATCGCACAACTAATATACACGTGGCTAATCATAATTTTTCTAATCCATCGCACAACTAATATTCACGTGGCTAATCGTAATTTTTCTAATCCATCGTACAACTAATATTCACGTGGCTAATCGTAATTTTTCTAATCCATCGCACAACTAATATACACGTGGCTAATCATAATTTTTGGACCTGATAAAGTCATGCTGCACCTAGATTACAGCTGTAGTATTGGTATAGAATGTTCCCGCCCGATCGGAGAACGAATACTCTACAATAATACAGCAGTGTTAAGTAAAATAAGGCTGCTATTTTTAGAGATCATGTGACTGAAGCATTCCATCGTAGTACCTATTTTTATCGACGAAGGATTGTATGAGCTTCCGTGACTACTGGACTACTGAACTGCGAGATTGTTAGTCAAGCTTACTAAAACAAAAAAAAATCATGCACTAAAATACTTAGCGCGTTTGTCATTTGACACATAACCAGTTAGGTAATACATACAACATATCTACATATATTGTATAATTATGAACATACATCAATTTAGTTTCGTTATTCCAATTTAACCCCCCCCCCCCCCCCCCCCTCCAAGTGAGAGCTATTAACTTTGGTAGTAATCAATGGAAAGGTCCTTCCTATGTCCTGCAGTGAACTAGTGATACGTTGAAATGATTCCAATTTTTTACCCCGTACTACGTACTAAACTTAATAACTTCGTCTTGGACACCTATTTTAATCTTGCGAGCTTACAATTTTTTATCTCATTGACATGAAGCCTTATAACACGTCGAAATCAATCCTAGGGAATCCGTCCGAAACCACTTTGGGAATCTACGGCACAGATGTTAGACAACAAGCATAGCGTAAAAGAATAATTTAGCTCTTCGTAAACCCCTATCTCGAAACATGGTCTCGGTAAATCGCATTTTGTACGTAGTATGTATGTACGTATTAGTATGGAAAGTATTTTAAAGCTGTCCCGGTACGAGCTCAATATCCCCGGGCGTGTGGCACGTTCGCGAAAACAAAACGGATCAGCTTGTATCTGAAACTCGCAGCGGGGCGGAGCTCAGCTGTTGTATGATGTAGATGATCTGGAAATGCAGCCCGTATAGTTTATTAGAGTAAAGTTTTTGTCAAAGACTTTACGTGATGAGTGATAAACGAATTATAAGGTAACGTTATGAGAGATCATTATAAAATAATAATAATAAAATTAATAAATAAAAACGTTTATTTCGCTTCACAAAATTACAAAAAAAAATACCTATTTTTTATTCTCTATTTTGAGAACGTTTTTGAGTAACCGAATGTCTAGTAATACACATATAATATTAATAGTTTATTGTATATCAATGTTTACAGGCAACAATGCATTGAATCAGTCTGCAGTCAGAGGTGTAACAACGCATCTTTTTTTTTATTCTATTCTACATCCAGGATGGACGTGGGTGTGGGCTACATTGACGACTTACACGAGTAGGTTAGTGTAACCTCAACCTTAAAGACATATTTCAAAAAAAACCTATGTAAAAAGTAAAATTGGCGGATGGGATAGCGTCTAAAGGTGTGGTTTAAGTAAACTAGAATTTAAAATAGATATTTGAATTAATAAAAAAGTAACATTAATTACTTTTAAATATAACAAGTAAGCTAATTTTTTTTGTCAATGTAGAAAAAAATATATAATTTTAATAAATTAATAAATATGATTTTTACATTACAGAATTTTACGGTTTAGGCTACAGAAATAAACACATTTATCTTATGATTCTGATTTTTTGGTACACATTACTCATGTAAAAATAATAAAATTACACCAACAAATTTATACTTTGACTTATTTAGAAATTCTAACTCCATGGCGCGTACGAACCTCGTTCCGAAACGATACGAGCACCTTATTTTTCGCACATTACACTTTGCAATTGTTTGAAATACGTTATAGCCATCATCGCGCAACTCGGACTTGTTTAAACATATTGCGACTATGTTTTAGGACATGTTTCACATTTACAACTGCCGTTTAAAGTTGTTCTTGCATATATTTTTATTTCGCATTGCTCTTGTATGATAGCGACAAACTTTAAAACTTTATTTCCCTACTAGTTGAATTCAAAAAGCAATGTTCTGTATAGTGGTTAAAATTTTTAGGCTAGTTGTTTATTCTAGACAATAAACGCAGTATTTTCCAGGCTTGTAAATTTTTTTTGTATGTAATAGGTAATAGAATCGGGCGTTTCTTTCCGGAACTTGCCATTATAATGGAGGAAACTAAGTTAATTTGCTAAGATCCGCATGTAAAATATAAAATACACCACTGAAGTCGAGAACACGACACTTGTTTCGCCCCGAAAAACGGCATTATCAAGTGTCATAGACTCTACGACAGAAAGCCGCCGAGTACTCGTACTTGGCGGTATTTTTGTTGGTGGAGAGTATTTGGTGGCGGTTCCTGGTGGCGGTGTAAGTTTGCTTGTGCGCGCTACTGAGGAAGGGCGGGCGGTGCTCTTCAAAAACTGGGTAATATACAACATTTTATACTTTGCATGCGGTTCTTAGCAAATTAACTTACTTTCCTTCGTTTTGAATATTATATTAAGCTTTAAATTCGGGCTGTTTATATAACCCATATCTTAAGTGTATTAATTGTCAGCAAATATCAGAACAATGTCGTAGCCGCGAAGAAATGGCACAATAGCGGTTTCAAAGATGTCGTATCTAAATTGGTGACGAGAAGCAGTGACGATCCGGCTGCCAAGTAACTAATTATTGATTATTATTGGTCCTGAGACCTATGTCAGAAAATGGGCTATTAAGAGACTTATGAAGTGATTAAGTAAAAACATACCATCTGTATTTTCCACTAACTCATCACGATATCTCCGAAACTATAATGACATATTGATTTGAAATTTGCCACACATATTCCTTTCCCAACATAGACACGTGGGTGTCATACCATAGGTACACGTGGGTAAGAACGGATTTTACGAGTACGATCATTCACTTCAAAATGGGTAAAGAAGCCGGGACGGGTGATACAGTCTATATAGCTTTATTTTTTAAATATGTATATTAGTTAAAAAAAAGTAAAGATTCATCCTATAATTGTCCCACTGCTGAGCACAGGCCTCCTCTCATTTCTGAGAGGGTTTTGGAGCTAGGAAGAATCCGCCACGCTGCTCCAATGCGGAGGTTTCCTCACGATGTTTTCGTTCACCGCTAAGCACGTGGTAAATCAGCACTTAAAATTGTAGAACAATATTAGAGGTGCCGGCACCGGGGATCGAACTCAGGTTACTCGCTTACTATGAAATTAAAGGCGAGCACCAGGCCCCTGAGCTACCACGGCTCTACAGTATATATCTACAGTATATTTAAAAAATGAAGCTGCCTACAAAGTTAATGTATTTTGTATTACATTATAAAGTGACGAAACAAGCAAAACGTTCACCTGATGGTAAGTGCAACGTCTGCCCATAACAAATGCTGTGTCACGCAGAACATTTCTGTGTGACACCATACTGCGCCCGTCACCCTGAGACATGAGTTCTTAAGTCTCATATGCCCAGTGATTACGCTAGCTCTCAGTGCCCTTCAAACCGAAACACTGTAATGTTTTCACACTACTGCTTCATGGCAGAAAAATTGGCCCTGGGGTGGACCTTGCCTAGACGGATTCTTGCATAGGAATCCTACTTCACGGCAGAATAACTGGCCCTGGGGCGATAAGCAATGTAAAAAGCAGTTAAAATGTCTAATCGTTACTAACTGTATATTCCTCTGAAATTATCATGAATATTGGAGAACAATTCTATCCAGATTTCCGCGTGATTAGTTCTCTATTGGCTTAATCGGAATTGTGTTCCCGCGAGTCTGCATCTATTTTAGTGTGTTTCTATTCAACACGCATACTCGTGGCGAAGGCTAAATAGCTACGCGCTATTTGCTCGAACTCGTGCCATGTTTGTCGGATTTGATATATCAAAAAAATAATAAAGTACTTCTCGTTTGAAATGTTAAACCCTTAGAGTTTACAATTGTTCGTTTTGAATGAAAATATGGAAAGAGAATTATAAAAAAATTGTCCTTTGTTTTTTTACTGGTAGTAGGATTCCTATGCAGCTTGAAAATAATAACTTAATGAAAAGTTACGTCATTGTTCACTAAATAATAATTCAGCTTTGTATATAAATAAGCATCGCTTCGAATAACCGTCACTGAGAATTATTTAGATAGAATAAGATGTTAACGATTATTCTCCACGACTTTGTTTTCTTTGTATTACAAGTAGTATTAAGAAAATGTAACATTTACATCGACTCGATAATGTTTTTATAACCAAAAGAAAATCTTTTCCAATATTTATAGCGCATAACATGTTAACAGGCATCGTAACCAGTAATACAGCTGTATAAAGAGGCGAGTGTAAAAGTTAAAACGAAATTCCGGAATTCACGATTAAGTTAAAAAAACACTCGTCGGTTCAAAAGTATTCGGGTAACAGAGATCTGAGGGGATCAGTAGACAAACTTGGAGGAACATGTTAACGCCTAAACGTGTGGCGCAAGCGAGGAACTCTAAAGATAGCGTCTTTCAGTTGATTTTAAAAACGTTACAATATGTTTAAATAGTAAATACATACATACATACATTCACACCTTTTTCCCATAATGGGTAGGCATAGGCCCACTCACGTAGCCCACTTTTCTAACCCTCGCGGGAAACGAGACGTGACGGATTGCGAACCACGCTGCCGCCATTTTCGTACGAGTCTAAAAATTCTTACTCTCAATTGCGTTCCCGCGAGCAGTAAAGTGACAGCATTGCATATTATGGTGTTTTACTGCATAAAGGCTGTCCGTACAATACCTTAGTCGCCTCTTACGACACCTTGGTAGGGAAGAGGTAGGGCTACGGGTGTGATATCTGCCTACGTCTTATATTGGAAAAAAACGTGACTGTATATGTGCATGTAGAGATTAAATGAGCCGTGGCTGATGACGATGACTGATGACGCAGGAATAAACATTAATATTCATATTACAAATGTTTGTCTCGTTAGCGGGATTGGCAACCTGAAAGTATGAAGACAGTGCCACTAAAAACTTGGTTTTCGTATAACGAAACATAAAGAGTCAATTCGAGAATAAGACGCTCATTGTTTATGCCTTGCACGCCAGTATTAAGAGTGTCATTTTATTAAGTCTCTCGATAGGATCGCGATCGGGCCGAGATAGCTGACATGTGTCGCGTGCGTGTCTACGCGTATGTGCTGTTGTAGGGAGAAAAGAATCTTGTAACTTTCTTTTTAATGTTGCCCTTAAAAGTATATCGTTCGCTACTTTAGAACGGCTTTGAAAAGAGTATCGATCTAAATCGTTGTCGTTTGGGACTTATGTACTTACGAGTTATTATAGACTGTTATTTTAATCTATACTATACAATATAGACAAAATATAGTTTTTATATGGGGAAGGGGAAGACTTGACGCCTAACTGCCGGTGCGATAGCTTTAAGTATTCTCTACCTTTTTTAAAAAAAAATGACGATCTAGTTGTTCACCCGATGGTAAGCGCAACGTCTGCCCATAACAAATACTGTGACACCCAGAACATTTCTGTGTGGTACCACACTGCGCTCATCAACCTGAGACGTCAGTTCTCAAGTCATATGCCCAGTAATTAAACTTACCTTTTTGACAAAAACCCAGTAATGGTTGCACACTACTTCTTAACGACAGAATAACTGGCACTAGGGCGGTATCTACCGAGACGGATTCCTGTATGGGAATATATATATTACGACCAAATAACCATTAAGAAGGTTCACTATTAACAACAACTATTACTACAAGTTTCCATAACAGTATCCGGAACCAAAAGATGGGCAGCAGCATCATTCTGGACTATCTGAAAAAATAAACTGCGGTTGCCAACCCGCCTGCCAAGCGTGGCAACTATGGCAAATCCCCCCAAAATGAGAGCTACAAACTTTTGTGGCAATCTATGGGAGAGGCCTATGTTCAGCAGTGGACTAGTGATAGACTGAAAAGATGAAGAAGATCCGGAAGTCTAGGCGTGGTTGAAAAACGGCCAGGAGGGAATCATCATCTACATTATAGTGAAAATTTAATACTTAATATTCTTGTCGAAAACAACATTATGTTGTAACGCAATACGTGAGCGTCGGAATGGAAAATGTTCTGTTTAAAAAAATCAATGTTCGATGGGGTCTTTATCGTCCTCTGCATGCATTCAGCAGCAGATTGGGGGTTAAGATTTTCTCATTTGTATTCAGCGTGCTCGCAGCTACGCGAGGTAACCCGACGCCTGTCCATCGCCGAGGGTTTTCAGCCTCGACGCGACTTAAGTGCCTCTACATTCTATTAGAATATCACTGTTTAACGATAACAAGTCTCTTTATTTTTAAACACATAGACAAAATTATATATTTAAATCGTAAAAAAAATTTTGAATTGGAAGAAGTAATAAATAAACAACCCGTGTGGTGGCGGCTTAAGAGAATCTACCATCACATCCTGTGGGTGTCGTAAACGTCAACAAAGGGAAAATGAAAACCAGGAGATGGGCAGCAGCACCTTCCTGGAGCCAAGCTTGGCAACTATGGCAAAATCACCCCAAAATAACAGTTACAAACTTTTAATAGAATCAGGCGTTACTTTGCGGAAATCCATTATAGTAAAGGAGAGAAAGTTAATTTGCTAAGATCCGCATGCTAAATGTAAAATGCCGTGCATTACCTACTTAGAGCCGCCACCAGATACCCTACCGGTGGCGGTACTGGTTTTCTTGTGCACGCTGTTGAGGGAGGGCGAGCGGTGCTCTTCAAAACTACGCGGATCTTAGCAAATTAACTTTCTCTACTTTATTACTGTTGTCGCAATCTATGGGGGAGGCCGATGGTCAGCAGCGGACTAGTGACGGGTTGAAATGATGATAACGAATAAATAAACTGCATCTTTTTTGTATCGATAAGCATCGAGCAAAAGCGCGTTGAAAAAAGAAAAGAAATTGTGTTCTCTAAACACTGTTTTTTGTGATTATGTTAAAGAGCGTTATTGAAATAAATATTTGATAGTAGAAATTTGGTTTGTAGAGTACAAAGGAAGTGTCTAATAATTAAACTTAAATAAAGTTTTTTTTATTTTTAAATTTCGCCTAAACAATATAACAATATGATGTACAGCATTTTTTTTGTGCTTAAATCACCAATATACTGGAAAAAGAACGAATATTGATACCATTTTATTATATTCATCTCTAAAATTGTTAATTCAAGTGCTGATTCACCGTGAGCTCAACGCTCAAGGAAAATATCGTCAGAAAACATGCATGTTTGGGGAACTAAATGTTTTGAAGACACCTGAAGTCCGCCATCACTCATTGGAGCGGCATCAATCTTTACTGGCTCCAAAACCCTCTCAGTAATGAGAGGAGGCCTTTGCTCAGCAGTGGGACATTAATAGGCTGTAAATTTATTTTTTTACTTTTAATTAAGTTGCTAAGTAACAAGCGTGAATGAACATTTCATCATACATAGTATCAGCCAAAATATCCAAATACATTTGTATTATAATAGGTTACGAGAATCCCCAAGTATAATTACATTACCTGGGAAGGTGCTTCATAAAAAAAACTCCTAATATATTTAGTTTGTTTTTGTTTCGTAAATTATTATCGAGTTTACGTGCGGATTCGGGAAATGAAAAGAAGTTCTACGGAAACACTCGGCAGGAGCAGGGGGGCGAACATTTATCAAAAAAATGTTTAACGCGCGGGAAGTCACGTCCGACTTTACAAAAATTAGGGAAACACGTGAGTTTGATATAACGATAGTATCAAAAATTTAACAGTATACTTCCAGGGAAGTTTTAACTTACGATTTGGTAGATAGTAGTAGAATTTTCTAAAAATTTGGTAGATGAAAGGTTTTTATGTCTGGTAGGTTAAGTTTTTGTGTTTGGTAGGTTACGTTTTGAAAGCGATTTTTCTTTCATATTAAAACTGGGATATATTGAGTTTTTGTCTGAGATATTAAATCAATTACCATATTTATTTGCGCCTTGTTTATTAATATTAATCGGAATATTAACATTGAATAATTTCTTAAAAAAAAGAATACACCGTCTACTTTCAAAATTGTGTTCAGGTAATACCTTTTTATTTTTATTGGTTACGGTTGTAACCTCTTTTTTAAAAGAATAATATTCCTGTTAAAAGTTTGTGCTAGGACGTGGTTCACGATAATAATCCAATGGTGGGATCGATCCTGCAACATCATGTTTCGCAGTCGGTATCCAAACCTAAACCTTAATGCTATTGGCGCTATCTTTTGTATATAAAATAATATATATTAAAGTGAGCTTTTGATAGGATTATCATCGCAGGCCAGTTATTCTGCCGTGAAGCAGTGATATGCAATCATTACTGTGTTACGGTTTGAACGGCACTGAGAGCTCTAATATGAGACTTGAGAACTTTCATTTATTATCAGGTGAACGGTTTGCTCGTTTCGTCACTCAAACCAATAAAAAAAAATTATGGCCGACTATACCTGCATTGTTGTTTTTACAACTGCAATTTATGTATGTGAAACGTAACCACGATACGGAAGTAATCACTTTGCGGCATTATTGGCGGCAACGTTTTCGTTAAAAAAATAGAATTTCGACTAAAACTAATTCAGTAATGTGATAGCTTTGTGTATATGTACATGTGTATTTCAACCTCCAACTAAGTTTCTTCTCAAACGGGGCAAATAAAAAGGGAACTTTTTACATCAAAACTTTATTTTCGCATTCCCCGCGCTGATTCGTACGTGAGTCCGACTATTTTTCGAGCTGATTACTGTATCTTGAAAATACCTATTTTTACGTTCCCCCTGCGCGTATTACGCGAGAGTTGCATTTATGAGTTTACGTCCGGCGCCACTGTGACTGAAATTACGCAATATTTTTTTACACGTGTGTTGAATAAGCAAACCTGAGCTTTCTTATGTTATGCATTCAAAATATTTGTCTTTATTTTTTGAAACGTAACTTTTACTTTAATGAAAGAAATATCGTTAAAATACATAAAAAGTCACGTAGTTTTCCCACATAAGGGATAGGCAGAGGCCACACGTGTAGTCCACTTTTCACTCCCGCTGGAAAAGAAACATGACGGGTGGCGAACCACGTCGCCGCCATTTTAATAAAAGTTCCAAAAATTCTTACTCTCTACGAGTATTGCGTTAAGTCGAACACTATAGTGACAGTATTGCATATTATGGTGTTATTTTGCACGAGTAGACGCAGCCCGTACAATACCGTAGTCGCCTCTTACAACACTTTGGTAGTGAAGAGGTGCTATTCTACTCTGCCGGACACCTATCGGTTATGTACGTACAAACAGGCACATTTATTTCACCTTTTTTACCAGTGCAAAGTAAAGAAAGTATGAAGAACTAAATCATAACTAGTAACGGTCAGAACCGAACAGATTACAGAACATTTTACTGCTGAGAACAAGCCTCCAACTGTAATTTAGTCGCTACATATCAAAGATAAAACGACATTGTTTTGATTACATCAAGAATCTGGAGTAAGAATATATATTTTTTAATAATTATTAAATAAATTTCCCTACAGAGATAATCCTGTAAGACGATAATTACTACCTTATGGCGGAATGACCTTCACTTCACAGTGTTTGCTTTCACTTATTTTGAGTTCTATAGGATGATGGGAACATGGTTGAAATAAGGTCTTAAGTTCTGTTACGATCTACATATGTACTGATGAATTTAGACATGTTAGAATAATAAAACCACTTTCAAATTCAAGACTCTAGATGGATGTTCTTATGAACTTTCTGGTAACATAAAGCAATCTGTAGGGAAATGCTTAGTTACGACATTAATACAATGTTAATGGTAGTTTTACTGATGATAGGATTCCTATGCAAAAATCCGTCTAGGTAAGAACCATTCCAAGGCTAGTTATTCTGCCGTGAAGCAGCAGTGTGCAAGCAATACTGTGATTCGGTTTGAGAGGCACTGAAAGATAGTGTAATCACTGGGCATATGAGGCTTAAGAACTGATGTTTCAAGGTGGCGAGCGTAGTGTGGTGTCATGCAGAATTTTTCTGGATGGGGAAAACGTTGCACTTACTATCAGGTGAACGTTTTGCTCGTTTCGTCACTTAATGTAATAAAAAGACCCTCACAAAGGCGTTGGTACTTTATAGTAGCATTTTGTCTATTTCACTTGTAAGACTTTGCAGAGCAGTCAGATCGTCATTCCTGCTGTCCATCACCACCATCATCATTAATATATCATCATCGGTATCGCCGAGCGACAGATCGTCCGAGAAGTAATGGTTTATCCGCAAAGTATTAACTGGTCTCATGGTTATTTAACCTGTGAATTTGCCGTAGTTCACTTTGTAAATAGTCTACGTACCCTCTTGCCTCCCTCATTTCGTTATTGTCATTTGTGCACTTTCTTCCTCACTCCGTTTTTACAGGCCAATTTCGGTAGTCTCCTTTAATAAAAGTACATTCGTGAATAAGTATTTTGATTTTTTACTTTAAACTGTGGTAACAAATGAAAACAAAATTTTGTACTCCTTTTTAAGTACATTGCGCGCACGGAGGAATGTGAGACTTGGCATAGTTAAAATTTATATGAAGAAAGAGCGCAGAAAACTACAATTTATATACGATATATGTTACAAATAGATTAAATTTAATAAAAAACGTTAATAAATAACGGTCGAATTTCGACTTTTATAACATCAATGCCTCAAGGCTTAACCTCGGTTAAATTTTCTAGTTAATATCATCTGCGCAGTACATATTATTGTGCCGAACTACTTAACCATTCCGAAACCCAAAGTTTCGTATCTGCCATAAGATCGGAAGCTCGGTTAAATGCATTGTCATGGACTCTTGACAACTGTGATGGTACCATACCGAAAAAAGCAATTATTTTTGTATATTTATGGGTATTTGAACCCGGCATCCGCGATGCAGCGGTCGGAAAAACTTAGCATAGAGTGATTATGTTTTTGCGAATATTATACACTAAATAAAATTAATTTAACGGATTTTATCGCGTTACATTTTTCAATATTTATAACCTGACGTTTTGAGCGCTTTACAGCACTCATGGCCACGGGAGGACTCATGTCATAGTTAATCCGGGATACCTTCAGCTTTTAATTATAATTTTTGGTCTTCGCAGAATGAGTTTACCGTGTATTTAAGTTCACAGCAAACGCACTGCACGAAACATCGTGTTGTCATAGTTAAAACTTGAACGCAATAAAATTCGTAAAATTAGTTTCATTAAGCAGTACTCGTTTGGCTGTTGTAAGTCGCGGGTCATGCATATTGTTGCGGTTACAACCACAACGCTGATGTGTGTTGACCGCACCCACGTGAATACAGTCTCGAGACTGGTGAAATGATGAATTAAAATATCATGCATTCATATATAATGCCCCCCGAAACGTTATTCACCAAAGATATGTCGAGAACATTTCAAGTCAACTACCTGGAGCGGTGGCGGAGCAGAGAGAAATTTAAGGACTATTACTTTACAAGCACTTCTTTACATTATGATACATAATGATGCATTCCTGACTTTTTTTTAGATTTTTATTAAGTCTGACTTAAATAGCAATCGCTTTATAAGTAAATATCTGAACTAAAGAATTTATTAGTCAATTATTTACTTGCCAGTAAGAAACTGTATCTTACTGGTGGTAGGATTCCTATGCAGGATATCCGTCTAGGTGGGTCCATCACAATGTCAGTTATTCGGCCGTCTAGCAATATACAATAGTGGGCAAACATACCTACCTAGTCTATTTTTTTTAATTCGATAAAAGCGACGTAAAAAGCAAAACGTTCACCTGATGGTAAGTGCAACGTTTGCCCATAACAAATACTGTCTCACCCAGAAAAGTGTGACACCACAATGAGCCCGTCACCCTGAGTACCAGTTCTTAAGTCTCATATGCCCAGTGATTACGCTAGCTCTCAGTGCCCTTCAAACTGAAAGACAGTAATGTTTGTACACTACTGCTTCACAGCAGAATAACTGGCCCTGGGGTAGTACTTACCTAGACGGATTACTGCATAGGAATCCTACCACCAGTAAAAAAAATACTGGGCATAGGAGACTCAAGAACTTATGTCTCAGAGTGACGAACGCAGTGTAGTACTGAGTGACACAGCATTTGTTATGAGAAGACGTTGCACTTACCATCTGTTTTTGATTTTGTTTTTGAGTTACTGAGAGTAAACACTGTGTACTGTATTATATCTCATTCTCTCTCAGCTAAATCCTATAGATGTTACTGATGTTTATCTCATTTCAGTGTCGCTTTTTTGTTTCATCGAATTTCAAATAACATTCTAAGTTTTCACTGAAAAAAATCTATTACTTCATATAATTTATTAGGTCGTAGAAAGCGTTTTATTGGAAACAATACTTTATTACTAAGAACTAACTGGGCGAAACCAATGAAGGCTTAGGAAGTTCTATTGGAGCGTTTTATTTGGCCTTACCTTGGAAACACGGAGAGTAAGTGGATTTCTAACTTGTTTAATTTCAAATCTCACAGTATAGTAAGACATAAATGTAATAGTAAAGGTAGAAAATAAGATTAAGTTTAGTGAAATATTTAATGTCTTTTTACCATGTTGTTATTAACTCGTTTATTGTATGTTCGGGTCAAATTTAGAATCTACTAGAAATTTTAAAATAACTTCCCGAGGAGCTAGAGACCTTGAAATTTAAATATAGCTTGGATCTGGATAACAATTTATCATACACTCTATTTTCTCTCTTTCTTGTCATTCTGTTGTTAGTCTGTTGGGTACAAATATTGGATTGATTATAAAGTACTTTTTAACTTTTAGTCCTATTTAAAAACGTGGTATTTAAACGTTTTTTATTCGAACCTTTTTACATTGTCCTTATTATTAGCATCCGAAAACGGCAAAGCACATAGCAGGTTATAATTTTCACAAGTTTGTATAATGATCGGTACTTTCATACCTACTAAAACACTAAAACGATTTTTATAAACTTTGAGCATAAATTACAAGTAATATGGCGATAGGTATTATAGCCATACAATATAAACTTTGATATAGCACTTTTGACTTCTAAGGTAATCTTGATTGTAAGGTTTAAAGACAGGGACGGAGCTATAGGGAAGACGGATAGCGGTTTTCTATTTTTTAATTTAATTAAGTGGCATCAAACCAGAACACAGTCCAAATTGTAAGTGGATAATGTGTGAATCAAGATATTCATATGGACTGTGTTGGAATGCTCCGAATTCGAAATCCGGTAACAATCCTTGCATAGCTCTCCAGGTACTTCTTTGTATAGTACAGTACAGTTCCTTCCGGTCTTCTTTATATATCTTTGTCATTTGTATGATCTCCGATGCACTGGATATTTTATACGCTGTAGCCCGTCAACTGCGTAAGTATGTACGCAGTATTTATTATAATCATATTTGACGGCTCCCAGGGTTGCGGCTTCGATTTTCGCACGGTGTTAATATTTGTATGACCTATAGACAGTTGATCTGGTTGTGGGTTTTTCTGCATAAAGAGTTTTTCTGTAACACACTCACGCTACTGTAAAAATCCTAGTGTTGGGCAACATTTTAGGAAAAGAAAAAAATATAAAATGTCACAATTTTATTCCTCCATCAGTTAGATATTTTTTTATACCATAAAGTGACGAGACGAGCAAAACCTTAACTTAATGGTAACTGCAACATTTTTGTGTAGCACAACACTGCGTCTGTCACCCTGAGACATCAGTTCTTAAGTTTCATACTCCCAGTAATTACACTAGCTCTCAGCACCCTTCATACCGAAATACAATAACTGGCCTGGGGTGGTACCTACCTATACAGATTCCTGCGTAGCTAGCAAAAATCTTTAATCATTTAATTATATTGGCGAAGTAAACTTAATGAAATGGTCGCCGAAATAGACATGTTCATTGCTGATGTAGTAATACATGACACAAAGGCCGGTTTTCGGGTTTCGGTCTCATCGCATCAGTAGGCATTGTGTAAAAGTCGCATCGCTAATGGATTAGTGGTGGACACGATCGTCGACAATGGATGTAGAGCGACTAGATGCTACATGGACGGAAATTGGACGAAATTGACGCGCCGCGGTCGGCTGGATTTCGGTCTATTATTGTCCGACTATTCGATTGAAATCGGTATGAATCTAGTTTCACGTAGTCGTGCGTGGGTCCCTTTGATGTTAATTAAATTTTGTGGCTTTTCATTCATACATATAGTTTTATGGTGAGCTCTGTTTTAAGCAAGCAACAGAGATCATTTAAGTAAGTGATCAGTTAATGGACTTGAAAGTAGTAACTTTATGTTTCCTATAACGTAACTGCCTTATTATTGCTTATGCTAATGGTATATCATCTATTACACTCGGTTCATTTCGTCAATATTTTAAGTTAAGTGATAAGTATATAACACAACACACAAAGCATCTAAAATATGATAGATATAAGGTAATATTTTACTTGAAAAAAAAAATTGTGGTAGCCCGGGGGCCGATCACTCGTCTAAAAATAGTCTGTAAAAATACGCAAGTGACCCGTGTTTAATCCTGTGTACATCTAAAATTGTGTGTGCAAACCAGGATTATTATGGAGCTCCGTAATCGTAGGCTAATTTCTGTGATTGTAGTACCAAACTTAGAAATAAATTCAAAACTTTGTTATCTTGTAATTATTTGTGTTTTCCTCTTACGATTCCTTAAAAAAAAACCGAATATATCCGAAATATATTTATATAAACATTATTATAGCGTAACTGAAACTGGTATAATTTCATTCACCTATCCATATCCATATCCGAAATTTGATATCCATAACATTCCTAGTGCAAAACCTGTGTCTTCATAGCGTTGAACTGGACTAAATTTAGTCGTCCCCTATCAGCGATTTTTGTGTATCTAACAAAAATTCGATTTCGGACACAAGTTTTTTTTCAGTACTCGTAGCCTAATATACATTACTACTTTAATTAGTATTATAAGCATTTGTCTCCTTAGTACAGTTAAAAATAATGTACAATTACAGGAGTATTGTAAAGATGTAGAAATAGCTTGGCAGCGATGACCTCATTCCCAGGGGATATCATAATCCATATATTCTTTAATATTATAATAAACCTTTTTATAAAGTCTTTGTTTAATAAAAAAAATTAAACTTATTGATTGCCAGACTTTGAGCACTTTCATATTGTTGGAACCCGAATAACTAAACCCGCAGCCCAGAAGTCAGGTTCTCTAATTACTAGATCAGGTCATTCATCATCCTCACCATAATTACAGCCTATCAATAATCCACTGCTGAACATAAGCCTCCCCAATAGATTGCCACAAAAGTTGGTGGTTCTCATTTTGGGGGGATTTTGCCATAGTTGCCACGCTTGGTAGACAGGTTGCTAACCGCAGTTTATTTATTCAGATGTTCTAGGAAGTTGCTGCTGCCCATCTTGTGTTACATTCAATATATATAAATATATACATATGTATATATATATATATAAATATATACACATGTATATATATATACATTTATTGTCGGCTTTTGGCAAATGCCTTGCGTAAAAACAAATACCTAAGAAAATAAAATATAATTGGGTTACGCCTCTAGTAGCTACCAACCTTTATTTTCATTCGGCAGTAAATTATCCATTAACGAATGTCCATAAAACGAAAATGTATTTTGGATGGAAAATTTACAAATAACTTACTGAATGTGCATTTGTTTACCATGATGCTTAATATACTTGACGTGTGTCTTCCTTTACTTATGTCAGAATAACAAAGAAGCACATTATCGTGACATAAAAGTTTTTGTCTCATGTTTTCTTTTAGGTTTGTCAAGTGTAAAAGATAGCGCTTCTAGCGGTTAATTTATCAATCAAATCAATAAGTACAATCATTATAGTTATACGAAGGTATGAGTGCATCATTAGTGAGAAGCACCCCGATTATTGTCGTGTGGCCGAACGGTGCGGCTTAATGCTTTCCGTTTTATTTTCGTCGCTTAATGAGCACTTTAATAAAAAGCTTTTTCATAACGCACCGATGAATATTAACAGCGGTCTCGTGGAAACTTAATTGATAGCGTAGGTCATCTTTTTATATAGAAAAATCACCTACAGTTTACAGCTCTATACTTACTCATTCACAACTCTATACTTTTTCATTACTATCATTAAAGTTTTCATATATATGATGATGATGATGATGTTCTCCTAGCCGATTTCTACCACGGCGACAACTGCCGACTACGGTCGAGAGCTATCAACTGCGCAGGAGATATTATAGTGCCACAAGTGTACGCGCAAACACAGAGGCACTCACTCGTCCCAACCTTCCCGCGCCCGATGTAACGCTGATGCGATAAGATCGGAGGTAGGCTAGGATGCAGTGTCAGAAACACAGGGACAATCACAACACAACCAGACCCGAAAACCAACAATTTATGTTTTAGCACAAATGTTTGCTTCGGCTGGGATTCGAACCCAGGACCCGCGGCTTAGAAGTCAGGTACTCTGACCACTAGGCCACGCGGACGTCAATAAAATTATATATATAGGAACACTTTAATGATAGTAATGAAAAAGTTTTGACTGTAAGGTAATGTTTACACGTCTCATCTAAATATTATATTTAATTAATTTTGTGGAAGAAAATGACGGGGCGTAAAAATCACACACCTGATAGTGAGTGCAACGTCTGCCAATAACTTATGCTGAGACAGCCTGACCATTTCTGTGTCGCACCACTGCGCCCGTCGTCTTGGGACATAATTTTTAATTCTCATATGCCCAGTAATTACACTAGGTAGTGCCCTTCAGACCGAAACACAGTAATGTTCGCACACTAGTGCTTGACGTTGAAACTACTGGCACTGTGGTGATACGTAGATGGATTCCTATGCAGAAATCCGTCCAGGTTGGCGGACTTATTATACCCTCGAAATATTTTCTTTTCTCAGATTTCCTCATTAGGTTTCCTGGGTGCCGGCACCGAGGATCGAACTCAGGTCACTCGCATAGTATTCAAGTTAAGGTGAGCCCTTGAGCTACTACAGCTATCACAGCTATCAAAATACAATTTCAATTTACAGTACAGTATATCATAGTAAACCATGCGAACGAAGTCGCAGGCATCAGCTAGTATTTTATATATTTTTTTAATATTAAATTCCGGTTAAATAGTCAGGTGCACAACCATTCGCAAAATGTGTTTTTCTAAGTCCCCAGTTATCTGTCAGAAATAATACATAAAAGTCGTTACAATAACAATGAGAATCAAAAATGTTTCAGACGTGTCACGATTAGTTGGAGAGGAACTCCTCGAAAGTTTTAACGTTGTTATCAAAGGGGGTCGGCTCTTAATTGGCAAAAGTTTCACTGCGAAGAAAAACTGGAGTCCCGCGCGGACCTCCCTGTGCAAAGAACGAGTGAATCAGTGAACGGTCGTGGCGATTCGAATTATTAACAAAGAGCTAACCGGCCCGACTTCGCCCGATAAAATTTTGTTTTATAAAGTGATATGAAATTTTAAAAATTCGTCAGCTATATATACAAAACTTGCACGTTGATTAAAGAAAATTATTACAGACAGCACACATTCACAACTCAAATTAAAAAAAAACCATACAGATATAATACTAGACAACGCATTTAATAAAACTAATTTTACGGATTTTATCGCGTTTAATTTTTAAACTATTTATAACCCGACGTTTCAAGCGCTTTAAGTCGCCATGGTCACGGGGGACTGAAACTTCGGGATATAAATAGTTTAAAAATGAGACACGATAAAATCCGTGTAATATTCGCGTAAATCTAAGACATCATTACAAGACAACGCCACAAACTACAACTACAGAAACACAGAACCAAGAAAATTGTTAAATCATGTACAGAATAACCTAGAAAAAGATCAATTGTTGTATTCGTAGATCCGCACAAGTTTCAGAATTGCTATAAACCTTATGATTAAAAATTATTAAGTATGTAAGTGAACTGTAAATTGTTCTTTTTTAAGAAAAAATAAATATCTTTAAACCGATATACTCGTACTTAATAAATAGAATGGGCAAAATATTTACCGACTTCATTCACTAATAATACCATTAATGCTCGGCTCCTATAAGAGCTATGGACATTTTTAAGACACATAAATCTTCTAGGAGAGATACACATCTTAACAGTGAAAACAACATGCAAATTCGTTTTGTGGTTCTCGAGATTAGCGCTGTAGAATAGAAGGATAGGCGCTCGCCGGGGGTTCCTTTTATAGTGTAAAGATATGCAAGGAACTCCTATACATACATACATACATAAGATCACGACTGTATCCCATAAGGGGTAGTCAGAGACTGGGCACTCACTGCAAAAACAGATGACTGCCACAATCCACGTTACACCAAAACAATATAACGCACTTGGTGTGATTGGAGGAACTCCTATAATACGAGTATATACTTCTATATATATAATAGTATTTTACCGTGGATTTTATAACGGTATTGATACATTTTAAAGATGATTTAACACAACACTCTGTTTTAATTCGTCGTTACATGTTGATACCTTAAAATAGTATTGAACCAAAAAAGGTATGAAAGCACTTTAATATTTGACGTAATAACATTTACCGGCCAAAATGGCACCTATAGCATTACTGGTACTTGTCACGTATATTTCGCCTCAACGAGCACTTAACAGAGCAACTTTAGGATAATTTGATTGCGCTGTCTCTTCCATAATGGAAGTATTCAGACGTCCAGGTACGTGTAAATAGCTATGGTTCTAACATAAACGTACCGAAACAAAGGAAACGCACGAGCCATGTTATTCCTCAATTTTCAACGAGTTGGACAGTTGTATGTTATCGCGATAAAAAAGTCAATTATAAAGGTTTATTGCAACTTGCAAAGGTTGCGGTCGTTATGACGATCTGTAGACACACAATGAAAGAGGGAGGATAGACTGACGTACTTGCTCATTAGCCCCTAATGACGATGTCCCGAGTTCGGCCGATCATCGGCGGAAATTCAAATTTAAAAAATTCGTTCGTCGCTTACAAATTCTGATTTTTAACCAATAAAAAGGCGGGGTTGTTCGAATTTTAAACGGTTATTGTTTCCTTTTTATGTTAATGTCCAGTATTGAAATTTCGCAAAACCGACGTTCGGATATTGCTACAGATCGCGTAACTTCAGTAACGATCGTTCGGATGGAGTCACCGAACGTTTTTATTGCTGTTATTACCCTTGTTGCTTTCGAATCGGTAGGAGGTTGTTTTTTCTTTATACATTTTGTACGTTCGTCTTTTGCATTTTCGAAGGTTTCGACGTCATTAGCGTTATTAGCGTAAGCTTTGATAAAAATTTAATAACCTCTCTTTGAAACGCTTCATTAAGACACTTTAAGAGGCTCGGAAGCGATTATAGGCCTGATAGGTTGCGCAGCAACTAGATATTACGTTAAAAAGCGTTTTACCGCTTTCTCATCGCTCAATAAGAGCCCCTTGTAATTACGGCTCCCCGTCATTTTTTTTTTTTTTTTTTTTTAGGACTGATGGTCACTGTTAGCCCGAAGGCTTTTACAGCTTCGCCGGATTGAAAGGTGGCATAGCGCTGAGGGCGCTTAGCCGAAACCTTTGTTTATGGATGACTAGCGCAAGGGCCCCCGAGAGGGGACCTCGGCTTGGACCGTCATCCTGTTCGCGAGAGTAACAGACTCGAGGGTGCCCAAGGGGGCCGGTCTCGGCTCGGTCAGTTACTGCAATCGGGAGGGCAATATTACTACTACTATAATTATTAATACCATGATTATTATTAGATAAGTTTACCACCAATTCGGAATGCGTTTCCGCTGGAGAAGAAATGGCGCAAGAAACTCCAGCGACGCTTCTGTTTATGACACTACTGCTAGGGGAGAACCGACCTGAGATGCGGCGGTATCGCGAATAACTTTGTCTGATACGCCCACGCCGACGGCGGGGGCGGTATGATGGTGATAATGGGTGTTTGTGTAGTGTTGAGTAGAGCGCTTGGGCAATAGTGGTCGCGTCGTCAGGGTCCTCGAGGACGTGCCTCGGTCTCCTTTTTCCGCGGGTCGAGTTTTGGTGTATCGCGAGGGGGTTGTAAGTGGCGGCACTGACAACCAGTGGGTTGGGGTGCGTGGCGGCAGAGTCGAAGTATCGGCGAGAGGCCAACTTTAGATATTGGGCTATGGTAGGAAGCCCTAAATCGATATGAAGGTTAGCATTACGCACGAACCACGGTGCTCCCGTGGCTTTACGCATGAATCGATTTTGTATTACCTGAAGTCGGTGAATTTGACGCGGGAAGGCATGCGCAAATACGGGGCTTGCGTATGTCATAATTGGCCGAATACAGGCTTTGTAAAGTGTAATTTTATTACGTAGGGACATTTTGCTATTTTTATTTAGTAACGGATGTAATCGACCGAGGACGAACGCCGCTCGGTTCCTTACTCGGTTAATATGTGGACCGAAGCTGAGTCTCGAGTCTAATAGGACGCCTAAGTATTTGACTGTCTTTTCCCAGGGGATTGGACGATCGAATAACTCTATGGTGGGGAGATGCTGCGTTATGCGCCGCGAGAAGTACATGGCTGCACTTTTGATTGGGTTGACCTCGATCCTCCATTTCCGAAACCAGTTCCCGAGGGTTCGGGCTGCGGATTGGAGGCGTTTAGAGATAGTGTCTGGATTACGTCCAGACACATATAGGCAGGTATCATCTGCGAAGAGGGCGAGTTCGACGCCGCTGGTGTGCGGTATGTCGTTCGTGAAAAGGGTGTAGAGCACGGGACCTAGGACTGAGCCTTGTGGTACGCCGGCTAGGATGGGATGTGATTCGGATCGCACCCCCTCGACGCGGTAGCGGAAGGTTCGACTGCGCAAGAAATCTCGTATGATGAGTACGAGGCGATCCGGCACACCGAGTCCATATAACTTGTATATGAGCCCGTTGTGCCAGACCTTGTCGAACGCTTTCGCCACGTCGAAGAAGAGCGCTCCGGTATGAAGCCCGCGTATGAAGCGGGATTGAATGTGCTCCGTTATGCGGTGCACCTGCTGGGTACATGAGTGTTTGGCACGGAATCCAAACTGCTCGTGGATGGGGATCCCTCGAGACTGCATGAAGTCTCTTAAGCGGGCGAGAAGTAGGCGTTCGTATATCTTGCCTAAGGCCTTGAGGAGGCTTATAGGCCGATATGCGGTGGGATCGGACGGGTGTTTAGAGGGCTTTAGAATCCCTACGACCTCTGCTTCTTTCCAGGTGTTCGGAAAGATTGCGTTGGCCAGAGCTGCGTTGTAGATTAATACCAATAGCTGAATGATGGTAGTAGGCAGGAGCTTAACTACTTTGTTAGTGATACCATCGGGACCGGGAGATTTCCTCGGACGGAGGTTTTTAATAATAGACTCTACTTCGGTGCTGTTAACCGGCGGTATGGAATCGCGGAACGGTTGAGAAGCCCTCCGATCGACCTCGCTGTCGACTAACGCGACGTGGGCGGAGTCGACCGGTAAGGTGCTTGGGGAGCATTGAGATTTTAGGCTGTCAGCTAGACATTCTGCCTTTTCTTCGTTTAGGAAGGCAAACTCATCTTGTATCGTTATTTTTTTGATTGAAGAGTTTGTTTTTAAATACCCCACTTGTACCAAATTATACTGAACATATAGACTTTATTAATATTTTGTTGTACAAATATCTATTAAGGGGCTGTATTCAATATTTTAGCGATTGGATATCATACACATTAAATTAATATATACATATATTGTTTAAAGAAACCCATGTCATTCTACGAACACGTGTGATTAAAAAAAATAATGTACAAATAAACACAAGGGACAACTGTCACAAAGAAAGCGGCAACTCGTCGGGATGGCTAAGAATAAAGCCCGGCATCCGTTTACTGTCTGAAAGGAGGTAGGCGTCGCTCATAGACGACTATCGGCGCGTGAATGGGAGCCGGTACTACGGACGGTACGCGGGAAACATTAAAACGTTCCGCGCGCTCGCCCGCCACGTCATGCGTGACACTCGCCGGACCATATTTTAAAACTGGGTTTTGTTTATACAAAACGGCATGTCTCGCTTTTCATTTTTCCACGTGCCACGGGAGCCTCTGCCAGCACCGTGTGTTGTTCGCACGGAGTGCCGTCGTTTCGCAAATCGGGAGCGCCATTAAAAATAATGATGCGAAATTGTACATGCTTGGTTTTTTTTTGGCTACGATATAGGAGAAATTGTCAGTTTACTATAATAGAGTTAAAAAAACCGTCACGAATTTAAAAAATATGAATGTAAAATATTGAAAATATTCAACTTTCAATTACATATTCCGTGAATTACCTGGTTTTCACAATCGGTACCGGTATTAATTGGTGACAATTTTAGGTTCTAGTTAATATGTGCTTAGCAGTGAAGTCAAATTTTGAGAGGAACCTTGTGTCCTCAGTATAATAAATGTTTCAACGAATTGAGAGGATCAAAAATCCGCTCTGGAGCAGTTGCAGGGTGCATACCCTCTGTATTCAAAGCTTGATTGTTAATTCATCATCATTTCAGCCTATCATTAGTCCACTGCTGAACATAGGCCTCCCTCATAGATTGCTACGAAAGTTTGTAGTTCTCATTTTTGGGGATTTTGCCATAATTGCCACGCTTGGCAGGCGGATCGGCAACCACAGTTTATTTATTCAGATGTTCCAGGAAGATGCTGCTGCCCATCTCCTTGTTTTAATTTTCCCTCTGTCGACTTTTACGACACCCACGGGATGAGATTGGGTGGTAGATTCTATTAAGCCGCTACCACACGGCGGTTAATTTTTGTTACTTATTACGTAGTTGGCTGTGTAGGAAAAAATTGCGAGGAAATCTGCATGTCTTAGAAATATAAAAATTATCTGATTCAAGTAATTGTAGTATAGGCGCGGACTCTTTTTGCCAAGCAGTGGAACATTTATTATTTTGGATGGACTGTTAGCACGCTTGTCAACTTTAGTTAAATTGGCTGACTGGTGGTAGGAATCCGTCTACTTAGGTACCACCGCAGTGCCAGTTATTCTACTGTTAAGCGGTAGTGTACAAACATTGTTGTTTCGAATTGAAGGACACTGATAACTATAGTGTAATTACTGGGCTTATGAGACGTAAGGACTGATGTCTCGGGGTGACTATGCACAGTGTGATCCCACACAGCATTTGTTATGGGCAGATGTTGCACTTACCACTTAGTAGTCTCGTTAACTTTTTCCATTTTTTTTTAAAGAAAGCTACCTAAATCACATTTCCTAATTTACCTTCTAATGAATACGTTAAAAGCTGTGATCTCATAAAATTATACTGACCGAATAATACAGTGAATTCCCGGAATGATTTTAATCCCTTTCCGTGGAGGAAATTAGTACGGTACGTGACCTCACTGATGATTTTTTGTCCCCGTAAAATATAATGCCTTCTTCACACGCGTTTATAAGGCGGTGTCTAGTATAATAATCGCTTCTTTTTATATAGTTTTCTTCAATATTCTTTATCTGTGCTGTAGTTGTGCGGTCCTGGGTTCGAATCCCAGCCGGAGTCAAACGTGAAAAACCCAAATAGTTGGTTTTAGTGTCTGGTTATCTTGTGCATGTGAAATGTATGTCTATAAAGCGCATCTACGAAAGAGGAGTTAAAAATGCGTAAAAAAGGCAACATGAATATGTCTCAACCAGCGTTTTAGCAGTAATTTTAGAGCTCTGATTAATTAAAAACTGCTATGAAATAGAAAACAGGAACAGAAAATGTTTCAGATTTAAAAAAAGGAACAATTAACTGGAGTTAGAGCTTACTTGTTGCTCCACTAATTGCAGTTCGCGTTTTAAATTCGAGCGAATTACTGGGCTTAGTAGCAGGATTCGTGTAAACGAGGCATCGCTTCCTCAGGAGGCCTGTTTTTATAACGGCCCGAGTTAAATGTTATCGACTTCTGTCGAGTTTTAACGACTATTTTATACAACAAAATGATAATTAGGGACTGAATCTCACACCGGATACACTGAAGTAGGGTGTTATAAGCTTAAGTTATGAGTGTTCAGAGGCGAATTTTGATTGCTCACTTATTGTACATACGTGTAATTTAATGCATGCATCACTACAGTCACGCCCTCTTCCCATATAAGGGGTAGGCAGAGGCCACTCACGTAGCCAATTTTTTACCCTCGCGGGAAATGAGACGTGATAGGTGGCAAACCACGTGGCCGCCATTTTGGTACCAGTCAAAAAATTCTTACTCTCCATTGCGTTCCAACGAACAGTTTACTGAAATAATTTAATAAGATTAAGTGAATCCTTTGTATTATTAATGATTTTTTTGTAGTCGAAAATAATACGCAGCGTTTTAATATTTGCATATGATACTATTAAAATGTATATTACTATTCTATTCCCGGTATATATTGCGATTGTATTTTTTTTTTTATATTTTGTTTGAAGTAGGCACATATGTAAAGGATGCTTAGATGGTTTGACAATTAAAACAATATGGCCGACACGGTACGCCCGGCAGATGTGGAACCTTGAAATTAATGGTTATAGAAATAATTTATAATGGATTAAAATAAATAAACACATCATCATCATCATTTCAGCCTATCACTAGTACACTTCAGAACATTGGCCTTTCCCATAGATTTGTAAGTCTGTAGCTCTCATTTTGGAGGGATTTTGCAATACAGATGTTTCAGAAAGATGCTGCTGCCCATCTCCTGGTTTTCATTTTCCACCTGTCGACTTTTACGATACCCACGGGATGAAATGGGTTGGTAGATTCTCTTAAGAAGCCACCACACGGCACAATAATAAAAACAGTTTCGTTAATAAAATTAATATGTTTTTCTTATTATTATTATATACAGGGCACGCACATGGGAGTAGAAGGCGGCGGAGAGGGGGCATGACGGTATAAGAGAGTCATGCCCCGTTTTACCACTACGGTGCGCCAATAGATGATTCACAACAAAAATTATAAGAGTTCTCATAGAATAGAATATTTTTTATTCAATAATCATTTACATAATACTCATTGAATGTATTTTTTTTAAGCTACGCTGGTTTGCAAAGAAATGTTTCTATCCTGGGAAGAACCACCAAGAAACCCAGAGGGTTTTTTAATTCTAAAAGTATACAATTACAGCAGTATTATAAAGATATAGAAATAGCTTGGCGGCGATCACCTCGTTTCAAGGGGTTATCATCATCCATGTATTCCTTAATATTATAATAACCCCTCTTAAAAAGGTCTTTGATAGAAAAATCATCTGTTAATCTAAAATGAATTCACTGATGAACACACATTGTTCTTAACGCTACACTAAGCGCCCCTGACTGATGCGAAAGGGACACGAGGAGAAACATCAATCAAAGATCATTAGTGATGCGCCGTGTAACGTAATAACTACTTTCGTAGCGTACGTCACAGTCGGGGCGTCTCATATGACTCGTTTGTCACACTCACTCAAATGACTGACGACATTAATTTGATTACTGCTCCGTTGTACTGGAGTATTTTGTTTCAGTTACGTCCGCGTGGCCTAGTTGCCAGAGTACCTGACCTCTACGGCGCCGGTCCTGGGTTCTAATTCCAGCCGGAGCCAACATTTGTGCGAAAATACACAAATTATTGGTTTTCGGGTCTGGTTTTGTGTACTGCGGGTTTAGGAATATTGGTTGCAGTGTCAGAGGCTGAGTGATATATGCTGTGTTTATATAAAACCCAATCATTAGTTGTTGTTTAAACATTGGCTTCGCTCAGGATTTGAACCTAAGATCTTGGTTTCAGCTGGTACACTGGTTGCTGTGCTGCCCGGTGGGCTTCTTTTATAGCTAAGCAATTCTGATCGGTGAGAAAGTATAGGATCACTAACAATTAAACGCTTAAAACGTGTATACAAAGGTTACGTTACGTTACGTTACGCTTATAATTAATAGTGGTTAACGTGATGTCTTAAAAATGCATCCAACGTTTATCAAATTATACATTTGACTGTACTTTTCATGTCTTTTTGTTACTAGCAAAGAGAATCTCCGTTAAAGTTTTGTCAGTGCTACACAAGTGCTACGACGAATTTATACAAATAAAACTGCTGTGTCTGTTTGTAATAACAACTTTTTACTCAATGCTTTTGAAAGCATATACGGCACTTATAACAAAAAATCTTTTTTTTTTAATTTTTGTTTGTCAGTTTGTTCTATGATTATCTGATATTATAGGGAGTAACTTAGGCTACGTTAATTTAAGAAAAATGCGGGTGAAATTGCGGTGTACATCTAGTATGAAATAAGTTTAAAAACTAAAACCCGACTACTTAAAAATCGCGCTCTAAAAATATATGAAACAAGAAAATGTTCTATTCGGACATTGTTATCCAGAAACTGTTCAATATTAATCATGTAATCAATAGACAATTTACATATAAATGTTAATTTAATACATAGACTTAGCGATAGTGGGATAGCCGTGGTCGTATGCCACCTTAACCTAAGGGTTTTTATACAATAATATTTTACCGTATAAGAATACATTATAACAGTAGTAAGCATTCTTAAGGGCAAGGTGGCATTCGACCACATACATATACGGTCAAATCTTAACCCTCCCTTTTGCTTCGCCGTGGTCGCGTAAAAGAACTTGACTTTAAAACGCTTTGGCAGAGACGCCGTTTTGTTGTTTTTATAACGTAATATTGCTGACTGCCTCCAATAAACTATGTAATTCCTCTAGGTAAGCCTATAAACTTAAGAAGGCGTCCGACAAGTTAGACATAAAAACAAATAAATAGGACGGGGCGCTGTTCTCTTTTATTTTCCTAAGGCACCGGACGCGCAGCAGCCGGGATTGTTTCTGGCCATCAATGTTTACGTGACCTCGCTTTATTAAAATTCCTACTTTGGTCCAATCTTATTTTTCCTCCTTATTTGACGGCGCTCTATGGTAAACTTAATTAATTTTAACTACTCCACGCTCCAGGCGCTCACTCAGCATAGTAACCAAATACGTTCAGTCAATTTAAATTATTTTTTTCTTTAACATTGTTTTTCAGTGTGCCATTAAAAAAATATGATATGATTACTATAAAAAATCTCAAATTTATGAAATTATGCTGGCTGATAGACTTTATAGATAGTTAAAAGTTAATAGAAACGATTTTTTTTTATTGGATAAAGTGATGATACGAGCAATACGTCACCTGATGGTAAGTGCAACGTCTGCCCATAACAAAATGCTGTGTCACCACATTGCGCCCGTCACCCTGAAACATCAGTTCTTAAGTCTCATACGCCCAGTGACTACGCTAGGTCACAGTGCTCTTCAAACCGAAACACACTGATTTCACACTACTGCTTCATGGCAGAAAAACTGGCCCTGGGGTGGAACCTACTTAGACGGATTCTTGCATAGGAATCCTACCACCAGTTTTCAGATTTGACAACCGTACGAAAGATTTGTCTGTAGTTCTTTTTTTTCGATTGCACCAAAGTTAGGATTAGTAAATAATAATAATTTAATTTCTGTAATAAATTCGAGTTCACTTTGCATGCAATTCAAAGAGATATCTCTTTATTATGTTAGGTAACCAATTTTCATAAAGTCCGGTTTCATGAAACTTAAATCAAATTATTTAGTCTAAAATCATAATGAAACACAGCGTTTCGAGTTCAATATTATCAGGTTTCTATATTAATTAAATCAGGTAACATGAGATTAATTAAAAAAATATATTTTTTAAAATTGCGGTGAGCTTACAACCTAACAGTGGAGTGAGGAAACGACTGACTTTTTTTACATATTTTTTGACATTTAATTTTATATTAATTGCATATTTTTTACAATAACGCAAAACCTTCCCTATTTTGGGATAATAGAGTTTGTTATAAAGAACCAAATACTCTGGCACACTCTGCCTAGGTGACACGGCATTTGTTATAGGCAGACGTTCCACTTACCACCGGGTGAACTGTTTGCAGTCACTTACTGCCATAAAAAATTACATGAGTAGCTCGCACCATCGCATTTCATATTTTCCCATATAAGGGGGAAGAGAAGGCAGAGAAGGCAGAGACCGAGACCCGTTTTCGCACCCGCAGGAAACGAGACGAGCGGGTGGCGAATCAAGTGGCCGCCATTTTGGTAAGAGTCAATTTTTTTATTATATTGCGTTCCCACGAATGGTATAGTGACAGTATTACATATTGTGGTGTTCCGCACGAATAAAGACTGTTCGTACATTACCCTAATCGCTTAAATAAAAGTGTATGGTGGTATGTATATATATATATATATATATATATATATATATATATATATATATATATATATGCTTGAGTATAAGTATATATTTATTTATGTATATGTATTAATATTATTCATTTACTTCATTAAACTTATTTTTTTTATTTATTAAATAATACTCCCGCCACTGTTATTTTAACCAGGCCATGGGTTGACTGACAGAGAATGCCTATAACCATTAAGTCCGCCCATTGTTAACCTTATTTTAAGGTTTACAATAAAGTTTTTAAATAAATAAATACTTCTGTAGGAAAGCAGTAGGTGCTATTCAACTCTGCGGGACGACTTAAGGACTGATGTCTCATGCTGGCGAGCGAATTCTAATAAAACTTTCCGGAAGAACGTTCTGAGTGACTCCGCCACTTGGGACAGGCGCTACACTTACCATCAGGTGAACGACTTACTTGTCTTGTCACTGACTTTCGTAGAAAAGTGCACGTCCCTTTTCGGTTGATTCGGAATATTTATAAGGCCCTCTTTCCAAAAAAACCCCTCCGTTGTTACTGCTAATTACTTAAATTGCTACTGATGGGTTGAACAAACAAATGTGTCATGAACTTCCTTAAATAAAAAGGGGACACCTTGAACGGAGTTCCTTTTGGCTTGATAGAAATTAGGCCATAGGGAGTGGTCCATGGTGAGAATGTCAGCATGGAATATTATTAATTATATTAATACGTGGAGAGAAATATTTTAACCCTTTTTTAAGTTTTAAGCCAAGACTGAGACATAGTCAGTCAAAGTTCGTATGAAGAAGAAGCGAGGGAATCTAAAATGTATATTACAACTAGCTGGGACCCGCAGTTTCACGCGTCGTTTAATTTAAAAGAAATCGCTCCTAAGGGCGGTAGCGTGATGTTAAATAGCCTATAATGTTCCTCAAGAATTAGACTATCAAATGCAAAGAGAATTTTTCCAATCCGATTTGTAGTTCCAGAGATTATCGAGTTCAAACTATAAAATAACAAACTCTTCAGCTTCATTTTTAGTATAGATATGCATTACAAATAAACTAAATTTAATAATTTAAAAAATTTATTATTTTCGTTCATATTGACAATGTCAATCACATAATAGTCTGTCGTTTGTTTACGTTCATACTGCCAATGTTAAACACGGTCGAGATTGTCGCCATAGAATTTTAAAACGTTGCCAATAAATAATTGTTATAATTATTATTTGTTGTTTAGTAATTATTTTTTGGCGTTCAAACTTAATATATAAATACCGTCGAATTTTGACCACTGATGGTCATCTACACACGTAAGGGGGAGGCCTATTTTCAGCAGTGGACTAGTGATAGGATGAAATGACGATGACGATGACGAATCGCATCACAAATCAGCGAAAAGCTAAATATCATATTTTTTGGCAAAACTCTTGAAATTTCATCTAATTTCTCTTATATTTGAAATAAAACTTTCTTATTTATTATTTGTACTCATTGCATTATATCATCATCAACACCACTTAACCCATCACTAGTCCACTGCTGAACATAGGCCTCCCCAATAGATTGCTCATTTTGGGGGATTTTGCCATAGTTGCCACGCTTAGCAGGCGGGTTGGCAACCGCAGTTTGTTTATTAAGATGTTCCAGGAAGATGCTGCTGCCCATCTTCTGGTTTTTATTTTCCCTCTGTCGACTTTTATGACACCCACGGGAAGAGACGGACTGGTAGATTCTCTGGCCGCCACCACACGTTGTAAAATTAATAGACTAGCATATAAATGTTAGTCTATAACATATAAATATTAGTCTATTATTTTTACTGCGATGAATAGTAAGTGGCCTTCTATGTTCTATCTGTAGCTGTTTGTCTACGCCAGGGCTAGCTGCAAGTCTTCTAAAAAATGTCACTCTACTTCTACTGGGAAGGGAGGGTCCCTTACCGCCGATTGTTGATTTATTTTGTTTGAAAAGGTGTTGATCATTGGCAAAAATGTTTCCTGCAAAAGTTGTTGCCTATAGAAAATTTGATCTTTTATGTTCTATACCGTTTTTGTGTAAGATGGTATAACGCATTTTGCTTAACTCTAGTTATGTATAGTATTAATATACGAGTAGGTAGTTTCGATATTATCTACTTATGCACTTTCGAAGATTTGAGCTTGGTCTCAAAATTGCATGTTTATTTAAAAAAAAATCTTACGGCTTACGTTACGGCGCAATTTTCGCGCCGTAAAGCTATATTATTATTTAAAGCTATTTTCGATTCGAAAACCGCTCGCTACCTACGACTTGGACATGCCTGTGACAAGTCATCATTTCGCCTCATTGTCGTCACATTGTCGTCGGGTTAATGAACAGGGATACCATTTTGCACGTCTCTACCCCCCAACCCCACACCCGCCATCTACTTACCGACGTTATAAGGCGGTAAACTGGGCTGTGAGCTGTAATCAAGTAGCGCGTTTCCCTGATTCATTACGCGTTTCGATGCTAAAGTTTCTTCGATAGCATAATAAACATCGTTGTTTCATAATGCGATATTTTAATGGGGTGAAGCCAAGTTTAATGATAAGTCCAAACAATTTTTTTTAGCTTGATGCTTTGAGAATACAATTCGATTGTGGGCCCATTAAAAATTTGTCATTAGTACGTAAATTTATATCTGTCTTAAAATAAGGTGTTTGTAATGGCTTAGGATTTTTTTAATGCTAATGCGCATAAATTCGAAGTTTCGTTTTCATCGTTTCTTCAAAAACGTTGCTCCACAATATGATTTCTACAGAATCGCGGGCTACAGGTTGTATTGTGGCCCGAGTCTTTGATACTGCATCTGCCTTTTCCTTCAATTTTATCGCATAAGTATAACATTATGTTGTATTTAATGTACTATACTATATTTAGTGTACTCTTTTTATATGAGAAAACGGCGAGACGAGTAATTCGTTTAGCTGGTGGTAAAAGCATCGTCTGCCCATAACAAATGCTGTCTCACGCAGAACATTTCTGGGCACCACACTTGGTCCGTCCCCTCAGCGGGTTCGTCAGTTCCTAAGTCGCATATATGTCCAGTGATTTTACTAGCTATCAGTGCCCTTCAGACCAAAACTGTAATGTTTGCACACTACTGCTTCACGGCGGAATAACTGGCCATGCGGTGGTACCTACCTAGACGGATTCCTTGATAGGAATCCTGCGACTGGTAAAAAATACATAATATATAGCATAATAAATTCTGCGCAGGTGGCATCTTCTTTTTATTAACCGAGATATGTCGCTAATGTAGCAATGAAGACTATGGATGAATAAATAAATGAAGTAACGATTATTAAAACTTTTGTTTGTTTCGGCCGATATAACAATTGTTCGCTAGCTCAAAAGTTCAGTACGTTGGCACGAGCAAGCTGACATTATGTCTGCATTGTAATAAATGAAGGAGTCGACAATGAAATGAAGCCCGATTCATGGCATTGCACAGGTAAATAACGGAGATTCGAAGGTGACATGGCATTCGAGGCAACGACGTGTCCCACTCGAGACTCCGCGCTCCGAGTAATACCGACTCGTCTGCGCTCATTTAAGCTATTATCTTGTGAGCGGACGATTAAATTATATCCTCCGGAGACGTAGGTACAAGCGTCTAACTGGGCTCTCATTTATTAAAGGTAGGTGTGCAATTGTTCGCACGAAAGGGTTATGAGTTTGCATCATATGTCTGTGTAAAGTTACGAGCATTTCTGCTGTACTGTTACAAACTCAAACGATGTGGTCCCATTTGTTATGTGTAAGATAAGAAAAAAAGTTAAGTTTTAGCCTATAATCAGATAGGCAGACATAGACATAGACTTTATTCGACGTACACAACACAAACGTGGTATGGGCTTAAGATAATCTACCACCCCATCTCATCCCGTGGGTGTCGTATAAGTCGACAGATGGAAAATTAAAACCAGAAGATGGGCAGTAGCATCTTTGGTTGAACATCTAAATAAATAAACTGCGTTTGCCAACCAGCCTACCAGGCGTGGTAACTATAGCAAAATGAGAGAAAATGAGAGCTACAAATATTTATGGCAATCTTTTGGGGGAGGCCTATATTTAGCAGTGGACTAGTAGTATAGGCTGAAATGATGATGATGAATAAAAAAATCACACGGAGAATGCACATAAAATTAATAATAATATATACAGTACAATAAAAAATAAATGTAGTCAACATGTAGTAAAGTCTGTAAAACACTGGAGATAAAAGTGACGCTGTATTGTGAAGTCGAAATGGACTCCACTTAGCAAAGCATGCTGCGGAAAGGTCGCTGCGCTGGTTTTCAGTGGAGCCACTACGTATAGATGTCCTACTGTCTAGCACAGGCCTCCTCTCATTTCCGAGAGAGTTCTGAAGCCGGGAAGACTCTGCCACGCTGCTCCAGTGCGGGTTAGCGAAATATTTGAATTCCTCAAACATGCTGATTTCCTCACAATGTTTTAGCCAGCACTTAAAATTGCAGTGGTGCAAATTAAATAAAACCGAAGAGATAATATTTATCTAAAAACAGTTAAATTAAACCCGACAAGAGTTATATATAACTCGACAAATGGCAAAAATAAAAACCACAATTTTAATTATGGCTATTTGTCGAATAGCGTAAGAAACGTCATTTCTACCGGAGGTCCCACGACACAACACGACTTCTTACTTTTTAGACGTTCCCTCGCGCTGTTTTCTTTTACCACAGAGCACGTGGAAAAATATCAAAATATATATCATAAATATCAGCAGCTTCGATGCTTATGTTTAAGCTCGCGATGCTCGATTATTTTTGCCTGTAAAAAGTAACAGCCTGTAATTGTCCTGGTGAGCTTTGGAGGTTAGAAGGGTCCACCACGCTGCTCCAATGCCGGACTAAATGTATACTTATGAAATATTCCTCAATATTTCGTGGAATATTCCCGAAAACCATCAAACTAATAGTAAAAGCTTGTGCAAGGACATAATTCATCCTGCGTAGTCACGTTTCGCAGACCATGCCTTAAGCCATTAGGCTATTAACGCTTAATTATATGAATGTTAATAGGTCCGACAGAGTAAAATAGCACCCACTTCTTTCCTACCGAGGTGCCGTCGACGATAAATGACACCATAATATGCAATACTGTCATACATACTGCTGGTGGAATCGCAATCAGGGAGTAAGTATTTTTTGGTTTAAAATATCGAGCTTCGCCACCCGTCACGTCTCGTTCCCCGCTATGTCGAAAAGTTGGCTCCGTGAGTGGTGTCAGCATACTTAAAAAAGACTGGGAGAAGGCCTGAATGTATGTATGTGTAAAATGTAATTTAAACTTTGCATACAATTCTACAGCTACCACGTTTCACTAATCAAAAAAGTAAAATAACAAAAATCAAAAGTACGTCAGAAGTTGTCTTTGTAAAAACAAGTTTTGAAATCAATATTTAGCGCATATATTTAATAATCAGTCTCAAAAATCTCTCTGAACGTACAAAGTAAGACTTCAATCCAAATACAACGTGTAAACGGCTGTCACTATCAATATATCGCTGTTTTGAATCCATCAACGCAAATAGACGGTGACTTGGTTTATAAAGTGACGTCTCACGGCTCCGTCACGATGACGTGACGATTTGGAAACGCCCCTGGGACGTGAATTAATAGCCTCTTGGAGCGATTCCTTTCGCCTGAAAGGACCTAGTGACTGATAAACGCGTTGTTTGTTTAAAGAAGCGCTTCTCCGTTTAAATTATTTCAGGCGCTACGTTCTAGAAGATTTATTTAATTAACGGCTAGTGTTTTAAAATGAGTCATTTAATTACACTGTTTACTGTTATTGTCTGTGTCAAAATGTATTCTATTTTCTGCTTGAAGATACACTATATCTAGTAACAGACAGACTAAAAAATATAGAAAAAAATGTGTTTAGAAAGATACTGTACATAATAACATGTTTGTTGCCGGCACATGTATATTTATCGCTCCACTGCACGCTCGACCTCCCGAGGGGAAACGCCTCCCTCGCGAGCTGCGCAGCTGTCCCGAGGAGGACTAAGCAGGAAAACCAGCACCAAAGCACAGTCTCCGGTGCACCACAAGACTTGCAAATCCGCCGACTGACGTTTTACATCCGGCTAGCCAGTCCGCGGATGGTGGTGAGAAGATCACCACCCTACCAAGGTACCGACCGTCGTGCCCAGCAATCGACCAAGACACCATCGGCTGCAGAGGCAACCCCATGGTCCCGTACGGCGTAGAACTTCACTGAGGGGGGCAGGAAGCCCCGAACAGTTTCCCGGTGCCCCGCGAGGGTTACAAGGGAAGACCAGTGGCAACATGTATGTTAAATGTCTTCATTGGAATTGATAAAAGTATAATAACTTAATACCAGTTTCATAACGCCTTACAAAATAAAGCGCTGCGCTTTATTTTGTAAGGCTTTTAAGAGAAATAAGCATATTAATAGATTATGTTTAGAAAAACGTTTCGATTTATATTAACGTTGAAAGCAATGTTGTATAAGAACCGTATCATTACGGGGTAAAACAGTACTGATTTTTAACTACTGATAAAGTTCTTAATAATGAAATTTCCGCCCACGTTGTTGACTCTCCCCGCACGCTAGATCTAACCGAAGGCAGCATATTTTTTTTGTGTGGGAAACGCAGAAGTTAATTTAGGTCGTTTTATTTTAAGAATGATAATAAAGGCTATTATTAAAATTTAATTTTTTTTTTAATTTAAAGTACGTTTTTAATTTTTTTTAATCGAAAGTAGGAAGTAAGAACATATACGGTAGAAAGTGACTAGACGAGCATGGGATATTTCTGTGTGACAACACACTGCGCTCGTCACCTTAAGACATCCGTTTTTGTGAGACTGCCCAGTTACATTTCCTATCAGTTGTGGTAGTGGCGTAAGAGCATCTATCACCCCATCTCGTCTTTTGGGTGTAGTAAAAGTCGACAGATGGAAAATGAAAACCAGAAGATGATCTTCCTTAATAATTAAATAAAAAAACTACGGTTGCCAACCCGCCTGCTAAGTATGGCAACTATGGCAAAATATTCCCAGATAAGATATGGGGGAGGCCTATGTTCAGCAGTGGACTAGCGATAGGCCGAAAGTATGATGATATATAATTTCGGTGATGTTATTGCTGTTAGCCCATTTTTCTTTATCGGATAGCTGTGAAATAGCGTAATTAGAATAGAGGATAGCTAGGTTTGGTTTGACCCAAACATAAATACATAAATAAAACTCCTAACTTAACCATCAACGTTAGGTCACTCTCGCGTCAAACGTGTCACGAGGTCGAAAATTAAATAAAATTATATCATCTAATAACCGTCCGAGGGAGAATTCGGACCTCCGTTCAGACTGTCGACTTGTGTGTCGGTAACTCTGGGTAGTGTGGTAGCGGGTTAAGAGATCTACCAACCCATGTAATCCCGTGGGTGTCGTAAAAGTCGATAGAAGGAAAATGAAGACCAGGAGATGGGCAAGTCCCCCCAAAATGAGAGCCAAGCTATTTCTACATCTTTATAAAACTGCTGTAATTGTATATTTAAAATGACTGAAAAAAATAATCCCGCTGGGTTTCTTACTGGTTCTTCCCAGGACAGAGGCATTTCTTTGCGAACCAGTGTAGTTTAAAAAAAATTACGTTCAATAAGTATTATGTAAATGATCTATATTGAATAAAAAATATTCTATTCTATTCTATTCTATTCTACAAACTTTTGTGGCAATGTATGGGAGACGCCTATGTTCAGCAGTGGACTAGTGATAGGATAAAATGAACTCTGTGCGGTGAGAACCGCCCTGGAACGCGCGTGTTTTGGGTGTACGCGGTTTTATTATCGCCTATTGCGCGCCACTATTGGCGGTCGCGTCGTTGTACGTGTGATGTTGTAAATGTTTACTTTGTGTACGGTGTTAGCTGGGCCGTGGCTAACCGTAACGTGGTCTGTGGGTGCTGAGACATCCGGGTCATCGAGCACGTTTCGCGGGCGACGTTAGCGTTCGGTTGCGTTTCTGTTGGGTAGCTATCAGTGCCCTTCAGACCGAGACATAGTAATGTTTGCAAACAACTGCTTCACGTCAGAACAACTAGTACTGCAGTGGATCCTACCTCGACGGATTCCTGCATTAGAACCCTACCATCTACTACCCTAATCTGTACCTTTAAGATTGTATTCATTTCAGAATTAGTAGGTAAACTGAAATTATCTCTAATTAAAATTTTGTATATTTTTAAATAAAATCAAGCCGTAGTTTTATAATACATAAATGTTTTCATAAAGTTTTTGTGTCTTAGTATGTGTGTATGTGCGTATGAGTTGATAATCAGGTACGTGTTTATGTTAGTTAATGAAGAAATAAGTTCTTTATAATATTATCTATGGTAAATAAAGGAATCAAGAGCTCTCCTTAAATTAGCGCATGTTCTACATTCTTCCCCGGTGGTGGCAACAATAAAATTGTTTAGTGCTAATTTCCCACGTGTGTTTGTGCATTTTAATAAACCTCATAACCGGTTGGACGAGCTGTTACTTTTATATGTTATGTACTCAAAGTTATCATTTTATATTACTAGGTTAGAGAGAAGACATTGTATAATACTAGTTTAAAAATGGCACTTCTCTATTAAACGTGCTGTTTTACTAAAGATTGTATAATCACAGCGATATTACCGAGGTAATGACAGGTAATAAATCTCTTCTACGCCTACAATGAAGTTGCACGCTATAAAACACTACAACATTGTTCTTTAAACCTAAAGCGGTGAAGTACACAAGAGTAACGACCATCATAACTTAAGAAAATATTAATTATCTGTACATAAGGGTGTCAAAAAATTCGCTGTTAATAGATAAACGACGCGTTACGTTACTAAATTAAAGTGTAACTATTTTTGTTGTGAATCTTATCAGAGAGAGTGATTGAGAAGGGGGAGAGAGAAAGAGATTCGAGCACTTATAACACCCATGGTCACGAAAAGACTGCTTTTTGGAAGAGAGCTTTTTAATTATTATTATTGGTCCACTATAGGATCCCCGGGTTAACTATGACGTCAGGACGTCTGACACGACAGTCCTCCCGTGACCATGCGTGCTGTAAAGCGCTCGAAACGTCTATTTATAAATAGTCAAAAATTAAACGCCATAAAATCCGTAAAATTAGTTTTATTAATATTATAATTTTCGCGTAAATATAATAAATTATAAAGCAATGAAGTTATAATCTTTCTATAACCGGTTCCACTTTTTATTGCGTCTATGTCACTTTAATACTTGGTCTTTCTTCGTCTCATCTTTTAATAATGCATATCTCTCATCAATATTCTTGATATCTCGCATAGATTAATAAATTGCATCGTCTAGGAATTTTCATATGCTCAACTTATTAATGTTGTATTAACAGCATGACGCATATGCACAAAGACGATATAACCTACTATATCTCAGAGTCTTGCTAATTTGATCCTTCAATTTCACTTCCTAGAGATTTGAGACTTAATTAAATTCGTTTTTCATATCTCAGAAGCCGTCTCACAAGTGAAATTCTTTTTTTCCACATAGTTGAACAATCCCGAGCAGGCCCGAGGCAGGGCTTAATGTAACAAGCCCCGACTGAGGATATTCATGAAAATATGGTTTGGAGACAGGGTTGCGACATTTAGTAGAATTCGTTGATATATTTAAATCTTTATTTTAATAGAAATTTGGTTGAATTCCCTAGCGCGGCATATTTTTATTTTATATTTGCTCTGTCAAAAGCGACCATTCCAATCCATTAACTGGATGAGTTCATTTTAGTTTGGACTTTCCTGAAATTGTACTATGATATATTTGTTGTCCAAATATAACTCGGCAGCGCTTTTCTACTTTGGGTATAAGATTACCTCCAATTGTGTGTTCTCCTAGCCGATTTCGACCACGGCGACAACTGCCGACTACTGTGGAGAGCCATTAACTGCGCAGGAGATATTATAGTGCCACAAGTGTACGCGCAAACACAGAGGCACTCACTCGTCCCAATCTACCCGCGCCCGATGTAACGCTGATGCGATAAGATCGGAGGTAGGCTAGGATGCAGTGTCAGAAACACGGGGACAATCACAACACAACCAGACCCGAAAACCAACAATTTATGTTTTAGCACAAATGTTGGCTCTGGCTGGGATTCGAACCCAGGACCCGTGGCTTAGAAGTCAGGTACGCTGACCACTAGGCCACCTCCAATTATAATATCCATTATGAATACAGCATCTAAATGAACAAGTTCTTCTTTTGTTATTGGTTTTGATTTTGAACAAATCGGTTCGCTTTAGTTCGCCACCCGTGACGTCTCGTTTCCCGCAAGGCCGAAAAGTTGGCTAAGTGAGTGGCCACCCATTATATGGGAAAAGGGCGTGACTGTATGTATTGGTTTAGTCGTAAGTTTTATATGCCTAGTAATTATATGCCATTCTGACCGAAACACAGTAATGTTTGCACACTACTACTTTACGGCAGAATAACTGACACTACGGTGGTACTTATCTAGACGGATTCGTGCATATGGACTTACCACAAAAAACTTCTTGGATTTGAAGGATGGCAATTGCAACGGTATTTAAAAGTTTCTATAATTAATATAAAAAAAATCTATAATTCAATTATTCATTTTATTTTATTCACTAACAAAGCCCATTCTCAGCTCAAAATTGTTAATTAATTTTTTTTATCGGATAAAGTGATGAGTCGAGCAAAACGTTCACCTGATGTTAATTGCAACGTCTGCTCATAAATTATGCTCATCTGTCATCCAGAACACTTCTGAGTGGCACACACTGCGTCCTTCATTTTGAGACATCAGTTCAGAGTTTTATTGGAGAAAGGTACGATAAGAGCAAAACGTTCACCTGATGGTAAGTGCAACGGACCCCAGGACCCAGAATATTTCTGTGTGGCTCCACGCTACGTCCCTCATCCAGAGACATCGGTTCTTAATCTCATGTGCTCAGTGCCCGTCAGACCTAAACACTGTACTATTTGCACACTACAGCTTCGTGGCAGAATAACTGGCCCTGAGGTGGTGGTACCTACCTAGACGGATATCTGCCACACATATTTTCATAAATTCCTACTGGTGGTAGGAGTCCTATGCAGGCATCCGTCTATGTAGGTACCACCCCAGGACCAGATATTCTGCCGTGAAGCAGTAGTGTGTAGACATTGCTGTGTTTCGGTCTGAAGGGCACTGAGAGCTAGTGTAATCACTGGGCATATGAGACTTAAGAACTTATGTTTCAGGGTGACGGGCGCAATGTACAGCATTTGTTATGGGAAGACGTTGCACTTACCATCAGGTGAACGTTTTGCTCGTTTCGTCACTTTGTCAAATACGAGACAAAAAAAATTCAAGATAAAGTAATGGGAACGGCAAATATATAAGAATGGTTGGCAACCCTAATAAAATGCTATATTGGGACATAGATATTGGAACACACGATTCGAATGATGACACTTATTATAATCTTTGATCTTGATGTAATTTTTATAGAGCTTACATGTCTCGGTCGTTGACAATACAATAAGACTATACGTGAGTGAGAACGTATATAAAATACAATATTTTATATATTATCGGTTTCTCGGAAACGGCTTGTACGATTTGGATGAAATTTTGTATTTGCATAATGTATTCTTTTACAAGCTTTTGTAGATAGGTTTCGTATTCTCAAGTAATCATTTTTTATTATAACGAACATATTTAAATTGATATTTGCTTCTCAACAAGTGGTGGCAATATATTGTTAAGCTGACAGCAGGTCACTGAACGGTATAAACAGCCAGTATCCTATTAAATGAGTAACTCTGGTATAAAATTGATTTCTCGGAAACGTCTCTAACGGTTTTGATGAAATTTTGCGTATTATTTATCTAAATATCTATTAATGGAAATAGTCGTCCAGTGAACTATCTATAAATATACATAATGATTTCTTATATTTACGCGAACACTACATATTTAAATGAAACTAATTTTACGGATTTTGTCGCGTTTAATTTTATTATTTATAACCCGACGTTTTGAGTGCTTTACAGCACACATGGTCACGGGCGGACTGAGGTGACAGGTGTCCCGATGGCATAGTTAACCCGGAGTACCTTCAGCTTTTAATTAGCTAGGTGCTGTAAAGCACTCGAAACGTCGGGTTATAAATAATAAAATTAAACGTGATAAAATCCGTTTCATTTAAATATTAATATACAGTTTACAATAATAATTTCAAACACTTGAGTCATGTTGAACTACTCGACCTATTAAGTTGAAGTTTGATACACAAATGTATGCATGTGACTCAAACACCGAAGTGTAAGGTCAATAAATTAATTTAAAACATGGGCGGTCACTTTTGGGGTAAATTAGAAAATTTTAAAGGTGACATCAAAAAAAAGGGCTTGATGTGAGGGTCCCAATTTTTTTTTTAAATTTTTAAAATAAACGCTTTTAAAGTTATTTAACAAAATAGATGAAAATTTAACGTTATCACCAAAACTACATACATACATATACATAAGATCACGACTGTATCCCATAGGGGGTAGTCAGAGACTGGGCATTCACTGCCAAAACAGATGACCGCCACAATCCACGTTTCACCAAAACAATATAATGCACTTGGTGTGATAGGTGGTGAGCCTATCGCCACCATGCGCTGTTGGGTGCACAGTGCAGTAAAATTCCTTTCCTCCAAAACTAATCTAAAATTTTTGTAAACTTTACTTATACTCGTAGATTACAAGAAAACCTATAAGAAGTCTATGGTTTTAAAATAACATCAACAAATTTCTCAATATTTGACATAACATACAACATGACTGGTAGGTGTCTGGCAGAGTAGAATAGCACCTACCTCATTCCTACCGAGATGTTGTAAGAGGCAAGGTAGGTATTGTACGGACAGCCTTTATTCGTGCAGAATAACACCATAATATGCAATGCTGTTACTGCTCGTTTGCAATGGGGAGTAAGATTTTTTTGACGCGTACCAAAATGGCGGCGACGTGGTTCACCATCCGTCGTTCATTTCTCTCGGGTGCGAAAAGTGGGCTACATGTGTGGCCTCTGCCTACTCCTTATATAGAGAAAAAGTCGTGACTGTATGTATGTATGTACAAACTTACAATTGTTGTAATGTGCGTAACCCTCTCTACGCGATTTAAACTAGCGCTTAAACGTTTTTTAATAAAATTACCATATAAATTAGATTCGTAACGGTGCCAGTTGTTTAATTTCATCGCATTTAATTAAATACCGAAAAGTCATATTTTATGTAATGAAACTTTAACAACGGTGAATTTATGATGTCATCAAATAATTATACATGGAACATAGGGAGTGACACGCGTTCCAGATACCACCTCCGTCACGCCGTCAACAGCGGCGAGCGTGTTGCGGCGGCGCTCGGTCGTCGACGTGACAGCGTGTTACCAACGAAATTAATCAGAATAATATCTCGGTTCGTTTCAGATATCTATAATAACTGTTGTTAACACTTTTAGAAAGAAAGAAAGAAAACTATGCCGTGAATAAATAATTTTTCTTTCTTTCAAATTATTAAAAATAACTTGGATAAAAAATATAAAACAAAAATACACTATTTTTGTTGGAAAAAGTGATGAGACGAGCGAAACGCTCATTTGATGACAAGTGCAACGTCTGCCCATAACAAATTCTGTGCTACAGAACATTTCTGTGTGGAACAACACTGCGCCCGTCACCCAGAGACATCCGTTCTTAAGTCTCAAATGCCGAGTAATTACACTAGCACTCAGTGCCCTTCAGGCCGAAACACAGAAATATTTGCACACAACTGCTTCACGGCAAAACTTCTTCTACCTAGACGTATTCTTACATAGGAATCCTACCACCAGCATTACCACCACCACTTTAAAATAAATAAATAAAACTATTTAATTTAAAAATAAAACAATGTTAATATCAACAGATTACATACATACGTACATAAAGTCACGCCTCTTTCCCATTGGGGTTGACAAAGACCATTCATTTCCACTTGCTACAATCCTGACACACAACTTTAAACTTGCCTATCAACAGATTATCATTAAAAAAGGACTATACTGAAGTATTTGTTTCATCTGTGCTGTAGCATTGCCGCGACTTTACAGTCCGCTTGTATTTGACAAAACTAGTTACTTGTCAGTAGCGTGTTGTCAACCTTTTCTTTTCACGTGCTCTACCTTCATTATTTAAATCAATTCAGATTTTGTTTCAACTTTTTTTTAATTTGTGCCTGTAATATCAAGTGGTAATTTGTTTTTAATCTGTTGTGTTGTATGGCTTTACAAACTTACTTTAGAAAAATATAAGTAACTGTTTCATTGTCGATATTTATATATTTAAGGTGGTCAACGAAATTGACAAAGACGTTGTACGTTTTATAAAGAAATAATAAAAACTCGACATATAGGCAGTTGATGACTTTTGGCGCCAACTCGAAAAGTGGCTGTTGTGTTTTTATTTAATTTTGTAATTTCTGTGTATATATGGAGTTTTGATGTTTAATATTGATAGTTTATTAGGCAGCAAGTGCTCCTGGAAGTGTATAGTGATTGGAAGATACAATTCAAGACGAAATTTGTGCTTTTCGTTTTGTCTCCACCAGTCCAGAAAATATTCAGTAAAAGTCAACTATCAAATTAATGTCGATCAAAATTTTGTATCTTGCTGCTTTAAGATTGTATACCTGGATATGTTACTTGACACTGGAAAATAGTTTGTGACTGTTTCCATTAATAAATAAATAATAATAATAGGCAGTTGATGTACTACCGATAGCGTTTCTCTACGGAGGGTCGGCGAATGTTCGTTGCGGTTGTGCTCGACCAAGAACGTGACAGCGTGTTACCGACAACTCTAATGAAAATAATTCTACACAGTCCTTCCTGTTCGATATCCACTACTTATTATAAAACTGTTAGGATAGCTACTTCTGGGAATATACTGGAGATCTTTTTGCAATGGTCATTTATTTTTGAGCTTACTGATACTGCGATACTGATATTTCATCGTATGAAAAGACTCTAAGCTTTTAAATTATTTTCGCGAAAGCGATTTTTTTTTACTACATATATCATTTCTGTCATAAAAAATATTAAACAAATCACTTAGAAAGAGAATACCTGCGTAGTTTCTTTCAATTGTTTCTTCGAACCTCTTTAAGCTACGGTGGCAGATTGAATAAATATTCGCGTACATTTGTGAAACGAAATTTTTTATTCTTACGTCAAAGAATAAATATTTTCATCCATACTTATGCAAAAGTAACTTATTCGGTCCCCCAGTCTGTTTTTTACCTTTTCACGGTTCAACCGCTGAACCGATCTTGACAAAATTTGGCACAGTCAGCTAGCATCCTGAGGACGGACATAGGATACTTTTTTAACCCGGAAAATCAAAAAGTTTTCATGGGATATTAAACAAGCTATATCCACGCGGACGATGTCGCAGGCCTCAGCTAGTTAACAAAATAATGTATAGGCTTTTACAAATAATCAGTTGCACACAATAATATGAGTGATAATTCCTGTGTGGTAGTGAAAGAGAATCTATCTCCCGATTTCGTCTCGTGGGTGTCGTTAATGTTGACTAAGGGTGAGTTACTGCCTGAAGGAATACCGTTGACGGGCAGAAGCTAAGGTGCGAGGTGTACGTATGGTACTACTATCACCATTCCGTCTGACGAGCGTAGTGATTATAGCAAATCCATCTAATGTTCGGGAGACCTGTAAGCAATGGACCGTTGAGATACTGAAAAGTATTTCACGCATATTGTTACCAACGTAAATGGAGTTAGAAATAAAAAATTTTTGTACATTTTGGATTTATATATTTATTACCTGAAGCGCTCAATTACGTCCATGTAGATATAAGTATTTTTTAAAACGCCGCGGGAACTATTTGGTTTACTGGAATAAAAAGTATCCTGGGTCCGTCTCCAGGATGTATGGTATTTCCTTTGTGCCGTGCCGAATTTCATCACGATTAAGCAGGAGAGCCGTGAAAAGGTATCAAACGGACAGATGGACATAGAGAGTTACTTTCGCATTTATAATATTAAGTATGGATTGGAATAATTATCTCAAAATCAATTAATATGTAATTTACTTTTTGTCAAAAAGTATATTGTCTAAAACATAATGATAAGATATAACAAAACAATGCGATTGGTATAAAGTGAAAACGGAAACGTTATTGGGGCTTAGTTTATTCGAGAGTACTAGAGTTGCGCAGAGCCGCGTACGTCCGATACGAAATAATGATTGTTACGGTCATACATTTAATGCCCCCAACGAGGGTTTGAAGTACAAACGAGATGCAGGTTCTAGGAATAGTACATTGATATGTATCCGTTGAATTTATTCCATGTGCTGGTAAAGTTTGTTATTATTGTATATTTATTACACACATTGTAGATTATACTTTAGTCATCATTAGCCGAGCCTAATAGTACGAACTAGGCAATGAGACGTCGCAGGAACGAGTCCGCCATTAGACTTTTACCGTGAGCCATCTCCTAGCACAAGCTTTTAAGTTTAGTTGGAGTGCTTAATAGATATATTAGAAGTATTGCTACTACTCTTTTTTAACACGCAAAACCATATACAGAACATTTACGTGGGACACCACACTGCGCCCGTCACCCTGAGACATCAGTTCTTAAGTCTTATATGCCCAGCGAATACATTAGCTCTCAGTGCCCTTCAAATCGACACAAAGTAATGTTTGCACACTACTGCTTCACGGCAGAATAACTGGCCCTGGGGTGGTACCTACCTAGACGTATTCAAAAAAAAATTTCAAATTCATAAATCATATTCAAAAAAAAAACGTTGGTTTATATTGCCCTATCATTTAAGTTAACATAAATAAACGTCTTTCAAAGTCAAAGCCAAAATTTCTTAATTCAATTTACGCTTATTTGAACCTCGCACCTGTGAACGTCAAAATCTACACCGGTCCAAATAATGACCTTCTCTGAGAAGAACCGAAAGAACATCATGGTTTTTTTTATTTTTTTCATTGACGTATTACATAACGTCGTTTATCAATTACAAAAAAAAATACATCATAAATTTAGTAGCCAGGAGGTTTAGTATTGTTGTTATAAATATGAATTCGCATTAATTGTGGTTGTTTTTGTAATAAATACATTTAATTGAGCACATAAATTGAGTAAATCAGTAAAATGTCGAATCACTTTCACATTATTTTAACCCTTAAATTGGTAATGTTTACTGGGACGTACATATTGAATATCATATAATTGACGATTTCTTTCCTACATACTACCAATTAAATAGTTAAACATTTTTTTTTTAAATTTTAAAAGATAAATTCATTTTGTTACGTTTCTACTTTTATTTTACTATTTAATTATATCACTATTTTTGTTAGCTTTAAAACTGTCGAGTCTGCTAAGGAGTAGTATACATGTATGTAAATATAGAAAGGTGACCACAGGATGCTGCAGCTCATTTCTCGAAACACCGCAGCTGTCACGTAACGTGTCCGTGTCGTCGCCGTCGCATGTCGTGAACGCGGTCACACGTCACAGTTCAACCGTGCCAGCGAAATGTGTTACTGATAGCAACCTTGTGTTTGCGATATACCGTAAACAAATGTATTACTTTTGAAACTATGTAATCTATACAGTTAAAAAAATTGGAACTGGATGTCTGTACATAAGACATATTTAAGGAAAATGAATGAGGGGTCTTCATAAGGGTAATAGAAGCCAAAACAAGATATTTAAAATTTTTGTTTGTGTGTCTGTCTGTATGTTTGTACGCGCGTTGTATTACTGGAGTTAGACCAACTTAAGATCTCGTGTAAGTTGCATCTTGATATGCCGTGCCGCGCAGAAACCGAGTTATTAATCCATAATAAAGCTGAAGAGTTTGTATGTTTGGACGCGCTCATCTCCAATCCGATTTAAAAATTATTTTTACATTTGATAGCCTGATTATTAAGGAACATTGAGGGCGTGGAGAGCTAACGTAATCACTGGGCATATGCGACTCAAGAATTGATGTTTCAGGGTGACGACCGCTGTGTGGTGTCACACAATGACGTTCCGAGTGACTCAGCATTTGTTATGGGCAGATGTTGCACTTACCATGAGGTGAAAGTTTTGCTCGTTTTGTTACTTTTACAATTAAAAAAAACATTCCACTTAGGATTTGGAAAATGGGTACTATACAGACAGTACTTTACTAAATTCTGCAAGTAGAAGAAAATTAAATCTTAAAGTGTTTTTTATAAATAATTTTATACTATATTACGTTACATTTTCTATATTTTTTATTTGTGGCTGAAATTGTTTTATTTACGAGGACAAACGCAAATAAAGTCTTTCACCTGATTTCTTTGTAAGCAACGTTTCTTTGACAGTGTATGCTCGACAGTGATAGAACAAAGGTATAATGGCGTTCACTCGTCGAACGCAATTTCCCAGCTGTCACGTCACAGGAACACTGCGATGTCGCAGCGGGACGTTTGCACCGGGACTTCCTCCGCAGATCAGCCGCAAAGAGGTTTAACGTTTAATTGATGAATCCGTTTCATGACTTGTATTGAATGTTATGCATAAAATAGAAATGTTAAAAATCTGTTCTATGATATATATTACGGGACCGCAAGAATTACTTCAAACATAGAGGCACTCATTGTTCTCACCATGGCTGTCTGTCCTTCTCAGATCTTATCCCATAAGGATATGGGATAAGATCAAAGAAGGTCACACAAAGCAACGGAGACACCACATTCTCACATTACATTCTGATCCGAAAACGAAATAGTGTTGTTAATATATTGATGCTTAGCTTGAACTTAGACATAAATCTCTGCAGGCAGTCAGGTACGATGACCACCATTTATAGTCATTTTTTTCGTAAGTATTATGGATTCAGTTTAAATATTGGATCAAATTTATTAAAATTCGGTTACTTAATTCTTTCGTCTAATACGTAACAGGTAGATTAATCATAATCAAGTGATTTATCTAGTATATCAAAACTAAACTTTTAAATTTTAATCGATTACCTAACTGGACTGAAGTAACTAGATCCCCAAAAAGTTATAAACAACATTATAAATGATCTATACACTCAAGAGACACGGGAAAAATAACCGATAAGATCTCAAAGTGACAAAGCAACTGTACAAATAAAGAAAACAAGGTGAACTAGTACAGACAGAGAATGATTTATCGAGAACACGATTCACGAAGCACCCGAAATATGGACCGAAGCCAGATAAGGTGCGCCAGGCAATAAAGTACCGCGAATCAGCTCGTCACTAGGCCGGCCTCTTGCCCCGATCAATGAGATTTCAATTTTACCGCTCCAAATATTCGCCTTCTTGACTTTGCATTTGCTACTTACGTGCCAAAAGAATTTTTATAATATGTATTAAATTTGTATATTATTGTTTTTTGTTTATATAAAAAAGGAGAAAATATATTTGAGAAGCAAGGCACTGCTTATTTTTGAAAAGGACTGCAGGCTACCAATCCCCTTGGCGATTTGGCGGTCTTCTATTATCATTGGATTTTTTGCCAGATATAATTGTTTGCTTTATCAGTAACAAATTGTAAAATGAAATTGGGGCATCCCCCGTTTATTAAACATTAATGTTTAATTCATCGATTTAATATAGTTAATAGAATCAGGCCTTAGTTAATTTGCTAAGATCCGCTAGCAAAATTTAATATGTTGTGCGTTACCTAGTTGTACATAAGCAAATTAATACCGCCACCAGATATCCTTCACCACTACGCAATACACGGTCGAGAACACGGCAAGTGTTTCACCTTAAAACGAGGTATTGTCAAATGATATTTACGTTACGATAAGCAGCCGTCGGTGCGGTGTAAGCGGTGCGTCGTGCGGATCATAGCAAATAAACCTTCTTTCCTTCATTATCGATTCAATTTTATTCACTACCTTTTTATGGAAGAAAGTGGCAAGACGAAAAACGTTCACTTGATGGCGAGTGCAACGTCTGCAATCTGCCCATAATAAATCTAGTGTCACCTAGAATATTTCTGTGTGGTCCTTAGGTCCCATATGCCCATGAATTACATTACCTTTTCAGAGTAATTACTGGGTGTAATTACGTGACTTAAGAAGCCTTTGCCTTTCTTATAAATAGTTATTGAATTTTGAGGTTTTTTAATATTTTTTTATTTAATAAAACGACGAAACGAGCAAAACGCTCACCTCATGGTAAGTGCAACGTCTATCCATAACAAATGCTGCGTCATCCAGAACATTTCTGTGTCACACAGACAGACATCAGTTCTTAAGTCTCATATGTCCAGTGATTACACTAGCCCTCAGTGCCCTTCGAACTGAATAACTGGCACTGGGGTGGTACCTACCTAGACGGATTCCTGGATAGAAATCCTACCACCAGTAAAGAGGTATTAGTAATAAGATCAAGATGAAGGCTGTGTTGTTATATTATGATATAATTATACTTAAAAACGTATACATTCTCTTAATACTATATATTTTTATTTATTTATTTATTTATTTATTTATTTATTTATCCTTTATTGAAAACACCTTAAGCTAAGGGCTACAACAGGCGGACTTAATGCCTAATGGCATTCTCTACCAGTCAACCTTTGTTATGGTGAAAAGCAGAAGGCAGGTGTTAACTAAAGAACTAAAATAATAATAATAAATAGGAGGAAAATAAATTTATGATATTTTTATATGTAATATATAATTTAGATATGTAATTAAGCTGTACATATATAAACACAACAACTAATAAACCAATAATATTTACTAATTTACTTCTTGACCAATTTCATATTCATAGCAACTCAATCGTGAAACCTAGAAAAGACGTGCTTTAAAACACCATTGATATATAATTTGAGTTTCCTCAAATTACTCTCATTTACAGTTTCTTCTTGTAGTTAGTAATATTGCTTTCTTATAAATAATAAATCTTCGTAAACGTATTCTACCTTCACTGTTTACAGTATCGAAAGAGCAACGCAAGTTTTTATGTTCTTTATTATCTTGCTTTTAGTTTTTATTACGTCAATGTAGAAACTATCAAGTTAAAAGCTTCCGATGAAATCTAAGTTGACGTTTATGGTTACAAAGAAGTGATACGAAAATATTCCGTGAAGACATGAGTTGTTTGTTTGTTATTGTAGTTATAACAATGACCGCGTGGCCTAGTCGAATCGGATAGCGGGCACTGGGTTCAAATTCAAGCCGGGGTCAACATTTGTGCAAAAACATAAAGTATGTGTTTTCGGGTCTAGTGGTGTTGCGTTCGTTACATCGTGGACGGGAAAATACATCAGTGAATTAGTTTGAGTATATACAAAAAGTAACTAAGACTTGACTTGAATTCGATCCCTGCTGCCGGCACCTCTAAAGTTATTCTTCAATTTTACTGGTGGGAGGATGCCTATGCAGGAATCCGTCTAGGTAGGTACCACTGGGCCAGTTATTCTGCCGTGAAGCAATAGTGTTCAAACATTAGTGTGTTTCGGTTTGAAGAGCGCTGTGAGTTAGCGTAATCACTGATAATTTGAGACTTAAGAACTGATGTCTCTGCGTGACGGGCGCAGTGTGGTGTCACACTCAGATATGACTGTGCTTTGCAGTGGTACATTTACAGGCTATTACTTTACTTTTACGTACGTACGTACTTAATTCCTCTTTTTTAGTCCTTTTTCAATGTCCTTTTAGAATAATTAAGGAGATCGCTGCCAGGCAGTTTCTATATATATATTGGTTATATATAGAAAACGCCTGGCATCGATCTTCTCATTCCCATGGGTTATTATGTTCCATCTATTATTTTATATAATAATAACCCTTAGTATATAGTGTCTGCTTAGTAACCTTTTTGAATAATGTGGGTAGGAAAACCTTGTTTTTAGGAAAACACTTTTTATTATGTTACATAATATTTTATTATGTATATTGAAAGGCCAATGTTAAGATTTTTATTTCTTTAAATTTATCTCCTACCGACATAAGGTCTGCAACGTCAGAGACACAGGGACACTTACAATTTAATAACACGAGAAATTGAAGATGAAGCAAAACAAAAAATCGATTCGAAATTCGAATCTAAAACTTTCGACTCGTAAGATACATTAGGTACGTTCTATAGAATTAAAGTATAGTAGCTATGTAAAGTGAGCTATTAAGAAAATTAGGTCATCATAAACGTGCTCCATTCTACACGTCAGTGTGTCAGTTGTAGGTAACGCACATTTCCCTGTAACCTCGTTCCACATTCGTTTCCTCGCACAAAGGACAATAATAAATGTGGGCATTCCCTTAACCGAGCGGCGATTATGTTGCGCCTCGTATCGGAGTTCCGGATCGCGGAGTTTTTCAACTGATGTACCGGCATATGGGTTTATTTTGTGCGCGGATAACGAGTTACGAAATTCAAACCCCATTTGTTTTTGAAAGCGAACTGATATTAAATTCGATACCGGTCTCACATCTATTGCAGCCGGTCAGAGCGGAGTTTTAAATCAAAAATGTCCAAATTGCCTCTGCGGATTTAAATGTATCACAACGTACAGTACTTTACAATTTGGAGTTGAAACGACTACTTCGTGTACAATTTATGTCATTAATGCAATAAAAAATATAATGTCATCGTAAAAAAAAAGAACCGTAGAAAGCGTATCAGAGATATAAAAATGTCTCTAAGTGTCGCTTAAACTACTTTATCATCATCATCATTTCAGCCTATTTTAGCCCACTGGTAAACTTATGCCTCCCCCAATGATTACCACAATTACGGTCCTGAGCTACCTGCATCCATGACCCTCCCGCAAAACCGTGCCGGTCGTTTCTCCACCTACTGGGAGGGCGCCCTACACTGCGTTTGCCGGTACGAGGTTGCCACTCGAGAACCGTTCTTAGCCAGCGGTTATCGGTTATATCGCCGACCCACTGCCACTTCCGCTTGCTAATCCTTAGGGCTATGTCGGTTACTTTCGTTCTACTGCAGAAATCATCATTACGGATTTTATCACGCAGAGAAACTTTATAGTCCTTACCATAAATACCTTAAATAGTATAAAATATAGAAGTACAACGAAACTTGCATATTTATTAAGAATGTTCTTACAGGCAGCACACATTCTCAATTATCTATATTTATAAACATACATAAGATCACGACTGTATCGCATAAGGGGTAGTCAGAGACTGGGCACTCACTGCAAAGCAGATGACTGCCACATTCCACGTTTCACCATATTTATAAAATACAGTCTTATTAGTTACACCATTTATAACTCAAGACCGGCTGGCACGAAATTTGACGTCGGAGACTGTCACTGGCAAGGATGGTTATCCAATGTATCGTCGTCGATATAACTGTTGAGAATCGTTAACCTGCTAGCACATCGTTAATGTGTGATTTAAGTGGAAAACCAAAAAAGAAAATTACAAAATACGACCCGGTAGGTGGCGCTGTGATCGTGTGGCTGTAAAGTTTCATACTAAAACGTAATTCAGAAATCAAACTCATCGCGTCACATACCGGCAGGACAACGTCTGCCGGGCCAGCTAGTAATTTAATAAAACAACACGCACAAGCGACGCTACAAACTACTACTGAGGAAACACAGAACCAATTAAGGAAAAAGAACCATTATTTTGGAGGAGCACAGTCAGTTAGGATTCCTATGCAGGAATCCGTCTAGGTAGGTACCACCCCAGGGCCAGTTGTTCTGCCGTGAAGCAGTAGTGTGCAAACATTACTGTGTTTCGGTTTGAAGGGCACTGTGAGCTAGCGTAATTACTGGGCATATGAGACTTAGGAACTGATGTCTCAGGGCGACGGGCGCAGTGTGATGTCACACAGTAATTTTCTGGGTGACACAGCATTTGTTATGGGCAGACGTTACACTTACCATCAAGTGAACGTTTTGCTCGTTCCGTCACTTTTATGGAAAAAAAAAATGCTACAAGTTACCAGAACCTATAACTAACATCACAATCAATCAATATCTTTAAAAGAAAGTTGTTAGAATCTGTACAAAATAATCTAACTTAATTATGGTAATCGTGGATCCGCATAATTTTCAGATAGTTATTTAAACTGTGAGGAAAATTTTCTCAGTATAATTGAACCGTAAATTGTTCTTTTTTTAAGAATATTAATATCATTAAGTCGAGAAAAATCTATATACATTATTTTGCAATGGAGCTTTTTGTCGATATGAAATATTTCCATCAATACTGTATCAAAGTTAATGTTTGATACGCCATTTTGAAGATTATTCTCAATGTCGAAAAATAAGTAAATATCTTAAGTAACGAAAATATTAATTTAAATATCTTAAGATTAAAGTTTTAGTTAATACAAATTATAAAAAAGATTGAATTCATTAATTTAACAGTTTAATAGTATATTAATATGTAGTAAAAAGCGCCATCTGTTGACACTTTGTTCAACCAACATGTACGGTAGCTGCCAGTTGGATTTGTCCACATTCTTTAACGAAGGTAGATGGCGCTAAGTGTTCATGATCGCGATACTGTGCGAAATTTTCGCACGGGTTAGCTAGTGATGACATAAGGTTGGTTTGAATTTTAACTGATTTTATGTTTTTTTTTTCTTGACCTAATACAATTTTTTTTATTGCTTCACAGGTACTTTTAAGTATATACGAAGACACCACTAAGATGTCTAAGGTTATTTAAGAAGTTCCTCTTTTATGTAGCGAATTCTGTGTTTTGAAGGTTGTAGCGTTGAAAGTATATAAACCCTATTTTACTTGTTTCACATCAACAATGGGATTATATAGGCTCAGCGAGTGTTAAGCGAAAATTTTGCAAAGCGAAAAGCCCTAACAGGGTCTGTATTATGCGATTACATTGGATTTGAATTCATAAAGAACTTCATAAATTCCATTTGATACAAAAGTATTTTTAAACTTCCTCTATAAACATTAAGCTTAAGAAATGACTAAATTTATCATGTAAAGAACTAAAGCTTTTTCATATTAAAGATAAACTAACGGAAGATCTAGTTTTTTCTGGAACATAATGAATATATTTTATTGAATACTAGATGTGCATCGCGATTTCATCCGCCGTTTTATTTTAAAGACACCGCTGTTAGGGTCGTAGCGTAATGTCATATAGCCTATAAGCCTTCCTCGATAAATGGACTATCCAACACTAAAATAATTTTTTTATTCGCACCTGCAGTTTCTGAGATTAGAGCGTTCAACCAAACAAACTCTTCAGCTTCATAATATTAGTATAGACGTGAAGCTGAAATTTACATTTTGTATTTTAAAAGTTAAAATCCTAATATAGCGTAGGTATAATAAGCAAGTAACAGCCTATAAATATCCCTGTAAATGTGTTCTGAACACAGGTCTTGCGGTTGGCGGTTCACATGTGCTCGAAATATTTTTATTCCTCAGACGTGCAGAAGTGCAGAGAAGTAAAACTTGATGACCCATCAAGTTTTCCTTTATCGCTGAGGTAGTGGTAAATCCGCACAACAATTTTTGGAGGTGTCACCACTCACTTATTATGAAATTTAAGGCGAGCGCCCGATTCCAGAGTTAATGCTTTAATAAAAAAAATATCATTGGGTTTCCATTCGTTGCATTTAGAAAGAGGTTGACTGTATTTTCAATTAAAGAGTATTTTAAGTACATTAACTAAAAGCTTTAAAATAGCAAATTCGTAACACTACAAACTTGATCATTGCAATCACGAATTGTATCGCAGACAGTAACGTCCGTCATTTTCATCCCATTAAATATGTTTCACACAATGGCGTCTTCAGTCACATATGTGTATAGGGCGACAGTTTTGGGGGCTCATACCTCCGAAACCGCAGACAATACGTCACTAGCGAGCGACCTCGTGAGACGTCGCTAAGCGTGAACTAAATTGGCGATATTTTACGATCCAGCCGTTACTGGCGCCGTAAAGAGAGCTGGTTTGCGGCAATTTTACGATAGTTATCGTCGTGACCCGCACCCTTATTATGGTTAGGTGGGGCGATAGATGGCGACGGGAGATGGCTTGTGGAGTCGCCGAAAGCGACGAAATCGATTAATTATCCTATACCTGCAATTCTATGCAAAGAAGACAACGATAGTTATTATATTAAAATATTGTTTCGTTATTGCCATGTAGCGGCAGCGTCGTTAAATCGATTTATCAAAATGACAGAACATTTTGTGACTTTCGACACATGTCCGAAAAAACTATCTCACAGATCTATCGTCAATCATATATATTATAGCAATAAGAACTTGTGAGAGGTTTGACGATTGCTTCTAGATTGCTATGGAAGTAATTTCATTTGTTTCCCATCGTTTAGCGTTGTTTATCTACTAGCTTCAAAATTTCTTTCCTGCATTATTTTGTTTTGAGATTAAAATCAAGTGCAAAGGCTAAGCTGGTTTTAAGACTCCTATGTATAAATCCGTCTAGGTAGGTACCGTTGCAGGGCCGGTTATTCTGCAATAAAGCAATAGTATGCAAAAATTACTGTGTTTCGGTCTGAAGGGCATTGATAGTTAATGTAATTACTGGGCATATGATCCGTAAGAACTGATGTCTCAGGGAGGCGGGCGCAGTGTGATTCTGTTAACTACAGCAATATTCTGTATGATACAACATTTGTTATCGGCAGACGTGGCACTTATTCTCTAACTCGTCTCTGATATCTGTAATGTTTTATTAGATTCTTTATTTTCAGCTAAAAATTTTCGATGCGTTATCGACATGGTTTCTCATAATACGACTGCGCTATACCTACTCCCGCAGCTCGGTGGAGATAGCGCTGCGAATAGCAGATTAAAGAGCCGTTTATCGACCGGTAGCAAGTTCCCTTGCTCGAGCAAAAGTGATTTAATGACATACTGCAACCATAAATTTGTATAGTTGTTTTTTTTTTCTTGGAAGAAAGAAACAAACGTGGCGAATCGTTCATCTAATGGTAAGTGCAACGTCTGCCCATAACAAATGCTGTGGTACACAGAATATTCTGTGGTAAGCAAAGAAACTTATTGATTTAATGACTTTGTGCACTTTCATATTGTTGGAATCTGTCAATTGTACGGGAGATATCATAGTGCCACAAGTAAACGTGCAAACAAACGCAAACACTCATAGGAACTCTATGTAGTCAGATCGTAGACAGTCCAGAATATATAGAAATCCTACCAGTATATATAATCTGGATAAGCTGAAAGAGTATAGCTTAGAGTCCATTGCACTGGTGAGCACAGGTCTCCTCTTATTTTTGAGAGGGCTTTTGAGCTTCGGAGAATTAACCACGTTACTTCAAAGCGGTTTGGTAGAGCTCAAATGTCATCAAAATATTTTTAATTCAAATATTCAGTAATGAATAAAATTGAAGTGTCTGTTTGTAATAACAAAATAACAGCTTTTTACTCAATGAAAATTTTTGAGAAAACATTTTTTATAATTTTTGTCTGTCTGTCTGTCTGTTTGTTCCGGCTAATTTCCATAACTGCTGAACCGATTTTGACGGGACTTTAACTGACAAATAGATGATATTATAACAGGTCACTAAGGATATTTTAATTTTAAAAAAATAGTAGGATTCCGCGAAAAAAATTAAAACTCCAAAATCCGATCCAAATACGAAAGTATATATGTATATTACTCGTATTATATTGTAAATATCAATTGTGGTCGGCTTTTTTACGCAAGCTGAAAACGCGGGGCAGTAGATAGTATTCTATATAAAGATATTCTTCCCGATGTTTTCTTTCCCTTCCCCTGCTGAGCACGTGGTAAATTTAAAATTACAGAACAATTACAGAGTCGATTAGTTTTCCATCGATAATTTTAAAGTAAAATCGTTTAATATTTTAATTACTAGAGTACCAACTAGCAGTTCATGAAAAAGCGTATAAAGATTTTCATTAATTTTCCTTTTTCCTCATTTTAAAAGAAAGGAAAACACGTTCATGAGACCGAGCCATTTCCACGGATAATGCTAATGTGGCTCCAGGCGGTTTTTTGAATTTGCCATCTCAAGCATCAAAGGCTGAAATGCGGGACTAAAATCTCACTTAATTTATAATGAAAACGTCGACAACCATAGCGTAAAGAAGCTCATAAAAATGAGTTTATCGCCCGCCGCGGCGCCGTTGGTAATTAAAGCGAATTAACAATTTGCCGCGTTGTTCGGTACATCTGTACTTAATAACTTTATCGTCCAATAATGACAGAATAGGCAGGCGTTTAAGGCATAAAAAGCTTAATGCGTGCTTAAAGACAGCCTCGCTTAGGCAACTAACAAACCGCGCAGCGCTGTTGCGGAGTTTACGGGCTAAACTCAATTAAAATCCGACGAATTTGGAGCGGGAACGAAATTAAATTAAAGTTGCGTTACACCGAGATGCTCCGTCGCGTCTGGCGAATATGACGCGTTAGGTGGCGGCTGACAAATTTCGAATTGGTACCGGCGCGAACAAAAGAGTCTTACAGAACATTAAGGCACATTATCAAAGCACAGAAGACGTAATACGTACGACGTCTTAAGGATCATCTCCTCTTGGCTGATTTTCGACCCCGGGGACAACTATAAATGCTGTCGGAAGCTATCAATTGTCCAGGAGGTGTTATAGTGCCGCAAGTATAAGCGCAAACACAGATGCGATCACTCGTCCTGATATACCCGCGCTCGTAACGCCCTTGGAATAAAATCAGAGGTAGGCTAGGAAGCAGGGTCACGGACCCGGGACAATCACAACACCACCAGACGCGGAAACCAATAATTTGTGTTTTGCACAATTAAAAGGTTCCATGGAGTTTTAAGCCAAGTTTATCTCAAAACATATAACATTATATCTGATGATCATTATTGAATATTTAATTTCAAATACTACATACATTAATATAAATTTAAGTAAAACGACGTAAAAACTTGTATGAATATGTCTTAAAAAGGTTATCTAAAACTATTTGTGGTAGGATTCTTAAGCCAGAATCCGTCTAAGGTTACATCCCAGGGCCAGTTATCCTGCCGTGAAATAGTGTGCGAACATAACTATCGGTAGTGAGAGCTAGTGGGCGTAAGGAACTTAATAACTGATATCTTAGGGAGACCGACGCTGTCTGGTGACACAGAAATTTTCTTGGTGACACGTCATTTGTTATGGGCAGACGTTGCACTTACCATCAGGTGAACGTCTCGTCACTTTATACTTTAAAAAGAGTATTCATTTTACTAGAATGTAACTGATTTCGTGAAGTAAATGCATTAACGAAATTTATCGCTTGAAATCTGTTTTGATTGCGTTGCGTTTGTACAAAGTTATTAGATACGAGTATTTCGAAGTCAGAAGGTACACTTCTCGCGTCCTTCTGACTTTGAAATACTCACACCGCTTAGTTAATCTTTTGAATACTGAACGTAACAACTGCGAGTAATTTATTCCATCGTGAGATTCTTAAAATTCTTTCTCTCAATTATACTGCTTCAGTTAGTTTGTTCCCACTGATTAAAAAAAAACACATATTTATAGATGAAAGTTTTTTTTAAAGTGACCGCCGCAGGGCCAGTTACTCTGCCGTGAAGCAGTATTGTGTAATCATAGCTGTGTTTCGGTCTGAAGGACGCTGAGAGCTACTTAAGACATGCTACTCGTATGTCATCACCTCAGAAAGCTATGAGCGGACGTTACGACGGTAGGACGGACCTACAGCATTGCTATGGGCGGACATTGCACTCACCATCAGGTGAACATTAAGCTCGTCACATCCCTTTCTCCAATAATAAAAAAAAAGTTGACCTGATGGTAAGTGCAACGTCTGCACATACTTGTAACAGATACCGTGTCTCCCAGAATATTTCTGTGTGGCACCACAATGCAGCCGTCACACTGAGATATCAGTTCTTAAGTTTCATATGCCCAGTGATAACACTAGCTCTTAGTAACCTTAAGACCGAAACACAGTAAGGTTTGCACACTACTGTCTACTACTTATAGCCCGCTTAAGAGACTTCATGCAGTCTCGAGGGATCTCCATCCACGAGCAGTTTGGTTTTCTAGTCAAACACTCATGTACCCAGCAGGTGCACCGCATAACGGAGCACGTTCAATTCCGCTTTATCCGCGGGCTTCATACCGGAGCGCTCTTTGATGTGGCGAAAGCGTTCGACAAGGTCTGGCACAACGGGTTCATATGCAAGTTATATGGACTCGATGTGGCAGATCGCCTCGTACTCATCATACGAGATTTCTTGCGCAGTCGTACTGCATCGAGGGGGTACGATCCGAATAACATCCCATCCAAGCCGGCGTACCACAAGGCTCAGTCCTAGGTCCCGTGCTTTACACCCTTTTCACGAACGATATACCGCACACCACCGGCTTGCCCTCTTCGCAGTTACCTATGTGTCTGGACGTAATCCAGAATTATCTCTAAACGCCTCCAATCCGCAGCTCGAACCCTCGGGAACTAGTTTCGGAAATGGAGATCGCTCCACAATAGAGTTTTTCAATCGTCCAATCCCCTGGGAAAAGACAGTGAAATACTTAGGAGTCCTATTAGACTCGAGACTCAGATTCGGTCCACATATTAATCGAGTAAGGAACCGAGCAGCGTACGTCCTCGGCCGACTACATCCGATTTTAAATAAAAAATAATAAAATGTCCCTACGTAATAAAATTACACTATAGAAAGCCTATATTCGGTCAATTATGACATACGCAATCCCCGTATTTGCGCATGCCGTCTCCGCGTCAAATTCACCGACTTCAGGTTCTACAAAATCGATTTATGCGTAAAGCCACGCGAGCACCGTGGTTCGTGCGTAATGCTAATCTTCATATCGATTTAGCACTACTCCTACATTAGCCCAATATAAAGTTGGTCTCTCGTCGATACTTCAGCTCTGCCGCCACGCACCTCACTGGTTGTAAGTGCCGCCACATACAACTCCCTCGCGATACACCAAAACTCGACTCGCGGAAAAAGGAGACCGAGCCTGTCCTTGAGGACCCTGACGACGCGACCACTGGGCCCAAGCGCTCTACTCAGCACGACACACACACAACATCACCATCATACCGCTCCCGCCGTCGGCGAGGGTGTATCAGACAAAGTTATTCGCGATTCTCAGGCCGGTTCTCTAGTGTCATAAATAGAAGCGTCGCTGGAGTTTCTTGCGCCATTTCTTCTCCAGCGGAAATGCATTCCGTATTGGAGGTAAACTTATCTAATAATAAGTCGGCTCGGTTGGTGCATTGGCTAAGCCCTTGGCTTCTGCGCCGCGGGTCGCGTGTTCGATTCCCGCACGGGACAAATATTTGTATGACCTACAGATAGTTGTTCCGGGTCTGGGTGGTTTGTGCATGTGGAATTTATGTCTGTAAAACGTACCCACGACACAGGAGAAATCCTACTGTGGGACATCGTTTTTTTTTTAAAAAAAACAACCTGATATTAGTAATAGTAGTAGTAATATTGCTCTCCCGATAGAAGTAACTGCACCGTCCAGTCAGTTACTCTCGCGAACAAGATGACGGTCCAAGCCGAGGTCCCCTCTCGGGGGCCCTTGTGCCAGTCATCCATAAATAAAGGTTTCGACTAAGTTCTCCCAGCGCTCTGCCACCTTTCAATCCGGCGTCAGTGCAAGCATCAGTCCTAAAAAAAACTCTCTGTCACTCATGCCCCGGACAGACCCGGCACCACACGAGGGCGCTCAAGAAAACTCCAATGGTCTGTCACTCTGTCTGTTGGTTACCTTTTCACGGCTCAACCGTTGAACCGATCTTGACGAAATTTAGCACAGAGCTATCTTTCATTAGCTACAAACTTTTGTTGCAATCTATGGGAGAGGCCTATGTTCAACAGTGGACTAGTGATAGACTGAAATTGATGATGATGATGATGATGATAGCTTACATCCTGGAGACGCATGCAGGATAACGGATGATGATCAAAGAGTTTCCAAGGTATTTTTAAAAAACCAAGCGGACGTTTTAGATAGCTTCAGATAGTTTATAATAAAGTTAATTTACGATAGGTTTTTTATGTTCTCGAGTATTTCAAAATGAATGTTTTATTATTTTTGGTAATAATCTTAGCGAAAACGTTAAGTTTTGTCTGATTTCATTTTGAGATTGGTTGAATTTGGTTTTGAGTTTTTATTGTGTATTTAATTCTATCATACCTTTACTCGCGCCGTCGGGACCTCGTAGTATGGAACACTCTTCTATAGTACCGAAAGGCGTGAACAGCTGGCGTACATCCTCTTCCGTCTGTTGTTTGCTGAGCATTCCAACGAACAGCTTCCGATCTGTGGCGAAAAAACACGATCAGTTTTATTAGAAAATTCCGCATAGTGTGAAATCACAATAAGCCTAGCGGTGGTGCGTGGAGCGGCGGACTTAAAATAGAATTCCGTGCCAATTGTATACCCCCAAAAAATGAACTCGATAAAATTGAGTTGTGCGGTTCCGCAGATGACCGGGCGAGTGCGAGTGACGGGCTTTTCGTTAACAACTGTATACATGTCTCAATCGTTTTTACATCACGCTGTATATGTATACAATTATATAGAGTAATATTCAATTATAGAAATAATTAACTTTAAAAATTATGAAAGTTGTGATTGTATATTGTTATATTGGTGTAATGTGGCAGGACGTTGTAATATATCATTTTTATTTTTATTGAATTACTTTAACACATATATCATAAAGTAGGATATGATACAGTAATTATCTAAAGAAATCTCAAACAAGCTCAAACAGTTGTTTGCAATTATATTTGTAAAGGTAACAACTTTGTAACTGAACATGATTATGTCATGAATGCTATAATAAGTTTTAGATAAGGATGGTAAATCGAAAGGGAATGATAAGTAACATTCTGCGACAAATTAATTATTACATTATTATTTGTTGTAAACAAACATTTAGTTATTTCATGAAATATCAAAATCTATTAATACATAAATTAGCTATTTATATGTATCTAAACAGAAAGAAAAGAAAAATGTATGTTATCTTTATTCAAAAAAAAAATCGTTATACTCGTACGAAAAAAATTAAGAATAGTATTGTATTTTACGAACGCCCTATAGCTACCACGGTAACCAGCCACGCCGCCGCCCTGACACGCGACCCCGCTCTCATCACCATCATCACCTACTGGTGATGACACAACAAAACAACCACAGCTTCTATAAAACACATATTACACACAGTTTTAGTCAAAATGAAACAACGAACAAAATTCAAACCCAGACCAACACATAATTAGCACAATACACTAAATGGTGATGTTTCAAACGCAGAGGGTTCCGTAGGAGAATAAAATAAAAACTGGGATCAATTTAATCGCACACAAAGGAAACTAGGTACTTCTTGAAAGCTGACTACGGAGCCCTCGAGGGGTATATTTCAATTAGCCCGGGGCTTCTATGTTCTTATTTGGACGACTTCTGTTCGAGCAGGTATTATGACAGTTATCAACAAAAATTAAAACATCGGCTTATCAAGAAGGTCAATTGGGCGCATATTTTTGCAGTAGGCTCTTTACAGAAATCAACTTCATTTAAAATTAACGACAAAATAACATAAATCCACACTAATTAATTCTCGACAATGAATACGAAAATAAAATATGTCTTACAGCACGACGATTACTAAGTGCAGAGTGAGCGTAATTCATTCGTTCAATGTCGAATCTACCCTGATACAGGACGGAGCTGAAGCGTGCCTTGAAATAGTTTTGAATCGTTGGATAAAATGTAATTAGATATGTTAAAAATACTGATACAAATTAAAACTAATTATTCGCTTTTTAATATTTCACCAAAAAATACGATAGCAATTTTTAAGAAAAATATATGTTTTAGTAATGTGAATACAATAGATAGATAGATAAATATAATAGATAAGAAGAAAATAACGAAAAGAAAAATATCCGTGCCGAGAACTTACTTTTATAAGAAAGCCTAGACGCGCATAATTAATTTCATTAATGCTTGTAAAATTGGATCGCTCTTGTCCATTGTCATAATTAAGGATGATGGTCATTAAAAAAAATACTGCTAATAATTTCCACTCATTACCAACAATGATTATAACCACTACCACAGTATTTAACATAATTTAATTTAACGTAAGTTGACTGTTATATAAACATGAAATTTTATATAAAGGTTTGAGGTAAAGTTAAAATTAAGAAAATTCATTATAGCATTTTATAATTAAACAGAATCATTAGCTTTTGTTCCAAGAATAATTAAGAACGCGTATAAATAATTGCTTAGTATATTGACAGAGACTTTAATAAGGGCACAGATAATATAGGTATAATTTAAAAAAAAATCTTATAGTAAATGCAAGGCGCACTTCGGTAGATTCGACGCGGAACGCTCTCACTTCGCGCGCTATTTGACAGACAGTGAATACAAAACAGCCTAGGGCACGCACAACAAACGCTACCTGAGTCCGCCTATGCGCGCCGTCTTCCCTCGCCCCCTGTAACACAAAAACAAGCTACACACGCTTACTCCACCGCACCACTTCTTAACTTATTGACACTTAAGTAAATTGTGCTAAAATTGGCTAATTTTTAATGTAATAATTTCAGATTTTCGTAATTCAAAATTGTTATAATCACAGCAATGAATAAGTGGAGTAAATGCAAGTGAAGGTAAAGACACATACAGGTTCACTTATTAAATAAAGAGCGAAAAAATAACTTTTAATTTTAATATAGAATTTTGTTAATATACTAAATATGTTATGAACATTTATTTGTCTATATTTTTTTATTTTTTTTTATTTTTAGTTTATGTATAAAACTAGATTTTGTTTTAAGAACATAATCTTTAACCAATCACTATTTTATTTTATCGGGCAATAGGTATAAATCAAGTTCGTAAAATTTTTATTTAACAGGTGTTCAATATGTTACTACACATTATCACAAATGCATATCTTTTCTATAATAAAGTGTTTAAATAGTGGATCGACTGCCGGTAATTTGTCGAAATTGATAAAAGAAAGATAATACACAATACAAACTGTATAATACTTTGCAGGTTTCAATATATTTTTATGTTCATTAAAGAAACGTTGACCCAGTTGTCAGCATTTTTCTGGATCAAAGTCCTCTAAAAAAGATACAAAATTTATTTATTACATTGAGCTATTTGCGTTTTTTAGACGATGTATCTTATTTTCAGGTGCAATTCTAAACGTAATATAATACAAACTCAAAATATTTTACATTTCACTGATTTATCTTTCTATAATAAATAGTTATTATTTTTCCGTAACATATGATATTTAGGTTTTAAGGCGATGAACTAACCAGTGTTGGATCTAAAAATGAGTCTACATATTTATGTAAATTTGTCAATTGTTGTAGAGACAGTCAGTCTGTCGTTAAAGCTTAGTGCGACAGCAACTAGTTATTCTACCATGAAATAGTGGTGGGCAAGCACAACTGTCTTTCGGTTTGAAAGGGCACTGTAAGCTTGTGTAATTACACGCCATATGAGACTTAAGAAATAATGTCTCAGGCTCGCGACCGCTGTGAGGTGTTACACAGAACTTTTCAGTTCAATTCTCCGTGTGACACTGCAACTGCAAATATTGCATTACCATCAGGTAAATAATTTGCTGGACTCGTCACTTCGTTCCATTAAAAATAAACTGTATCCGGGACTGGTTGTTGCTGCTGGTTACAAGAAGGTTGGTTCTTATCTCGCTTACAGTCTTTGTGTAGCCAGGTAATACTGCCATTGTTTTTGATACTGTGCCTCGTGGAGTAGATTTAAATGATAATATTTAGTTATTACATTTGAATTGCTAATAATATTTTATGATTGTTTAATAGAAATTTAATGATACCGCAGTGAACGGCGGTCTGGATTACATTATTATTAATGGGATAGTTAAAAATAAAGCAATTTTATAACCAATATTCTGTCCGTTCTTGCCCCAGCACTTCTAATTTAGATAACTGTAACTTATAATTGTTAAAACCGTTGTTATTAAAAATAATGTAGCGACTCACCAATTAGCTTTTTTTTAAATTTCTTTAGTTAACATGAGATATTATTTGTTTTATGGCAAAACTATGTCGGTTTTTCAGCTTATCACTAGTCCACTGCTGAACATAGGTCTTCCCCATGGGCTGCCATAAAAGTTTGTAACTCTAATTATGGGGGATGGATTTTGCCATAGTTGCCACGCTTGGCAGACGGGTTGGCAACTGCAGTTTATTTATTCAGATGTTACAGATGCAGCTGCCTATCTCCTGGTTTTCATTTTCCCTCTGTCGAATTATACGACACCCACGGGATGAAATGGGGTGGCAGATTCTCTTAAGCCGCTACCACATGGTAAAGCTACTCGTATGTATAGAAAATTATATATAAATTTTGATATGTACAAGCAAAAACAAGAGGAAAAAGATGACAAGGGAGATAATATAATATTCTCATGCCAGTAGCGATATTCATGTGTAGTTCAAAGTACAAGTTAATTCAGTTACTATTCGTGACAGTATGTAGAACAAGGTACGTGGCTCGTCTAAAAATACTATGAACATCGAAGGCAACGTCGAGTATGGAATATTAAAAATAGACCAAGAAAACAATTTTATAAGGGTCAGTTTTTATGCACCACTTGCAACACGTTTAGCATTTTATTTTATAATAACATTACAAGGTAAATTCCTTTAACTTCTGAAGAGATTCGATAATTTTTATTCCTCATGGATAAAAAAAATAAAAAGAATTCATTTACTAAATAAATAAATCAAAAATTTACTCACTTAACTTATTTTTATTTGTTTTTTATTATTATTTCACAAAAGTACAGGATATATGACAAGATCGTCAGTGTCCGTGTGAACACATACTCCTTGTTTGCATTCGACAGAGGTCTTGAACAACATTCTGACAGAGATTATAAGAAGGATTAGTTGTAGTATATTGTAATGTGCTTCTGGATCATTTTATGTCTGATAAAATAAATAAGATCTGACTTCAAGTTTATGTAAACACTGTAGTATTCATTTATTTTGTGAGTTTTGATTCAGTGACAGATATTAATGAAAATTGCATCACGGTTAAACCAGAGAAATAAAAATAAAAAATAATTTTCTAGTCTGTTAGTATTGTTTCACAGATTTTGATTTAGGATGGAATTTAATTTGAAATTCCCGATTCGGAACTCTGTACGCTCAGGGAAGCGACCGGCGAAAAGCTTTGTAAAGGCAAGATAACAAATAAAGGTAGACCAGGATTGCGTTAACGTGATGGAATGAAAATTCTAGAAAACCAGGTTATTTGCAATACCAAAAGCAAGCATTTAAAAGTTAGTAATTCATACTAACTTTTAAATACATTGAGAACGGATTGATGACTGAACTTTTACACGTTGATGACGTTTTCTTCAAGAGATTTCAATTTATATATAATCTGCTTAATTTATAGTCAAAAACTTTTTTTAAAGAATACCAGCAATACTATTAACATTACTAATAATCCTGTAAACCATTCCAACTAACGATAAGCTTAAAAGCGTGTACTGGGAGATGGTTCACGGCAATAGTCGAACGGCAGGCTCGATACTGCGACGTCATGTTTCGCAGTAGGTACCCTAAGCCATTAGTCTATTGCCGCTTACCCTGCTAGTTGTACCCTGCGGTTTCACCCACGAGAAATTAGCTGAGCACAGGATTAATCTATACATAAAATATATTTATATCTTCTGAATTATTGTAATCATATCTGCTGAACCTAGCAAGATACCGAAATGGAACATACACGAAAATTAAAGTTTAAATTCCTCTAAAATTTCAATTGAGCCATTTCGGAACCTATTCGAGACAAACTTTCAGATAGAGAGATACACAAAAATTCTAAGAACGGTAATTTCTGATTCTGCATCGTATAAATAGCAGTTTTCACTTAAATTTTGGCATTTATTTTGAAATCACGGACAGTAACTTTAATTTTAATATTAGTATATGGATAGATTAGTATACTGAAGCTTAATTCTCACTCACACTGCTTCACGGCAGACTTGACATGCCTTTGCATAATAGTATTCGTGAGGCTTTTTCGATCTACTGTCACCGATGTTTTTATGAATTTAGGTAGGACCGTCACAAATTGTGAAAATACTATTTCAATTTGCTGTACAAATCCAGCTACAATAATTTCAGGTCTTTTGCAATATAGTATAAAACATCTCAGACAGCGAACTTAATTAAAGTATTTCCGACGAATTTCCGCTAGGAGACGTGTTGCGATGGTTCCTTGGCAAGAAACAAACGTACCGCCCGAGGGACAAAGCACACGTTCACGTACAGTACGTGTCCCGAAACATTGTTCGAAAATATTAGAACCGGTGGCGGCCGGTCATTAAATTCAGATTTATACCCGGCCAGCCGGATATCTCTCCCGTGCGACTCCGCTAATGACCGGCTAAATTGAGATAATTTCACAGCGGAGTTGGCTGTAACGGCGGGTATACATTCATGGCGTCGGTACGGCGCCGCTTTTGGTACAATCTGATGTTTCACAATGTGATAATACCCACATTGTTAATCATCAGATAAGTAGTGATAAAATCTGAAGCTCATTCTTATTTCTTCTTAAATTATATATTTTGTGGTTTCTTTTCTAGAAATGGTAGAAATCAAATAAGATGTAAGAAATTTGTGTAATTAAGGCGTAAAGTTACAAATTCTTTATACTGATTTACGTTGTACGGATTGCGTTTTAGCGTTACGTTATATTATTAAAATTATATAGTAGTTAGTTTTATATAATAGTTAATTATATAGTAGTAGTTAATTATAAGTAGTATTTAAATTACAAGGCAATGTAGACCCAGTGCAATTAAATAACTCCTTATTCCAATTTGCCTGCCAAGCATGACGATTACGGCAAATCTGTTTATGCTAACTTGGGAGAAGCTTATGTCCAGCAGTGGACGTTTACAGGCTGAAGAAAAAGGAAGAAAAGACACCATATAAATGACCATTAGAAAAAAAAATCCTTTAATTTCTTCGGCTGAGCTCAAGCTTCCTTCCCAACATAATATGGCGTAAGATAAATCCGCCGCATTTCTTGCTTCCGTGCATAGTGTTCGTGATGTATGCAATGCAATTCTTAACAATGATTCGGGCCAGACTCATGCCGTGTCAATAAGATAAACTTGGCAATCATTTTGCCCCAACAAACGTGTTTCGTTCGGACCCAAATATAAAAAATAGTGAGATATTCCGTGGATTCGAAGGTACTTAAAGTTTTTAATAACTTTACCGCGATAGTTCTCCGATTATCAGCTTAGAAATCTAGTTACTACTTACAACACCAAGGAATCTTTATATATTACGTGCCGACAAAACCATACGCACCGCTGTAAGATGAGCGCTGGTAGCGATTTATGCAGGATTCCATCAAGTTAAGTATTACCTCAGGGTCAATTATTCTGCCGTGAAGCAGTGGTGAGCAAAAATCACTGTGAGCACTGAGAGCTACTGGAAGCAAGAGATTTAAGAACTGATGTCTCAGGGCGACGGGTGCAGTGTGGTGACACACAGAAATGTTCTGGGTGACACGGCATTTGTTATGAGTATACATTTTGCTCGCCTCGTCATTTACTTACATATAAAAAAAAACTTCGGTCTTCTTGTGGTAGCCGCGTAGATAAGTGTCTATGGACTTTCTTGTCATAAAAGGGAGTAACTCTATTCGCTACTAGTGGCTGCTGATGGTGACAACAATACAGGTTCCTTTCTCGCTCAGAGGTAAACTTAAATTCAGCTAAGTAATTCCTGCGGCACTATGTAACAATCAGCGGGACTTTACGATAATTATTGTAAATAAGTATTTACATTGTATAATTACATTTGTAATAATTATTGTAATAGATAATCAACTATTATTCTAATCGAATCGGATGATAATTGCTTCGTTATATTTAGCACAAACATTTCCAAACTTCCACCCCAAATCAAGTGAAGCTTAAATGTGTAACTCTATGCATAGTGGATACCGGCTTAATCCGCGTCGGTCCCGTCCCGCGCCCGCGTCGCGGCCGCAACGGTTCTCATTAAGCGTTAATGTGAATACTCCCGTGACACGCCCGCGTTCAACACCACGTTTGAACAGAGGCTAAATAAACTAATTAAGTTGCGAATGACCTCAGATTCCTTTGGCCGCTCGTAAATGCAATTTAATGTCGACAACGACGTATTAACGCTGATTGTATTCCGAATTCAGGCGTACTATGTGCGGCTAATCTATAATTAATAATTATTCCATCCCTTCGGATGACCTTTCATTTATTGGTATACAGTTCGCAGTAACATATAATGTTATGGGCCGGTCGCTTGTCTTATTTTTTTTTATTCATCACTTAAATTGTTATTTACAAGTTTCAGTTTTCTTTTTAATTGCGATAAAGCAACGTGGTGGATAGTTTTCGGTTATGAAACCTTTAAAAAAATAAGGGTTGGCTTTGACCCAGCCGTGGGACATTTTAGCTGGTGGTGGGATTCCTATGCAGGAATCCGTCAGGTAGGTACCATCTCAGGGCCAGTAATTCTGCAGTAAAGCAGTAGTGTGCAAGCAATACTGTGCTTCGGTTTGAAAGGAACTGTGAGCTAGTGTAATCACTGGGCATTTGAGACTTAAGAACTGATGTCTCAAGGTGACGGGCGCAATGTGGTGTCACACAGAAATATTCTGGGTGACACAGCATTTGTTGTGGGCGAACGTTGCACTTACCATCAGGTGAACGTTTTGCTCGTTTCGTCACTTTCTACAACAAAAAAATGCCATTTTATTATGTTCTAAACATATATAGACAATAGTATAATGGTTTCAAGATAATCCACGTGGAATATCAAACTACGATAAAATAACCTAAAATAATTGATGCCCGAGAAAAGTGATTGATAAAAATTATGCAATAATGACAAAATATGAGTTATGTTTCAAAAGGAAGTTTAGATTTGGTATCAAATGCAAGTTCCAAACCGTTGAAATTAAAAAGTACCCGGTGAAATTTTAAACAAAACATATTCTGTTTATAGTATCGATGCTATCGCGCACGAAGCTGACTTGAACCTACAATTTGTGTTCAAACTCACGTTCGTAGAAAATCCCACGGGGCGGTTGGTTTAAGTACGTTGGATATACATGTATGTTTGAAATAGTCTCCACACACACATGCATTGATGTGACTAAATGTGGGAATAAATACACACGGGTTTGTTTATTCACACATAGCAATTTATGTATTTAATGGATGAATTTCTGTGAAGAAAATTTACTTTATCGATAAATTAATCTTTTAGTTTTACAGACCGCTTTTTCATTTATATAAAATGTAACATTAAAATGCTTTGCAGGCGATAACAATTACATTGATTTTACAAACAATAATGCCTTACTTGGGAGAAGCCTAGTAGGCTGTTAACGAGGTTAATGATAAAGAAAAATAAATATTTTTGTATTTGGCGACCGGGTGGCCTGGAATCGAATCCCAGCCGGAGCTAACATTGCAAAACTACAAATCGTTGGTTTTCGGGTCTGGTTGTGTTACGCATTCGAAATTTATGTCCGTAAACGCACCTACTACACGGTGTGAAATCCTAGTGTAGGGCAAAGTAAAAAAAAAATAAAGTTCACACTGTTTATTTTGAGAATATATTGGTAAGGAAATACGCTGCGGTAATCTGAATAAGTACGGCGCTTGTATCATAATATGTGAAATAATTAAGATAAATATAATACAAGCGTATGCTTTTATTGACTTCGAATATACACACACACCCACACGCGCGCACGCTAACACACATATGCACACACGCACAATTTGTAACGCGTCTAATAATATCTTATGTTTTGTAAATATTGGGAAACCTGTAATTGGTTTTGATACTTGTTAAATTTCTGTATCTGAATCTGTAAATTGTAACGTAGCTTAATCTGTTGGTTTGGACAAATAAATAAATAAAGTAATAATAAAGAACGAAAGTAAAGTAAATGCCTTTAAGTGACCCAGTATTGAGCACATGCCTTTGTTATAGGCGAAACTGAGTAGACTAGTAGCAAAACGTTCGCCTGATGATAAGTGAAACGTTTGCTCATAATAAATACAAACCCATACCATACCCATACCATATCATACCCATACACAGAACATTTCTGTGTGGCACCACACTGCGCCCGTCCCTGAGACATTAGTTCTTAAGTATCATAAGTCGAGTGATTAAACTTGCTCCAGTAGCCCTCCAGACCGAAACGGCACATTTTCGACAGAATAACTGGCCCTGCGGTGGTTTTAAATTAAAGTAAATGTTTTAGAGGACTAATTTTTTCCAAGAACCCGAGATGAGGTCCGTGACGGGGCCGTGCTCCAATGCGGGTTGCCAGACTTCATGTACGTCGAAATATTTGTTTATTTCACAAGCGAGGTTTTATCACGATGTTTTCCTACAGCATGCTCTTAGAATGCATATTAATGTGTGGTGGCGGCTCGTTAAAAGAATACTACCACTCCATCTCATCCACTGGATCTCGTAAAAGGCGAGTAAGGAGTTAAACTGCACTGTGCACCCAACAGCGCATGGTGGCGATGGACTCACCACCTATCACACCAAGTACATTATATTGTTTTGGTGAAATGTGGATTGTGGCAGTCATCTGTTTTTGCAGTGAGTGCCCAGTCTCTGACTACCCCTTATGGGATACAGTCGTGATCTTATGTATGTGTGTATTTATATTATAAATGCGAAAATAACTTTCTCTGTCTTTCTGTCTGTTTGTTACCTTTTCATGATTCAACCGCTGAACCGATCTTGACTAAATTCGGCACAGACATAGCGGTTATCCTGGAGACGGACATAGGATACTTTTAATTCCTGAAAATCAAATAGTTCCAACGGGATATTTAAAAAACCTATATCCACGCGGACGAGGTCGCGAGCATCAGCTAGTTGCTAATAAAAGTTTACTGGCACCGGCGCGGTAATCAAACCCAGCCCACTCGCGTAATACAATTTGAGTCAAGCGCCCGGCCTATGAGCTACCACGGCTCTTTAATTAACTATATGTACTTACATAAAAATCTCCTTAATTAATTATATGTACTAACATACAAAAACTAATATAAATAAATAATATAATTAATAGAAATCGGGCGTTACCTTGCTCAAATCAATCCATCCATCCGCATGCATATGCATAAGATTTGCATGCGGATCTTAGCTAATCAATTTACGTTCCTTTATTAAATTAATAAATAAAAATAGCGAATGTAGAAAGAAGTGTCCGAGCTATTTACATTAATGTTCCAATAGGGATAGCGAGAAAGAAGTATGTGATTTAATAATGTATCCCTATGAGTGAGCACCGCACCTTCGGCCCCGTCGGGTCTCCCGATCAATCATAGCAACATATTGTTTGGCTGCACGGGATAACATAACACATCAGTTGTAACGTAAATTTATGAGGGTTCACGCGATTATTGATGTATTTCATGCAACATTAGCGGACTGATTGGCCGCTGACCCGACTGTATTGGAATAAAATTTACTTTTATCCCATAATAATTCATTTAATTTCAGCCTATCACTAGTCCACTGCTGAACATAAGACTCGCACAGATTGCCACAATAGTTTGTAGCTCTCATTTTGGGAGGATTTTGCTATAGTTGCCACGCTAGGCGGGCGGGATGGCAACCGCAGTTTATTTTAGGAAAATGTTGCTGCCCATCTTCTAGGTTTTATTTTCCTTTCCTTTGGATGACATGGGTTGGCAGATTTTCTTAAGCCGCCACATAGCGCCAAAATAATTACAGATTATTAGTTTTATGTCTAAAAGCGATACCAATCGGTACTCCCTTTGTCTATATAAGATTCTTGACATATCGTTATTGAAGACATGATTTAGGGAGAAAATTGTTCGACAGATTGTCATCTTGTAATTTAAAGTCACCTTGATTTTATTTCGACGCTCGTTTTTCTCAATTAGAATGTTTCCTTTCCAAGTTTTAAAGTCTTTAGCCGAGAGTAAGACTTCCAGTTCATAACCAACCATTCAAGCGACGAGAAAATGCTTTCAGTTCCACATAAATCGCTTCAAATTGCTTCCAGGTAGCTTTAGACTGCTGGAGCGAAAATTTCAATGTTCAGTTGATTCTATTAATTAACGATGCTGTGCTCGCCGTATCGCGCCAACTTTGAATAGCCAATTACACCGATAATTGGAGGTTGCGCAGGTGTCTTCAGGACAAAGACGGACTGGAGTGTGGTATGAGTGAGGAGAGAATGCGTCTCGTGTCGTCACTGTCTTGTAATATATTGTTGGATTACAGATCATATGCTACTCAATGCTTTACAGTCATGCGTATGCAAGTTTCACATATAATGCAAATACTGATTACATAGTATCGTTACATATTTTCTTTGTATATGAAATAAATTGATATTATTAAAATGAAATCATTGAGAGCTTCGTAAATTTTTATGACTGATATTTACTTCAATATAGTACGAAAATGTGTTAAAGAAAAAAAAATCTAAAATAGAAACACTAATGCTACTTTTATGTTCTGTTCTGTTCTTCTGTATTGAACTAGGATAGATTTAAAAGTATGATTGGGCTCTGGGTTATATTTATCCCCGGTATCAACACCAATACAGTTGTTAATGCTGAATTATTACGTACTCGGTGTTGAAGAAAACACTTATTTCGACTGCCCCCAAAACCTTTTCAAAAATGGGAGAAGACCTATGCTCGGCAGTGGGATATAGGCGCTTATTTTACATTTGGTTACGAAGATTCCTAATAAATTAATCTATTTAAAGAAAACAATCGTGTGCCAGCGACTTCGTACAAGTGGATTTAGGTTTTTAAAAAATCCCGCAGGAACTCTTTGATTTTCCGGGTAAAAATTATCCTACACGATGCAAGCTATCTATGTGCCGAATATCTTCAATGTCGTTTCAACGGTTGAGCCGTGAAAAGTCAACAAACTGACAGAGGAACAGAGAAATTTACTTTCGCATTTATAATAAGTTTCGCAATTATAGTAAGTATAGATTTATTTTTGTGTACTAAACTGTTATTCGCCCAAACTCCATCACTTGCGATATTTGTTTGCGATGACAGCGAGTAAATATAGCTTAGTTATGTTTTGTTCGCAAGCTGTATCGTGCCGAAATTGTATGGAGTGTTTACAGGCAAGAGCATCATAATAAAGTTATTAAGGTCAGTCAGTATTATGAGGGTAGCAATATTATCCATTAAATGTTTGTCCATAAATTGTAAATGTATAGGTGTGTACGGTACGCTACAGTCTTTAATGCCTGCATCTCATAGGGTTTGTAATATTCTTATGCATAAATATAACATAAAACACTGGTAATGCAAGCGAATTATAATAAAATTCAGGTCGGTCGGTCCATACTTAATATTATAAATGCAAAAGTAACTCTCTCTGTCCCTTTGTCAGTTTGTTGCCATTTTACGGTTCAACCGCTAAATCAATCTTAACAAAATTCGGCACAGAGATAGCTTGCATCCTGGAGACGGACATAGGATACTTTTTATCTCTGAAAATCAAATAGTTCCCACGGGATATCTAAAAAACCTATATCCACGCGAACTTAGTTGCGGACATTAGCTGGTTAACTATGCATGGCGTGATACACTGCATCTCAGTGACTAGAAATTGTGTTAATACAACTTGACAAATTATTATGAAATTTAGAAATTTCAGTGACGAAACGAGCAAGTCGTTTTTTTGTTTTCTTTTATTGCAAAAAGTGATGAGACGATCAAACCAAACACCTGATTTTAAGTATAACATCATTCCGTAACAAATGCTGTGTCACCCAGAACATTTCTGTGTGGCACAAAACTGGGCCCGTCACTCTGAGACATCAGTTCTTAAGCTTCACATGCCCAGTAATAACACTAGCTCTCCCTTGTCTTCAGATCGAAACACAGTAATGTTGACACACTGTTGCTTCACGCCAGAATATCTGGCCCTGCGGTGGTACCTACCTAGACGGATTCCAGCAGAGGGAACGTACCACCAGTGGTTCACCTAATGGGGAGTTCCATGCTTGAAAGTTCTGAGTAGCATCGCACTGAGCTCGTCATCATGACACATCAGTTCTTTAGTCTTATATGCCTAGTGATTACACTAGCTCTCAGTGCCACGAAAACACTAACTTAAGTATTTTTAAAATAGAAACACGGTATTTTTCACAGACTTTAATTAATGCTATAATATGCCTTAGCGAATTCCTATCACGTACAACTATTAAATATGCCATTGTTAATAATATATCATCATCACTGTTGGAGTGGGCAGAGTTTCTGACTTCTCGTCGCGGATGACCAGGATCGTTTTTTTTTTCGAATGCCAATATTTGGGCAAAAACACAATTTGTTGGTTTTCGGGTCTGGCTAGGTTATGATTGCGGGTAGCGCTGGACTAGTAAGAGCATCTGGGTTTGCATTTCTTCTTCTTCTTTTACTTAACTTTACTTCGTTCAATAACTTGACATTGGCAGAATTCTATTAAGAGAAGGCAGTTTCTGAATAGCATTCTGCTAATGTCAACCCAGTCACGAGAGACAATAGATAATTCAAAATTTCGATCAACAGTAAAATAATAGATGACTTTTACTGAAGATTTGCTGGACTGATCGAGACAAGACGGGAAGTACAATTCTGGTCTTAAATTGAATTTTTGTATCACTGTACACTTTCACACGCAATTGCTGCATAACAAACTATCAATATTAAACATTAGTACTCAAAATATACACAAAAATTACTAAATTCAATTAAAAAACCACCGTCACTTTTCGCGTTGACACCAAAAGTCGAGTTTGAATTAAATTTTTTCCCGACGTTTCGAGCGATTTTCAGCAACCACGGTCACGGGAGGACTGTTGTGTCAGACATCCTGATGGCATAGTTAATGCGGGCTACCGTCAGCTTTTAAATTATTATTTTTGGCAGGATATACGCAAAATGGGCTTACAGTATCTTGAAGTCTAGATTTAAATTTATTGTTTATAGGATCCCAAGCCGGTGGTAGTACCCAACCATCTTCACAATAGATAATTATGATTCTCACTTTTATTAAATGTATGTATCATCATTTCAGCCTTTCACTAGTCCACTAATGAACAGGACTCGCACAGATTGCCACAATAGTTTGTAGCTCTCATAAAAAAAAATCTTCTGGTTTTCGTTATCCCTGTATAGACTTTTACGAAACCCACAGGATGAGATTGGGGTGTTAGATATAAGAAATTATTATAAGTAAATTATCCATTATGTTAATTGCTGCAGTAATATCACACCGTACGTATCCGTAAAGAATTTTAGGAATTAAGTCAACCTTTCGTTTTATTTTCAATTAAGGAAATGCAGTTAAAATATGAATAAATAAAATAGGAATTCACTTGAATTTAAAATATGAATATCCAGACAAAAAATTAATTATTTTTTTTTCGACGTGGTTTTTCTTTTTAAATCAGTATGTTACAGAAAATAAATGGTCATTGAATATAAGAGTACACATACAAATTAAAGGCACATTTACTCGTCACAACTAACGTCTTCTTATAAAGAAAAAGAAAAAATAAAGAAAGTTTTTCATTGAAGTCCGCCCTGAAAACTTTCGTTTGGTGTTAGAGTCACAAACGAAGACATCTTCTTTTGAAATATTTCTAAACGTATTCTGAGATGGCGGTCTTTTCCTATTTTCCTTTTAATTTACTACTTATTCATATAATTTAAATTTAGTTATATCATTTTGAAATCAAATTATTTTTAAAGTCGTAAATTCAATGGAGTCTCGCGACGCTTTATTCAGTGCCGTAATACAGTAATAAATAGGTACGTAATTAAATTTCAAGTAAATTGAAAAATTTCCCGTGACACGGAGCTGTTCAAATTGCTATTGGCAGTGCATTTACGAGGCTCGCTACATATACAGCGTTTAATTAATGCCTGTGAATTAATCCGGACAGTGGCGGAGGTGCGTTTTCGGAGCTTGTCATTGTCAGCGTTCGTTAGACGTGGTCTGTCGGTGGCACGCCCCACTATGACCCCGAACCCCTTCCAAACCCCTGCCAAACTCGACCCCTGACAAAGGCCAAGCTTTGAGAACCACGCATGCTACCGTGAAGCGTGTTGATCGATCGCTGCTAGATTCATACAATATAGGCCTTGTATCTCAAGAAATTCACTTGCAGCGTATTCACGTTACGTTCGCCTGCATACAATTTACCCACGCCGCAAAATTTGTTTTTGGAGACAAAGGAATACTATCAAGCGGTTGCTTCTCGGTGGCTGTTTCGCTGTGCTTGTAAAATGAACAAACTGGTTGCATGTAAAGGCAAATTGATTTTCTAAAATATCGTTAGGATAATGTCGTTTTAAGCTTCGTAAACAAAATTCATTCCCTCGGAGACAGTGTTTCTAGGTAAGGAACCATTGGATCATTTTATTTTGTTTTAGTTACACTGAAAACCAATATTCAAATAACATAACATAGTTTTTGATAAACAAAGAAAACTGCCAGCTAATAACAGGCGTTCGCTTATAGATGGTAGGATTTCTATGCAGGAATCCGTCTAGTTTGGTACCACCGCAGGGTCAGTTATTTGGCAGTGAAGGAGTACTGTGTAATTACTAGGCATATAAGACTTAAGCACTGATGTGATGAGGCAGTGTGCCACACATAATTGCTTTATTAGGCGATATAGCATTTGTTATGGGCGAACTTTGCAGTTTTCAGTGAATGTTTTTAACGTCCCATCTCTTTCTCATAAAAAAGCTCTATTCGGTTAGCTAGACAGTTCCTAATTATGCATTAAAAAATAATGTATTATCAAATGCATATTTACACGCATGACAATATAATAAATACAAATATTCATACTTATCTCTAATTAAAATTACAATGTTGCGATCCGAATGAACTCAATTCTATTGTTTGAAAATCACCCCATCTCCCCCGACCTGTCATCTACCCTCACATCCTATTCACCACAATTTTGGGTACACTAATCTGATAAGCACTTGATGAGCGCTGAAAATCGTTTTAGAGTGAAAGGCGTCGTTGAGCCTTCATGTTTTTCAGTTGGAAGGTAATTTGGAAAACTCATTTACAGTTAGTTTATAATATGATATAGATAATGCATGATTTAAATTCATTGTGATATGTTATGTTATCTACTAGGTGGATTGAAAAGTACTCGGCCTAACACAGATCCATTCAATTCTAAAAATCAAATCTACCCACATTATTTAGTTCAGTTCAGACTAGTTCATTGTGTGAAGTTCGAAACGTGTGCGATAATTAGTTATGATTTTATAAATTTATTAACAAAGTCATCGGTCATAATTTCCGCGATTGGAGCAAATCGAGCAGCGTGCCGTCATTAAGTACCTCCATAAGAAGGGGCTATCATCAAAAGCCATCCATGATGACATGGTCAGTACATTAGGCGATTGTGCTCTGTCATATTCATCCGTCAAAAAATGGATAGCAGAATTTAAGCGTGGTAGAGAGAGTGTGAAAGATGAACCCCGCTCTGGAAGGCCTTCGACGTCAACTACTGACGAAAATATTAAAAAAGTACTTGATTTAATAATGGGAGACCGCAGATTAAAAATTAGAGAGATAGCCGAGATTATAGGCATCTCTTATGAACGAACTCAAAACATCATTGTCAACGAGTTGGGTTTCCACAAGGTGTCTGCGAGGTGGGTTCCGCGACTGCTTTCAGTTGAACAAAAAAGGACGCGATTGATTATTTCACGCGACTGTTTGGAGTTATTTGAAGCCGATGCAGATGATTTTTTGAATCGTTTTGTTACTATGGACGAAAAATGGGTTCATTACTGTACACCGGAAACAAAACAACAATCAAAACAGTGGAGAAGACCTGGTTCACCACCCCCTAAAAAGGCTAAGTCGATTTTGTCGGCAAATAAGGTGATGGCTTCAGTATTCTGGGACTCGAAAGGTGTGATTATGATTGATTATCTTGAAAGGGGTCAGACTATAAACTCTGATTACTACTGCACCTTACTACGTCGTTTACGAGAGGAAATAAAAGAAAAACGTCGAGGAATGCTCAGAAGAAAAGTCCTGTTTCATCAAGATAACGCCCGTGTTCACACGTCAGTACAGTCAATGGCTGGAATTCACAACTGTGGCTTTGAACTGTTACCGCATCCGCCGTATTCACCTGATCTGGCACCATCAGACTTCTTTCTGTTCCCTAACCTAAAAAAGCACTTGGGAGGTCAAAGATTTTCGACAAACGACGAGGTCAAAGCAGCTGTAGACGCATATTTTGACTCTAAGGAAGAATCATTTTTTTTAACGGTCTAAATGCTTGGCCCCTTCCGAGGTGGCAAAAGTGTATTGAACTTGATGGTGATTATGTAGAAAAATAAAAATATAACTGATTTAGTATGTGTTTATTTTCTTGGTTAGGCCGAGTACTTTTCAATCCACCCTCGTATTATGTGCTAGAATACGGATTTATTACAACTGGTGGTCTCCCTATGTTTGAAGTTCTACCGCGATGTATAAAAAAAATAAGTTTGAACGTTATTGAGGATTGATTAATTATTAGTAGTTAAATTTCTGTTTTTAAAATGTTGACAACTATAAAAATATAAAAAGCTGTATGGTCACAGACCATTATGTGTTTGACATTGACAGTATGAACGTGAATAAACGATAGAATATTATATGATTGATATTGTCAGTATGAACGTTAATAATGAATGTTTTAATTTTATTCAATTTAATGTATTTGTAACACATATTACGTATATATAAATTTTAGTATTCTCGCTTCATCTCCGTACAAAGTTTAACTGTGCCAAATCTCTTCGAGCGCGGAATATGCTTAAAAAGTTTTCTCTTCACGTATTAAAATACATAGATGAGGAAATTTACAAGTATGTAGGACTGAAGCTCCTTTTGCGTTAAACAAAAATTTAGATACAAGAACGTGAAACTAAACTACATAGATTACTAACTTAAAAAATATTTCATCAACATGTAAAGTCTATCCATCCGCATTTGAGTAGCGTGGCGTGACTCGCGCTGGTTCCAAAACCCTCTCAGAAATGAGAGGAGGTCTTAGTACAGAATCACATATTTGTATGAAATACTAAAAACGCAGATATGCTTGCTAGTAACAGCCGTTATTTGATAAATGACAAGTTGGAAGATATAAAATGTCGCTCTTTAAACGATAAAAAGAAGGTAAAAAAAGATAACAGCGATAGTTACATAAAACGAGAAGAAAGACGAATATATTGAAGTAGAATTGGGTGAGTACTTACAAGCATGTTCATTTTGTCTGTAAAGAACATAAATAGGCAACACACCGACAATTCTGACGATATACAGTATCATGGAGGATTGGGTCGTTGCCAAAATTGAGCTTATTTCTTCTCGTTTACTTAAATGTAGAATGAATGTACTGAAAATAATAGTACGAGTATTAAAAGAATTTAGGTGTATATATATATTAACAAAGTTAGCTAAAAACCTACCTAGTGTCTAATTTAATTAAATTTTTTAATTTTTTTTTCTTTCTTTTAGTTTTAGTGATGTTTTTGATAATTCTTGGAATGAAGTAGACTAAATAATTAATAATATTATTTAATTTTTATTGTTGAATTTAATCTAGTATTTCTTTGAGACATGAGTTGTTATGACAAAAAGTTATTCTTTCTGTTTTAATTTTAAGTGTTTTTTATAATTTTGAAAAAAATATTATAACATACTTGAAGTGCCAACAGCCGTAATAGTTTAGGATACGGACTGCGAAACATGTCGCAGGATCGAGCCCGCCGTTCAGCTATTGATGTGAACCGTCTCCCAGAACATGCTTTTAAGCTTATTTGTAGTTTTTGCAGAAATATTAGAAATGTTAATACTAATAATATGTTTATAGTATTATAATTTTTCTTAAAAAAAAAACACTATAAATAAATAAAAATAATGTCCGAAACATCATTGTCGAACTGTATTAAATCTGACCACGTTTATTTGTTGCGTAGTGAACTGTGAATTTTATATGTCCATCTCTGGATGATATAAATGCATCAAGCAATGCCGAAAATTGAAATTTCGGCATATCTGCACAAGTCGACTGTCAGAAGGCATAAATTCGATCTGTTTGGAAATAATACGTAGCGTACGGGTAAATTAATAGCATTCGAGCAATTCGAACGCCGCGACCAGACCAACCACTCGCACCGCCAATTATGACTATCAAATGAGGCCACTACACCGCTCAGCGCTTCCCGTTGGATACCTGGCATTTTATATTCATTGAAGTGTAATCGACGCTTGTTAATATTTTATATTCAAATTATTCGTGTTGGATTAGCTACATTTTATGACAGGTTTTGAGCGAAATTGACTAAGATCATTTTTATTCAATGTTAAACATAATATTTATTGAACGTTATTATATTTCAATTATAGTCAAGAAATTCTGATGGAAAGGAGAAATGGTGGCAGGATTCCTATGCGGGAATCCGTCGAGGTAGGTCAGTTATTCTGCAGTGAAGCAGTACTGTGCAAACATTATTGTGTTTCGGTCTGAAGGGCACTGAGAGCTAGTGTAATTACTAAGTCTACGAGACTTAAGAAGTGATCACTCAGGGTGACGAGCGCAGTGTGGTACCACACAGAAATCTACTGTCACACATAAAGCACAGTGAAGCATTATCGGTACATTATTTACAATCAACCAGTAAACACGAGAGGTACGAGATCGCAATACCTAACTCTATTTTTTAATAACGGCTTAGTATATATAAAATAGTATTCTATAATATAAAAAGTATAAAGTTTTTAAACTTTATATCCTAATATTACTTTGTATATTTATGTTTAGTTGTATATTGTTCATATACATTTATGTGTATGTGTAAATGAGTGTGTGTTTATTTATATCTAAGTAAATGTCTATATGAGTATTTTTTTCATTTGTTTATGTTTTTCGCCCCTGCCCACCGCCGTTCCCGCTTCTCCCACTAACTCTCTGGTTGACTGGTAGATAATGCCATATGGCATTAAGTCCGCCGTTTGTACAGTTAGTACAATAAAAGTGTAAATAAATAAATAAAAAAATATATTACCGTTTACTACAATCTAAAGAATACTCACTGAAACAATCAGCAAATTAAATTTTTCCAGGCCGTAGACTTACAAGCGAGATAGGAATCCTCCATTAAAACGCACAAACCAACTACAACCGCCTAAACGTAAATTATTACAGCGCTTTGTCTCCTGAAAAATGTCTGTGCTTTTAATTGTTACAACAATAAAAACTTTACTATGGCCAGAAGTTAAACAGCCGTTTTTATGGAGACGGCTGGCTTTAAATTGTTTCGAAACGTATGTGTGTAATAATTTTAAAATACAAATATGATATACAAAAGAATACTGGTGGCTGGTATACTCGAGTTTGCAATACATATATATTAGTGAATCTTGTATAACATTTTGTCATGGAGCGTGCTTTGGTTTTCTATGAGAATGTTCTTTGTAAATTTATTTATACACTAGTTTTGACTATGATAAAAAAAAAAAACAAAAAGGACGATACCTACGGAGTTTCTTTCGGCAGTTTCTTGTCTACCAGAAAAACTCATTACGATACATTGTAAGAATATGACGTTGGAAAAACGAAATTTGTATTTTTTTAAGTTCAAGAATAAATAATTTTCATTACATTCTGTTTCATACTTTGTGCAAAGGTTCACCAGCCTCTCAATAGTTCGCTGTTGAACATAGGTGACCGTTGGAAGGTGAGTTAATGATCGCAGTACCGGACGGCGTGCACCTTAGACGTTTCTGCTGGTACCCTTCTATGTATTTTCGCACTACACATTATCGGTGACGGTTATCTTGGCACCTGTCGGAAGCCATGAGGCTTCCTCAGTAATTCCTTTAGTCGACTTTTATGGCACTTACGGAAAGCAACGAGATGGCAGTTTGTGGTAGGATTCCTATGCAGGAATCCATCTAGGTAGGTACCACCGCAGGGATAGTTATTCTGCCTTGAAGCAATAGTGTGTAAACGTTACTGTGTAAAACAGGATCTGTTATGGGCGGACGTTGCACTTACCATCAATTAAACATTTTACTAGACTCGTCAATTTCATTTATAAAAAAATCTTACTTTAACCTATAAAATCGAACACAAATAAAAAAAAAACGTTCCGTTTCATTTCGACAGACTTAACACCCTTAAAGCAATAAAAATAATTAGTTATTTTACTGTCGTGTCTCTATACAAATTCATATTATAAATAATAAAGTTGGCCCCATTACAGTTACGGGCACTCAAGTTAAAACATAACAATTTTTACTTAAATTCACTGATATTTTTGATTTTGATATCACATAAATCTTTATTGATAACGTAGAACAATAAATAATTATCCCAACAAGACAATCTAGTCGTAATTTGATACGTGGTAAATTAAAGTAGTATTTCCACTCGGGGCTCGGTGATTATCTGTCATCGTTCCATTTCGCCGAGCAATTTTCATTAAGCAGTCATTAAGGAGTGGAAACTTTTGGAAGACGCCTCTCACACCGTCGGACGTGGACCCCTGTCGCGCTTGATTAATTTACGTGGCTCCCCGAACTCGCGCACCTTCTTTCCGAGGAGGATGTTCCACTGGAATCGTTTTCGGCGCACAAAGAGCGTTTGGCTAAAATTTGCAATCTATTTATTAGTAATGAGTAAATTTTAGACCATTTTTTATTCAAGTTATGGTTAAGATATTGCTGCAAAATTCATTAGGGTTCATTAGGTTTTGCATTTTAAGTCAAACTTAAAAGTTTTAAAGCTGTGTTTGGCTTACAATCTGGCTCAACTTATGAGTAATGTTAATGGTCTTTTATGATTATTATTCTTGTTCAATTATTAGCTATATAAGTAAATAACTTTTTACTTAGATAATTGAAATTCAATTTTTTGTACTGGTGGTAGGATTCTATGTAAGAATCCACCAAGATAAGAACTACTGCAGTATCGGTTGTTCCACTCACAAGCAGTGGTAAGCAAACAACACCGTTTGTTGACTACTTTGTACTTGTTACGGCCGCGTTGACTAGTGACCAGAGTACCAGATTTCTACGCCGCGCACAAATTGTTGGTTTTAGGTACTGGTTCTGTAGTGCATGTGAAATTTTATGTCTGTAAAATGCACCCACGATGCAGCAGAAGTTCTCCTGTGGGACTTCGTTTAAAAAAAAAAGAAAAGACGTCTCAGGGTTTTTCCAATTCAAAGTCATCGCCGAAACCGCGACTGTAATGGGCAGGCGTTGCATTTACCATAAGTAAATTATTTGTCTGGTCACATACTTCTTTAAAAAAGTACGTAAAAGAAGTAAAATAAACAGGTTATGAAATTTTCACAGTCAAAAAGCCTTTAAAAAATATAATTCTGCGTACAAAAGATAATAATATAAACTCTAATCATTTTAAAGTTGAATCAAATGTAAATTATTTCGGTTAGTAGAAAACACGAAAAGTATACTTTACTAAATATACGAATAAGTGTACATCCTCCATATTTTTCCCACTTTCCGAAAAATGCGTGCCTTACCAAGGCGCTTCTGGTATCTTTCTTTTCATTCTAAAGCAATGTAGGGGGAAAAGGGGAAGCGGAGCGCCCGGGCCACGTGACAGAAGGTGTCACTCCGGACGTCCCCGCTACAATACGGCTATTCGTCAATGTTTGTTTTGCTTATCTTTGTTTCGAGCATTTTGTTTATTATTGTTCCCGATTTCGTTTCCGTCTTGTTTATCTTATCAACGACGAAGGTTTCCTCGTTAAAAAAGTAAGTCAGCAATTATTCAATACTTGGAGAGTTATAAGACGCGTCAGAATAAAACGGAATTTATTATTCGGTCCTTACAATTTTCTTAACGTACTTCTCTTTAGAGCTAAAGAACCGTGGTAGCAGTTATCTGGATTCGATCTCCGGTGCCACTATTTTTTTTTTTGGGATCAAGTAATGAAACGAGCAAAACGTTCACCTGGTGGTAAATGCAACATCTGCCTATAGCAAATGCTGTGTCACCCAGAACATTTCAGTGTGACACTACATTGCGCCCATCACCCAGAGACATCAGTTCTTAAGTCTCATATGCCATGTGATCACAGTGGCCTTCAGACCAAAACACAGTAATTTTTGCACACTACTGCTTCACGGCAGAACAACTGGCTTCCGGTATAGGAATCCTACCACCGGAAAATTATTGATTGCAGTTTTAAACGCTGTTTTACGACGAGCTTGGTGGTGAAGGAAAACAACGTGGAGACGCAAGTTTAAGGAAATAACCAATATTAACCGGGTCCTCCTGAATTACTTTTACTTTTCTTAAAGAAAGTTTAAGCAAGATTTCACTAAAAATTGTACATCTCAGTAAGGTTATTAAATGATTGTTTTAAGTGTTATTTGGCATCGACCGATATGTTTTTTTTTTATTGTATAAAGTGACGAAACGAGCAAAACGTTCACCTGATGGTAAGTGCAACGTCCGCCCACAACAAATGCTGTGTCACCCAGAATGTTTATGTGTGACACCACACAGCGTCCGTCACCCTGAGACATCAGCACTTATGTCTCAAATGCCCAGTGATTAAGCTAGCTCATAGTGCCCTTCAAACCGAAACACGGTAATGTTTGCACACTACTGCTTCACGTTAGAATAGAAACTGGCCCTGGGGTGGTACCTACCTAGATGGATTCCTGCATAGGAATCCTACCAGTAAAATGTGTCTGAGTAATATGTGCCTTTAAATAAATAAGACTGTAAAAAAAAGGGTGTTTACAACTATAAAAATTAAGAGTTACAATTTAATGATAAATAGGTAAACAATGTTCTAGGAATTCAATAATGTAAAATAGTTTCTTAATTAATCATTTTGTAAAGTTACTAAAGTGTTATAAATTGGATTAAATATGTATAAAAACTCAATTCAGAGCGTTATGTGATTAAATACGTTTTAGTTAATAAATAAATCGGAACAGTTCTGGACGTATAATAATAACGCGCGTTATCTGCGGCGCCATTAAATTCAATAATGAATCAATGTTCTAACGGGTGTGGGTAATGACAAAGTTAATTCGAGTGTGCGGCTAGCAAGCAGCAATAACCGCCGGGATCGAACCCGGCCCCGATTTAATCGCGTCATTGATTGTTTAATGACATCGACACCGCCCGATTCCTATCTTCGTCCTGTTCTCGAGTTTAATTACTTTATTTGTTACGTGGAGACAGTTTGTTTGCGATTCTCGTAGATATTTTCTTGGCGAGAGATTTGTTGTTGTAAAATCGTACACATGAGATAAACATTTATGTATATTATATGCCTTAATATTTATTTGTATATATAAAAAATAATAAATTGCTGCATGCAAAGATCATTCGTCAAAATTGACCCAAAATTGAACCCAGGTCATTTGCGTACTGTGACATTTAAAGCGAGCGTTTAGACTCGGTACTGCTAGTAAATATACTAATAGATACATGAAAATGACTTTTTCTAATCATTTTTCAATTTTAATGAAATTGATCATATAAAATAAAACAATTCTTTCAAATAACTTACATGAAAAATAACTATGTGGAAATCGACTAATTCTTTAATACAATAACGTAAAGCGTAATTTGTTCGATATATACATTAGGCTACCTAAAACATTTTTTTAGATTTACAGAGGTAACTGAACATTGAATTTCCAATATTTTCATTATCTTTTTTTTTATTGGATAAAGTGATGAAACAAACAAAACGTTCACCTGATGGTAAGTGAAACGTCAGCCCATAACAAATGCTGTGTCACCCAGAATTCTGTGTGATACCACACTGTGCCCATCACCCTGAGACATAAGTTCTTATGTCTCACATACCCAGTGATTACGCTAGCTCACAGTGCCCTTCAAACCGAAACACAGTAATGTTTGCACACTACTGCTTCACGGCAGAATAACTGGCCCTGGAGTGGTACCTACCTAGACGGATTCCTGCATAGGAATCCTACCACCAGTATCTGAATGATCTGAATATCAGTTATCTGAATTAGTCACGATAATAATTATTGATTTAAGCATACATTGCATTTGTAACTCTTAATTTTTATAGTTGTAAACACCTTTTTTTTACAGTCTTATTTATTTAAAGGCACATATTACTCAGACACATTTTACTGGTGGTAGGATTCCTATGCAGGAATCCATCTAGGTAGGTACCACCCCAGGGCCAGTTTCTATTCTAACGTGAAGCAGTAGTGTGCAAACATTACCGTGTTTCGGTTTGAAGGGCACTATGAGCTAGCTTAATCACTGGGCATTTGAGACATAAGTGCTGATGTCTCAGGGTGACGGACGCTCGTCACGATAATAATTATTGATTTAAGCATACATTGCTTAAATCAATAATTATTATCATGATGCTGGAGCTCACACGGTAACATATTTTAAAATCAAATTATTGAAATTCGTATATGTGCTTTATTGCCCCAGTTATGTTTAGTCTAGCTGCATAATTTCGAATTACATTAATTGCTCTCTATCTGCGTATAATATTCGTTTTAAAGTTAACTTTAAATTGCATATCGATCATTTCATGAAAGGTTTCAGTATACCCCATGCTTTTAAAGGTAATACACATGTAGCGTAGTAAATGTCGAATGGTTTGATAAAGGTCACCTCGGATCATTTATTATTAGTAGGGGCGCGGGGCGCGGGCTCTGTGAATTCCTTATCGATCTACCAATGAATTAGTGATAAAACTTTGTACTTAACTAAACTTTGAAGATGAGGAGTAGAACACTTGGCGTGATGACCTTAAGCACTTTCATGGTTTCGATTAAATTTTTATCATTCACAGATATTGCAGAAATAGAAATATCTAACACGTTGACGAAATTTTGTATTTATTCTCTTACCTTTATCATATTAACGAAATTGAGTGGTTAGGAAAAAAATTATGAGATCAGTTTTATGTTCATATGCACAGATCGTCTCATGATCTCATGATGATCATCTAAAGCCTAGAGTTATGAAGGTTAAGCCTTGATTAAATGTTCGACTTACAATTTAAACATTTCTTCTCTAGATATCTAAGCTTTTCGTAACAATGTCAATTAATAAATAGAATGCGAGAAAATAGCATCAAACACTTATTTCTCTGTAGAATGGATAACACCTGCATAATAAATTAGACTGAGACGTCGTGGACCCTAAAGGGATAATTGCGCTAGATTTGGATCTAAATGTAAAACATTTCTAATATTCACCTCAAACATTAAGATGCTTTTATAGATGGCGGTAAGAAATAATTATTTTCATCTTAATAGCGTCTATGAATCTTAACTCTAATGGACGTTCGTAACTTGAAAATAGCTGTGTTAGATTAAGAACTAATTTAGTATTTATTATATATCTATTTTCAAAAGGCGAGTAAGGAATAAAACTGCACTGTGCACCCAACAGCGCATGGTGGCGATGGGCTCACCACCTATCACACCAAGTGCATTATATTATTTTGGTGAAACGTGGATTGTAGCAGTCATCTGCTTTTGCATTGAGTGCCCAGACTCTGACTGCCCCTTATGGGATACAGTCGTGATCTTATGTATGTACATACATACATAAGATCACGTATGTATTTTCGAAAACGAAGACAGTTGGATATGTGGTTATTGCGGTGGTCTAATGTTTGGCAATGCCCGATGTATTATAAAAAATTAGACTAACCCAATAACCCTTTTTCTAATCTTAAGCATTAAATTGGATATGAGAAAGTGAATACCAAAAAGTGTCTATAGTTTCGTGGATACTAATTATTTACAATTTCTTTTTACAAAATAATTACAGACAAAAGAATAAATCAAATAATTTACCCATAAAGAAAGATAATAATTTGTAAATGTTGGTACTCGTATTATGGTTGACTTTAATAACTCGCAATATTTGCTTGTAACCTTTAAATTAAAAACGTTAACGACATATGATTTTTCTTATCCTTTATAAAAACACAATACATCTAAAAATATAACGTTATTCTAACGATGCAAATAACTAAAATAGTCTTATGAAACTGATAAAAGAAAAATGTTCGCAACATAATGACTGAGACTTGAAAAAGCTTCCCGGTAAGCGTCTTTCGTGAGTTGCAGAAATTACTCAACGTTTCGAGAGAATTGTGGTGCGTTTCTCTCACCTCTCGTGAGAGCGTCCCATCAGGCTTGCAATATTCCCACTTATAATTTATTAACTGGTCATAAGTGCTGAAGTGTGTTATATTCATAAGTCCAGTGGAACGTGTGTTGGTCCCACTCATGAATAATTCAACATGTCAGGGTCTGAGAGGCTCTCTAACCGACGATGGCATGTCTTTTACTTTTAGAGATAATTCAGTTACTCTTTTTATTTAATAATTTATTAAAGACGTTAGAATGACTAAAATATTTTTTCCGTTATATGTATATATATTTATATTTACCTTTATTATTGTTATGTAAGATATTTTGATTGGAGTATGATGACTGACTCGTACCAAAATGGCGACGAAGTGTTTCGCCACCCATTACATCTCGTTTCCAGCGGGGGCGAAAAGTGGGCTACGTGTGTGGCTTCTGCCCTTATATTAGAAAAAAGCGTGACTGTGTATGTTATGATGTCCTCCTGCCCAATTTTTCACCTCGATGACAACTTCCGAATATTGTCGGAAGCTATCAACTGTGCTGGAGTTATTATAGTGCCAAAAGTGTAGACGCAAACCGAGACGCACTCACTCGTCCCAGCCTATCAGGGCCCGATATAACAGTTTGTAGGTAGGCCAGGATGCAGTGACAGAAACACGGGAGCACTCACAACACAATCAGACCCGAAAACCAACAGATAGTTTTTTAGCACAATAGTTGACCTTGGCTGGGATTCGCTCCCAGGACCTGCGAAGTAGAAGTCAGGTACTCTAACTACTAGACCACGTGGTTATGTATGATATATTTTGATATCGTAAGTGAAACTATTACCCTAACACATCCCATGGGTATGATAAATTTTATTTCAGGGAATGCCAGAAATATCTCATAACACCTACCAGATGGCGGAAACATAATCTGGAATATAATACAAAGTACAAATTAACAAATTAGATCGCTTACTGAAGCTATTCATTAAACATTTGAAAAGTAGATATAACCCAGGTGTATCTGCCACAATTCTCACCAATCGAAGAACCATTACAGATCAAATATTTTTGATCGAATAAACTCTCGTAAAAAAAACTTTTTCTCTGTTTCTTTTTGCAAAAAAAAAAATATGCCTGTAACACCTTTCTGTATCGTTCCTGCAGTTACTATAACAAACATTTCCAACATCTCGACATATTTAACGTTCGTATTGGTAAATATAAGAGAAATCTGAAACAGACAGTTTACGGCACTATTAAAACGTAATAATTTGTATTAGCTTAATTATCTAGTTTCATATTTTTCAGTGCTTCATTGGTTTCTGCACCTGCCTTTGCTTTTTATCTTAATGTATTGTTTATCAGTGGAAACTTTACTGAATTTTGTCAAATTTATGTGTCTATTTTTGTATGTGTAATGTAAAATTGTTTGTTTCCCTGTAAAATGAAATAAAATAAATATTCTAGATTATTGAGAGGCACCTATTTCTTAGGGGCAAGGTTTCTGAAACTACACTCACCAATCCGCTTTCCCAGCGCGAAGATTGCAGTTTCAGACTAAAGTCTCCCAACTTCGGAGCGGATAATGACCGACAGTGGATAGTTTGTAAGCTACTGACAATAATTAATATCAATTAAAAATTCCATGGTTTCGTTAAAACATGAACGAATTTCGATGAAATCAAATAACAATAAGCCTTATGCCAAAAACGGTCAATACTAAAAAGCATCACGGACCCAACGAAATTCAATTACGCCGCAAACCTTTTCTTGCTAAGCTATTTACGGGTTGGTAACAACCACGTTTTGTGCCCCTCACAAATAAAATTGTAATTGGGACATAAAATGGAGAACACGGGATCGAGAGATTGTCATGTCATTGCATTCATTCAGGTTAACTCTCTTTTGTTTGATTCATTGTTGTATTTGAAAAAAATTGAATATTACATTAATGGTATAAAGTTGACAATGTTGAAATATTTAGAGTTTAATTTTGTACATATTTGAACACTTTTTTTTTAGAACGGAAAGTAACGAGACGAGCCCAACTTTGACCTGATGGTAAGTGCAACGTCTGTCCATAACAAATGCTGTGTTATACAGAAAAAGTGGCGCCCGCCACCCTAAGACATCAGTTCTTATATCTCAGAAGCCCCGTAATTACACTAGCTCTTGTTGCCCTTCACGGCAGAATACCTGAGTCTCCGGTCGTAACTACCTAGACGGATTTCTGCATAGGAATCCTACGACGACTAAATAGTAAATTGCTACATAAAAACTATTAATTTACGGTCCAATGTTTTCTTACACATTAACTTAAAAGGCTTGGAGTTTCACCTTCAAAAATATCAAGCAATCAATATTTCAAGTCACTATAATAAACATTGATATTCTTAAATATAACCAAATATTTGCCAACAAACTCTTGTATTAAGTATAGAATAAATAAAAATAAAGCAACAACCTACGTATTTCATATTATTGTAAAGATTATTTACTCCATAAACGATGTATACTCGTTAAAATTACAACACATAAAAGTATTTTTACATTTAAAATCGAGTCGTAGCTTGCAGTGATAAATACGTTATTGGACCGAGTTATATTGTAGGTATTGTACATTGTAATATGTACAATACCTACAATGTAACTCATGTTATGATTAATATCTCTGGCAACCATTACTAACTAAATATATTCAAAATATCTAAATAAATATTGATTGTTAATATTTTCTCAAAGTACTGTTGGAAGTTTAGAAGTCGTTTATGCGAGTATTTAATGACTTTAAGTGTTTTTAAGTAGTACAAATTTATAACTTATGAAAAATGAACCGTTCTCTCAATGGATTAAGGTGGGTTAACAAAGGTATGCACTAAAAAGTTAAGCCAACTTTATCCATTTTAACATAATGCTTTTAAATCTGAAACTATGACAAAGGATTCCCTAATATCCCTCGGGGATGAAGAGAAATGTACTGCAGGAAAACAAATGATACGTTCAGTATCATGTCTAAACTTTTATATTTCAAGTTCGGGACCCGAGTTCCGACGGGTTATTTTGTCGCAGTGGCCACCACTGAAGTTTCCAGTAGCATCAACAGTCGTTGTCGCTTTTACCTCGGAAGTTACTTTAAAATATTTACGACTAAAAGTTTACAAGAAGAAAAATTCGACGAGTCGAAGTCCTATGGCGAATTTATAGTTCTGAGATAGAGAGCGTACGGAAGTTTGATATTAGTGTGAAAGATAGGTAAGTTTTTATTACTGTCCGCCAGGATTTATTTGTTTTAGTTTGCCTTATAACGGATTTTATAGTTTCTGAAGAAGATTTTAAATCACTAACTTTTATTCGATTTTAATGTCATCTATTGTCTCTTTACCTAATGTCTCTTTAACTTTAAAAACGAATTGACGTCATGTGTATTCATTGTTTATATACCAAAATACAATATTATGAATTAAAATTAATAGCAATTATGTATTACTATTAACAGAAGTAATTATACCTATATTAAGAAACAACTTAGTTTGCCGGTAGGATTCCTATGCAGGAATCCGTCTGGGTACCGAAACACAGTAATGCTTGCACACTACTGTTTCACGGCAGAACAAGGGTGGTACCTACCTTGACGGATTCCCGCATAGGAATCCTACCACCAGTAAGGTTTGAAGGGTACTGAAATATAGCGTAATCACTGAGCATATGAGACTTAAGAACCGACGTCTCAGGGTGACGGGCACGGTGTGGTGTGCCACAGAAATGTTCTGGGTGCCACAGCATTCGTTATGGGCAGACGTTTCACTAATCATCGGGTGAACGTTTTGCCCGTTTATTATACAGTTATATACAGTTAATCCAATAAAAAAATGGTGACTGTGTTTAAATACGAATTCAAAACTTTTATGTTCGAGCTTCTGTATGATTTGTATTCATTAATTTCGTGTAAACGTTTTTGATTTCCATATTAAGTACTAGACGTTATCACATCTACTCATGACCGATGTTCATTTAGATTAGGTTTTTTTTTAAATTATTATGAAAACTCTCTCGTCTTCTTTCGCTTGATAAAGTTTCTCATGTATAAATGAAAATTTGTTTAAAAAAAACTTAGTGGTTCTTCTCATGGCGTTCGTCCATTACGTAGCGTTCGACAAACCATCCATAAGTATTATGTAAGTAATATAATTGACCGATATTTGTCCAGCAGAGTAGAACAGCACCTACCTCTTACGGGCGACTAGGGCATTGCAGGGACAGATTTTGTTGGTGCAGAATAATACCGGAATATGCAAAGCTGTTACTATACTGCATGTCGAAACGCAATATGGAGTAAGAATGTTATGACTCGTACCAAAATGGCGGCGAAGGACTCGCCACCCGTCACGTCTTCTTTCCCGAGGGGGTGAAAATTGCGCTACGGGTGTGGTCTCTGCCTACCCCTTATATGTATAATGTAATGTAAATATAAATGTTAAAAAAACTATTCAATTGATGTTGACATTTAATTTAAAAAATTATAGACAATTTTCATATTTAATAAAAAATATTTATAATAAATATCAGACGCTCATAACGAATTCATGAATTAGTATTACAACGTCCAACAGCGGCTAATTGGAAAATAGCATGTCCACAAAGACGGTACAAGTGCAAACACATTTGATTACTCTGCTGTGTACACTGTAGTGTATACCATTTATTTAAGAACTTAGGCTAACATACTTATAACTTTAAATAACTGACTAAATACGACTTATGAGAAGTTTAGAATAATATCAATTTGTGTTTTGGACAAATGTAAGCTCCGGATTCAGTACTTATCAATCTTAGCGCATCATCCCAATATCAAAACCATGTTAACGAAACAGATAAATGAAAGGAAAACAGAAATTAATTTCCACTGATAAATAACACACAAGTAGATTTTAAATAAAAATCTAATACATTTCGATTTGACTAAAACAATGATGATGAATACACTAGCGAAAAGTTTTTTTATTATTGGATAAAGTGATGAAACGAGCAAAACGTTCACTTGATGGTAAGTGCAACGTCTGACCATAACAAATGCTGTGTCACCAGAAAATTTCTGTGTGCCACCACACTGTGCCCATCACCCTGAGACATAAGTTCTTAAGTCTCATATGCCCAGTGATTACGCTCGCTCACAGTGCCCTTCAAACCGAAACACAGTAATGTTTTCACACTACTGCTTCACGGCAGAATAACTGGCCCTGGGTTGGTACCTACCTAGACGGATTCCTGCATAGGTTTTTACGTTTTAGCATAGCGTTACATTTTCGCTAGTTTTATTTGTGACATTTCACCTCTAGAACTTAAAGAATTAATATTTAGAATATCGGTAGACATATATTACAAATCTCAACGAATTATGTTCGCAACTGTACAAATGCTTTTAAAAACGCTGCCTGGCCAGTTTCCCACTTGTTACTATTACGGGAACAAAGTCGATTTATCAGTGTCCGGTGTTCGCAGTGATTCCTCGTGACATCCAACTGCCGTTTGCTGATAATAAAACATGAGGACATTGTGATCTACAATTACTGTATTGGCGAACTATAGATTTTCTGGGCGTTTGTCTGTTGAATATTTCATATTTGGAATATGGGCCCGATTGTGATTTATGATGCTCAATATTTTTAGGGTTCCGTACCTCCGAATGAAAAAACCAAACACTTATAGGATCATTCGTGTGTCGTCTATCTGTCCGTCTATCACAGCCAATTTGCAATGAATCTACTTGACCGATTAAGTTGTAGTTTGGTACACATATGTTCCAAACGGGACAAGTCATCGTGTAATCCATCACCATCATTTCAGATTATCACTTGTCCACTGCTGAACAAACTCTCTATGGCTCTCATTTTGACGAGATTTTGCCATAGTTGCCACACTTGGCAAGTGGGTTGGCAACTGCAGTTTATTTATTCAGATATTCCAGGTAGATGCTGATGCACATCATCTGGTTATAATTTTCCCTCTGTCGACTTTTACGACACCCACGGGATGAGATGGGGTAGTAGATTCCCTTAAGCCTCCACCACACGATACAAAGTCAAAGTCACATTCGCACACTACTGCTACACGGCAGAATAACTAGCTCTGGGGTGGTATCTACCTAGACGGATTCCTGCATAGGAATCCTACCACCAGTAAAATTAAACAATATTAAAATTATTAAATGTCCGACAATTACATATTATGGTCCGGATTAATTATATCTATTTCAAAAGCCGTGGTAGATCAGGGGCTAGACGCTCGCTTTAAATTTCACATTACGCGAGTGACCTGTGTTCGATTCCCGGTGCCGGCACCACTAAAATTGTTAATTGCAATTTTAAGTTCTGATTTACCACGTGCTCGGCGGTGAAGGAAAACATAGTGTGGAAACCTGCATGTCTGAGAATTAAAAAAATATATATATATTCGAAGACATGTGCAGTCCGCCAACCCGCATTGGAGCAGCGTGGCGGACTCTTCCTAGCTCCAAAACCCTCTCAGAAATGAGAGGAAGCCTGTGCGCTCAGCAGTGGGACATTTATAGGCTGCAACTTTACTTTTTACTTTACAAAAGCCACACATTCATTAATGCTGGTTTATTTTGAGGAAAAATGAAACGATTAATAATAATTTGGTCTTTTAACATAACATATTTAGTAAAAATACGTGAAATAATTTTTACATAGCAGACTATATAAATAATGTAATAATTTAACACAGCTCTTGATGTTTAACTAGTTTTAATGAGCTCATGATTTATAAAGTGCTATTTAATGGTAAAAGACACGCAAAGACTAACGGCGAAGTTGTCATTAGAACATCATTTGTTATGAGGACAGTTCACAATTTATTTAAATTACCCCTTTTACTGAAATTAATTGCTGTGTTTTATATCGAACACGCTCGTAAATTACTTGCGAATAAGAATATTGACTTGAAAAATTAAGCTAAACCACCCCCGTTTAGCTTAATCAGCATTTTTCCGATTTCGTTGCTATACAAGAGCCCTTTGTTAAAATTAAATTTCTAAAATTTCATTTTCCAACTTCTGTATGATTTCGTGTCGTGATGTAGCTATTGACTACTAGAAAATTTCAACTAAGAAGAGTCATGACCATGATTTTCGCAACATCTGGTTGTGCTTATTATTAAAAAAAATCATATCTCTATTTCGATATAAGAGAATGAGGAATCAGATGACCCCCTGTTTGTCATATACCTGCAATTTCGCCGAAATATATTTTTACACTGAGCACTTTTCGTTAGTAATACATAACTTAATTACAAAACAATAAGATAAAGCGCGACCTAAAAGGAAGTTTCATAGCAGTTTTGGGTTCAAAAAATTAATACAACAGCCTATAATAGTACAACGATGTAAGTAACGAGGTAATTCAACGATTTAAGGATAATAAAATTATGAATAAGGGATGTAGAAAGCTGTAGTAAGATTTATTTTGACTCGTATCAAAATGGCGGCGACTTGGTTCGGAACCCGTCACGACTCGTTTTCTACGGAGCCGTAAAGTTGGCTACAAGTGTGGCCTCTGCCTACCTCTTATATAGAAAAAAGGCGCCGACTGTATGTATAAACTTACCTAAATCCTTATGTTAAATTTTTAAAGAAGCCGCTTTGATGCCTGACTCGTTAATGGCTTGCAGATATTAGTAAGATACGAGTATATTAAAAAGATTTAAATGTGACCTTTGGTATATGCCTACACATTAATTTCAAAGGGGCTCGTGGCCGTTCCAGCACGATGTAGTTTCGTAACTAAAACTGCCTTGAAAATCTTTCTATTTTTGATATTGTTGCCTTCCTTCCAGTCCTTGTGTATTATTTGTTTTATTGAGAAATAAAACAATTGTTAAAGAACAGCGAAAATTGATTGTATTTAAGACCAACGATCTCGATCTAATATTTACAATAGAATAAAAGGAAATCTATTGAAAATGAAGGTAAAGTTTAATGATTCAGAACAATAATACCCAATTGATTCGCCCGTGAAGAACACTGAAATACAAATTGTATTCAAATCATTGAGTGCCCATCAGGTATTTCTATCGACAAATCAAATAATTTCGTTTCATCAAAATGATTGATCACGATTCAATTTGTTGTTTATGTACGCCCCAGTAAACAGTATGAAAGTGAATTTCAATTGATTAACTTATTCATATCTGAACAGTTTCTAATATTGTGTGCGTTAAAAAGTAACGTCGTATGACCCGAAATTAAACTATTTTAATTTATAATAAGTTCGATTGAGAACCGAGAAATGTTATTAATGATCAAAATTTCAACAGCGTGTTTGATTTTATAAAATCGTTTGATGTGTTTGAACAACTGATTAAATAAAAGAAAAATGGTTCAAAAACTTATTAAGATTTTAAAATTATATTCATATTTGAGAGGATTTGGAACAAATGAGAGTCCGCCAAGCTACTCCAACGTAGGTTGACGGACTTCACATATCTTCGAAATATTTTTATAGCTCAGACATTTAGGTTTCTTAACTATGTACTCCTTTACCGTCGAAGCATAAAGTAAAGCAGCACATAATTGCAGAATTATTCTGAGTCCAGTCCAGACCTCTAGTCTGGAGCCGGCATCGAACTGAAGTCATATGTGTTCTTATAAATTTGCAGGCGCCCGGTCCCTGAGATTCCACAGCTTTTATATGAAGGTGTATTTTTAATTATTTTTGCAATAGTGGTTAAAGAAATAAATAAAATGATTTATTCATTATTTTTAATAATTAGACGCTAAATGTCTTTAATGAAGGAACGTGACAGATTTAAATAACTATTTAGCAGGGTAATAATAGTGGAGAAATGTAGGGACGTGCATCCGATGTTAATTGCTTGCTGTTATTTAATATCCACGTCTGGCGTCACGGTGGTTAGGTCACGACTTGGTTGACGTAAGCCCGTAGTGATTCCTTATTCATCGGACGCAAGGCCATGGGTCATGCCTTCCCACTTGATGCAGTTGGGTGCTCTGATAATTTAGATTTATGTTCCTCGGTTCTATTGAAGTCTGTTTGGAGTGGAAACTTTTAAAATGTTTTTAACCAAGATTTGGTAACAGAAAAGCTAATTTTGCTTAATGTTCTTAGTTTTTTCGTTACATAGTCTTTACTTTTAATGAGTATAAATATTTACGGAGCTTTAGCTTCAATAGTTAAATATTTGATAAACCTCACGGCCGTAATAAATATTACCCATTTAATTTTAGAAATATGAAAAGTAGTTCTTAATACAACAAATGTTTATTTTTTCTTTCAAGAAAAATATTTAATTTTATGAATTAAATATAAGCTATGTTATTAAATATTAATACTAGTCGAACTGCAGACTAGAATTTATGAAAATTTTAACGTAAAATATTGGTACGTCATTATTGTACTCTGCATATAAAACAGAATCATATTCTGAAGGAAGCACAACAAATAGTCCAGTATTGGCCCTTAAATAGTTCTTCGTCAACCGCAGGACGCCAACTTCCGAGCAGAAACCACAGCAATTCCATTTCGATCCCGTTTCAATACAATATTACTTTCTCACTCCTCCGTGAGGCGGGATATAACCAATATCAAGTTCCACTCCCCCCGCCTTGTTCTTGGTTGTGCGCTTTGTAAAGTGGCAAGAAGGCCAATCTTCGGTTGAACTCGACGAAAGTTATGCACTATAGTAAATACTGGTGCAATGTCAAAATCTGCGCACGTCATACTCGGCACACGAATT